>OV277696.1:24399067-25674050 GCA_922987775.1 Agonopterix subpropinquella
GGCGATCTCATAGCCCTGTTTTTATACAAAAACACACACTTGAAACCGCCATAACATGGCGGAGCCGCGTGGCTACCTGAATCGCGAGCCAACGACAGACGTCCACTCGAAAGCCCTCCACCCACGCGACCCAGAAACACCTTCATGGAGTCAACGTCGAAATCAAATTGCTTTAGTAATACGATAATTTGACATAAGAGAACTATACAGGGTGAAATTGATATCATTAGCATCCTTTTAAACTAAGAGTCTACCCATCAGACTGAACAACTATTACTATGGGAGCACACCGATCGGAGCAAAAAAAAACAGCTGTTGCATACATTTGAGTCGAGTTGACATTGCAGTTTAGTATGGGACAGCTGATTTTTTAGTTGCTCCGATCGGTTTGCTCCCATAGTAAAAGTTGTTCAGTTTGTTGGGTAGACTCTTAGTTTAAAAAGATGCCAATGATATCAATTTCACCCTGTATACTATTACGTATTCTGTGATAAGATTAAAGAAATATCCAAAGAAAAACGAATGAAAAAATTTTGGGTTAAGATCTTTTGTATTACAATACTGTTCCACCCCAGATACGCTAGCTGACAGGAAATCCATACCGACCCTTTCATTACCGGTCCGGAATACATTAATAAAAAGTAAAACTGCCTAATCCCTTCCTTCGCTATTAAGCAATAATAATAAGAGTAAAGCTAAACCTCCATTGTAGCCCAGTCACTTTACCGTTTGTGTCGAGACTAATTACTAATTGAATTTTTTTTTCGCTATAATATTGAAGAGCCAATTTGAGCATAAGAATGTACCAAAATTAAAAAAAAATTATGTCATCAACAGTTCCAATTTTAAAATATAGATATTATCTCGATCTAAAAAAAACCTGATGATAATTTTTTTTTGCACATATTTAAGGCTTTACCATCATACATACTTCAAACATGATGTAAATATTTTTGTCTACTTAGAAGGTTTTGAAAAATACATTCGTATTTTCTGATAAATACCTCATTTTTTAAATTTTAATGCCTATTTTATTGATCAAAAATAATGTATATTGTTAAATCTAATTCAAATGAGTGCATAGGTATTAATATTATTAATTTAAAAGTCTTCTGGGACACACAATTATGATTTCTATGTTGCGTAGCACAATTTTTTTAAATATAGTTTAGGATAGTATTTTTGTCACTAAATGGTGCCGGTTACAATTAATAATTACTCCCTACCCCGCCTAACAAAAACTCCGTAAAATGACTGGCCTATTGTACCCGGTCCATACCTATAAGATGTACGTACAGTCGCAATCAGATATATCGTAGTATACAAGGTGTCCAAATATTTCTGAGCAGTGCTAATTTTCATTAAATTTTTTACAGTAAATGTTACCAATTATATCTAAACGTGTATTTTGTCATAAATATCTGAACAGCTAATTTTCAATAATTTACAATGTTATTTAAAATGTAAAACAACGTAGTAAGGTTTTTTTCCGAAACTGTTCAGATGTTTATGACCACCGACTGACGGCGTCGATATATTTGATGTTCTAGGCGTTCCTATATTTTTGATTGGTTATTTATGAGTAAAGAAATTATTGAAAATTAGAAATGCTTAGAAATATTTGACCACCTTGTTTGCTACGATATATCTGCTGGTGACTGTACCATAAAACCATAAATAATAATGCTTAGCGCGTCTTTCCAACTCTTTTTTCTTCAAACTAGAAAAACGAAAAAGAAATTTTGTTTGTCACGCTTGAATAAGTACATAAACACTTTGAAAATCCTTACCTTCGATCTTAATACTTTTATATTAGGTCAATCTCCAACTACTCCTTTACCTGAAATGAAAAAAAAACGTATTTTAACATAAAGAAATCAAATAACAAAAGTCTTTGACTGAAAAAAATACATTGTAAAAATGTTTAACTCAACGTTTTTGAGTAAGCGCAAATATCGAGCCTTTTCGGGAAGAACATCGTAAGCGCCCAAAATTTCAAAATATGATTTTTACGTAACCTCTAGTAAAGATGTTTAAAAATTTGCAGCTGTTAGTTAAAAACTATTCCTCTAAATAATAGAAAATATCACACATAATTTTTTTTTACATATCTAGTAAATACCATCCACGATGTATAAGATATATAGAAAAAACCTCGTCCTGTAAAAAAACTTAATTGTCGCTTACGATGTTCTTCCCAAAAAGGCTCGATATGTATAAATAGATTTCACACCCTTGTCGAAGAAGGTGCGAAGTGCTTTACGATTATCTCCATTTGGTCCCTTTTCTCTAACGAGCTTTTTTGTTTCGTTTGTCAGCAATTTGCAGGTCGTCTTGGGAGAGGTGAATCGTTGGTATCGACTGCTAAATCTATAATTGTATGGGCACTTATCATTCTTGTCTAAAAAATGAAGGTACCTATCTTCCATCCTTCTTCTTGTGGTGACATCTCCTACCGGAGGTTGGCTATCTTCTTCTTCTTTCTTATCGTGTGGGCAGAGCCCTGGTGTCAGAGTTTTTTCAGACCGCCTTACGGCCTCTGACGTGGTTTTTATGTAACGACTACTCTACTACCACCAGAGATAGTAGCCGGGACCAACGGGTCAACGTGCCATCTAAAGCACGGAATCTATTTCTTTTCAGACAGTCAGGTGATTCAGAGTGCAATGTCCTAACCAACTGGGGTTGGCTATTATAACGGCTAATCGGACCCTGAAGACTGCAGCCCTGATCAAGGGGGTGGTTCCTATCGATTTTTTACTGTGACTTAAAAAAAATTTGCTGACTGTGGCCTCGGCCTATAATCTGAGCCTATAATCGTATTAATTGAATGTAACGTAATGGAAGAGTTTTTGCTATTTTCTTGTTTAATTGAAAATCTCTCATGGAAGGAAAAATTCAGGTTACATCAGGACTCAATTAAGATCGGCCCGTCGACGGCCGACGTCAGTGCTAGAGGTAGGTACTTATTACATTGTATTGTTAAGAAAAAGTGAAAATAATAATGGTGGTTTGATTGTAAAAGTTGTACCTATAATTGTCACCTGGCTTTGATAGCAAATAAATATTTAAAGCTCGGAGAAGTACATCAATTTATGTTTCAAACATAAGATACTATATATTAATATAGGCTATAAACATGTTAACAACCATGATTTAACCAAGATTCGAACCCAGGAACCTCGGGTTTGGGAGACTGGTGTGATAAATTGATAATCATTAACATTTTAACATTACACCAACCGGGTCGTTTGTCGCCCAATTAATACCACGATCGTGACGATCGAATACAAACTTTGTTTTCCAGGTTAGTAGATACGAAGAACTGATAAACTGTAGTTCATTCAGATGTATATTGTCATAAATAAACTCGTCTTCTCGATACGACTTGACAAGTCATACCATCCTGAAACCTTCCTGAAAGATGAAGCTCACCAGGCCCCAGCTGCCGGGAGAGGAGGAGGACACCATGGAACACATTAATATTATTATGTAGAGGGCGTACGGAGAGGAGGAGGACACAATGGAACATATAATATCATCATGTAGACTGCGATGTCTTTGCGGCTAAACGCATGAGCCTCCTTGGATATGGATATCCAAGACCGGGAAATTTAAGTTTTCTTTTTCAATTGCCTCCCTCATTTACCATGTTTTTAAAGGATGAAGAAAATAATTATGTCTAAAGGGTCAATGTCAATACTAAAGATCCCATTGGGTCGAATTGTTGCTTGCTTGCCAGCTCCCATAATAAGATAAGATTAAATATGTAAGGTTTTATTAATTTTCATAAGGTTTTATTGATACCTTGCACTGGCCACACTGGCGGCAGGGTTTGAGGGACGAGGTTTTTGGCGGAATACGCATGGACTCTCGGACTGTAGAGTAGGACAGACGCTATGATTGTAAATTAAGATAATAAGTTTAGAAAAACAGTTGGCTAATTTGGTTAATGTTGTTGGATAGTTTAAATAATTAATTAATTAAGATAATAAGTTGTTAATGTTGGAAAGTTGTAAATAATTAAATATAACAGAAGATGGACAATATAAGTTTTAAAAAGGATATTGTGTTGGTTATTTCTGAGATAGTCCTACATCTCAGAAGTGGGATAATAACCACAATTAACTGTTTAGTAATCATGTAAAAAAAAAAATTACGTTTTTGCCGAGTGTAAGGTTCCACCGGGTGCGTGTATGAGGACATACACGTCATCAGGATGGTCGAGTGTAAGGTTTTATTAATTTTCATAAGGTTTTATTGATACCTTGCACTGGCCACACTGGCGGCAGGGTTTGAGGGACGAGGTTTTTGGCGGAATACGCATGGACTCTCGGACTGTAGAGTAGGACAGACGCTATGATTGTAAATTAAGATAATAAGTTTAGAAAAACAGTTGGCTAATTTGGTTAATGTTGGATAGTTTAAATAATTAATTAATTAAGATAATAAGTTGTTAATGTTGGAAAGTTGTAAATAATTAAATATAACAGAAGATGGAAAATATAAGTTTTAAAAAGGATATTGTGTTGGTTATTTCTGAGATAGTCCTACAAATATAAGATACTGAAACCTTGAAATACTAAAATTGCAATCCTAAAACGTGGCTGCAGCAAGGTTTCTGACCACACTCAGAAGTACGGACGTATAAGTCTTTATAAACTACCTACTCTATTTTTAACAGTCGTAAATCTTTCTTGTTTACACTCGTTTCACGCAAGAACGACATTTGTAACGAATTGATTTTTTCAGAGATTTGAAAGCGAAACTTAGCGATTTGCGTCTCATTTAAATATTAATGGACTTGGTCCTACAATACATTAGTTCATTATCATTATGGACATAATTCACATTAGCATAATAATGCGTGTTTCGGGCGTTCACAACTGGATGCAAAACGTGATTGAAATTGAAAGCCCGACCACCAGCGGCTAATACAATATCACTATGAGAATGACGTGAATCGTGATCACGGGTCTGCTATGTGCGAGGATCTTCTCCAAGAAGATTGGCTATGTTAGTCATATGAGAGCTCATCAACACCAACAAAAAGGGGTTGAAGCAGTCGCCGTGGCCGAAATCGATCAGGAGCAATACATACACACAAATGATTGAGACGACCCGGTTGGTGTAATGGTTACCACGCCGGACTGCCAAACCTGGGGCCTGGGTTCGAATCCCGGTTCGGTCATGGATGTTGTATGTTCGTGCCTTTGTCGTGTGGTTTCCATATTAAAAGGTCTATATACTTAACTTGGAATCATTACAATGTATGTGCCTGTGAGCGTTATTTATTTATTTATTGAGCAATATACAAAAGCAAAAATAACTAACCTAACCTACATTTTATAGACCTTAAGATTTTTGATATAATTTTTTTAATATCGAATAAATTTAGCTAAAATGTCCCGTACGGCAATCTAAATTGAAACACTTCCTTCATTGGACGAACGAAAGTCGAAATCGCGAACAAAAAATCTGCTGTCCCATACATTTAGGTCGAGTAACTAGATAGGATTGCAGTTCTGTATGGAACAGCTGATTTAATTTCGCGGTTTCCACGTTGTTTGTTTCATAGAGAAAGTCGTTATTTTGATGGTCTGATCATATTAAGAAAGACCCTGTATGTAAAGTCTTTACCGGTCCATGTTATGCCGGAACCACACAGCAACTACTAATAAAAAAAAAGTTACTGTCACTCTGTTGAGGTATTCATACAGCCTAGAACAAACTGAACAAACAAACTGGACCACATTCGTTATGCATTCCAGCAAAGCTCATACCACTCTCAAAGCGAAACCAATCTCAGTGTGACCTTTAAAAATCTAGATTTAAACCAGACCGAAAACAGTTATCAAAATGTCACATGACCTAGTTTTCAGTTCTTGATTGGCTAAAGGCTATCCGTACACTGTGCCGGGCAAGGGCGTACACTTTTAGCATTTTGTAAGGTTTCCCAATGTGTTCTAAAAAATCCCTAGACAGAAAAACATAAATTTCGGGGAAAATACTCAAGTGATAACACTCTGCACAATAGGCACGCGTCAGTCGTTGTCCTCGGAAGCAAAGAAAATATACACTAGTGAGGTCTGTCGTCGGCCGCGCGCGTCTGACGCGTGTTTCTGTCATATTATAAGTACATACGATAAAACCACGCGTCAGACGCGCGCGTCAGTCGCATCGGCCGCTATCATCGGAAATCCACCTTTGTCCATGCACGACAGCCTGTATCTCATGACCTCATGAGATACACCGCGCCGTACGTAGGTCGCATCGCATCGCAGCTGTCAAACGCGAATCACGAAGCACTGACTTTACGCCAAAAGCACCGCATCAATTTACGATTGTTAGTTAGTCTCTTTTATCTTATGACGTTCTTTTAATAGTAGAAGGAGACGGAACTATAAATATTTGTACTGTCCACTTCTTTTTTGTACTAGTGTGTGTGAAAAGTGACCGTAAACATAAGGGCAAATGTCACATGGTCATCTTTTGTCCATACTACTTGACACCACACACTCAAACACAAACCTCAAAAAAGTGGACATTCTTGCAATGTATGGCTCCCTCTATGCCTTTAGGTATAATCTCTTTGAACTACACATAAACATATTATATGCATAACACTGCCAAATTCGGAAGGCCAACTAAGTTTGTAAAGTTGGTCATGTTATGCAATATTCCGTATTCGGCAGTATGACTTGTCAAAGGCCGTATCCATGTTGGGTTAATTGCGACTTTGAAACTAGTCTACTAATAGCCATGTAATTAATTTAAATGTTCTGTGAGGAATAAGCGAAGAGTTAAACGGTTATATATTATACATGTTTTTTCTTAACAGGCTGACGGTTTTATTAGGGGATGTTCAGACCATGAAACAGCTTACTCTATGGGACCAAAATCGAAACAGCGAAAAAATCTGCCGTCCATTTGGGTCGAGTAGTATTAGCAATTTTGTATGGTAGAGCAGATTTTTTTTGCGATTTTGGTTTTGGTTTTTCAGTTTGATGATCTAATCATACCGTACATATAAGAGAGGCCTATGCCCAGCAGTGAGTTAATGTGGGCTGTTTTGATAGATTGAGACACCATTTGTCATTCCATCCTGAAACTCAAATGGCTAAATGTGAGTATTGCTGCAGAAAGTTGGTAGTTGTAGGTACCAATGTCTATGACCACCCCGAAATTGATTACGGTCGTTAGTTCATGTATGAGACACAAACAGTGATTACGAATAAAGTGAACCTCATTAAAAAGGATGAATAAAACAAGAATAAAACTGATCAGGAGGGCAATTGCGGTAAATAAATCGCAACTGAACCATGATTGGACCCAGGCCCATCTTTTTCACACTCTGGACAAGTGCCCAGGGCCCAGCGATCGATGGGGCCCCCTAGTTTCTGCCCGATCACCAACCGATATTACCGATAAATATCAGTTTTTTGGTATTCTGATAAACAAGGGGCCTAACAAACAGTGGCAACAATTTGGCTGCTATTATCATAGTCATAGGGGCACTGCAACTGTCGATTCCATGACAGAGACCAAGAGGACGTCCGAAGACTAGATGGATGAACACAGTTCGTAGTGATATGAACGAGTGCAATGTCTCCGAAGACTACGTCAGAAAAAGGGCAAGGTGACAAGGGAGAGAACAGACGCGGAAGGACCCCACCACCATATGGGATGAAACGCCAGGAAGAGAGTCATGTTCCCCATTATCATAAAGTGCCCAGGGCTGCAACGGTAAAATTCTGTGTTTGAACTGTTATTGGACTACGTACGAACCTTAACTTTTGTCACATTTGGTATTGCGCTAATCGCGGTACACTCTTGACAGCCGTTAGAGCCGTTTTGACAGATGGCTGAGACGTTAAGGGCTGTGTCAGTTATACATAGAGTTTAGCGCGATGCGGAATTCAGCACAGTTGAATATAAATTGGATTGCAATGTGATTAGAAGCTTGGAATGAACTTGGATGTTTTAAATTAGCGCAATTACCCTCCGCTCCAGTGTGTGTACAATGTAACAATACCTTATGAGAGAGAAAAGCAAAACACGGCCTTCTAATAACTGACTACCCTCAAAGGAAAGAACAGGCAGATGCTACAAACATTTCTGTTTAGAGGCGAAGTATTTTATTTTCATTTTCCACCGAACCTCAAACACCTCGAACAAAAATACGGCCAGCAAACAAAGCACAACACAAAGTTTAACACTTTTGTTTCTGTTTGTTCATATAAATGGGTCGATTACGTTTTATAGCGTGTCGTTGTCGTAACGAATACATCAAATAACAGTGAGTTATAAAATGTTCATTACTTTTTTCACTATTTGCTCATTGTTTTTTGTAGGTCTCCTCTCTCTAGGACTCCTCTTTTATAATGAGAACCAGTAAGGTTTGGAACTCTTTAACTGCATCTGTTTTCCCAAGCGAATACAATAAGGATATTTTTTTTTAGCCAAGCGCAAACCGATTATAATCGGTTTCATTCATTTATGAATGAAAAAAAAGGTATTTTATAAATACATACATACATTCAAACAAAGTTACCTTTATAGTGCTTTTAATGCGTGCTGTTAAAGGCTCACTTTTAGCATAAACCTAAAGTAGTTTAACATGCGCTCTGTTGAGTGTCACCCGGTAGGGAATTCTAGTTAGATACCCTCAAGCTAAACTTTGGATGAGTTAACCACAGGAAAAAAACATCTGGCAATCTTTTACTCTCTTTGCTGACAGTACTTACTCTACTCACCACATCGCGTATTGTTTATGTAACGTGCTCTCTTTAATATACGTGTTTTTTTACCGCTACTGGGCCACGCAACCTTTTTATATTTTTGGCTAATTGCCCGCACATTTTGGTCATTTCGAAATTATGAGGAATCGTAATGGCCTGATAAATCAGACAATTGGTATTAAAGTAACAAACGCTACTAAATCTTATTAAGTATTTTATCTCTTTCAGTTCCCTCTTAGTTTTTTAACCGACTTCAAAAAAAGGAGTAGGTTCTCAGTTCGACCGTATATTTTTTTTTTTTTTTAATGTGTGTTCGCGGATAACTTCTTCGTTTATGAACCGATTGTAATGATTCTTTTTTTGTTGGAAAGGAGATATCCCAAGGGTGGTCCCATGATAAGGAAACCAGGATCTGATGATGGCATCCCAGAGAAATCGAGGGGAACCTTCGAAAATCGTACTGCCGACTAGTGCGTTTCTTAATTTAAAGCACTCCTATTAAATCGAACTAATGAATTCACCACTGAAAATTGTGAAATAAACAAAATTTTAACAAAAAATTAAAACCGCCTTCAAAAAAACTAAAAAGTTAAAAAATAATATTGCAGCCTATGACTTTTTCGTTCGCATCATAAGAACATTAATTTGTTTTATAGAAGTCGGTGTCAAGCCAAGCCAAAAAATGCAAGCCATGTCGCGAATCGTACCGGCTTGACAGCGACTTCAATAAAACAAATTAATGTTCTTATGATGCGAACGAAAAAGTCATAGGCTGCAATATTATTTTTTAACTTTTTAGTTTTATTAAATACGAGCTTTTACCCGCGACTTCGTCCGCATAAATTATATACCAGATTTTAAATCAGATGATAAGCTATCAAACAAAAAAAGTTTCATCAAAATCGGTTCAGTCGTTTTTGCGTGATACTCGAACAAACAAACACCCAAACAAACAAACAAACATACAAACAAACAAACAAACAGACAGACAAAAAATCCAAAAATTGGTGATTTGGAATCAGGGACATCTAAAAACCATATCGTAATCTTTTTTTTGTAAATATTTTCAATGTACAGACACACTTCTGTTACAGTTTTATAATAGTTTAGATACCTATTCCTAGTTTGGTCCAAGAGGCCGTGACGATCAGACCTTCGTTATTTTACAAAAGCTGAAACTCAGCGCATGCTCCCAACACAGGTAGGAATGATGGGCAACTATGAAGATTGAGTCATGGTTGCTTTGGCAGGTAGCAGGTTAAAATTGTCTGTCCAAGGGTTGGAAGTATCAAAACTGTCGGGCTACTGAGGAAACATCTTCTTATTAGTTACCCAAGTAACGTATAAAATTCAGCTTTTATACTCTAACGTTATTATAGTACTCTGTGGTAATGGTATAGTTACAATGCCAGACACCCTTAAACTTTAATAAATTGTAACTATACTTACGTTCATAATTCATAATTAATCAGAAATGAAGAGATCCGCAGAATAACCAGAGTAACTGACATAGCCCAAAGAATTGCTAAACTTAAGTGGCAGTGGGTGGGGCGGGCACCACTTCTCCTCACCATTCACCATTTCTCGCAGAACCGCTGGCCGATGGGGCTGAAAAGTTCTCGAGTGGCGACTGCGTACCGGAAAGCGCAGCGTGGGTAGGCCCCTCACACGGTGGACCGACGACCTGGTGAAGGCGGCGGGAAAACGTTGGATGAGGGCAGCGCAGGACCGGTCGTTATGGCGATCCTTGGGGGAGGCCTATGTCCAGCAGTGGACGTCCATCGGCTGAGATGATGATGATGATACTTACGTTAGAGTATATTACTGCTGACGCCCATGCCACTGCTTCAGCACAGGCCTGAGGGTATACCATATACCCTCACCGTAAGGGCGTCGCATCGTTCACCACGCCCGCTCGATGTGGAAGGTTCTATCTTAGAACATTCGGGGTTCTTGGAATATCGCTTCAGTCGGCTATTTCGCAATGTCATCGGACCAACGTGCGGTGGTGGTATGCCTACTGGTGCCTCACATGTTTTATAGGGTTCCGAATCCGAACCCAAAGTACTTAATAATTTCAGTTCAAAATTATACTTTTGATATTCGTAAAATAATAATTATTGTGCTTTTCATACAAATTGAAAAGACTAATTACTACCTAAGTATTAGTAATTGATTATTAACGACCAATTAGTATGAAAAGTTAACAATTTATTCGGTGTTTTTGGTGCTGATTCAATCCTACTAATATTATAAAATGTGTCAATTTTGTGACGATGTTAGTTTGTTGGATATTTTGTAACTCAATCACGCTTACGGCTGAATGGATTTCAGATTCGAATTAATTTTAAAGTCAATTTAGACTTTGCGCGTGCAAAAGCTGATCAAACCCAAACAAATTTGCTAGTTCTACGTTTTTTTTTTTACAATGGCTATGGTTTTAGTTCAAATGTTTTTGCTAGTTCTACGGTTAGGAAAGGAAAGGAAAGGTCGAACAAGGGACATCAATATTGTCAAATATTCTATCTAAATGCTTACCACGACCCGGGTTCAAACTTCATGGCCGCCGTTTGAATTTAGGAGGCTATCCTATCCGCTGTCCTGACCATCTGCGCCGTATTAACCTTTAGGTATTACGATGCCAGGATGGATATTACAATAGTGAAATACGGTTGTAACAAAACACCCTAGTAATACTTAAGGGGGTGCTTCAGACCATCAAACTGAATAACTTTCACTATGGAGCCAACATCGAAATTGCGAAAAAAAACCGCTCTTTCATACAAAACTGCAGTACCGTCTCGTCTCGACTCAAATGTCTGGACTCAAATGAATGGACGGCAGATTTTTTTTATTTTTTCTCGGCGTTGGCTCCATAGTGAAAGTTGTTCAGTTTGAGGGTCTGAAGCACCCCCTTAAGTATTACTAGGGTGTTTTGTTACACCCTGTATACAGGGTGTAGACTGAAATACGTTACATGTTTTAGGGGCTGCTTCATACCTTCAAGCTGGACAACTTTCACTATGGGATCAATATTACAATCACGAAAAAAGAACAACCATAGAAAGAAAACTTCTCAACCTAAATGTATGGAATGGCTATATATTCCAATAATGGTTATTATAGTTCAGTAGTTTAAAACCACCACAATTATGAAACGCATATAAGTTTTCATTTCGTAAGTTTTTTTTGGGAGTGCTGAATCGAAAACCTTTTCGATGAGAAACCATATTTTATATGGTAGAGATTTTAAAATGAAAGGATTACAGATATTTTTAATAAAATAACGTCATTTATCGTTTTTTTTGGTAAACTAAAAATCAACATAAAATAACTGGCCATTAAGAAAAGAAATAAATATGAATTTGACATTTTGATGTTGCCGTTTCTGAAGTGCAATTTTTGAAAATCATACGAGCGAATTGGCAGTAGAAAGATTCATAATCTCCATAGTAATTTTGACATTTTCTACTGCCAAGTCGCTCGTATGATTTTCAAAAATCGCACTCCTGATTCCAGTTGAGTTAGAAAGAGAAGGCAGGTGATTTTTTATTTTTTTAATCAATGGAGATCTAATGATTTTTTCGAGACCATTTTTGCCACTTACAAATTACCTACAGTTAAAAATTAAACTCGACGAATTGCAAAAAAAATATATAATTAGTTCCTTAAATGATTTCCGTAAAAAAATATAAAATAATACCAAAAAAAGGCTCGACAATCCAATACAAAGAAATGTGAAATACCAGCTAAGTCTTCAATCCCAACCCAAAAGACACTCAAACACCACAATTTTCTTAACATTGTGTTTTTCCCACAGTGTAATTTCAGTTTAGAATCCACTTTCATAAATTATTTCCGCTAGGTACAAGAATCCTTGCATTTTTTACTACATTCCGAGTCTTCTGCCCCAACTCCTATGTCTTTGAATTATGTACTACAATGGCTTGTTGCACGTGACTTTGTAGAATAACTTTTGTAACACAGTGTTGTCGCAATGCGACAGGTGTTATCGTGTAACTTTATACAAGGTGTAACAAAAAAAAACAAAGGTTCTAAAAACTGTTTCAATGAAACTTTCCAAAGATATTTCATCATCATCATCATCCGCCCATATCAACCAATCTTTATACAAGCCTCCTCCCCAAATACGGACTTTTGGAGTTTCCATACAACTTCATATCGGGAGATCGGGGTTTCTCGTTTTGTCTGTTTGTGCACGCATCGCGTATAAAATTGCATATAGTTACATAATATATTTCAGCAAGGACCATGTATACATGGTGTAGAATACACCTTTCTACTAAGGGTTGGTTGAGGTTGATGTATATAATGAAACACAGATATAGTCTTCACTAATGAATGTGACTAGCACACGTCCGCGCAGCACGGCGGTCGGTGCACGAATACCGAGCGAATGCACGATAGATATTCACCACAGACCGCGTCCGCCGATAGACGGCGCTACCGGCGCTTTCCACATTAACTACTCTTTATTGCTGTACACTACATCTCTTTCTTGTTTTAATTTATTTTTTACCTTTACTCGAATCTACCACCGCTTCGGAATGTATAGCCCGTAGAGAAGAAGCGGCGCAAGAAACTCCACAGTTTAGCTAATCTCTTAAATCTTATTACAATACAGTGTTGACTGTTATCAAAGCTATTACATCAAACAAATTACGAATTACTTATTGAGACTAATTTGTTTACAGAAAATAGATATTTATCAAATATTGATCTGAAATTGTCAAACACCAAATTCAACGATAAACAATGTTTATGGAAATTACAATCTCATTATATTAACACATTTGAGTTATTGTTACTTCTGTTCTATACTATCCCTTCCCTGTAAAAATATTTTTCTATTGATAGGTAGGTAAGTAAACCTACAAAAATAACGTTCCATAGATCTTTATTATCTCTTATTTATTTATTTTGGCTAACTACTAGTCAAAGTCACTGCTTCAAGATCGTATCCATTTCCGTTTTATTAAATTAAGGAGGTAAGGACAAAAGAGTGAATCTGTGATAAGCACATACACTTATGCATTCAAAATATTCTGGCGGGTGCCAGCCATTGCAATAAAGCACTCACAGCTATTTTATTTGCATGACCCTTTAGCTTTTGCTAACAATTTGATAGTTGCATGGCTCTGTAACCCATATCATTTTATTGTTGCATGATATTTTAGCTTTCGCTAACAACTTCATAGTTGCATGGTCTTATAACCCATATAATTTTACAGTTTCATGAATGCTGATATAACGCTGACTGACAACAATATTAAGTAAGGTACACTAGGTCGCTTTCGTTACCAGCTATGTTCAGTAGTTACCTTTAGTTAGTCGACTAGACTAGTTTTGAGAAATCAGCAGTTTCAATTTAATGGACCCGTTTAATATGTAGATACTATTTTACGGACCATACAGTTATATCATTTGGTAGGCTTTAAAAAAATAATGCTATTTTTAATTACAATTTACATGGATTAAGTGCAACTGTTGTTTAAACTTAATTGCCTGGCGTCATATTATTACAGAACTGCAAATCATTTTGTTTTTTGACTTGCTTGCACTGAAATTATGTTCTTTATTTAAAATATTATGAATTTATGATTAACCGATTTGGTTCAAGTACAGTATAGTATACTTTAACACATACAAATGATTAAATTAACAGTGCAGTGCCTGTAGTGATTAGGTAAGATACAGATTTTATCTATACAAAGAAGAAAGTGCAGTAAGTCATTAATTCCTTTAGAGTTATTCATAGCGTAGCTACTCACAATAATTAATGTCAATGGAATGACCAACTACAAGCTGCTAATAATTACTTATTTGACTTGTCATCTGAATGACCAACTACGAGCTGCTTATAATTATTTATTTGACTTGTCATTTGAATGACCAACTACAAGCTGCTGATAATGAAATAACAGTTTTTTTTTTCAATTGAATGACCAGCTGCAAGTTGCTAATAATTATTTTATTTATTTGACTTGTCATCTGAATGACCAACTACAAGCTGCTGATAGTAAATTTGATAGCATTTGATGCCCAGCTAAAAGTTGCAAATGTCAATTGAATGACCAGCTACAAGTTGCTAATGTCAATTAAATGAACAGCTAAAAGTTGCTAATGTCAATTGAATAACCAGCTAAAAATTGCTAATGTCAATTAAATGACCAGCTGAAAGATGCCAATGTCAATTAAATGACCAGTTTAAAGATGCTAATGTCAATTGAATGACCAGCTACAAGTTTCTAATGTCAATTGAATAACCAGCTAAAAGCTGCCTATGTCAATTGAATGACTGAATGACCAGCTACAAGTTACTATGTCAATTAAATGACCAGCTGAAAGATGCCAATGTCAATTGAATGACCAGCTGAAAGATGCTAATATCAATTGAATGACCAGCTGAAAGATGCTAATGTCAATGGAATGACCAACTACAAGCTGCTAATAATTACTTATTTGACTTGTCATCTGAATGACCAACTACGAGCTGCTTATAATTATCTATTTGACTTGTCATTTGAATGACCAACTACAAGCTGCTGATAATGAAATAACAGTTTTTTTTTCAATTGAATGACCAGCTGCAAGTTGCTAATAATTATTTTATTTATTTGACTTGTCATCTGAATGACCAACTACAAGCTGCTGATAGTAAATTTGATAGCATTTGATGCCCAGCTAAAAGTTGCAAATGTCAATTGAATGACCAGCTACAAGTTGCTAATGTCAATTAAATGAACAGCTGAAAGTTGCTAATGTCAATTGAATAACCAGCTACAAATTGCTAATGTCAATTAAATGACCAGCTGAAAGATGCCAATGTCAATTAAATGACCAGCTGAAAGATGCTAATGTCAATTGAATGACCAGCTACAAGTTTCTAATGTCAATTGAATAACCAGCTAAAAGCTGCATATGTCAATTGAATGACTGAATGACCAGCTACAAGTTACTATGTCAATTAAATGACCAGCTGAAAGATGCCAATGTCAATTGAATGACCAGCTGAAAGATGCTAATGTCAATTGAATGACCAGCTACAAGTTTCTAATGTCAATTGAATAACCAGCTAAAAGCGGCCTATGTCAATTGAATGACTGAATAACCAGCTACAAGTTGCTAATGTCAATTAAATGACCAGCTGAAAGATGCTGATGTCAATTGATTTACCAGCTAAAAGTTTCTAATGTCAATTGAATGATCAGCTAAAAGCTGCCTATGTCAATTGAATGACCAGCTGAAAGATGCTAATGTCAATTGAATGACCTGCTACTAGTTTCTAATGTCAATTGAATGACCAGCTAAAAGCTGCCAATGTCAATTGAATGACCAACTACACGTTGCTAATAACTGTTTGTTGTACATGGCAAAGCACTAACCATTAACATTACAAGCTGACAATATGAGAGTAATCACCCTGACCATTTCAAACCTCTTAGCTATCAATTGGAGACATTTTCTCTTTATTAAGCACTAAAGCAAAGAGGTATGGTTCAATCGGGTTGAAGGCTGGTTTTTCTTGGACATCTAGGAACATACAATCTGCGAACAAAATTGTTAACCAGTATTATCGGTTTGGTTATGAATGTTATGATGCTTGAATATGATATAGTTATTAATCTTCTCTCAACTGAGATGAGCGTTTCTTGTTAAAATGTGAGTAGGTATTTCAAGAAATACTAAATTTAATATGAAATCACCTGATCATTTTCTGATCCTTTTTGATACTTTTTGTAAATAATTGTCTGAATTAACATTGATCCTTAAAATATATAATTCCTTGCTCAAATAGCCAAAGAAACTAATTAGTTTCGCCTGGAGTGATTACATCCATAATTATGACATTAACAACAATGTTGCAAAGATAAGATCAACGTAATGTTACCGAATTGAAATTCTATAAAGTATAGATTACGTCAAACAAGTTCCGGTAACAAATAGGATGATGATGATGATTGGCAATTATGTTGGTACTATTGATGTTTGTATTGAAATATTTTCATGAACTAGTACCACCAAATAAGCTCCGAATGTGTTGTATATTATTATTGTTCTCGCATACCTACACTGAGAATGTCCAATAAGTAAAACGTTTAAAACGTAAAACTTTGGATTTCAACTTAAAGTTTTTGTGACATCAGAATGTTCGTTACGCCGAATGTTCGTTACGTCGAATGTTCGTTACGCCGAATGTTCGTTACGCCGAATGTTCGTTACGCCGAATGTTCGTTACGCCGAATGTTCGTTATGCTGAATGTTCGTTACGCCGAACATCCGTTACGCCGAATGTTCTATACGTAGAATGTTCAGTACGCATAATGGTAATAAGTAACTTTTATTAGAGACCATTACAACTACGAAGTACGACAATTACTTAAAAATGACAATGCGTCAATATAAGTATAAAAAACAATTGGAATAAACTCACTTGGCATATCTTGGTTACCTAATCCTGTTCGTCTCGAATCAAGACACTATTCTTAACCTTTGGTATGCCAGAACGCGGATCAGCATGATGAAAACCATTTATTTCTATTGTGTCTGGTTTTTCCGGCATACGAGAGGTTAATGGGCGTATTTTGGATACCTATTAGGCCATAATGACGGACTACAAGCATGCATTAGTATATGCTCACGACTACACTCCCCGAGGAGCAGTCAGAGACTCCAAAACCCCAGGACACCCTTGCCCCACCAGCACCGAAACTCCGTCCAGTCACGTGTAACGGGCAGTGAAACTGGAGCTACGGACTACGAGGCCCTTTTATATTTGCGGAATGCTTTGAATAAATTCTTTTAATCGTGTAAAGTAATACAGAATGATTACGTGACCTTAAAGATTGATGTCCGCAGCTGGCGTACATTTGTCCATCCTAGGCGCCGCGCCGCGCCGTCACGTGTTGTCCCACACCTTACTCCTGTCTGGTCTACCCTCTTTCCTCCAGCATCAGCATTCGATGGTCGACATGTGGGAAAAGAAATACAGTATGTAGATAATTCCAAATAAACGATTTAAAATCGGGACAAAAAACTATTTTTCCTTTTCTTTTGAAATATATTTTTATCACTGTGAACTTTAGGCAAAAATAAAGCAACGCTAGCAGACACCAGATAATTAAGATAATTCCCAATAAACGATTTAAAATCGGGACAAAACTATTTTTACTTTTCTTTTGAAATATATTTTAACACTGTGTAACTTTTTAGGCAACAAACAAAGCAACGCTAGTAGAAACCGTCTTCGATTGTGTTTAAATAAATCGCTTAGCTTCCTTAAAGGAACAGTGTAATTTTATTTCGTAGGCACCGTTTGCATTTTTAAATTTTCAACTCTCAACAAACTGATAAGCACTTTACTCACGTGAATTTCGAATCCCGGCGTCGCCAATGTAGAATACACCTTTCTACTAAGGGTTGGTTGAGGTTGATGTATATAATGAAACACAGATATAGTCTTCACTAATGAATGTGACTAGCACACGTCCGCGCAGCACGGCGGTCGGTGCACGAATACCGAGCGAATGCACGATAGATATTCACCACAGACCGCGTCCGCCGATAGACGGCGCTACCGGCGCTTTCCACATTAACTACTCTTTATTGCTGTACACTACACATGGTTTACCCTAGTATAATTATTTAACAGGGTGATTTAAACCATCATACTGAACAACTTTCACTGAGAAGGCAAACTCGAAAAAAAATGTGTTGGTAGCTCCATATATGAAAGTTGTTCAGTTTGATGGTCTGAAGCACCCCTTTAAGTAGCTGTCCCATTTTATTGTACACCCTGTATGAAAGTTGTTCAGTTTGGTCTCAATCTCAACCACCTCTTTAAATATTACTTCGGTGTTTTGTTACACCCTGTATCGGACTTGAATTGGGATTAACATTTAATTTTTTTATCGCAATCGGCACAATCGGCAGATGTAAGAAGTTTACAAAAATACGTCAAATCAGCACGTAGGTATTTGTTCACTATTCTAAGTATATCACGTTCTCTTTCCTACACGTGCAGGGTATAAAAAGAAAACGCGTGGGTGATATTGCAAACTTTTCAATACGAATTTTCCAATAAACTTATCGGAGACCTACGAGTTAAGTTAAGGTTGATTTTCTAGTACTCCAATCAAATATAGAATGAAATGGATCATTTTCTTTCATTGCATTTTCCATGCCCAAAGCGCTTCTTCATATCCTGTCCTTTACACGAGACTAGTCTGGACAAAAACATTAAAAAGCTAAAAACTATCTTTTTAGACAACGAATTCACTAAATCTGTTTAAAATTACCTAGGAGGTTCACTTTGTTTCATATGTACAATAAGTAAAAATACAAAAAAATATATATATATATTTATTGAACCAACGTGTGATACAGGTATACCTAATAAATAAATAAATTACTCTTACAATATGCTCATACATTGTTCTGGAGTGCGATTTTTAAACATCACACGATCAAATCCGCAGTAAAAAGATGCATAATCTCCATTACATAGTAATTTTGTCATTTTCTACTGCTGATTATAACGTGAGATGTTTAAAAATCGCACTCCTGATCCCAAACTGAAGCAACTAGGCTCCAGACAACAAAAAGGCCCACAAATAATTATACAGGGTGTAAACTTAAATGCGTTACATACTTAAGGGGGTGCTTCAGACCGAGCAGTGCTTAGGTCGAGTCACCATTGACGATTTCTATGGGACAGCAGGTTTTTTTTTTCGCTTTTTAGGGTTCCGTACCCAAAGGGTGAAAACCGGGACCCTATTACTACGCCTACGTTGTCCATCCGTCCGTCCGTCCGTCGGTCCGTCCGTCTGTCCGTCTGTCCGTCCATCTGTCCGTCGGTCCGTCCGTCTGTCCTACCTATTTAGGGCTGTAACTTTTGAACCGTAATAGCTAGATAGTTGAAATTTTCTCAGATTATGCGTTATTGCGGCGGATTTGTTAACAAATAATAAAAATGGCAGAAAGTTAAAAATTAAGGGGGGGTTTTCAACAAGAAACTAGTTTTTATCAACGTTTTTTCTTCACGCTCTATAGTAAAAACGGTAATACATACAAGCGTAAAACTTAGTGTGATTATAGAACAAACTCTACAGAATAACAACAAATACTAAAAACCGGCCAAGTGTGAGTCGGTCTCGCGCTAAAGGTCCCGGACAAAAAAAGTTTTTTTTTCTATGTTAATAATGTTGTGTTCTGTGGTGGTGTGGTACGGAACCCTCGGTGCGCGAGTAGCCCGACTCGCACTTGACCGGTTTTATTTAATGTATGTCCCATACTGAAAGTTGTCCAGTTTGATTGTCTGAACTCTGAAGCACCCCCTTAAGTTTGTTAAGCATTTCAGTTTACACCCTGTATAACATCCATGACCGAACAGGGATTGGAACCTAGGACCTCTGATTTGGCAGTCCGGCGTAGTAACTGAAAAAAATGTTTTGTTAAATATAATCAAAATTTAGTGACTTCCAAACTGTTTTGTAGCATATAAACAAACATTCGGCTATAAATAACAACACGTTTTTTCTATTTATAACCAAATGTTTGATTATGTGTTACAAAACAGTTTGGAAGTCACTAAAGTTTGGTTATTTTTAACAAAACATTTTTTTCAGTGTATCACTCCAACCGGATAGTCAATTTACTTAATAAACTGAACTTCAAAGGCGTTCATATAAAGGGGAACTGTTTGCAGACGCTCGCTCTCACTGGAAAACTTTTAATTGCATCTGAAAGCAAACATAGTACGATATTATATGGAAATGTCGGTACGTTTGACTTGTATACGATCGTTAGTACTCAAAGACTTCGCTCTGATGTACCGAGAATTGACATTCTAGAGGAAAAAAGATTATTACTTTTAAATGTATTTGCCGACGACATAGATATATTTTGTACTTAGATTCTGTATTATACAGGGTCCTGCTTAGGCTGCCTGTCCATTGACGCGAGCTGGCTGTGCGAGCTGTGTAAATATTAACCAATCAGGAGCTCGGCCGATCTCGGTCGGATCTCTGATTGGTTAATATATCTACACAGCTACACAGCTCGCACAGCCAGCTCGCGTCAATGGACAGGCAGCCTTAATATGCTGATACTCTTTTAAGGAGATGATCAGACCGTCAAACTGAACAACTTTCTCGATGGCACCAACATCGAAATCGCGAAAAAAAAACACTTGTTCCATACAAATCTGCAAACCTACTTGAGCCTTTATGGGACAGCAGATTTTTTTTCGCGATCTCGATATTAAAAAAAATAAAAAAATAAAAATTCTACATAATCCAAAATCATATCATTCTTCATATTCTAATTCTATATATTGGTCCCATACAGAAAGTTGTTCAGTTTGATGGTCTGAAGCAACCATTTAAGGCTCCAACAGGTTTTTTTACACCCTGAATATGTTGTAGGTACGTTTGACATGTATACGATCGTTATAGGTACTCAAAGACTTCAAGCTCCGATGCATGCATGCTTTTACCGAGAATTGACATTGGAGAGGAAAAGATATTTCTTTTAAATGTTCTACTAGCTTTTGCCGAGGACCAGGGTTGGATTTTGTACTATAATTGTAGTATTTATACTATAATTTCGCCCTTTGTACTATATACTATCCACATCTAAGGATAGTACGCTAAAATACTATAACTTCAAGTTTGGATCATTGGGAAGCTCTCAACCTCTATTTCACCGATATGGCACTTTCAGAGCGCTTGATATCTAGTCAATTAATTATTGATTTGCTAAGAGACCCATACATGAAGCTATATTATTATTATGAATTCATGTCCTTAATTAGTTCAAACAATTTAATAAATAAATAAATAAAAATAAAATAAAATAAAATAATTTTTATTTCGGATTACTTGATCCATATTACATTTTACACTTTACATTTGGCATTTTCTGATTAAAGATAGCAATTAAAAATTACAATTACAATAAAAATTGTAAAGTGTCTTTAATGCAATCTCAAAACGTATTTTTCCTAGACTACCTACTTTACCTACTTACCAAGACTAAGATACGAAACTGCCACGGATGAAGATAGAACTAATAGTAATATTCATGAACATCAGTTCTTCAGAACTTAGTAAAAGAGGAGTAGGTAAATTTTGCCTTGACTGGTGTTGATTTTAATGACTATTATGTTAAATTAAAAATAATTAACGTGTAAGTACTAAATTTTTTTATAAATACTATCCTTTTCATTTTTTTGTGCTATCTTTTTCAACGTCCCTGAATCCAACCCTGCCGATGACTATTGCAGCGTTCGAAAGAGGAAGGAGGCGCGATTCTTACGACACAGCTTACGATTTGTATTTTTATTTTTATTCCGTGTTCGGTAGGTGCCAGAAACGCCAAAGTGTAGGTACTTATTTCGGTGCCTACTACAGTGTGATGGCGAAGCTGCGGAGGCCCGATGAAGGTCTAAGTTTGTATTCAATTTCTCATCGACCCGTCACACACAAGAACTATTTACATCCAACGTTGTATCAGATGGTATTCCGTATTGTTTGAGCCCACATTGGAAAGTCTTTGTTTCCCATTAGGGTAGGTCCGAGTAGATACCTGCATGTCTATATAGACAGCTATTCAACTCTAAACATGGACTCACAAAGGAATTAATCAGCGTCCGCTTACACGATGTGACGCTAAACAAAAGGGGTTCGGGTTCTGCAAATACGTTTTAGTTAGAGCTGCACAGACCTTTGCTTCTGCTTCCGCAACTGTGGAAGTTCTGCGCGCTCTAAAGCATCCGCTTTAATCGGAAATTTTTCTGAACAAACAGGAAAGACCAGTATCCATAGTATGATGCGCGCGATAACGCTATATCACGCCATTAATATCGTTTGTTCGCGCGTAGGTAAATAGAAAAAGAGCTATCGCGCGATTGCGATTATGCCTGTAATATTCGCACATGATAATTATTATTGTTTATGAATAAATTAAAATTGCGCTACATTACACTGCCATACTAACGACTGCTAATAACGATATACAATCTAGTTTTGGTGTTACAATCAAACCTACAGAATGTACAAAAAAGATAAAAGACTAACCCTCTACAATACAAGAGGATTACCTGATGAGTGGAACCACGTCAAATGGACACAAGTACCTACCACTACCTGTCTCCCACTATACACTCCATACAAACTTTTGATTGACGCACAATACGCGTATATAGACGGAATTAATAAAAGTAATATTTTATATATGGAAAAATAGATTAGAAAATCTAGATGTCGCACATAATCGCATAGTCACAAATAAAACTTGCAATTTATAATATAATTACAAAGATATAAAGCTTTTTAAATTTTGTATGAAAAATTTAAAAAGGCCGAATATTCGTTATTATATTATAAATTGCAAATATTATTTGTGACGCAACATCTAGATTTTCTAAACTATTTTTCCATATATACAAAGTCACTTATATTAATACCGTCTACCTACGCGTATTGTGCGTCAATATTTTGTATAAAATTGACCCCTCTGTAACCACCTTAAATGCGTAGCACCATCAAACTGAACAACGTTGACTATGGGAGTGGGACCAACATAAGAGGGGAGGTTACACGGTCAGTATTTCGTCAGTCTGGTCCATCAGTCTGGTCAATCGTTGAATGACGCCAGAGTGATGCCAGAATGATGAGTGGATTACACGATCAGTTTCCCATCAGTATTTCATCATTCACAATGGAATGACGGAATTAATTTTCATCAGTCTAGACCATCATTCCATCAGTCCGTCATTCTCCCATTATTCTGACCAGAATGATGGACCAGAATGATGAAATACTGAACGTGTAACCTCCCTCTTAGAATCGCGAAAAAGTAATAAACTCTTCTGTACATTTGTCTCATACCTCAAATGGTTGCTGAATCTTTTTATGTATGAAAAGCATGGATCTATGTTCATCGCAGAAGGTCTTTCCAAGATGAAACGGTCTACATTAGCGTTAGGTACGTGCCCAGCTTGCGAGAAACGACCTAAAGCCGCGAGGAAAAATTGCTTAATAACATTATGTCCTTAGTTTAATTAAGAGGGATACTTTACTTCGTTTAGAAAATTATGTAAAAACATGCCAGTTTAATCAAATTTACTGCGATTATGGGACAACGTTTTTTTTGCAGAGGTTTTGTGAGTGCAAGGCTAGGTAGCTTCATATCACGGTGGTCTACCGTACTCTAAAATAGAGTATTGTACTTTATTTTATGTAGTGTACTTTACAATCTACAGGGGTGCTACAAAAGTAAAAATAAACTTTTCAAACTTTTATGGGGGTTGTTGAGACCATCAAACTGAACAACTTTCACTATGGGACCAACCAACATCGAAATCGCGAAAGAAAAACCTTTTGTCCCATACATTTAGCTCGAGTAGATCTGTTGTTTAGTATGGAACATCGCAAACGCATCTTCTCATGACGATTATGGCAAATCTCCCCCTTTAAGGGGAGGTCTATGTCCAGCAGTGGACGTCTATCTGCTGATATGATGATGATGATGATCGAACATCCGATTTTTTTTTCACGATTTCGATATTGGTCCCATAATGAAAGTTGTTTAGTTTGATGGTCTTAACCACCCCCTTAAATGTTTATTTGTATTTTTGTAACACCTTGTATAGTAAGTATAGAAATTACCTACTTACCTTCACTCTGTATAGTATATCAAAAAGAGTTAGAGGCCAAATATAATTCAAACAATAAACGTCAAATCACACAATCATTCTCTACACCTGACGATTAAAGACCCACCTACATCCTGAAGCCAGGAAATGGTTTCAATAGATCCAGCATCATACATTGTTTTCATACAAAGTTCCACACAAGTACGGCATCAAGTTGTTTGTTAAAAGTAGTCGGATACACGACTGTGTTGATGACTGTACGCCTGACATTGTAAATCAGACCTTACTGCCCACGCTAATAGCTAAGTTTAGTTTGTTACATAGATTTATTGTCATCAAATCATCGCTTGATATAAGTTAGTAGGTACCGATAAATGTATGCATACTGCATAGAATAAATAAAGATCACCGAAGTTAGCACCAGCCCCCGCGGCATGACGATGCGATACATATCTATCGCACCCAACCTCTCTATCTTTTGGGGCGCTAACGAACGAGCCAGCAGGCGCGATAAAACGTTTATCGAGGCGCCATGCCGCGGGCGCAGGACTGGTCAGCGCAAAGACCGTGATAGGGGACCGTGCGTTTTTGTTTTGTCCACAAAAAAACAGCAATTTACCTAGTCTGGTTTTGTAAGAGGCAACTTATTTTCGTCATCATGCACATCTTAATTAGGTAAGGAACTATAAAAAGGTCGTTCACAAAGGACCAGCGATGGTCTACGTGGCACAGGCTTAGCAAGCCTATCAAGGCCCAAAACCCCAAATAATAATAATGCACATCTTTAACTTTAAATTGGCTACAGACGTCAACCACTGCAATGCATCTATACCTTTTCTTCTTATCGTGTGGGCAGCAAGCCCTGGGTCAGAGTTTTATCAGACTGCCTTACGGCCTCTGACGTGGTTTTTATGTAACTACTACTACCACCAGAGATAGTAGCCTGGATCAACGGCTTAGCGGCTTTCCGGCACGGCGGCATCATCAATCTTTTCAGACAATCAGGTGATTCAGCCTGCAATGTCCTAAGCCTAACCAACTGCAAAAAACGCACAAAGTGACATATCACTAAGGTGTCCCCCGTGGGAATCGAACTCACGATCTCCGTGTCAAGAGCTCAATGCTCACGACTGGCTAAAAAATCTTGATCTCGAAATTTAGACCTCCCCGGATCCAAGCAGGAAGATAAAAAATGCCATATACTCCAGGTTAAGACAATAGAATCCATTTCCAGCTTCCTGTCTGGGTAACTGACTGCTTTTCTACAGGGTGTTAGGGTAAACAGTTGCATTACTTTAAGGGGTGATTGTACCCATGATACTGAACAACTTTCCCTAAGAAACCTATAGGAAATTTGTAAAAAAATTATTGGACTTCCCATACTATATGCAATCAGCTGATCGAACTTTTGTATGAAAAGTCGATTTTTTTTTTGCGAATTTTCTATAGATTACTTTGGGAAAGTTGTTCAGTATCATGGGTACAATCACCCCTTAAAGTAATGCAACTGCTTACCCTAACACCCTGTATACCTACAGGGTGTTAGGGTAAACAGTCGATTTCGACCACGGCACAGATCGACTAAGAATCCATCATCATATCATCATAGCATTTTTATAAAATCGTAATAATTTTGCAATAAGCGTGGGGAATAACGAAAGGCACTGTCATGCCTCCACTCACAAAATTAGAAACCTCAGTAATTTGTCCAAAAAATTGTGACAAAACGTCTGCGTTCAACATTTTGAGAGCAGTTAAAGTATTGTACAACCAAAAATGACCTTTAACCGACACTTCTAAAAGCAGACGATTCTATAATTTACCTCCAAAATAACAGTCATTATCACAGACTTTACTTTCACTCGGTTAAGTTAAAAAAAAACATAATTACGAAGTTATCATCACTTTGTGTTAGTTGTTAGGCATGGCGGATGATGCACGCGATGAGATTATAAATTATGAAATCCAATGTGTTTTGTAATAGTAATGATCCAACAGAAAAAAACCTCTCTTATTTTAAAACGATTGTGAAGCTTAGAGTCTCCATACAAAATGCGATTACGTTTTTAACCCACTTTGAAAAATTGTATTTATGGCCATATGAAGATTTGCCCCGTTGGATACCACATGAGGTCATGAGGTCCCGGTCTGAACGTGTTAAATATATTATTTACTTTAATTAACTCATTCTGCACTTATTATTATTAACATTGAGTTCTTAATTAAATAGATTGCCATTAACATGAATTACAAAATATAACACTAAAGTAGTTCGTCACAAAGGTAACTGAACAATCTCCGGAGTAAAATTGAATGATTGTTGATAAAAGATACCATGCTCGGTCACGAATCACGACCGAAAGAGCAATGAACGAACGTAATTTATTTTAATGCACTATTATAGTGGAATGCCACAATGAATAGTCTGATTCTTTTTAAACAACTGAAGAAAGAAGGCCTTTGTATCCGCCGTAAGTACCTGTCTCTTCGTGATATTCTCAAAAACTATTAGACCAGTTTTTTTGCAGGAGTAGCTAAAACTTCTCCAAATAATTTGACAGTGAGACAAACTGTCTCACGATGGAGCACCAACCCCTTGCTCCTTTGCTGCGGTCTCCAGGGCCCGAATAACCTTCTAATGATAGCCAAGAATAGGAATATGGCACCACATGAAGAAATATTCCTTGCACTCGTGGAAAGATCAAGAAGTTATCATTTTACTTCTGAGAAGATTTTAGAATACTACACACACGGTTGTAAAGATGTCTAAAAGGTGAGATTGTACTCTTCAAACGCATGCAAAATTACATAAGCACGTCTCGTTCCTGTGTAAGTGAGAGGAAGCCATTAAGAGCATGCGTCCGTTAAAAAAGTACAACCTCGACCTTGAGATATCTTATAACTCTGCAATGGACACGGTGACAATCGCCTGTATACCCTCAACGTAAGGGTGGGTTTGTACCGTAGAAGTGAGTGCCATACAATTTGATCATAAAGCAAACATATACATACACACAGCATAGCAAACATGGTATACATTCATAGCAAATTTCGACATAATTGAACAACAAACAAACATTATCTTACTTCTCTAACGACATAGACAAGACAATCGCCCATCACTTGCGCACTAGCATCGCAAAGGTCATTGCATCACTCGCTAGATCACGCCACGACTCAAACTTGTGAATTTGACATTAAACACGAAATATATTATAAGACCCCGCTGCAAGTTTTCCACACCCACGTTCCCGGGAGAGATTTTACTTTAAGGCTCGATTTCCACTGGCGCAGAGCCGAAGCGACGCGACGCGAAATAATTCGCCCCATTGAACCGTGAATGTTAGCATTTCTGCGCGCGGTGACGCGGAACCCGAGCGACCCTTGCAGGCGAAGACGCGCGCAGACGCGCGTCGCTGAGCGTTTTCAAATTTTCGCAACACAAATTCGTACCGTATTAATAGAGAAATAGAGATGAATTTAGAACGTTTGAAAAACTTGACGCTTCACGCCACGTCGCGACGCTTCTAATCTGCGCCAGTGGGAATTGAGCCTAAGGGTCTTTAAAGATACGATAAATATTTTTCTTCTTCTTAAACCTATTTTTTTACGCTCACTTGTTAAGGCAATCAATTGTAGGTGCACCAAATTGAAACAAAACTTATCGATATCTACATAGTACATACTTACTTGGACACACAAAACAAAATTAAATAGTTGCCAGCATAAAATTGTCATTTTATTTTCATATTTAGAAAAACCTTACAGCTACCTCTCTCCATTCTCTTATTTCCCATTATTTGGGGTCGGCGCAAGATATATCATCTTCTATTTATCAAAAGTCTAAACAATTGGACGTAAAAAGCTTTGCAGTGGGATCTTAGTCTAGTAGTAGTGTAAAGGTTAGGCCAGGCTGACGTTCACGGGTTAACAAAGGCTTGGCTTCGTTTCAGATTGTCTATAAATACCCAAAATACTAATATTTAACATTTTGTGTGCCCAATAGGCTGGACAACAACCTACTGCCATTAGAATACTAGATGCGTCATTCCATCCTGAAACCTTGAAAATGCTTGAACTTTGGTAAGTAGTATAAAGGTTCTATGTTTGTATGTTTGTTTCGGGCTATGCTCGGAGTTTCCCTGCGAGATCGAATCAGAAATGAAGAGATCCGCAGAAGAACCAGAGTAACTGACATAGCCCAAAGAATTGCTAAACTTAAGTGGCAGTGGGCGGGGCACATTGCCCGCAGACCCGATGGCCGGTGGGGCCGAAAAGTTCTCGAGTGGCGAACTGGCGACCGCGTACCGGAAAGCGCAGCGTGGGTAGGCCCCTCACACGGTGAACCGACGACCTGGTGAAGGCGGCGGGAAAACGTTGTATGAGGGCAGCGCCGGACCGGTCGTTATGGCGATCCTTGGGGGAGGCCTATGTCCAGCAGTGGACGTCCTTCGGCTGAGATGTTGATAAAGGTTTCTGACCAACCCGAAACGGATTATCGTCTTGATTTTATATACCAAATTAAAATATTATTGATTATTAACATGTTACAGCCATGTTGTATTATTTACGGACACCTAAAAAGAATAATCTTTAAAAAAAAGTAGGCCGTCGCGGACGCCCGGCAGAAGTGAAACTTCCGCAGTTGTCAAATTTTAATTCCTTACCGTCATACGAAAAGGTTGCGGATCCGAATTTCAAAGCTTTCCCATAAAAAGTTGCACTTCAAAAGATTTAATAGGTACCTACGACTTTATTATTATAAATACACACACAGACATAATTCACATACCTAGTTGACAAAATATGTGCAAAGGGCGAGCAAGGCAAGGAGGCGATATAGGCTTTATCAGGAATTATACCTATCCATGTAGGTAACATGAATATTGGTACATTTGCATCTCAAATCATACGATTGATTGAGGGATATTCCTGATTGTGACTATTGTGTGGTCACTATAGTACACTTACACCAACATTTGGACGGCCCGGTAGCACAGTCGGTAGTGAAACTGCCTGCTGTGCCGAGGGTCGCGGGTTCGAATCCCGTAAGGGACAAATATTTGTATGATGAATATGAATATTTGTACCCGAGTCATGGATGTTTGTATCTATGTATGTATTCTATATCGTTGTCTAGTCATCATAATACAAGTCCAGGCTAGATTCTGGCACTTTAAATGTGACTAGATAATTTGTGTGACATTGTCCAAGATATTTATTTATTTATTATTTATTTATTTATTCACGTGAAACATGTTATTTAGACACCAAGAGATAACATGGAATTTAGGGTAGGAAAGGAACTCTAGAACTCGCATAGTTTCGTAGGTTCGCGTGATTAAAAATAATAATATTATCATTAGATGTTGGTAAGCACGCAATGTGTTATTTAATAATTAGTTTACTGAATTTAACTTTAAAGTTCAAAAATGCTTGACTTTAAAAGCTTGAAAGAAATTCTAAATTAAAGAATAAACTATACTTATGTTATTTACTTACGTTAGTATTCGTTACTTGTTTTATTCAAAATGTGAAAAACAACTTTAAATTCTTTTAATTGTGAAGAAAATAGTTTTTTTTTATTCTGTTATTTTTATTGGAGCTTTTAACCCTGAGGTTATGTCAGCCCAGTTAGTTGGTTAATGCTACCTACACGGAGAAAAAATCTCGTGTACTATCAGTTTAAAATAACAATGTGCATGACCTTGAAGGGCCGTTCGATAACTTCACTCGTTTGACAAGGGAATGTAGACTCTATGCAAAGGAAACAATCATTTGAATGACTCGAGTGAAGTTCGTGTGATTGAGTGACGTCACATTTGCGAGCGAGGTCATGCACATTGTTATTTTAAACTGATAGTACACTTACAAAAATATACTTCAATAGTTTAAGGCTGCCTGTCCATTGACGCGAGCTGTGTAGCTGTGTAAATATTAACCAATCAGGAGCTCATCTCGGCCGAGCTCCTGATTGATTAATATTTACACAGCTACCCAGCACGCCCAGCCAGCTCGCGTCAATGGACAGGCAGCCTAATGGTTGCCTAGAAAACTTAGTTTGTTTTCGCACTCGGGCGCTCTGCACGGACTATTCCCAAAATTCTTGTTAGATCCTATTGTCAAACCAAATAAAGGAAACTATCTGGTTGATCGTGTTGCAAAATGCTATGACTTTCATTTGTTAATATCCAAAAAAAAAATTACTTTGTATGGAGCGCGATAACAGTTATATCCTCCTGAACCTTAGATCAAAGTAAAATTAATTTACTTTGATCTAAGCTTAAAAAGTTAAAACTCTTCGATAATATGTTTTTGTTTCAAATGATAAAAACAAGGTCAAGGTCTTATTGTCAGAAGTTTATCTGTTCGATTCTTAATGGAACTTCTGTGTCCGTGGCAAAAACTATCAAGATTCTTGAGTCGAAGGCAATTCAAAAAGTTTTCCGAGAATAGAGTAAGGGAAAAAATTGTCTGTGACTGACGCAGACTGACGGACAAAGTGATTCCATAAGACAAAGTGTTCTTAGATTCTTTATTGTACACAAAAACAACATTAATTATGAAAAATTACAATAAGGCGTGATGTACAAAGGCGAGCTTAACTCTAAAAGAGTTTTCTTCCAGCAAAGTGTTCAGTATGTTGACGTCGTCACTGATCCATAACACGATAAAGTCACAATACCTAATTTAAAACGTCAAAATGATTATGAATTAATGACCTACCAAAATGGGCTACTTACACGAGGATCTTCACAAATAAGGAAGATTGTCCATGTTATACAGGTGAAATTATATCATTAGCATCCTTTTAAACTAAGGGTCTACCCATCAAACTGAACAACTTTTAGGGCTCTTACAGACCAGCGACAGTACTCTGCGACACAGCTCGGGACAGGGTCGCGCGACCGCGACGTAGGTATAGTCTGAGAGCACAAGTCTTGTTCTTGAGAGATTTCAGTTTGAAGAAAACGGAGGCTAAAAAATAACATGGTTGATATTTCGTGTTTTTATAATTTTTTCGTATATTTTGGTTTCTTTAGATAATAGATAATCCAGAATTGATTATCTTCATCATCAAGTCCATAAAATATTATAGACTGGTAAAAATAGGGCAATTATAATATACATTTATAGTTAATTAGTTATGATATAATACTTAACACAACACTAATAATTATAACACATAATATTATACACATAAATATTTATAAATACGTATACAGAGTGTAACAAAACACTTTAGTAATACTAAAGGGGGTGCTTCAGACCATCAAACTGAACAACTTTCACTATGGAGCCAACATCGAAATAGCGAAAAAAAACAGCTCTTTCATACAAAACTGCAGTACCGTCTCGACTCAAATGTATGGGACGGCAGATTTTTTTTATTTTTTCTCGACTTTGGCTCCATAGTGAAAGTTGTTCAGATTGATGGTCTGAATCTGAAGCACCCCCTTAAGTATTAATAGGGTGTTTTTTTACATCCTTCTTAATATGTTGACACTTTTTTAAGGGGATGATCAGACCGTCAAACTGAACAACTTCCTCTATGAGACCAACATCGAAATCGCGAAAAAAAATCATCACTTCCATACAAAACTGCAAACCTACTCGGAGCCAAACGTATGGGACAACTGTTTTTTTTTTCGCGATTTCGATGTTGATTCCATATAGAGAAAGTTGTTCAGTTTCATAGTCTGGTCATCGCCTTAAAAAAGTGTCAGCCTATTAAGAAGGACCCTGTATATAGGATGTTACAAACTATTGGATATGGAGGTCTATCTCTCAGACTATACAACACTACGTCACGGTCTTCAACTGTCGCGCGACCCTGTCGCGAGCTGTCGCAGAGTACTGTCGCTAGTCTGTAAGAGCCCTTACTATGGCAGCAAACCAATCGGAGCTACATACAAATCAACTGTGCCATACTAAACAGCAATGCCTACGCGACACAAATGTATGCAACCAGTATGCAACAGCAGATTTTTTTAGTTGCTCCGACTGGTTTGCTCCCACAGTAAAAGTTGTTCAGTTTGATGGGTAGACTCTTAGTTTAAAAGGATGGCAATGATATCAATTTCACCGTGTATACAGGGTACTTCTTAATATGCTGACACTTTTTAAGGGGATGATCAAACCATCAAATTGAACAACTTTCTCTATGGGACCCACATCGAAATAGCGAAAAAAAAAATAGTTCGCCCATACAAAACTGCAAACTTACTCGAGCCAAATGATCAGACCATGAAACTGAACAACTTTCTCTATGGGACCAACATCGAAATCGCGAAAAAAATCAGCTGTCCTATACATTTGGCTCGAGTAAGTTTGCAATTTTGTATGGGCGAACTAATTTTTTTTTCGCGATTTTGATGTGGGTCCCATAGAGAAAGTTCTTCAATTTGATGGTCCGATCTGTAGTGTACAGCAATAAAGAGTAGTTGATGTGGAAAGCGCCGGTAGCGCCGTCTATCGGCGGACGCGGTCTGTGGTGAATATCTATCGTGCATTCGCTCGGTATTCGTGCACCGACCGCCGTGCTGCGCGGACGTGTGCTAGTCACATTAACTAGTGAAGACTATATCTGTGTTTCATTATATACATCAACCTCAACCAACCCTTAGTAGAAAGGTGTATTCTACATTGGCGACGCCGGGATTAGAAATTCACGTGAGTAAAGTGCTTATCAGTTTGTTGAGAGTTGAAAATTTAAAAATGCAAACGGTGCCTACGAAATAAAATTACACTGTTCCTTTAAGGAAGCTAAGCGATTTATTTAAACACAATCGAAGACGGTTTCTACTAGCGTTGCTTTGTTTGTTGCCTAAAAAGTTACACAGTGTTAAAATATATTTCAAAAGAAAAGTAAAAATAGTTTTGTCCCGATTTTAAATCGTTTATTGGGAATTATCTTAATTATCTGGTGTCTGCTAGCGTTGCTTTATTTTTGCCTAAAGTTCACAGTGATAAAAATATATTTCAAAAGAAAAGGAAAAATAGTTTTTTGTCCCGATTTTAAATCGTTCATTTGGAATTATCTAAATACTGTATTTCTTTTCCCACATGTCGACCATCGAATGCTGATGCTGGAGGAAAGAGGGTAGACCAGACAGGAGTAAGGTGTGGGACAACACGTGACGGCGCGGTGCGGCGCCTAGGATGGACAAATGTACGCCAGCTGCGGACATCAATCTTTAAGGTCACGTAATCATTCTGTATTACTTTACACGATTAAAAGAATTTATTCAAAGCATTCCGCAAATATAAAAGGGCCTCGTAGTCCGTAGCTCCAGTTTCACTGCTCGTTACACGTGACTGGACGGAGTTTCAGTGCTGGTGGGGCAAGGGTGTCCTGGGGTTTTGGAGTCTCTGACTGCTCCTCGGGGAGTGTAGTCGTGAGCATATACTAATGCATGCTTGTAGTCCGTCATTATGGCCTAATAGGTATCCAAAATACGCCCATTAACCTCTCGTATGCCGGAAAAACCAGACACAATAGAAATAAATGGTTTTCATCATGCTGATCCGCGTTCTGGCATACCAAAGGTTAAGAATAGTGTCTTGATTCGAGACGAACAGGATTAGGTAACCAAGATATGCCAAGTGAGTTTATTCCAATTGTTTTTTATACTTATATTGACGCATTGTCATTTTTAAGTAATTGTCGAACTTCGTAGTTGTAATGGTCTCTAATAAAAGTTACTTATTACCATTATGCGTACCGAACATTCTACGTATAGAACATTCGGCGTAACGGATGTTCGGCGTAACGAACATTCAGCATAACGAACATTCGGCGTAACGAACATTCGGCGTAACGAACATTCGGCGTAACGAACATTCGGCGTAACGAACATTCGACGTAACGAACATTCGGCGTAACGAACATTCTGATGTCACAAAAATTTTAAGTTGAAATCCAAAGTTTTACGTTTGAAACGTTTTACTTATTGGACATTCTCAGTGTAGGTATGCGAGAACAATAATAATATACAACACATTCGGAGCTTATTTGGTGGTACTAGTTCATGAAAATATTTCAATACAAACATCAATAGTACCAACATAATTGCCAATCATCATCATCATCCTATTTGTTACCGGAACTTGTTTGACGTAATCTATACTTTATAGAACTTCAATTCGGTAACATTACGTTGATCTTATCTTTGCAACATTGTTGTTAATGTCATAATTATGGATGTAATCACTCCAGGCGAAACTAATTAGTTTCTTTGGCTATTTGAGCAAGGAATTTTATATTTTAAGGATCAATGTTAATTCAGACAATTATTTACAAAAAGTATCAAAAAGGATCAGAAAATGATCAGGTGATTTCATATTAAATTTAGTATTTCTTGAAATACCTACTCACATTTTAACAAGAAACGCTCATCTCAGTTGAGAGAAGATTAATAACTATATCATATTCAAGCATCATAACATTCATAACCAAACCGATAATACTGGTTAACAATTTTGTTCGCAGATTGTATGTTCCTAGATGTCACAGAAAAACCAGCCTTCAACAGGACGACTGCTAAGGCGCCGATTGAACCATACCTCCTTGCTTTAGTGCTTAATAAAGAGAAAATGTCTCCAATTAATAGCTAAGAGGTTTGAAATGGTCAGGGTGATTACTCTCATATTGTCAGCTTGTAATGTTAATGGTTAGTGCTTTGCCATGTACAACAAACAGTTATTAGCAACGTACAGTTGGTCATTCAATTGACATTGGCAGCTTTTAGCTGGTCATTCAAATGACATTAGAAACTTGTAGCAGGTCATTCAATTGACATTAGCATCTTTCAGCTGGTCATTCAATTGACATAGGCAGCTTTTAGCTGATCATTCAATTGTCATTAGAAACTTTTAGCTGGTAATTCAATTGACATTAGCATCTTTCAGCTGGTCATTTAATTGACATTAGCAACTTGTAGCTGGTTATTCAGTCATTCAATTGACATAGGCCGCTTTTAGCTGGTTATTAAATTGACATTAGAAACTTGTAGTTGGTCATTCAATTGACATTGGCAGCTTTTAGCTGGTCATTCAATTGACATTAGAAACTAGTAGCAGGTCATTCAATTGACATTAGCATCTTTCAGCTGGTCATTCAATTGACATAGGCAGCTTTTAGCTGATCATTCAATTGACATTAGAAACTTTTAGCTGGTAATTCAATTGACATCAGCATCTTTCAGCTGGTCATTTAATTGACATTAGCAACTTGTAGCTGGTTATTCAGTCATTCAATTGACATAGGCCGCTTTTAGCTGGTTATTCAATTGACATTAGAAACTTGTAGCTGGTCATTCAATTGACATTGGCATCTTTTAGCTGGTCATTTAATTGACATTAGCAATTTGTAGCTGGTTATTCAATTGACATTAGCAACTTTCAGCTGTTCATTTAATTGACATTAGCAACTTGTAGCTGGTCATTCAATTGACATTTGCAACTTTTAGCTGGGCATCAAATGCTATCAAATTTACTATCAGCAGCTTGTAGTTGGTCATTCAGATGACAAGTCAAATAAATAAAATAATTATTAGCAACTTGCAGCTGGTCATTCAATTGAAAAAAAAAACTGTTATTTCATTATCAGCAGCTTGTAGTTGGTCATTCAAATGACAAGTCAAATAAGTAATTATTAGCAGCTTGTAGTTGGTCATTCCATTGACATTTGCATCTTTCAGCTGGTCATTCAATTGATATTAGAAACTTGTAGCTGGTAATTCAATTGACATTGGCATCTTTCAGCTGGTCATTTAATTGACATTAGCAATTTGTAGCTGGTTATTCAATTGACATTAGCAACTTTCAGCTGTTCATTTAATTGACATTAGCAACTTGTAGCTGGTCATTCAATTGACATTTGCAACTTTTAGCTGGGCATCAAATGCTATCAAATTTACTATCAGCAGCTTGTAGTTGGTCATTCAGATGACAAGTCAAATAAATAAAATAATTATTAGCAACTTGCAGCTGGTCATTCAATTGAAAAAAAACTGTTATTTCATTATCAGCAGCTTGTAGTTGGTCATTCAAATGAAAAGTCAAATAAATAATTATAAGCAGCTCGTAGTTGGTAATTCAGATGACAAGTCAAATAAGTAATTATTAGCAGCTTGTAGTTGGTCATTCCATTGACATTAATTATTGTGAGTAGCTACGCTATGAATAACTCTAAAGGAATTAATGACTTACTGCACTTTCTTCTTTGTATAGATAAAATCTGTATCTTACCTAATCACTGCAGGCACTGCACTGTTAATTTAATCATTTGTATGTGTTAAAGTATACTATACTGTACTTGAACCAAATCGGTTAATCATAAATTCATAATATTTTAAATAAAGAACATAATTTCAGTGCAAGCAAGTCAAAAAACAAAATGATTTGCAGTTCTGTAATAATATGACGCCAGGCAATTAAGTTTAAACAACAGTTGCACTTAATTCATGTAAATTGTAATTAAAAATAGCATTATTTTTTTTAAAGCCTACCAAATGATATAACTGTATGGTTCGTAAAATAGTATCTACATATTAACAGGTCCATTAAATTGAAACTGCTGATTTCTCAAAACTAGTCTAGTCGACTAACTAAAGGTAACTACTGAACATAGCTGGTAACTAAAGCGACCTAGTGTACCTTACTTAATATTGTTGTCAGTCAGCGTTATATCAGCATTCATGAAACTGTAAAATTATATGGGTTATAAGACCATGCAACTATGAAGTTGTTAGCGAAAGCTAAAATATCATGCAACAATAAAATGATATGGGTTACAGAGCCATGCAACTATCAAATTGTTAGCAAAAGCTAAAGGGTCATGCAATAGCTGTGAGTGCTTTATTGCAATGGCTGGCACCCGCCAGAATATTTTGAATGCATAAGTGTATGTGCTTATCACAGATTCACTCTTTTGTCCTTACCTCCTTAATTTGATAAAACGGTAATGGATACGATCTTGAAGCAGTGACTTTGACTAGTAGTTAGCCAAAATAAATAAATAAGATATAATAAAGATCTATGGAACGTTATTTTTGTAGGTTTACTTACCTACCTATCAATAGAAAAATATTTTTACAGGGAAGGGATAGTATAGAACAGAAGTAACAATAACTCAAATGTGTTAATAATGAGATTGTAATTTCCATAAACATTGTTTATCGTTGAATTTGGTGTTTGACAATTTCAGATCAATATTTGATAAATATCTATTTTCTGTAAACAAATTAGTCTCAATAAGTAATTCGTAATTTGTTTGATGTAATAGCTTTGATAACAGTCAACACTGTATTGTAATAAGATTTAAGAGATTAGCTAAACTGTGGAGTTTCTTGCGCCGCTTCTTCTCCACGGGCTATACATTCCGAAGCGGTGGTAGATTCGAGTAAAGGTAAAAAATAAATTAAAACAAGAAAGAGATGTAGTGTACAGCAATAAAGAGTAGTTGATGTGGAAAGCGCCGGTAGCGCCGTCTATCGGCGGACGCGGTCTGTGGTGAATATCTATCGTGCATTCGCTCGGTATTCGTGCACCGACCGCCGTGCTGCGCGGACGTGTGCTAGTCACATTAACTAGTGAAGACTATATCTGTGTTTCATTATATACATCAACCTCAACCAACCCTTAGTAGAAAGGTGTATTCTACACGATCATCCCCTGAAAAAAGTGTCAGCATATTAAGAAGGACTGGACTGAGCAAACACACACACATTGAGCAAATTCATAAGAATGATTGGGATCAAAAACTACAAAAATGTACAATACCTAAGACGATTATCTAAGCCTAAGACCAAATGTAGCTGAAAAACCATCAACCTGAACTACTTGTTTTATAGGACAAATAATGCAGACATCGATCGCGAAAAAAAAATCCAACTACCTACTCGACCTGAATGACAACTGGTTTTTTGTTCAGTTTGATGGTCTGAGTTAGACCTTATATTTTGCAGGCTCTAGCCCGTTTCGTCTACGAAATGAGCAACTTTAACGTTAACATAACAATAATTAACTAGTTATACCATAGTGTAAAGAACTAATAGTGGTGAAGCTCAGCGGTCGCGGCAGGCCAATCGTGCGGGGCGTGCGGGGGCCGAGAGGAGTGCGTCCCAGCCCACGCTGCCTGCGCGTGTACCCTAACAGCGAATTGAGTAAGGGTACGCCCGTCCCCCGCCGTACCCCGCACGCCGCGCGGGCATAGACCCGCCGCGACCACTGAGCTTCATCACTTATTTTATTTACACTATGGTTATACCTAGGTACTTTACTTACCACATTAACTTAGGTCTTGTAATAAATAACAGACCTATCTGGGTTCAGTTCGAAAAGCAAGCATTTTTACCTGTAACAAAACAAAGTTTGGATGTTAAAATCAGAATAACTGCACAAGTTGGTCAATAAATATTACTTAGTAGAACGAAAATAGTTGCAGAATTTCGTAGCTTTAAAATTGAAGATCAAATAGAGGTTATAGGTTATACCTAGTTTGTACACAAAGAAAAATACTTAATGTGTAGAGAGCGTCGTAGGTGCGTTGCAGAGAGGTATAGACACACAATAATGAGGGTTCGGGTTCGGATCCGCACGGACGACATGCCAGGTACCAACAGTACCAATAAATTTGCTAACATAAGTTACATAAGGTACATAAGTACATAATACCGACTGCTCTCAAACGGGGAAGAAAAACATCGTGAGGAAACCTGCATACGCTAAAAAAGAAATTCTGATACGTATAATGTAGTCCACGCGCGCTTGGTGCACTGATACCCAATCACCCTCCCTGAGGATTAGGCCTGTACCCTGCAGTGGCCTGCCCTGCATAAGTTCCGTTTTAGCAAGGTTTTCGTTAGGAATGTCGTGTCGTATTATTAACTCTGTCTACCTCCTAATGGGAGGTACCATCAATCCGACTGTAGCGCTAGTCACGACAATGCTCCACGAAATTGTTCTAAAACAGTGTTATTTTTAGCGTAACTACTTAATACGTAAGTACCTACTCTCATTCCGTTCGGAATTGAAATCACGACTCCGTTTTACACGTACACTAAAAGCCCTACTACTGGAGAGATTCTCATTCTATATTCGTTTTCAAAGTTCTTAAAGACGGGTGGAAAATATTTCCTACATACCTACGCGTCATGCTGTGCATTTCAGTGCGTTTCCCGTACACTAAGATCCAACGTCATTCTTTCAACAAGCTACAGTGTATGCTTGGAATTTCTTTTCGCGATGCAACCGCGAATGAGAAGATTTAAAACTGAGTCAAAGACCAGAGAGAGTTAGACTAAGGTTACACCCCAGGAGAGGGAGCGTGTAAATTCTCTATGGGTTACACGCTCAGTCTCGCGTCAGTCTGGTCCATCAGTCTGGTCACGTCTATTTGATTTGAAGGGAAACTGACGCGAGACTGACCCGTCTAACATGGTGCTTCAGTTTCCCTTCAAATCAAATAATATGTGACCAGACTGATGGCTGACGCGAGACTGAACGTGTAACCTTAGTCTAAGTTCTAAAAACAGGAGCACAGCCCGATGAAATAGGTCTGAAATATTCGATGAGAGATATTCGAGTACTAGGAAAGTTATAGAAATACCATTTAGAGTGCTGACCTTGCTACGGAAAAAGCTCTGTTGAACACGTAAGTTCGATACCTATTTGTGTCTAAAACTTGAATGTGTAAAACAGAGATTTGTATATCCAGGGTATATATACATTTTCACTAGTAGTGTCAAACTCTTCATACCACCACTTTGCATAGACAGTGTACCGGGCATAAGCCCACCATTTATATTTATAAGTCCCGTACACCAGGAGACCAGGACCAAGAGGTCAAAAATCACTTCCTTCATCTTGTTTTCTGAACAATACAGTATTGCTCAGAGGTAGCTACTGCTTATTACTGCGGACTATGGGGGGACCACACCAGTGACGGCGAAGCGCCCTGGTAGGTCTACCGAACCAGTGAATGAAGGTAATGACCTCGGCCCTGGGTGTGGCTGGGACTACGCAGCGGATTGGGTGAGGGGATCGGTCAGATTTTCGAAATGACCAATACAGTATTGCTCAGAGAGCAGACCAGCGGTATTACATCACAAATCATGCATTAAATACAGTTGGATGCTTATCGCCGATAAAGATACCTAGGCAATCTTCTAAGTACCTACTTAACAAAGGTCAAAACAGCGGAATGTAAAATGTAAGAAACGAGAGGCGATACTCTAAATAATTCATAGACCAACGGTAGGGGCAGAGTCCTTATCTCTTTGGAGTGGATCTTCAGAGACCTGTTGCTAAACGAATGCTGGGGAAACTGTAATGCCTGCGAATGGCCGCTGTAAAAATGCTAGGGACGAGGGCTTCTTTTGTGAAGGTTGGCTTGTTGTTAGATGAGCAATAGTGTTCCGAAGTATAGTAGATGGATAATAGATGCTGCAGATTCTAATTCAATGTGTATTTTTTCAAAATAATTGGATTTTGAAAAAAAAAATTGTCTTCCCTGCCTGCCTGTCGAACCTGCTGCTCTTCTGCTGATGTAAGGACATGCAATTTTTTCAATCACCTATTTTAATCGCATAATTATTATAATAAAAATACGTATTAAAATAACGAACACTTTAACACTGTAAGGTAATTATTAAGGTAAGGTAAACACGAACAAATTCGTCATTCCAATTTCTTTTTTATGAATTCGTATGTTTCTGAAAATCTAGGAATTTATGGCCGTTGTTCCATTGGCCGAAAAAATGATTAATATCGACGTTGTAAGTAACTCTAAATAAACTGATTATTGTAATGATTAAAAAAATATCAGATAGATTGAAATGTCAAAGGCAACGGAAATGTATCGTATTCAGCCGTAGAAGTAATTTTTCAAAAAAAAATCAAATAACTCGTGAATAAAAAAAGATAGAAAAATATGATTTTTTTTATACTGGGTGGGATTAACGAGGGTCTATCCTTTTTTCAGACAGTGAAACATAACAACTAATGTAAAAAAAAAAAAATAATAATCCATCAGCTGACTTTAGTGCTGTCAAAGTGACGTTACACGCCCAAAAACGCTTTAAATAAGATGGCGTACATTATGATGGCATCTTATTTTGGGCATGTAACGTCACTTTGACAGCACTAAAGTCAGCTGTTGGTTTTCTGTCTCTTTTCTTAATCTTATTTTAGAAAGTGACAGGAATATATATATATATAGTCGTGGCACAGTTCGAATCGGTACCATTGTCGTTCATATAGTCCGATATCCGACCTTAAAATTATGCACCTATTTCATAGGCGAACGAAATGCGACTATTGGGTAACCAGGTTAAAAAATTACATCTTTGAATCTGGCAACCCTATAGTTGCGGCAGTTTGAGAGTTGGCAACCCTAGTTTTTCCAGTACTTTAGATCAGTCTCCTTCCGATGGCGTCTCATTTACTTCCCGAACAGACAGGTGGAAAAAGTTATGCCAGAAATTATAATGGAAAAGGTACTTGCGGCAAGATTTTTCTAAGCAACTTGGCGGGTTGAATTAACCCCTGTGTAAACATACACTAGAATCACATTTCGTTCGCCTATGAAATAGGTGCATAATTTTATGATCGGATCTCGGTCTAATAGCCATCCACTTTACTTATAGGCTTTGTATGACCATTAACCACAGATCAAATAATAGGTACCTACTATACTAGGTATAACATACTTAATCTCCAAATGGTTTTCAAATGTTGGTATACCTTTCCTAAAATGAAATGTTGTCCATTATCACACAATTAGCAATAACGATACGAAAGAAAACCCGTTCTCCCCCTAGCGTTATACCTAGCCACTAAAAGAAAAACTTTTGTTTTTACTGCTTCGGAAACTAAGCGAAAACAAGCATATAACCCATATGAAACGCTGAGGTCTAGATAAAGTTTTTATTAAGTACTTCTCTTCTCTTGATTTAGTTTGCTCTAAGTTTTGCGAAAGTTGGAAGGTTCTCTATTTCCTATCTTTCATGTGGTCATGGCATCTCCTAAGGCGGTTCATCTTTAATATATTTGAGCCTTTGAACGAGTTTGTTTAGGGCTCTTACAGACGAGCGACAATTTGCTGTCGCCGTGGGTCGCAGAGGGGTCGCGCTCATACATTTTACGGCCGCGCGACGAACGCGCGACCCTCGGCGGCCGCAAAGTGTCTCTGGTCTGTAAGCACTCTTAGACGAAAATAGTGCATAGTACCTTTTACATAAGGTTCAGGGCAATCAAGAACAGCACTCAAAATCCGTGCTATACAAGAACTTGGTGACTATGCTGTTATTTCGAGGAAACCTGTGTTTTTGTAATGTTTTTAAATTTTCTGGGACCCCAATTTCCAGGCTTGCCTTGTGAGGGGACCAATGTTAACCTAGCTAAGCCTATAAATATATCATGCCAGCATGAAAAGTTAAGATCCGGACACATTAGGTATTAATTAGTAAAGACCCTCAACAAGCTTGGTCTACACAATACCGTGAGATTAGTCTGGGTCCCGGGGCATACCGGTGTTCGGGGTAATGAGAATGCTGACGAGCTGGCAAGGGCTGGGTCAGAACGAAAGATGGTTGGCCCAGAACCAAGTGTGGGAATCCCGGCATGCAACATAAGAATGGCCATTAGGGATTGGGCTGATAAAACACACAAGCTGGAGTGGTCTAGTCTTACAGGTCTACAGCACTCCAAGAAATTTATCAGCAATGCGACAACTCGTGTCTCAAAGTTCATACTGAACAACAGCAGGAGCAAGGCTCGTGCCATCGTCGGAGCCCTCACTGGGCACTACGCCACAGGCACGATGATGCACAAGATGAAACTCACCCTGGATCCCAGCTGCCGAGCGTGCGGAGAGGATGAGGAGACCATGGAGCACATTCTCTGTGACTGTGATGTCTTGGCGGCAAAACGCATGTGCCTCCTCGGTGATGGATATCCAAAACCGGGAGATCTTAGGCTTCTTCCCCTCAATGGTATTGCCTCCTTCATTGACCATGTATTTGAAGGGTGAAGAAAGTAAAAAGTACTGGGGCTAACACAAAAGATCCCACTGGGTCGAAGTGTTGCTGGCTTGCCAGCCCCCACAACAAGATAAGATAGGTATTAATTCTAATTGTATCATTTTCTGTTCAGTTATGCATGTTGAAATAAAAATATTTAAAATTTTTTAATTTTTTCTTGTTTGTTTACCGAAGTTTCATTTCAAAATTATAAACGTAAGTACATACCGTACAATGTAAGTGTACTGTACTGTCATTTTAATACCTGACAATAAAAATAAAAATAAAACGTAAACTTAGATGTTTAGATATAGAGGCTAGGTATATTAGATACCTAATTGAATATTTTATAGCATACATGTAGATTCCATCTCTGAGGGTAGGCCGTGCTCTGCAGTTGAACCCTCCGCCGTAAGCGCAGGCGCAGTGCGGTCGCCGCCGGGTGTCGCGGAGGGTCGCGCGACCGTAAAATGTATGAGCGCGACGCTCTGCGACCCACCGCGACAGCAAAGTGTCGCTCGTCTGTAAGAGCCCTAACGTGTCCGTCACTCACGCTGCGATACGAACCTACGGCTCCGCGTATCGCATGCGATACAAGCTGTCGCGCATTGACATGCATTGACATCGCATTTTATTTCATCGTTCCTGAAGCCCAAAGTACGAAAAAGCTTGGGCCATGTCAAAATGTGTTGTTCTAGCCCATAACAACACAATACACACACAGGTGCACAGCATCCAATCTCATCCACAACTCCACGTTTCTCTACGTTTTGTTGTATATCTGCTTGCAAGCCCCTTCGAAGAGTTCGAAGTGAACGCGCAAAAATAACGAATATGAAAAAAAAAAACGTTTTCATTAGCCCCAGAAATGGATATCGACTACGCTGCGCTAACGAAACCTGACTATTTCATTATTTAGACCGTGTTACGATTCATTCCAACAATCTTACGATGAATCGGACAACATTGAACAGGTGTCCTGTTTGATTACAGTATACAGCGATATCAAAGAGATCAGTTGTCCGACAGATCGGACGTTTTATAAACAAGTATAAATACCAGTTGTATAACAGCTGATACAGATAGTATCATGACCGGACGTAATACCTGATGAAGTGTGCGTCACGCTGGTGGGACCACCGTTTGATTTTAAAATTCTGGCCTATTGATTATTTGTGATTCGGCTATTGCAAGCAAGGATCGTTATGTAACACTGAGACCAGCGCTGGTTCTTTGTGTTCGCCCCAAGCTCACCCATATTTTACGCATAACCTCCGAACTTATGGTATTTTCTTTTCATTCTCGTCAATGCAGGTTTCTTTATGGTGCAGGCCAGGAATCGAACCGCGGCCTCATGATTGAGGCGCTAGCTCTCTTCCGTATGGGCTATCATCGCTCTTAAAATTCTGGCCTAGATGACTCTACAGCTTGGCAGCTTTGGCTTGACAGCCAAAGTCAAAGCACTTTATCGTAACGTAATGTATCGCAACACAGGTTATTATGATATGATGGTATACATTTGAATTAAGCGTCTCTGATCCGCCTAAGGGCAGGCAACATAACAAAAATATTTGGCACTATCAATTTAATCACAATTATAACAGTTGCCAATAATTACTTAATTTAGATTAGAAATACAACATAGGTAGGTTACTTACTACATCAACTTGTGATCATTGTTGATAGTAAGAATCTGTCGAAATTTTCATAGAGCTCGATTAGAGTAGCATAGGTGAGGATAAACAGGAATTTTTTTTTCATCTCTAACAAATCTAAAGCTCACTGGCAATTTATAAACGTTTGTCTTGGTGGCTGGCTACTAGGAACTCGTAAAAAAACTGCTTGGCGGCTAAAGGTGTTGACATGAAAGTGGTAAATTGTATCTTAAAAATGATAAAATAATAACCGTACCGTATAGTCATTTAGCTAGTACTGGAATGTAAGAGTTTCCTAGTGTAATTTTACAAAAAACATTTCATTTTACTAACCGGAAACGGAGGCGCCAGTTATAAACTTGTGGTTTTCCTACAGATGTGTGTGTCAACATCAAAGAAATCAATTCTAGTCCCCCCGGGGCGACGCACATATTGATGAATCCTATAAGCTGCCTATAAGGTAATATAAAGTCAAGTCAGATTAGTTAACTTACGTAACTCGAATCTGAACTAGTTTATTAGATAGAGTTACATCTTTTCAATTTCATCTTGTCGAGATCGTGATTAAATTTAGATGCACATTGCACATGCGCTTAGGTAAAGGCTAGTACAGTCAGCAGAAGTCGTTAAATCCATTCATCTATTGACTTACCTACCACTACCACCGCATCCGACCCTGACACTGAAACCATTTTTTTTTTTTTTGCAATGACAAATACAACATTAGTCATTACTCAGGGAGCATCCATCGGTTATATTATTACTGTTAGTCTAAAATATAAGAGGAATTTAAGTAACCATTTTTTTTGCAACCATACCAGGCCTTTGAACGGCTGTAACTCCTAAATCGACTGGAGTTATGCAGGCAGATCTGGTCCATACCCATCACAGAGAATGCTCTATACCCTATGAATACTGAATCAGCCTTGCAGCTGATAGTTACCAAAATTCCTTTTATCTCTTATATGAAGCATGCCACGCACGACAAATCGATAAAACGGGAAAACCTTCGCGTGCTTATCTTATCTTGTTGTGGGGGCTGGCAAGCCAGCAACACTTCGACCCAGTGGGATCTTTTGTGTTAGACCCAATACTTTTTGCTTACTTCACCCTTCAAATACATGGTCAATGAAGGAGGCAATACCATTGAAGGGAAGAACCCTAAGGTCTCCCGGTTTTGGGTATCCATCCCCGAGGAGGCTCATGCGTTTAGTCGCCAGGACATCACAGTCACAAAGGATATGTTCCATGGTCTCTTTATCCTCTCCGCACGCTCGGCAGCTGGGATTTAGGGAGAGCTTCATTTTGTGCATCATCGTGCCTCACGTGCTTACTTTAGCAAGAGTGCGATTGCGCTAATTTCAAACAACATTTATTTACCACAATTGCCCTCCAGTAGGCCTCGCATGTCACCCTAGAGAAAACGATAAAAATCGAGATGTGCCTGTGGTGAATATCTATCGTGCATTCGCTCGGTATTCGTGCACCGACCGCCGTGCTGCGCGGACGTGTGCCAGTCACATTCACTAGTGAAGACTATATCTGTGTTTCATTATATACATCAACCTCAACCAACCCTTAGTAGAAAGGTGTATTCTACAGTGCCTCCATCATCTTTGTTTTTTGACGTTTGTCTCGTTTTGTCGCTCTGACGTGGGTGGCATGCTAGACGTGCAGGCAACAAAGACAGAGGGCTCATTTCGAGTTTTCTCGTCTTCTCGCGACCTAGAGAATATCCGTGCTTAGAGCACAAACTCATACTTTTCTACATCAACGATAATTACTCTGAAGTTTTTAGTTTTTTTAGTTGTAGCAAATATTCTGGCCACCCAGAAAGGGAACATGGTCGCGTAATTTCAATGTACCTTCGTATGAAAATAAATGACAGAAACCGGAGAACCTACTACGCTACGGTCCGTGTGCGAGCGCAAGTCCTGTGTCTATATTAAACAAACTATAAAATAGGCTTCTTTTCCTGTCCGTACCTGTAATAAATTTCCTCGGCATTGGAGTAGGAACCCATTGCTATCTGTAATACCTATTTTCATTCAACCGCTAGGTAATTGAAAATATCGAGCAAAACTCTAAGATAAAACTGAAAAGGGAAGATGCAGAATGTGATACTATTCACGTAAATGTCATCAAATGTACCACAGAGTACTAATGAATGCACTATTATTATATGGCGTCGATGCGCTTGCCACTCCTGACATGTGCATTTTTTCGATATATTTTTTTTCACATAGCTGTTTTCAATTTTGAAAGGCGGATCGAATGCAATAATACGTATGTGCAATTTCCGTCTAGAAACAGAGATGCCAATTATTTTAAGTGTTAATTTAACCTCCAAATAGCAAATTAAAATCTGACATGTGATTTTATTCACATAGCAACACCATAGCAACGACACATATCAGATTATGTCATTACATACAATACCGCGTGGTTAAATTAAAATTTGAGGTTATTTAAAAGTGAAAAAAATGTGTTTACAATAGTAAAACTGGTTTTACAGGTAAGAGTTAATGTTATTGTATTTATGTTAAGGCCGTGTATATACTTTGACTACCATATAGACGTGGGTGTGAGCTTATTAACGAAATTGTCTAATCTAACCTAACAAATGTTGCCTACAGTAACCTTTTAAGCTGTTTATTTCATTGCTAAACGTTTTTTACCTTAATTTCTTGCAGGTATTGACTAAGCTTTGAAGGTTTGTTTATACATAATGGAATCAAAATACAAGCGAGGTAAATTATTGGTTGACATGAGTACAGGAAAAATTACTATCCAAAAACCTAGTGAATTTACTTCTGATCCATTTATATCTACTGCCACTGATCCAACACGGTTATCACACCAAGACCAAACCAAGTTAAGATATGGGGAAATAGATTACCAGTTTGCAAACTATATTGATGCCATAACTGAACCACAACAAAAAGTTACTGAAAATACTCATGATAAGCTTGACATTATTTATCCTAAACAACAGCTTGAGTCCGGTGAAATATATTTAAAGTCTCGTTCAAGATCTAACTCTGTGTCAAGCGATGCAACAGTATGTGCAGATGAACTATTCAATGAACAAAATATTTCCTCTGAGTCTCAGAGCATATTGACTAATAATGTTTATCCCTCAAAAACTGACAGCTGCTCCAATCAAAAAGAAGAATCACATCATGCTCAATCCTGTGAAGTACATGGGTGTGATAAAGAGGTATTTAGCTCATGCCACAAGTGTCAGATATTACTGTGCTGGACACACTTCATAAATGATGATACATCATGTACACATCATCAGCAAGCACCGCTAGTAAATAATGATTTGGTTTCAAATGGGACTAATTTTATATTAGATGAGCAAACTGGTATGATGATTGAACAAACACAGAAAGATAGTGAGTCCAGTAAATTAGTGTCAAATCTTATATTAGATGAGCAAACTGGTCAATTCATTGAACAACAAGTTGCACAGGATCAAACAAATATGTTGGAGGAAGAACGTGACAATGACACTGATATTTTTCAGGGCAGCAGCAGATCATTTAATAAAGCGCAAAGAGTACTCGGAAAACCATATCTTAAAAGAAAACTTGACAAAACACAAGTAACTTTGATTCCTAGACCACAAAAAATTATAAAAGAAAAGCCTTGCACACATAATTCTACATACATGAAATCATCAAGGACATGTCTTTGTGGTATGATATCAGATGATCAAAGGCGATGTATTTTCAGATATTATTGGGATTTAGGGACATGGGATGCTAAAAAGGCATATTTATAAAACTTTGTACGCATTCGCCCTATAATTCGAAGAAGAAAAAATTGTGATTCTACCAAAAAGACAATCGGTTATGATTGTTATCTACCTACCAAAAACAACGAATTCGTAAAAGTTTGCAAACATTTTTTACTTAGCACACTGGACATGAATAATGAAACATTATCGGACTGGATAAAGACTCTTAATAAAAAACCTTTACAACAAGAAGTATCTACAGAGAAATCTGCATCTCAAGTCTCCGAAAAATGCGCATCAGTCAAAGAATGGTTGGCATTGTTACCAAAAGTGCCTAGTCACTATTGCAGATCGAGTACGAATAGAACCTACGTTGAAGATACTTTCAGAAGTAAGGCGCACATGTTTCAAACATATAAAGACTGGTGTGCTAAAGAAAGTAAACCATTGGCTAGACGTAAACTGTTTTGTTCAACACTAAAGAGTGAAAAAATATCAATATATAAACCACGAAAAGATCAATGTGATACATGTACAGCTTTCAAGGAAAATAATGTCACACTTGAAGAATATCAAGTTCACCAAGAGATGAAAGAAGAAGCATACGCCGCAAAGAAAGAAGCACTGTCTTTATGCTCATCTGAAGTGCTAGTATTTACTGTAGATACTCAAAGTGTGCTTTTGTGTCCTAAACTTCTTGTTTCTGAACAATATTACAAGCAAAAATTACAAATCCATAATTACACGATCTACTGCAGTAATAATAAGGATGTGGACCTATTTGTCTGGCACGAAGGCCATGGTGATGTAACAGCTAACGAGTTTACTTCGTGTATTTTAAATTATTTAGAAATTAAAACAGAAGGCTATAAAAGAGTGCTGATGTTTTCAGATGGATGTGGGTATCAAAATAGAAATAAAGTACTTGCTTCTGCACTCAATGACTTTGCCAAACATAAAGGGGTTGAAATTGAACAGAGATTTCTTGAAAAAGGCCATACAATGATGGAGGCCGATAGTGTCCACTCTACTTTGGAACGACTCTTTAACCCCCCTATTTTCCTACCCAGCGACTACTTAAATCTGATGGCACAAGCTCGTCCGAAACAGCCGTATAGTATCCACCATTTAGATTATACTTTCTTTAAAAATTACTCAAAAATATGTAAACTTGATTCCATAAGACCGGGTAAAAAGGCTGGTGATCCTGTAGTGACAAATATTAGAGCCCTGTTATACAAAAATGGTGAAATATTCTACAAACTGCGTCATCCAGAGGATTGGGCTAAATTGCCCCAGCGCTTACAATGTAATAAAAGCAAACTTTTATCTCTATATTCTGCTGAGAGAAAGATTGAAAACTCAAAATACGAATGCTTGCAAGCGTTAAAAAAATACATACACAAAGATAATCACCACTTTTACGACAATCTTCGTCACTAAATTAGGTTTTAAATACTCTTGCAAATTATAATACTTTCTTGTTTTGATTTAAAATTCATGGTTCGTTAAAACTTTAATAGAATTACTAAGATCTCATAAAATATTAGGTACATACTTCAAAATGTGATATTAGTAAGTATGTAGTTTTTGACCAATAATGTTATTAATAAACACAGATAGTAATTAGGTTGGCTTGAGAAAAATGTGCCAACTTAGTAGAGAATGTTGTCAGTTCCTACATAAATTAATTAGAATTGATATTAGATTTTAATAGATCTCTGTTAACTTTTTGAGACTGATTATGTGCCTTATAATTATTGCTCGTTTTTTAGAAGTAAGTAAATATTTTTAGGTATAAGTTTATTCGCCACTCATTGAGTACCTAACAGTTGCTCAATGATCAGTCAAGTGGCTCACTAGAATTTTTTGAAAAGTTTATATAGATTTTAAGACTATCTAATTGTATCTTGTAACTGGTAGATACAAAGTATCTGCATATCTCATGAGACGGTCGTTTATTACAATAATAATTATTTTTTTAGAAGATGTATATCGAAGTATAATGTTATTCAATAAACATATGCTTTTTTCGTTCATTATCGTAATTTTATTATTTCCTGGGATAATTTGAGTAATTGGACAACTTAATTCCTATTATTACCGATAAATAATTTATTTAAATTACTAAATTTACACACATGACAAAAAAAGAACGCAGTAGTATGAGCAAAAAAGGATCTATCCGAAACTGTTATGTGTCATTGTTCCACTTACGGAACATTACACAGACGACCAAACCTGATATGTGCACAAAAATCGGAAAAAAAAATTCTTGCTTGTAGAGCTTTAATTCTGTTTTATCATACATATGGCCATGCAATTAGTCGATTTTTTTTTCACCATATACGTTTGCTATATCTTGAAGAAACATATTGGTTGAAGAATAAAACAGTTTTTTGTTCCTGTAGAAAAGTTTGTATTTTGCACATGTCAGGAGTGGCAAGCGCATCGACGTAAAGTCGCTCTGAGGTTATATCAATTAAAAGTCAGTTAACACTCTTTATCTTTCATATATTGACTAAAACATACTTAATTTAATACAACACAATATACGTGCAACTCTCTATCCCGATCTCAAGAATGTGTGCTAGTTAAACTTTTTGAGTGGCATACCCCCTTCGCCCCGCTCCTTCCTCAACCCTCGTGTTACAATTGGGGATAATACTAAACAACTTTATCTATGGGACCAATATCGAAATCGCGCAAAAAAAACAGTTATGTTGAGTAGGTTTGCAGTTTTACATTTATTTCATTTGGAAGACCATTATACATGTTTTTTGGTCCCTTCCCGCGCTTTTCGGACAACGAAAGCCACGCTTGCTGCGACATGTAGTATGGAATAAAGCCAAGTCGCGCGCAAGAAGAGAAATCATCTTATCTTGTTGTGGGGGCTGGCAAGCCAGCAACACTTCGACCCAGTGGGATCATTTGTGTTAGCCCCAATACTTTTTACTTTCTTCACCCTTCAAATACATGGTCAATGAAGGAGGCAATACCATTGAGGGGAAGAAGCCTAAGATCTCCCGGTTTTGGATATCCATCACCGAGGAGGCACATGCGTTTTGCCGCCAAGACATCACAGTCACAGAGAATGTGCTCCATGGTCTCCTCATCCTCTCCGCACGCTCGGCAGCTGGGATCCAGGGTGAGTTTCATTTTGTGCATCATCGTGCCTGTGGCGTAGTGCCCAGTGAGGGCTCCGACGATGGCACGAGCCTTGCTCCTGCTGTTGTTCAGTATGAACTTTGAGACACGAGTTGTCGCATTGCTGATAAATTTCTTGGAGTGCTGTAGACCTGTAAGGCTAGACCACTCCAGCTTGTGTGTTTTATCAGCCCAATCCCTTATGGCCATTCTTATATTGCATGCCGGGATTCCCACACTTGGTTCTGGGCCAACCATCTTTCGTTCTGACCCAGCCCTTGCCAGCTCGTCAGCATTCTCATTACCCCGAACACCTGTATGCCCCGGGACCCAGACTAATCTCACGGTATTGTGTAGACCAAGCTTGTTGAGGGTCTTTACTCCGTTTAGGATTAGCCTGGAGCTCACATAATAGGAGTTCAAAGCTTTGAGAGCTGTTTGGCTGTCGCTAAGGATATATATAGTCTTGTTGGTTACCTTCCTATATATATTCTCCTGCGCGCAGGCTATGATAGCGTACGTCTCTGTTTGAAAAACAGTTGCAAACTCCCCTAGACTGATACTCTCGTTGTAGTCATTGGAGTTTATGCCTGCACCGGTACCCGAATCGGTTTTTGAACCGTCAGTGTACCAAAAAAGAGTGTTCGCGTCCGGGGTACGCAGTCCACGCTTCCATTCATCCCTTGAAGGGACATGTGTTTTGTAATTCCTCTTGAAGATTCGTATGCTCGGCATTGTGTCACCGATCATGTTGAACCCTCTTTCAAGCTCACTGCTCAGTTTCAGTGCAGTGTGCCTTATCTTGGGCATATCATTATGCCACGTTTCGGTCACCTTCATTCTGTAAAGAGCCTTCGCCGCTTCAGCTTGTATGAACATATGAAGCGGTTTAAGGTCCAGTATTATGTCTAGTGCCGCGGTGGGTGTCGACCTAAATGCACCAGTCATAGCCATACAGGCCATGCGTTGTAGTTTCCCAAGCTCTTTCTCACATGTTTGCATTTTGGTTCTCGTCCACCAAACTATGCTGCCGTAAGAAAGTATTGGTCTAACCATAGTTGTGTAGATCCAGTATATAACCTTGGGGTTTAGGCCCCAGGTTTTACCGTAGGCTGATCTGCACATATTCAAAGCCCTTGCGGCTTTCCTTGTAACCATTTCAGCATGTGATTTCCACGTCAGTTCTTTATCTAGGGTCATCCCCAGATATTTAACCTCTGTGGACCAGGTTAACTCCTTATTATAAAATGAGAAATCATACTAGACGTGCAGTAGTTAGTAGATATCTTCTCTGTGGTATGACACAATAATAAATATTGGGTATGGTCGTACTAATTGGCAACAAGGCGTATGTTACAATCAATGCGGTAATTCGTGTGAACGCACCCCATCCCACACGCGATTGTAAACTGATATTTGTTAAATCATTAACGTAAATAACAAAACAACAAAAAAAACTGCGGTATAGTATTTTTGACAATGAAAGTTCTGACTCAGTTTTGGGACACGTTTGGTTTCATCCAAGGTAAACATTCTTTCTTTTTTTCTTATTATTTATCTCAATATGCCTTTCTGACTAGCGGACGTTGCAGTCTGCTGTGCCTTTTGTTCTTGTTTTTTTTTTCGAATAATGAGAAAAAGGGTCAAATACTTTCAATAAGAATTAAGTCATAAACGAAAACCCACGACCATAGTCCCTTTCGGGGTGGTCAGAAACATTGCTACAACCTTGCTACAACTACTGCTGCTGCTAGTGATAAGTTGTCGCTTTTAGAAGATTTCAGGAGTGCGATTTTTGAATCTCATTCGCTGAGTTCAGCAGTTGAAAATGTCAGAATTACTATGGAGATATGCATCTTTCTACTGCTGATTTATTTGACTTTCAAAAATCATACTTCAGGAGTGCGATTTTTGGAAGTCAAATCAGCAGTAGAAAGATGGGTATCTCCGTAGTAATTTACACATTTTCAACTGCTGAACTCTTCGAATGAGATTCAAAAATCGCACTCCAGGATGAAAATGACGTGCAAATGTCACGAGTGGTGATCGATAGGGTAGCCTTAAAAACTGCATAAGAAACTCCAAAAGCATAAAGCTCAGTTGTCGTGAACAGCTGCATGCCGATCCGATCGCGGGTTCGAATCCCGCAAGGTGCAAACATTTTGATTGATTAATTTTGAATATTATTTGTACCCGAGTCATGGATTTTGGTATCTACATATAAAAGGTGCTAAATTAAATGCGTTATATATCAAAGCGGGTGCTTCAGACCATCAAACTGAACAACTTTCACTATGGAGCAACATCAAAATCGCGAAAAAAATCACTGCTCCATAGAAAACGTCAATGTTATGCTGCTACCCAAATGTATGGAATATATTATGGTGTTTAGTTACAGCCTGTATAATAAAATTTAATTTGTATCGTCGTCTAGTCATCATAATACCTACAAGTCAGGGCTTTTTCTATTCTGCTTCTTTAAATGGAACTAGAACATATCTAAGATTCTTAATATGCACACCAAAATACACAAAAAACAAGTAGCCTGTTGTAAAGACATACGATAGAAGTGAAACTTCCGCAGCTGTCAAATTTAAATTTCGAACTTCCGTTACATGAAAAGGTTGCCAATCCGAATTTCAAAGCCCTTCCATAAAAATTTTCACTTCAAAAACCCCAAAATTCCCCGCTTTGAATTTTTTCCCTGTCAATTTCCCCAACAATTACTTTTCCCCAAAGACCAAATTTTCCCCCGAAATAGCGGGAAAACCCCCAATCTGGCAGCCCTGTTTTGAAGTTTTGAAAGATCGAATTTGAAACCGTCATAGACATGAAAAATTTAATTTCAATTTAAAATCAAGTTGTATTTACATTTCAGGAAGCGGTTGTCTTTACATTTCAGGAAGTGAAATATAAGTAAAGAAGAGAACATCCGCAGCGCAGCGCACTTCCGTTACACGAAAAGGTTGCGGATCCAAATTTCAAATCCCTCACATAAAAAGTGTTTCACTTCAAAAACAACCACCGACACCGACTTCTATAAAACAAATTAATGTTCTTATGATGCGAACGAAAAAGTCATAGGCTGCAATATTATTTTTTAACTTTTTAGTTTTTTTGAAGGCGGTTTTAATTTTTTGTTAAAATTTTGTTTATTTCACAATTTTTAGTGGTGAATTGATTAGTTCGATTTAATAGGAGTGCTTTAAATTAACAAACGCACTAGTCGGCACTACGATTTTCGAAGGTTCCCCTCGATTTCTCTGGGATCCATCATCAGATCCTGGTTTCCTTATCAAGGGTCAGTTCTTTCAGCCACTTTATTTCTGCTGCATATAAACGACATGCTTGTGCCCGGAACCTTTGGGTATGCAGACGACAGCACTGTTGCTGACAGATATCTGTCCGGTGCAGGGGTCAAATTGGACGTTACTGTAGAATACACCTTTCTACTAAGGGTTGGTTGAGGTTGATGTATATAATGAAACACAGATATAGTCTTCACTAGTGAATGTGACTAGCACACGTCCGCGCAGCACGGCGGTCGGTGCACGAATACCGAGCGAATGCACGATAGATATTCACCACAGACCGCGTCCGCCGATAGACGGCGCTACCGGCGCTTTCCACATTAACTACTCTTTATTGCTGTACACTACATCTCTTTCTTGTTTTAATTTATTTTTTACCTTTACTCGAATCTACCACCGCTTCGGAATGTATAGCCCGTGGAGAAGAAGCGGCGCAAGAAACTCCACAGTTTAGCTAATCTCTTAAATCTTATTACAATACAGTGTTGACTGTTATCAAAGCTATTACATCAAACAAATTACGAATTACTTATTGAGACTAATTTGTTTACAGAAAATAGATATTTATCAAATATTGATCTGAAATTGTCAAACACCAAATTCAACGATAAACAATGTTTATGGAAATTACAATCTAATTATATTAACACATTTGAGTTATTGTTACTTCTGTTCTATACTATCCCTTCCCTGTAAAAATATTTTTCTATTGATAGGTAGGTAAGTAAACCTACAAAAATAACGTTCCATAGATCTTTATTATCTCTTATTTATTTATTTTGGCTAACTACTAGTCAAAGTCACTGCTTCAAGATCGTATCCATTTCCGTTTTATCAAATTAAGGAGGTAAGGACAAAAGAGTGAATCTGTGATAAGCACATACACTTATGCATTCAAAATATTCTGGCGGGTGCCAGCCATTGCAATAAAGCACTCACAGCTATTTTATTTGCATGACCCTTTAGCTTTTGCTAACAATTTGATAGTTGCATGGCTCTGTAACCCATATCATTTTATTGTTGCATGATATTTTAGCTTTCGCTAACAACTTCATAGTTGCATGGTCTTATAACCCATATAATTTTACAGTTTCATGAATGCTGATATAACGCTGACTGACAACAATATTAAGTAAGGTACACTAGGTCGCTTTCGTTACCAGCTATGTTCAGTAGTTACCTTTAGTTAGTCGACTGGACTAGTTTTGAGAAATCAGCAGTTTCAATTTAATGGACCCATTTAATATGTAGATACTATTTTACGAACCATACAGTTATATCATTTGGTAGGCTTTAAAAAAATAATGCTATTTTTAATTACAATTTACATGAATTAAGTGCAACTGTTGTTTAAACTTAATTACCTGGCGTCATATTATTACAGAACTGCAAATCATTTTGTTTTTTTTTTTTGACTTGCTTGCACGGAAATTATGTTCTTTATTTAAAATATTATGAATTTATGATTAACCGATTTGGTTCAAGTACAGTATAGTATACTTTAACACATACAAATGAGTAAATTAACAGTGCAGTGCCTGCCGTGATTAGGTAAGATACAGATTTTATCTATACAAAGAAGAAAGTGCAGTAAGTCATTAATTCCTTTAGAGTTATTCATAGCGTAGCTACTCACAATAATTAATGTCAATGGAATGACCAACTACAAGCTGCTAATAATTACTTATTTGACTTGTCATCTGAATGACCAACTACGAGCTGCTTATAATTATTTATTTGACTTGTCATTTGAATGACCAACTACCTACAAGCTGCTGATAATGAAATAACAGTTTTTTTCAATTGAATGACCAGCTGCAAGTTGCTAATAATTATTTTATTTATTTGACTTGTCATCTGAATGACCAACTACAAGCTGCTGATAGTAAATTTGATAGCATTTGATGCCCAGCTAAAAGTTGCAAATGTTAATTGAATGACCAGCTACAAGTTGCTAATGTCAATTAAATGAACAGCTGAAAGTTGCTAATGTCAATTGAATAACCAGCTACAAATTGCTAATGTCAATTAAATGACCAGCTGAAAGATGCCAATGTCAATTAAATGACCAGTTGAAAGATGCTAATGTCAATTGAATGACCAGCTACAAGTTTCTAATGTCAATTGAATGACTGAATGACCAGCTACAAGTTACTATGTCAATTAAATGACCAGCTGAAAGATGCCAATGTCAATTGAATTACCAGCTACAAGTTTCTAATATCAATTGAATGACCAGCTGTAAGATGCTAATGTCAATGGAATGACCAACTACATGCTGCTAATAATTGCTTATTTGACTTGTCATCTGAATGACCAACTACGAGCTGCTTATAATTATTTATTTGACTTGTCATTTGAATGACCAACTACAAGCTGCTGATAATGAAATAACAGTTTTTTTTTCAATTGAATGACCAGCTGCAAGTTGCTAATAATTATTTTATTAATTAGACTTGTCATCTGAATGACCAACTACAAGCTGCTGATAGTAAATTTGATAGCATTTGATGCCCAGCTAAAGGTTGCAAATGTCAATTGAATGACCAGCTACAAGTTGCTAATGTCAATTAAATGAACAGCTGAAAGTTGCTAATGCCAATTGAATAACCAGCTACAAATTTCTAATGTCAATTAAATGACCAGCTGAAAGATGCCAATGTCAATTAAATGACCAGCTGAAAGATGCTAATGTCAATTGAATGACCAGCTACAAGTTATTTGAATGACTGAATAACCAGCTACAAGTTGCTAATGTCAATTAAATGACCAGCTGAAAGATGCTGATGTCAATTGAATTACCAGCTAAAAGTTTCTAATGTCAATTGAATGATCAGCTAAAAGCTGCCTATGTCAATTGAATGACCAGCTAAAAGATGCTAATGTCAATTGAATGACCTGCTACTAGTTTCTAATGTCAATTGAATGACCAGCTAAAAGCTGCCAATGTCAATTGAATGACCAACTACAAGTTTCTAATGTCAATTGAATAACCAGCTAAAAGCGGCCTATGTCAATTGAATGACTGAATAACCAGCTACAAGTTGCTAATATCAATTAAATGACCAGCTGAAAGATGCTGATGTCAATTGAATTACCAGCTAAAAGTTTCTAATGTCAATTGAATGATCAGCTAAAAGCTGCCTATGTCAATTGAATGACCAGCTGAAAGATGCTAATGTCAATTGAATGACCTGCTACTAGTTTCTAATGTCAATTGAATGACCAGCTAAAAGCTGCCAATGTTAATTGAATGACCAACTACAAGTTTCTAATGTCAATTGAATAACCAGCTAAAAGCGGCCTATGTCAATTGAATGACTGAATAACCAGCTACAAGTTGCTAATGTCAATTAAATGACCAGCTGAAAGATGCTAATGTCAATTGAATTACCAGCTAAAAGTTTCTAATGTCAATTGAATGATGAATGATCAGCTAAAAGCTGCCTATGTCAATTGAATGACCAGCTGAAAGATGCTAATGTCAATTGAATGACCTGCTACAAGTTTCTAATGTCATTTGAATGACCAGCTAAAAGCTGCCAATGTCAATTGAATGACCAACTGTACGTTGCTAATAACTGTTTGTTGTACATGGCAAAGCACTAACCATTAACATTACAAGCTGACAATATGAGAGTAATCACCCTGACCATTTCAAACCTCTTAGCTATTAATTGGAGACATTTTCTCTTTATTAAGCACTAAAGCAAGGAGGTATGGTTCAATCGGCGCCTTAGCAGTCGTCCTGTTGAAGGCTGGTTTTTCTGTGACATCTAGGAACATACAATCTGCGAACAAAATTGTTAACCAGTATTATCGGTTTGGTTATGAATGTTATGATGCTTGAATATGATATAGTTATTAATCTTCTCTCAACTGAGATGAGCGTTTCTTGTTAAAATGTGAGTAGGTATTTCAAGAAATACTAAATTTAATATGAAATCACCTGATCATTTTCTGATCCTTTTTGATACTTTTTGTAGATAATTGTCTGAATCAACATTGATCCTTAAAATATAAAATTCCTTGCTCAAATAGCCAAAGAAACTAATTAGTTTCGCCTGGAGTGATTACATCCATAATTATGACATTAACAACAATGTTGCAAAGATAAGATCAACGTAATGTTACCGAATTGAAGTTCTATAAAGTATAGATTACGTCAAACAAGTTCCGGTAACAAATAGGATGATGATGATGATTGGCAATTATGTTGGTACTATTGATGTTTGTATTGAAATATTTTCATGAACTAGTACCACCAAATAAGCTCCGAATGTGTTGTATATTATTATTGTTCTCGCATACCTACACTGAGAATGTACAATAAGTAAAACGTTTAAAACGTAAAACTTTGGATTTCAACTTAAAGTTTTTGTGACATCAGAATGTTCGTTACGCCGAATGTTCGTTACGTCGAACGTTCGTTACGCCGAACGTTCGTTACGCCGAATGTTCGTTACGCCGAACGTTCGTTACGCCGAATGTTCGTTATGCTGAATGTTCGTTACGCCGAACATCCGTTACGCCGAATGTTCTATACGTAGAATGTTCGGTACGCATAATGGTAATAAGTAACTTTTATTAGAGACCATTACAACTACGAAGTACGACAATTACTTAAAAATGACAATGCGTCAATATAAGTATAAAAAACAATTGGAATAAACACACAAGGCATATCTTGGTTACCTAATCCTGTTCGTCTCGAATCAAGACACTATTCTTAACCTTTGGTATGCCAGAACGCGGATCAGCATGATGAAAACCATTTATTTCTATTGTGTCTGGTTTTTTTTTTTTTTTTTTTTTTTTATGTTCGATAGGTAAACATTTGACCCCAATCTCACCTGATGTTGAGTGATGATGAGGCCGAAGATGTAGCATGCTTACCTAGAAAGATGCCTATTCACTCTTGCCTTGCCTTTCCGGCATACGAGAGGTTAATGGGCGTATTTTGGATACCTATTAGGCCATAATGACGGACTACAAGCATGCATTAGTATATGCTCACGACTACACTCCCCGAGGAGCAGTCAGAGACTCCAAAACCCCAGGACACCCTTGCCCCACCAGCACCGAAACTCCGTCCAGTCACGTGTAACGGGCAGTGAAACTGGAGCTACGGACTAAGAGGCCCTTTTATATTTGCGGAATGCTTTGAATAAATTCTTTTAATCGTGTAAAGTAATACAGAATGATTACGTGACCTTAAAGATTGATGTCCACAGCTGGCGTACATTTGTCCATCCTAGGCGCCGCGCCGCGCCGTCACGTGTTGTCCCACACCTTACTCCTGTCTGGTCTACCCTCTTTCCTCCAGCATCAGCATTCGATGGTCGACATGTGGGAAAAGAAATACAGTATGTAGATAATTCCAAATAAACGATTTAAAATCGGGACAAAAAACTATTTTTCCTTTTCTTTTGAAATATATTTTTATCACTGTGAACTTTAGGCAAAAATAAAGCAACGCTAGCAGACACCAGATAATTAAGATAATTCCCAATAAACGATTTAAAATCGGGACAAAACTATTTTTACTTTTCTTTTGAAATATATTTTAACACTGTGTAACTTTTTAGGCAACAAACAAAGCAACGCTAGTAGAAACCGTCTTCGATTGTGTTTAAATAAATCGCTTAGCTTCCTTAAAGGAACAGTGTAATTTTATTTCGTAGGCACCGTTTGCATTTTTAAATTTTCAACTCTCAACAAACTGATAAGCACTTTACTCACGTGAATTTCGAATCCCGGCGTCGCCAATGTAGAATACACCTTTCTACTAAGGGTTGGTTGAGGTTGATGTATATAATGAAACACAGATATAGTCTTCACTAGTGAATGTGACTAGCACACGTCCGCGCAGCACGGCGGTCGGTGCACGAATACCGAGCGAATGCACGATAGATATTCACCACAGACCGCGTCCGCCGATAGACGGCGCTACCGGCGCTTTCCACATTAACTACTCTTTATTGCTGTACACTACAGTTACTCAGTCTTGTCGAGAGGCCATGGTGCAGCGAATAAACTTGGCCCTTGAATCTGTGTCCGACTGGGGTGATACTAATCGGGTCAGTTTCAACGCAAGCAAAACACAGGCGTGCATTTTCTCCACAAAACGGAGTCCCTTCGCTTTGACCCCGACTTTCCGAAATGTGTCCATACCGATAGCTGATCGCCTGGAGCTCCTTGGCATTAACATATCGTCCGATCTGAATTTCGGACGGTACATTGAGTCCATGGCGAAAACCGCAGCGAAAAAACTGGGCGTCCTCTCGAAGGTCAGACGGTACTTTACTCCGGGACAGCTTCTACAACTTTATCAAGCACAAGTCCGATCGTGTATGGAGTACTGCTGCCATCTCTGGGACGGGTCTGCCCAATACCAGCTGGCCGCGCTGGACTCAATCGACAGGCGTGCCAGGACGCTCATAGGTGATCCAACCTCGGTGGCGAAGCTACAAAGTCTTGAGCATCGTCGCAAGGTAGCCTGTCTGTCTGTTTTTTATAGGATACATTTCGGAGAGTGTGCGACTGAATTACACGATCTGATACCACCGTCTCCCTTTCATCTGCGGGGGACGAGACGCAGGCTGGGTTTCCACCCCTATGTCGTTGACCTACCAGCAATTCGCACGAAGAAGTTTGCTTCTTCTTTTATAATGCGCACGGCTAAGGAGTGGAATGCCCTGCCTGCGGACCTGTTCCCTGAGCAATACAACCTGGGCCTCTTCAAGGCGAGAGTGAATAGGCATCTTTCTAGGTAAGCATGCTACATCTTCGGCCTCATCATCACTCAACATCAGGTGAGATTGGGGTCAAATGCTTACCTATCACACATAAAAAAAAAAAATAAAAAAAATCATGGGACCACCCTCGGAACATCTCCTTTCCAACAAAAAAAGAATCATCAAAATCGGTTCATAAACGACGAAGTTATCCGCGAACACACACATAAAAAAAAAAAATATATACGGTCGAACTGAGAAACCTCCTCCTTTTTTGAAGTCGGTTAAAAAACGCGAACAAAAAATTTACAAAAGTATCAAAATAAAACGTGGGGTAATCTGTGTGACAGTGTTTAGGATATTATTATGTTTATTTATTTTATTTTTTATACCTCTATTTTTCTTGCGAACTAAATCGTGGGAAGAAACTAAATGATAGGTTTACTATCAACTAAACTAATTGATTGCCTCTGTAAAATATAACTTAAAGAGATTAAAACAAAGTTTATCTTGAACGATGTTACACCGTGAGAACGTATCTACAGTAATTAATATGGTAAAGCTAGGTCGTGACGGTAAACCTAGGTATCTTAGGATATATTTAGTACCTAACCTAATTGATTGGCCATTGAAATTTATTAGAATTTCTAAATACGTGAAGACTTTAAACGCTCTAAAAGCACCTAAAAATTATGACTTTATCCGACTGCGAAAGAAGGCAGGTAATGTTTTTAATAAAATCTTTCTTTTTTACCCTCGCCTCGTCGAAAAAGAGGGGTGTTTTAATATTGAAGCCTCTATAGCGCTAAAACAGATGGACCAATTTCGATGCGGTCTCTTTGATGAATTATTGAACTTCTGAAGTCATACCACTAAAACACTACCCAAGTCTCACATAAGCTCTACAGTAGCTGTATAGTGGTGATTCACTAAGAGGATGATCAGACCATCAAATAGGATGGTACCAAGATTGAAATCGAGAAAAAAAAATGAGCTATCCCATAGATTTCGGACGAGTAGGATTTTATATTTTTTATGTGGAAGGTTGCAGTTTTATATGGAACAGTAGACTCTTTCGCGATTTTGACCTTGGTCCCATAGAGAAAGTGGTTCAGTTTGATGATCCGATCATCCCCTTTAAAAACCGTCAGCATATTTAGAAGGAACTTATATAACTACTATACATCTACTGTAGAGCTTTTATGTTACTAAGGTACCTGTATGCTTATAATTCTCTGACCGCCCCAAAAGGGTTATAGTCGTGAATTTATGTATGTAAGAGTTCCTTTCTAATACGAAACTGAAGTCAAGTATTCTTAACTTTTACCTAAGATCTTAACCAGCCTTTGCAGTTAATCTGATGATTAACTGGATAAGTTAATTTGCATTCGCACCGTGAGACCTCAGACAGAGGTTTCATCATTTAATGTTCTAACGCACAAGAAAGACCTAGATATAGCTCTTAACACCTAAGACGTTAGATCCAAAATGTCTTGATTCTAGAGACTTCACGAACGAACAACCTTTTCGCATGAGAAAACGAAGTGTTTTAGCAAATAACTTATGTTTTAAGATAACAGTTAGTTTAACTTAAGTAGTGTTTTGTCAAAGTCTTGTTAATAAATGTTCACTTATGTTCGACAAGGATACTTAGATAAACTTGTTTGTTTTATTTGAGGCTTTAAACTTAGATAATTTGTAGGCAATCGTGACCTGGTATTGATTTATTAAAATTACTAGATTTTAAACGCAACTTCGCCCGTACTGCCCTCCTTCTTAGTCCGATCTTATAAAATAACGAGCATTTACCCGCGACTTCGTCCGCATAAATTATATACCAGATTTTAAGTCAGATCATAAGCTATCAAACAAAAAAGTTTCATCAAAATCGGTTCAGTAGTTTTTGCGTGATACTCGATCAAACAAACACACAAACAAACAAAGAGACAGACAAAAAATCCAAAAATTGGTGATTTGGAATCAGGGACACCTTAAACTATATCGTAATCTTTTTTTGTAAACTAAATATCTTTAATGTACAGACACACTGCTGTTACAGTTTTATAATAGTTTAGATAATATAGAGTATCGGCACGTGTCTGACTCGGGACTCACATAAAACTAATAAGATCCCGTTTCAATGAGAACACAACCTTTGTGAAAGCTGAGAAAAATGTTCAGGTGAACACTTCTAATCTCATCTTGTTGTGGGGGCTGGCAAGCTAGCAAGACTTCGACCCAGTGGGATCTTTTGTGTTAGCCCCAATACTTTTTGCTTTCTTACATGGTTAATGGAGGCACAAATGAGTCCATCCTCGTTGAGTTTAACATCAAGACGAGGCTCTCCACCATCTGTATGCAACGAGTCCTTAAATTCTTTGGGCATATGGTCAGGAGATCAGATAGTTTGGAAAAACTCATAATCACTGACCGTATGGGAGGGAAGAGAGGTAGAGGACGCATGCCTACGAGATGGACCGATATGGTAACAGAAATTACCGATACTACACTACAGGCCAGCATACACCGGGCCCAAGATCGAGCAGAGAGCTGTGGTGGCATAAGCGGCCCACAATGGTGGAGGTTACGACCAAGAAGAAGAAGAAGATGGAGGCAATACCATTGAGGGGAAGAAACCTAAGATCTCCCGGTTTTGGATATCCATCTCCGAGAAGGCATATGTGTTTAGCCGCCAAGACATCGCAGTCACAAAGGATATGTTCCATGGTCTCCTCCTCTTCGCACGCTCGGCAGCTGGTGTCTAGGGTGAGCTTCATCGTGAGCATCATCGTGTCTGTGGTGTAGTGCCAGGTGAGGGCTCCGACGATGGCACGAGCCTTGCTCCTGCTGTTGGTCAGTATGAACTTTGAAACACGAGTTGTCACAAATTGCTGAGAAATTTCAAATGTTGTAGACCTGCAAGCCCAGACCATTCCATAAAAGACAGACCTTTTATCAGCACATTACTTGATGGCTATTCTTATGCTGCATGCCGGGATTACACTTGATTAACACATAGGTTTAGGAGATTCTTAAATCACAATGACACCAAAAATGCGTAATTCACCATAAAAACCGGCCAGGAGCGTGTCGGACATACCCATGATAGGATTCCTCCACCCACTATAGAGACGGTTTTTTTCTGACACTGATTCAAGGGCTACCACGTGGCACATTTTAATAGGTGCAAAAATGATGGAGTAATTGAAGGCAAGACAGACAGAATGAAAGACAGTAAAGGGGTTTCTTGTATGACTACGGAACCCTGAAAAGTACATTCTTTTATTTTCTAAGCTTAACCCGTCGCCGGTGTCGTGACATAGCCTTAAAACAGCTCAACGTTGCGTGAGAATACGTCGTCGGGATCAACATTCGCGCACAATAATAAATTACGTAACTTAGAGGAGGGTTAGACAATTGTGGTATAAGCTGGGAACACAATTAAGACAAGAATGTTAGTATTCGGCTAGAGATCGAATGAAAATTACAATGAAATATGTTCCAAATATCTAAATATTATTATTAGACTTTCGAGTGAAAAACTCGTAAGTGCAAAAGAGCTAACTTTTCAGGAGCAAGAAAAAACTGCGTACTATAAAATTCGCGAGTATTTGCGAGGTTCTTATTACACGTTATAGATGGCGTTACGAGTTTCAGAGTATTTTTTGAGTGAAATCAGGACATGCTTTGCGAGGTTTTCTTTCCAGAAGCGAAATAATACAAAAAAATTGCCTTCTAGAAGTTTTTACTCTAAGGCGACGATATAAGGTCCAACCACGTTTTTTAGACCTTCCGTACAAAATTGCGGATCAGCTGATCGATTTTCCATGGGATATCCAAAAAAATACTTGTTTTTCGACCCATAAAGTTTTATTTAGTTTTGTTTTCTGAACACACCCTTAATTTTTTTTTTATAATTCTTTAATAGTGGTTTATATGATGTGCTAGGTATAGATAATGCAAGACAGGGTATTATAGATATAGGTAAGTATCTATCTAATACTTATAAAAGAGTTCCGGACAGACAGACAGACTGACTGACAGACAACGCCTAAACCGCTGAAGATAGAAACATGATGGGAAGGAATAGGGGAATATAATTTAATTAAATTCTACAGAGGATGTAGACGTGCACTTAGAAAGGATTTTTCGTAAATCTACGCCTAAAGCGGTAATCCACGCGGAAGAAATCGCTGGTCTAAAGCTCGAATATGTGGCGCGTTGCGGAGAGGTATGGACTCCCAATTATGGGGGTCCGGGTTCAAATCCGCACGGACAACATGCCATGTACCAATGAGTTTTTCTAACTTATGTACGTAAAACCGACTGCTCTCAAACGGTGAAGGAAAACATCGTGAGGGAACCTGCATACACTGAAGAAGAAATTCTGATGTGTATGTGAAGTCTACCAACCCGCATTGGGCACGCGTGGTGGACTAATGCCCATACACCCTCCTTGAGGTTAGGCCTGTGCCCTGCAGTGGGACGTTTATAGGCTGATGATGATGATGATTCGAGCTTTTGAGCAGCGATTTCGCGCTCATCTAGTACTACAAAGACGTAACTGTCATTCAGACTGACCGTCACGGAGCGTCCCGCGCATCTGAACAATGTGGCGTTGTTACACTCAGGGCGAGTCAATTTTTGTACCGGTGCACAAAGACAGTGGCGCTGTCTTAAGCTCATTTGTTGAACAATAATAAAACCGGTCAAATGCGAGTCGGGCTACTCGCGCACCGAGGGTAACGTACCAACACCACCACAGAACACAACCCAACGAGCACCAGAGTGGAAATTGCAGCCTGTCATTGCAACTTCAAGATGCATAGCAACGCCATAAGGGTTCAAGATAAAGTTTTAAGAGCTATAACATCTTCCGCAAACACCTATAGCTGCACGGGGAGCTTATAGTTGCAGTAAGGAAATAGAATACAGCTTATGCCTACATATAAGTTCATTCTTGAACCTATTTACCACTTAAGCCTATAGTGAGATCCAGAAAGTGCATTTTGACACTAATAGCTGTGTATGGTATATACTTGGAACTCTAAAGCGCCTTATACCTGTAAAGAGGATATATTTTTAGACTATTTAAAGCAGTTGCTTAAGAGTTCAAATAGGCACTATTTTGTTACTAGCAGTTGCATTAAAGAGATAATAAAATAATCAGTGCAGCCTTTAGTTGCTTATGAGTTATAATGAATGATGTGGTCTGAAAGAGGATGTAGTGACAAAAATAGAGAAAGGTATGTTGCGATGGTTTGGTCATGTGGAAAGAATGGATGAGAGCAGATTGACGAGAGCAATTTATAAGGCAAGCGTAAGTGGAAATGTTGGAAGGGGACGGCCTAGACGTACATATACGGACCAAATTGGCGACGTGCTTAAGAAGGGCCAGGTCAGATCTACCCGAAACCGACGAGCATGCATGAAAGGTCTTATGAATGTGGAGGAAGCTAGAGAGGTATGTCAGGATCGTAGCAGGTGGCGTTCCGTTGTCTCTGCCTACCCCAGTGGGAGACAGGCGTGAGAATATGTAATATGTAGAATATATGAGTTATAATCAGTGATCGGAACGATGGGATTTAAACTTGTCGTGTGGGGGTTTATCATGGAGTTGTTAAAACCCCAAAATTTGAATCCCGTGATACCGGGAACTGTCGCATTAGTCAGCAGTACATTGTATCGAAGTAGTTATATCAATTTTAATGATCTAAATCAAAATTAAGGTAATATTATTTTTTTTCCGAATCCCGGGATTTTTTTTTCTTTCCAAATTTTCATAAGTTGTCCAGTTTGATGGTCTGAACCAACTATGGAAATTTGGAAAGAAAAAAATCCCGGGATTCCGAAAAAAATTATATTACCGTAATATGAATAATAATTAAATTAAACTTTTATCGATGGATTTCCCAACGAGCACCAGAGTGAAAATTGCAGCCTGTCTTGCAACTTTAAGTTGCATAGCAACGCTATAAGGGTTCAAGATAAAGAAATCCCGGGATTCGGAAAAAAATTATTTTACCATAATTTTTTTTGAGATCATTAAAATTGATATAAATAGCTTCTTCGATCCAATATACTGCTGACTAATACGACAGTTCCCGGGATCACGGGATTCAAATTAAATAAAACAAAAAATTTTGTGGTTTTAACAACTATGTTATACCCACGGCAAGTTTAGGTATTTGCAATCCCATTGTTCCGATCACTGGTTATAAGATATGAATATCTAAAAAAAATAATTCAAAGAGTAAAATTATAACTAGATCAAACATCGTTTATGTTAAATCAATAACAATGATTTTAACACACAGTAAAATAGAATAGGATAAGATTATACAGGGTGTAATATAAAATAGGACAGTCACTTAAAGGGGTGCTTCAGACCATCAAACTGAACAACTTTTTCTATGGGACCAATATTGAAATCGCGAAAAAAAATCGGCTGTAACATACATTTCAGTCGAGTTAAGTTTGCAGTTTTGTATGGGATAGCCGATTTTTTTTTCGCGATTTCAATATTGGTGCCATAGCGAAAGTTGTTCAGTTTGATGGTCTGAAGCACCCCTTTAAGTAACTGTCCCATTTTATGTTACACCCTGTATAGTAACACAATCTATGAAAATATGAATAATAATTAAATTAAACTTTAATCGATGATTATCAATTATTCAAGTCTTTGCTGTATTTATAGAAATTCTTTTCCTCGCCCTGTCCTATATCTATGACTACCACCTCGGGGACTATAGTTGTGAGCATATACTATACTGTATTTCCACGCCGATTATTTTTTCAATATTTATATTGGATTTTTTCAATATTTATATTGGATTTATTTCAATATAAATATAAATATTGAAAAATATAATCGGCGTGGAAATACATAGCATATGCTCACGACTATAGTCCCCGAGGGGGTAGTCAGAGGTATAGGACAGGGCGTGGAAAAGAATTTCTATAAATACAGCAAAGACTTGAATCATTGATAATCCATCGATAAAAGTTTAATTTAATTATTATTGATATTTTCAATGATTGTGTTACTACAAAATCTTATCCTATTCTATTTTACTGTGCGTCAAAACAATTGTTATTGATTTTACATAAACGATGTTTGATCTAGTTATAATTTTTCTCTTTGAATAATTTTTTTTAGATATTCATAACCAGTGATCGGAACGATGGGATTGTAAATACCTAAACTTGCCGTGTGGGTATAACATAGAGTAAAGTTGTTAAAACCACAAAATGTATTGTGTAACGAAGTGCCCCTGTGGCGGGATGGCCAGAGGGCCTCGTTGTAAAAATATATAAATCCCTTTAGAAGAGTTGACCTATCTTTAGGTAGGATGTCTGTAGTTCTGAGGTTGCTAATAAAAAGATAGAATTATAAACAAACATACAAGTTTTATTACTGAATAACCTAATCTCGTTTACAGGTTGTTTCCCTAGCTAACTTAATTCCTATTCACTACCACTTTTTACTTACAACCCAAGCCGAGCTGAAAAGAGGGAATAAGGACCCGGCACGAGGGGGGACGTATCGTGAAGGGTTATTTCCTTCAGGAGAATTGGCTCAAACTGTAAGACCTGACAACACTACCCGAGGAACCTCGAGCCACGCCTGGTCAGATCTTCAGGAGCTACCTGCGTCCTGGTTGATCTAGGACACAGCTGCGTCCACGACCCCTCAGGTCGAGGTGTTCAAAAATGAGGGGAGGTTGGGGAGAGGAGGAGGGGAGGGACACCCGATAGTAGACCTCTGTGGTTGAGCTTCTGCCCAGTCGCCTAATACCTCAAGCCACCGTGCTTCCACTCTCGGACGCCAACTATCGAGTCCCGGCCTAATCAATCAATCAGTCTCGCGGCAACGGCCTCTTTACTATGGTTTCTAGCGCCAGCTGCTGAAGCAGCCGGGTCATTGGGGTTGGCACCTGGTGGTGCCTCGTAGTTGTCCAGGTGTCTGCCGGCGCGGTCTAGCCCACCGAGTGGGACCCCGTTGGGGGAGGCCCGGTGAGCGAACTGCGGTCGGCAGTGTGGCCAATCAGGGGGGTTTTGTGCTGCGGAGTAGCCTACAGTCCGGCGGTTCACCCTCGGTCCGCCCCACGGTCCAAGGGGATCTACGGCCGTTAGCAGTTTCCGCAGCGGGGTGAGTCCTTAAAAGGGCTCAGGCATCAGGGGGTCAATTTCCGGGAGGGGATCGTCTGTGGAGAGCTCCATAGCGAGGGTGCAGCTGCCGAGGTCAGTTCGGCAGTGACGTCAGTCCAGGGGGTGCTGCGGAGAGCACACGAACCTGGCGGCATGCCAGGGTGTGTGCAGGCTCCAATGCGGTGGTATTTCTTGAGGTGCTGCCGGTGAGGTCAAGCCCACCGAGTGAGACCCCGTTGGGGGTGGTCCGGTGAGCGACCTACACGCCGGCAGTGTGGTTATCCGGGGTGCTTGAGGAGGGGCCCACGGTCCTGACGACTCGCTGAGGAGTCGAGGACGTGGGCGGGCTCCGAAGCGGTGTGTGGGCGCGACACAGATAATCGCGGGAGGCGGGTGCGCTGCTGGTCGCACCTACGCGAGGCCAGCTTATGTTGGTTTTGTATTGCTTGATGTGTCGCTGTGTGTACATTGGATCGAAATAGTTATATCAATTTTAATGATCTAAATCAAAATTAAGGTAGTATAATTTTTTTTTCCGAATCCCGGGATTTTTCTTTCTTTCCAAATTTTCATAAGTTGTCCAATTTGATGGTCTGAACCACCTTTGTAAATTTGGAACGAAAAAATCCCGGGATTTGAAAAAAAAATTATATTACCGTAATTTTGTTTCGATCCAATGTACACACAGCGACACATCAAGCTATACAAAACCAACATAAGCTGGCCTCGCGTAGGTGCGACCAGCAGCGCACCCGCCTCCCGCGACCATCTGTGTCGCGCCCACACACCGCTTCGGAGCCCGGATAACCGGATAACTACTTCGATACAATGTACTGCTGACTAATGCGACAGTTCCCGGTATCACGGGATTCAAATTTTGTGGTTTTTACAACTCCATGATAAACACCGGCGATGGCACCGTTCAGTTCAGTTGTTACTATATTTGTGTAGGCGAACCATCGAAATCTTTTTAAAATGTGAAATGCGCAGGCGGACATTATCAAATTAAATAAGTAAGTAATTAATTCATGGTTTCTTGTTATTCAGTACAGTACATGAAAAAAATAAACGGCGTGGAAATACATAGCATATGCTCACGACTATAGTCCCGAGGGGGTAGTCATAGATATAGGACAGGGCGTGGAAAAGAATTTCTATAAATACAGCAAAGACTTGAATCATTGATAATCCATCGATAAAAGTTTAATTTAATTATTATTCATATTCACAAAGATTGTGTTACTACATAATCTTATCCTATTCTATTATATTGTGCGTCAAAATCATTGTTATTGATTTTACATAAACGATATTTGATCTCTCTCTGGGGGTAGGCCCCTCACACGGTGGACCGATGTCCTGGTGAAGGCGGCGGAAAAACGTTGGATGAGGGCGGCGCAGGAACGGTCGTTATGGCGATCCTCGGGGGAGGCCTATGTCCAGCAGTGGACGTCCATTGGCTGAGATGATGATGATGATGATGATGTTTTCTCTAGTTATAATTTTACTCTTTGAATAATTTTTTTTAGATATTCATATGTAACCAGTGATCGGAACGATGGGATTGTTAGGGTTGTTAAAACCACAAAATTTAGTGTTTTATTTTATTTGAATCCCGTGATCCCCGGAACTGTCGTATTAGTCAGCAGTACATTGGATCGAAGTAGTTATTATCAATTTAAATGATCTTAAACAAAATTACGGTAGTATAATTTTTTTCCGAATCCCGGGATTCCCGGGAACTGAACTGGACGGTGCCAAATTTTCATAAGTTGTCCAATTTGATGGTCTGAACCACCTATGAAAATTTGGGATGAAAAAAAAATCCCGGGATTCGGAAAAAAATATATTACTGTAATTTTGTTTTAGATCATTAAAATTGATATAACTAATTCGATCCAATGTACTGCTGACTAATACGACAGTTCCCGGGATCACGGGATTCAAATTAAATAAAACAATAAATTTTGTGGTTTTAACAACTCTAACAATCCCATCGTTCCGATCACTGGTTATGGTTAAATATGAATATCTAAAAAAAAATATTCAAAGAGTAAAAATTTTAACTAGAGAAAACATCATCATCATCATCATCATCATCATCATCATCGTCATCATCATCATCTCAGCCGATGGACGTCCACTGCTGGACATAGGCATCCCCCGAGGATCGGGATCAGATCAGATTAATCTGCACTATGAAATCCCTATGAAATCCAAACAATTCGACATATTGTAACCTTGAACTTATGCCTGCATAAAGAATGAAATTGGAGCCTATTAGCAGTTATGAACTGCAATTACAGTAATAAAAATCACTCTGAGGTCTACAAAAGTTAAAATAAGCGCCTAAAGCCGCTTACGGGAAGCATTGAGGAAGATACTACGGCTATAGGCTGCCCACGAGCAAGCGCCATGTTTATGATCTTTTTAGGTTATCCAAGCAAATATTTGTCAACAAATAACGTAAACAGAACTTAATTTTTAAGGATTGGGACGTTGTCTCCAAACCAGTGTATCATTAAATCGACCTCAAATGATTTTATTACATAAAAAGTTGAAAAGACTGTATTCTAATACACATAATTAATTGCTTATTTGGATTATATCAAGAGCGCATCAAAATTACTCCAATAAGTGATATTTACATTATCAGTAAACTAATATGCGTTTTTAATTGCATGTACTGTACTGAATAACAAGAAACCATGAATTAATTACTTACTTATTTAATTTGATGATGGCCGCCACCGCACTTCACATTTTAATAAAAAGATTTCGATATTTTGATTTGGTCATTCGTTCACGAATCTAGTGCTATATGAGTGAATCTTATTACTTAATCTTCCATTGCAGCTACTATGGCGCTCTTAAGCAGCTACTATTATAGCTCTTCTGAAGCTTAAGGCCGCATAAAATTGTGCCTATTTGGCTATAGTGCTGCTGCATAAGGCCTGCTGAGCACGCTCTATAGCTTACGCCTAGCAGCTTAAAGGAATAATTGCATTGGCTCTAAAGCCTGTATGCAGCAATTTTGTGCCCGTTGGGAACATTATTAACTTAGAAAAAAAAACTTATTTGTCCGGGACCTTTAACGCAAGACCGACTTACACTTGGCCGGTTTTTAGTATTTGTTGTTATTCTGTGGAGTTTGCTTTATAATCACACTAAGTTTGACGCTTGTATGTATTACCGTTTTTACGATAGAGCGTGAAGAAAAAACGTTGATAAAAACTAGTTTCTTGTTGAGAACCCCCCTTAATTTTTAACTGTTTGGCATTTTTATTATTTATTAACAAATCCGCCATAATAACGCATAATCTGAGAAAATTTCAACTATCTAGCTATTATGGTTCAAAAGTTACAGCCCTAAATAGGTAGGACAGACGGACGGACAGACGGACGGACGGACGGACAACGTAGGCTTAGTAATAGGGTACCGTTTTCACCCTTTAGGTACGGAACCCTAAAAACTACTTTGTAACACCATACTTATTGAACATTCTGGCATCACATAATTGCATTTTGTGACAATTCCGTCTTTGTAGTACTAGATAAGGAAGCGGTATTATCAATACTTTTGTTTTACCTCAACAATGTAGTAATCATAATTAACATTATTTGTGTCAACGACAAACTACCTATGACATAATCACGAAGTAGGTATAATCTAGATACAGATAGTATTGCACGCACGACCCCAAACTGTCATGAACTCATGATTGGCGTGGGATAATGATTTTAGACTCGTTTCTGAAGTCATTGCTCTTATAAGGATTATATTAAGACTAATCCTGTTTTTGATGTTACGACTGCAATAGTCTCAAAACAAAATTTTGTAAGTAGGTTGCCTGTTGGTTTACTGTAGTGTACGCCAGAGACGCAACCTTTTCTACCCTTCTACAGGATGTTAGGGGTAAACAGTTGTATCCATGGTATTGAACAACTTTCCCTAAGAAACCTGTAGGAAATTCACAACAAATTTTTTGGACTTCCCATACTAAATGCAATCAGCTGATCGAACGTTTGTATGAAAAGTCGACAAAAAAATTGCGATCATATTATTGTATGCTTGTGTATGCTAAAGACAGTTAGGTATATAGGTACGTAATCAGTTATATGCCTACCTCAGGATTAGAGGAGCAGGGAGCTTTAGGTATATAATTTTACCACGCCGAAAATTTTTTCTATAATCTCTATCACTACATAATATAGTATAGTACCTATAAATCAAAGTCGCTTCCCACTGTCTGTCCCTATGTATGCTTAGATCTTTAAAACTACGCAACGGATTTTGATGCGGTTTTTTTAATAGATAGAGTGATTCAAGAGGAAGGTTTATATCAGCATTGCACCCGTGCAAAGCCGGGGTGGGTGCTAGTATGGATATAAAGTGTTACCCATGCATTACTCATCCCATTTCCAAGGCAAAATTCATGCATTCAGCATCACACTGACAGCTGTCAGCCTCTCGCATACGTCAGCCCAGCCGCGACAGTCTGCCATTGACAGTAATTGGCTGTATACCGCCACTTTAGTTTCCAACTTGTTTCCGTTCCGACCGACTCGAATTCCCGAAGGATTGCCTGGATGCAGCGTACGTTTGAAGTAGCTCTAATAATATATTGGCGTTGAAGAGTTTTCAATTTAACGCGAAGTTTATTTTTAATACAGTTTTCTAGTATACTGGATACTTCAAATACAGTAAAAAAAATTAAGAGCGAGCGAAGCGAACTCGAGATTTTACCGCAATATAATGAGATCATTGCAATATGATCTACAGAACGAGCGAAGTGAGCTCGAGATTTTTTTACAATATTTTCAAGTCGTTGCAATATTTTATTTTTCAAACTCTTAATTTTGGCGCCCCCCTAGTCCTGCCGCCCGGGGCAACCCCCCCAAATCCGGGGCTGTAAGGCGCTACAAAGTCCAGCTCCAGACCTCCTCTACAGTTGAATGCCATCTGTCACAGTCCCTGGCTTTCCTTCTCCAGGTGGTAAAATTGCCTAACTCTTGATCCACATCTTTCTCGGTCGTATTAAATATGTAAATAAAAATTTTCTTTTTTATTACAAATTTAAAAAACGCCAACCGCACACGGCACAGAATATCTACTGGATATCTATTAGATATTTTGTAGACACTTAGATATTTTGTATAGACATCTTGTAGACATTTGTGCTGTTGGGGAACTCTAAAAACGTTTTAAAAAGTACAAATAAGCCGGACACCTTCATTTGAGATGCGTGACTTATTATTCTGTGGTGCAGATGAGTTTAGGTATCTTAACTTTAAATATGATCAAGTTGAGCCTTATCTACTAAACTTAAAAAGAGTTAGTAGTTGTAGCAAAGCTATTAACTACCTCGACAGAGATATAATGTAGTCCTAAGGTTATTTAGCAAAGTAAATAAAATAAAACTTATTATTATCCTTTGAAATTTAGGTAGGTACCTATACAATTATATTTTTTCATTCTATTTGAATTAATCCCATGTCTTGTTTTTCTTTCTTTCTTGTTCGTACATTTTAATTAGACGTAGTTATGTTTAATATTATAATAAGAAAAAAGACAATAATGTTAATAGGCCTAGGGCTGTAGGGCTGCCACCTCTCTAAAATACATGGCCTGGTTACCTGCGTCAATTTATTTTACTCCATTCCAATGAAAAATTTCAAAAAACTAATATTAACAGCATAATTTTACTAGGTATGTACACTTAAAACAAAATTAACTTACTTTTTATAGAACAAAATCTATCTGCAAAACACTCCACCCATTTGATTGAATGATGATAAGTAATTTGTGGTATATTAATGGGATATATAGGAGAATCTGGATTCTAGAAAAGTTCTACAATTCTCCAAAATAAGCGACCGTAGGGAAGAAAAAGCCAACTAAAATATCATCTTACAGCTGAAGCGAAAAGCGGTAAACGGATTGGATTACCTAAAGCTGAAACCTACAGCGAAATTATTACGGCATTTTGTTCTAGTACAAAAGAGAAGCGAATTAATCTCGGTTTATCCAGCAAAGGCGACAATTGAAGATTTGCCAAGCTCAGTGTTGGCAGAGACTGAAAAGCAAGACATAATAATAACAACATGTAACCTTACATAGGGTTGTGTAACCTTAAAAATATGTGAGACTAAGGTGAGACTGCGGTCAAAGGTTACACCACACCATAACAGAGTTTATGTTGAAAACTGGTAATATTTTCAATACTAACCAATTACGAGTAAATTAAGTTTTTCTGAAACAATCTAGTAACTAATCTCTATGTTTGTATAAAGACAGATTTTCGTTACAATGTAAAGTTTTAAAGTTACAGTGCGCCTCAAAGATTTCCATACAAATCTTAAATTTATCGTAGTATTTAAACAATATATTTCAACGAAAATCTGACTTTATATAAACATAGAGATTAGTTCCTAGATTATTTCTGAAAAATTTCATTGACTTTAATTGGATAGTATTGAAAATATCACCAGACTTCGTTTGTATGCAGCGCGCATTTGCGCTCTCGGAGTAAACTTCTCTAAATGTCCTATACTTACTATGTTTTTTATTTTATTTATGGTCAGATTAAGACAGGGTGAAGTGATGAGGCAGAAACAAAAAAGGCCTGTTCACAGCAAATTAAAAAATCTTTTTTTAAAATCTATCTGCCATATGGTTTGCCCGGTACAGTGACGTACGTTACGTACCGTGAAGTTTTTCACAGTAAAAAAAGCGGCCTGTGCCCTGCCCAGCAGTGGTTGGATGTGGGCTGGGTTTTAATTTCGTACGCAAACTAATATTTCCAGTAAAGCTCAACCTGAATAATTCCAATCTGTTTGTATTTGACGAATCCCAGATATCGTCTTGGACGTGTCAACTCAACAGGCAATCTGGAATTAATTAACACGTCAAATCCTTCAGACGTCGCTCCGCTTAATATGAAGTGACCGCCGTAATCCATTAGGCTTATGGGTTCTGTTCTTATCATGCTATCCATTTTGGAGCGTGGGTATCGTCGCAATATGCTTTTGTGTAGGAAATACGCTGCAATATTGGCCTGAATTTGTGGCAATTTGCCTGCATCCAAAAACACGTCGCCAACCTACAGATTTTCCATGCAAAAAACATGTGGCATCGTTTACGCCAGAATATAGCTAGTGTATAGTTAATGAATTAGCGCAAATCCTCATACACCCCAACTGATTTATAACAAAATAATTTCATTGAAACAATAATTTAATTATTTTGATAGTTAAAATTTAAAGTTATTCGCATTTTAAGTTTTGAGGCAAAAATGATTTGTTATCATTTCAGCACTGAAAGAAAGTGCTAACCTACTCATGGATATATTTTTATAATCTTGTTTTGGTAGTAAGTAGGGTGAGTGTGCCCATGCGGTGGGTTGACATCGGGTTCAGTAAATTTAAAATTTTGCAAACAAATTATTTAATATTTCGAAAAAAAAAATCTATGTTGAAACCATGATAATTCGATTCTGCTCTCGATTCTAAACAAACTACTTTCTAGTTTTGCGTTAATTCATTAACACGTTGTAGGTACAGTGTATGTAGGTACTACACTAAATCGGTCATATACAGGGTCCTTCCTAATATGCTGAACGTTCTTTAAGAGGATGATTAGATCATCAAATTAAACAACTTTCTCTATGGGACAAATATCGATTTCGGCTTTAGAAAGAAAAGCATAAGAAAGAGTATCAAGTACGAAGCACCAATTTGCCTTCCTATATGCATGTATGTATCGTATCAATCAAACATGTCAAAACAATGTTAATTACCCCATTCATCCCCAAAAGCCGGGTAGACGTGACGAATATCAATTAAATCCGAACAGCGAACAATACGCGCGCATGTTCATAACGTGAACTAATGTCGCTCATTTATACGGTCCTATTTATCGATGGTCCTATTAACGGGACGCGCACCCGGGTAATAAGCCGGGTGTACACAGACGAGCATCGCATAAACGGTGGAGTTAAATGGAGCAGCTTTGAGTAGATTGGTAATGCAGTGAACGCTAGAAAATTGTTCTATCCCAGGCTCTAACTTCAAATGAAATTAATTCGCGGTTTAGATCAAACATGATGCGATGCACATCTATCTATACATATAATAAAATTCTAAACTTAGCGTGAATGTAGGTACATTGAAGATATGTGCAAAAAAAGAATTGGGGGCGTTAAGGACACGTAATGGAATGCATTGAGACCATTTTTAGAATTTTTGTCTGTTTGTCTGTCTGTCTGTCTGTCTGTTCGTCTGTTTGTTAGTGCACGCATCACTTAAAAACGGCCAAACCGATTTGGATGGAGTTTTCACTAAAGCATAGGGCATGGATTGGATTAACATTTAGGCTTTGTTTCATCGCAGTCGATTAACTCAATCAAAAGATATGAGTATTTAAAGACAGTGGTCCGCGCGTACGGAGTCGCAGGCGCCGCTAGTATTTTATGATAAAAATTTCGTAAAATTAAGCATATATTTACAACAACAGAAATACAGATTTAAATAAAACAGGTCTGCCTTACCACAAATTTTTTATCAAAGAGTTCTTCCATCCAATGGTTGTATGAAAGAAATCGCTTTTGCTATGTTATCTCATTAATTTGTATGTCTTTTAAATAACGAGAAGATAGCTTCTAAAAACCAGCAAAATATGGCCCGGCTCTGCATTTACCTATCTATGGGGAAGTTTACAAGATTGCCTTGACATATGTCTTTTTGACATAATGAGACTAAATATCGATCGCTGGTCATGTTCTACTGTTATGTTATGGATAACTCAATTTTACTCTATCATATTTCGTCATCGCTTGCCTTCAGTCTGTGTGCCATCAAAAAAAAGTATATGATTCGGCAATAGATACCTAATGTTATGTATTGCAATGTTTTGTGAATCCTTAGAACGTACACATTACGTAAACAGAAGTAGTGTTGTTGTATGCTTTTATAATAATCAAGTCAAGTATTAATTAGAAACGAGAGAAGACTTAATTAGAGAGACTACAGGATTTTATCAAAGAGTTCCCGTGCAGTAACTTCGTTATTAGAAGCATGAACACTCTAGCCTCATGCATTTACGAAAAAAGCTCGTCCATTCGATCCTTTTCATCGCCTAGTGTGTACTTGGCATTAAATGACGCAAATTATCTCCAAATGATGGTCATTACTTTCATTGTCAGTGGAATAAGGGTTTGATGAGGTAAAAACGGTGAATTATAGTCGTAGGTAAAACGGATACGTGAGCAGATGCTACTTTGGCGATGAGGGTGTTACCGAATAGTGAAGTAATGAATGAGTCTAATCACAGTGTAAGTGCCAATATAGTTACGATATTTTATATTTTTCTTCCTAATAAGGCGACAGCTGGTGGAGTAGAGCCATAAAAGAGTTGATACCCGAGACACTCGAGATTAGAAATAGAGGAGTTGTTCAATAGTCTGTGTAATCACTATTTTGAATCGATTGTGTAACTATTTTCTGTTTAGTTCAAAAACTTTATTAGATTATTTCTTATGTCTTATGAGAAATACAGATGTAAGCAGGAGAGTGAGGGCCTGTTTCAATACTTCTGAATAAGTTCTTGATAGCTTATTTAACAGATCGTTTGACATAATTTTTATCATACAAAATATCATCGCTCGCATGCCTAACTTTTCTAAGTATTTCTAAGTATACCTATTACATTTTTGAGTTTTTAGGGTTCCGAAGACAACAAGGAACCCTTATAGTTTCTCCATGTCCATCGGTCTGTCCGTCCGTCTGTCTGTCCGCGGCTTAGCTCAGGCACGCTTAGTACTAGAAAGCTATAATTTGGCATGGATATACATATTAATCACGGCGACAAAATGGTAAAATATAATCTTGAAAAATATATTTTTTAGGGTACCTCCCCTACACGTGAACTGGGGATGACATGTTTTTTTTCGTCTATCCCATGTTGTGGGGTATCGTTGGATAGGTCTTTTAAAAATATTGTGGGTTTGCGAAAACCATTTTTCGATTTAGGGACCCGTCAGCAAAATATTAAGCATTGAAGCGAAAATTTTAGGTAGAGTCAAGTGTCACCGCCCCTCTCCCAGCTAAACGGTTGTAGTTAGAGATATGAAAAAATTCACGGCATAATAGCATGTATAACGAATTTAAAAGGAAAACTTTCACCGCTAAGTAGGATTTACAAGTTTCCGAGTAATAGTCGACTAACTTATAAAATGTACTTTTTAGACTTTATTAGCCGTTAAACCGTAGTATAAAACAAAAAGTCTCCTAAGTCCATATTATTTACATTGTGATAGGCAACTACGGAACCCTACCTGCGCGTGGTCCGATACGCACTTGGCCAGTTATTATTTTTCAACTGACTAGAAGCCATAAATTGAAAGTTATCCACTTAGTTTAAAAAAATCTGCATTGTTTTTATATCGATATCTTTAAAAAAAAATCTTTTTTCTTTTTTGCGTTTTTTTTTCATGCCATAGCCTAATAACACCTATTACCTATCCTCTAACTCATGATCATGATACCTCCTTGGCCTCCCCATGGGCTCGCTACTTAGGTAAGTACCGATACCTACTAATACACACGACATACAATTTAAGTTAATGTTCATTACACTTTTCATTTCATTCATTAATAGAAGCACCTGTGAAGCATCGTCATGACAGTTTTATGTTGATTACGCTATAAATTTTATTAGTATAGATCCTTATTGTAGAACAATACAATAACTGAATCAGCATAAGTTTATGGTGTCCTATTGAATTCACAAACGACTCACTAATACTGTTTAGGTATACCTATAATTATAATTATTGTAAGTATAGGTACACTGAAAAAAATGTGAGCCTACTAAGACTCTTAATTAGCACCAAAATAATTGAAATGACGTTATTATTGTTTACTAAAAACAAAAGATGGTTAGTTGTAACAACAAGCCGAATTCGTTCAACAAAGTTATCTTAGTCGGAGAAGTCATGATGGTGACAGGCTCATATGGATTCATGATGTTGGTTGAAGTAAACAATTTTTTTTTCAGACTTATTCGAGTAAAATTCGAGTTGATGTCTCGTCTTGTCATGGAATAAATAAATTCTAGGTGACACAAACTTATAAAAGAATGTTTAATTTCATCATCACAATCAGCCTAGGGTAGACTGGGGGCCAAAGTAACAGAGGACAATAGTAACATTGGCCATATTTCCACTACTAAGCCACCTGCGCGTGTGTGCGTAAGGATACGCGCAGGACGCGTCCCGACTTGCTCACTAGTCGGCGGCACGCCAGTTGCGAAACGGACTTGTCTGGCAACGGATTTTTGCTTGGACACCACCAAAGTAAATTTTTTCCTTTTAATTAATTGCTTGTTATTCACTCAAAATGTCTTAATTTATCGAGATTTTTTATTGAATCGTTTCTTTAGCTATCATACTTTGCATAGTCAAGAGTTTGTTTGTTAATATTCAGTACATTTTGAGATATTTACAATTTTCTGAAGATTGTCTGTTAGGGACAGTTGTAACAGCGGCAATGGGGTCAATTGTACCGTTACAATTGTCCCCGTGTTACAATTGTCCACATACTTTTTTTTATCAATCTAAAACTACGTCATCATTAAAAATCGTCTGGTTTGCTTAGAACCTTACAGCGCCAGTCGGCCAAATGAGATCTGGATACAATGCACTCAATGTAGAATGTGGGCACACGAGGAGTGTTCTCCACAAGAGGCAAATTATATTTGTCACAATTGCGAAAGTGATTTAATTGTTATTTCATCTTTAATTTAATGTATTTCTTTTAGTTTGTTGCAAAGTTTATGTTAAATATTTTGTTGTTTATAATGTGCGTTTATGTCAAAGAACGTAACCCTTCAAGTTTGGGGTCAATTGTAACGGTGGACAATTGTAACACTATACAATCAAAAAATGTCGATTATTTTGAATTTGATTAATGTTTTATAGCTAGTAGTATGCTAGAAAACAATGATAGACCTAGAATTATCACCTGTTAAGAAATATATTGTTTTTGTTTGTTAATTAAGCTAGAAAAGCTAATTTATTTTTAGTTCGAAACATTGTGTTAACTTTAATTATTTTTGTGTAATATCTAGTTTCTGTGATTAAAGACTGATTAGTTACTGATAAGACTGCAATCATAAAATAGTTCAGCTATCGTTACTCAGCGCATTTGTATTTTATTTCTAGTAAAACTTTTGTTACAATTGACCACAGTATGGGAACAATTGTAACACTCGTCTTCGTTCAGAAAAATCTCGATTTTGACCCTGTTCCTTATAAAATAGGTAAATTCTAAGTAGAAAATATTGCAGATAAAGAGCCTATGTTCCTAAATTCACTGATTTATTCTATAAAAACTTAATAGATTAGGCACCAGAGTCCGTCAAACAAAAAGTGTTACTTTGACCCCCAGTCTACCCTACCTCAAACTGCAGGTCGCATAATTATTTACAAATAATGGCTCATTATATGGCCATATATGGCTCAGGTATCCTCTGACAAATAATCGTGAGACGGAGTGGGTCATATCTATACTGAACTGCCTCCGTGTTCTATTGATTAAGAGCATTGGGCTCTCGACGCGGAGGTCGTGGGTTCGATTCCCACGGGGGACACCTAGTGATATGTCTCTTTGTGCGTTTCTCACCCCAGTTGGTTAGGACATTGCAGGCTGAATCACCTGATTGACTGAAAATGAACATGATTTCGTGCTTCGGATAGCACGTTAAATCGTTGGTCCCGGCTACTATCTCTGGTGGTAGTAGTAGTTACATAAAAACCACGTCGGAGGCCGTACGGTGGTCTGAAAAAACTCTGACGCCAGGTCTCTGCCCACACGATAAGAAGAAGAAGAATGAGACTGAATAGAGAGGAGGTTTTTTAGAAACACCAGAAAAGCAAATCCCAAGAATCTCGAATGCGCTACTATAGCGCAGTGTGTTTTGTTTGTTTCTCATCATATTTTATAAAATTTGACCACTCACAATCTTTAGACACTTCAATCCATTTTTAAATTAGTACAATAAAAATACTGGCCCCTTGACCTTCAATAACGTAGGTAATAAAATCATGGAACAAAAAAAAATCTATCAACGGCTTATTATAACTCAATGTATTAGCAGAGTATAGAGTATAGAGCATTGCCCTTACTTCTAAAGGTGGTGATATGAGACCGTCGCGTGGAAATGTCGATTCCGCCAGCGTTTTTTGCACCTTACCTCGAGGACCCGACCTTCGATCAAAGTAAATGAATCGATGGATCACGCGAACATTTCGAACGATGAGAATATGTTAAAACAATTGCTAGTCAATTTGCCTTTACTTTGATGAAACATCATACGTACCGAGATGACAGATGACCTTTGACTACTTATATAGGGACTAGTTACGCGTGTTATTCTACTAGGTAACAAACATTTCTGTCATCATTGGCTTGAATCAACTCAATTCGCTTTGGCCCCATCCATTCATTTTACTTTGATCAACGGACCCGACCAGAATTCCTAATTTTTCAATATCACACATCCTAATTCCTATAAGGAAATGTCAAAATAACTATGGATGGAGCATCATACATCATCATGAGTTTTAAAATGTGAAATTCAAAAATAGCACTTTAGGTACCTACAGTAGTACCAGATAAGCTACGTGCCCTTTTTAGCTGCTATCCGGCTCGCACCTGGTCGTAGGTACTGTAACATTATCTTTAAAATATTTTCATTTAGGAAGCGAGTGCGAGGCAAAGAAAATGTGCATTTTTGTTGTTGAATGAACCTACCCCAGACCTACCCTGCTTAGGTAGGTACTTTCACAATTCCACTAAACTAAATCCAACATTTTTCAAAACAGGTTACCATGGTGGATACAATTTAAAACAGTGATTGTTTTCTCCTTGGAATTGGATCGTAAGAAACGACGATATCACTTAGTGGAATAAGTGCATTCGAGCATATCGATTTAAAACACACTCTCTTTCTTCCACGCTGAAGGTCGCTGCAGGTGGTTTTTAGAACACTCTTTTTATTAGAATTGGATATATAGGTGATAATTATAATATAGGATACTAAAAATAAACGAATCGGTCGAGAAAACCGTTGTTAGGGGAGAAAAGTAGTGAAGAAGAGGTTCATGCTTGACTTTGTTAAATAGCTGTGTCGTCGCGAAATGGTTTTCATAATTTGCCTTTTAAAATTGTAAACTAAGGCGAAGTTTTCTACAACAACACTGATAAATTGCTACTGCAATCGTGCCAGAGAAAATTAAAGTGACGGACTGAAATTTCATGAAGCTTGCAATGTAAGTGAAGTTTTTATTGTTCAATTGTCCTCAAATATTTTATTAAACCTTGCAAGAATCCACATTAGTTACCTACGACATTGGTCACACTAGTTGACTATAAAAACCTTATAATTTTTTTTCGAACTTAAGTTTTTTTCTAATGATTCATGTTTTTATTTATTATAGATTATTATTTTATACCTACCTAATAAATACACTACAATTTTAAATTTATTTTTAACCAAACAATTGTGGCACAAAATAGTAGTGAGTTTGTGTAAGTATGCGTGTATCAGTGTAGTGTTTTTTTTTTAGATCTTCTGATGACTAACATTTCTTTGTGAGATAATCCTTTCATTGTAAGACACAGGTTACACGGTCAGTATTTCATCAGTCTGGTCCATCAGTCTGGTCATGTATATTTGATATGAAGGGAAACTGACTCGAGATTAACTCGACTAACATGGTGCTTCAGTATATCAGTTTCCCTTCAAATCAAATAAACATGACCAGACTGATGGAACAGAATGACGAAATACTGAACGTGTAACCGGGCTCTTAGAGCCCGGTTACACGTTCAGTATTTCGTCATTCTGGTCCATCAGTCTGGTCATGTTTATTTGTTTTGAAGGGAAACTGATATACTGAAGCACCATGTTAGTCGGATCAATCTCGAGTCAGTTTCCCTTCAAATCAAATATACATGACCAGACTGATGGACCAGACTGATGAAATACTGACCGTGTAACCTGTGTCTAACACTCAATGATATTTTACACAAGTAAGATATGTTACCTCCATAGAAAATGGCGCGTAAAATTGTGCCGCGCTACAGCCGTCATGCACGTAGTATTGTTTGACGCGGACTATTGAAATTAGGGATGCAACGATTACGAAGCGGTGCATCGTTTTGCATCTGTAATCGTAATAATCACGATTAATAACGATGCAATGCACCGTAGTAAGAATCGTACGATTATTAAAATGAATTAAAAACGTCAATCAGATTGCATTTGTTCACAAATACCAGACCTGAATACTAGATTCCAGAGCCGAAAAACAACTTTAGAAAAATCGGGTCTTTCGCTGCCATTTTAGCTCATTTTGAGCACAATCTGGCTTTTTTATTGGTCAGACTTGACTCTCTTTTTTTTTTATTCTACTGATGTCTTTGATTTGATTTTCGGTTTGAAGTATTACATACATTTTCGTTCTCGCGATATCTCATCCACATTAATTTCAAAATATTAATCTCTCACGAGATATCGGTTTATTTAACGAGATTATACCTCAAAATCATGTTCAATATTGTTTATTTTTTTCAAAGCAAATTAGCCTCCACGCATCAACGAATCAGAATCCTGGCCAAGTGACTGGCCAGGCCTGTGGCCTTTGACTTAGATCTCAAATTAGTAGTTAAAAGTTACAAAATCTTGGAATTTAAAAACAATTTTTTTTTAATGATTTAACTTTCATTGGAATACAAAGAAACACTATGAGAACTCATTCTGAGGATAATCTCCACTAAATTTGTTTAAATAATCGTAATGCATCGGTTATCGTAATAAATAACGATTAATATCGTAATCGTAATCGTAATCGTAATGGCCGAATCGTTGCATCCCTAATTGAAATATATCCTACATAGGACGTTTTCGAGTCTTCACTTTGCACGCGCTAGTGAACATATCTGCTTCGGTTTGGTATATAATATCATTGGTTACACTATTATTCTTTCGTATGAAAAAAATATCGATTTGATAGTCTATGAATAAACTACAGTAACAATAACGATAGGTATAAACGTGAACATAACAATTCAATTAATTAACCTTGTCTAACCGTCGTCATCAACGAGTTTGGATGTGTTTGACGGCTAACGGTTAATACAATTGACGGTTTACAATGCATTTTTGTTAATTGAGGTATAAATAGTAAACGTTTTGTTTAAAGTACAACCTTTTACGGTGACAATTTGGATTTGTTTAGAGATAGAGCCTTACTTGCACTATTAAAAATATAGTTTGTAGTTGCAGCAACATTTCAGACTACTCCGAAATGGATTATGGTCTTGATTAGATTCTGGACTAGATTCTGACACTTTAAATGGAACCAGATAATTTGTGTGACAATGTCCAAGATATTTATTTGTTTTAAACTCTAACTCAATTTATTTAATTCAAAATAAAGCTTTCTGACGCCTTTTTTTTTGACTCTATCACCGCGTCGAAAACTGTAAAGAAGATGTGGTTAGAAACATTTTATATGTACGGAAAAAAGAAAGCAACAAGAATACAGATCAATACCTGAAGAACATAAAAAGGTTTGCCTGTTAGTAACCGTAGGGTAAAACTGTAAAAGGGATACTTGTTTACGAGGGTTCACCTCTCGGGTTAAGTGCGGAAGCCGAGCTCTACAATAGGATATTAATATTTACTAGGATCTCTACAACCTACAGTATTACATGACTGCTACTTTAGGTTCTATTTGTCCTTCAATACTTTCTTTATAGCTGCGAACTTAGGTATAAAAGCTATTTTTCTCCAACTATTTACATAGAGTAATATAGGGACATAGGGACATATGTTTTCAAATGCTAATTCTCTTCTACAGAAATGAAACGGCTTTAGCATCCTTAATCTTCCAGAGCCAGCCCTCTATAACATACTTCGTAACCTTTTGTAAAACAAAAATCTTCGGTGCTCGACCGTCGCAGCTATGCTGACGTTTTATAATAAAAGTTGAGCTACGAAATAGTAAAAGTTGTTCAGTATGATGGTCCTAACTCTAAATCTAAAGCATCCCTAAGGTATGTAGCGCATTTAAATTAGGTAGGTGTAAATTTACACCCTGTACATATGTATTGTATTGCTCCTGATCGATTTCGGCCACGGCGACTGCTTCAACACCGTTGTTGACGTTGATGAGCTTATGGAGGTGCTACTTGGGAATGTTCCTCCATTGAAAAGGAAAGCACTTCCGCCAGGCTAGGTGTGATGCCTGGGGACCGGCCGTGGTCCAACAGTTCTTAGTTGGACCTTGTATATGTATCGAATCTCTGTGATTATTTCTCTTGCGCGATTTATGTCTCGCATTCGATTGTGAACCTTATGTGTAGTAGGTTACGAGTTACGTATTTACGATGAACGTTGTCTTTGTATGTAGCATGTTTCCGCGAGCGACGGTATCGCCATCTGTTGGCATCTTTGCTATAACTTGTGGGTGCTGACCATCTGTAGTAGTTCCCCACAAGCTCTCATGTGGCTAACATAGCACAATCTTCTAGGAGAGGATCCTCGCACATAGCAGACACGTGATCACGTCATTCTCATAGTGATGTTGTATAGCCGCTGGTGGTCGGGCTTTCAATTCATCACGTTTGGCATCTAGTTGTGATCGCCTACTTGCTTCAAAATCATAAATTTTACTGTTTACACGAGCTCTCCATGCTGGACGGATGGCCGCCAAATCCTGCCCCTGCGTGGGCTCTATGCCACACCTTTACCCGACTGCGCCAGAAGGAGGGTTATCATATGGCGCTTTTGAACATCCTTTTACCTGATGAATTGCCCGCCATGCCATACATCTAAAGTATGTAAATACACAGTAAATATACATAAAACTGTAAATTTAAAAAAATATTTTTTTTATTTGTGTGTGTGAACGAGCATCACGCGAAAACTACTGAACCAATTATGATGAAATTTTTTTTGTTTAATAGCTTATGATCTGACTTAAAATCTGGTATATAATAATTTGCGCGGACGAAGTCGCGGGTTAACGCTAGTATACTATTAATTACATATTTATAAAAGCTGTAAAAATACTGAATGACTTATTTAGCACAAGCATAGACATGAACAAAGTGGAATTGGAAAGCGTTGAGCGAAATACATAGTCGAATGTTTGACGAGCTCTTAACTAAAATATCTTAATATTATGCTAATGTAAATGTAATAATATACTTACTTATGTAATAGCTCTAGTTTGTTACACACAAGAATGAAAGAACATCGTATAAGATTATGCAAAACCTTGAGATCTACTTGGGCTTTCGATTTTCGATACATCGTTGACGTTTTCGTTTAAACAGGTATCTTGGACAAGGAAAATGAAAAGAATTCTCTGACGAGGGCGAAATCGGCTACATAATAAATTAAGAGCACAAAATAAGACATAATATTAGACTTCATGGCATACCTAGATAGAGTTTGAGCTCTGGATAATGGATGCATGGATAATCAAGGCATAATCTGAATGCGACATTTACACTCAGTTGCAGAAACGCTCATTAGAGTTAATACTCCATCCAAATTATTCTGCAGGGGAAAATTTTGGGAAGACGAATGTCTGGAAGAAGAAGGACGTCCTGGCTTAAAAACCTGTGTGAATAGTTCGATATGAACACCACCTCATTGTTCAGGGCTGCACTGTCCGGATAGCCCTAATGATAACCAACCTCCGACGTGATGGCACCTTATGAAGAAGAAGAACCTTCTCGGGAAATATGAGTCGATTATGCTTAGTTAGGTATAATTTAATGTTACCATATTACATTCATCAACATCATCATATCAGCCGATGGATGTCCAATGCTGGACATAGGTCTCCCCTAAAATGGGGGGATTTTTATAATCGCCACGCTTGGCAGTCGGGTTGGCGATCGCAGTTGGATTTAATGTGTTTGTGTACTCTGAGGATGCTGCTGCCCATCCTCCAGTAGATCCCTTAGTCGCTTTTCACGACACCCACGTATCTAAGGAAATGGGGTGGTGCTTTTCTTAGCCGACACCACACGGACCCACGGACCATATTATATTACTTATAGCATTTAATGATTGCATTAATGTCACCTTTAATTACGTACATTCAAATGTAAATAATTTGCATATAGGATAGCTTACGGTTAATGACACTTTGATATCAGCTCACAGCCGCATATGAGACGGCATACATAGCATAACATAACGGGTTTTAGCATAATATGCTGGAATGGAACATGCTTACATCCTGTTTATGATGTCAGGCGGCAAATCTGACAGGTGAGGTGGAATCGGCTGACATTTCCACTGATAATCGCAGAGGTCAGCACGTCAGCATGATGGCTGACTTTCTTGACTCGTTTCGTGTGCTACGGCCCTAAATTTGAAAGTTGTTTTGAAACAAACGATAAAAATATTATTCTTGTTTGAAAAAAGAACGTTCTGGTAAATAAACAGAAAAATAAAAAATAATAGGGTAACTGTGCCTGTTTTAAACTTGGCGACATATAAAATTATGAATATTAAAATTAACAGTAGGAAATTGGTAGGAAACGACACTTTCGAATAGCACAATAATGAAGGTAGATAGAGTAAATGCACAAACCTTATAAACTCTTCGCGCACCTCGAAACAGCGAGCGAAGATCCAAAAAAACGAGTCCAAATACTGAATTAGAATGCAATTCGACACAGACCAACAAAAAGGCACAGTTTACAACACTACCAGGTTTTCCAGCCTATTGTTAACAAAACTTAACTTTCAGACCAAACGATTCACATAGAAACGCACTTTATCAATCACTCTAATTTAAAAAGTTAACTTTCACAATGTTTTACGAACGAATATAAATTAAAACCGTACACTTTTGATCGCATTCATAATGTTTTTAATCACGATCGTATCGATAACGGGAAACATTTTGACGCGTGTGGCGTCCGGCGCGAGTCTAACTGGACTGGTGGAGTAGGTAAAAATGGCGGTGGTTGGCTGGAACGGCGCCGCACCGCCAAAGATCATGCGGCACTCTACAGGTGAGTAGAAAGATGCATTTGTACCTAAACACTTCGACCTAGACATCACAGTACCTACCAAATCTAAGGCGGTGTCCTATTGCCATCGCACGCGCGATGGTGCGATGCGATGTGATCGTACTGATGGGTAATTCTCCGAAATTTTACAAATCGTTGAAATTTTTCCATAGAAAAATTGAAAATTTGAAAAATTTCGGAGAATTACCCCATCAGTACGATCACATCGCATCGCACCATCGCGCGTGCGATGGCAATAGGACACCGCCTAAGAGTTATTACAAAAAATCTAAATTGTGCTGGTGGTATCCACACGATGGACGCTAATGAATGGTGTAAGTAATGAAATGCGCTTTAGCACAATTTGCCATTGTGCAATAGTGCAATTGCACATTGCAATTTCAATTATTATAACACCTCTATTCTAATATAACCAAGATTGGTGACAAAAGACCCCCAAAACTTTTTTTTAAATCTAGCACTCCAATTACAAAAGCTTTAAATAAGTTTCTCACAGAACACAGAACCGGGGTTTTTTTTTTATATAGCGAATCTAGGTATCTAAATATTTTGATAAAAACGGAAGGGCAACAATATCGGTTCAAAAATTTTTTAGATATCATTGCAAAATCATCTGGAAGTTGTATCAAAACCTCCTCACCTTGTTTTCTGATTTGTGTTACCTACTCAGATACTCGTTGGGTGATATTGTACGAATTACGAAATGACCAGATATTTTCCTGTCCACTTTCTACCTGCAGCCAACCAGACAGGTCGTTTAATCTATGCCAGAAGCAACAGTGCAGTGCTACCGCGCGGAAAAACCGGTTCCAAAACATAGTAAAAAATTGATAAAGCCGCAAAATGCGACTGTGCAAAAGCATAAAAGCAAACACTAAGCACAAAATTAACCGTAAAATAATATAGCTTATAAGCACTAAAATTTTAGCTTAATAACTTTTTAATGACAGGTTGGTGTTCTTTTAATGAGCACTTTAAGAGGCAAAAACTCACAAAGTGCCTTCGCAGATCTAGTCGTAAAAACAACTCCATCTGCCTATCCTAAAATGAATGTTTATTCAAACGTTCATATTATAGGACAGGCAGGCAGTGGCAACAAACTCGCCGTCTCGCCATAGTCGTTTGTGTAGGTATCTACTCGCCGGATTTCGCTATGCGGTGGTCGGTACACTTGTCTTGACCTGTAGGGCAATTGTGTAACTTACCGATCATCGATCTCTATTATAAAATCGATATTTGTTTATGGTGGTTCTAGCTAAGTGCCGGGATATATCTTTAGGTGTCACTATTAAAATCCTTTCGGCACAGATTGATGTCATGCTCCCCAGCAGAACCAATTTACTGGACGTGTATCGAAATTTCAGGATAAATTGTGCAGAACATGTAGGTACTAATTTCTACCTTCGTGTGAAAAGTTTTCCTTCTTAAATGCGATTTTAATAAATGTGGTCCGAACTTTAATAAATTTTCCGGATAATCTTCAACTTCATCGTTTAAACTTGCGAATGAAATATATTAAAAGTCGAAAACACATCGATATCGATCGATCAAAGATGGGCATGATACACAATAGTGCCCCTGACCCTTTTGTACCTACGTCACCGATTGGTCAAGCATACGTAATCCTGACTGTAACGAAAATAGTTTACTGCATAATAATAAATTAATAACTATAATAACTCAAATAAGTATTTGTAGTGAGAACGACACATTTTTAATATCTTCCAATATGATATACCTTCGATTTTCAACGAGTTATATCTAAGCGTTTACATTTAATTTTGAACTAAGTAGGTAATCTTTGATGACCATATAAAATTCTCCAACCATTAATTTCCATTTTTATTAAACCAATCACGTACAAAAAACCTTTTCGATTGTCATTAATCTTTTCTACAACTTCGGCACTCGGCAGTCATAACAAATAAGATTTATGTAATATGTCATATTAAATATGACCCCTACATCATCTGTAGAATATAAATATGTGTATTCCAAATTTCATGTTTGTATCTTCAGCGGTTTATATTTCGAGAGATAAGTGTACTTTTTGCAACCATCAGCAGCAAGGCTGATTCAGTGTTTATGGGGTGTAGAGTTTCTCTGTGATGGGGATGGACCAGGTGCCTGCATAACTGCAGTCGGTTTAAGAGTTACTGATGATTAAAGGTCTGTAAAAATTTAACGATCAGCTGTAAGGCTGATCGTATGCTATTGTTGTAGTATATGCACTGTAGCTATGTGAACAGTACAAAAACTGACATGGTTCATCAGTCGGTTTAGGAAATACGGCCGTTCAAAGGTCGGAACTTTGACTGGCTGTAAACCGACTGACAGAACTTGACAGTTTTTGTACTGTTCACATAGCTACAGTGCATACTACAACAATAACATACGATCCGCCTTGTAGCTGATCGTTAATATTTTACTGACCTTTAAACATCAGTAACTCCTAAACCGAACGGAGTTATGCAGGCAGACCTGGTCCATCCCCATCACAGAGATGCTCTACACCCCATAAACACTGAATCAGCCTTGCTACTGATGGTTTCAAAAAGTTTATCTCTTATACTATTAGGCTGCGCGTCGACGTGCTCTTGACTGTACAATGAAAGTGATACAAATATTTCGAACATGGGATTTAAATTCCTGAAAAACATTTTGGTGCGAAAAGCTTGAAGTCCTTGCACTGGTCGATATTGTCCCAGTAGATGGAGAGATAAATAAATAAATAAATAACGCTCACAGGCACATACATTGTAATGATTCCAAGAAAGCACTATTTATAGGCTGTTTATTATGGAAACCATACAACAACGGCACAAACATATAAACATCCATGACCGAACCGGGATTCGAACCCAGGACCCTGGTTTGGCAGTCCGGCGTGGTAACCATTACACCAACCGGGTCGTCGAGATCCCGGCTACTTGTAGAAGCTAATAAGCCTTGTGTCGAGTTTCCATTGAAGCGGAAAGGATTCGATTGTGGAATATTGGATTCCACATCTCGACAACCTCTTCGCTCCGAAGCAAATGGACAGATTTACTACTGGACAATTCTCAGGTGGACAAATTCGCATTTGGACGAAAAGTGTACAATCTTACAAATTAAGCTAGGTACTTTACTTACGACTATAATTTCCCATGCTAGTATTTTAAGATTAGGTACGTTCTTTGGGCAAAGACATTACTCTTCCACTCGTTCCTGTTTTGGGCAACATCTGGCCATTGAAAGTCAAATTTATCCAGGTCACCATCTCTTTCTGAGTAGACCCGGATGCTGGCGACCGTTATCAGGGATCCAGGGCATGATGATTTTTGCCCATCTTCAGAATGCATTCGAGTGACATGACAAGCCCAATCCCATTTAAGTTTGGCGCTTTTCTCTCCGACGGCGACGTCGCGTCGGCTATATCTAAACTATTATAAAACTGTAACAGAAAATTGTCTGTACATTGAAGATATTTACAAAAAAAAAATTACGATATGGTTTTTAGATCTAGAATTAAACATTTGTTATTTATTTTATATTGTTTATTTGTTACAACTGCCATGATCACGGGATGACGGCAGTTGTAACACTGCCGAAATATCGGGAACTCACAATTACCAAAACGCGGTAAGAACCCGTTAAAATGTTTAATTCTAGATTAAATAATAACCGCGTAACTCTCAAAAACTGTATTGGTTTTTAGATGTCCCTGATTCCAAATCACCAATTTTTTGATTTTTTGTCTGTCTGTTTGTTTGTTTGTTTGTTTGGGTGTTTGTTTGTTCGAGTATCACGCAAAAACTACTGAACCGATTTTGATGAAACTTTTTTTGTTTGATAGCTTATCATCTGACTTAAAATCTGGTATATAATTTATGCGGACGAAGTCGCGGGTAAAAGCTCGTTATTAATAAATGTTTTAACATTCCTACACTCATGTCTCGACTTTCGTTCGACGTTTCATTCATCAACTCAGGAGTCTACATGACAAACCCCAATGGATTACCACAACGGTCCTATGCGCTGCCCTCATCCAACATGTCCCCACCGCATTCACCGCAGGGCCCTGTTTAATAAACGCGACAATGACAATTCAGAGTACATTGCTGGTTACTAATGACACTAAACTTGCAGTGTTTCATTTGTATCCTATAGCATTCTCAGCAATGTACTCTGAGTTGTCATTGTCACTAGTCAGTTTGTAAACAGGGCCCAGGGCTCGTGTCGGTCCATCTTGTGGGAGCCTGCTGCGCTACGCCTTCCAGGACGCGGTCGACACTTGGGAACTCATCGGCCGCATTGGCCATTTCTGTTCTGCGAGCAATATGCCCCATCCACTGCCTCTTGAGTAGGTATATCAATTCTTCGGGCCATGTCGGCCTTGGTTGGTACTTCTGCGAATCTCTCTTCATTTCTGATCCGATCTCGCAGGGAAACTCCGAGCATAGTCGTTTTAGTGGATAAGGTACTTACTTAATTACTTAAACTAATAATCTGCCTCTACCTTAATGGAGTGCCGCATGCAGGATTCCACTCCAATCCAAAGACAATTTAGAATAACTACCTATCCATTTGAAAAATATAGCCATACCTACCATTAATACTATTTTATTATCAACTAGATTTTACCTGAGATTTTGAGTCAGATCATAATCCATCAAACAAGCAAAGTTTCATCAAAATCGGTTCAGTAGTTTTGGCGTGATGCTCGAGCAAACAAACTTATATTTTTTTACAGTTTTATAATAGTATACAGGGTGTAACAAAACACCCTAGTAATACCTAAGGGGGTGCTTCAGACCATCAAACTGAACAACTTTTACTATGGAGCCAACATCGAAATGGCGAAAAAATAATCCGCTCTTTCATACAAAACTGCAGTACCGTCTCGACTCAAATGTATGGGACGGCATTTTATTTTTATTTTTTCTCGACGTTGTTGGCCCCATAGTGAAAGTTGTTCAGATTGATGGTCTGAAGCACCCCCTTAAATATTACTAGGGTGTTTTGTTACACCCTGTATAAATATATTTATCATCTGCCAGTCCTTGTCTCTGTAAAAAATAAAATAAAATCCCAATACAATTACTAAAGATTGCTTACGGTTTATCCAATCCCGTAGCCTGGGAATTTACAGCGACATGACTTAACGGTCGTATTTATTTGTTCGATATCCATTGCTGAGTCTGGTAGATCTGCTTTTAAGATATTTGATTAGAAGAAAGCAATGTATTTGAAATTAAACGTTATTTTGTGAAGATTGCGTGGCGTAGTAGGCATAGTTTAAATTTTAATAAAGCTATCAGTGTTGGCGTATCGATTTTAGTATGAAACAAAGAGTTTAATAGTGAAGGTAAAAAAGTAATTTCCTTTGCAGTTGGGGGTTCCGATGCGAAACAAATTAATAACGGTTCTTAGAGGAAGTATAATATAATTAATAGAGAGAGGGAATGAGATAGATAATATAACAAATGAACAAAACCAGAATGAACCTGAGGTAGCCTACTTACAAATAAAACAAGTGAGACGATCTATTTATATTAGGTATGAAAATAAAAATACCTACTTTAGGTACCTACCTACCTTACTAAACCGTGTAGATAAACTAAGTACCTACCTTAAACTGATTGTACTCCAACCTCTACGATGAAAATAATGTCGAAATCGTTTTCATAAAATAAAAATTGTTTGTTGTTGAATTTTGAAACGATGCTGACACTATCGTATATTGCTTCTCTCGGTAGAATAGCTGAAGGACCGAAAGCACAGATTAATAATAAGTTACTACCCGAAAACAAAGTATACAGGGTTATTTGTAATTCGACGTATTCCTTTCAGGACGTTAAAGGGCAGCCTAAATGCAATTATGTGAACCCCCACATGTGGGGTCGGAAATTAATAGTTTTCGAGATATTTGGAATTTAAGGTTTCTTACCAAAAACCCCATTTTTTCATACTTTTTCTTAAATAAAAAAAAATATACTTATTCTATGGCGTCGATTTGAATTTTAATTCATAGCTAACACTTTTTCCGAGATTTTTTCATAAATCAATGTCCGATCATACTGAGCAATTCAAAATAAATCAATAACAATGACGGTTAATTTTTGAAAAAAAATTACAATGTCTTGAAATCATGCGGTTTTTCTCAAAAAAAAATTTATGATTAAAAGTGTGCGTTTTACTGAAATAACTTCCTCGTTTTGTTAGCTTTCTAAAAAGGTATAAATGTTTTAGAAAAAAATGGAATTACAATGTCAAAAAAGGTTTTTTACTTACCTTTACTTCAAGAGTAACTAAAAATGAACTAAGAAAGTGCTTGTGTGTATGTGTTCGGAACCTAACCTCACTCTGAGTAAGATGTGTAGATTTAAATTAATAAATAATGTAATCTAAAAAAAAATCGTAAAATTTTTCTCCTATAGAATGTTGCCTCTACGTATCACGTACTAAGTAAAAAACCTTTTTTGACATTTTAACTCCATTTTTTTTAAACCTTTTTAGAAAGCTAACAAAACGAGGAAGTTATTTCAGTAAAACGCACACTTTTCTTTATACAATTTTTTTGAGAAAATCCACATGATTTCAAGACATTGTAATTTTTTTTCAAAAATTAACCGTCATTGTTATTGATTTATTTTGAATTGCTCAGTATGATCGGAAATTGATTTATGAAAAAATCTCGGAAAAAGTGTTAGCTATGAATTAACATTCAAATCGACGCCAAAGAATAAGCATATCTTTTTTATTTAAGAAAAAGTGTGAAAAACTGGGGTTTTTGGTAAAAAACCTTAAATTCCAAATATCTCGAAAACTATTAATTTCCGACCCCACATATGGGGGTTCACATAATTGCATTTAGGCCGCCCTTTAACGTCACTCGAATGCATTCTTTCCTGAAAGGAATACGTCGAATTACAAATAACCCTGTATAGATATAACGACCGAAAGACAGACGGTTCAGTCCCTAGTTCTATTTACTTAATCCATAGTCTGTTTTGATGACTTCTTAGAAGGAGACCGAACTGGAATATTATGGAAATTAATGTTGACAAATCGCAAAACTAAGAGATACCTAACTACCTATACAGAGTGGATTTTTGAGACGGGGCAGAGACTAGTGTTGTTTGTGAATATTACTAGGGTGTTTTGTTACACCCTGTATATTTCACCTGGGCCCTATTTAATACTTAAACTAAATTTTAGAGGAGTTCGTAAAATAAACTAAGTTTTAGTTCTAGTGTAACAAAACACCCTAGTAATATTTTAAGGCTAATCATTTAGAGTTTAATTAGACTTAAACTACGAATAAGAATAACTATGGAAGAATAACTCTAAACAAAAGCAACATAATTTTTGGCACCCTTTGAAAAATGAAATTTTGTATGAGTTTTGGCGGCAAGGTGTAGTTTTTAAAGGAACAAATTTCGAACACTGTGTACTTTTTTTGGGGTCACTTTTTGAGCTTGATTTACATTTCTATACATTCTTATTCGTAGGACTTAAAATATTACTAGGGTGTTTTTACAATTACAATTCAGGGTACATTGCTGATACTGTTAGTGACACATTCATTACCTACTACATGTTTATCGTCAATAGTAACCTACAATTGTAACGTTTATTAAACAGGGCCCTGCTAGTTGTGTTCAACTACCTACTAGTTATTAGGTAGGGCCTACTATAGATATTGTAGCGTTGTATCGACAAGAAAAATCCATTACCAATACTAATATTGTGTGAAGCGAAGATCTGCAAATGTTTACACGTCAACGTCAAGTATCGATTCAGCCACGGCCGACCGCCGCCGAGCAAATGCACGAATGAGGATTATGCAAATAAAATGGACCATTTCTCATTCGAATTATGGTTTATTTTCAGATAAACGGACTGCTGTATTATTTTTGTGTTTATCATTCGTTTCGCAGCTATTGGCATATTAATGGTTGAAAAATATAGGGTGTAAGTTGTAACAAAACATCCTAGTAAGTACCTAATATTTAAAGTGGTGGTTCCGACCATCAAACTGAACAACTTTCAATATGGAGACCTTAGGGGAGCGCGTCATTTCTCTGTGATGGAGGCCAAAACGAAAAAAAACTGCTGCCCAATAAAAGATTATGTTGCCTTTAGTGAAAACGGGCGCGTAAAATTTTGCATAGCCGTCGTCTCGCTCGTAGCATTGCTTGACGCGGTCTATTGAAAGATGTCCTAATTGGGTCGTTTTCGAGTCTTCACTTTACGCGCGCCTATTGCAGTTATATATGAAACAGTATTTTTTTTTGTAATTGTTGTTCAGTTTGATGTTCTATTCTAAACCACCCCACCCCACCCCGTTAAATATTACTAAGTATGATGATGTTTTGTTACAACCTGTATATGGATGTCGAATGTTTCTCCAGTACCTATCTACTTAGTGGGTTCAGTTAATAATAATAACTGAATAATGCTGAAGGAGAAAATAGAATTTAAAAAAATGCATTATAAAAATACAGAAAAATATAGGTAATATTTTTATTTATCTAGTTGCTAGACAGTAGAAAAACTTATATAAATAAAATAATAATGCGATACTCAATAGGCAGTTCAATAATTTTTTACATCGTCTAAAATTGGTGGTATTAACCAGGCGCGTGCATTGAAGGTAGGCAAAAAGCAGTGAAACCTTAATAATTTCTAAACTAAAAGCATTTTGTTTACTCAATGACTTTTAATTGGTTTAATTACCTGAATGCAAACAAATTAAAGTCTTAGTTTAGTTTAGAAATTATTCAATTTCTGCACTGCGGGCAGGCAAAACACAGTGAAAGCCTAATAAAAAATATCTAAAAAATAAATATCTTGGACAATGTCACACAAATTAATAATCAATAATTTCTAAACAAGCATTTAATTCACTAAATGACTTTGGTTTGTTTAAATACAGGTAATTAAACCAATTAAAAGTCATTGAGTAAACAAAATGCTTTGTTTAGAAATTATTAGGGTTTCACTGTCTTTCTGCCTACCTTCTATGCACGCGCCTGGTATTAACATACCTATACACCGTGAATCAGGTTGGTTTGACGCCGCGACAGACCATATATATATCTTAGAGGGAGGTTACACGCTCAGTATTTCGTCATTCTGATCAATCAGTCTGGTCATGTATATTTGATTTGAAGGGAAACTGACTCGAGACTGTTGTATAAAATCTGTTTATAAAATTTTATAAAATATGTTTTATAAAATCGTGCAAACCGTATTTTATAAAACATGGTATGCTCACACTAACATCAATCTATATATTAGAGGCATGTAAATTTGTCAGGACCCACGAAACCCTGTACTCCCCAGTTAAAACAATAAAAAGAAATAATCGTACCCAAAACCAACTAAAAAAACCCTTCTCAAAACTAAAATTACTCGCATCTGGACCCCACTTAATGGCAATTAAAATATTTAACGCTATCCCTAATGAAATTAAAAAAATTGAGACAAAGAATTCTTTTGCACAAAAACTACAAAGCTTCCTCATTTCAAAAAGTTACTACAACCTTAATGATTTTTTCCAGGACAACAATGTTCTAATATTTTAGGCTCTTGACGTTAACGTCGACATCTCTATTACTTAAACGAATAATTAAGTAGACAATTGTAATTGTAATAAAACTTTCAGGCCCTCTGCAATTATATTGCCATGCCCTAACAGGGCCTCACAATAATTTAATAAGATCTTGTGTTACACGTGAGTATGTACTTCATTATTGTGATACTGCAAATAAATACTGAATACTGACTGACCCGACTAACATAACATGGTGCTTCAGTATATCAGTTTCCCTTCAAATCAAATAAACATGACCAGACTGATGGACCAGAATGACGAAATACTGAGCGTGTAACCTCCCTCTTATACAGAATAATTTTTTACCGTTCCTTAATGATACTTTTCCTTACGCCCTGTTTAATAAAAGTTGTCCAGTTTGATGGTCTGAAGCACCTTATTGCGGCTTCAAAACGACTCCGATTAGATGTTGTATTTTTGGACAGACATATTAGAAATACTACAGAGTGTTAGGGTAAACAGTTGCACTACTTTAAGGGCTGATTGTACCCATGATACTGATCGTTCCCTAAGAAAACTGTAGGAAATTAGGGAAAAAAATTGTCGGCTTTCCATACTAAATGCAATCAGCTGATCGAACGTTTGTATGAAAAATCAAAACATTTTTATGCTAATTTCCTATCGGTTTCTTATGGAAAGTTGATCAGTATTATGGGTACAATCACCCCTTAAAGTAATGCAACAGTTTACAACACCCTGTATAGTATAATAAACTAAATTAAATGTTCTCTTCTAAAACGAATGTACGGACGTGGGTTTATACAACGTGTTAGCAAAATGAACGCAAAAATCGTTGGCTTTTCGTTCATTTGTTAACATCTTGTATATTTATAAATATTATATTCCAATATGATAGCCTTCAGAGATTAAAAAAAAAACTCAAATCTGGACTTTCATCACATAAAACAACATAAATTGTCCCACCAAATTAGATTTATATTCGAAAAATTATTAAAAATAGGTACTGAAGTACACACGGCGACACATCAAGCTATAAGTACAAAACCAATATAAGCTGGCCGCTCGAAGTTGTACGTTACTGGACCTTCACGCGGCCAGCTTAATTTGGTTTCGTATAGCTTGAGCCGTGTGTCCTATCTAGGTAATTTTTTTTTAATATTAGCATTTTAAGATTATCGTATTGGAATAGAATATAATAATTTAAGAACCTAATTAAAATAATAATTTTGTATAATTTATAAAAACATAAAATACATTTCTAACACAAATACAGCTAAAATAGGTAAGTCTTTGAAAATATTTTCCTTGACACAGACAGGGGTGGTAATGGTACCTACATACAAATCTCGAATGCCAGCATTAGAAGAACACATTGACGTAGAATACTATGGACGTCGGGTTTAGTACAAAATTCTCGAAAAAAAGTGTCTAAAACAACTACATAAACCTAAGTACGTGTAGTAATATAAACCAACTAAAAACATTGAAGATTCTGAAATTCTTTTCCATCCCACTCCTCCATCGGAGAATGGCGCGCGCTGCGCTCCCACACGCTTGCGCGTAGTAGGCCGATCAAACGAAGACAGTCGCGTAATTGGTTCTCTTTTTACATTTTGGTGCTTTTTTGGTTCAGATCAGACACTTTTGAGCGCGGACCCTACGTCCAGTATTTGATAAGTCAATGGTTTAACAGTTTTCATACAGAATGGTCACTCTCCCTACCGCACCTCACGCCGCACTTCAGGGGCGATTTTAGAGGTGCTGAACAAGAAACACATATTATGAGCGGGACGTGTCGCGTGTGCCGACGGCCATCTTGTTTCTGTAGCAGTACTATTCAAGTGTGTGTGTGTATGCGAGGTGTCATCATCATCATCTTATTTAAGAGCTACGCTCTTGTCGGTGGAGTATTCGCCAATCCTGTCTACTTTCAGCTAGTGTCTTGAGTTCCTGATACGACACGACATCAACCTTTGCGAGGCACCAGCAAAATACATTAAACACTGCTAAAACCCCCATGCATGCATTGCATGCTCCATATGGCATAAGCTAAGAGAAAAAGACAGAACATCTCCATCTTTTATTATTTCTAGTTCATCGTTTTTAAAATCGCACTCCAAAAGTGTTTCTCAATTTTTGATGCTGACCATACCGTACGTACTTACATGCAGTGGTACTTACGCACGGCGACACATCAAGCTATACAAAACCAACATAAGCTGGCCGCGCGACGTTATACGTTACTCGACCTACGCGCGGCCAGCTTATGTTGGTTTTGTATAACTTGATGTGTCGCCGTGTGTACATGCCGTAACGATTATGAGCGCTCGGAAAGATGAATTTAGACGAAAATAGTGCATAGTGCCTTGTAAATAAAGTACACGTAGCTCAGAGACAGCGCTCATAAACCGATGCGGCGGCAATACCAACTACTTAAATGTTTAAAAAGTGCCTCAAAACAAAATGGACAATTATTAGTATAGCTTCAATCCTCCGTTTTAACATTACATTGAGATTGCACAAAATCCTATCACAACGACATCGACATAACAACATTCCTTAGATAAAACTAATAAAAAGAAGAGTATGCGGCAGATAAACACATTATGTCAAAATGTTAAACTAAATAATTACAGGTATAATGGAAGTTATCTTAGGGCAGTTATAGTTTTTGTCAATAAATAAGATTTTTTTCTGTCCATTGTAAAATTACAGATGTGAGTTTATACAATGTAAAGATCAATAAGGTAGGTACTTAAACAACTGTTTTGAAAAAAGTTAGTCTACTGGACTTAGTTTCACAGGTGAATGCTGCGCCTTCCTCTCTTTGTTTATACAGGGTGTAACAAAACACCCTAGTACCTAATATTTAAAGGGGTAGTTTAGACCAAACTGAAACACTTTCACAATGGAGCCAACATCATGAAAAAAAATCGTCAGTTTCATACAAAACTGCAGTAAGTACTTACCTACTTGACTCCTAATGGAACAGCAGATTTTATTTTAATTTTTCGACGTTGACTATTGCCAAAAAGTCTTGTGAAAGTTATTCAGTTTGATGGTCTAACTAAACCACCCTTTTAAATATCAGGTACTAGGGTGTTTTGTTACACCTTGTATAATACAGATAATTCTATACTAGGTACTAAATTAATGTAGGACTAGGTTTACAATACATTATCGTAAAAAATCTTAGGAGCATTTTCGTTACTATGATAGCAGTATAATAGGAAGTTTTGGGAAAGTATAATTTGAACCACAAACACAAGTCCCAGAAAGAAATTGTGATCATTAAAAAAATGGAAGAGAGAATGAGACCATTCAAATGGAAGAACGTGGATGTTTTGAGGTTACAGAATATCTCTGACCAAATGAATAGATAATAATAGTACCCTATCGAAGCAAAACTATGGTTAAACCAACATGAGATTGGTAGGCGTATCTTGACATTTTGTGTGTTTAACGCGGGAGTTTCATTTCTATAGAGCAGTGTTTCCCAAACATTGTTCTGCCATGGCCCGGTAATTTTTACACTGCTTTAAATCCAAGCTGGTTCCATTAGGTAAAATATTACAAATTTATTAATAATAAAAATGTTTTATACATATTATTATATCGCTTATTTAGTCACTTAATTTTAATGCAAAGTATGGAACTGCAGCTTATTTTTTAAAACAAGGCGGGAATGTTGTGACCCGGTATTTTATTTTGATGGCTCGGTACCGGGTCGCGACCCGGCTAATGGGAAACACTGCTATATAATAGTGTACTATTATTAACTATTCATATGTCTGACTGCTCCACGGGGGAAATAGTCGTGAGCATATGCTTATGTGTATTCCAAATGGAAATGATTATATTTAATTTCTAATGAACATGCTCCAAATTTAGGGAATGGACAAAAACCGTAAACAAACCCTTTTTTTTTTGCCACAAATATTATGATAAGTATGGAAGAATTGTTTGAAACAAAAATTCTTTAGTTTTCCAATCCCTAAAGCTATTTAAATACAATACAGTCATCTAACTAGGATTCCGTGGTGATAATTCAATTTCAATAACGTCATCGTATTTATTGATCACAGCACTTTCTTGCTTGACGGGGAAGGCCATCGGCCGATTCATAACAACAACACATTTATGTTTAGCCCGAACATGTTTACCAACGGAATCTCTACGGTAAAACATCATATCGCAATGAGGGCATGGATACTTCTTCTCTTCAAAATGTCTCCGCTGATGGAGTATCAACTTTTGCGTACTGTCAAAGAACATTCCGCAAACCGTGCACGGCATATTGGAATCAGTGTGACGTACTTTATGTTTTTTGATCATTTCGTTCCTCGTAGACTTATATTCACACAAATCACATTTGTACCAATATTTCCCTTTGTTATGTACGGTACGGTTATGATTAGATAGCTCGCTTCCTGTATAAAATGTACTAGCACATTTTTCACACGTATACGACTTAACGCCTGTGTGCCTTTGCATATGTTGGGCTAAGCTATTTCTGTTTTTTAATATTTTACTGCAGACCGTACATGGGATGCCTTTTTCTGTATGTATTTTTAGGTGTCTATAGATTCGGTTACGGCCTTTAACTAGTTTACCGCAGTAATGGCATGTTAATTCAACTTTAAATTCTTTATGCGCCGACTCTCTGTGGGCTTGTAGGGAACTTTGTTGGGTACAGGTTTTATTACACAGATCGCACTTATATGGCCTGTCTCCGGTGTGCACAACGATATGTGTCATAACGTCTTTGATGCGATGCGACTTATACGGACACTCTTTGCAATAAAACACTCGTTGTTTCCCTTCGCCTTCTATTCTGAAGTTAGAAGCAGCAAGACAGCTCTTACGTTTATCTCGCTGATGTCTATGATAAGCTTTGAACGATTTGAATCTCCGTTTACACACTTTACAAAACAGAGCTTGTTTCAAATGAACTTTTTTCCAGTGGACTCGTAGTTTGCATTTGCTTTTGAAGTATTCACCGCAATCGTCACACTGCAACTGCAGGTCTATAGCTCGGCTTTTGCGAAGGCCGAGTTCTACTTTATTTAAGCCGTCCTCAGATTTTAGTTTCGTACCGTCATCTTCGAACAAGGTTGAATCGAAGAAGTTTCCGTCGTCGTCGAAAAAGTCTATAGGTTCGGTTTCTTCTGGAGGCTCCTCCTTTTTTACGACGAGTTTTACATCTATGTCAACACTTACGGGCGGATTGATTGTCGTAGTTTGGAGAATGATATTCGAACTTTCGCATTTCTGCTTGAAGTGAATGACTGTCTCTAATTCCAGGAGACATTGTGAGCAGATTTTGTCCGGTAGACCATCCCCTTCGGTTATTTCGATGTTAGCTATTGCGTTGATGTGGTTGAATAAGAGGAAATCTTTGTACTTTTGAAACAAGGACATGCATTTTTTCTTGACTGTGGATAAACATACACGGCAAACACCACTTTTCTTTTCGTCTTCCATCGTTAGTTTCTTATTAGATTTGGAATTTTTACAATATTTTTAGAACAATAATTCCAACAAAACGCCAAAACACACAGTGTTCCCGAAACAAAAAATTAGAATTCGGTAGAAGTGTGGTCAAAAAATCGGGAGAAATCGGGAGATTTTGAAATTTGTTGTAAATAAAGCTAATTTAAGGTTTTTTGTACAGATTCTTGTCAAAAGTATTATTAGATTTAATTAAAAACTAATTAAAAAAAACTTTAACACTTAATTTAACACATAGTATTTTATTTTTTCATAGAGCAAAAGGCATTTTCCAAAAATTTGAAGTGTTTTGTCTTCTTTCTTTAAAAACCTGCAACTTAATAATTAACTTCCCCACTTCTACCGTACCTAACAAAATCCTAATTTTATTTATTTGATATTAAATTAAATTAAATACTTATTTATTTCGGACCAAAAAATCCATAATTTTGTTAGTAGGTTGATTAGTAGATATACATAATATTGTATTTTAATTGATCATTACCAGAAACATACCTAAAACTATCTTACTGACAGAAAACAACGAAATATAATAATGGAAACTTATTTAAAAATCAATGGATGCATCAATTATTATAATGTTTAGGAGAAAGTTGGTTTTTATTATGAATTATTCAGAGAATCATAATAATCGGGAGAAATTGACCATGTTACGGTAGATCGGGAGATGGGGTCGAAAATCGGTAGATCTCCCGTAAAATCGGGAGGTTCGGGAACACTGAAAACACAAAAATTCCATATTATAAGTTATTCGAATACATGCAGCATTGATTGAAGAAGCATCCATAGATTCTACCAGGCGGAGGACATTTGCCTTTTGGTGGGTTTTCCGATTCAGTTTGCATAGAATGTGCTGCCATCTGTTAAATATATCTTTTACTATGAAAAAAAAAGATTATATTGTCTATGTTAATGTCAAATTGACAAATTTACAAAATGGCAACCTACCTTGTGTAATGTGCGTGTTGTTTGTAGTTTTTGTTCAATTTTGTGCCGATATAGTGATGTTCTGGAGTTTCAGTTGTTCTCTTACCAATGTACAGATTACAGGAATAGTAAGGATACTGGAATTTCACTCGATCGGTGCGGGATTGAACGAAAACTAGCATTCAAACAACGGTATGAGTATATAAGTATGTATATAAGTAGGTATGTATAGTATAGGTAGAATTATTTTCAGAGAAACACAGATGGCGCTAGCTAGCCTTCAATTTGACATAAGGTGGATGCATAATGTTGCCACGAGTGGGCTCTCTTTTCTAATATACTTATATTACTCTTTGGATTCTACCTTAAATTTGGCTAAATAAACGAACTTACCATCAACTCTCTATACTTTCCTCTATATCTGTCTCTTTCACTCTGCTAGATTGGCGCCTCGAATCTGACAAGGCGCGCTCATTTGACGTTTACTTCATAGCGTTTATAGATTTTGCCGCCGAAGCTTGCAAAATTTTTTCTTAACTTTAAAACTTGTTTAAAACAGTGAAATTGCAATGTTTTACTGTGTAAATTACACGGAAAGGTTGTTTTGTGAGTGTTCTGTGCGTGTTTTGTCAAAGAGGTGCCCTCACGGTGTGCAGAAAATAAGTAGAAGCACTAATGAACGTCACCTCTTTAATGCCGCTGCTTTGGATAAAGAGCGGCCTCTTCGAAGGGTCTTTTGACGCTCTTAACCCTACAGGACAGGGGTGAGTTACCTCTACATCTTTCAATCAAGTGGAGGATGGCTTCTTTAATTGCTTCCCAACAATTTTATGATTCATATCTGTGCACACCTTAGCCAAGTTAACTACCTATTTTTCAGGATCTACTAGGTATGATCCTTTGTATTTCGGCTATTTATGGCTAAACAGAACACTCAGAACATGTATACTATTGTTCCTAGGAACAAACAACAGATTTGATATCTGAACCAATATTTAGTCAATCTCTGTGACACCTATAATCTTAAGCTCACCTATACTATTATAGGTGATTTACGTTCTAATATTGATCAAAAGAATGTTATACCCACCCCCTGAAAGAAGAGAAAGTGGTCAAGCAGTGGTTTTGTGAAAAGTGTCGCTGCAGTTTTTGCAGTTGTGTTGCGTACCAACAAAACATCGATGTGGTTGCGTTGTCACCAGTAATTGCGAGGTGTTTACTTCGTGTGCAGACAGACAGATTGACTCTGGCACAGGTGTGTGCGCACTGTCGTTATGTTAATGCAACGTTGTGTCTGCAATGTGGCCAGCCGCTACCTAGTGTGCGGTGTCGCTGGTGGTGTTGTTGTGGTTGTGATGTGGTCGATATAACCCATGTGGTCAGTAATGATAGCAGAATGTGGTACCATGTAAATTCTACAGTTCATTTTCAATACAAAATATGTGCCCGCTCACGTGATGTGGTTGCGGTATGTGTGAAACAACCCTTAGACAACCCCATTGAGCATTGAACACTTTTTCAGCCGAGTGGCATTCTACCTGTTACATTTTAAATCATTAAGTGTCTCTAGTCAATTAAAGTGCGTTATACCTTATAAGTCTTATTACATACATACTTACAGTTAGAAACAAATAGGTTTACCAAAGTTCCCCGGAATGGGGGGTGAAATATCACCCATATTTGCAATGTTAGGCAAACCTGTAGAAAATATACATTAAAGATTAAAAGGAGTTTGACATAAAACAGATCAACTTATGTAGGTATAAATATGATCACAAACCTATGCCACCATTGCCACCTTCCTTTGTAAGAATTTTATGTGTCAAAGATGGTTAAAAACTTAAAGAAGGAAACTAGATGTGCCTACCGAATTTGTTTCCCTTTTTTCAAGATGTTCTTGATAAGGAGTACGGAAGGACAAAATCTTTTTTAATTGCTGTCTTATAATTATGATCGGGTACTGCAGCCAGCCTTCCTTTTAGGCCCTCTGGTCTTTTGTAGTTTTATCGTATTAGACTCAAAGAGTTCCTTTGGCCAACAGTGATTGGATGTCTTGATTTATGTAGACATTTTCTTCCTGGTCACACAACCATACTGAGTTTAAGTTAACAATACTGGCATATCAATACGAGGCTGCGCTTGCACTTAGTCTGGACCTGTAGTATTTGAACCGTTTTGTATTGTATAACAATACCATGAGCTACAATAGCATGCGCTAGTTATCTACAGATAATAGAACCTAGTGCTAGTTAGCTCTCCTAGGCTTTGCCAATATAACCAGATAGCGATTATTGCAATGTCAACAGTATCAGTTCTCTGTCCCTGTGCAGCAGGAATTTTCCTGATGGCGGAAGGCCATTATACCACAGTTCGGTGGTTCTGCACATAAGGTGAAGCATATTTTAATCAGACACATCGGATGTGGTCTGGTGTGCTCACTTCAGGTACAAATATGTATCAAATCTTGTTCCCAGTGTCGGAATGGCATGGTACTTTTTGCCCCCGACCTCGGAGGTCATAGACAGAACGTGGGGTTCATGCATGGCATTACCGACTGATTATCTAACGCAGTGCTTTTGCGCCCGTCAACGCCCACGACCTCGGAGGTCGAATATCGATCATAGGGCATATACAATAGCTTTACTGACTGTCCATCTAGAACCCAGTGCCGGAATGGCACTCGTCGCACCCGGCCGTGGAGGTCGTACATAACATGGTGCATGTGCAATGACATTACCATTATCATTACCGACCAGTTATCTAGGATGCAGTGCCTGAAGGGTGCTCGTCGCTGCCCTCGACTGCGGAGGTCGAATATAGATAATAGGGCATATACAATACTTGGCATTTACCAACCTCTTATATAGAACCCAGTGCCGGAATGGCACTCGCCGCCCCCGGCCTCGGAGGTCGCATTCAGTACATGGGGCATACCCAGTGGCATTACCAACCTCTTATTTAGAACCCAGTGCTGGAATAGCACTTGTCGCCCCCGGCCTCGGAGGTCGCATTCAGTACATGGGGCATACCCAGTGGCATTACAAACCTCTTATCTATAACCCAGTGCCGGAATGGCACTCGTCGCCCCCGGCCTCGGAGGTCGCATTCAGTACATGGGGCATACCCAGTGGCATTACCAACCTCTTATCTAGAACCCAGTGCTGGAATAGCACTTGTCGCCCCCGGCCTCGGAGGTCGCATTCAGTACATGGGGCATACCCAGTGGCATTACCAACCTCTTATCTATAACCCAGTGCCGGAATGGCACTCGTCGCCCCCGGCCTCGGAGGTCGCATTTAGTACATGGGGCATACCCAGTGGCATTAACAACCTCTTATCTAGAACCCAGTGCTGGAATAGCACTTGTCGCCCCCGGCCTCGGAGGCCGCATTCAGAACATGGGGCATATGGAGTAGCATTACCGACCTCTTATCTAGGATGCAGGGCCGGAATGGCACTCGTCGCCGCCCCCGGCCACGGAGGTCGAACATAGATCAGGGGCATATACATATCAGCGTTGCTGACTGCCTTAGTAATACCAACCGATTATCTAGAATCCATTGCTGGATGGGCACTCATCACTCATCAGTTCATCACCCCCCCGGTCGCGTAGACCGTTGACTTTGATTTAGTTGATTTGTTCACTTCTAGGAAAAGACAATCATAGATAGTTGTGAAGGTTGGGATTTCAGAGATGGTCCAACAATCTATTGCGAATATTGCGAGGCATTCATTTCACATTGGATCTTCGGGTTGGCATAGGCGCTCTCTCCCACCACTCAATATAGATCCACAATAACTGTACCACCTTCACTTCACATGGCACAATACATTTTGATAGTACCACAACTTGGACACACAAGTGCTGCCAACTGACAATTTACATTCTGTTCAGTTCTTGGGGTAGGGACTTGAGCAGGAGCCCACCACGGGTGGAGAAACTAAAACCCTTAGCCCTAAAAAAGGAGGGGGGGAGGCTAATCAGGCAGTGCACTGACTGGTCATTAAACGAAAGGAACTCCTACTAAAGAGAATCGGTCTTAACAACCTGTGATAAGACATCTACCAGACACTACATTATAAAATAGGGTCTGAGTAACTGAGTAACTTCGTTTGGTGTAGATTCTAGAGCTCCATATGGGATATGTGGGCAGAATTTTATGGACATCTCAGACAATACTCTGCCATAGGTCAGTAGGTTTTACCTGCCGTGCAGCTGGACCATTATAAAATTACAAAATATCCTGTTAGCTAAATACCAGGAGAGAAGGATGCCAATATGTGACACTAGTTTAGTATTTGATTGGCTAGAAAATTAACCCAATGCAGATATTGATAGATCCGAGAGTACCAGGTAGAGTAGTGTAGTGGTGAGATAAACCTAATAATTATAAATAAATATAATAACCCAACTTCAGCTCCAGACACAGAAAATGTTAACAATCCAGCTGACTAGCTAATGAGCAACAACATACTGTGGAGTCCTTATGCTCAGTACAACATGTAAACTTGGGTCAACGAGAAGAGTTGTTTTGAGAATGATGTAATTAATCTTTTTCTTATCTAATATCTAATAATATCTTATGTTATTAGACCAGCTATCAGAACTCAAAATGGTCCATGGAGAGAATCATGAAAAAAGCTTACTGGTAAATTTTATTTCGGAAATTGTATATTGTTCTCAGATAAACAGTACCGTATAATACTGTTAAGAATGAGGACCTACTATTAAATAATTTTTCATACATCTACCTAATAAGTTCAGTGGTTTGAATTAACTGTAATGCTTGCTTGCCTATCGTGTCCACTTCAAATGTAATGTAACTGTAATGATCTATGAGGATTGTTTCTGTATGATGGTTAAGATTATGCCTCAACAGGTGTAGAAATTTAATCTTAAATTGTTTTTCTCTTTCAACAGCAATCTGTTGATTTTAAATACCTAGTTACATTGAGTGAGATAACATTTAGTCATTATCAAGACTATTATGTTCTATTACTATTATGAAAGTTATTTTATGGTGTATTTTTCCTTTTTATACAGGACTTGTGTTAATGTACCCATTGTTGATGATGATGGCTTTATGACATACACATTTTCATTTATTTTCACATAGCGTTTGTACTCTTTCACCAGCAGATAGCAAACAGGTCTTCAATCAATGCTGCATGTATTCGAATAACTTATAATATAACTGTTTTGCATTACAACAAAACAGATATTATGAGTGAGAGAATACATGCAGCATTGCAGCAAGGTGCTTGCTGGTGATGGATGAAGACTATGAAGTAAACGTCAAATGAGCGCGCCTTGTCAGATTCGAGGCGCCAATCTAGCAGAGTGAAAGAGACAGATATAGAGGAAAGTATAGAGAGTTGATGGTAAGTTCGTTTATTTAGCCAAATTTAAGGTAGAATCTATGGATGCTTCTTCAATCAATGCTGCATGTATTCTCTCACTCATAATATCTGTTTTGTTGTAATGCAAAACAGTTATATTTTCACCAGCAGGGCTGCCACCTCAAAAAATCGATTGGGAGCTAAAACTGTGAAAAAAGCGCTAGATTCCAAAATTTTCGCAGCTCAAAAAAGCGCTAGATTCGGCGCTAAATTCTTATCACATAAATAGTCCTTTAAAGTTCTCTAAATAGTCTTATCAGCCTTTCCAAAACCCATTTTTAGTCAATTAAAGACGGTCAATTCGTAAGTGAATTTTAAATTCCAATAAAAAAACATAAAGTATTTCATATTCAAACACAAGTTTTTTTTTCGCACATCTTTAGTCCCACGAGTAGCTAGGGAAATTCGAGGTCGCTTCCTACAGAGCCCCGCATGTAGGAAGAAGGCAAATTAGTGCCTGGGGGTACCCGGTACCAGACAACCCGCACGCTTGCGACTAGGCTCACCCCTAGCCATGCATCCATCAGCACGGCAACCTTGGATTGGCAAAAGGAAGAAAAGGAATGGGACATGGGGGAGATTGGAAAGGATAAAGGGGAAAGGATACTATTGTCTCGGACGGATAAGGAGGAGACAATAGTAGCTCAAGGACCCGGGGGCGCATACCCGTATCTCTCTTGCTGATTACCGGACAGACAATCACAAGGAGAGACCCTACAAAAAGGGGAGGTGCGGAGTACTCGAAACCGACGGGCATGTATGAAGAGATGTATGGATGTGCATGAGGCAAAAGAGGTATGTAAAGATCGTAGTAAGTGGCGCGCCCTGGTCTCTGCCTACCCCACTGGGAAAGAGGCGTGACGTTATAGATAGATAGATATAGATATTCAAACACAAATAATGTTGCTTAATTAATAGTTAAAAAAGCGCTAGATTCTCCGCTAGGCGCTAAATTCTTAGATACGGCGCTAAACATACCAAAAAAGCGCTAGATCTAGCGCCGAAAGCGCTAAAGTGGCAGCACTGTTCACCAGAATGAAAGCTTATTTCAGAGTAATGATCCTGATTGTGAAGCATTACTTGCTTCTCGTTTACGCTCGTAAGACTGAGAAAGAAAGACAATATTGTTATCACTTTCCCCCCTTCGTGAGAAAAAGGAATAAAGATACAATGTTTGATAATCTAAATAAACGTCAGATAGCCTTTGTCTATGGACTTAACGTCACAAATCAAGTGAGCTTTTGTGGTTTTGCTTAAGATTGAAGTAGGTATGTATAAAAGAGACAACGCAATACAATTTTAATGCTATCTTTATCTTACACACATTCTAATCAACGCAAATTGTAGGGTTATGAAGCTTGTTTGGAATTTGGATACGCGTAATTATGTTTTTAAAAATGGCAAAAAGCGCGGTAAGTTCATTTTCTATGCGGCGAAGGCGCGTCGCGCGCTGGTAGAGAAATCATACTAGAGGGGCTGCTTAGCTTAAGTCTATCTAGTGATAATAATTATTATTCTCATACCAACCCAGTATTCAATTTAGTACAACTTAAGTACAAATACTTAAAAGTCTACTCTTACGTACAAAGTCACGACCATTATCCCTTTCGGGGTGTCGAGAAAACCTTTTTATTTAAATTTTCGAGATGAAAATAGGTCGCTAGGTCTTCGCCTACAAAGACACTGCATAAGAAACCCTTATCCCTTAGTCAACTCGTACGACACCCCCGGAAAGAAATGCAATTCCCTTTGCTTAACTTTCTTCATGACTCTAAAATCAAAGCCAAGCTTAAGGCTGCCTGTCCACTGATGCGAGCTGGCTGAGCGAGCTGTGTAGCTGTGTAAATATTAACCAATCAGGAGCCCGGCCAATCTCGGCCGAACACAGGCAGCCTAGGAACCTAAGATCGGACATGGATCAAAATAAAACCAAGGCAAGGCGGGCCAAACTTGCAAAGGGTAGGTAGGTAGGTGTGCAATAAAACAAACGCGATTTTACATATAAATTACTTTTGTATTTTCGTATCATTTTCTTAAAAATACATAATTATCACTTTCCTTTTCCAACTTAGTTCATTTTATGACTTTTACAAGGTAATTGTGGAATTAACATAACGTAGAAATTAATAATATAAGTAATTATAAAATACCTATATTTAAATCCTAAGAAGACTAGTAACATTTTAAACACAACAGATGTTCAGGAGTGCGATTTTTGAATCTCATTCGCTGAGTTCAGCATTTGAAAATGTCAAAATTACTATGGAGATACGCATCTTTTTACTGCTGATTTGACTTTGAAAATCGCACTCCTGGAGAATTATTTTTGAAAGTCAAATCAGCAGCAGAAAGATACATATTTCCACAGTAATTTTGACATTTTCAACTGCTGAAGTCAGCGAATGAGATTCAAAAATCGCACTCCTGAAGTATGATTTTTGAAAGTCAAATCAGCAGTAGAAAGATGCTTACCTCCACAGTAATTTTGACATTTCCAACTGCTGAACTCAGCGAATGAGATTCAAAAATCGCACTCCAGATCCATTTCAGCCAAGAAGTTTTATATAGGTAGTGCAGCAAGAAAAATAAAAATAATACCTACCTACTCTCTTAGGCGCCCAAATATAATAATAAGAGACCATTATTAGGCGCTAAAATCTACTGCACTGCAAGTAAACCAAATTAGTTCCAAACGTTTTCCGCAGCAGGGCCATATTGTGGTGCCTACTAGAGGCGACTGCCAAACAAAATTTTTTTGTAACACTCGTTTAAGCTAATTGGCTCAACCTTACTTAGCATGTGCCGGGCGCGTTCTGCACTGCGACGCCCACAGTGCGCGCCCCGCACTGCTGATCGTGGTGCACAGATTTTGTTCGCCTTGTCTGTTCTATACCAAGGGCGGATCCAGGGGGGGGGGGGGCCAGGGGGCCATGGCCCCCCCCACGGACCTCTGCGGATTGCATTGAATTTCGAGGCTGAGTAATGACGGCACTTTACTAGGGCATAGATTGATTGAGCTCTGTCCATAACCAATTCGTAGAGCGGAGAAAATTAGAGCTCGCTTCGCTCGCTCTATGTAACTGTTTTAATTATTGTACCTGTGTAGGTACAATAATTAAAACAAGCCTGTGGTCAGAAATCTTTAGGATTATACACATAATCTAATCCTAAAGATTTAACAGCAAACCGGGGAACACGCCCCGGGCGGCAGGTTTAGGGGGCGCCAAAATCAAGATGGAAAAAAAATATTGCATCGACTTGAGAATTTTGCAAAAAAATCTCGTGCTCGCTTCGCTCGCTCCTGATTTCAGACATCTCATTATATTGCAGTGACGAAATCTCGAACTTGTTTCGCTCGCTCTTGGTTTAAGATCGTATTGCAGTCATCCCATTATATTGCAGTGAAATCTCGAGCTCGCTTCGCTTGCTCTTGGTTTAAAATCTCATTGCAGTTATCTCATTATATTTCAGTGAAATATCGAGCACGCTTCGCTCGCTCTTGGTTTTTTGTTGTTGTATTGAAATTACTTATCGCAGAATTCGATCATATTGCGACTTTCTGACTCGACCTAATCATATAGAAGTAAAATCTCGAGCTCGCTTCGCTCGCTCTTGGTTTTAGATCTCATTGCAGTCATCTCATTATATTGCAGTGACGAAATCTGAGCTTGTTTCGCTAGCTCTTGGTTTTAGATCTCATTGCAGTCATCTCATTATATTGCAGTGACGAAATCTGAGCTTGTTTCGCTCGCTCTTGGTTAAAGATCGTATTGCAGTCATCCCATTATATTGCAGTGAAATTGAAACAAATTGAAATTGAAACAGATTTATATTGCTCGCTTCGCTCGCTCTTGATTTTACATCTTATTGCAGTCATCTCATTATATTTCAGTGAAATATCGAGCTCGCTTCGCTCGCTCTTGGTTTTTTTGTTGTATTGAAATTAGCTATCGCAGAATTCGATCATATTGCAAATTTCTGACTCGACCTAATCATATTGCAGTAAAATCTCGAGCTCGCTTCGCTCGCTCTTGGTTTTAGATCTCATTGCAGTCATCTCATTATATTGCAGTGACGAAATCTGAGCTTGTTTCGCTCGCTCTTGGTTTAAGATCGTATTGCAGTCATCCCATTATATTGCAGTGAAATCTCGAGCTCGCTTCGCTCGCTCTTGCTTTTAGATGTTATTGCAGTCATCTCATTATATTTCAGTGAAATATCGAGCTCGCTTCGGTTGCTCTTGGTTTTTTTGTTGTATTGAAATTACCTATCGCAGAATTCGATCATATTGCGAATTTCTGACTCGACCTAATCATATTGCAGTAAAATCTCGAGCTCGCTTCGCTCGCTCTTTGTTTTAGATCTCATTGCAGTCATCTCATTATATTGCAGTGACGAAATCTGAGCTTGCTTCGCTCGCTCTCGGTTTAAGATCGTATTGCAGTGGTCTCATTATATTGCAGTGAAATCTCGCTCGCTTCGCTCGCTCTTGGTTTTTTTGTTGTATTGAAATTACCTATTGCAGAATTCGATCATATTGCAAATTTCTGACTCGACCTAATCATATTGCAGTAAAATCTCGAGCTCGCTTCGCTCGCTCTATGTTAAACGTTTTATTGCAACCACTCAACATGGACCTGGCCTCCCTAAGAAAAAATTATTACTACACTCTTGTAGAGGAGGCCCGGGCCCAGCGCCAATCTCATGTTTTTGCCCCGACTCGGAAAAATCGTAGATCCGGGGCTGATTGTTCATTGTTTTAGTTTTCTATGTATGTATACAAGACGTCTCGGGTCTGTGTCTCTAACTTAATTTTTTTATATCTTAATACGTGGCCTGAGTCAGCCGAGGGCCCCCCCACTATGAAATCCTGGATCCGCCCTTGTTCTATACATAATTATTCAATAAACATGGCGAGGTTTTTTTATATTTATCTGGTCAGAAGTTTTTAAGAAAACATTCTCACATAAAACATTTTGTAAATACGTGAAAGGCGCCCGTTTAAGTGTTCTGTCTATTTCAGATCAACGTGAGCGTCTTGCGGTCACTTTTATCTGCTGTTTTCTTTGCTTCAAATCCACACTTTGTATAAAACTATTTGGTTCAGCTGCTTGTAATAATAAAATTAGTGCACTTACTTCAAAACCATTGAATACCAACTATAATGAAGCTCGCACCAATAACTGAGCATTTTTTTAGCCAATGGCAAGCAGTTTAGACTTAGAGCGATCACAGAAGTGCTATTTTTGTAACTCGCACGCTGATATCAGCCGTAGGTAAAAAAAGTCAAAATTACGATCGAGATTATGCATCTTTCTACTGCTGATTTGAACGTGTGAGTTTCAAAAATCGCACTACTCCAGTGCAACAAAAAGCTGCCGTGCGAAGACTCAATTTTACATTTTGCTGTCACTAAAAACAAATAACTCAAATAAGAAAAAATCTCAAAAGAAACTAATTTCAATATTATTACATTAATTAGTTATGTAGTTACATATTGTACCTAAAGGACCAATGTACTTAATAAGAATATAATATTGACTATCTACCTATTCTTATGCCAATACATATACCTACTTTATAAAAGTTCAGAAAAAAAATAGAAGCCTTTTTCTGTAATTTTCTTGTCATTGATTTTAATTTTTTATAAGATTTATAAATTGGACTCAAACATGATTACAATTTTATTCTTAAATTAACTTTCGAAAGGCACAATTTTCAGTACCTAAGTAGATACCTAATATTATTTATTCTATGCGAGAAATTAATATTACGTTAAAATGTTTGTTATAAATTAGTTAGCTACCTATCACTTCTGTTTTTATAGGTACCTACGTTACATTAGTAGGTTTTTCAGGGGAAAACAGTGAAAATTTTTTTGAAACAACCTAGGAACTTTAGGCTGTACCGAGCCAATTGTGCTGCCCCCAATCGTATTTTTTTATTTTTTAACAATTAAATAATATTTCCAAAAAAACAAGAATGTCACATTGTAGTCATTGCTGATTTTCAATTTATCGGGTCACTGCGGATTTGTTTTTATAATGTTTGTAGTTATTATCTTTAAAACCGCCAATAGCTACAAGCATGAAATATAATAATCCGTAATGTTTCGACAGATTGAAAGCCAATTAGGACTACAATGTTACATTCTTGTTTTTTGAAATATTGTTTAATTGTTAAGAAATAAAAAAATAAGATTGGGCCAATCCTAGCCTATTGGGTCGGTAGGCTCTTAAGGTTAGAAGTGCGCCAATTTGATAAATAAATTCTTATAAATCGTTGGCCGTTTTGTAGTATGAAGCACTCATCCGCCAAATATAAATGTAGGTAAATAAACTCCTGGACGTCTAGTATGATTTCTCTACACGCGCGCGACGTGCCTGCGCTGCATACAAAATAACCTGTTCCCGCGCTATTCGTAGAGCTGAAGCCGCGCTTGGCCGCTTGCCGCGACTTGTAGTATGAAAAAAAGCCGAGTCGCGCCCAAGTAGAGAAATCATGCTAGAGGGTCTGGTTCTTTAACAAATAAAAAATAATCAAATAATTTGGTCCCTGGTCCCATGTCCCATACCAATAGCACAGTATAAGCACGTATAAGAAAGAGTATCTAGTACCAAGTACATAACAATAGAGTAATGTATAAGTTGTGTGACAAAATTGTACTAAGCATTCATGGCGTTATTCCCTCTATGTACACACATATCCTTATTATCTATTCGACAGTTACACCATTAGAAAATCCTATAAAATAATTCATACATTTCATTTCATACAATTCATACTTTATGAGAATAGTTTCCTAGGATAATTTAAATATTAACAATCTGTAAAAAGGATGATTATTATTCCAATTGATTCTAATTTTACACAAATAACGTAATCGGGCATTTAAAGTGAATTTGTAAACAAATGAATTAATCTCAAAGCAAAATCCTGTAGGGCAAAGTGATATAAACGAGAAAGCCGATGCTTTCACATATGCAAAAAAAAATAAAGATCACCTCTCGATTTTAGACGTTTTCTCGGGGTTGGCATGCCAAGCTTACAGTGTGATGTGAGGTGATGCGTATTTGTTTTGTAAAAAAAATCGAGTGTAGCCATATGAAAATATTGTGACTTAATTGTGATATAAGCCAGCGCTGTAGGTACGACACAGGATCTCCTTATAAGAGAGAGAGGTATTCAATTCAATGAGTCAAAATTATATTCAATAGTCAATGGTAATGTTCCAGTTACGGCGCTATGAATCTTGAGACAATCATAAAATTAGTCTCACGAAAAGTGTGAAGCTAAAAGAGATCGGTCACAATCGGCTAAATTCGGCCAAATAACGTAGACAGATAATAACAGATCATGACGATATCTTCTTTTAAAAAAAAACTAATTCGTTTTTTTCTAACGCTTTTTCAAAGCGCTATTAGTATGTAACTGGAAAAGTTAGCTCCAACTTCACACAGTCACTTTAGAAGAAATGGCTAAAGCACACGATAAACAATTGGTGACAGATTTATAATTTCGATTACGCTAAGAATAGGTACATTATTATTATTATAGCCTTTTATTTCCTTTTTATAAAAATTCACAATTTCATTAAATAAATATAAAAAAAAATTATAAAAATTTCATTTCAATTTCAAATAACTATTTTTTATAAAGGACCTCTCAACGAGTAAAGGCCTCCTCCATAGTATCCATAAGAATAGGTACATTACCTATTAAATAATACGAAAAAAAAATAGGTAGAAAAATTCCCTCCAAAGCGCCCATCGGCCATCTTTAAAAAGTTTACCGTGTGCTATTGCCATTTTTTTCTATTATCAATAAAATGTAAGCTAAAGTTAAACATTGTGGTTTAATTACCGTGCTTATAATAATTTGAGTTTATTTCGAGAGTCACCCCTTAATCATGGCAGTTGGAACACTGTCGAAATATTGGGACCCCAATTAAAACCGCGGTAAGAACCATGCAATCAAAGATTTAAATCGTTGTAGATAGGCGCTCAACACGTCAAATAAAAAATATACGTCCATACTTTTCTCACAGTATAAGATGTGGTATAAGAAAGAGTACTTATCTAGTCACAGTATATCTAGTACTACATACTTTTGTCGTGTTTATATCAAAACAGCTTACACTCCATTAAATCTCTTGCTAGCTTCTGCTACTACAACAAGACAAAAAGTGACAGCAAGAGATTTAATGGAGGATTAACTTTAATGAGCGTTTCTGCTACTGAGTGTTTGACGCCCAGAAGTAATAAGCTACACACACTCAGTTGCAGAAATCTCCCATCCAAATCTCTTGCTGTCACTTTTGTCTTGTTGTAGTAGCAAAAGCTAGCAAGAGATTTAATGGAGGATTAACTCATATGAGCGTTTCAGCAACTGTTTCAGTGACAGTGGATCAAAAAAATAAAGTAAAAAAATAATAATTTGCGTACATCTTGAAGGACGCAATGACCTAACTAAGAGTGAGCTCACTTATGGACGTTTTTCGAGAGCACATCGTATGCAAACGATTAAAATCTCAATGTATAACTTTACCTTAAACAGAAACTTCTGAATTCTCAATCACAATTCGTTATTAAAAATCTACTATCTAAATTAACCTTAATAATTCAATCGGGAGGCTCCTGGTGGGAGCAGTGTGGTACAGGAGTAGGAGACGACTTGAAAGCGCGGGGGAACAACGAGGAGTATGTGGGGGGAGGTTCGTACTCCGGTGGGGAGGGGAGGGGTTGCGCGAACAGCTGTTGTGACGCGGCTGTGACCGTGACAGTCGGTGACAGGTCGATGCAGGATGCTGGAATGTTGATCGGCGTGTCGGATGGCTTTGAGCGCTTGCAGCAGCATTCTGGAAGAAAACATGTGATTAGTAATATCAGAATACTTTTTAAATAGGGCAAGGTCTTATTTGCCTGTTGCCTGATCAAACATCAGCAAAATTATTTCGAAGCACCTGATTCGTTGGTGTAAAGGACTTTCCAGTTCGCAAATTAACAAAGCTATATCAGTTATCAACCCCAAAGGTGTTGAACTTATTCCAAGCCAAAGTTTTTTTTTTCTATAAAATAAAATAAAATATAATATTCTAAGAAAGGGCTTTCTGATTCGCAATAATAGAGCTATATACATTTTCAACCTCAAATATGTTCAACTTACTCCAAGCCATAGTTTAAAAAGATTTTTCAGAACTACTTATACAACGTGTTAATGAATTAACGCAAAACTAGAAAGTAGTTTGTTTAGAATCGAGAGTTGAGTCGAATTATCATGGTTTCAACTTAGGATTTTTTTTTTCAAAATATTAAATAATTCGTTTGCAAAATTTAAAATTTCCTGAACCCGATGTCGACCCACCGCGTGGGCAGGGCACACTCACCCTACTTACTACCAAAACAAGATTATTAAAATGTATCCATGAGTACGTTCGCGCTTTCTTTCAGTGCTGAAATGATAACAAATCATTTTTGCCTCAAAACTTAAAATGCAAATAACTTTAAATTTTAACCATCAAAATAATGAAATGTTTCAATAATGTTTCAATCTAATTATTTTGTTATAAATCAGTTAGGGTGTATGAGGTTTTGCGCTAATTCATTAACACAGAGTACTTTTTATATGTTCATTAACACGTTGTATAAATTTTCAACCACAAAGTCGGGTACTATTCAACTTACCCCAAGCCAAACAGAACATCAGTATAGTGGCGCAGACCAGCATGCCGACCACCAGGTAACTCCATGGCCCGTAAGGCTTCAACGCGGCAGCAAACTCCATAAACGCGTTGGATTTCTGCTCACCCTCCGTTATCTTCACTGTAAGTTTCAAATCGCCTGCTTTCAGTTAAATCTGTCTTCGACGTCAGGGGTAGGTATACTATAGGTATGTGAGAAATTAAGATCAAGGTGGTTTATACGAGTGTTATATTCCTTTAAAGCCCGACCAAAAAAATAAAAAACCTTCGATGGGGGCGCTACAGTCGACTATAGCCTTTAAAGGCAATGTTTCATGTACAAAAATTAGTTCCAATGATTTTCCGCAACATGGCAAGGTTTTTCATTTTTCTGGTCAGGCAGTCCAACTGTTCCGTCCAACTAGTTGGACACGGGCACGGATAAGGGGCAGTGATCTTACAATTATTTTCTTTCGATCAGTTAAGTAGTTACTCATCATCTAATACGGGCGTTAGTATGTTGTCCGACCGTCTAGCAGTCGGAATTACGATGATTGTAAGTCCACGTTTCTCCACAAAGCGCGACAGAAGCCCTATCAGTTAGGTACGGCTTCCGTGGTCTAGTGGTTAAGAGCATTGGCTCTCGATACGGAGGTCGTGGATTCGATTCCCACGGGGGACACCTAGTGATATGTCACTTTGTGCATTTTTCCCCAGTTGGTTAGGACATTGCTGAATCACCTGATTGTCCGAAAAGAAAAAATGATTCCGTGCTTCGGATGGCACGTTAAGCCGTTGGTCCTGGCTGCTATCACTGGTGGTAGTAGTCGTTACATAGAAACCACGTCAGAGGCCGTAAGGCGGTCTGAAAAAACTCTGACACCAGCACTGGTGGCATGCACACCCGCGATAGCTGTGATACGGCTTTATTACGTCTTTTATCTCGTTCGATCGCGCGCAAAAGAACGAGATAAAAGACGTGATAAAGTCGTATCACGGCTATCGCGGGTGTGCATGCTACAAGTGCAGGGCTATGCCCACACGATAAGAAGAAAAAGTTAGATACTAATATTATCAATAACACTCACTTATCACAGAAGGCTTCGTCTGCCCATCCGCCTGGCCATCAATGCCCAGCAACTCCTGGTTCCTTGCAGCAAACCTCCTAAGCAGCTCAAGGAATGGGGGGTCCCGCCTATGGGAACAAGCGCTAGTGTCTTCATCCTCGCCACCAGGGCAATGACGGACTCCATCGCAGACGAGGTACGAGGATATGCAGAGGCTGGTCAACCCGCATATGAATTGAGATTGATTGTTGCAGATAGAGCCTGGAATTTCAAGGTAAGGTTTTGGTGAGATTCAAGGTTGTTATTGGTCTTCCGTTGAGTCGTGGCAAGTTTGAAGTGTCATCTTGGTGATTTTTCCAATCAGATTCAGAGCCTTGCTGATTTTCCAAGGTGCGCCGGACGTATCAAGGGTTCAGTTTGTCACTCGGAGAGGCCCTCTTTGTGCACATTAAGTGGTAAAAATACGTATCTAGCATGGTACAATAATAATATACTGCGCCTGGTATTCTCTTCCGATCACGTGACTGACCACGTGACTGACACAAGCCTACGTCATCATACCCTTTTAACATGTTTAGCGGCCATTTTTTTGTGACGTAGGCTTGTGTCACTCTGGGAATAGAAGACCTTGTTTTTTTAGACTATGGTATCTAGCTATTTCTTCCCGTGGATGTGGTACGAGGTGACAAGAAATAATATTACGTATAAAAGCGGAATTTTATACATGGTACTTGGGTAACTATTAGAAGATGTTTCTTCAGTAGTCCGACAGTTTTGATATTTCCAAGCCCTGGCCAGACAATTTTAACCTGCTACCTGCCAAAGCAACCATGACTCAAACTACATAGTACCTGTGCTGCACTTTCAGCTTTAATAAAATAACGAAGGTCTGATCGTCACGGGATCTTGGACCATAAGATTTCTTATGCAGTATTTTTGTGGGTACCTACTCGGCTTCGTGGGTAATTTCATCCTTAATAATGCTAAAGATGAGTACAAGGTTTGTTACAACCATTTCGAACCTACCAGTTGTAGCAATGACTAATAACCAACACCTAAGTTATGATCGTAAGTTTACGTCTGTGTTAGTTTCTAACAAACGTTTTCAGTTTGTTTTAAAACGACTCTTGGTAAAAAACATACAGAGTCATGCTTGTAAACTCTTGGGGCCTACATTTTTTCATTCAAAATTGATAAGACTGGAACACTAGCGAAGTAATTAACTTTAATAAATTAAACCACACTGCATGCCTGGCCACTTGCCCTCATTGTTATATTTTGAGTCATGTTAAACATTGTACCTACCTATGTTGCAATTCTATGTGAGGAAAGCTGGAGGAAAGTGTATACTTGTAATCGTACGTATGTATGGTAGGTTTGTGATTGTTTAAATATACAACCCTAGAAGTATCTATCTATTACCTTCTACCTAGACCGAGTCCAGTAAACGACTGTTAAACGTGGCATCAAATGGCATCAAATTAAATGGATGTATGTGTATCATCATCATCATCTAAGCCGATAGACTCCACTGCTGAACAAAGGCTTACCAAAGGATAGCTACACCGACCGTTCTCTCCCTGCCCTCATCCAACGGAATCCCGCAATCTTCACCAGGGCCCTGATTAATAAACGCGACAAGTGACAATTGACAATTCAGAGTACATTGCTGAGAATGCTAGGACACATGAAGCACTGCAAGTTTAGCGTCATTAGTAACCAGCAATGTACTCTGAATTATCAATTGTCACGTTTATTAAATAGGGCCCAGGCCCAGGTCGTCGGTCCGTCCGCCTTGTGGGTACGCGGCATAAATGTGTATGGCATCAAATTAATTGTACCGAATTCCACCCATCGGTCCAGTTGATTTGGCCAATATTGGTTGTATTGGTCAACTAAAAATAATTGCGCAACTCTTAATTCTCAATTTATTTTCGATTAACTCCGTCAGAAGCCAATTAGGTGCCTTGATGATAATACTGTAGGTACTTATACTGTTTTACCCGACTGCCCCAGAAGGAGGGTAATGATTTTGTCATATTATATGATATACATAAAAAAGAAATAAAAATAAAGTGTTTGTACCCCAGAAGCTATACTGTTAATACCATCAATTAGCGTATTATTTAAATTTATTATCCTTTGTGTAGGTAATACCTACACGGCCTTTAAATCAGGGTTTCTTTCCTACTTACCACTGTTAACAGCAGTGACAACCAGCCTTAACTTCTCAGTATAGTGGTAGGGGGATGAGGGGGGGTTCCACACTATCCTCAGCTTCGGAGGCAGCATCTTCGTGCCGGTCCGTGAGGCGACCATGGCTGCGTTCCCGCCGCAAAGTGACATCCGCCATATTGGATTTTTAGCGTCGCCTATGTACTGTGGAGGAGAAAAAGAATAATTATTATAAATAGGTAAGTGGATCTTGGACATTTTTCATTTTTATCGAATCAGAATGAGCGATATCTCTAGCCTAGACAATCACTAATGCTGTATTGGAAAGATTAGACAGTCTGCAATCAGCAATGCAGTCGAAACTGACTACCCCGGGTGCGCCAGACATAGGTTTTGCACCTAATACTTTTATAGATGCAAACATCCATGATTTGGAGACGAATATTCGCATTACAACCCATAATTATATTTATAAGAGCCACTAACGCCATTGATTGCCCAGGCCGTAGGCCGTAGAGCTAGGATCATAATCATCAGCTCTTGTAGATGGAGCATTCATCTCTACTGTCTTCAATTACCTTGACAATTTAACAGAAACGTACCTATTCAATCTTTACCTCCACCTGCGCTAAATAATTAAATCAAGCTAAGCCCTAAATGCGGCCAGGTGGTCGGATGACATTTGCAAAGTAGCCGGTAAAAATTGGATGAGACTAGCGTGGGACCGTTCTGGTTGGCGTTAAAATGAAGAGGCCTATACCCAGCAGTAGGGTTTACCAGGCTGATGATGATGATGAAGCCCTAAATAGCAAATTGTGTTGGTCATATCCGCCGAAGAACTGACAACCGATGGGGTGTCAGAGTTCTAGAGTGGAGACCGCGAACTGGCAGGCGTAGTGTGGGACCCTGCTGCCCGCTGGACAGACGACCTAAAAAAAGAAGCGGGGAGCGACTGGATGAGGAAGGCCGAGGACAGAGTTTTGTAGCGCGCCTTGGGAGAGGCCTATGTTCAGACGACATAATATATGACAGTACGATGAATTGATCATGATCATGAAGCCCTAAAGGAGCAAAACCTAAGCAAATGGGCATAGCACCGGGGACACGCTTAGTTACTAAAAACAGTTGCCAACATTGTTAACGTAAAACCAATGCCATTTAACAATCGCCTCACGAAGCTATTTACACAAAACACATTTAACCTCCTTTTGTGTACATCTGATGACATAACACTATTACGAATGAGGTTAACGATACCTACCAGTGTTACCATTATGAATGAAAACTTGAATGAAATACAAAGTTTAGGACCACTGTGCACCTAAACAAATAATATCGATGTATATGAAAAACCATCCTAAAGTAAACCTTAATATAAAGGAGTAAGGTGGTGTATAGATTTATGTATACCAAAGTAAATTGATAGTGCATGTCAGTAATTTAGTTTCATGGAAGGTTAATTGGAGTTAAACGGTTTAATTAAATGGACTATACTTCTTATCGAGAACGTTCTGGTGAAGTCGAAATACGCAGACATTTAAAAATAAATCATAATATAAATAATAGTCATTACTATAGGGTCCTTTTTAAGGGCATGATAAGACCGTAGAGCTGAATAATTTTAACTACGGAACAAACATCGAATTCACAAAAAAAAATCATTTGTTCATTTCCGTAGAGAAAGTCGTAATTTTTTTAGGATCTTATCATCCTCTTATAAACCTGATTATCATTGATAATTAATTAGATAGAAAAACAAAACGCTAAACGACTAGCGATGTCGAAGTCTTGTCGAAGTCGTTACATTGTGATCTCCATTACGATTTGCAAAAAAAGATGTCACACACACGAAATAATTTTTCTCACTGTTTGCTGTTGTTAAATTATAAATGAATATTCCGAAGAGTATGCTTAATACAGGCTTAATATAAGTGTCTAAACCCTGTCCAGTGTGACATTGAGCCAAAAATTCATTAGTGGATACAATGCACGCCTCAAAATGGAATAATGAAAAGTATGTAGGTTTCCCCAAGAGTGTTCACCGAAAAACCCAGTGTGTTAGTCTCCAATGAATAACATGCCAATGAACATTTTACATAGAAATCTGGAAGATACCTTACGTAAATGCATAATTAATGCTGCTTTCAAACTTTGGTTCTGTAGACTGGAAGTTGATCCTAATTGCGTTTTATTTTAGAGACCAACAAATTGAACAATTATTAAAAAAAACTGTTTTGCACATCATTGGCTACTCGACCCAAATCTCACTCATTCGCAAATGTATTTTCAAACGTCAATGCCTTGTAAGGAGCATACTCTATTTCCAGCTTCCTGGGCCCTCTTTAATGAACGCGAAAATAACAATTTGACAATGACCTAGCCTAGACCTATCATATGTCCTAGCATTCTCAGCAATTTACTCTGAATTGTCATTGTCGATTTATTGTCCCTCGTCACGTTTATTAAACAGGGCCCTGGTAAAGAGTCAATCAAACATACAATGAGTAGCTTGCAGGCGTCCGTGCTGTTGACCGGCGCAGCCTGGTCGGTGGAGGTGTCCTGCGCGTGCGCGTTGTTCCTCGCGCTCCACTTGCGCCCCGGCGCCCCTGCGACCGGCGCAGGAGCATCCACGTCGCTGACTCCCCTCTCCCATTCCGCCAGAGATTCCTGGAAAGAGAGAAATTGAGGTTAAGAGATTTCTTCTTCTTTTCGTGTCAATGGTTCTTCAGTGGTGTTTTTATATTTTAGTAGCCAGGTGTTCTGCTAGCCTGATAGCGTCAGGAAAATAGTAGCTGTATTTAAATCATCTCTCGTGTAGGTGTTCGGGCACAACGGACATTCCAGCAGATGGCCCATCGACTGGATACGTTCGCCGAAATCACACTGTGTTAGATCAGGAGATTGGCCGACACCGCCGACACCATGGCATTTGTTGTCGAAACTCTCGCCCCTAACGCGCAGGCGCATATTAAAGACCTATCAAAGTGCCTGATAGACCCACCGGATGGCGCTTTCCTCGCTCAACGGATCAGCATAGCTATTCAGCGAGGAAATGCCGCCAGCGTTTTGGGTCTCCCACAAGGACCGAACCTGCACCACATCCTATTTTTCCTCGTAGTCGCATAAATTCGGCAGGTGTGTCAACACAGGGGAGTAATAGTCGTGTCGTGTGTTTATGCATGTATGCAAGTGTAGTGCCTATGGCTAAAACAAAACGGTTGGGATGTGAGTAATGACGCTACCAGTAGGTACGTCATTTGTCTCATAAAATTTCGACTAATAATCATTGACTCTTCATTCTTCTCAACCCCAATGACAAATGAACAAACCGCTTCCTAAAAGTCGTTTCCACGTCTTCTTCGTTCACAAGGTTCTAAAAACAATATCTTCATTGAATAGAAGGTGACATTAGCTGACACATTTTATGACGAGTTTTTGTTTTCAATTTCAAGAAAATGCGCAATAAATACTTTCAAGAAATGGTGGTACTTTTGGTACATTATTATAAATGACCTCATTACATAAATTAAGCAGAACTGACGCTAAGCTAAGCACACTAAGGTCCTTAATAAACGAAAGACAACTCTGATAGGCTCTGAATTAATGTCAAACAAACAACAGGGTGTAACAAAACACCCTAGTATTACTAAAGAGGGTGCTTCAGACCATCAAACTGAACAACTTTCACTATGGGGCCAACATCGAGAAAAAAAAAAATCTGCAGTTATTTTTTCTCGATGTTGGCCCCATAGTGAAAGTTGTTCAGTTTGATGGTCTGAAGCACCCCCTTAAGTATTACTAGGGTGTTTTGTTACACCCTGTACAGAACCTTAAGAGGCCGCCAGCGTTGAAGTTTCGTTTATTAAAGACTTGATAGAGATAATAGGGAGCTGCCGCTAAGGTCGCCACTGAACTTCCTTGTACCTTTTTGTAAAAACACCTTTATACAAAAACAATACAAGCACTACACTCTCGCCGAGAACAAACAAGAAAGGCCGAGAACAAGAATGCGGGAACACTTCATTGTTCTCGCGGCCTTTCGTCGTCGTGATTTCCTTTGTAAACTTCCTTTCGCGGCTTCTTCTTTCCTTGGCGTTCTTGCTTAGAATTTCTCACGAAAGTGTAGTGCCTGCTTAAAGGGGCCCATTCACTATCCTGCTAGTCCACCGTGCAGGAAGCTCACACTGTCTTGTGGGCGGAGTTTGCATGCTGTGAGCAGGGCTCAAGACGCATCCTGTTCGGTGTAGCCGGACGCCATGCAGGATGCGACAACATTCACTATCCTGCATAAAGAGGCGGACGGAAAAGCTGTGAATACCTAGATATCTTTATACTGTTTTCCCTTCTACGCTGACTGGTCTGGGAGCGAAGAAAAACGAATCCCAAATTATAAGCGACAGGCCGACAAGTTTGTCACTAAATAAAAGCACGAGCTTTTAGTCCGAGATCCGACCGTAAAATTATGCACCTATTTAATAGGCGAACGAAATGTGATTCTAGTGTATGTGTACACAGGGGTTAATTCAACGCCGCCAAATTGCCTAGAAAAATCTTGCCGCAAGTACATTTTCCATTATGATTTTTGGCATAACTTTTTCCACCTGTCTGTTAGGGAAGTAAATGAGATGCCATCGGAAGGAGACTGATCTAAAGTACTGAAAAAACTACGGTTGCCACCTCTCAATCTGCCGCAACTATAGGGTTGCCAGGTTAAAAAATGACTTCTTTGAACCTGGCAACCCTAGGTGGAAAAAGTTATGCCAAAAATCATAACGGAAAAGGTACTTGCGGCAAGATTTTTCTGGGCAACTTGGCGGCGTTGAATTAACCCCTGTATAAACTAAACATACACTAGAATCACATTTCGCTCGCCGATTAAATAAGTGCATAATTTTACGGTCGGATCTCGGACTAAAAGCTCGTGCCAATTTTGTCAATATTGGCTTGTATGTACATACGACTTCCTTGGAATAGGTATTGCTACATATGATAGGCTAAAACGTAGGGGTGCCATTAATACCTAATTGGATCCTTTTCTAGTACGAATACAAAAGACGATAATTACCGGCTGAATAATTACTCTGACTGCTCTTTGAATGCATTTTAGTGTAAGTGCATAGCGGTTCTATGTCCTCATTGCAAACTTGGTATGATAAAGCAATAAGAATGATGGTAACAGGTGACAAATATAAAAGAACCATTGTTAAGTGTGACGCTCCTTTCCTCGAGTATGAATAATTTTCTAATATCATCAGGATTAGACTGCTAGGGGCTGATGATGAGGATGTCCTTGAAAAGAATAAATATAGTAGTAGTAGAAAATAAAATAAATACCTTTTTATAGTCCACTAATTCGCACGCGTGGTGGACTAACGGATTCCCATGGGGTTTAGGCCTGTACCTCAACAGTGGACATGATTTTTGAGTTTATCTATTTAATCAACAAAATGATCCCTTGCTACACAGTTACGTGGCTGGTAAGTAGTTAGAACAAGATATTTGTTCACCCCGAAAAAGAATACAGACGTGAATTTAACACCCGTATTCTCAGTTGTTTTCCTTGTGAGTGAGGAAATATCAATCTATGTCAATCTATGTATTATGTATGAGTTTTGAGATGTAGATATCAGAGAGCACTCTCTACAATTTAATTTCATTGCCTAAGTACTGTAGGTAATTATGACTTACTGATTATGTCTGCCTTTTTCAAAAGTTACATGAGCCAAGAATCACAACAACGCAGCAATGTCCTTTAAAGTTCGTTGTAATTATAGTACTCTGTGGTCAAGGTGACACATTTTGACAGTTAAAAATACATACGCTCGAAAAACATAACCCTCCTTCTGGCGCAGTCGGGTAAAATAAAAACCAGTCAGACACGGTTAATGACTCATGGACTCACGTCGTATCTACGAGTGACTTAATCAAATTAAGTTAATGACTAAATTGATTGTCTACCTTCTACCTATACAAATTGGTAGGCAAATTATAGCAAGTTAAATAACAAGTCAAGTGCGAGTCGGGCTCGGGTCGCTTTGGTTTATTACTGCATCCTATTATACATAGTCTGTGTCTATGTTTTTATTGTTTGCTGCTTTGTAATTTTTCATACAAAAATGAGAAAGTCGCAATCCGTTGTCTGTACTTACTCTTTACTTCTTTGTCCCTTATTATTTCAAAGCTGAATTTAACTTCCTACTACCTTTTAAAACAAGTCCATAGTTTTTATGTTGAGATTACAGAACTTTGTTCCAAGTTGGGATCAATCCTGAATATTTATATCGTACCTACGTCTCCTGCATTATTTAAAAGCCATTGTGAATAAATCTTTTGTAATTTTATTTGTTTACGTTGCGTTACCAAACTAAACAGATTGGATTTATTCTGTGGATTTATTTGATTTGAGATTGAGAGATGCGACAAATAAGTTAACCCACTCGTAATTTGAGATAATGCCGTTTAGTTCCGGCTTAAAATGGAACACACCATTTCTTCTCGTGGGTGTCGTACGAGGCGACTAAGGAGAAAGGGTTTCATATGCAGTGTATTTTTGGGCAAAATTAAGGTGAACCAAATAACAAAAAAAGGAAAGCCATGAATGTAAACAAAAATAACTGGCCAAGTGCGTGTCGGGCCACGCGCAGGGTAGGGTTCCGTAGTTGCCCGTTACAATATAATATGGACTTAGAAGGAGACTTTTTTTAGGGTTTTGTTTTATAGGTACTACGATTTAACGGCTAATAAAGTCAAAAAGTACATTTTATTTGGTCCACTATTACTCGTAAACTTGTAAAGTCTACTTAGCGGTGATAGTTTTCCTTTTAAACTCGTTATATATGCTATTGCCGTGAATTTTTTCACATCTCCAACTGCAACCGTTTTACTGGGAGAGGGGGGGGGGGGGACACTTGACTCTAACCAAAATTTTCGCTTTAAAGCTGAATATTTCGCTAACGGATTCCTAAATCGAAAAATGGTTCTGCCAAACCCACAATATTTTTAAAAGACCTATCCAATGATACCTCACAATATGGGATAGACAAGAAAAATATCATCTCCACTTCATGTGTGTGTAGTTTTTTTCAAGATTTTATTTTACCACTTTGTCGGCGTGATGAATATTTATACATAAGCCAAATTACAGCTTTCTAGTATTAAGCGTCTCTGAGCTAAGCCGCGGACAGACGGACAGACAGACGGACGGACATGGCGTAACTATAAGGGTTCCTTTTTGACTTCGGAACCCTAAAACATCTGCAGAAAAACACAAACATAAAATGTAATGGATGATTTGTGAAGGAACTAAGATGCCTAGCCTACCTTTAGGGTTTGTTTTCTTAGATTTTGAGTTACCTGTTAGTTTGATATGAACAAAAATGTTATTGAAGCTAAAAATTAAGCAATACTTAGTCGAAAATAAACTTTTCACATCAAAGTTTCAAAAGTTGTTCGCCCTTGATTTTATTTGGGGCAAAATACGTGCGAAAATTAACGTATAGGTACCTACCTCTACTACCACATAATGGCACAAAGTGTAAGAAGTTGTATTGTATTGTTACCAATTCTGCACCCATCGCAAGGTCGAACATTTTGCAACTAACCACTTGGAATTCTAACGATGTTTTTCATGAATCCAAAACATGTTTTTATTTCGGAACGTCATTTGCGAATTCCATTGTTTTGCAAGCATCTTTAAAATTCGTAGGTTGGCATGGAAAATATTAGGTATATAAAGCCTGTATCTAAGTTTTCTAGTTTTCTATCGTATTTATAGTAAAGCCTCAGTATAAAGGAAAGCTCTGTTCCATTCTTATACAGGATGTAAGTGACAGCCTAGCAAATACTGAAACGGTGAACTCAGATCATAAGGAGTGCGATTTTTGAAACTCATACGCTGAGTTCAGCAGTTGAAAAAAAAGAAAAAAAAAAGAAAAAGTCAGCAGTTGAAAATGTCAAAATTACTGTAGAGATATGCATCTTTCTACTGCTGATTTGACTTTCAAAAATCATATTTCAGGAGTGCGATTTCTTAAAGTCAAATCATCAATTCATCAGTAGAAAGATGCGTATCTCCCAGGTATCTCCATAGTAATTTTGACATTTTCAACTGCTGAACTCACCGAATGAGATTCAAAAATCGCACTCCAGAGTTCACCGTTTCAGTATTTGCTAGGCTGTCACTTACGTGTCACGGAATATATACCCTGTATAGTTGCTGTTATCACTGCTCTGATTGAGGACTAGAAATTCGCCTTTAATTATAGGAAACGAGAAAAGAAACCTAATGCATTTAATAAAGAAGCCAGCCAGGACGGGAGCGGACCGTGGGTGGCAACGGACCGGGGCGGCAGCGGGCCGGGCGGCAGCGGACCGAGGCGGTTGCGGTAGCGGACTAGGGTGAAGCCACAGATCACAAAGCAGTGATACATAGACTACATTACTTAGGTAGCAATAGGTTCCCGTGCGTTAAATGTACCGGAATAAAACATGTCGCGAAAGCGGTATATTAACTTTTCTGTCTGATATTTCTCATACAAAATAGATCAGTTATAAAAATCTCGCTCGCTGCGCAATCATGGCTCGACTTGTTTGACCATTATTTTATTTGCTTGGTACAGCTTGTCTTCTATCGAGTCAATGAAATATGTCACCCATATTTTTTTCTGTCCAGTATTATGCCACACGGATAGGAGGGCGGCCAGCGTCCATATCCGTTGGCGTGCAGGAACTGAACCATAATTAGCACATAGCTGTTATGCTGTGCAGGCACGTAACCAGACTTTTGTTTCGGGGGGAGGGGGGGGGGGGGGGATATACATAGAAAAACAACGAAAAAGTGCTGTAATCACTTTTCCATACAAATATTCGGATTTGGGGGGGGGATAAATCCCACCTATCCCCCCCCCCAGAGATACGTGCCCGATGCTGTGATTTATTAGTATGTCAGTATGTCTATATCTGTAGTTGTAACAAAATGATGCAAACTGCCATAAACCACCGTATACATTGTTCTTAAAGTGATTGAAATACACATCTAGTTCAGCTATCATTAGGGTTATCAGACTGGAAAACAGTTTAAAATCCATATTGTTGTTTAACAAATTCGGAACATTTTCAAAAATTGTTTTATAAGGAAAATAAATGAAAACGAAAATGTTTGTTTCTAGGTTTGGTTACCGTTCCTTTACCTTTTGTTACCAGACTGACTCCGGCGAAGTAAAAAGAAGGGTTATAGCCCGTCAATATGGCGTAGGGACATGACATTAATAAAAGTTTTACACACTAAACATAACATTAGTAGTTATGGGGTATTTGCCTACATGAAATATATTTTTATCTGTTCCCAATACATATTTTTGATCTGCTTCCAATCATATTGTGTCATATTCACTCTAGGCCTTTCATAGTACACATGCCACACTGAGAGAAAAAAATCTAAGTCGCATTTACTAGAATTAGTATGTGACAGTTGTCATACTTTTACTAGAATTGAGTAGGTAGTATTTGTATATTAATACTAATATCTAGTAAAATCTACTTAAAATCTAGTTTTATTATCAAGGTGAAAATCTATTTATTTTGGTAGACCTTGCTAAAAATTCGTTACTAAAACATGTGTGTATACCTAATTTATTTACTCTATGCTAATACTAAGTCCTTATTTGTTGCTAAAATCATTGTGGTAAATGTAACTAAAATTCTGTTTTCACCGCTGTAATTTTTTTTCTCTCTGAATTTTTGACATCCCTAGATATGATGCAATTTTACTTCACATACTCACACTATTGTTCCATTCACCTCAGCTATACTTAGGTAATATCGTATTGTAGACTTTTCACAACGTTCCAATTGTAACTGAATTTCTAATCTTTTTTCTGAAACTTTTGCTATTGATGAGGTTCTTGTTGGTTTAAGATAACATTAGATATCTACGCTTACTCATATGTACAGTTCCAGGGTGGATAGAAACTTTGGTACAACTACCATGTAACTTTTAATTGCAGCAATGTTCATGTTTAGCATTTTAAGGTTAAGTTTATACCAGTACTGCCGGTGTTACTTACCGGTAAAGTGGTGGTTACATTGATTGGTAATATTTTGTCAAAATTTTGGACAAACGCTGCTTTGTGAGCCGGGCCCACCTCTTTAAGACAAAAAGGTTGATGAACACTAGCTTCTTGTATGGACACTATTGGGACCCCACAAAATTTTTTACTTTTTGTTATTTTTATTACTTATTTGTTATCAAATCTAATACAATAACATATATTTTGTGAAAATTTCAACTAGGTACAGCCTTCTGAAACTAGGACAGATGACGGGAACGGAAGGACAGCGTAGGCTTATGAATAGGGTCTCGTTTTCATCCTTTGGGTACGGAACCCTAAAAAGCTCGTCTTTGTAATTCTAAGGCGCTGTCCTATTGCCATCGCTCGCGCGATCATGCGTTCGTCCGACGAAAATCATTGATGTGCATTTAAACATACTTATATCTGCGGAATATCCTAAAGAAGGTCGTGCTATCATGAGATGCGATCGAATTGTTCTATTTCTATTCAGATATAAGTATGTTTAAACGCACAGTGGCACAATGATTTTCGTCGGACGAACGCATGATCGCGCGAGCGATGGCAATAGGACAGCGCCTATAGGTGAGGTTCTTCAGACCCCTTCAGGCCCGAGGCCCCTGGCATTTTCCTAGTCCTGCCAGCCAGTAATTACGCCACTGAATAGAACCAAATCTAGATGACAACAAACCTATAAGTAGGTAGGTATATCTTTACCCTTAGAAACACACAGGATTCACAAGAATGATGATTGACCAATTTCGCTAACCGCAGACGAGTGCGTCATTCGTAAGGATTCCTTCTCGGAATATTATACTTAATTATACCTATATTATCCAGACAGAATGTATAAGTGGTTTAAGGTCATTTATCTTTGCTATGGAAACCATAGGAGAAGATTCTGAAATGCTTTGGATAGAGTAATGTAAGGTCATTTACCCTAGCTAGCTTTCGTCAGTGTGGCGTCAGTCGGCTTGGGGTCGAGCCGAATCTCACCCAATCTCACGTGAGAGGGATATGCCTTTTGTAAAATCTCACGTGAGATTAAGGGTGGGGAGGAGGGGGTCGAGCCAAATCTCACAACATCTCACCAAGGAGAAAGGGATTGTCTAAAAATCTCCAGAATCGCCTCACGTATTTAATGGACGGCCCATCATCATTCATCAACCTATACAAGGTGTACAAAACCACCGAATAGTGACAAACAAAACACCCTAGTTAATAATAACTAGTAAAATTAATAATAATTGCTGTTCCATACGAGTAAGTATGTAGGTACTACAGTTTTGTATGAAACAGCAGATTTTTAAATTTATTCTCGATGTTGGCTTCATTCCGTTGTGAAAGTTGTTCAGTTTGATTATCTAAACCATCCCTTTAAATATTACTAGGGTATTTTGTTATACCCTGTATTATACGTCCCACTGCAGGGCACGGGCCTACCCTGCCGGAGGATGTAAGGGCGTCAGTTTATCACGCGGCACGTGTCCAATGCGGATTGGTAGACTATCTTCTATCTCTATCCTATTAATGAAGTAAGAAAATTCTCTCGGAAATAAGGAAATGGAGAAAAACACGGAACAATATCGATTTGACATCTACACTTTTGAGAACAGGTAGAATTTCATCTATCTTAGAGTTACTGAAAAAAAAATTTTTTTGATGAAAACTCCTCTTTGGCTTAGAGCATTTTTCGAGGGCGCAGATAAGAAGCTCGCAACGACGTGCGTGGGGCGCATAAAAGACTAGTTACGGCACTGACCATGTTGCTCGCTGCTCGCGATCGATAACGCATTCAATCGTGCACGCGTGACAGATAGACAACAGACATAATATCAAGCCTAATATATATCCGGTCGCACGATAGGAAATTTCCCGCAACCTTAATTTAATTTCCTACATTCGATCCTAACTTCCTAATGTGTAGTTATTATTAATCCTGAAGATAATTGTCGCATGTCGTAATAATTTTTTGTTATTGTGCCATTGTTAATTGCTATGGTTCATAGCCTTGCTTTGCGTCTAGTCACCACGTGGAATGTTTTATGCTTCTTAATGTGAAAAAAATAGGATTCTTCAAAGCTTCATATATCATGAAGTACTAACAGTAGGAGTATGATTTTCGGATATGTGTAAATTGAACATATAATTGAAGTTTTGATTAGAGCCAAAACACGATTAAGACACATTTTCTCGATAGAAAAACAAGCCAAAGTAGCCTCCGTTTTTATCTATAAACGCTTGGAACTGCTAAACGGTGAATAATAGAAACACGAGACTTGATTTAAAAAAGAGATTGATATTTTCTAAATTTTGATTAGAGCAGAATTGAAATAACATAAATAGTACAATCAAAATTAAATAAAGTTTGATTAGGCGCTCGATTCGCTTCAGGCGCGCGCGGCGCCCCATCTCTTTCTCTCGCATCAGGCCGTAATATAAGCTATCCCACGCCTGTTTCGCTTAAATTATTTTTCGACATAGGCTCTTAACACAATGTCCACTAACGACATCTGCTAATTTGAAAGCTGAATTAAATAAAAACGTTTATTAAATGTAAAATTTCACGTTATCGCAAAAGATTTTTGCAAGATTTATTATGAGTTATTTCATGACTTATGATTATGCGTTTATGAGTTATGAGTGTTATGACTATAGATCGGATATTCGGATGCATATTTACCTAAACTTCATTTTTTACTATAAAATTATGGAAGCGGCTTCTTAAAATTATCTGTTTTAAATATTTTTCAGGATGCCAGGAAAATGCAGAAATGCATAACTAATCGGATGCATAGTATGAAAGCAACTTCTCAAAACTATTTAATTTAAAAAAGAAAAATATCTTTTTCGGTAAAATTAATCCCAGGATGTCAGGAAGTCTGGGAATGCATAACTAATCGGATGCATAGTAGGAAAGCGACTTAAAATTATAAAATTAAACAAAAAAGACATATTTTTAATTACAAAAGTGCACTCCATAATAGCCAACACCTCAACTTTAGGTAAATATGCATCCGATTATCCCAAAACCTCACAAAACCAAATGGGGTAACTGAGGGTAACTGTCAAAATATGCAGGGTGTTAGGTTAAAATTAAAATAGTTGCACCCATGATACTGAAGAACTTTCCCAAAGAAACCCATAGGAAATTAGCAAAACAACATGTTTGATTTTCTATATTAAACGCAATAATTTTTTTTGCGAATATCCTTCGTTCGTTTGGGTAAGTTGTTCAGTTTTATGAGCACTATGACCCAAAAAGTAATTCAACTGTCTACCCTAACATCCCGTATTCTGTGACTAAACTTGGTTTAACATAAACATAACATAACATCCGGGTACTTACCGAGTTTAGGTACTCGTGAGTTTAGGTTCTGCCCACAACCTAGGTCCAAGGCAAATCCTAGCAAGGTCTAACATAATCTGAGCGCACAATGCTAAACCTTGAGTAGGTAATTGTGTGTAAGTGGGAAGCCATCTATTTATGTCCTTAATTTTATAGGCAGTTATTTTATTACCTAGTATCTATTGTGACAATGCAAAGCAAAAAAAAACGTTGATAATTTACCACCCAAGTGCAAAATCTAGGTAGGTTTTGTTTTTAGCATTAATATTTGAAATTGAGCATATAGCACTCAAATATCATTGATATAGCATATGCTCACGACTACAGGGTGAAATTGATATCATTGGCATGTCTACCTTTTACTAACTTTTACTATGGGGGGAGCAAATCGATCGGAGCAAAAAGAAATCAGCTATTCCATACTAAACTGCAATGCGTACTCGACTCAAATGTATGCAACAGCAGATTCTTTTTGCTCCGATCGGTTTGCTCCCATAGTAAAAGTTGTTCAGTTAGATGGATAGACTCTTAGTTTAAAAGGATGCTAACGTTATCAATTTCACCCTGTATATTCCCCGAGGTCAGATATAGTCAGAGATGATATTCTAAAACCTCAGAACATACCTACACGTTTCACTAGTGGTAGTACCGAGTAGTTGAAATTGAGTCGTCTCGTCGATCAAAAATAAAAACTTTAAAATAAAAGTGCTCACAAACTAGATATTGGTACCCATTCGGACTGTGCCACGACTTAACTACATTTATTCCTGTCACTTTCTAAAATAAGATTAAGAAAAGAGACAGAAAACCAACAACTGACTTTAGTGCTGTCAAAGTGACGCTACACGCCCAAAATAAGATGCCATCATAATGTACGCCATCTTATTTAAGGCGTTTTTGGGCGTGTAACGTCACTTTGACAGCACTAAAGTCAGCTGTTGGTTTTCTGTCTCTTTTCTTAATCTTATTTTAGAAAGTGACAGGAATAAATTTAGTTAAGTTAAGTCGTGGCACAGTCCGAATCGGGGCCATTGTTGCCTCAAACAAATATCTGAGCGCACTTTGGTGTGATTAGTAGCATCACAGATTAATAATAAATTGCCATAGGTATTGGAATATTATCATTTCGCTGTGGTATTGCGCCATCCATGGTACTTTGAATCGAGTTCTTTCTTATATGTATTTATGACCAAAGCGATTGACAGAGTACAAACTTAGGTACAATCTACAAAAACTGAGTACCTATGTAATTTGAGGTTATTTTTTATCAACCAAAAATGGAAAAAATTAATTGAACATACAATGACGTCGAAAATAAAACTTAGAGTCTGCGACCAAATATAGAGTCAATTACTAGCTACCTAGGAGCTACGTGAGTATTATAGTGAAGGCTTCGCGGAAAAAAGTACCACGACGCTAAACAAGTCCATTAATTTTTTTGTTCATTTGACCGATACAAGGTAAAGGGTACAATAAATCTATGTTTTTTTCCAATAACATACGATTAGTTGTTAGTTGCTTTGATATAGTGCAAACTAAGTGCAACGAAGGTCTTAAAATCTAACGCCAAATGAAACTTGGTTGTGAAAAATGTATCTTGGTCGAAGAAAGTTAGTCGTTTCGCAGAACATATTTCCGCGAAATGGACAACTCATGTTACTGGAGAGGCGACTACATCCCATCCTGAAAATGTGAGCTGACTGGTATGTACTGACCAGGAGTGAAATATCAAAATTACTATGGAGATACGTATATTTCTACTGCTGATTTGACTTTCAAAAATCGCACTCCTGGAGTATGATTTTTTAATGTCAAATCAGCAGTAGAAAGATGCGTATCTCCATAGTAATGTTGACATTTGCTACTGCTGAGTTGAGCGAATGAGATTCAAAAATGGCACTCCAGACCGAATGCCGAAGCGTTCAAAAAGACGTCGTATCGCTTAGAGAAAAAGTACTGCAAGTACCCGCTACATACCGAGCCCTCAGATATATAGGTACGAGTTACTTACTACATAAGTAATAGCCGTTTTTATAGGAGGAATAAATAGAATAAAGAGTGGAACGAAAACAGTAAAAAGGGTTACAGAAAATAAAAGTTAAAGACATAGAAACATTAAACGCCATGATGATAAAGTTGCTAAGCACTTAGGAACATGTAACCTTATGAAACCATGCTTATTAAACCTAAGAAACTAAGGAGTTAAACATAGAACCTCCCAGTTTAACGGTTGGCTAACTGAGACCCGTTCAGGCAGTTTTCTCTTGCTATAAAACGATCGGGCTATTAGCCTGTGAGCTAAAAATAACTTGACTGACTACTCGCCGGGTGTTCACGTGCTTATGACACTTGTTGCAGTTTGAAACGAGCCTTATTTGACATGTTGTTTCACTATCTTTGGGTCTTCGTTGCAGGTTGCCGAGCGTATCGAATTTGTTAACAAATATGTCGTTTTCCGCGTCTAAAATCGGTGGTGAGATGTTGAAATGGCAGCAAATCGAGCAATACCAACTAAGGCAAAGAAAACTTAAGTATAATAGTATGATGATGATGATGATGAATTTCTAGTCGATTTCGACTACGGCGACTGCTAATCTATTAGAGAAAAGCACGCAGGATATTTTGAAGTGCATAAATTGTAGATGCACTTATATGTCTAATAACTTTTGCCCATGATTTCGTCCGCGTGGATTATCCCTTTAGGGGCACATTTTTGAAAAATCCTTTCTTAGTGCAACCCTGCATTCTCTGTTGAATAATTATAATTCAAAATTTCATGTTTCTATCTTCAGCGGTTTAGGCTGTGCGTTGTCTGTCGGTCAGTCACGGATGAAACTGAAGACCGTCAAAGACTTCTATAATTATAACTGAGGCTCGGTTATAATAGAAGTCTTTGAAGACCGTACGCCGATGGCGGTATTATTTAAACTAAAGGCGGCTTGAACTATTCCTGACAATAAAGTGGACCACGGGAGGTACTGTCAATGTCAAACAGTGTCCCTGATACCACTCCCCCCGTTTTGGAAAAGAGGCATAACCTCTACCATGGTACGTATAATAATAGGCTGATGAGAATTAGGATGAGAATGATGATTATATTAACACCACGTTTAGAACATGTTTAATCTAGGTATCATGCAGTTTGTTTACTTCATGAGATAATTATATTCTTGCAAAAGCACGGAAAATAAACAATGGTGGGAAAATTAACATGATTGATATACGGCTGAGTAGGCTGCAAGAGGAAAATCATGCACGATTGATCAGTGCAGACATCTATTATCCTTATCCTTCTTTACATATATTGTAAATTAAAGTCCCCCCGCCGCGTTGTTTTGTCTGTTCTATATCTCAGAATCTAGGTACAGTACGACCAGGAAAATTAGTCCTTTCATCAATCTTAATTTGGGCAGACCAGACCAGAGTCCACGTCAAAACCAGAAGTAAGTACGATCAAAGGGTGCAAAATCAGGTGCTGCAAAATCTCGCTCTAAGTCAACGACAAAACTAGAAAGTAACAAAGACTTATCTCGATCTTTTTGCATATTTTGGAGGCGACATGCTAAGCTCAATAGATACTCACTACTCCGGGAATACGGTTCTACTATACGGCTGTGAAACTTGGTTCGTCCGAAAAGCGGTCACAGATAGACTCCAAGTCTTTATTAACAAATGCCTCAGGCAAATACTAAAGATCTTCTGGCCAAACACCATCTCAAACGAAGAGCTATGGAGACGGACGGGTCAGCAGCGTATAGGGAAAGTGATCCTTACTCGAAAGTGGCAGTGGCTAGGCCATGTATTAAGGAGGCCTGACGATCACCCATCCGAGACAGCCTTAGAATGGCACCCACCAGGCAAACGAAAGAGGGGACGCCCTAAAACAACCTGGCGCCGCTCTGTGGAAGTAGAGGCTAAAAGTCTCAACATGACCTGGGAGGATATCTACAGCGCTGCCCAAGATCGCAACCGATGGAGAGCTATCATCCGAGCCCTATATCCCACGTAGGGGTAACAGGAAGAGAAGAAGAAGAAGACTCCGGGAATATTGACGTGAAAACCTATGCTATAATATTAAGCTACCTAATGTTTACAGTGGGTAAACAGTGTGTCTGTCTTGTCTACTAATAGGAGGGGCTAGTGCCAAAATCCAAATTCCCTTTCTACAAGTTTCGCGGTGCTAAAAATAAATGTCACTGACTGCCAAAATATTGACCACTGTAAAATTAATGTATTATTAATGTTTTTGCGAAGGAAATGTTTTTTATGGGTTGATTAATGAGTCTTAAACGATTAATTTTCAGTCAGTGTTCAACTGCCACTTTCAGAGCCAAATTAGAAATCACATAAAAAACATTATAGTTCCTTACATTTGAGTCGAGTGTAGGGTAGGTACTGCCATTTTGTCTGGAGCAGTTGATTTTTTACTAGTAGAATGCATGGTTAAAGTTTCCTCAAGTATGTGAGAACTAAGATGCGATCAGAGAAGAGACAGAGCGGATCTGAAGCATTGCTGTAACTGATACCCACAAGGCGTGGGCTTCAGAGATGTTGACAGGATGCCTGAAGGAATTGGTCGTCTCTTCAACACTCATCTGGGTTGTTGGTGATATTCTAAGCCAGTCACCAATTCTTCTTCTATCGAGACGGGAGCATATCATTGAGATTGACTTGCATACGTGATGAAGGACTCGTGAGACTAGCTTAGATCTTGATAAGTAGCCTGAAATATGACTGGACTGAAACTGGTCGCCTCTTCAGTACTCATCTAGGCTGGTGCTGTTCTAAGCAGGGCACCAATTATTCTTTTATTGAGTCGGGAGCAAAACCTCTTATCGAGAGTTAGATTTCCCAATGTAAATTGGGTTGCCAAGCTTTAGCCGGACATATTTGGCTTTTTAGGGTCCTGTGTCCGGCCAAATATTTACAAAACCGGCTTTTTCAATGGCTTTGCGGAAATTCACCTGGCAAGTGTGTGCCAAGTGCCAATGTGATGAAGAGATAGGACTCCACTAGAAAACTGGTTTTCTATGGTTTATATTAAAATAACTGGTCTTTATGGAAACCTATATCCTGTTTGTTTAAATACGTCACGTTTATTCGCGTGCATGCCTCAGCATGCCTGTGCTATGTAGTAGGGTATACATACAGGGTCCTTCTTAAATAGGTACTGACAGTTTTATGAGGGGATGATCGGAACGTCTCACTGATCCATGGATATAAACCACAATACCTTTCCCGGCTTCCTGCTCTGAACATCTTTGTCTATGGAACAAACGTCGAAATCGCGAAATAAAAACACCAGTTCCTTATTAAACTGCAGTCCCATTCGGCCCAAATGTAATGAACATCAATTTCTTTTTTTTTGCTTTTTCGATATTGGTCCCATATAAAAAGTTGTTTCAGTTTTATAGTCTGAAGTGAAAATCCCCCTAGAGAACCGTCACCATATATTAAGTTAGACCCTGTATAGACTGATGATTATAATGCAAAAACTATCAAAACAAATTATAACGGAACCGTTAAACACAGCCAACAATCCATTGAAGAGATAAAAACTGGCATAAAGCCAGCTATCGGTTGTAATGTAACTACGCACTATCCGTGACGGTAGGACACACCCACGCCGTGATTGTAAAGTTAATACTTGAAGGTGAATAAGCTGACATAATGGAGACCCGAGTAGTCACTTAGATAAGTATTGTAACTAGGTATTTATTTGCTTTTTTGTCGGACTGCCGCAAAACGGTTTCGACTTTTGGTTATGGACGGTTATGAATTTGAAAGCTGTCGGCAACACATTTATTATTATATTAGCTGTTGGTCGCTACTCCGTCTACGTGGACCTTAAAAAAGTATCATTACGTACCTATGTCTTTATCCAGAAAATATTATATCTACCAGAAAATTATTAGTTTGCTTGTTTTGCCCCACAAGAGGGCACATCTGACTGACTGTCAAATTAGGCCAGCTTGGCAGCAACTGGTCTACCTTGAAGCAACTGACTTAAATATTAATGTCATCATCATCAGACTACGTCCAACTGCAGGGTTAAGGCCTGTCTCAAGGAGGGTGTATCCACCACGCGTGTCCAATGCGGATTAGTAGACTTCACATACGCATCAGAATTATTTTCTTCTTCAGCGTAACTATGCAGATTTCCTCACGATGTTTTCCTTCACCCTTTGAGAGCGATCGATATTACGCCTTCTTGAGTATCCATAACTCTTCGCAACCCGACACCCACGACGCTAGCATAATAAATGTTAAGGATTAGGTATATTCTCAGTATTCAGAGATATTCTAAATATCGCATAGTCAGACAGAATATCCACATTTCCCCAGCAGTGCTCGAACTCTGTCCATCCCTCGTCTCCTTTATTCTGATAAAAATAGTAGAGTGGACAAGTTTCTGGTTCCTGATCAAAGTGGAAACCAAGAAAAAATAAAAACGTTACCTATACAGACGACTTTATAATGTCCTTTTGTATTGAGTCAACAACTAGAAAACTGGTTTCCTATACCTACGTAATCGGCAGGCTTACGCATTGGCTGTATGTATGGTCAATATACGCTAACCAACCGATTTGAAAAGTAACTTTTATCTTTAGAAACGCTATTGACTATCCTTCTATTTGCAAGAAGTTGGATGCAATAAGGCTTATAAGGAATGCGATCACGCCACCACTCTGTTTGTCAAGATATATTAATATTTACTGTAAAGGATATATTCCTCTGGTTAATTCAGTATTTTCAATTTCTAGACTTAAATCACATAGTTAACTAAGTAATAGGGACCAGTCATTCAAATCAAGATTTAGTAGGCTAGCCAATAACAACAAAAGAGACTGGTATCTTTTCTTGCACTAACCGCCTATCACAATATGCTTGTATTATCTGTATACCTTGAAATTAATGTGTTTTTACCGTAGAATGTTATACTAATAATAAGCATATTTTAAAGAGAGACCAAGAATGTGGTGGACTTTGGAAAACCAAGAAAGTCGTGGCTAGTAAACCTGAAGGAATGGACCAGTGTCAAAGAGCTATTTCGTCTGGCAAGAGATAGTGATATAGAGCAGACTGTCAAACTCCAGTAATGGAGAGGAAAAGAAGATCAACTTTGGAACACGAAAGCCGCCCATTGTTTACATTATTATACCGATGACTTAATTGTACACAACACAATACGTTTAATCTACGACGAACGATAGCCCACGCAAAAAATGACACATTCTACTTTCCACACAACTTTCTCTTCCATTGTTCGCATGATTATCAAATGTGACAATTTTCATTCATAATCATAACTTTGTCCCCTAACGCTATTGTTAAAATCACGTTCAGTTAAATTTTATGTTGTTTTAAAAATTAATCAGCAGAGTTACGCTTTTGTCGGTGGAGTATTCGCTAATCCGGTCTCTTTTCCGCTAGTGCATTGAGTTCCTGATACTACACGACATCAACCTTTTCCTTCACCTATGCTAGATAACTCTGTCTACGTATTATTCTGCCTCTCTTCTCATTTTGCCTTCCAATAGGGCATAGGGTTTTAAAGAAACTGTCTTGTCTTGTGTTTTTTTGGTTCTTTTTAGGGTTCCGTACCCAAAGGGTAAAAACGGGAACGGGTTATAAATTGGTTGGCTGGACTTTACACATTTTGAATTTTTTATATCTTCTATCTTTTAGTCGCGCAAATTTTAGTAACCGTCTTCCCTCTAGGTGGTCAGAAATTCTGTTACAACCGCATTTACGTCAGTATCTTGTTTTTAGCAAATCTGAACTTTTGCTATGATTAACACCGTCGTAGGTAGGTGGTTGCCAAAGAACGTCCTTGCCTATTACACAAGTTCATAGGAAGCAATTTACATAAAAAAAGCCGTTTGAAGTTTTATATTGACATTCGAAAACTGGATATTCGCCTACGTGACCGGTGTCATAGCGTGCCGAGACTCGCAAATCTACATATTTACTCGAAAATTGTGATAATTGACGCCGCCATCTTGGAATTGTTGAGCCCCATTGCCCATTTGGGCATTGCTAAAATAATATCTTCAACCCACTACTAGATGGCCACGCTAATACAAGAGGTTGCGGTCGCCACGGTTGGGTGGGTGGTAAAAATAATAACAATATCGATAATGCTATCGATAGTATCGATAGTTTCGATAGTATCGATAGTTTCGATAGTATCGATAGTTTCGATAGTATCGATAGTTTCGATAGTATCGATAGTTTCGATAGTTTCGATAGTATCGATAGTATCGATAGTTTCGATAGTATCGATAGTATTGCAATAAAACAATTTAAACTACCGATATTATCAAAACTATTGCATCTCAATACCATCAAACTGAACAACTTTCTATATGGGACCAACATCGAAAGTGAAAGTTGTTCAGTTTGATGGTCTGATTATCCCCTTTAAAAACGTGTCAGCATATTAAGAAGGACCCTGTATAAACGAAGTTTTATACTTTCAGCCCCAGATCAGCAAGGCAGATATCTGTCAAACTTTAAAAAGTGTGAAGTATCGTGCATTACGAATATGAATTATAAACGTATCGAATTGTGGTGCCATTACCATAACATAATAAACACAATTCAGCAAAAATGTTCTCCGTATGATGCCTGAAATGAACAAAAATATTTGCAGAAATTTTCTAAAAACTGCTTATTAGTGGTAGCCAGATGAGCCCAGATGGTGAACAAACCTGGGTACAATTCGTTTTGGGTCTGAATCCGTAGGATGATTACCTGCAAACAAAAAAAAACCAATTGTTAGTAAATTTGAACAGATTAGGTATACCTATATTTTTTTTAAATCTGTTTGGTTTGGTAACCCAACATTCTTTGGTGGGCTGGGCACCTGTTAATTCTGGAGTCACCATCCGGGGTGTCTACTGTGATGATTAGTTCTCGAAACAAATAAAATCCGATTTTTCCAGCTGCATCGCAATAAAACTAAACAAAAAATTGTTTACGTGACAGTATACAAACGTGTAGTTTGCAAAAATATAAACATATCCAAGGCTTATTCAATTTGCGTCGAAGCCTCAAACGTGCAATAGTCGATAATAAACGGTTTGCCATTTCATTTGATTCTCGCTCGATAGCATTTTAGTGACAAACATGTGTATATGTCATATGGGTGAGCGATTACATCCTCAGCTTCATCTACACTTCATCAGATGAGCTGAAGCCACATTATGAATTAAAAAAACAATCGAATACAGCTCCTGTTTAGTTAAAAACCGGCAAAGTGCGAGTCAGACTCGCGCTCGGAGGGTTCCTTTTCTCCGGGATCCTTGGTGTACACAAACTTGGCCGATTTGTATTATTTGTTGTTTTATTTTGCTTGACGCTTGTATGCATTATGAAAGATAAAGCGGCAATTACACTTTTCAGCATCCATTGCTTGCTTTGGTGGCTTAGTGGCTACACTACAAAAATGTTGAAAAAAAAAGTCAGGTAATGGATGCAAAATGAGTCTGAAATTGTATAACATGCTGATGCCGATCTATGTCCAATAAATGAGTTTTTTTAATAGTTCTTCTAGTTTTTGAGGTGATAGACGGTGAAATTAATATGCATAAACATAGTTCTCTCTTAGCGGCATATTGTAACCCGATTTCACCGTCGAATCGAAATGCGCCTGAGGCTGCGCAGGCGCCGGCAACCGACGGCGACGACGCCGACGACGCGACGCTTTCTCGCATCGCACCAAACAAACCAATAGGTAGGTAGTTACTCGCGTATGCTTCAGACTTAGCTGCATTGCTATTCAATTCTAAATCAGCGATTTTCGAATATTTTTCGGGTTTGTACTTTATATATGAGATGACAAGCCATTGTTTTGTTAGGATTATCACTCGTAAAGGGTGGTAAAGGGTTACAATTTGTCTGGATAGATTATAAGCTTGTACAGATATCGATGCTGCGTTGCGGATTCGATTACTTTTGCTATATTGTTTTTAATTTTAATAAATGATTTAACGCAAATTATTTAACTTAAAGTTAAGTGATTTGTGGTGAATGGGATGAGACAAATAGTAAAAAGAATTGCGTCCAGATAAACTAGACAAATATCCACTCCAAAACGATCTAAAAACCTTTGCAAATTCGATTGATACGATGGTAAGTGTGCATAATGTTATGACTAATCCTTTTCTTATTTATTTATGCGAAATGGTAGATTCTAAGCTACTAAGGGAATCAATGTCAATTACCAAGGATGTCCGTTTCCCGTCTTTATCGATCGATGTAGGTACCTACCTAGAATATAAATCATCCAAACTTTGACTATATTGGCGAGATAATATAGTATTTAATTTACCGAACTTTTAATTTACCGGACTATAGTGAGTACCTTATACCTACTGGCTGCTACTGCGAACATTCAAATATTTTTTTAAACACTAGGTATGCCTGTAACAGTTGAAAAATAAGGGTACCTTGTTTGACTTACGGAACCCTAAAAAGTGACTAAGTGTCAGTTGCAGAAATGCTCATTAGAGTTAATCCTCCATTAAATCTCTTGCTAGCATTTACTACGTCCGTCAACAAGACAAAAAGTGACAGCAAGAGATTTAATGGAGGATTAACTTTGATGAGCGTTTCTGCAACTGAGTGTAAGTATAAAATAATAAAAAATATATATATTGCTAGATTATGGTCGTAGGTTTATGTGTGTATGTAGAACACGAACTGCATTATTTTGTAACCAAACTAGTAAAACTATGTGTCTCCAACCGTAACACCACCTTTAACGGTGAAACAACAATATGTATGACGAATAAACTGGGACAAGCCTTATCTAATGCTACTGGATAACAAACTTTATGGCGATGGCTTAAGAGTTTGGTTGAAATTCGTGACGGTATTGAACTAATTGTTCGTACGAATACAAGATGTTGTGTTCGAATGAATCAGGACGAGGTTGTTTCGATGTAGGTAAGTTTCAATGAAATATTTATATTACCTATGTTTGTTTTATATAAATTATCAACTTCCATAAACCAGAAAATAAAACCGGTCAAGTGCGAGTCGGGATACTCGCGCACCGAGGGTTCCGTACCACACCACCACAGAACACAACATTAATAACTTAGAAAACATTTTTTTTTGTCCGGGACCTTTAGCGCAAGACCGACTCACACTTTGCCGGTTTTTAGTATTTGTTGTTATTCTGTAGAGTTTGCTCTATAATCACACTAAGTTTGATGCTTGTACGTATTACCGTTTTTACTATAGAGCGTGAAGAAAAAACGTTGATAAAAACTAGTTTCTTGTTGAAAACCCCCCTTAATTTTTATCTTTTTGCAATTTTTATTATTTGTTAACAAATCCGCCGTAATAACGCATAATCTGAGAACTATCTAGCTATTACGGTTCAAAAGTTACAGCCCTAAATAGGTAGGACAGACGGACGGACGGACGGACAGACGGACAGACGGACAGACGGACAGACGGACAGACGGACGGACGGACGGACGGACAAAGTAGGCTTAGTAATAGGGTCCCGTTTTCACCCTTTGGGTACGGAACCCTAAAAATGACAAAATGAGCCAATAAAATTACCAAGATGCACGTTTGGAAGAGTGGTTGGTAGTTTGGTACCTCGTTGTAGCTGACATTCTGAAAATCCGGTAGTGAGACTTGATAATAAAGGGTTGGCTTAAAACTGCGTTAAATATTTGATGGAGTGATTCAGACCATATCACACTGAAAAACTTTCACTATGGAGTATGGACCGAACATCCGACCAAATAAAAACAGAAGTAAAAAAATTTGTGGTTTAAAGGTTAATTAGGTATACTTTTCCTTACACCTGTATACACACATGGGATTTTTTGGGGCGCTTGTTGTAATTCTCTGCAGAGCGTCAAACATTTGAGCAGTACCGCGATTAGCGCAATACCAAATGTATCAAAAGTTACGATTGCAGCCCAGGAGTGCGATTTTTGAATCTCATACGTTGAACACAGCAGTTGAAAATGTATGGAGATTCGCATCTTTCTACTGCTGAGTTCAAAGAATGAGTTTGAAAAACCGCACTCCAGGAGTGCTATTTTTTAAATTCATACATCATAAACACCAACAAATAATGCATAAATTCCATAGAGTTACCACTTTCAAATTCGAATAAAAATGCGATAAATTTAATTAAAAAGAGTAGGTGTACGCTTGCTATACCTATCAATTAGGTCGTAAGATTTAGATTACTGTACCTTCCACTTAACGTAACATTTATCTAGGCTTTATCAAAACTATGTCATGATCACAGCCACCATATTATTATAACGTCCAATCTTACTTACCATTAAACTTAACTACTGAGCTGTCAGCTGATCATTTTCAACCACTATTATCTATACTGTGCCACTATGCTCAGTTTCAACCATTATATCATAATGCGACGCTTGTTATTTACGTACAAAAATTGAGCTAGATATAACGTTTATTGAGATTGTCATTGTCTGTGCAAAATGGTTGTTAGTTACTACGCTGTTTGTTGGTTAGTTATACCACAGAGTACGCCGTTCATTAATGTCAAATGTCCATGTTGGAAACGCGCTCGATTATGATAACCTGGGACAAACTATTCAGTTAGGTAGGTCCAACTTCGAGAAAGAGATCAACCGTCGAATCCAACTCGGCAGGGCGGCGTTCGGGAAGCTACGTTAGTATCTTCGCGTCCCAAATTCCGCAGTGTCTTAAAACAAAAGTTTTCGATCAGTGTGTGTTGGTTGCCAGTGATGACATATGGAATAAAGACGTGTTCGTTCACCCAAGGCCTCATGAAAAGGCTGAAAGTCACCCAAAGGGCAAAGGAGAGGGCTATGCTTGGAGTTTCCCTGCGAGCTCGGATCAGAAATGAAGAGATCCGCAGAAGAACCAGAGTAGCTGACATAGCCCAAAGAATTGCTAAACTAAAGTGGTAGTGGGCGGGGCACATTGCTCGCAGAACCGATGGCCGGTGGGGCCGAAAAGTTCTCGAGTGGCGACCGCGTACCGGAAAGCGCAGCGTGGGTAGGCCCCTCACACGGTGGACCGACGACCTGGTGAAGGCGGCGAGAACCCGTTGGATGAGGTTAGCGCAGGACTGGTCATTGTGGCGATCCTTGGGGGAGGCCTATGTCCAGCAGTGGACGTCCATCAGCTGATATGATGATGATGACTAAACTACTTAATCGACTTACTACGGTGCCCAAAGATACGGGTGCCAGTTTAGCTAATTTGCCAGTGACTGACCAGTTTCGGTTTCCTACCTCTCAGTTGAGTAATTTCGACAGTTTACAAAACTGGTCATTTTATAGAGAAAAGTTTACTTATTTGAGGCAGAACCCTAATAAAAGAACACGGAAGTAAACTGACATTTTATTAAACGATCTCTATGCAACTAAGCCAATCACTATAAGTTTATATCTGCTAACCCAAGGTCTTAATGACATAACGAGGGTCATTATGTAACTGGACACGGCCTGAATACATATATAAACGTGCCTTATCGTCAGAGGCATGAGCAGAATGCTTGTTTAGTGGTCTATGTGGGTAGGTATGTCACTGAACTTTGATGTTTTGTTTGAGGGTAACCATTGGTGGGAGAAATAATGAGACTAACGCTCAGTTGCAGAAACGCTCATTAAAGTGAATCCTCAATTAAATCTCTTGCTGTCACTTTTTGTCTTGTTGGCGTAGTTAAAGCTAGCAAGACATTTAATCGAGGATTAACTCTAATGAGCGTTTCTGCAACTGAGGGTAAGTGTAGCGACACATCTGCCGAATTTACGCGTGCCATGCTTTTCCCTATACCAATTACCAACGACACATTCCTAGTAGACGCGTAAATTACGCCGCGCCGCGTCAATTCGGTAGGTGTGTCATCACTTCATCAGATCACACTAGTTGTTGTGTTACTTGTTTAGACAAAGTGCATTAGTGTACTTACAAAATAGTTGTAACAAAGTATCTGCATACCCTGTAGGGGAGTGTCGAATAGTGCATATAACGCGTAACTATAGCACTTGCGACCGCGACCGCGCCGCTGTTTTTAGACCGCGTAAGTGCCAGATGAAAAACTTTACACTGAAAAGAAAAAAACTGAATACCTTCTTGAGTTTTGAACTTGAACCTATCAGAAAGGTCACAAGGTAAACATAATCGTCAACCACTTCGAGCGCAGTCTCCGATCTTTACAGGAGACATCCTTAACTATTTCTCCCACACTAATAGAAACTTAATTCATTTTTAATTGCATCTTTGTAATTTTTAATTTCAAGATAAGAAAACTGACGAAACGAACAGTTATGTTTCGCACAGTAAAATTGCAATACAGTTAAGCGTCTTTGTTTCATTTAATTTAATATTTCTCCATACCTAGTAGGTAAGGTAGATAGCAATTTGCAAATTAGTTGCTCCGTGAGAATAAACTTAAGATCATGCTCTCATCGTGGTTGAGCGATTTCATACTTAATTTCATATTTATTTGTGTCAAAATACGGTTGAAATTTGTAAAAGAATGGAAATATAATTTAAATGATTTACTGGCATAAATTGAGGTAAGTATTACCGGTCTTTTCTGTAGCCATTTCTATTATTTTTTTGTTAAAACTACAAACCGAAATTGTACCCTGAACAAACAGTAATAATATGACAGACAATCACAGATCACAAAAACATGCAGACAATGCATGTAGGACTGTCTTGTGTAGGTAGATAGGGTAGGTACACGAAAAACATGTACTTACTTAGTGTCTAATTAATAAATGTAGTATCATTAACCTTTAAACCACATACTCTACCTATCAAACTGAACAACTTTTACTATGGTTCGTAGACTTTTCGGCCCCATCGGCCATTGGTTCTGCGAGCAGTGTGCCCCGCCCACTGCCACTTTAGTTTAGCAATTCTTTGGGCTATGTCAGTTACTCTGTGTTACTACTCTGTGTCTGGTTATTCTCCAAATTCGACATGATTATCCTTAAGTTTTGAACCGATATCATAACATCGTCGATTTCCACAGTTTTTTTATGTGAATCGATTCGGCGAATCTTGCGCAAGCATATAGCCCTAAAATTCGCGTGTTGTTTTTTCTTCAAGTTTGGTTTATATTAGAGTTGCCGCGAATAGTGTTTATAGCGAATAGTCGAATACCGATTAATCGCCATTCACTTTGGCGAATAGTCGAATAACTCGACATTAGTATTCGACATAAAAAAAAAAACATTAAACACATTAAAAATATTTCTAATTTCTTCTAAGGTTGCGAGAAAAGAAAACAATAAAGTTAAAGAAATATGTTTCATGTTATACATACCTACATAATAATATACTTAATCACACCAGTGAGCTCTGTTTATTCAGAAAGACTATTTTCCGAGGCAGGTTTAATTTACGAGGAAAAACGAAACCGACTTGCTCCAGAACGTGCAGAAAAAAATGTTTTTTTGCACCACAATCTGCCTCTGTTGGATTTGAAATATTAATTAAAAAGTCTTACTAATTTAATTTCATGAATATCATAGGCACAGGCACATATTATAGATAATAATAATTGATTGTATTGTTTTATTAAGGAAAATAATTAAAAAAATGATTATTTTTAACTCATTAGTTCTTTTGTTCGTTAAAAGTTTATTTTCGACGACTATTCGCCGAATGCCGAATAATACTAGCTATTATTCGGTATTCGACGAATATCAAAAAAATAACGAGTAATGCCGAATACCGAATAATAGCGAGTATTCGCGGCAACTCTAGTTTATATTAACCTTCCAATGAAAAGAGACGGGAAATTTTACAATACATGATCTTTTCTTAGAGAAAGTTGTTCAATTTGATAATCTGACTGATCAAACCCTGAAAAAAAATCTGCTGATGTTTTTTTATTTCAGGGAATGATCAGACCATCTTTCTGAACTGAACAACTTTCTCTGAGAGACCAACATTGAAATAGCGAAAAAAGTCTGTTCTTCCATGCTACATATTACATAACACTGCAAATCCTCTCGACCCAAATGTATGGGACAGCAGATCGTGAAGTTGATCGTTTTTGACGGAACTTCACTGGAATAGAATTGACATTTGAACAAAAACGTTTACGATATATCTAAACTCTGAGGTCCGTGTAGACTGCAACCACTAAGCGCTTTTACAGACGAGCGACAGTTTGCGGTCGCAGAGAGTCGCGCCATCCACGGCGACTGTAAAGTCTATGAGCGCGACCCTCTGCGACTCACGGCACCCGCAAAGTGTTGCTCGTCTGTAAGAGCCCTAAGCGGAAGGCGTCACTGCGCTTCCGGTACATTTCGACCTAATCCTAAATTGCCCGACACGTCAATAAAACTAAATCCCAAATTGGCTGAATCCCAAATCGACTAAATCCGAAATTGACTGAATCCCAAATTGACTGAATGATAAATCGACTGATTCCCGAATTGACTGAATCCCAAATAGATGGGTACACTACATAATCTCGAAAAATCTTTTTTCCAAATTGGAAAATAACGATTGTTAAAATTCCGAATTTTCTGAGATCCCATCAATTGACACTCACAAAGTGGTAGATAATACTTACCTATTCTGTGTCTGTACATAAACTTATCTTAACTTGGACTCTGTACATAAACTCACGACCACTCCCTTGCATTGTTCCGTGGTGTTTAAAAACCTCGCTACAACTGCGAACCATCTTTTGAATCGCCAGTTGTAGCAAGGCTCACTTGTAGCATATTGAAGGTTTTAGGATGGAGGTACGTGCCAAGTAATGATAGCTAGCCTCTAGCCCACAAATTAATACCCGCATTAAAAACGTTCTATTTTCGCTGTAGTTCAGATAAATACAGATTCACCGATGCGACAACTTGTAGTACCTACTTACACAAGAAAACAGCAAAATGGCAATTTAAATAATCCCCTACTAAGGTACAAATTACGTTGTCAGTGAAAGGAGAAATGCGTACGTGACCCATGCGCGCGCGCCGGCGCCGTTACTGCGCGGCCGGTGCTATTTTTGGAACACAGAACCTGCGCGGCTGGTTTAGTTGGACGTCAAGTTTTGTAGCCTTCTTGAGCGAGCTACGATATCCAATTTTAGATATCGGTTTGAGTTTGAAGCTTCCGAGAATTCTGTTTTTGATAGCCTTTATAACTTCTGCGGTTGCACCCTTTTTGTTAAAATTGTGTGGGTAATAGTGAACAATAGTGGGGGGAACCCACCCCATTTCCTCCCGTGGGTGTCGTAGAAGGCGACTGGGATCTACTGGAGGATGGGCAGCAGCATCCTCTGAGTACACACATTCAATCCAACTGCGATCGCCAACCCGCCGGCCAAGCGTGGCGATTATGGCAAATCCCCCCCTTTTGGGGGAGGCTTATGTCCAGCAGTGGACGTCAATCGGCTGATATGATAATGATCTCGAGACTGTATAATGTAGTATACAAGGTGCAAATTTGTGTGAAAAAATATCCTTAAGACTAAATTCCCAATAGGGAAAAGCATAGTACCTACACAGAATTTCAACTAGTCCACTATGACGGTGAATTTTTTCAAAGTTGATAAAAATGGTCAATCATAAAACGCTTATAATGTTTACACCCTAATGGCTCTTTTTACCCCAATGGATGGGACATAGGCGGCTTATACAGGGTCCTAACATCAAACTGAACAACTTTCTCTACAGGGTGTAACAAAACACCCTTAATACTTAAGGAGGTGCTTTAGACCATCAAACTGAACAACTTTCACTATGGAGCCTCATCGAGCGAGCCAATATCGTGAAAAAATAAAAAAAATCAGCTGTCACATACATTTGAGTCGAGCCGGTACTGCAGCTTTGTACGGAACAACAGTTTTTTATTTCGCGATTTCGAAGTTGGCTCCGTAGTGAAAGTTGTTCAGTTTGATGGTCTAGCTAGAGCACCCCCTTAAGTATTATTAGGGTGTGTTCTTACACCCTGTATTGTGTGTAGAAAAGAAACTTTTTCCAGGTTTTACATTCATCTGTCAGCACGTTGCAAAGTTAAGACCTTGACAACTTCGAATAGGCTACTAGTACTTTTACAATTACAATCTAATCTAGCCTACCTAGCTAGACTATCACGTCGCGGAAACTTCTGGATTTTTCTGAGCAGTTCGAGTTCGTTTTTACCCGACTGCAGTAGCAAAGAAAATATAGGTAGGTACTCTATCGCGCCAGTAAGAAGATTAATATTTATCATAATTTTTCGAAGTAAAATACTAGGAATAATTATCAGGTATGAAAATTTGATAGATCATCAATAGCTTTTTAGGGTTCCGTACCCAAAGGGTGAAAACGGGACCCTATTACTAAGCCTACGTTGTCCGTCCGTCCGTCCGTCAGTCAGTCTATCCGTCTGTAACTTTTGAACCGTAATAGCTAGATAGTTGAAATTTTCTCACATTATGCGTTATTGCGGCGGATTTGTTAACAAATAACAAAAAATGTCAAATGTTAAAAATAAACAAGAAACTAGTTTTTATCAACATTTTTTCTTCGCGCTCTATCGTAAAAACGGTAATATATACAAGCATCAAACTTAGTGTGATTATAGAGCATACTTTACAGAATAACAAAAAATACTAAAAACCGGCCAAGTTTGAGTCGGTCTCGCGCTAAAGGTTCCGGACAAAAAAAGTTTATTTTTTCTAAGTTAATAATGTTGTGTTCTGTGGTACGGAACCCTCGGTGCGCGAGTAGCCCGACTCGCACTTGACCGCTTTTATTTATTATAGACTATGTTCAATTCCAGGCCAACATTATTCTGTCATTCTATGGCCATGTGTGATGTTTGTTCAATGTTAGTACTTACTTCATTTTAATATGAGTTAAGAGAAATTTTAGAAAGGTATTAACAGAGAAACTCTAAGGAAAGTATTTAAAGTGTCTCTCTTAAATCTGCTTAATCATTCAGTGCAATAATGTGTCATATTTCCGTGAATCTTCCACTGAGCCGTTTTTTTACGATTTCACTGAAAACAAAATTAAAATTTGCACTTCTCAAAATCGAAAATACAATGTAACAATAAAGAGAACGAGAGAAATTTTCTGCAAACAAAATTTGTTTTTAAAATCAAACTTTTGTGATGTAAACTGTTATTTGAACACATTATAAGTGTAGGTAGGTATTATTCAACACTTTCTACTTTCAATTGCTTTCGGAGCACTGTGACATAATTCAATCTATTTCCTTTGTTAATGAAAATGTAGTTTAAATTGTTAGGTAAAGGCATAATAATAGAATAGTTAATAATAGTACCTAACTATTTGTATGGTAATGGGATAGTACTTTGTTCTTTTCCGCGCCATATTGTAATTCTAAATATTTAAAAAAAATTGCGCATTTTTTTTGAGATATTGGAAGGTCTTATGCAACAAATATTTTTACTAATTACTTTTTTTATTGTATCCAGACTAAAGAAATAACAAGTTATTTTTAATGCAATGTGATCCGTATTTTATAAAGAGTTACAGTATTTAGTTAGTTTATTCAGAAGGAGCCTGTATCAGAAATATACAGGGTCCTTCTTAATATGCTGAAACTTTTTTATTTTTCGCTATTTCGATGTTTGTGCCATAGAGAAAGTTGATTAGTTTGACGGTCTGATCATCCCCTTAAAAAAGTGGCAGCGTATTAAGAAGAACCATGTATTGGGATCGCGAATTTTATTTTTCGTTACTTTGTTGTTAGTCTATGTCAGTTCGGTGTGTGTTAAAGAAAATTATGTAATTTAATGGTACCTATCTGGCCATCCCCTTAAAACATCGTGTACACACGGCACAGATTACACACGGCGACACATCAAGCTATACAAAACCAAAATAAGCTGGCAGCGCGTAGTTCGAGTAACGTATAACGTCGCGCGGCCAGCTTATATTGGTTTTGTATAGCTTGATGTGTCGCCGTGTGTACATACCTTACCTACTAGTTAAGAAGAAACCTGTACCTTCGCTCTAACTAATTGCACAACATACTTAGGTACTTATAGAAAGGACGATGTCTATCCATGAATAATAACAGCTAACAATCCAGTAGTTATGGACTATTAATAGACTAACGAGGTTCATAATGGGATATGAATGTCATTAGTTTTTATGAGTCTTAGTTAGGACTTAGGACGAGTCTTTGAATTAATGTGCATCTTGTTTTCGTCACGTGTGGTTTATGAAGATGTATGTTCTTACTCGACTGCGGCGAAGTTAAAAGAAGGGTTATGTTATGTTGTAAGTACGTAAAACTGAACAACTTTCACTATGGGACCAACATCTAAATCGCGAAAAAAAATCTTTTGTCCTATACATTTAGCTCGAGTATCGAGATCTGTAGTTTAGTATGGATCATCGCAAACGCATCGCATTACGGCGATTAAGGCCAATATCCCCATTTTGGGGGAGGTCTATGTCCAGCAGTGGACGATGATCGAACATCAGATTTTTTTTTCGCTATTTCAGTATTGGTCCCTTAGTTGTAAACTCTTATTATATTCCGTGCCCATAGTGAAAGTTGTTGAATTTGGTTGTTGTGTTTGTTGGTCTTAACCACCCCCTTAAATGTTTATTTGTATTTTTGTAAACGTGCTTCACTACGGTGATTGTTTCAACATAGGTAGTAAAATTATCTCTACCAATATAGGGCTGATTCCGAACTGTTTGGTAATTTATCCCCACCGGTTGGGATTAATAAATTTTTTTTTTTTTTTTTTTTAAGTGTGATAGGTAAGCATTTGACCCCAATCTCACCTGATGTTGAGTGATGATGAGGCCGAAGATGTAGCATGCTTACCTAGAAAGATGCCTATTCACTCTCGCCTTGAAGAGGCCCAGGTTGTATTGCTCAGGGAACAGGTCCGCAGGCAGGGCATTCCACTCCTTAGCCGTGCGCATTATAAAAGAAGAAGCAAACTTCTTCGTGCGAATTGCTGGTAGGTCAACGACATAGGGGTGGAAACCCAGTCTGCGTCTCGTCCCCCGCAGATGAAAGGGAGACGGTGGTATCAGATCGTGTAATTCAGTCGCACACTCTCCGAAATGTATCCTATAAAAAACAGACAGACAGGCTACCTTGCGACGATGCTCAAGACTTTGTAGCTTCGCCACCGAGGTTGGATCACCTATGAGCTTCCTGGCACGCCTGTCGATTGAGTCCAGCGCGGCCAGCTGGTATTGGGCAGACCCGTCCCAGAGATGGCAGCAGTACTCCATACACGATCGGACTTGTGCTTGATAAAGTTGTAGAAGCTGTCCCGGAGTAAAGTACCGTCTGACCTTCGAGAGGACGGCCAGTTTTTTCGCTGCGGTTTTCGCCATGGACTCAATGTACCGTCCGAAATTCAGATCGGACGATATGTTAATGCCAAGGAGCCAGGCGATCAGCTATCGGTATGGACACATTTCGGAAAGTCGGGGTCAAAGCGAAGGGACTCCGTTTTGTGGAGAAAAGGCACGCCTGTGTTTTGCTTGCGTTGAAACTGACCCGATTAGTATCACCCCAGTCGGACACAGATTCAAGGGCCAAGTTTATTCGCTGCACCATGGCCTCTCGACAAGACTGAGTAACGTCCAATTTGACCCCTGCACCGGACAGATATCTGTCAGCAACAGTGCTGTCGTCTGCATACCCAAAGGTTCCGGGCACAAGCATGTCGTTTATATGCAGCAGAAATAAAGTGGCTGAAAGAACTGACCCTTGAGGAACACCGGCATTAATAGCCATTTGATCCGATGAGTATCCATCAATGAGTACTCGAATGGATCGCTCGCTCAAGAAGTCAGCTATCCAGTTGCATAGGTCAATCGGAATTCCATATGAAGGAAGCTTGCTTAAAAGGCTTGCATGCCAGACCCTGTCAAAGGCTTTGGATATGTCAAGAGACACGGCAAGTGCCTCCCCGTATCTCTCGACAGCCTCGCTCCACAGATGAGTGGCATACACAAGAAGATCCCCCGTGGACCGTCCTGGGCGGAACCCATACTGACGGTCACTGAGGAGGTCGTTATGTTCCAGGTATGCCAGGAGCCGGTTGTTAAGTACACGTTCCATAGTCTTGCAGAGTATGGAAGTGACCGAAATTGGTCTATAGTTGACAGGGTCGGCACGACTGCCTTTTTTGGGCACGGGTTGCACGTTGGCAAGCTTCCATGACCTTGGGACTACCGCAGTCTTAAGTCAGAGGCGATACAGGCGTGTTAAAACAGGAGACAACTCTGGAGCACAGGTGCGTAGGACAATCGCTGGGATTCCGTCGGGTCCGCTAGCCTTGTTCACGTCTAGAGAACGCAGGATTTTAACAACCTCTTTTTGGCGAATGTAAACTGATGCCATTGAGCATTCAGTACGAGGAATGGTAGGTGGTGTTATATCTGAGTTCTCCAGATGCGAATTCCCGGCAAAAAGATTAGCAAATAAATTTGCTTTCTCCTCCGCCGAGTGTGCTAGCGATCCGTCAGGTTTTATTAGCGGTGGCAGGGAGGGACGGCCGAAGTTTGCTTCCACTGCTTTGGCAAGCGACCAAAACGCTTTGCTGCCAGCTGGATAGGAGGCAAGCTTAGCCCCTATACGACCTATATGGTCGAACCGGGCTTTTCGCAACACCTTTTTGCAAGACTTGGCGGCTTTGTTGTAAGCTTTCTTCAGTTTTTCTGTGTTCGGAGCCTTCTGCTTTCGAGCATCAGCCCAGGACATATACGCTGACTGTTTCAGCACCTCAGCACGAGAACAATCAGCGTTGAACCATGGGCGAGCTTTGGCGCCGGTTGACACGTCAGAGTACGGAATAAAATATTCCATACCCTGACGTATCACTTCGGCAACCGCGTTCGCAGCGCTCGACGATTCCCCTGAAGAAAAGCAGGTTTGCCGCCAAGGATAGGAAGCAAAGAAGTGTCGCATCTCGTCCCAATCTGCTGACCTGTATCGCCACACCCGTCTTTTATAAAACCCGTGTATTATTAAAATACCTATACATTTTCAAAATCGAACAACGAACTTTAGGGACTTGCAAACTACATATTTTGTAGGACATAATCTTTGGTTATTTTTACCTTACTATGTTCTACAAAACAGTTTGTAAGACAGCAAACCAAAAATTGGGTGGAAGAGCAGATTTTTTCGCGGTTTCAATGTTGGTCCACTAGTGAAAGTTGTTCAGTTTGATGGTTTGAAGCAATATGCAACGCATTTAAGTTTACTTTACACCCTGTATAGATCTGACTGTTGCATACAAAAATTGAGTCATGCATGACATTTAAAAAACTTGATCAGATTAATTTTAACCGATTTGGACGTAACATAGTAGGATGCTCTTTCAATTAAGTACGTTACGTAATGCGGAAAACTAGCGCCGATTTTACGGCCAATTTAACGAGCGTGGGCTGCCATGGATACGCGATTGTCCAAACAATACACGCCTTTTATCTCGTTTGTTCGCAAGCAAATATAAAGAGAGAGAAGGCGCTATAGCGCTGTATCTCGTTGCCATACTACGGCCGCAGAAGCGGTTGAAGCATTCGTAGCAGTAGTAGCATGATCATGACTTTTATCTTAGAAAGAGAACAGGGCGCGATAGCGCTATATCACGCTGCTATACTACGGCCGCTGACGCGAAATGACTAAAATCTTGACAAGGTGTTAGAACTCAAATTGGTGGACAAACGCAGTCCAGACAATGCAAGGTCAAACCTCAAATTGTATTTTACGACAGGAAAAATAAATAATCGCTTTTGGCACATTTGATATCTTTTATAAGTGCAGATCTAAGTTGGTTTGCATTTCATGAATATTTATGTTGCTATTTATATCGTATAGTATACGCATGTACGGTGGTACTGAAAAAGTTAAGAAATAGGTGTTTAGTTGCCTCATATTTTTTTCTCTCCCTGTTACAAACAGGCTGCTTATTAATTAATTAAATGATAGGTTACCTTATGGATAGCTATAATTGGCCATCAAAAATGTAATCAATATTGTAACACATGTAACTAAGGCTGTTGTTATTCTAAATAAAACAAAAATAAAATAAAAATAAAGTTTAAAGTCAAAGTTTCTTATATGATTTGTATGAGCCGAAGCGACACGTAAGGAGTTGCTAACACTGGGGACTATCACGAAAAAATCAGCTGGCCCATGCAAGCTATCACCTCAAAGTTGTGTTCAAAATTATCTATCCCATTCTATATTCTATCTTTATACAGGGTGTTACGGTAAACAGTTGCATTACTTTAAGGGGTGATTTTACCCATGATACTAAACAAGTTTCCAAAAAAAACTTAGAGGAAATTCGTAAAAAAAATCGACTTTTAATACAAAAGTTCGATCAGCTGGTTGCATTTAGTATGGGTATGCATACAATTACCCCTTAAATTAAAGTAATGCAACTGTTTACCCTAACACCCTGTAGAGGAAGAAAGATACAGTTATTACCCTTTGAACACACAATTTTGCAGCAAGTCTGGCTCTTCAGAATACCAGAAAGACTTTGTAATAATGTGGTTGGTGTATTAAAGCTTGGTAAGTAGGTAATGAAAAAACATGGTCTTACGTTGTAAAACATGTAACTACCCAATGTCGAACACGCAACAGAAGACTGATCGGAAGCCGTAGAGTGTGAATTAAAGTAGGCATAAGGTTTCTTCAGTTTTATTAGACTGACATTGAAAATGATTTGTCTATTTCGAAGTGTGGTTTTTTAGGTTTCCGTAATTACCCGAAGGGTGCCAACGGGACCCTATTCATAAGCCTACGCTGTCCGTCCATCTGTCTGTCCTACCTTTAAAGGACTGTATCTTTTGAAAAATAGCTAGACGGTTGAAATTTTCATAGACTATGCGTTATTGTGGCTTATTTGCTAACTTAAATTAATAAAGCAAACAAAAGGTAAAAAATTAAGGGTGTGCCCACACAAGAAACGTGTTTCTTTCAACGTTTTTTGGATTTGCTGTATGTAAAAACGGTAATACATACAAGCGCCAAACTGTGTGTCTCTCTCAAAGAAACATTTAAGTTATTGTTAGATTTCATGGTTTTCCTTGAATTGTAGATGTAATTGTCAGAATTTTTTTTAACCTTATTTTATGATATGATAGACGAATTGAGAACCTCCTCCTTTTGTAAAGTTGGTTAAAAATTTGTAAGAAATGAACGAAATGATGAAGATCGGACCTGGGTGGTCTAGGTAGAGGGTATTAGGGTAAACAGTTGCACTACTTCAAGGTATGATTGTACCCATGATATTGATCGACTTTCCCCAAGAAACCTATAGGAAAATTTCATTTATTTTTTTCAACTTTTCATGCAAGAGATCGAGAAAGTGCGACTTTTTTTGAGAATTTCCTATCTGTTTCTTAGGGAAATTTGATCGGTATCATGGGTACAATCACCCCTAAAAGTAGTGCAGCTGTTTACCCTAACACCCTGTATATCAATAAGCCTTACAGATAACCACAGTGTGACAAATGGTGTGACAGGCCTGTATGCAAGAACAATATACTGTGCGAACACTAATTACCGATTTACCTAGAATATGAGTCAGTCAGTAGGTACTTGTCTGACATAAATGATTTAACGTCATATTAATTAAATTAATTGCGTCTATAAAATAAACTCGTCCTAGAACGAAGGTTAATTGGTATAAAAATATAAAATAACTTAGAGTAATTTGTAAAGTATGACACGAGGTTTTTAAGATATTTCCTGCGTCAATAAACCTATTAGTGTGAGATCCGACCGTAAAATTATGCACCTATTTCTTAGGCGAACGAAATGTGATTCTAGTTTATGCTTACACAGAGGTTAATTCAACGCCACCAAGTTGCCTAGAAAAATCTTGCCGCAAGTATCTTTTCCATTATGATTTGTGGTATAACTTTTTCCACCTGTCTGCTAGGGAAGTAAATGAGGTGCCATCGAAAGGACACCAGTCTAAACAACTGGAAAAACTAGGGTTGCCACCTCTCAGTCTGCCGCAACTCTAGGGTTGCCAGGTTCAAAAATGACTTCTTTGAACCTGGCAACCCTATAGTTGTGGCAGATTGAGAGGTGGCAACCCTAGTTTTTCCAGTACTTTAAATCAGTCTCCTTCCGATGGCACCTCATTTACTTCCCTAGCAGACAGGTGGAAAAAGTTATACCACAAATCATAATGGAAAAGATACTTGCGGCAGGATTTTTCTAGGCAACTTGGTGGCGTTGAATTAACCCCTGTGGAGGCATACACTAGAATCACATTTCGTTCGCCTAAGAAATAGGTGCATAATTTTACGGTCGGATCTCGGACCATATATATTCAATAAAATGCAGGGCAGAGCAAACCTCTTACGAAGAAGAATAAGAGGGTTGTCATAATGGACAGAAAAATCTGTAAATGTTTATGTACTTATAAGCTTTGTAGGACATAATCTCAAAATGGTTTTCGGATTAGGTGTTCCAAAAATTAAGACCTACCACACACATCCGGAATGCCGAATCAGAACTGTAATTTTGTGTAGAAACATCCATAACAAATCGTAATTCTGATTCGGAATTCCGAATTTGAATTCCGTATGTATGTGGTGGACCTTAATGGTGTCCATTGTTTTGTACAGGTAGGTACCGAAAGTCCACTCTACTTCAAAACGAGGAACGTATCACGTATTTCTACGTAAACTATTTTTATAAACCTAGTTTATGTTATATAAAGTGATTCATAATTGCTCTGACGATGATGTTATGATAAGTTATGAGTAGGTATTTATGATTCTAGTTTAGTATTGATTTAATTGACTTGTTAATTATCATCCCATCCCATCCATCTAATAGGTACTTAGGCCCGCCACTTACCTACATGCGGAATCGTGTAACGGAATTCTGCATTTCTTATTATTCGTGATTGTGATTTTGTTCGGAATTATTGAAGGGGCAAAGTAATCCTAATTCCTAATCCGAATTTCGTTACGGAATTCCGGATATATGTCGCAGGCCTTACAATTAAGACAAAATATTATATTGTAACTTTTCATTATAAATGCATGTTTATAATAATAAAAATACCATCAATACCATACAGGAACCTAAGACTTTTCTAAAATATTTCGGAAAATCAAAGATTTTATAACGTTTTAACTGTGAATCCCATGCATAGAACAATTCTATGTTAAAGATGATTTTTATTTCGGCCACTATGATTGGACAATCCTATACCTCCATAATATACAGGGTGTTTGGGTAAACAGTTGCATACTGAACAATTTTGTTGACTTTCCATACAAAAGGAAGGAAGGAAGGAAGGAAGGAAAAGGTAGATGTCGTGTCGTATCAAGAACTCATACAGAAAGGAAGCGGTAAAGAGACAGGATTGGCGAATGACGATAATACTAAATGCAATCAGTTGATTGAACTTTTGTTATGAAAACTAGTAATTTTTTTTTTGCGTATGTACCTTTGGGAAAGTTGTTCAGTATCATGAGTACAATTACCCATTAAAGTAATGCAACTGTCTACCCTAACATCCTGTACCTAGGTAAAAGACAGCTGGAGGAAACTTAAGAGCCATAATGTAAACTAGAATTGCAAAAGTGCAAGATTACCATACGAGTAAGCCATAAAAAGTTACTTCACAGTGAGTAGGTATTGCTAACATTGTCTACATGAGATTATAATGGCATTTCCTGGTTACATGCGTTTGTTTGCAGGTTAAGCAAACATGACCTGTTCTGTGCCCTTAAAGCCTTTGTGAGGTTGTTATACAGAGTCCTTCTTAATATACTGACACTTTTTTAAAGGGATAATCAGACCATCAAACTGAAAAACTTTCTCTTCGACGCCAACATCGAAATCGCGAAAAAAAAATCGGCTGTCCCATGCATTTGGCTCGAGTATGTTTGCAGTTTTGTATAGAAGAGCTTTTTTTTCACGATTTCAATATTTGTGCCATAGAGAAAGTCGTTCAGTTTGACGGTCTGATCATCCCCTTAAAAAGTGTCAGCATAGTAAGAAGGACCCTAATTGACCCTATATTATACGAATTGAACTTATTGAACCCTACCACACAATACAGACAAATTTCTATCATGAGCACAACCCCACCAGTACTCCATGCAATGGTATCATGATGCTTTATAATAGTAGGTACCTATAGGAACCTACTGCAACAGAAACAAGGTGGTAAGAACAAAAAAAATCTGCTGTTTCATATATTCTTTTCCTTACACCCTGCATAGGTACGTCTGTACTTTTTAGGTATAGTAAACGCCTAAGGTCTAAGGACGTTCAGTCCACTACTCTGATGAGACCAAAATTCGGATTGCGGATCAGTGATGAAAAAGTATCCATAATTTCGACAAACTCTAATCTAAAATGTACCTATAGGATTTTCTTGGATTAACCAAGAAAGTTTGAATTGATCCATTCGAACGCAGTGCACAAGTGTTCTGAAATGAAATTCATGCCATGAATTAGGTATAATGACGCTATTATATGGCATACGATGATACGAATACGATACGTCCTGTAAAGAATAAAATGGGAGTTTCAGAGTTACGGCAGAAGTGTGCGAAGACTGCGAAGCAATGTCGAGAATCGCTGCGGTTGTTGGTATCACGAATGGCGTCAAAACTCAAAAGATACATAAATTATTTTTTCTCAAACATGCTTGGAAATGTGAGCATTATTTTGACAACCTTCTTCGAGATAAATCGAAATTGCTGTACTGGCCAAATACATGCGCGCAGCGGCCGGCGATGTTGTATGAAAATCCATATCTGTCGTGTTTAGCGGCCAAGTATAGTACATTACTGCAGCGGCCAGCAACAGAATGGACTTACGTATGTGTGCCTCGGCTTCGCCTCGGCCCACATTTACACGTTCGTCCATCAATGCCTAGTTGTGGCCAAGGCTTGTATAGTACTTTTCTCAAATAATGCACGGAAATTAAAACAGTAAATTTTCTCAAATAATTCGCGGAAATTAAAACTCTTTTCAAAATCAATGACGAACATCGAACAACAATTAGTTTTTTTTTTTTTTCAATAAACAGCTTTCTATTTGCAAGCCAGTTCGAAATTTAAATAAAACCATTGATAAGTTACCTCCTTGGTCGCCATGTTTAGGAGAAAAACATCGTTCCATTTTTAAATTACACGACAGATATGAGTTTACTATGTAATTTATTTGGCCGCAAAACACGACAGATATGGATTTTCATACAAACATTGCCGGCCGCTGCGCGCATGTAGTTGGCCAGTACAGCAATTACGATTTATCTCGAAGAAGGTTGTCAAAATAATGCTCACATTTCCAAGCATGTTTGAGAAAAATTACATAGTAAACTCATATCTGTCGTGTAATTTAAAAATGGAATGATCTTTTTCTTCGAAACATGGCGACCAAGGAGGTAACTCATCAAAGGTTTTATTTAAATTTCGAACTGGCTTGCAAATAGAAAGATGTCTATTGAAAAAAAAAATTGTTGTTCGTCATTGACTTTGAAAAGAGTTTTAATTTCCGCGAATTATTTGAGAAAATTTACTGTTTTCATTTCCGCGCATTATTTGAGAAAAGTACTATACAAGCCTTGGCCACACTGGGCATTGATGGCCGCTGCATTAATGTACTATTACTTTAATCCGAGCCTATTGTAATAATTAGTTTCCTAATTTTAAAACCAGGCACCATGCAGTAATATAAATTTCTTATCATTCATTTTAAATCGATTTTTACGGTGCTCCGTAAAACGCGATGAATGATTCATAGCTATACCGATCGTAAATCGATTTCATACATGAAATTAACAACAGATGGCTCGAATGAAAATGTACAATTTCATTGACACGCCGTGTTAAGAAACAAAAGGATGTATATTCAACAAATAGACAGTTTCTATATGAAATCATTAAGCATATTGTCTACTGTATTGTTAATTTTGTTTTATTCTGAAGCTCGTGTTTTATTGTTATGTAATTTAACGATTTATTATAGGAAAGAAATAAAGTATTATTTTCAATACACATGTTAATTCCAATAACATTGTTTTAGTATAATAATATAAACAAATACCGAAGTATAATAATTCTTACAGGAATTCTTTTAGTTTCGTTCGCCTATGAATTATTTTATGCTCTAGGTAGAGTTGCTGTAGGTAGGATATTTTATTCCAGATAGATTTTAATTATTTGAGGGTATTCTTTTTTTTAAGAAAGATAAAAGGCGCGAGAGCCTTGTTTAGTCACGCATTAGCCACGCGACATAGCGTTCTCACGTCTTAGCTCACGTCACAGAATAGATAAAAGTATACAGCGTGTAAGGAAAAGTATCATTAACCTTTAAACCACAACTCTACCTATTAAACTGAATAAATTTTACCATGGGAGCAAACCGATCCGAGCAAAAAATAAATCTACTGTTGCATACATTTGCGTCGAGCAGGTATTAGGAATTTAGTATAGAACAGCAGATTTTTTTATGCTCTGAAAGTTTTGCTCCCATAGTAAAAGTTGTTCAGTTTGATGGGTAGAGTATGTGGTTTAAAGGTTAATGATACTTTACCTTACAAATATCCGTATCAGGACTAAATATTTTTTTGATAATGTAAAGTTTAATTTTAGTTAGACATAGGTAAGTCAGAGTAAGTAGACGACCAAATAAGTTAAACAAACATTCTCAAAATTCTAAAAAACACCGTATGAACGATCACGAACACGAATCACGAAGGATAAGGCAACACACGAATATGAAAAATTATGATGTCATAATATTGTAATAAAATAATTGATGACGAATCATTTTATCTAAGTTTGCATATCCAATTGACATGTCAAGTGTTATTGAAACGTTTCCTACAATATTTGCGAGGGGACTTTTTATATGAGGATAAAATACGTATATTTGATTTGTGGGACTTTGTGATCGTTAGTTAAAGGACACTCAGAAAATGCAGTTACAGGGTTAAATCTATAGTAATAGTTTAAGATCTATGTTATTTTTATGACCTAGCCTAGCTATTGCCATATACAGGGTGAAATTGATATCATTAGCATCCTTTTTAAGTAAGAGTCTACCCATCAAACTGAACAACTTTTACTATGAGAGCAAACCGATCGGAGCAACAAAAAAATCTGCTGTCCCATACTAAACTGCAATGCTTACTCGATTCAAATGTATGCCACAGCTGATTTTTTAGTTGCTCCGATCGGTTTGCTGCCATAGTAAAAGTTGTTCAGTTTGATGGGTAGACCCTTAGTTTAAAAGGATGCCAATGATATCAATTTCATCCTGTATATTCCGTGCTATTGCAAACAGTTCTAGGTCTGGCCGCGCAACCGTTTATTTTACCTTTAAAGGGTGAAATTGATATCATTAGCGTCTACCCATCGAACCGAACAACTTTTACTATAGGAGCAAAATGATCGGAGCAAAATAAAACAGTTCCTTGTCTTTTGGCAAGAATGTTAAATCATAAAACTGTCCTTTATTTAATTTGTACGATCAATCTTAGAACCTAATGTTGTTACTCCTGTCGTAGGTAATTAATTAGTCATAGAATAACAAAGATTGCCTAGAGGTAGGTATAACATCGTAGATCCATCAAGTTCTTCGACAATGTGTAATGAATAGTTGAGTCCATCATTCATAATCATAGAGTTCATAATAAACTATTATTACATCAGCTGACTTGTCGAATATTCTTTGTTACAAGAAAATCTTGACTTCGTGTTTTAATTGAGTTTTTAATAAATAAAAACTGCTTTATTGTATATAGCGGCCCGTCCCGGCTTCGCACGGGTGGAGGTCTAATCTTTTCTAGCAATAAATATAGCCTATGTTACTCAGGGTGAATGTAGCTTTCGAATGGTGAAAGAATTTTTGAAATCGGCCCAGTAGTTTCTGAGTTTATTCATTACAAACATACAAAAATAGGTACAAATCTTTCCTCTTTATAATATTAGTGTAGATGTAGATTACTATTATTATTACCTATACAGGGTCTTTCTTAATATGCTGACGGTGTTTTAAGCAGACGATCAGACCATCAAACTGAACAACTTTCTCTATGAGACCAACAACATTGAAATGGCAAAAGTAAAGGCATGGCAAAAAAACCAAATCTATGGGACAGCTTTTTTTCGCGATTTTTATTGGTTTCATCGTTATTATAAAGTTGTTCAGTTTGATGGACTGAATTACCCCCTAAAGTATGTAGCACATTTAATTGTACTCTGATTGCGATTTTTGAAAGTCACACGTTCAATCCGTAGTAGAAAATGACAATATTACTATGGAGGATATGCAACATTCGATCAGTTTTGAAAGTACGAGAGTTTAGAAGGAATAAGTCTGTTTTTCGCTGTATTTACCGTCATTCTCATAATTTGTAGCATAAAAAGTATACATTACAACAGAATCACCTGGCAAAATATTGTAACCTTGAAGAGATTGGAAAAATGTCAACTCTGTAACTAACTAAAAATAACTCACGTAGCTTAGGTAATCAACGTAGGTAGCGGAAATAAAGCAAAGTCAGTTCCTGTATCTAACCATGTAACATAGTGTAATAGAATACCTACTATGTAATGTGTAGTTTGATATTTAGGTATTAGTTAACAGTCATTACGTCAATCATGGGTTTAGTTAACTATCAATTCAAAAACAAGGCGTGTCAGTCATGGTACGAAAGATATTCCCTTTCAGTATGAGCAGAAACTTTTCTGATTGTAGCAAGGTCCAATTTTAAGAGGGCTATTCGAGCTCAGTGGCGCCCTCGTCACAATAATAAAGATTTCTCAATAAAGAAAGCCTAAATTAAAAAAGCGCCTACTAGATAAACCACAAAAGCCTTCAAGCCATTGTTATACAATACTTTTAAAGGTTCTAAACATTCCACTTTTAAATAATTTCGATTAAAAACAAAAGCAGCCGTTTTTTTCTTTTTTCGAAATTTGTATGTTTAGACCTTTAAAAAACCTATAAAAGTATTCTATGAAAAATGCTTGATGGCTTTTGTAGTTTATCTAATGGGCACTTTTTTAATTTAGGCTTCCTTTATTGAGAAATCTTTATTATTGTGACGAGGGCGCCACTGAGCTCGAACAGCCCTCTTAAGAGGATATTACAGGGCGTATGAGACAGCCCTCTGCAGACTGAAACGGTGAACTATGACCATCAAACCGATCAACGTTCATTATGTAGCTTAACCTCAGGAAATGCGAAAAAAAATCTTCTGTTTCATACGAAAATTTTAGATCATAAATAAATTAAATTAGTAAATTTCACGGCTCTACAAAAAATGCTAAACTCTACTAAAATTCATACGTTTCAAATGATGTTATTATTATTAAGTACCTACTTTGGAGCATAATTTTCTTTACTTTAATTTCACGGTTATGACGTCCGTCTTACGTAAAACCCAGCACCTAATAATAATTTATAGCGTGCATATAGAACATGAAATAATTTCCAAATTCTTACCTACCGCAATTTTTTTTTATGCACCAAAATTTTTTTATTTCTAGAATCATTTTAAATTATTATTATATTTTTTTTTTTTTATACTAAATGGTTTTTTTTAATTCTGTATGGGTTAAAAACCAATTTTTTTTCCTATTAAGTGTGTATCGCTATCGACCGATCGGTCTAATGATTTTCTATGGGCGGTCCAAAAAGTTGTAAGGGTATATGCAACACCTTATTACCACGCCTCAAAAATAGGTGTATTTTGCTCTATTTCTGAAGTCTTTCGTTTTCTCACTCATCTCAACTAATTTTAGAAATATCTACGAGCTACATAATGCCATTCTTTGCTTCGATCTTGGCTCTGGCCAACATAATTTCAAAGGCATTTGTAAGGATCCCGCTACAGGGCCACTTTTGTGGATATTCGAGATGGCGAAATTGGCGAAGGACCCTCGGCCAGTAATCTTCAAACCCGTTAAACAGAATTCAAGCTATTTGGAATGCTATAGGTTAAATAAAAGCTTACCTTAACATCAATAAGTCTAACAGTAAACGCCGCAGCATCGGGCGCCGTCAGCCGCAGCTGGCAGGGTGTGCGGGCGGGGGTGGAGGGGGGGCGGACCAGCGCCAGCGCAAGTGCTGCGCCAACGCCGACGCTTCCCCCGACCTCCACCTCTTTGGTGCGGCCGCATAGTAGACTAGAGCACAACCCTGTGAACAAGGAAACACATAGTTTCATATAATCATGAACATTAAAATCAACTACAAAATCATCTGCAGATATTGGTCTCATAATTGATGTTTGATGGTCTGAAGCACGCTTTAAAGTTTACACCCTATACGATAGGGCCACAGACCGGACACTGCATACAAAAAATTTAAATTGACAAGATGACGTCAGCACCTGCGAAACCAAAGAAATTGAACCTTAAGTCTTCTTCGTAGGTAACGAGTAACCAAATGCGAGGTACCAGAGGGCGATAGAGGGGGTGAGGTAAAAAGTTGGTGGGAGGAAGGGAGTGTCCGTACTGTATCTAGTAATAGATACTCTTTCTTATACTGTGGTAGGGCATAGACCCACACAGTCCATACGCCCTGTGTGGGCGATAGTCCTCCACGTATGCCCCCTAATGCGGAATGGTATAGACTTCACCACGCATTACAATTTCTTCTTCAGCGTATGTAAGTATACAGGTTTCCTCATGGAGTTTTTCTTCACACTTTACTTTACCTTATCCAGCTTATCGTAACATACTTATATACCTATTACATTAGAATTATGTGTAGGTAGGTTAAAATACTATGTTGATAACATTGAATGGTCACGAACTTTACCTAGGTAACAGATAAAATAACAAGAAAAATTTACATAAAAATCGTGTAAACAATTAAATAGGAACGTACCTTTGCAATAATTCAATAGAATCGAGGAAAAACGTAATCTTTAAAGAAATAATATAAAATATTGAGCTGGATTTATCCTCAAGACAGGTACCTAACACTAGGATTCTAATTCTTGGGTAAACTTTTGTTGTAAGAAATCGTGAATTTCGTCATAAGTTCTTTGCCGTACCTGCGTAGTTTATTTGTTATACTTACTGCCTATTGATGCGTAAGTATTAAACTACTGAGTTGAGATCACAATATTAGTACGTAAGCGTAGTCAGAGTAAACAAATAGGTACCTATTATAATAGTGAGTCCTTTGTACCAAGCTCTAGGACTAGGACTTCGCGGTGAAGTATTCTGCCCTGCTATAAGTAAAATAAGCATAAGTGCACCGGGAACAATGTGCGCTATGTTTTTTTTAGCGGCCCTCTAAGTATTGCCCTCTTCCTCTACCCTAAGGTTGTCTGGAAGAAATCGCTTCTTAGCGATAAGACCGCCTTATTTTGTGCCTCTTGTATTTTTTCTCTGTATTTTACTGTTTATGTTTTGGTGTAAAATAAAGTATATTTGATTGATTGATTTCGACGACCCGGTTGGTGTAATGGTTACCACGCCGGACTGCCAAACCTGGGTCCTGGGTTCGAATCCCGGTTCGGTCATGGATGTTTATATGTTTGTGCCGTTGTTGTATGGTTTCCATAATAAACAGCCTATAAATAGTGCTTTCTTGGGATCATTACAATGTATGTGCCTGTGAGATTTATTTATTTATTGATTGACTGTCGTCTTCTTCTCACTCTTAGAATTGCCCTCTTCCTCTCACCCTTATTACAGGAATCCAGAAAAAAAGACTAAACGTGGATTGATTTGTCTGCTCTTAAAAAAAACTATCTGCGTACCTATCTAATCCGTCACCGCGTGATTATAGAATTAGAAATGAAGATTTCCAGCTCCATCAAGCGTCATCAAAGAAATTAAAAAAAAAATAGAAAATATGTAGATTACTTATTATATTAATAAAGAGAAGCAGACCCCAACAGAGAACATAAACAAATATATTTATAAAGAGAGTATCACATTAAAAAGGCGCAAGTCTTTAAAATTAACATCTCAATAAGGCCAAGACAACTCAAGCGAGCCCAAAATAGCCATTCCATTACGGCAGCAGCTATTTTAGGACAATCAGTTAAGTATGTTGTTTAACTGAGTGAAGACCCTAATTGAGCAGTAGTCTGCATTTAAAAAAAGATTATTAAGTGGTATTTAAAAGCCCTGGTTGGGTCAGCGACATCACAAAAAGATTGGAAGATCATCTTGTACATCTTCCGTATCTTTGGAGGATGTTGAAGGTACACACGGAAGATGTAGGCAGGACAGAGAGAGATCACGAATCACAGACCCCTTCAACCGCCATCGATTCGAAACTGAACTTGATTATGAAGGAATAATACAATGATCTTCGTAAGTACATTACCATTAACAAAGGATTCTTTTTCCATATACCTACGAAGTTGTAAATGCGGTTTCGAGAGAGGAAATCGCTCAACGACCATGACGTTATACAGGGTGTTAGAGAGGGGGTGATACCTATTTTGTCTGTTTTCGAACCGATTTTTGATAAACAAATTATTACATTTAATATATATAAGTCACATAACAGTGTAGATACGTTCTTTCTGCAGGGCATCTAACCGTTGAAAACACGATTCTATTAAATTTTCTCGATAGAAAAGAGGAGCAAAGTAAGTTCGATTTCAGATTTATAACCAGTTTTACAAGAATCACCCTACACCATTTCTTATGAATATATCATCATTTGAAAGGTAAATAATTATAGCAGGGCTTCTACCCTATGGATTTTTCCCCAAACACCCAAGAGAAAAGATATTGATGAAAAATACGTTTTTTTGCGATCTTGCTTTCAATTGAAGCGGGATGGCTAATTTCAAAAGTTTGCTTGTTAGAAAGAGAGGCTTGCTCTACTAATGCCCAGTCTTAAGAGGTGATTGAATAACAATGATACTGAACAATTTTCCCCAAGAAACCTTTATGAAATTAGCAAAAAACGCTTCTTCGCAGTACTTCCTATTTCTATGGCTTCTTGTTGAATGACCACTTTCCAGAAAATGACAGATTCTAGTTAACACTTTTTGACTATCACTTTTTCAGGATATGAGCTCGTCAAAAATGAAGAATTTCAACCAGCTGGTCGAGTTTAGAGCCCCTGTGGACTTCATCATTTATCATCATAAGGCTAAGCTAACAAGGAAATTGCATAATCGACCGTATAAGTAAGTACTTTCGCAGAACGTTCTAGTAAATAGTAAACTAAAATAGAAACTCCAGCGCATACGATATGTTGACTTAAAAGGACTTGAAGCCATAGCCATTGCCAATAACTAATGAACGATTGAGTTGAAGTCCAACTAGCGGTGCAATCCAACAAGATACAGTTAAAACTGCAGAATTCTTACGCCAATGAGGGCAATGATATGTAGTAAAAGATACTCTTTCTTATACTGTGGCAATGATTTCTCCCGGAGAGGGGATAGCCCATACGGAAGAGAGCTAGCAACTCAATCACGAGGCGGCGGTTCGATTCTTGGCCTGTACCATTAAGTTCTACGGAATTTATGTACGGTTGTTTTTATCATCACTTAGCTCGGCGGTGAAGGAAGGAAAACATCGTGAGGAAACCTGTATACCCGAGAATGAAAGGAAAAATTCCAGCAGTTCGGAGGAATGTGTAAAATATGGTCGAGCTTGGGGGAACAGTATAGACCAGCTATGGTTGCAGTGTTACATAACGAACCTTTTTTGCAACAATAATAAATATTATCTCCCCATCTTCCTCGTAACTTATCAGGTCATCGTTATCGTCATCGTCAGCCCGCATCCAACCACTGCAGTTACCTACTTATTACTCAACTACTCAGGAGAATATAAACCTCCAAAGTCGACACCACATGGCAGACCGACCACTTTTATTAAGTGATTCACTAAAATTCTGGGGTGCGCCAACCTCATTCCCCATTTTCTACCCAAAAAGAAGGCCAGCCTTGTACTCATACCTACCGTGGCAACATGGAGGATTTCAACGATCACGATACCTGGATCTACTCGATGAATCGCTCCTCAAAGTTTTTTGTGTTTTTATATTCAGTGTTTTAATTTTAATTAAATTTTTTTAATGTTTAAAATAAATATCGCACCATACCAACTGATTTTGAAAATCGAAATAAACTGGAAACTTAAGTTTTAAAACAAAAGACGCCTCCAACATAATGCGTGTTCAATTCTATTTTTAGCCGCATTTGCGTAAGTATGTACACCCACTTAATTGCTCATTGCACACACGTCTTCACAATCGAGGTGTGCGCTGCAAGCTGCATTGCTAACATTTATCATTATTGGACTGTAGGTCTGTTTGTTTGTCTGAGTTATGTTGATTCTTTATCTGCTTGTCTCGAGTCGCCGTGTCCGCCATTTTGATTAGGTGAACCTTTTATTAAAATGGCACATGATAGTAGGTAATACCTACCTAGTCATAATTATAAGGTTTGAAAAACTATGATTTAACTGTTCAAATAGGATAGATATCGGTCAGAGAACAATACATATGGGTTGGTACGGCAGGCAGGTAGGTAAATTGCAATTCTATTGCAAATCAAATGTAACTTTTTTTCTATACGTCATCATCATCAATCATCAGATCATACATTAGGTAGGTCTGTATGCAGGGCAGGTCTTTTCTTTTCTTACATCTTTACTATAGTAGTTAAACTTGACGTCAAACGTAATAAAATGAAGTATTCAAAATAAAAACTTGTGGATATCAAAATTTTAGCCAAATGGGAAAAATAAGCTTTCTCTCTTTATTTGTGTTTTAGGTCTTAACCTAAAACACAAATAAAGAGAGAAAGCTTATTAGTTTATGTAATAAACGAGCTTTTGACCCGCGACTTCGTCAGCGTGGATCTCTAGGGGTCGATTATCAAAAAATCCTTTCTTAGTGCAACCCTGTCCCCTACATTTTACATCCTTTGTAGAATTTACTCGTATATGTATTCCTCGTGTTCTCTTCTTCGGTTCTCATCTCATCTTCAACGGTTTAGGCTTTGCATTGTCAGTCAGTCATGGAACTCTTAGTATACAGGGTGAAATTGATATCATTAGCATCCTTTTAAACTAAGAGTCTACCCATCAAACTGAACAACTTTTACTATGGGAGCGAACCGATCGGAGCAAAGCAATTTAGTATGGGACAGCAGATTTTTTAGTTGCTCCGATCGGTTTGCTCCCATAGTAAAAGTTGTTCAGTTTGATGGTTAGACTCTTAGTTTAAAAGGATGCTAATGATATCAATTTCACCCTATAGAGATAACACTGTACCTACTCCTTATATTATTGTAATAAATAAGATCCAACGGGAAAAGATGATCACAATCATGGTATGGTATAGGCAAAGCATAGGAAAGTAAACGAGTATGGTACTACTGTACTACATAGTATTACACCCTACCTACTTAGGTATAATCAATGATGAACATGAACACAGTCATGTGAATTAATTTAGCGGGTTTCTACGTCATCTTTATCGTTTCTCTCAATGAAAATAATAGCATAGTTTTAAATACAATTTCTATGAATCATGTACAACATTGTATGTTCCCATTAGACATTCAATATTCAAGAATTTCTCGTCTTGTACAGGCAATTATACTAATAAGGTAATAAGATCAAGTAGGTAATTATAAACTGTGAGATTCATGCATGCGGCATGGTGCTATTTTAAGTTCTGTGATCAAACTGATGTTTTATAATCTAAAGAACTGATTCTGATTTGCTCTATTTCCTTTTGGGACTTTTTAATCAAAATTTCCTAAGTCTTTATCTTTAATTTTTTCGGTTGCAAAAGTTTTAGTTATGTACGAGCTTTTACCCGCGACTTCGTCCGCATAAATTATATACCACATTTTAAGTCAAATGATAAGCTATCAAACAAAAAAGTTTCATCAAAATCGGTTCTCTAGTTTTTGCGTGATACTCGAACAAACAAACACCCAAACAAACAAACAAATAAACAAACAAACAAACAGACAAAAAATCCTAAAATTAGTGATTTGGAATCAGGGAAGCCTAAAAAATAAAAAACCATGTCGTAATTTTTTTTTGTAAATATCTTCAATTACACACACTTCTGTTACAGTTTTATAATAGTTTAGATATCTATCTAATTAATCTAATACGTTTGACAGCTCTATGAAAAAGTTAGGAATATTATTCTTAGTTTTTCATATTGTGAAATCTGTTTAAACGTTTTTAGATTTAGCGTTAATTCATTCATTAATAGCGTCAATATCGAATGAGATATTTAGGTAAATGATATCAATCAAGATGTATGGGGATTTCGGCCGAATTGTGATCATCATGATCATTAATAAAGACAACGTATGATAGAAATACAATTCAATACAAAAAGTCCCAATTTGAATGTTGTAATTTATTAAGCTCCTTTTGGATTACAATCAAGTGTTGCTTGTACTTTTCAAGCCACTTCTGCAGCGTCTAAGTTTCATACGAGTTTGAGCTAACTTCCTCAATACTGAAGATGCCGTTTTTATAAATAAAAATAATTCCCTATTAAATAAAACATCCTGTGACATGTAGTGACTTATTTATGACGTGTATTGTTTTATACTTATCTCGGAAGCGTTGTGGCGTGTTGCATTATTGCGTACGCGCATAAACACGTGGCTAACCACGATGTCTTTAATAAAAATAGTAGTCATGGAGCAATCATGGAGTGGAGTGGAACGTGGGGTAACTTCCTTGAGGGTACACTTGTGCCCTGCAGTAGGAAGATAATGTAATGTTACAAAAGTAAAAATAGACATTTTAAATTTTAAGGGGGGTGTTATGCCATCAAACTGAACAACTTTCGCTGAGATAATGAGACCAACATCGAAATCGCGGAAAAAAAAAATCTTATCTCGAGTAGATTTGTAGTTTAGTATGGAACATCAGATTTTTTTTTCGTGATATTCGTCCCTAGTGAAAGTTGTTCAGTTTGATGATCTAAGTCACCCCCTTAAATGTTTATTTGTATTTTTGTAACACCTTGTATAGGCTGATGATGATGATGGCCCGTACAAATATTATAAACCAATCCTAAACGCAGGTGGTTTCATGCTGTAAACAGTTTAGATTTATTTAATTAATGTGGGAAAGCCTCTGCTTTTGCGTCATGCAGGTAAGGTAAGGTAGGTAGGTAAGGTAGGTTGAAGACCTCTAATCTATTGTCAAGCTTATCGCCTTATCATATCAGTTAAGTACCTTAAAAAAGGGAGGGACGTTGGTTCCGAAAATACTAAGTATGACATTGACCTTTCTTTATTATTGTAATGGCCAGCCGTTCCCACCCGCAAGCAAAAAATGAGAGTTTATTTATAAACAACATTAGAAGACCTACGCAATTTGTCCTCGTTTTCAGCTTTATTTACCTAGTTCTTATTGGTTTTTACTTTTTAGTGAGAACATAATATTTGAAATATGTTTTTCTTTTATTTATGAATTAAATAACATTATATTTTCAACACGCTGTTGATCAACAAACTGTAGCTGTAGATTGTCCATAGATACCCATAGTACATTCCATTCCAAATAGCAACGAAATAAAGATTTTTTTTACTACAGAGTAAAGAAACAGAGATTTGAAACACTTCTCTCACTTATTCTTAGAACAGCTTTAGTATCGTCCAAAATATTTTGGATAGTAGTACCTGCTACATCTTTCTGATAAATAAATTACCTATATTTTTGCTTATCCAAATTGGCCAGAAAGCTAAATAGGAATCGGAATATATTTTCATCCTTATATGGACTGAAGTATAGGTTTATCGTGATCGTTTTTGTTGGAACTGGATATATTCGTTGGAATTTTGAGATAAAGTGAAAAATTTCACGATATATACAGGGTGTCCCGTAAACCGACGCCAACCCGGCGCATGCTGATAGGTTAGGTCATGACTAAACGGAATATCAAAATTTGACTTTAGTAAAAGTGGCTTAGTTTTCGAGATATTGACAGTTTTAACACAGATACCTACTCTACTGCATAGAGCATTTGTAGCGGTGGCACTCAAAATAGTGACTAAGGTAAAGAGTTTCACGAATTTCATAAAACTGTCCTTATCTCGAAAACTAAGGACCATTTCCTATAGTAAAATGTTGACAGATTGATTGACTGTTTTTTTTTTTTTTAGTATATTCTGGTTAGGCATGAACTAACCTATCAGCATCCACCGGGTTGACGTCGGTTTACAGGACATCCTGTATAAAAAATCGACAGTCCTTAGACAACCAGAAATGCCCAGAAATACTATGCTCTACCCAGAACTTTTACCTTACCTACCTTACCTTACCTACGATACAAAAGGTTCAAATGATATCACCTATTCATATCAGGCTATTTTTGTACTACCAAATGTTATGCACGGCGCGGTATCATAAAAGTACCTAATACTTAATAGTTTTCATAAACCTATTACTAAAACTTTCTATTTCAACGATATTGTATTGTGTCGTATAAACGAGAGTTCTTGAATTTTATGAAGGATATTTTTGTTCCAAACTGTGAAAAAATTGCATAGATAGGTACTACGTCTAAAGGCACCTACTTAGTGGAAAGCACGTGGAAAGATAGTTTTTTTTTTAAATATTGCTTGCGCTTTGTAATTTTACTTCGAGCTTATTACTTTGAATATTTTGTATTTGTAACACGAAACGAAACTATTATTGCAATTGGTTTGTACCTATATCTATCATATTAGTCTATATTACAATGCGTACATAAAAGCTATTGTAAAGTAAGCTTATACACATGCATATCACAATTTGGCCAAACTCTCCGTACATCTTGCATGATGTCATTTGGGTCGAAAGACCAGGCAAATGTATTACCCATTACCTGACCTAATACAATTTGTAATACCAACTAAGAAAAGTGTATGATCAATTTATTTTTAGATACGTAAATAAACCCGCTAAATAAGTGGCTAACTGTTGCCAAAGACTGCAGTAAACAAGCGTTTATAAAGGATATGTCGTCTTGCTATTCAGTAACATTGATTACTTACTTACCTACTTATACTTTGCCCCACTGTTTATCGTAAACATTACGTTTTATATCGATCTAATAAAGGAGATCATTCCTCTGAGATCTATCTATAGGTACTTTATTCCATGATTAATTGATTAGTCAAGCACATCTTTTTGTCGTATGGCATAAGTCGTATTTTTTTTTTAATCGATATTTTTTGGTATGAATGAATCAATTCATTGATAGTATATTGCTTCCAATAGGTAACTGTGGCAAAAATATGGGTACATACTTAGGTACTTATATATTGCATACGCGAAAATCTGTCCACTAACCTAATGACAACAAATTAAAGTAAATGCCAGTGTTACGTACTATTGTTTACAGTAAAGACGTAATAGGTTAGTTGAATGAAGAACCTAGGTATTCCAACTTCCTGGTTTTCGTCCTACATCTTCTACATCGTAATGTTCTACATCCATGACCGTCTATGTTATATTTGCGTCTTATTGGGAAAAGTAATTTGTTAACACATACCTAGGGACTATCTGCGCTTTCTGTGGTTAAATTAGAATAGACTTTGTACCAATAACTTACGTGATTCTAGTGGAACAATTCTAAGTAACTTTTTTGCATTTAATTCTTTCTGGTGACATGTGCGTCAAACAATATCAGAACTTTATACCTACCTACCTATAAATGTGTAGGTATATGTAAATCTTGTGTTTTTCTTTACGTCAAATGTGGTAAAGTACTACCCGTTTGTTTGGAGTTGGCCGTCGATGACCGTTACGAAATTTCGTCACAGGCACATTAACTGGTCCCGTCGACAAAAAATAATGTAATAAGCAAATAAAAATTTAAAATTAAAAGCGATATTAGTGATCGGGACGGACGTGCCGTACGTGGTTGCGTTGCTAAAGGTTATAAAATTGCGTTTAATAGGGTCTCTTAGGGGTGCGGTATGGTGAAGCGGGAAGGGAGGGAACGGCCAACTCGAAGCAAATGACTAGTATTGGACTTTAAGCTCTAATTAAATGTCCTGAAGATGAAGGATACTGGCAAGTTACTGTGAAACCTATCTATTGTAATGTATTATTATACCTGTAATAAAATTGTGCAATAAAGAATATTTGTATTTGTAACAAATAATAAAAATGTCAAAAAGTTAAAAATTAAGGGGGGGTTCTCAACAAGAAATTAGTTTTTATCAACGTTTTTTCGTCACGCTCTATCTATCGTAAAAACGGTAATACATACAAGCGTCAAACTTAGTGTGATTATAGAGCAAACTCTACAGAATAACAACAAATACTAAAATCCGGCCAAGTGTGAGTCGGTCTTGCGCTAAAGGTCCCGAACAAAAAACTTTTTTTTTCTAAGTTAATAATGTCGTGTTCTGTGGTGGTGTGGTACGGAACCCTCGGTGCGCGAGTAGCCCGACTCGCACTTGACCGGTTTTATTAGGTACTAGTATTTATTCTGTGCCAATAGTACACACGGCGACAGATCAATCTCTGTCGCTGCCATATAGGGTACCTATTAAATTTTCAAAGGATCTTTTACATTTTGTAGTAGATAATAAAAATAGGGAAGAAATCTTCTTACAAATTACATAAGTACAAGTTTCCATATGAAAGAGGTCTAGAAAAACAAAGACTCAGGAAGACATTAGCTCAAACGAGGGCATTAGTCAAAGATTGTTATGCAAAATTGTCGAAGCATCTCGTAGACTATTCTCTATGGTCTATTATCTAGGTTTCTAGCACGTCTGTATTCCCATGAGTCTGTTCTCAGGTCTTATGGGACGGTATGGGATACCGTTCGTTGGCCCAGTTGGAAGAAACGGATACTTGGATTCTATAGCTGGTGCGCGATCAATTTGTTCTTGTCGTGTTCATGACTAATTGTACGTTTTTTGAAACAATTCCAGACATTTTGTACACAATGCTACTGGCTAACTTTCTCCATCACAGAACAACTAAGTAGCGTTCGAAAATATCAAATATTTATAATAAACGAGCTTTTACCCGCGAATTCGTCCGCATAAATTATATAACAGATTTTAAGTCAGATGATAAGCTATCAAACAAAAAAAGTTTCATCAAAATCGGTTCAGTAGTTTTTGCGTGATACTCGAACAAACAAACACCCAAACAAACAAACAAATAAATAAACAAACAAACAAACAGACAGACAAAAACTCCAAAAATTGGTGATTTGCAATCAGGGACAGGTAAAAACCATGTCGTAATTTTTTTTTTGTAAATTTCTTCAATGTACAGACACACTTCTGTTACAGTTTTATAATAGTTTAGATAACAAAATATCAGATATTTTATGATATACAGTGATGTAAGGAAAAGTATCATTAACCTATAAACCACATACTTTACCCATCAAACTGAACAACTTTTACTATGGAAGTAAATCTGTCAGAACAAAAAAAACCAGCTGTCTCATACATTTGAGTCGAACAGGTGCTGCAGTTTAGTATAATGGAACAGCTTTTTTTTATGACCAAAATGTGACCCGAAATTCAGTATTTTTAATTTTACTCAAAAACAGCTGGAGTTAGGGGAAAACTGTCAAAGAAGTAAATACATCGACCCAAAGTAATGGGATAGGTGCAGGAAAATGTTGATTTTTGATCGAAGAAACAGCCTTGACTCTTTAGTTCATCACCACTGTACCATACTGTACCTAGGTAGGTAGTTAGGTACCATGAAATCCCAGAAAAAAATCCAGAAAATTTGACAATTATTAAAATTTTAAGTAGGGTTTTCTTGCCACTTTAAAAGGGAAAACGGTAGTGAGTTTATGTGCCTGTACCTTTGTAGGTATGTACGTAAAATCCTAAATAGCGTTGGCAATAGAAAGTTGAATCCGTTTCAAACACGTAACGACCCAGTCAGACATAGACAGTCTGTCTAACTCTACACGTTTTGTAACTATACCTACTGTAGCTGTACTAACTTGGGCCTGCGGCTTTGCTCGTATAGGTAAGGGGGCGTCCATTATTCATGTGAGGTGATTTTGATGATTTTTCGAATTGGTGAGATGTCTTTTTTATTTCCTTAAATGATGGTTATATTGTTACATATATTAAACAATTTTTTAGGAAAAAATTGCTACTAGGTACAGTGGGCCGCAATAAGTTATATATAAGTACACTTTAGTACTACGACGTAGAACAAAAGTGTATACAACTTATTGCGGCGGACTGCACTTAAAAAGAAATAACGAAAAGCGGCAAAAAAAGGGTAACATAAAATTCAGAAGGGTTCACAAAAGTTTACTCAAAGTAATTTGCTTTCTGTAATATTTCCAATCATTTATCGTACTTATTATAGGTACTAATTGAAAAAGTCGGACGGCCAGCGGGATTCAAACCCACGACCTGCCTTTCCGGGGCATGCTCCTTTCCAACAGAGCTGTCGGCGCCCCGCAGGCCACGACGAAAATTTCAATCTATATTATCGTCTTTAAGGGACGGCAGTGCCATCCACCAGAGTTCATTCAACATGGCATATTGGCATACATGTAAAATCAATCAATTCGATTGGAAAAGGTAGTGAAACATAAGCAGCAATTACATTTCTCAACATTTAGGGCCGATTTCGGCATACATTGCTTGCTTTGATCGCTACACTTTAAAATAGAGAGAACAAATCAGGCAATTTTTGCTGAAATTGGCCCTATATGTAGTTAATACATATAATCGCTGCTATAGTCATGGCATGGTACTTGTTTGACTAATTATTGAAAATTCAAGATTTGAATTTCTTAACATTTTAACTCAACATACTAACCAATCTATTATACCTAATAGAATATAATCATCTTAACACGTTTTATTTCTAATCTCTAAGGTCTTTGTCTTCACATACCTAGCTAAAAATAAAATAAATTACAATGTGACTTTTTTGTTTACTCATTTTCTCCCAGGCCATCAAACCCATAAAACTATTTTTAAATAAAAAAATGAAAACAGCCAGAGTTGTGGAAAACGAGTGGAAAATGATACATTGCCTATAGCTGTCGTTTTCAGGGTTCCGTCCTTCACAAAGTTTAAAATGGTACTTGTTCGCTTGTTTTTAAATTCGGTCGGCCCGGCCGTCTATCATCTCGTTCACAGAATGAATGGACCATAGAGAAATTACGCGCTGGAATGGACAACATTTCATTTTAGGAAAGATACCAAAATTCGAAAACCATTTAGATCTTCAAATGGTCCTACATTATGGTCTGAAGTTCTGAACCATCACTGAAAATTTCGAAATTTTAAAAACAGTCATCCGGTACCGGTATAAAAATATATAGATTTTCCTATCCATTATTTTTCGAGTTATTGGGAAAATACAGAAAAACTAATTTTGCGACGAAATGAGCCGCATTTCCTTTGCCTGAATCTAAATCTGATCATGATCATCGTATGACATTTATGAATCTGAAAATCTGAAATTTTCTTTATCAACTTTCATCAGACTCTCCTAAGTAGGTAGGTCAAAGTTTCCGGCCTATTTCTGTACCTTCTGCATGTCCTGTTTGTTTACTCTCTGTATACTATGTTTTTTTAATGTATTTTTTGGTATGCTACCTAGTCTTATCTATTCTATGAACACTGACAGACTTTATACTTAACCTGCGATACCCACAAAAAAAAAGTTGGTAGTCATAATCAATTACAAACAAGAAGGAAGATTTAGCCCGGCTTGGATGGACCAACAAGTATTTAGGCTTAAATGTATTTAGTGATAGTTCTGTCCTTCACACTGCTCATACAAATGACAGTGACAGCATCGTATTTAAACATGTTTAAGCCTAAATACTTTTTGGTGCAAGCCAGCCTTAATGTCTATCAAGAAACAATCAACAAGCGTTTACAACCAAAATAGCACGGTTGCTACTGGCGACGATGACGTCGCGCCAAAACAAATTCTGTTTTATTTGTGTTTAGAAATGACGTTTGTTTTGAAAGCTGGCGAGCTGACAGGAGCGTGCTGGCTGAATGGAATAGCGAGGGCGGTTTACGTTGATGCTGTTAAAATTCACGCCAAAATTTTAAACGAAGACCATTGAATAATTATGTGTAGAACAGACAACGCCAAGAAAATCTGTGCACCACGATCAGCAGTGCGGGGCGCATACTGGGGGCGTCGCAGTGCAGCTCGCGCCCGGCACATGCTAAGTAAGGTTGAGCCAATTAGCTTAAACGAGTGTTACAAAAAATTTTGTCTGGGTGTCACCCATAGAGTAAGAAGAGATGGCATATCGGCTTGTTTCTATAGAAAATGTTGTCGCCAACAAAGGGGGTGAAAAACGGGTGAGGGGAAGGGTTAACATTTAAATACGCTACTTCCCGCTATTATGACGTCAGGCCCAGTTGATTATCTGTGCACAGTTCGATACAACATCTCTACCCCAGGGGAGCGCGTTATTTTCTCTATGGTGTCACCTGACTCTAGTATGTACCTCAATGTTTCAAACTCTATACAGCCAGCAGTGTAGCAGATAAGATAGCTGCAGTAGCAGATTGCAATAGGTAAGTACGTAGGTAGGTACTTGCAGTTGTTGATCTAGGTAGGTATACTTTTTTTTATAATATACCTACCTAGCGAAAATTGTTTCGAAAAAATAAATCAATAGGCACAGTCGTCCGCAATAAGTTATATACACTTTAGTACTACGACGTAGAACAAAAGTGTATATAACTTATTGCGGCCGACTGTACCTAGGTACCTAGCAATATTCTTAAATAATTTAAAGAACAATCTGCAAATAGATCCTAAAATTATATCTAGGAAAGCCTTCATCAAAGGCATTCATCTAGTTTATCGTCAAGAATCATGAAAACAATGTTGGTTGAAAGGTGAATGATTATTAACTTTGTAGTAGGTATTACAATCAGTTCAGACCTCGGACACTCAGACTTTTGAGTTGACGTTGGCGTTCCACAGGTTTAGGTAGACCGAAGACCTGGTGAAGGCGGTGGGAACCCGTTGGTGACGGCACGGCAGAGCGCTGGAGTACAATTCACTAAGCGTCACATCGCTGTCCAAAACATCGACGCGCTTGCATCCTTCAGATCGTCGGAGGTTTTGTATGAGTTTGACATATGAAATTGAAAGCTCGCCGTTGTTTCAGCTACGAATTTAAGAGGGCTCTTAAGCTCAGTGGCGCCCTCGTCACAATAATGCTTCGCACCGTTGAACGAACTACCTATATCTATGCCTTTATATGCGCTAATAAGGACAAAATATGAGCCAATTTTTTTTTTTTACTTTCTGTTTGTGTCTTGGCATATACTACGGATGGTCACAGAGGGGAGGAGGGGGGGTAAAAAGCGGGGAAAAATTGCATTATGGCCCTTATGCATTTTACTAAAGAAACACCCTGTCAGAACTTTAATGCGAACGACTGAAGGATGAAAATTGCTTGATTTGCGGTATTTTTATATGTGAGACGGATGAACACAACACAATCGCCAATCCAGTACTAATTGTGTTACATTACATCCACATGCAAGCCTAATTGTCGCCAAGAAAAATAAAGCTGATAAAAAATCTGCACGAGGCAGTCCATGCTTCATCGTTTGCATTGAAATTATTATTTTAATCGTTTCTAAAATATATTTTTTTTTCTCATTCATTCTTGCTAATTTACTTATACATTTTTTTATCTGTCTGTAAAAAGGTCACAATAAAAAAAATATTGCAACAAGAAGGTGGCATAAAATAAAAAATAAACATTTCAAACATTTAAGAGGGTTGTTTAGACCATCAAACTGAACAACTTTTGCAATGGGATCAACTTGGGATCAACATCGAAATCGCGAAAAATAAAACTTTTCCCATACATTTAGCTCAAGTAGATTTGTAGTTTAGTATGGAACATCCGATATTTTTTGCGCGATTTCGATACCGAGTAAATCCAAGTAAAAAAAGTAATTAAAAAAGAACAAGATGGGAAACACATTTTAATTTTATTGACAACGTTTAAAGTTAAGTAAGTATTTAATTTATTTATCTGATTGCTGGATTCTCGATCACCTATTGTTTAATTTCCAATCAAGTTTTTCTTGTTATATCCGATTTGTGATAGCTAAAGCAAACAAGTTAGAAAAGACCTAGGTCTTGGCAGTTAAGTAGCGTGAGAAACCCTTTCTGCAGCATCGACAGGAAACTAGCAAGCGACAATGAGTTATAATTAGCATTAATTGCTATCAATTATCTTGAAACAACAGGAATGGATCGCCCCATGTACCTGGGCTAGGTAGTCGCCTAGAATCTAGATATACGGCGATGACCACTCGAATTTTATCTAGTATTTTATGGTTTCGGGTTTGGCATATTACAGCCACGTCTTTTAAAATTGTCTTTTCTTTTGTTGGCACACAAACTTTGTCGATGTCTCCATTATTAATAACCTGATCCTCGCATCTTTACTAACCATTTAGGAAATATTATCTACGGGCTATGTCGTAAGTGGCAACTCCGGTAGTACAAACATTTCAATTAGCATTATGTGGCACTCTAAAACTAATGGCAGTAAAGACCATTACGTTAACTTGCTATGCAAACTTAACGTACCTAATTGTAGATATACAATAATGACATAACATGCAGGTATCATCACTTTACATGTATAATTCTATTGAATCCTGAAAAAACAGTGTGAAAAGTGAGCTTTTCTATGACAGATTTCTATAATATGGTTTCTATGGTTACTCGCAAAGAGAATTTAAGACGCTAACGCTTAGTTAATCGCATTTTTAGTTATTTCTCATTTCATTACCTACTGTATGACTGCATAAAATAATATTAGGTATGTAGGTATTTTTTCACTGTTATCTTCGCAGTAAAAACATCTTTTGAATATAAGTAAACCTGCACCAAAAAGTATTTAAGCTTAAACATGTTTAAATATGATGCTGTCACTAAATACGTTTAAGCCTAAATACGTGTTGGTGCAAGCCAGGCTAAACTCGCATTTTCAGTAATTATTTAGCATGAATACCATTTTTAAGACATATCTGAACGACCTTTTCAGAGCCGCCTCACCTCTAAGTATACTTAACTACGTCATTTTAGTAGGTATACAAACCTATTTTTTAATGGCTTGTCCTTCATTATGTCACTGCACTGTGGTGCCTTCTAATGTCTAATCCAAGGAAATCAAATTCGAAAATCATATGAATTCGCATCCAATTGTAAAAGTGATTTCAACTTATATTATAAGCCTACCTATGCACGCAATACAGACTTTTTCAAATAGGTATTTAGGCTTTCCTTTGAACACAGGTTTAGCCACCTTAACTCCCTTGCCAGGATTGGCTAATTGTTTTCGCGCCGTTTTCTCTGCTATCCGATTTTCTTTGCACCCTTTGATCAAAGCAAAGGGTGCGCAAACGAAAATTGACGAGGTAGATTATTTTCCTGGTTATTAACCTACCCCAATTATTTGTCAACTAGCAGATTTCGGAGAAGTGCTAGGTACGTTAGTTGGTGTATGTACAGTCAACAGCAAAAGTCAATTAACTTTAGCGAATACTTACTTTAAATGAAATTAATCTTAAATACTTAAATATCGATTTTAAGATGTAAGTATCATGAAATTCATGAATGAAAGACACTTAAATAAATCAATGACAAAATAGAAAGAGCACGAATGTAATCGTGATAGTTTACTTTTGATGTTGATTGTACTAGTTAGCAAAACAAAAGAAAAATATTTCGAGGTAAATAAACAAAAATAAATTATGGCGTAAAGGCTCTTTTTTTAAGGCACTAGGCACACAATAAATTATAAAAAAGCTAAGTACGGAGCTCGGAGCTTCAAAATTGAGATTCAAAATAGCGTTAATTTTTAATAACAGTTTAGAATGATAAACAAGTAGGTAGGTAGTTAGGTATACTTCTACGTAGCGGTACTTTAGGTAGATAGCTACCTATTGACCAATGTCCAATCGAATAATGACTTTGTTGGTTTGGCTGTGGAAACCGCAGCCAGCTCAATTAATTTAATGAATCCTGTTATCGTTGCATTGGTTTTTTTTTTGTGGTAGGTGATTAAATTAACATTTACGAAGTTTAGTTTCAGATTACGTTAAAAATAATAAAAATCCCCAACAGCACAAATGTCTACAAAATATCTAATAGATATCTTGTAGATGCATTCTGTGTTGTGTGGGATGGGTAACTAAATAAAAGGTTACTCACCTGAAGGGAATGTGTGAAAAAGTAAAAGAGAAAACACTATGAATCCTGTCAACATTTTTCCAACAGTACAATTTCGTACACACTAAACATAGACTTAAAATTCAGAATCGTTTGCATCGTGTATTTAAAAAAAAAACTAGTTTTAACATACGACCACCACACAAGGTTATTTTCGCACAGAACAAAAAAACGGCTGATTTTTTTCACGTCAAAAATAACAGTTTTAATTCGAAATTAAATATCTGTTGTCTCGTTTAACCGCATTGAACATTATGGCGAGGAAGCGGCACGTCTGCGCGCTTTGGCGCGGCGAAGCGGACTTGAAATCTTGTTTGGTTTGGTTTGGTATTGCCATTAGCAACCGGTATATTGTGATTGTGACGGTTGTTGCGACGCGGCATCGGCATTTTAGTTTGCGTATAGTTTTAGAACCTACCTACCTATTCACCAAACTATTCACTTCCAAGACCTCACATTCGAACTACTTAACTTTTGTAGTTTCTTATAAGAATCTGATTAGAGTTTTGTAAGGTGGTCGCCTCACATAGAGCTATCACAGCAGATTTGGGCTTTCTACTAGGTACGTCAAGTACAATAGGTACCAGGATGAATACTCTATTCTCTTTTCTGTGCTCCTGCCTCCTACCGTTAGTTAAGGTGCTTGCCCAACCAACACCTTGTCTAGGATGGAATACGATGATGGGATGAAAAGTGTAAGTACCTAATCGAAATCTCACCGCCTTCTCTTGCCTTGCCCACCGTGAGTCAGCGATGTACAATCTTACGGTCCTACCGTAGTACCATAGGTAGTACTAGGTACCTACCTAATAGCCGTCAAACAACTTTGCAAAAGCCATAAGAATAATCAATGCAAAAACCTTGCATTGTAGGCGAAACTGTTTGTGGTGGGTGGGTGATCATCATCATCATCATCATTTTATTTAAGAGCTAGGTAGGTAAGGTACGCTCTTATCGGTGGGTGAAGGTGAAGGCGTTATTCTTATATGCCTAAAGGCTGATCAGCTGGTCGGCTGACTTATTCAATAAGAATTAACTAAACATTAAAGAAGTTTTTATCTAGCCCTTCTAGTATGATTTCTCTACTTGCGCGCGACTCTTCCGTACTACTTGTCGTGGCAAAGGCGCGTCGCGCGCGAGTAAAGATATCATCATCTTTTTGTTTTGTGTGTGTATCCGATTACGATCTTTTCGGTTCCGTTTTTTTAGCATAGAAAATGTTCTAACTATATACAAGAATGAGAAATATCCAAGAAATATCCAAATAGCGTTATCTCTTTCTTTAGACCAAAATGTGAGTAAACGAATTCCATAAAGTTTCATTTGACAGCTACTGTCAACGCAAGGAACATATGTACTCTGTCAACGTCAGGTTTTACGCGCGAAGTGAGACAAAATGGACGGGGCTTTGTTTCTTAATTTTCTAAATTAGTTTTTCGTGGCTATTATTGTGTTAATGTGGTGGAATTAGTGTAATAATGTGCCATTAATGGAGAACAATGTAGTAGAAGTGAGAAATAAAGTAAGGTGCTCCCGTTTGATTTGGATTGGACTCCTCACGTAAAACTCCATTGAACATTAGAATGCGTCCATCCTCGCATTTTAATGTGTTAGGGTTTAGGCTAGGAGGAGAGTTCTGCACGGGAATCTTGAAGACAAGAACGGGCTTTGTTTCTTAATTTTCTAAATTCGTTTTTCGGTGGTCATTATTGTGTTAGTGTGGTGGAACTAGTTTAATAATATGCCGTAATGAAGAACAATATAGTAAAAGTGAGAAATAAAGAAGGCGCTCCCGTTTGATTCGGATTGATCTTCGCGTAGAACTCTCTTGAATATTGGAATGTGTGTACCATCGACGCATTTCAAGAGTAGGTTAAGTTAGGTTATGTTAGTTTTAAGTACAAAGAAAAATGTTACTTATGACCATGCTGTAAGGGCTAGTTCCCATCGCATTTCCGAAAGGATAAATTGTTAAAAAAAAAAAAAAAACTGTCAACGTCATAAAGTTTGTTGTTGCGTGGCTGTAAAGTTGTGGCCGCGAAGTTCATAAAAGTTTATTTTTATTATTTTCTAAGTAATAAATTAAATGTAAATTGTGGAATAACCTTATAGGATCTGATATTTACATTCCGTCCTACATTTATAATGTTATTTAAGTGTTTTCAAAGCTTATTTTAAGTATCAAAAATGTTTATTAGTAAAACTATTCTTCACGTATTTGTGGGATGTTGCTCGAGTGCTTTCCTCATGGAAATTCTTATGGCAAGAGTTCCATACACCGCAAACCTAATTACCTGTCTCCAGTTCTTCTTCATATCCCTCCAAGGCTTTATTTTCACTTCAAAACTCGGTACGGTAAGTAGTTTCTGTTCCGAGCGACAAAGTTTCGAAAACAGAAAGTTATAAGATCTACACGCATTTAATTATAATTTACGATTTTCAGTCGGAGTGTCATCTTAGTGTCATTTGAAAATTAATATTTTATGAATAAATTAAGTATTTCATTTACCATTTTCCACGTAACAGCTGTACTAACGATTGAATAAATTTCAGATAAAACCAAAAGTGCCTTTAAGCCAGTACGCTCTGCTCGTGGCTTTATTTTTTTTAACAAGTGTGGCCAATAACTATGTTTATGCTTTGCATGTTCCTTCTACACTGCACATGATTATAAGGTAATTTAAGACTACATTTTTTGACACAAATTTATCATGTTAGCATTTTGTAGTTTTGGCTCATTTATCTAGTTTAGTCAGACCCCAGTGGAATGTGTGTGCTCGATAACAATCGTGTATCTACTGTGTCTGGTATAATAAGGGATTGACGGTCTACGGTGGATTCCAATTTAATCATGTTCTCTTAACACTCACTGCTGACGACCTATGTCGTAGGTCGGCGACAAATGGGCCGCAGTGCTGAAGAACCCACAAATGAGTCAGTTCAATTGCATTTCGCCTGTGCTCCCCCACCGCGCGAGTCACCGACTACCTTATGCCTGCGCGGGTGACCCACAAGACGAGCCAGTTTATCATTTCACCGTTACAACTGTGCGCACGACCTACGAGGGGGGTCAAGTGCTATTGCATTTCGCCTGTTCTCATGACCTACAGCGTGAGTCACCCAAACCTTACGCATGTGCGGGCGACCCACGAGGTGAGCCGCTTTGGTCGTTTTTACATTACGACTGTGCGCACGACCTACAAGGGTAGTCAGTTTTAGCACTGCGTGGGATCACGATTTTGAGCTTGGCAGCGAAAGTGTTAACATATTTGCTGCAGACGACCTACCTCATAGGTTCGCAATAGTAATGGCCGGTATGCTCATAACCAACGTAGTGGGATGGTTTATGACATTCCAATGGTGTTAGCAAACTATTAAGTTTCATATTTTGAAATGTGCAGCGATTGCACTAACCAACCATTCCACTGCTGTGCAGTACTTACTCTCCAAGTCAATTCAGCTTTTCACAAAATTACATATTATCAGTAATTAATTATTTAAGTAAATAAAGAATATTTATCTTATCTTATCTTATTTCTGTTGAAATTGCAAATGTATCAGGTTGGTAAATCGTGTCAAGTGATGAATATAATTTATTAATTTCATTTTGTTTCCTTAAATTGTATGATACAAAACAAATGAAATTCATAATTCCTGTGTTCCATACATACACATACAATTTGTATGTGTATGTATGTGTGTGTGCACACAGGAAGACGTTGACATTATAATTTTATTGTGATTCAACCTATGCATGGTCAGCTCATGCTGGTTCCTACAGTTCACCTTTTAACCTAAGCTTTTAACAGTGAACCACAGGTAGAAAATACTACCTACAGTACACCTTGGTCGTCGATAATGAACTCAATGGTCATTGAAATACAGTTGAAAATAGCGTGCAGGAAATCCCTGTCCATGTGACGTGTTCACATTATTTCTTGCACCTTTTTTCAAATCTTTTTTAGTAGTCATAGAGTTCAATATCAATTGATTAATGAAAACTAGTACCTATTCAATACCTAGTAGTGATTGATAATGATAAGTGAACATTTTCCAGATCCGCCTCTTCCCCAGCCAGTATGCTAGTTTCCTGGTACTCCAAAAGACAAGCTCCAAAGCTGACTAAATGTGTCGGCTCCATCCTAATTTCCATTGGAGTAACCCTAGCAATGTATGGAGGAGCGACAGTAGTAGAACAGAATAAGGGAGAGTTATTTTACTGGTGTATCGGAGTTTTTATATTGGTCTCTACATTATTTATTGGCGCTTTCACTGGATTACAGCAGGAAATTTTGTATGGGAAGTTTGGGAAGAATCCCGATGAGGTAACGTTTTAATTCTTATAGTGTTTACACAATGAACCTGCCGACACAGCCCGAAGATATATTTTCTTTGCCGAAGATGCAAATTATATAGAAACGGTGGAAACGGCGAAGGGTATGTGTAGACACCTTAATTTAGATTTAGAAGCTTTAGAATTGTCAAATATAAATGGTATTCCTTAATATGTTAGTAGTGGGACTAATATAAAAATGGTCATAAAAAATAACATTTGGGTCGAGTAGGTTTGCAGTTTTCAATATTTATCGCGATTCTGATGTTAGTCCCATAGTAGATTATTTAGTTTGGTATCTAGCCCAGTCATTTTACGGACTTTTGTTAGGAGAGGTGGGAAGTAATTACTAATTGGACTTTTAATCTGCAACCGGTACTATTTAGTGACAAAAAGACTATCTAAAAACAAATTTAAAAAAAAAATTACTACGCAACATAGAAATCAAAATTATGAGTCCCAGAAGGCTTTTAAATTAATAATATTAATACCATGCACTCATTTGAACAAGATTTTACAATGTAAATTTTTTTTAGCAATAAAATAGGCATTGAAGTTTAAAAAAAAGAGGTTTTTATTAGAAAATACGAATGTATTTTTCAAAACCTTCTAAGTAGACAAAAATATTTACACCATGTTTGAAGTATGTATAATGATAATGCCTTAAACTGGCCTTAAATATGTGCAAAAAAAAATTACCGTCAGGTTTTTTCATAATGAGATAATACCAAAATTTTAAATTTGGAACTGTCGCTGACGAGATTCTTTTTTAATTTTGGTACATTTCTAAGCTCAAATTGGCTCTTAAGGCTTTGACTGCCAAATGACCGACAAACAATGGAAAATCTATTGTTATTGTGACCAGCCGGCGTTCAACGTGTACTGTACCGAAAAAAAATACCAATTAGTAATTAGTCCCGGCTCAAACCGTAAAATGACTGGGCTAATCATGCTCTTAAAAAACCGACATCTGAGAAGGACCCTGTACTACCACTATGGGAAGTCCAATAATATAACTTTCTTTCAGATGCTGTTTTATACCCATGCGATGCCACTACCATTATTCCTGGGAATTTATCCACAACTCCGGGACACTTCGTTAAGTCTTCCACTAGATGTGTGGTTTATCATAGCGATAAACATTATTTCACAATTTTACTGCACTCATTCCGTACACGAACTGGCAACAAAAGAAACTTCTGTGACCGTTACGTTCATTTTAACTTTAAGAAAGTTTGTTTCTTTAATGTTTTCGTCAATAGTTTTTAAGAATAATCTGACACTTTTACATGTTATTGGGACAGTGTTTGTTGCTGTTGGTACGTATGTGTACTTTGATTTCTTCGTTAGTAGAAAGCAGAGATCTGTTAGTTTAAAACAAGATTAAGGCCCTGTTTCACCACTTCTGGATAAGTTCTTAATAGCCTTTTATGACAGATCATCTAACGTATTTCTTATGAAAGATATGTCAAACGATCTGTCAGATAAGCTATTAGGCACTATCCAAAAGTGGTGCAACAGGCCTTAAGTTATCTGTTCTTATTCAAATTAAAGATTGTATAATTTTAGTGCTCTACGAGATTTCAACCCTAAATTTTTCAATCTCTCGTTTCCTTTATAGACGTGAGCACAGCCCCAGATGGGCAGGTTGTGGGTTCAATTCCCGTCCAGTACTTTAATCTTTAATTTGATACAGGGTGTAACAAAACACCCTAGTAATACTTAAGGGGGTGCTTCAGACCATCAAACTGAACAACTTTCACTATGGAGCCAGCATCGAAATCGTGAAATACCTTTCGCGAAAATCGCCTTTTCATACAAAACTGCAGTACCTACCGTCTCGACTCAAATGTCCCATACATTTGAGTCGAGACGGTAGGTAGTTTAGTTATATGTATGGCAGTTTTTTTTTTCTCGACGTTGGCCCCATAGTGAAAGTTGTTCAGATTGATGGTCTGACGCACCCCCTTAAGTGTTACTAGGGTGTTTTGTTACACCCTGTACAAAAATGTTATGCTGTTTCTAAGCTATGGTGCTAAATTGTATTATAATGTCCATTAGTAATTAGTAATAATGAAGTTTATGACGTAGACAGTAAATATTTTTATATTAATAATCTATAACACATTTTTGTTTATAAAACGTATAAAACAAGGTTGTGATCTCTATAAAATTATTGATTCTATGTATTTATATTTTATACAAAATTGTTAAATTTTAATAGAAATCCAAAATCTATTGAGGTGCATCTTGTGAAGTTATCATTGTCTTTGTTTCTTATATTACAAAATCTATTTATATACATGTGTTATGTACTAAAACTGATAAAAATTTTCCAAAATTGGTTGTGTTATTCCTGGTTCTTTTTTCTGTGTGTTAATCAATGAAACAGACAACTTTTTTCCCGAATTCGTATATTCAGATCATTAATAGTTAATCTTAAAAGTAATTAATCCTAAATAATTCTAATTTAATACGTACACGAGTAGCAGCTCACTAAATTTATACAACTGTAAGAGTACAATAACTTTATACAATATCTACGAAAAATTAGAAAGTTTATCAAAGACAATAATGAAACTATTTTAATCCCAAGCTAACTAACTTTGTCCGAGCAAACAGGGTAGTACGTAATCTAGGTACTTCAAATATGCAATCCACATTCACACTACTATAAATAAAGTTCATATTTGTCCAATTGTACATGTTCTTGTATGTTGGTCCCCTTTTTTAATACCTGGAAAATAAGATAATGTTACTTCAAAACTTGATGAGTGATGACATTAAAACAGTAGATTTTTTTATTATTATGTAACCTATTGTTTGTAATCTAAACTATTATAAAACTGTAACAGAAGTGTGTCTGTACATTGAAAATATTTACAAAAAAAAAATTACGACAAGGTTTTTACCTGACCCTGATTCCAAATCCCCAATTTTTAATTTTTTGTCTGTCTGTTTGTTTGTTTGTTTGGGTGTTTGTTTGTTCGAGTATCACGCAAAAACTACTGAACCGATTTTGATGAAACTTTTTTTGTTTGATAGCTTATCATCTGACTTAAAATCTGGTATATAATTTATGCGGACGAAGTCGCGGGTAAAAGCTCGTATTATATAATTTTATCTTGTCAGGAAAGTCCCTACAAGTACTATCAGTTTAAAAAAACAATGCAAGCATTATCTTGAAGGGCCGCCGGCCGTTGGAGAACTTCACTCGGCTGACAAAGGAACATGGACTCTATGTAAAAGCGCGACGGCGATATTCATTTATTTACAAAATATATTGGTCTGAATTATGAATCCCTTCATATGTATTTGGCCCTTTGGGAATTGGGGTTTAAAAATAAAATAAAATTATATAGTAACGAGCTTTTACCCGCGACTTCGTCCTCATAAATTATATACCAGATTTGAAGTCAGATGATAAGCTATCAAACAAAATCGGTTCGTTGGTTTTTGCGTGATACTCGAACAAACAAACACCCAAACAAACAAACAAACGAACAAACAAACAAACAAACAGACAGACAAAAAATTAAAAATTGGGGATTTGGAATCAGGGACAGGTAAAAACCATGTCGTAATCTTTTTTTTGTAAATATCTTCAATGTACAGACAAATTTCTGTTACAGTTTTATAATAGTTTAGATTTTTTGCAAGGAATGAATACAGTCATACTATTATTACCACTATACTAACGACTATTTTTTAAATACATACTTTCTCTTTATAATAATGCTTAGTACATTTCCTGTCTTTCGATGACAATTTGGCCAGACGCAAGTTCAGCCTAATTTTTATAGAATTGTAGTCATGATTTTTTACAAAAAACCAAGGTATATTAACTTGAGTAAATAATAAATATAGACTAGGTTAATTAGAGTAAGCCAATTACGCTTGGCTTACTCATAGTAATATAACAAGACTTACGTAATTACCTGGTCTTGCTGTCAGATCGGCTCCTGCGCTCGCGGGGGGACCTCGAGCGGCGAACTGATGGGGAGCGACGACGAACAGACGGCGAACGACGTGGGGACCCCGACCTTCCTCGGGAGAACGACCGGCGGCGGGGGCTACGACTGCGCGACCTGCTAATCATCCATTCATTTACGTTAGACTTAAATAAACAGGCCAAAACTTTGAACTGGAAAGCTTTAATTTTGAAAATCGGACATCGCGAGAATCTACTTTTTAATGCAAATTATGTATTCAGTGTATTCTCAACCCCGTAAGTATGTTTGGATCTCTAGTTCTTAAATTTATTCAAGTTTTATTATTGTAAAAAGGACCAAAGTTAATCAAATTACTTTTGTTCTACATTACAGTGAAACCCTAATAAATACCTAAACGCCAACAAATATCTAGTGCTAAATACAGGTAAAGGTAAGGTAGTGCTAAGTATAGGATTCAAAAAGTACCGAGACTTGGTGAGCCTGCGAAGGTTGACCGTTGGGGCTGCTGTGAGGCCGAAGGGACTTTAACTTGAAATTTTCAATGTTATCTTCCGTCGATCGGCTTTAATTGGAAGTTTTGAGAACAAATTGTGGTGACACGGGAGAGTTGATCGCCGGGTAGGTTGTATTTCTAGCACGGTGCCTCGGTGACGATGTGTGTGCAGTCGAAGCGTCAGGAATCAGGATTTGCAAAGGCGTTCAGGGAGGTAGGTGCCTACGTTGTGTGGCTCTCATCAAGTGCATATTTAATGTCCAGGTGTTGGATTTGGTAGGACTAGGTGATGGCTGTCAAGAGGGTAGTTAAGGGGACGCAGTTGGTGACTCCGGCTGCGCGTAGTAGTTTGGAGAGCCAATCGTAGAAGTAGAGCGGGTTGTTGCGAGCGGCGTTCGCGGATGTCTTATCGGTAAACGAGCCGTAGTTGTGAAGAGATGTGGTGAGGTCGTTGGTGTGTTGGTGGTTGGTTGATAAAATGGACCTGCAAACGTTCCAACACCCACCACATTTAGTATCTCCTTACATGTCGCTAAGAAATTACTCAGATCAGATTTATAAAAAAAAATATTACACAAGTTTTAGAAAAATTTCCACTAGTTTTTGGAATGCACACACTGATTTACTAAATATTTGAAATTTAGAAAGTAATTAATTAAATAATGTTTCTGCAAGTGTCAAATTAATTAAATCAGCATTAGAAAAGGCATTAATCTAATTAGCTAATTATAAGGGATATGGTAATATGTTATATCCCGCCAATTAAGCAGTGTGTAGGCTCCAAATGTAATGAAAGATAAATAATTGAAAGAAAAAAATATAATAGTCTATACCTAGAGAATCGGCGATCTCTTCGAGTGCGACCGTTTGACATTTCAACACGAATGCGGGTACCACAGCAGCGTCTAAACAATAGATAGTTTTGAATTAAAAAACACAATATTCAAAAAAATCGAAGCCTTCATAAATTTCACAGAAATTGACGAGATTTGCTTCTCTTTAATTCTTTAACTTGAAAGGATGTTGGCTGTTAGGCTTGTTAGGCTGGGTCCGCTACGCCATGTTATCGTGTTTGCTAACATCGTTTTCTAACTTTCCCCTCTCCCGCAGGTGAACGTGGGTGATGTTATCCATTTGCATTGGATAACATCACCTGCGTTCGCCTGCGGGGGAGGGAAAAGTTACAAAACGATGTTAGCAAACACGATAACATGGCGCAGCGGACCCCGCTTTAGTCGGAAAGTAAAAGATCAAAGACGTCTTTTTTATTAGTATTAACAATTTAGATATTATGATCAGTACTAAAAGAACGAAAATATCAATGTTTTTGAGAAGTTAAAGCCCGCCATATACATGAGGAATTATTTCCGACGGAATTATGGATATGCTATACAAAATCCTAATCCTGATTCGTAATTACCTATGTGTGTGTCAGGCGTATATAAATGTTCCCCATTCCAAGACAAGTGTAGTTCTATAGAGAAAAACACATCTCAGTCCCAGAATGGAGGTATCGTCCTCTGGCACACTTATGACTCAAGCGTTTCACATTGAGAATGAAACGGATCTAAGGAGCGTGCTAATTTAAATTTTTACAGTACTTATTGTATGGAAATGTTCAGGAAAGTGAAAACTGTAGAAAATTAGAGAACACTGAAGGAAGACCTTTGAAACTGAAGCAAAAATAGTTTTATAAAGGAGAATGCCCAATCCTGTTTCGTCTACAAAACTGGTAAATTTGAATTTTATAAGAAATGCAAATTTTATAGAGAAGAATAATTTCCATTTCCTTGGGAAGCAGGATATTCCTCCTATCCTGTGTATAATTTCAGCTATAATATGATCATATACATTCACCAAACTACCCGAAACGAATACACTTTGTCAAGTGTGCAATGTCTTTTAGTTAGTAGGTTTGTGGCCCAGCATGATGCTTCAGTGGAAACATGCAAATACAAATACAAAATAATTTATTTGTGATACACAGGTATAAATTATATGATGGTACATGCATTTTTAGTATCACTGAGATCTGCCATAGGGCTTACAAAGGCACAACATGCCTCAGGTCTTCTTCTTTTCATGTAAATTGTTCTAAGACAGTGTTTAAATAGATATGAATTTTGATTTTTTTTTTATTTTTTTTTTTATTAACTATGGGTTTGCTCTTGACCTCAATCCAGTCCTCAGGACGAAGATGGGATCGTAGATGTAGCGAGCTTACCCAGAAGATGCCTATTCACTCGTACTTTAAAGGAATCCGGGTTGTAAGTACTCGGAAATACTGACGCAGGTAAGGCATTCCACTCCTTGGCTGTGCGCATTATAAAAGATTCAGAAAGGCGCTTGGTGCGGATATGTGGGATGTCAACCAAGAAGGGGTGATATCCCGCGGTGCGTCTGGAAGTCCAATAGTAGAAAGGGGAAGGTGGGATGAGCTCATGTAGCTCTTGGGCACACTCACCGAAGTACAATCTGTAGAAGATTGTTAAAAATTGTCTTATGTGATCCCAAACGTGACTAGTCTGAAGTTACATATTGTTCAGCAATTGTAGCGTGTCTCATTTAGTGATAAGGTATAAAATTGTATGCAAATGCACATGATCAAATTGATTTTGTAACGTGGCAGAGGGGAAATCCTACCGCAAGGCTGGTCCCTGGTTATCCCTAATATTATAAATGTGAATGTAAGTTTGTTTGTTAGGCTTTCACGCGAAAACTACTTAACCGATAATCATGAAACTTTGTACACACTACACATATTCTTGGAGGTAAGTATTAGAAGTAACATAGGATACTTGGTTTTCCAAACTCCATGCAGACGAAGTCGCGGGCAAAAGCTAGTAATGTATAAGTGAATCTCAGGTAAACTTGGAAAGCATAGAAAAGAGTATTTTATTACAACCTGAAATAAGTAAGGAAATAAGTTTCGAATAACACAAGAAAACCACCCACACGTTGTGGAATATAAAGAGAATAGTCGGGGGTTTATGTGATAATTACAGAATGTATTCAGAAAGAACTGACCCATGGCATATTTTATTTTGAACCGGAAATTATAAAAATACCACATGCGAGAAATTAGGTCAAGTTGACTAGAAGAAACCAAGATGGCGGACTAAACATGGCGCCGGGAGCACCGCTTCTACTTTCACCAAAAATCAATATGCTATGGTTTATAGGTTATGAGTTATAAAAAAAATTGGAGTATAACTTACGTTCCATCTAAACCACGTACTGCATCTTCAGCGTCGCGAGGGTCTTCAAACTCGCAAAAGGCAAAACCTGGCGGATTTCTTGCTACCCATACATTCCTGATATTTCCGTACTTAGCGAATATTTTCTCGATTTCATATTTCGAAGCATTCGTGCCGAGATTGCCGACGTAGACTTTGCAAGAAAGGTCCCATTCACGATAGCGAGACATCTAGAAAAATTGAGATTGTGTGTTAAATATGCGACGCCATATTGACGTGAATTTTGCGTCGCAGGAACAGAAATTTATTTCGACACTGATAAACAATTAAATCTTACCTTTAATTTAAATGATTTAACACCAAGAAATATACACTAAACGTAAATTGTACTATTTTCTCAGTCAAAATCGAAATCAAATCGAAATGGCGAAAAGAAATACGTGTTTCCTCCACAAATGTCCAAAAATGAATGAATGAATGGAATGAAATGAGAATGAGTTTTGAGTCAGTGCTGCCAGATCCCAGCCAGTCCAAGTCGCAGTCGCAAAAAACTCGGACCAAGTAGCCTAAAGTCGCCCAATTTTTTTCCAGTGTAAAGCATAAAGTAGCCTAAAATTACCCAAAATTTGCGTGTAAACGGTGATTTTATCTGCTCGATTAGTGGCTGTTTGTGAGAGAAAAACTTTTTATGAACTCTTCTCAAAAACTTGTACTTTTTGAAGTTTTTGGTCACACACAATTGTTTCGGATGCTTGTGTCAAAACGTTGGTAGTTTTATTTTATTCTTGGTTTTCCAAAATCCATCTCTACCACTTATCATACGTTACCTACGTACAGTTTTTACAGTCCACGATAAAGAGAGTATTGCACTATGTTCAAAAACCTCGTCCGACCCACAGACGTATGAGTTAAGCTAAGCAATCAATTCATTTTGATGTTCTGAAGGCCTAGGTATGTAAATAGTTTGCGGGTGCTACTACCGCGTCACAGTCAAGAAAAAAAAAGATAACACTTTTTATGTAATGCTGAATTTTCTTGGGTTACGCTTGTGTTTTGGAGATGTGTAAAATCCTCTTAAGCCAACGATTATAAGAATAATAGAACTAAATTAAGAAACATACGAATTTATTATTATTTTCTGAGCAAAATTAATTTTTGAGATTTCTACATATCAAAAAACCTTTAACTTTGGACTTAAATATCTCAGTAACTATATAGAATTAACACGCCGAAGCTTTATCTAGGCCTTCAGAACATCAAAATGAATCGCTTGCTTAGCTTAACTCAGAATGTCTGCTCGGACGAGGTTTTTGAACATAGTGTATCGGTATGAAGAACAACGAAAGTTGCTATAACATAACCACAATGTCAGTTCTAATCTGAGAAGCAGGCCGGCTCGCGCGGCGCGGTGGGTAATTTTCTGTAATTTTATTGTTCTGTGCTGTAAAGTCTGAACTGATTTAAATGTGTTTTCAACAATTTATTTATGGGGTGTCATATGAATAAGTAAGCATTTTACTTACAAAAAACCCTAATTTACAGTTTTTTTTGGTGTAACCGAAAGTCACCGATTTTAATTTTGGAAATAACCTAAATGTCGACCGTTCGCCAATCGCCTTTTTTGGTCGCCAAAGGACCCCCTAATGGAGCTTAAATGGCTATAAATCGCCTAATCTGGCACCACTGTGACTGAAAGAGTGAAGTGAACGAAATTGAGCGAAGTGAACGAATCAGGCAAAGAATGTATTGATTTCGTTTCGGAATGTTGGCATCAGCGGGGCAGGTACGCCAACCCGCGATAGCGACATTAACACATCCATCGCTTCTGCATCGTTTTTCGTTCGTTCGCGCGCAAATAGAAAGAGAGCAAATAGAGTGATAGCGCTATATCACGCTATCGCGGGTTGGCGTACTAGCCCTGCAATAAGGTGGCTTATGCGGGTTTACACGCGCGAACCAATTTTTCCAATTTTTAGAAATCCGTATGTCAAGGTGGAAAAATCCGGAGAAATCCGTAGATGATCTCTCGAAAAATCCGTAGATCTAGACTTTTTTAAATGCTATTCTGCTATGCTAATCTGCTATATAAGCTCTATTCATATTTGACGGGACGGGACGGGCACGGGACGGGACGGAGCTAGCGAGAGCAATGAAAAATGAACCTTATTTACATAGTAGGAGAGTATAAAATCCTTTGACAGCCAACGGCCTCCGTGCTCCGTCCGTTGCCGTCCCGTCTCCGTCCGTCGCCGTCCCGTCTCCGTCCGTCGCCGTCCCGTCTCCGTCCGTCCACCGCCCGTGCTCCGTCCGTTGCCGTCCCGTCTCCGTCCGTTGCCGTCCCGTCTCCGTCCGTCCTCCGCCCGCGCGGTGCTGCCAATAGTTGATCTCGAAAAATCGAGGAAAATTTTATGGTGAAAAGAATTTGATATGGTGAAGGTGATAGTTCAAAATGGCTCGATAGATGGCGCTGAAGCGAGTTACATAACAGTACCCGTTTGTAGTAGTACTCAGTAACATCTTTGTTTTTCAACCGATTGCCTCCAAAATCGATATCAGAGAGGCCGCGTGGACTCCAAACACGAATCCGATGTCAGATTTGAGAAAAGTGTCCGCCATCTTGAACTTTTTTGTTTCTCAACCGATTGCTTCCAAAATCGATATCTAGGGGTCCGCGTGGATTCCAAACACGAATCTGATGTCAGATTTGAGAAAAAAGGCCGCCATCTTGAACTTTTTTGTTTCTTAACCGATTGCTTCCAAAATCGATATCCGGGGGGCCGCGTGGACTCCGAACACGAATCTGATGTCAGATTTGAGAAAAAAGGCCGCCATCTTGAACTTTTTTGTTTCTTAACCGATTGCTTCCAAAATCGATATCTGGGGGTCCGCGTGGACTCCGAACACGAATCCGATGTCAGATTTGAGAAAAGTGGCCGCCATCTTGAACTTTTTTGTTTCTCAACCGATTGCTTCCAAAATCGATATCTGGGAGTCCGCGTGGACTCCGAACACGAATCCGATGTCAGATTTGAGAAAAGTGGCCGCCATCTTGAACTTTTTTGTTTCTTTACCGATTGCTTCCAAAATCGATATCTGGGGGTCCGCGTGGACTCCAAACACGAATCCGATGTCAGATTTGAGAAAAGTGGCCGCCATTTTGAACTTTTTTGTTTCTTAACCGATTGCTTCCAAAATCGATATCCGGGGGTCCGCGTGGTCTCTGAACACGAATCCGATGTCAGATTTGAGAAAAGTGGCCGCCATCTTGAACTTTTTTGTTTCTTAACCGATTGCTTCCAAAATCGATATCTGGGGGTCCGCGTGGACTCCGAACACGAATCCGATGTCAGATTTGAGAAAAGTGGCCGCCATTTTGAACTTTTTTGTTTCTCAACCGATTGCTTCCAAAATCGATATCCGGGGGTCCGCGTGGTCTCTGAACACGAATCCGATGTCAAATTTGAGAAAAGTGGCCGCCATCTTGAACTTTTTTGTTTCTTAACCGATTGCTTCCAAAATCGATATCTGGGGGTCCGCGTGGACTCCGAACACGAATCCGATGTCAGATTTGAGAAAAGTGGCCGCCATTTTGAACTTTTTTGTTTCTCAACCGATTGCTTCCAAAATCGATATCCGGGGGTCCGCGTGGTCTCTGAACACGAATCCGATGTCAAATTTGAGAAAAGTGGCCGCCATCTTGAACTTTTTTGTTTCTTAACCGATTGCTTCCAAAATCGATATCTGGGGGTCCGCGTGGACTCCGAACACGAATCCGATGTCAGATTTGAGAAAAGTAGCCGCCATTTTGAACTTTTTTGTTTCTCAACTGATTGCTTCCAAAATCGATATCTGGGTGTCCGCGTGGACTCCGAACACGAACCCGATGTCAGATTTGAGAAAAGTGGCCGCCATCTTGAACTTTTTTGTTTCTTAACCGATTGCTTCCAAAATCGATATCTAGGGGTCCGCGTGGACTCCAAACACGAATCCGATGTCAGATTTGAGAAAAGTGGCCGCCATCTTGAACTTTTTTGTTTCTCAACCGATTGCTTCCAAAATCGATATCTAGGGGTCCGCGTGGACTCCAAACACGAATCCGATGTCAGATTTGAGAAAAGTGTCCGCCATCTTGAACTTTTTTGTTTCTCAACCGATTGCTTCCAAAATCGATATCTAGGGGTCCGCGTGGATTCCAAACACGAATCTGATGTCAGATTTGAGAAAAAAGGCCGCCATCTTGAACTTTTTTGTTTCTCAACCGATTGCTTCCAAAATCGATATCCGGGGGTCCGCGTGGACTCCGAACACGAATCCGATGTCAGATTTGAGAAAAGTGGCCGCCCATCTTGAACTATTTTGTTTCTCAACCGATTGCTTCCAAAATCGATATCTAGGGGTCCGCGTGGACTCCGAACACGAATCTGATGTCAGATTTGAGAAAAAAGGCCGCCATCTTGAACTTTTTTGTTTCTCAACCGATTGCTTCCAAAATCGATATCCGGGGGTCCGCGTGGAGTCCGAACACGAATCCGATGTCAGATTTGAGAAAAGTGGCCGCCATCTTGAACTTTTTTGTTTCTTAACCGATTGCTTCCAAAATCGATATCTGGGGGTCCGCGTGGACTCCGAACACGAATCCGATGTCAGATTTGAGAAAAGTGGCCGCCATCTTGAACTTTTTTGTTTCTCAACCGATTGCTTCCAAAATCGATATCTGGGAGTCCGCGTGGACTCCGAACACGAATCCGATGTCAGATTTGAGAAAAGTGGCCGCCATCTTGAACTTTTTTGTTTCTTAACCGATTGCTTCCAAAATCGATATCTGGGGGTCCGCGTGGACTCCAAACACGAATCCGATGTCAGATTTGAGAAAAGTGGCCGCCATTTTGAACTTTTTTGTTTCTTAACCGATTGCTTCCAAAATCGATATCCGGGGGTCCGCGTGGTCTCTGAACACGAATCCGATGTCAGATTTGAGAAAAGTGGCCGCCATCTTGAACTTTTTTGTTTCTCAACCGATTGCTTCCAAAATCGATATCTGGGGGTCCGCGTGGACTCCGAACACGAATCCGATGTCAGATTTGAGAAAAGTGGCCGCCATCTTGAACTTTTTTGTTTCTCAACCGATTGCTTCCAAAATCGATATCTGGGGGTCCGTGTGGACTCCGAACACGAATCCGGTGTCAGATTTGAGAAAAGTGGCCGCCATCTTGAACTTTTTTGTTTCTCAACCGATTACTTCCAAAATCAATATCTGTGGGTCCGCGTGGACTTCAAACACGAATCCAATGTCAGATTTAAGAAAAGTTGCCGCCATCTTGAAATTTTTTGTTTCTCAACCGATTGCTTCCAAAATCGATATCTAGGGGTCAGCGTGGACTCCGAACATGAATCCGATGTCAGATTTGAGAAAAGTGGCCGCCATCTTGAACTTTTTTGTTTCTTAACCGATTGCTTCCAAAATAGATATCTGGGGGTCAGCGTGGACTCCAAACACGAATCCGATGTCAGATTTGAGAAAAGTGGCCGCCATCTTGAACTATTTTGTTTCTCAACCGATTGCTTCCAAAATCGATATCTAGGGGTCCGCGTGGACTCCAAACACGAATCCGCTGTCAGATTTGAGAAAAGTGGCCGCCATCTTGAACTTTTTTGTTTCTCAAGTGATTCCTTCCAAAATCGATATCTAGGGGTCCGCGTGGATTCCAAACACGAATCCGATGTCAGATTTGAGAAAAGTGGCCGCCATCTTGAACTTCTTTGTTTCTCAACCGATTGCTTCCACAATCGATATCTGGGGGTCTACGTGGACTCCAAACACGAATCCGATGTCAAATTTGAGAAAAGTGGCCGCCATCTTGAACTTTTTTGTTTCTCAACCGATTGCTTCCAAAATCGATATCTGGGGGTCCGCGTGGACTCCGAACACGAATCCGATGTCAGAGTTGAAAAAAGTGGCTGCCATCTTGAACTTTTTGTTTCTTAACCGATTGCTTCCAAAATCGATAACTGACTAACTGATAACTCCTCAAATCTGACATCAGATTCGTGTTCGGATTCCACGCGGACCCTCAGATAACGATTTTGGAAGCAATCGGTTAAGAAACAAAAAAGTTCAAGATGGCGGCCACTTTTCTCAAATCTAACATCAGATTTGTGTTCGGAGTTCACGCGGACCCCCAGATATCGAATTTGGAAGCAATCGATAGAGAAACAAACTAGTTCAAGATGGCGGCCACTTTTCTCAAATCTGACATCGGATTCATGTTTAGAGTCCACGCGGACCATCAGATATCAATTTTGGAAGCAATCGGTTGAGAAACAAAAAAGTCCAAGATGGCGGCCACTTTTCTCAAACTTGACATCGGATTCGTGTGTGGAGTCCACGCGGATTATCAGATATCGATTTTGGAAGCAATCGGTTGAGAAACAAAAAAGTTCATAATGGCGGCCACTTTTCTCAAATCTGACATCGGATTCGTATTCGGAGTCCACGCGGACCCCCAGATATCGATTTTGGAAGCAATCGGTTGAGAAACAAAAAAGTTCAAGATGGCGGCCACTTTTCTCAAATCTGACATCGGATTCGTGTTTGGAGTTCACGCAGACCCCCAGATATCGATTTTGGAAGCAATCGGTTGAGAAACCAAAAAGTTCAAGATGGCGGCCACTTTTCAGAAAAAAGCTATTATTCTTTGGAAGAATTTTTGACTGACAATATTTAGCTAGTAGGTATGATGATATTTAGTTTGTAATAATGAAAAATGATAATGCCTGAATTTTTACTGTCGATCTAATTTTAATTTGTAATGACATTTGATGTGATGTGACGACAACTCCCTATTAATAATTTTGACATGAATAATATGTAAGTAACTTGGTAATATTTAGTAAATCAAATTTAATCTTTGTTTTGTTATTGTATTTGACTTTATATTGTAACAAGCTCAACTATTTTGCTATAATAATTTAGACATGAATAATGTAATAAGTAATTTTGTAGTATTCTGTGAATTGAATTTAATATTTGTTTTATAATGTGACAAATTCAATACCAAATTTGCATGCCATGTCATGGCGAAATGTGAGGACTTATTAAAATTATTGCACCTTCCACAATGTTGTAAACCATGTTTCAGCAAATAAATGATTCTGATTCTGATTCTGATTCTGATTCTGATTCTGATTCTGATTCTGATTCTGATTCTGATTCTCAAATCTGACATCGGATTCGTGTTCGGAGTCCACGCGGACCCCCAGATATCGATTTTGGAAGCAATCGGTTAACAAACAAAAAAGTTCAAGATGGCGGCCACTTTTCTCAAATCTGACATCGGATTCGTGTTTGGAGTCCACGTAGACCCCCAGATATCGATTTTGGAAGCAATCGGTTGAGAAACAAAAAAGTTCAAGATGGCGGCCACTTTTCTCAAATCTGACATCGGATTCGTGTTCGGAGTCCACGCGGACCCCTAGATATCGATTTTGGAAGCAATCGGTTGAGAAATTAAAAAGTTCAAGATGGCGGCCACTTTTCTCAAATCTGACATCGGATTCGTGTTCGGAGTCCACGCGGACCCCCAGATATCGATTTTGGAAGCAATCGGTTAACAAACAAAAAAGTTCAAGATGGCGGCCACTTTTCTCAAATCTGACATCGGATTCGTGTTTGGAGGTCACGCAGACCCCCAGATATCGATTTTGGAAGCAATCGGTTGAGAAACAAAAAAGTTCAAGATGGCGGCCACTTTTCTCAAATCTGACATCGGATTCGTGTTCGGAGTCCACGCCATAGATGAATTAAAGTAGGCAAGATTGCTCACGTCAAACAAAGAACAAAGCTCTCGTAAAACTTATTATTGTCGCCGGTACCTCGTAGTTCGACTTATTATATTAGATGGCGTTACTATACTAGCTGAAGTCGCGCCTATAAGTGGAATACCTAGTACCATCTATCGAAAAATTTGATGAAACTCAACTTCGATGCAGGTGTGCGTAGACCTAAGATGACATAGGAGTGTGTGTGTCTTTTAGCTTCTCGAGTTGAAAGAAAGATTACATTCGCAATTTTATAAAGTAGGTAGGTAAAAGGTACCTTATGAGTACACCTTGGCTTAGTGGTTAAAGTGTCTGCTTGATAATTCTTAATACAGCAGGGGTTTGTTTTTATGAATCACCACGACTTACCATGTTTTATCTACATACAAAAATGTACTCTGCTGCTGTTTACCGTTGAGGGTACTCCTCAACGGTAAACAGCATTGGCTTGATATTTTTCTGTTCACGTTCAGTTTTGATAGCAAAACACATATTTAATCAGGATCTGGTGCAGAAGCAAGGAATGACTCCGTACGAGGGTACTCCTCAACGGTAAACAGCATTGACTCGCAATTTTCTTGTACACGTTCAATTTTGATAGCAAAACACATATTGAACCAGGATCTGATGCTGAAGCCAGTAATGTCTCCGTACGAGGGTACTCCTCAACGGTAAACAGCATTGGCTTGCACTTTTTTTTTCACGTTCAGTTTTGATAGCAAAACACATATTGAACCAGGATCTGGTGCTGAAGCCAGTAATGTCTCCGTACGAGGGTACTCCTCAACGGTAAACAGCATTGGCTTGCACTTTTTTTGTTCACGTTCAGTTTTGATAGCAAAACACATATTGAACCAGGATCTGGTGCTGAAGCCAGGGATGTCTCCGTACGAGGGTACTCCTCAACGGTAAACAGCATTGGCTTGATTTTTATCTCTTTCTGTTTAGTTTTGAAAGCAAAACACATATTTAACCAGGATCTGGTACTGAAGCCAGGAATGTCTCCGTACGAGGGCACTCCACAACGGTAAACAGCGTTGGCTTGATTTTTTTTTGTTCGCGTTCAGTTTTGATAGCAAAACACATATTCAACCAGGATCTGGTGCTGAAGCCAGGGATGTCTTCGTACGAGGGTACTCCTCAACGGTAAACAGCATTGGCTTGATTTTTTTTTGTTCGCGTTCAGTTTTGATAGCAAAACACATATACAACCAGGATCTGGTACTGAAGCCAGGGATGTCTTCGTACGAGGGTACTCCTCAACGGTAAACAGCATTGGCTTGATTTTTATCTCTTCCTGTTTAGTTTTGAAAGCAAAACACATATTTAACCAGGATCTGGTGCTGAAGCCAGGAATGTCTCCGTACGAGGGTACTCCTCAACGGTGAACAGGATTGTCTTGAAATTTTTTTGTTCACGTTCAGTTTTGATAACAAAACACATATTGAACCAGGATCTGGTGCTGAAGCCAGTAATGTCTCCGTACGAGGGTACTCCTCAACGGTAAACAGCATTGGCTTGCACTTTTTTTGTTCACGTTCAGTTTTGATAGCAAAACACATATTGAACCAGGATCTGATGCTGAAGCCAGGGATGTCTTCGTACGAGGGTACTCCTCAACGGTAAACAGCATTGGCTTGATTTTTTTTTGTTCGTGTTCAGTTTTGATAGCAAAACACATATTCAACCAGGATCTGGTACTGAAGCCAGGGATGTCTTCGTACGAGGGTACTCCTCAAAGGTAAACAGCATTGGCTTGATTTTTATCTCTTCCTGTTTAGTTTTGAAAGCAAAACACATATTTAACCAGGATCTGGTGCTGAAGCCAGGAATGTCTCCGTACGAGGGTACTCCTCAACGGTGAACAGGATTGTCTTGAAATTTTTTTGTTCACGTTCAGTTTTGATAGCAAAACACATATTGAACCAGGATCTGGTGCTGAAGCCAGGGATGTCTTCGTACGAGGTTACTCCTCAACGGTAAACAGCATTTGCTTGTTTTTTTTTTGTTCGCGTTCAGTTTTGATAGCAAAGCACATATTCAACCAGGATCTGGTACTGAAGCCAGGGATGTCTTCGTACGAGGGTACTCCTCAACGGTGAACAGGATTGTCTTGAAATTTTTTTGTTCACGTTCAGTTTTGATAACAAAACACATATTGAACCAGGATCTGATGCTGAAGCCAGTAATGTCTCCGTACGAGGGTACTCCTCAACGGTAAACAGCATTGGCTTGCACTTTTTTTGTTCACGTTCAGTTTTGATAGCAAAACACATATTGAACCAGGATCTGGTGCTGAAGCCACGGATGTCTTCGTACGAGGGTACTCCTCAACGGTAAACAGCATTGGCTTGATTTTTATTTCTTCCTGTTTAGTTTTGAAAGCAAAACACATATATTTAACCAGGATCTGGTACTGAAGTCAGGAATGTCTCCGTACGAGGGTACTCCTCAACGGTAAACAGCATTGGCTTGATTTTTTTTTTGTTCGCTTTCAGTTTTGATAGCAAAACACATATTCAACCAGGATCTTGTGCTGAAGCCAGGGATGTTTTCGTACGAGGGTACTCCTCAACGGTAAACAGCATTGGCTTGATTTTTATCTCTTCCTGTTTAGTTTTGAAAGCAAAACACATATATTTAACCAGGATCTGGTACTGAAGTCAGGAATGTCTCCGTACGAGGGTACTCCTCAACGGTAAACAGCATTGGCTTGATTTTTTTTTTGTTCGCTTTCAGTTTTGATAGCAAAACACATATTCAACCAGGATCTTGTGCTGAAGCCAGGGATGTTTTCGTACGAGGGTACTCCTCAACGGTAAACAGCATTGGCTTGATTTTTATCTCTTCCTGTTTAGTTTTGAAAGCAAAACACATATATTTAACCAGGATCTGGTACTGAAGTCAGGAATGTCTCCGTACGAGGGTACTCCTCAACGGTAAACAGCATTGACTTGATTTTTTTTTTTTCGCGTTCAGTTTTGATAGCAAAACACATATTCAACCAGGATCTGGTGCTGAAGCCAGGGATGTCTTCGTACGAGAGTACTCCTCAACGGTGAACAGGATTGCCTTGAAATTTTTTGTTCACGTTCAGTTTTGATAGCAAAACACATATTGAGCCAGGATCTGGTGCTTAAGCCAGGGATGCCTTCGTACGGGGGTACTCATTAGTACGAGGGTAAACAGCATTGGCTTGATTTTTATCTCTTCCTGTTTAGTTTTGACAGCAAAACACACATTTAACCAGGATCTGGTGCTGAAACCAGGAATGGTCCGTACGGAGGCACTCCTCAACTGTAAACGGTATATGCAAGTCAATGCTGTTTACCGTTGAGGAGTACCCTTGTACGAAAACATTCCTGGCTTCGGCATCAGATCTTGGTTAAATTTGTATTTTGCTATCAAAACTGAACGCGAATAAACAAAATTCAAGCCAACGCTGTTTACCGTTGAGGAGTACCCTCGTACGAAGCCATCTCTGGCTTCGGCATCAGCTCTTGGTTAAATATGTGTTTTGCTATCAAAACTGAACGCGAACAAACAAAATTCAAGCCAACGCTGTTTACCGTTGAGGAGTACCCTCGTACGGAGACATGTCTGGCTTCAGCATCAGATCCTGGTTAAATATGTGTTTTGCTATCAAAACTTAACGCGAACAAACAAAATTCAAGCCAACGCTGTTTACCGTTGAGGAGTACCCTCGTACGAAGACATCTCTGGCTTCGGCATCAGATCCTCGTTAAATATGTATTTTGCTATCAAAACTGAACGCGAACAAACAAAATTCAAGCCAACGCTGTTTACCGTTGAGGAGTACCCTCGTACGAAGACATCTCTGGCTTCGGCATCAGATCCTGGTTAAATATGTGTTTTGCTATCAAAACTGAACGCGAACAAACAAAATTCAAGCCAACGCTGTTTACCGTTGAGGAGTACCCTCGTACGAAGACATCTCTGGCTTCAGCATGAGATCCTGGTTAAATATGTGTTTTGCTATCAAAACTTAACGCGAACAAACAAAATTCAAGCCAACGCTGTTTACCGTTGAGGAGTACCCTCGTACGAAGACATCTGTGGCTTCAGCATCAGATCCTGGTTAAATATGTGTTTTGCTATCAAAACTTAACGCGAACAAACAAAATTCAAGCCAATGCTATTTACCGTTGAGGAGTACCCTCGTACGAAGACATCTCTGGCTTCAGCATCAGATCCTGGTTAAATATGTGTTTTTCTATTAAAAATGAACGCGAACAAACAAAATTCAAGCCAATGCTATTTACCGTTGAGGAGTACCCTCGTACGAAGACATCTCTGGCTTCGGCATCAGATCCTGGTTAAATATGTGTTTTGCTATTAAAACTGAACGCGAACAAACAAAATTCAAGCCAATGCTATTTACCGTTGAGGAGTACCCTCGTACGAAGACATCTCTGGCTTCGGCATCAGATCCTGGTTAAATATGTGTTTTGCTATTAAAACTGAACGCGAACAAACAAAATTCAAGCCAATGCTATTTACCGTTGAGGAGTACCCTCGTACGAAGACATCTCTGGCTTCAGCATCAGATCCTGGTTAAATATGTGTTTTGCTATTAAAACTGAACGCGAACAAACAAAATTCAAGCCAATGCTATTTACCGTTGAGGAGTACCCTCGTACGAAGACATCTCTGGCTTCGGCATCAGATCCTGGTTAAATATGTGTTTTGCTATTAAAACTGAACGCGAACAAACAAAATTCAAGCCAATGCTATTTACCGTTGAGGAGTACCCTCGTACGAAGACATCTCTGGCTTCGGCATCAGATCCTGGTTAAATATGTGTTTTGCTATTAAAACTGAACGCGAACAAACAAAATACAAGCCAATGCTATTTACCGTTGAGGAGTACCCTCGTACGGAGACATTCTTGGCTTCAGCACCAGTTCCCGATTAAATAATGTATTTTTCTTTCAAAACTGAACAAGAATAAAAAAAATCAAGCCCACGCTCTTTACCGTTGAGGAGTACCATCGTACGGAGACATTCCTGTCTTCAGCACCAGATCCTGGTTAAATATGTTTTGCTATCAAAACTGAACGTGTAGGGAACAGGGCGGGTGGGGCGTTAGTCCACCACGCGTTAAAATATTTTATTCATTGATATTTTCTTTTTTAAATGTGTGAGTATATACGCAAGCTTAACAATTTCAAATTTAGTTTTTTTTTCAATAGCCTGGAGTATGATTTTTGAATCTCATTCGGTGAGTTCAGCAGTTGAAAATGTCAAAATTACTATGGAGATAAGTATCTTTCTACTGCTGATTTGACTTTCAAAAATCGCACTCCTGGAGTATGATTTTTTAATGTCAAATCAGCAGTAGAAAGATGCACGTCTCCATAGTAATTTTGACATTTTCAACTGCTGAACTCAGCAAATGAGATTCAAAAATCGCTCTCCTAGCAATCTTGTTTAGTATGAATTTTGAAATGTGCGCCAGTGCGACCGGAATTCTCTATAACTGCATGCTACTCCCGCTTAGTATTATATCGTATTGTAGATCAATGAAAAAAATGTAAAAAAACCTGCTTATGAAATTGTTATTTTCAATGTGATGTTATGAAAATAATATATTTTGTTGCTCAAAATAAATAAATATGATGAACCAGAACAGTAAAATGCGATATTTCGTCGATTTCAGACAAATTTTACTTCTAGCGGACCAAGTAATGCCATCTAGTGACATTTTAAAAATTATTGTGAGTTATACAAGGAAATAGCGTTCTATGCTTTTCCATCTTCTTTGTCCACGCGGACCCCTAGATATCGATTTTGGAAGCAATCGGTTGAGAAACAAAATAGTTCAAGATGGCGGCCACTTTTCTCAAATCTGACATCGGATTCGTGTTTGGAGTCCACGCGGACCCCTAGATATCGATTTTGGAAGCAATCGGTTGAGAAATTAAAAATTTCAAGATGGCGGCCACTTTTCTCAAATCTGACATCGGATTCGTGTTTGGAGGTCACGCAGACCCCCAGATATCGATTTTGGAAGCAATCGGTTAAGAAACAAAAAAGTTCAAGATGGCGGCCACTTTTCTCAAATCTGACATCGGATTCGTGTTTGGAGTCCACGCGGACCCCTAGATATCGATTTTGGAAGCAATCGGTTAAGAAACAAAAAAGTTCAAGATGGCGGCCACTTTTCTCAAATCTGACATCGGGTTCGTGTTCGGAGTCCACGCGGACCCCCAGATATCGATTTTGGAAGCAATCAGTTGAGAAACAAAAAAGTTCAAAATGGCGGCCACTTTTCTCAAATCTGACATCGGATTCGTGTTTGGAGTCCACGTAGACCCCCAGATATCGATTTTGGAAGCAATCGGTTGAGAAACAAAAAAGTTCAAGATGGCGGCCACTTTTCTCAAATCTGACATCGGATTCGTGTTCGGAGTCCACGCGGACCCCTAGATATCGATTTTGGAAGCAATCGGTTGAGAAACAAAAAAGTTCAAGATGGCGGCCACTTTTCTCAAATCTGACATCGGATTCGTGTTTGGAGTCCACGCGGACCCCTAGATATCGATTTTGGAAGCAATCGGTTGAGAAACAAAATAGATCAAGATGGCGGCCACTTTTCTCAAATCTGACATCGGATTCGTGTTCGGAGTCCACGCGGACCCCTAGATATCGATTTTGGAAGCAATCGGTTGAGAAACAAAAAAGTTCAAGATGGCGGCCACTTTTCTCAAATCTGACATCGGATTCGTGTTTGGAGTCCACGCGGACCCCTAGATATCGATTTTGGAAGCAATCGGTTGAGAAACAAAATAGATCAAGATGGCGGCCACTTTTCTCAAATCTGACATCGGATTCGTGTTTGGAGTCCACGCTGACCCCCAGATATCTATTTTGGAAGCAATCGGTTAAGAAACAAAAAAGTTCAAGATGGCGGCCACTTTTCTCAAATCTGACATCGGATTCGTGTTCGGAGTCCACGCGGACCCCCAGATATCGATTTTGGAAGCAATCGGTTAAGAAACAAAAAAGTCCAAGATGGCGGCCACTTTTCTCAAATCTGACATCGGATTCGTGTTCGGACTCCACGCGGACCCCCGGATATCGATTTTGGAAGCAATCGGTTGAGAAACAAAAAAGTTCAAGATGGCGGCCTTTTTTCTCAAATCTGACATCAGATTCGTGTTCGGAGTCCACGCGGACCCCTAGATATCGATTTTGGAAGCAATCGGTTGAGAAACAAAAAAGTTCAAGATGGCGGCCACTTTTCTCAAATCTGACATCGGATTCGTGTTTGGAGTCCACGCGGACCCCTAGATATCGATTTTGGAAGCAATCGGTTGAGAAACAAAATAGTTCAAGATGGCGGCCAATTTTCTCAAATCTGACATCGGATTCGTGTTCGGAGTCCACGCGGACCCCTAGATATCGATTTTGGAAGCAATCGGTTGAGAAACAAAAAAGTTCAAGATGGCGGCCACTTTTCTCAAATCTGACATCAGATTCCTGTTTAGAGTCCACGCGGACCGGACCCTCAGTTATCGATTTTGGAATCAATCGGTTGAAAAACAAAATCATTGTTTTTTTTTTAACTTAGATCATAGTGAACGTTGTTCAGTTTGATTATCTGAAGCACCCCTGTAATAGCGCATTTAAATGTACACTCTGTACCTATACCTCCTGAGTCTCTATAATATAAGGTAGTTCTTGCGCGATTTGTGTCTTGATCTTCTTCCCAGGAGTGCGATTTTTGAAACTCATAGAAACTCTTTGAAATCAGCAGTTGATAAATTTAATATTAGGTCTTCTTCTTATCGTGTGGGCAGGCCCTGGTGTCAGAGTTTTTTCAGACCGCCTTACGGCCTCTGACGTGGTTTTTATGTAACGACTACTACCACCAGAGATAGTAGCCGGGACCAACGGCTTAGCGTGCCATCCGAAGCACGGAATCATTTTTCCTTTCGGACAATCAGGTGATTCAGCCTGCAATGTCCTAACCAACTAGGGAAAAACGCACAAAGTGACATATCACTAGGTGTCCCCCGTGGGATCCGAACCCACGACCTCCGTATCGAGAGCCAATGCTCTTAACCACTAGACCACGGAGGCAGTTAGGTACCTACTATGGAGACGTGCATCTTTCTACTGCTGATTTAACATTAAAAAATCATACTCCAGGAGAGTGATTTTCGAAAGTCAAATCAGCAGTAGAAATATGTCCATACATTTTCAACTGCTGCCGCACTCTTCCGCATTTTTCAAGTCTGAAGTGCGATTTTTGAAAATCATACGAGCGACTTGGCATTAGAAAATGCCAAAATTACTATGGAGATTATGCATCTTTCTACTGCCAAGTTGCTCGTATGATTTTCAAAAATCGCACTTCTGTTTGCCGGGTACTGACTGTTCTACCGTACGGGGTATGAAATTACCGTTAAAATTCGATAATTAAAGTACGTCTGGCAACACTGGGTGTCGGTTTCGCGTCGTGCCCGCCCGTCCTCCGCCCGCGCCCGTCCGTTGCCGTCCCGTCTCCGTCCGTTGCCGTCCCGTCTCCGTCCGTCCTCCGTCCGTGCCCGTGCTCCGTCCGTTGCCGTCCCGTCTCCGTCCGTTGCCGTCCCGTCTCCGTCCGTCCTCCGTCCGTCTCCGCGCCGTTGTAGTATGACTAAAGCTTTTGACCCGAAACATCCCTTTAATTTTCCTTCGGAAGTTCTTGCCCAGAAGTTCTCACGAGAGTGTAGTGCCTGCTTTAAGTAATGGCACGATTCCTGTGTAAAGTACTGAATACACGGTTGCCAACCACCGTCCGACAGAGGTGACCTTCGTGGTTTACAACCGTGTAGACAGCGGTTTGCAGCCAAATTGGATTTGACATTCCAACGACCTTGGCAGCGGGGCCGGGAGCTGCGCTAGCGACCAAGGGCGAATACAGGGCGTTGGGTTGGTGGCCGACCGTCAGGGCCGGATTAAGCCATATAGAGGCCCCTAGGCCATTCAAGCCTCGGGGCCCCTATCCTCGTGGGCCGTGGGATGGATTTGTCTATGTATATGGGAGCCAGATACAGGTTAGGTGGTCGCAGTAACATAACCACAAAATAACATAAGCCACCAAAATTTGGAGCGATCTCGAGCTTTTAATACCGATCTAGGGCTGCCGTCAGCAAAATCGCCGTCGCCGGACAAAGTCTTCAAAAACCCCGGACATTTCAGTAAAATCTGAAATCCCCGGAAAACCATGAAACATTATATTTCGACTACAAAAAGCGCTTTGTTAAAGATTGTACTACAATAGGAATAAATCGTTGCAATACAATCCAAAGCTTGCGGAGTGAACGTAACACGAAAAAAATAGAGCGAGCGAAGCGAGCTAGATTTTGTGCAATGTGACTGGATCGTTCCAATACAATATTAGATCAAGAGCGAGCGAAGCGAGCTCGAGATTTCACTACAATATAATATTTATAATGTCATTGCGAATCAGCAATATGATCTAAATTCTCAGCCCTGGAGAGAGCAAAGATTATTGCGCTGTTGCGCTTGCGACACAATTACAACCAAGAGCGAGATCGAGATTTTACAGATAAGATCGTTGCAATGCCATCTAAAACCAAAGAGCGAGCGAAGCGAGCGTTAGCTCATGTCAAAATGGACTTGATTTGTGTATGAGACGAAAGCATCGAGCGAGCAATAATAGCTCTCGGTATATTAAACAGGATATAATAACTCGATTACAGTAAGAAGTCTGTTTTAAAGCCGAAAATAAAACAACAAAAATGAGCGAGCGAAGCGAGCTCGAAAATTTGTAATAAATATATTTTCAATGCCTTTTTTAATGACTTTCACAGACTTTTTAATAATTCGATTAAATTTTGAGGTGAGTTAATTCTTCGAGTTTTTACTTATTTTTCTCTCAGGCCACGGGGCCCCTACGCGGCGGTGGGCCCATAGGCCCGTGCCTACTTTGCCTCTATGGTTAATCCGGCACTGCCGACCGTGTAGACTGCGGTTTTGCCGACCGCTAGTATGTATGCCCGTCGCTGTGAATCGTCGCGTTGGTCACACGCGTTTCTACCATTTGTTTATACAAAACGTGCAAAATGGCGGGATAAAAGACGAATGATGAATTGTTACAGAATTAATCGAATTCTACAGAGACCTAACCTGTCTGTGGGATCTTATTTGTAAATAATATAAAGAATAATAAAGATGTAAACAGAAGAGCCTAGCTTGGGAGATTTTGTGTGACAAAATTGAAAACCCCGACTGACAGTGGCAACCGCAGTCTACACGATCGGCGATCAACCCAACGCCCTCTATTCGACTTCGTCCTTGGTCGCTAGCGCAGCTCCCGCTGCCAAGAACGTTGGAAGGTCAAATCCAATTCGGTTGCAAACCGCTGTCTACACGGTTGTAAACGAAAGTCACCTCTGTCGGACGGTGGTTGGCAACCGTGTATTCAGTACTTAAAAAACCGTGCGGTTTTAACTGCACAGGCAAGAAGGTGTGTGTAGACTGTAGACCGAGCATTATACCTAAGTCTGTGCTGAGCGAGTGCTCTCCTGCATGGTTAGCATGCCACCGTGATATAGCGCTATCACACCTTCGCTCTCTTTCTATTTGCGCGCGAACTAAAAGCGCGAGATAAAATACGTGATACGATTATCACGTGTAGCATGCTACGGCTTCTGTGTTTGTTGTTCAGCAAACATTAAACAAATTGTGGAAGACAAAAAAGTGAAGCTACACCACGGAATATATAAGAGTTTACAACAGAAGGTTCACTATCTAACGAACGCTCGCTCCAAGCACGGCTGACACGCACACATTGACTCTCTGTACGTGAATGTGCAAGGGATGTCAGTAGTGCGTTCCGATTCCAAACGAACGAATGTTCCGTCACGGCGCGATTCAGAAAAAAGAGTCGTGAAAAAAAACACTACCCATGCTACACTTAAATAAACATATTTTGGTCCATGTTAGTCATCAGAATAATTCTTAAAATGAAAAATACATAAAATTCGGGCCAAACAACAGATTGCGATGCAGTATTTTTTAACAATCTATCGATTAGGATATTACTTTATTATGTTTGTACATCAGACGATGTATAGGATACTAATTTAATTTTCAAACGAAAAAACAAGTATCAAAGTCGTTCGGTGCGATACAATGAGCGCGTGGCAATCTACTGAATTAAAGTAAGGCCAATTTAATAGGCCACATTTGACATTTGTGCGAGTGCGATTTTTGAAAATCATACGAGCGACTTGGCAGTAGAAAATGTCAAAATGACTATGGAGATTATGCATCTTTCTACTGCCAAGTCGCTCGTATGACTTTCAAAAATCGCACTTCAGTTTCAGCTTCATAGTGAGGTGACCTGCTTAAAAAGTGAGTGATTCGATTCAGACTTCAATTTCTTCAATTCAGTTATTATGAAAAGGTATACTTATAGGTACTGGAATATTATTTGAAAAATCATCAGTCGAATCCCTGGCCCATTATTATTTTATATCGTAAACAAATCGTTTAAGGATCAAAATAAGATACCTACTTACATACCTAATTTATCGAACATTTTTGTTTTTTAACCGATTGCTTCCAAAATCGATATATAGGGGTTCCTGAGATCTCTTAACACGAATCCGATGTCAGATTTGAGAAAAGTGGCCGCCCTCTTGAAATTTTTTGTTTTTCAACCGACTGCGTCCAAAATGGATATCTAGGGGTTTCTGCGATCTCTTAACATGAATCTGATTTCAGATTTGAGAAAATTGGCCACTATCTTGAAACTTTTTAGTTTCTGGGCCGATTGTTACCAAAATCGATATCTGAGAGTCCGCGGTCCTTAAGATTTCTGAAGCAATCTGTCTAAGAACTGAATAGTTCAAGATGGCGGCCACTTTTCTCAAATTTGACATCGGATCCGTGTTCAGAGTCCACGCGGACCCTCAAGGCAGGCATTAGTTTATTTTATAATGATTTATTAGTTTTTATCATTTTTATATAAAAAAAACATTGTGCTTGCAACACCTCCTACTAAACAACATTGAGGCTGAGATTCAGAGACGATTTTTTAAGTCATAGTTCGAACTAAGTAGGGTCAAACAAAATGTATGGATTTTGACATACGGGAGTACGAACTAAGACTTAAAAAATGTCTCTGAATCTCAGCCTGACAGTCATGTTGGGATTGCTGCTTTTTTATAATTTATTAATAATAAATGATTAAATAACTCGTTAAATAAAAATAAATGATACTATCTGAGTCGTTTTAATAAAACCTCATAATTTATGACACATTTGACTTCAGTCAAAACTTCTATACATTTTAAGGTATTTTTTCAAGGGAAAGCGGCCGCGGCGGTTGTCCTTTAAAATTTACTGAACCCGATATCATCCCACCGCACGGGCACGCTCACCCTACATACTATCAAAACAAGATTATTAAAATGTATCCATAAGCATGTTAGCGCTTTCATTCATTGCTGAAATGATAATAAATCATTTTTGCCTCAAAACTTAAAATGCGAATAACTTTAAATTGTAACTATCAAAATAATGAAATTAGTTTCAATCTAATTACTTTGTTATAAATCAGTTGGGGTGTATGAGGTTTTGCGCTAATTCATTAACACGTTGTATAAGTACCTTTTCATAATAACTGAATACAATTCACATTTATGATTGAAGTCTGAATCGAATCAGTCTTCTTAAGCAGGGCACCTCACTATGAAGCTCAAACTGACAAATGTCAAATGTGGCCTATTAAATTGGCCCTACTTTTTGCCTCAAAACTTAAAATGCGAATAACTTTAAATTGTAACTATCAAAATAATGAAATTAGTTTCAATCTAATTACTTTGTTATAAATCAGTTGGGGTGTATGAGGTTTTGCGCTAATTCATTAACACGTTGTATAAGTACCTTTTCATAATAACTGAATACAATTCACATTTATGATTGAAGTCTGAATCGAATCAGTCTTCTTAAGCAGGGCACCTCACTATGAAGCTCAAACTGACAAATGTCAAATGTGGCCTATTAAATTGGCCCTACTTGCGACGTCGTGGCGCGACCGCGTAGGTACATTTGTATACCTACATGGCGGTTATCTCCATAGTATCTCACTCAAATTTGACGTTTAGAAGTGACCTGTGTCGCTCTCACCTCTGTCATGTTACGCAGGCAAGAAGTAGGTACATGTAAGCTTCTTGAGCTACACTATGTTTTGTAGTAGTCCCGTCCCACAGTGTGTTTTTGAACCTCATTTTGTGACAGGCTATTTTTATTGGCTGATTGAATGAAGAAACATGTCACGAATGAAGGACAAAAACTCCCGCGACGCTCACTATCATAGTTTTGAAACAAATTCGATTTTTACTTTAAGTCCCGGAATCTTAAGATAAACTGTATTTATTAAAAGAAAAAAAACTGTGCATAAAAATCTTAATTTTGTACTGTAATCCAAAAGGCTTAATATTTAGCTAAATTATAAACCATTTGTGGGCAGGCTAGGGCTTCTCAGTTTCAAGATAATCGTGAATATGATAAAATCGTATTTTTATTTTTTGTGACTAAAGTCTTAAGTATTCGCAATTTATTTTTGCTTTAAAACGTAGCCAACATTATGGACTACTACCACAATAAATACCGATTGCGAATATCGCGGACTTTCGGAGATATTAATTTTTTTTTTCAAAATCCCGGATTCCGGGATTTTGCTCAAATTTGATTGTAACTTTTTGGCGACGTAAAGTCAAAAAATCAAATCATTCCTTTTTATTATAATATTTGTGGCGATAATGCCAAATGGCAGCTCTATACCCGGTACTTTCTTCGGCCTCATCATCACTCAACATCAGAAGTGCGATTTTTGAAAATCATACGAGTGACTTTTCAGTAGAAAATGTCAAAATTCCTATGGAGATTATGCATCTTTCTACTGCCAAGTCGCTCGTATGATTTTCAAAAATCGCACTTTAGGTGAGATTGGGGTCAAATGTTTACCTATCGAACATAAAAAAAAAAAAAAAAAAAAAAAAAAAAAAAATCGAATTTGTTTCAAAACTATGATAGTGAGCGTCGCGGGAGTTTTTGTCCTTCATTCGTGACATATTTCTTCATTCAATCAGCCAATAAAAATAGCCTGTCACAAAATGAGGTTCAAAAACACACTGTGCGTCCTTTTCTTCTCGCTTCCCGCCACAATACATAAATGTTTATGCTTCCCGCGCAAAAACCCTCCATCAGTCATCATCATCAATCATGCAATCAATAATCTGTTTGCGGGGTCAGTACGCCAACCCGCGATAGCGACATTTAACACATCCATCTGTCAAATTTAGTCTTTTATCTCGTTCTTTCGCGCGCTAATAGAAAGAGAGCGGCAGCGTGTTAGCGCTATATCACGCTATCGCGGGTTGGCGTACTAGCCCCGCTATATTCCACTTCCAATCAAAATCATTCATTCATCGTATTTTTTTTGTAATCCAAATCATTCATTCATTTAAATGTCAAACCATAGATAAGCTACTATTTTGTCAAACTCAAAGAGAATATAATCACTACGTTTTAAGAGACGGGACTCCTTGGAGCAAAATAATCGTAAAAAACGTCAACTTGTATGACTTGAAGCTACCATTCCATAGCCAACATAGAGCAACATGTTGCCAATATTGAAAACAAAATGACAGTGCAAAGTAGTGATGTGCTGTGAATATTTAACGATATCGATAGTTGCAGAAAAAAAAAATTGCCATATGATATTGATATTTAAAAATTGCAGATTTTTTTAGTGATGGATTGATGTTAATCCAATCACTAGCATAAAACAAACAATTCGCCACCTACTAATAAGTCTGGGACTGTCTTGAGATAAAGAAAAGACATTCGTAGGTATTAATAATTATAATTAATTTACATAAAATTATACCACATTGAAATAATAGGTTAGATTGGCTATCCTAACTGTTATGAAACTCTTAAAGAAGACTATGTACATTTAAGATATTTTATTTTATTTAATATGGCACACCAACAGTATACATATTTAAACATTTACAATAACATAGGAACGCTAAAAATCAATTTCTAATACACACACATATAACAGGCGCACACAGCATTGGCCAGTAACATAAGTAATCTACAAATATATATAAATCAATACAATATCTTACAAAATAGAAAATTTCAACATTCATACCATCACCGCAAACGAGTGAGGATTGCGGTGCGTTCCTGCACAAAATGTGCGTTATGATAATCATAAATAATTAAAACTAATAATTCTGGGCTGTAAAATAAATAATGTGTGGTATAAGACCCAAAACGAGTTACTTTTAATGACTTTTGTACAGTTAATTTTTTGAAACTTTAAAGTTAAATATCTCCGAAACGTTACACCGCAGGAAATTTTTTTTTGCATAACAATGTAAGGTAATATTCACCCTAAAATACCCACAACATTTGGTACCTGGCCGCTTAAAAAAAAAGACGCCAATATTAGCCGTACCACTTTTGTTTTTTTTTTTTAATTTTTATTCATTTTAGGAAAACTTACGGACTAATTACAGGATAGTATGCAGTGAGCCGTATGGATATGGAATGGCAGTTGGTTTAAATTTTGTCATTTTTTATGAAAATCTTCCAGGCAGGAAATGTTTCTCGCAAATAATAATTGGTTCATTTTTCGATTGGTATGTAGGTACGCTAGATCTTCATTTCCAGTAACTTGAACCCATTTTTTGCATCTGAAAATAAAACATGTATACAAAAGTGTAATCTTATCATATCATCAAAAATATGATGGATGATTTTTGTATGGTGGATGTTCTGATGTTTCAGAATATCTCTGACTACCTCCTCGGGGAGCATAGTCGTTCGTATCCGTATGCGTCTGCATGTATGTATCAACAATTATATCGATATCGACATTTCTCCAAATCCCTCACTTCTTTACAAATACTTCCGCTCTTTACGAAAATGATTGCCTAAATATAAACCTGGGCTAATAAATAGGATAAATTTATGCTTACCGAGCTTCATCCAGTGGAAATCTTGCTATGAAGTTACGTTTTTACCATCTTTTCTTTCGGACCTTTCACAGCATATTTCGCATTTCTAGTACTTAATTTTAAGCTTTTATGGTGCAATATCACGTAATACACTGAATTTACTTGTGTTTTATGTTTTATATTCACGTTTATTTATTAATTCTAAATATAATAAACACCCAAAAACATTTTAAATAATTTAGACAGAGTCCGTTTCATAACATGTGAAAAACATCTGAATTACGTCACGTGACATTTCATGAAAGAGAGGGTCAAGAAAAGAGACGAATATAGACGCCCATTCAAGTTCTGCCCTATCCCATACATTTTCTCGCATCTATGCAGTTGCGATAGACTGGTCAAACTTAGGGATCCGCAAAATTTCAAAAGTATCGATACCTACTCGATACTGGTATCGCAGAAGAAAGTATCGATACCGATAAAAGTATCGAACCAAAAGAATCGATACTACTCAGTACTCGAGTACTTTTTTGATCACCTTAGAAACTGTAAATAACCGCAAAAAAACAGTAATAAACCAGCACATACTCAAGTTATTATTATTTGTTTTAAAAACATACAAAATTGCCATTATAATTATCATTAAAGTATCATTATATCAATCAATTAAAATTAGATTCTTTCGATTTTTTATGTCAGAGAGCAGATTGCAGGGAAAAATACTTGTTTTATAAATACTGATTTAAAGTGCATGTAAGTACTCTTTTGTAAAGTAAAAATTAAAATTAATTTTTAAATTCTTAATTTTCTTCGATGCAATCAGACATAAAAAGTAATTTGTCGATATACATGAGCCGGTTCCGAGTCGTTGGCACCGTCGCTCCTTTTGAAAAAAGCCTTTCAGATGGGACTGAAGTGCCTGGTATTAACAAATACTGATTTGCCAAACCATATAATTTTGGAAAAACTGCTTTCATCTCACTCCAATGATTAAATGGGTCAGACTTTATAGAGGACACCGTTATACGTCAGAAAGAGAAATGGTGAAAACTACACTAGTGAGGTGAGGAGACAAAAGTATCGAGTATGTTAAAAAGTATCGATACCTAGTAAAGTATCGGAGTCAAAGTATCGAGTACAAAAATACTAGGTATCGAAGAGAAAGTATCGATACTACTCAGGTATCGATACTTTTTGCGGATCCCTAGTCAAACTAAACAGCTGAGTTTTTTCTGAAATGTTAATGTAAATTATTTTAGAAATTAAAAATTCAACAGTAATAATGGATGTGGTTAGTCTATTGAATAATATAAATGATAAATCGAATATGTTTGCTGTGACAACGTGGACTTCCGAGTGGTCAGACAATATCCAAGAGAATCAAGTAAGAAAATATTGATTTTTTCGGAGAAAATCTTTCTTTTAATTAATAGTATTTTGTGGTTATTCTGACAACAATAAGCTTTGCTGTTGTATTATTCTTGAATTTTATTGTTAGATAATGGTTGGTTAAGAATAGAAATCAATATCCTTGAGGTCAATGTTAAGGTAATAACATAGATAAAAAATATGGATAAAATCTTGTGATTTGTTAGATATTGAGTCAAATGTGCCTAATTTTCTAGGCATTTATCTATGCATAGTCACTAATAATACCTACGACTTTGTTGAAATATCGTATGTACGTAAAACACATTATCTTTTTTTTTTTAAATCCTTTGTCTTCAAGTTCAAACATATTTTTTTGTTTAGTTAGTGAATATTTTTTGCAGTCCTAGTAAAATAACGCTAAATTAACAGTCGGCGGCCCGGTAGTTCAGTCGGTAGTGAACCTGCCTGCTGTGCTGAGAGTCGCAGGTTCGAATCCCGTAAGGGACAAATATTGGTATGATAAATATGAATATTTGTACCAGTGTCATGAATATTTGTATTGTATACCATTGTCTAGTCATCATAATACAAGTCTAGGCTAGATTCTAGTACTTTAAATGTGACTAGATAATTTGTGTGACAATGTGACATATATATATTATTATATATTTAAACCTAAACAAGTGCAGTGATATACACGCATCAGCTTTGAGCTGCTAGTGTATCATATATATAATAATATAATAATAATATATTTATTTAAGTCACCGGGAATTTTACATGCATAAAATCACGACTGTAATCCCTTTCAGTGCGGTCAGAAACATTGATACAACTACCAGCTCAAGTTAAATAAGTTTTTGTACGTAGCCCGTTCAGTGTTCCACTGATGGACATTAACTTTCCTTGAAGGCATCCAGGTAGTCAACTTAATGGAGAGACAAGAAAGATGTACTTTAAAGGTTGAGACATTTACCGATGGCGATAGGCGGACGGCCCAAACAAAAATGTAATTTTGTACGGAAGCCATCCGCCGCCGACACGGCGACGATGGCGGACAGCTTCCCATACGAAATGTAATGTGTTACTAAGTGAATTGTCATAAAAATTTAAGAATGAGTAGGTGATGAATAAAAGCTTATCTTATCTTATCTTTAGGTGATAAATTCATCATCCTATTTGCAATTCATCATCATCAGATAATGTAATATATTTTATCTAAATGATAATCTTTTGTATTATTATATTATTGTATACTATATTGTTCGGGGAAGCATGTTTTTACGAAACTTTCGCGTTGTAGTTGTAGAGTTAGAGTGCGATTTTTGAATCTCATTCGCTGAGTTCAGCAGTTGAAAATGTCAAAATTACTGTGGAGATATGCATCTTTCTACTGCTGATTTGACTTTCAAAAATCATACTTCAGAAGTGCGATTTTTGAATCTCATTCGCTGAGTTCAGCAGTTGAAAATGTCAAAATTACTGTGGAGATATGCATCTTTCTACTGCTGATTTGACTTTCAAAAATCGTACTTCAGAAGTGCGATTTTTGAAAGTCAAATCAGCAATAGAAAGATGCGTATCTCCATTCTCCATAGTAAATTTGACATTTTCAACTACTGAACTCAAAATTCAAAATTTTTTATTCAAAATAATATCATATAGATAGCTTTTTGACGTCATTTTTTGACTCTACCACCGCGTCGGAAGGTGTTCCGTTGAGAGAAGATGCGGCCAGAAACTCTACAACACACATCTTTTAAACAAAACAAAATGTACAAAGTACAATTAAAATACAATATTGCATTACATAGTGTAAAATTGTCACTCAGCGAATGAGATTAAAAAATCGCACTCCAGGTAAGCGTCTTGCAGACAGAAGGTTAATAAAACAATTTTTGAAAATGCACAACTTGTTGCTTCATCCTAACTTGATATTATGAACCCTCTTTGGGAATTTTATTATAGAGGTTTCCCTGTCACTATTTACCTTCACTTAAAAATGTGTAAATAAAACGCAATTTATATACAATTTGATAAGTATCTAATAAAATACTCAATGGAAACTAAGAATTATTAAAGATGTTAAAGTTTTAATCCTTTAATTAAAAACATAATAAGTTTTAATCCTTTAATTATAAACATAATAAGTTTTAATCCTTTAATTAAAAACATAATAAGTTTTAACCCTTTAATTATAAACATAATAAGTTTTAATACTTTAATTATAAACATAATAAGTTTTAATCCTTTAATTAAAAACATAATAAGTTTTAACCCTTTAATTATAAACATAATAAGTTTTAACCCTTTAATTATAAACATAATAAGTTTTAATCCTTTAATTATAAACATAATAAGTTTTAATACTTTAATTATGAACATAATTCCTAATAACATTGCTATTACTCATCTTGCAAGTTGCAAGTGAATAATACAAATTCCTGGGCATCTGTAAAAGGAAACTCAAGTAAAATGGTATTAAACCTTCATGGCCGTGTTGTAATTATAAAACTAACAACATTTATACAAAACAAGATTCGAAGAGAAGAAAAAAAGAATATTATATGATTAACATTTAAACCACATACTCTACCCATCAAACTAAACAACTTTTACTATGAGAGCAAACCTGTCAGAACAAAAAAAAATCAGCTGTTCCATACGTTTGAATCGAGTAGGTATTGCAGTTTCGTATGGGACGGCTGATATTTTTTTTGATTCTGATAAGTTTGCTCCCATAGTAAAAGTTGTTCAGTTTGAATACTTTTCCTTACATCCTGTATATTGGCTTATGCTTGTATGGATTTATTACAAATCTGGGCGAAAAATAAAACTTAATTGTTAAGTGGCTAAATAGAATTGAAGATCTAACCACCTGCTAACCATGGTCTTTTACAATAAAGCCTGTTCTATTTCACAGAGGGGAATGAAGAACAAATAATTTAATCAAGCAGAATTTGATTCAGTAACCAACTAGGTATCTTCTTTGTTTTTTAATGTTTATTCTTTAATTTTATCTCAGAGGAAGGATCTCTCTAAAATTTTATTTAAAAAAAAAACATTGGATTTGTTGGGCGCATTACAAAAAACCAAAAAGGTACAATATGAACACAAAAATGTATTTTAGTTAGTACCTGCTACTATCAATAAGCATCTGCATAATAAACACATTGATTAAAATAAATAACAACTAGTTAAATTAAACTAAAGTCACACTTGGAAAATTATATCAGTTGCTTATTACTTGTTACCAGTAGTCATACAAAAAGGACCTAGTTAACCTTTTGTATGACTGATACCTAGTTACTAGGTAGAAGTGGACGATGCGATGTAAACAAGAGTTTGTATTGGTCACTGTTTGAAATACATCATTTCACAATATTGAAAATCACAATAAAAACATATTAATAAGTATCAGAAGTATAACTTCCATGGTTTGTCAAGAAACCACGAATAAGATGAGGTAAATCTTCTTAAAAACAAGAACAATAAAAAAAATTTATACCGGAAGTATAACTGCCATGATTTGTCCGAAAAAAAACCCATTAATACATAGATAGATACTAAATGATAACATTGCTACAACTACAACTATACTCGTTAAACATGTAGTTAGTAATTGTAGCAGTTTTCTCTTTTGGCATAATTATAATGTTTCTAAATGAGGTGGTGATAGCCTTTTGCCTACAAAAACACTAGATTCGTCTATTCTAAGCCTGGATCTACTACAACTTACAAGGCTCTGAGGTCGAGATTCAGCGACGTTTTTTAAGATTTAGTTGGAAATCAAAATTTTCGATCCTAATTAGACTACGATCGCGCTCAAAGAAGGCCCTATATTCTTTCCCCAATCATTGTTATTATTATTGGTGCTCTGGTTGACAGATAAGTGCCTGACCCATTGCGACCATCGCTGGTCTACTGTGATTGTCCTTTTATAGTTCCCTATTATTATTCACTGCATTCAGGAATCGTAGTAGGTTTTTAGCAGGGAGTGTTTGTATCTTATTTGGTGCCAGAACTTGTCATTAGTGGGCCACACTAACATAGAAGATGTAGGGGAGTTTCCATCTCTCAGTAGAATCTGCAGCGGGTCGAGTCACTTAAGTTAAGTGCATGCGTGTGTTTATTCAATTTGCAGTGGTCTGTGAGTGATCTTGTTATTGTACTTTGTCCTTGATTAGAGCAAGCCCTTGATTAGAGCAAGCTGTTCGCAAAATTTGCGATTGTATTCGAATCCGGAGTATTCCTCCATTGCTCTATCGCCTCTATGAAGCTAGATTTAACCAATGATTCATGAGACAGACTTTTCGGGATTCTGAGGAGGGTTTCGGGCTAATGAACAGATTTGTTATTGCCCCATCTGGTCAATTTGTCCGCGTTTTCGTTTCCTTCGCTTCCACAAGCTGATTGCAGTTACTTTTAGTTGCGCTACGCGGTCCTGTACTGGCCTGGACTTAATTATAGTTGAGTCCATGGCTAGTTAGGCTGCTTGGCTATCAGAGTTAATAATGGTGTAACGTCGCGTTTGCGCAAGTTGTTTCCAGCGCGGGATGTTATGGCGTAAACCTCGGCCTGGAATTCTTGGTCTTTTCCCCAATCATTTCTGTATGCTTAGAGTTTTTTAGAGTTTCTGGCCACATCTTGTCAAAAACCTTCCGAAGCTGTCGTCGAGTCAAAAATGACGTCAAAAAGGTATCTTCTGTGTGACATAACTCTAGTGGTACTTATTGATTTTTTAACCGACTTCAAAAAAGGAGGTTTCTCAATTCGACCGTATATATATATATTTTTTTTTTTTGTGTGTGTTCGCGGATAACTTCGTCGTTTATGAACCGATTTCGATGATTCTTTTTTTGTTGGAAAGGAGATATCCCAAGTGAGGTCCCATGATAAGGAAACCAGGATCTGATGATGGATCCCAGAGATATCGAGGGGAACCTTCGAAAATCGTAGTGCCGACTAGTGCGTTTGTTAATTTAAAGCACTACTATTAAATCGAACTAATGAATTTGCCACTGAAAATTGTGAAATAAACAAAATTTTAACAAAAAAATTAAAACCGCCTTCAAAAAACTAAAAAGTTAAAAAATAATATTGCAGCCGATGACTTTCCCGTTCGCATCATAAGAACATTAATTTGTTTTATAGAAGTCGGTGTCAAGCCAAGCCAAAAAATGCAAGCCCTGTCGCGAATCGTACCGGCTTGACAGCGACTTCAATAAAACAAATTAATGTTCTTATGATGCGAACGGGAAAGTCATCGGCTGCAATATTATTTTTTAACTTTTTAGTTTTTTGAAGGCGGTTTTAATTTTTTTGTTAAAATTTTTTTAAATCATATTCTATTCTCATATTCTAGAAAATCTTAAAAATAACTTTAAAATCGAATTATTAGTCGAACATTTCTTATTGTTTTAAGCTGAAATTAATAATTTGTGCAATATATTTGTTTTAATACGTTTTTCATGAATTGTAATACCTATACGCAAATACACATGTATGATTACTGTAGTTATCTCGAAAATAATTACTTAGTCATCTAAAAACAATTAACCAAAACAATAACTGATTACGCGCTTTAAATTAATGAAATAACAATGTTACTACGATAGCAATCCAGTGTTAGTTTTTACGCAATTTTCCAGTTTGCGCGTACATCTTGCGACAGCGAATAGAAATGAAAAGTTGCGCGCAAGGACTTTACGTCTCTGGGTCATCGGTAGTATGGCGCGCGTTACAAAAACAAACGGTCGTTTCATTTACTATGTCAGTCCTAAGATCATGCTTGTTTTTATGGTATGTGCTTGTTTTTATAGTTGATTAATGTGACTTGGTTTGCGGTTTAGTAGTTACGTTTGTGTTGTGAGTGAGAGACTGGTTGTGTTTACTTCCGAGTTTTATTTATAAATATTGTATTCTATTCACGGAATGGGTTCCCCAGGATGGTCTCCGGCGTCGGGGTAGATCCAGAAAAAGGTGGAGAGATAACCTGGATGCCTTCTTGGAGAGTAGGTTGATAGTTGGGCTCAATAGAGGGGAGTGGCCCTGGTAGCGCCTGAATCAATCCATGGGACGTATCGAGTGTTTAGTCCGTCACATGGGCTCTTCAAATTATGCAACTGTTTACCCTAACACCCTGTAGATCTAATTATCGACCTACTACAAGTGAATATTAAAAGCCCACGAATCTTTTCCTCGAGAGCGTGGACAGATAAATTCTAAACGTACCATATTTAGGATAGTATACAAACTTAACCTTTACTATCGTAGTAGTGCCCATTGCCCATTACGCGGAAGCACGTAGATTTCCTCACCTATTGCATGGTACAATAATATACTGCGCCTGGTATTCTCTTCCGACCACGTGACTGACCATGTGACTGACACAAGCCTACGTCATCATACCCTTTTACCATGTTTAGCGGCCATTTTTTTGTGACGTAGGCTTGTGTCACTCTGGGAATAGAAGACCTTGTTTTTTTAGACAATGACCTATTGTAAATATTAAAAATAATACCAACAAGTGTGGGTAGTGCCCACAGCCCATAAAGCAGAAGCACGTTTTCCTCGCCTACCTAATGTAAATATGTTGTTTTGGTTACATCAATGAAACGACGAAGATAACTTTATCTTAAATCCAGTTTGAACGTCAATCAAGATATGAACAAAAATGGGTTTCTAGTTTAATGTCATCAAGGTTCCTCTCAAGAATCTATTTACTTCCTTTTGCTAAAACTTGTTCTTATTTTCATACCGGATAAGGTGTTAGGTATTTAAGTAAATGTTAGAGAACTTCTTGACTTCAATTAGACGCATGTTGCAAATAAGCGTAACGTAATAAATATACTATGTCCATGCATTAAAAGCCCCTTAATCTCCAGCTTTAATACCGTTCACTGGCTCCAGTCCAGACTCACGACAACGTTTCGGAGCCAGGGGTGCATTGTACTACTTCATAAGATTTATAATAAAGGATTTAGACACAATAATCGCCTTGCGAAGGCGAAGTTTGAAGGCGGCGGGAACCCGTTGGATGAGGGCAGCGCAGGACCGGTCGTTATGGCGATCCTTCGGGGAGGCCTATGTCCAGCAGTGGACGTCCATCGGCTGAGATGATGATGAACACTCCGGGAGTGCCGGCAGAAGTGAAAACTAAGAGATCTTACGTCTTACTTCACGTGACGTCACGGTCTGACTATATCTAAATGCTTACGAATTTTCGATCAGGTTACGTGACGTCACGGTGCTGACGCGAGTTTAACATTTTTTACCCATCCCAAAAAGTGCACAACGCCGCTAAAGAAGTTTTCACTTCAAAAACTACTGGAGTTTTACAAATCGTGCATAATATAAGTTCGTAATAATTACTATAATAACTATTATTATGAGTCTGAGTATATAAGGTCACGCCACACAGAGGCGGTTTTGCGGGAAGGCGGGCCGGAGGCGGACCTGCGGGAAGCGAATATCCGGAAACACACAGAAAATGGCAAAACCGAGCTGGTCCGGAAATATTCGCTTCCCGCAGGTCCGCCTCCGGCCCGCTATCCCGCAAAACCGCCTCTTTGTGGCCTAGCCTTTTGGGTCCTTCTTAATATGCTGTAAGTAGGAATGTTAAGAAAGACCCTGTATAGGACCCATCCTAATATGCTGACGGTTTTTAAGGGGATGATCAGATGGGACCAATAAACATCGCGAATAAAATCTACTGTTCCATACAAAACTGCAAACCTAGATGTACTCGACCACAATGTATGCGACAGCAGATTTTTTCTGATTTGTATATCGTAATCGTTTTTGTCGGAACTACATTGGAATAGAGTTGATATTTGAACGAAAACGTTCACGATATTTATCTAAACTCAGAGATCCGAGAAGACTGCACCGCCACCCATTACGTGGAAAGCGACGCTCCTATCCATATCCACCAAACCACCACATATGCAATAAAATTAATTTACTCTCTTCAATTACTTAATTGTTTGTTCTCAGGTATTTTGGTCATTTTGCGGGTGTCTAGTGGTGTCTCTACTCGTCGTATTTTTCTACTATTACAGAAGATGGAGGGCGAAAGGTATGAAAACTATGACAGTATAATAGGGTTATTTATAACCATTATGTTAAGACCGTATATTGTGTATTATGTTTGTGTGACCGTGTATTCTTTACGGGAGTGGTCAGGATCTTTGTTGCTCTACGAATCAGCCAGATAATAATATGGCCAAGTGATAAAATAACGTAGCAATGTCCACTACAATGACCACCCCGAGAGGGATTACGGTCTTGAGTTTATGTATGATAAATAATGAACTATCGATTAATTTTTTTTACCATTTTTCATTATACAATGTTAAACAAAAGAATAACCACAAATTGGCCACAATCAATTATAATTATTTCAAATCATTAAAGTAAATGATATACAAATAAATAAGGAAAATCAATAACCTTTTAACATGTAAAGTAATTAAATTACCACAAGCTAAACTAAAGTACTTTACTACTTTTTTGATTCGTTTTTTATTACCTTTGCCGGGAACCTTCTCAGCACAATACCTACCCCTGTTTCTGTAGATGACAAACGAGGCAACCGAGAGTTTTTTTTAGACATTGCTACAACAGCACTTTAAAAATACATATTGGTACATAGTTGTAAAGCAGCCTAAGGCCCAGATATCCCAGAATCCACCAAAGCGGAGCGGAGTTGAAATGTGTAAAATCTACTAATAAAATAGCTTGATTCTGTCAAGCGAGGAAAATGGATCAATTCGATTGGTTGATTTTACACACTTCCACTCCGCTACGGTTTGGTGGATTCCGGGCCTAAAAAAGGAGTGAGCACATAAAATGACATCTAATAGAGATGAATGCGTTGACCCCAAATAATGATATAGGCAGGAGAATGATGTGTTGCAACGACACTTCTTATCATCGTCATCTACAGGGTGCATAGACTAATTAATAAATAACGCTCACAGGCACATACATTGTAATGATCCCAAGAAAGCACTATTTATAGGCTGTTTATTATGGAAACCATACAACAACGGCACAAACATATAAACATCCATGACCGAACCGGGATTCGAACCCAGGACCCTGGTTTGGCAGTCCGGCGTGGTAACCATTACACCAACCGGGTCGTCAAAATATATAGTTATATCCGGACCGGCCTTGCGGTAGCATTTCCCCTCTGCCACGGTATTAGATCAATTAATCTTGCGCATTTACACACAATTTTATACCTTATCACTAAACGAGACAGCCTATAATAGCGAAACAACAATTTTGAACTTAGAACGTTTGGGGTTTACACGAGACTACTTTTCATGATTTTGAACATTCAAAATTAGAATCTAAAGTCATAGGGAATAAAATCCAAAGTTGCGGATAACATGTTACCTCGTCCCCCGCAAAAAGTGGCAGAAAGTTTGTTAGTAGAATGACACGTGGTTACGCGTCCCGATATAATTAGTCTAAGACAGGGTGTAACAAAACACCCTAGTAATACTTCAGACCATCAAACTGAACAACATACACTATGGAGCCAACTACGAAAAAAATATCAGCTTTCCCATACAAAACTGCTATACCGACTCGACTAAAATGTATGAGACAGCTGATTTTTTTTTCGCGATTTCGAAGTTGGCTCCATAGTGAAAGTTATTCAGATTGATGGTCTGAAGCACCCCCTTAAGTATTACTAGGGTGTTTTGTTACACCCTGTATTATACGTCCCACTGCAGGACACAGGTCTACCCTCAGGGAGGGAGTATAGGCAAAATTGCGTCACGCGTGCCCAATGCGGATTGGTGGACTGACTACACATACACATATGAATTTCTTCTTCAGCGTATGCAGGTTTCCTCACGATGTTTCTCACCAGGAAACCTGCATACATTCTATAAAATAATTTCATTGCAGAACTATCAGGCGGCGCGGGCGCAGCGGGCGCGGCAGGGGAACCGCTGAAACGATTCAGAAAGCGAGACAAGATGTTGTTCTACGGTCGACGCATGCTTCGGAAAGTGAAGTCCATATCTAACTCCGGCCAGGGCCGGAAGCGGCGAGCCGTCATGAGGTTCGCGAGGAAACTGCTTCAGCTGAAGAAGGAGTCTGCGCCTGAGCAGTTGAAGGTTCGTTTTTGATAGCAAACGACTCTATTTTTCGACGTTCGACGAAGTTTTTTTAAATGATTTCGAGTAACACGCAATCTTGTGAATTAATCGGGGTCAACTATGGGATTTAAATCTATCGAGAAAATTTTACGGAATCAAAATCTAGGTTACAATAAGTTTTTAAACGTATATCTGAAAATGAAATACGTCACTCTGGCATTTCACGATTTATGCGAATTCGAAAGTGGCTCAAAATCCTGAGGTAGCCCCGACCGACGAAAGATATCCCCCGATATTTTTTATTTTATTTATTTAAAGTGCGCGTTTTGGGGACTTTATACTGATGCCCAGACCATGCATATGCGTCTATTCATGTATGGGCATGTATTACGTTTGAGTCTGCGTACGAAGTTGCGGGCACAGCTCATTATCGTCGACCTGCAGTGAAAAAGAAGAGTTTTTATTACATTTGCAAGGTTTTCACTGTAGGGTGACGTTATAGCAATTATAAGAATTTCACGTCGTTGTAAATGTCAACAATGCTATTCCTACTGTAGTGTACAGCAATAAAGAGTAGTTAATGTGGAAAGCGCCGGTAGCGCCGTCTATCGGCGGACGCGGTCTGTGGTGAATATCTATCGTGCATTCGCTCGGTATTCGTGCACCGACCGCCGTGCTGTGCGGACGTGCACTAGTCACATTCACTAGTGAAGACTATATCTGTGTTTCATTATATACATCAACCTCAACCAACCCTTAGTAGAAAGGTGTATTCTACATTGGCGACGACGGGATTCGAAATTCACGTGAGTAAAGTGCTTATCAGTTTGTTGAGTGTTGACAATTTAAAAATACAAACGGTGCCTACGAAATAAAATTACACTGTTCCTTTAAGGAAGCTAAGCGATTTATTTAAACACAATCGAAGACGGTTTCTACTAGCGTTGCTTTGTTTGTTGCCTAAAAAGTTACACAGTGTTAAAATATATTTCAAAAGAAAAGTAAAAATAGTTTTGTCCCGATTTTAAATCGTTTATTGGGAATTATCTTAATTATCTGGTTTCTGCTAGCGTTGCTTTATTTTTGCCTAAAGTTCACAGTGATAAAAATATATGTCAAAAGAAAAGGAAAAATAGTTTTTGTCCCGATTTTAAATCGTTTATTTGGAATTATCTACATACTGTATTTCTTTTCCCACATGTCGACCATCGAATGCTGATGTTGGAGGAAAGAGGGGAGACCAGACAGGAGTAAGGTGTGGGACAACACGTGACGGCGCGGCGCGGCGCCTAGGATGGACAAAATGTACGCCAGCTGTGGACATCAATCTTTAAGGTCACGTAATCATTCTGTATTACTTTAAACGATTAAAATAATTTATTCAAAGCATTCCGCCAATATAAAAGGGCCTCGTAGTCCGTAGCTCCAGTTTCACTGCCCGTCACACGTGACTGGACGGAGTTTCGGTGCTGGTGGGGCGGGGGTGTCCTGGGGTTTTGGAGTCTCTGACTGCTCTTCGGGGAGTGTAGTCGTGAGCATATGCTAATGCATGCTTGTAGTCCGTCATTATGGCCTAATAGGTATCCAAAATACGCCCATTAACCTCTCGTATGCCGGAAAAACCAGACACAATAGAAATAAATGGTTTTCATCATGCTGATCCGCGTTCTGGCATACCAAAGGTTAAGAATTGTGTCTTGATTCGAGACGAACAGGATTAGGTAACCAAGATATGCCAAGTGAGTTTATTCCAATAGTTTTTTATACTTATATTGACGCATTGTCATTTTTAAGTAATTGTCTTACTTCGTAGTTGTAATGGTCTCTAATAAAAGTTACTTATTACCATTATGCGTACCGAACATTCGGCGTAACGAACATTCGGCGTAACGAACATTCGGCGTAACGAACATTCGGCGTCACGAACATTCGACGTAACGAATGTTCTGAGTAACGTACATTCGACGTAACGAACATTCGGCGTAACGAAAATTCGGCGTAACGAACATTCTGTCACAAAAACTTTAAGTTGAAATCCAAAGTTTTACGTTTTAAACGTTTTACTTATTGGACATTCTCAGTGTAGGTATGCGAGAACAATAATAATATACAACACATTCGGAGCTTATTTGGTGGTACTAGTTCATGAAAATATTTCAATTCAAACATCAATAGTACCAACATAATTTCCAATCATCATCATCATCCGATTTGTTACCGGAACTTGTTTGACGTAATCTATACTTTATAGAACTTCAATTCGGTAACCTTACGTTGATCTTATATTTGCAACATTGTTAATGTCATAATTATGGATGTAATTACTCCAGGCGAAACTAATTAGTTTCTTTGGCTATTTGAGCAAGGAATTTTATATTTTAAGGACATAGTTTAAGGATCAATGTTAATTCAGACAATTATTTACAAAAAGTATCAAAAAGGATCAGAAAATGATCAGGTGATTTCATATTAAATTTAGTATTTCTTGAAATACCTACTCACATTTTAACAAGAAACGCTTATCTCAGTTGAGAGAAGATTAATAACTATATCATATTCAAGCATCATAACATTCATAACCAAACCGATAATACTGGTTAACAATTTTGTTCGCAGATTGTATGTTCCTAGATGTCACAGAGAAACCAGCCTTCAACAGGACGACTGCTAAGGCGCCGATTGAACCATACCTACTTGCTTTATTGCTTACTAAAGAGAAAATGTCTCCAATTAATAGCTAAGAGTTTTGAAATGGTCAGGGTGATTACTCTGATATTGTCAGCTTGTAGCTGGTTAATGGTTAGTGGTTTGCCATGTACAACAAACAGTTATTAGCAACGTACAGCTGGTCATTCAATTGACATTGGCAGCTTTTAGCTGGTCATTCAATTGACATTAGAAACTTGTAGCAGGTCATTCAATTGACATTAGCATCTTTCAGCTGGTCATTCAATTGACATAGGCAGCTTTTAGCTGGTCATTCTATTGACATTAGAAACTTGTAGCTGGTTATTCAATTGACATTGGCATCTTTCAGCTGGTCATTTGATTGACATTAGCAACTTGTAGCTGGTCATTCAGTCATTCAATTGACATAGGCAGCTTTTAGCTGGTTGTTCAATTGACATTAGAAACTTGTAGCTGGTCATTCAATTGATATTAGCATCTTTCAGCTGGTCATTTTATTGACATTAGCATGTTTCAGCTGGTCATTTAATTGACATTAGCAACTTGTAACTGGTCATTCAATTGACATTGGCAGCTTTCAGCTGTTCATTTAATTGACATTAGCAACTTGTAGCTGGTCATTCAATTGACATTTGCAACTTTTAGCTGGGCATCAAATGCTATCAAATTTACTATCAGCAGCTTGTAGTTGGTCATTCAGATGACAAGTCAAATAAATAAAATAATTATTAGCAACTTGCAGCTGGTCATTCAATTGAAAAAAAAAACTGTTATTTCATTATCAGCAGCTTGTACCTTGTAGTTGGTCATTCAGATGACAAGTCAAATATGTAATTATTGGCAGCTTGTAGTTTGTCATTCCATTGACATTAATTATTGTGAGTAGCTACGCATTTTATGAATAACTCTAAAGGAATTAATGACTTATTGCACTTTCTTCTTTCATACGTTCTTTGTATAGATAAAATCGGTATCTTACCTAATCACTGCAGGCACTGCACTACACTGTTAATTTATTCATTTGTATGTGTTAAAGTATACTATACTGTACTTGAACCAAATCGGTTAATCATAATATTTTAAATAAAGAATATAATTTCAGTGCAAGCAAGTCAAAAAACAAAATGATTTGCAGTTCTGTAATAATATTACGCCACGCAATTAAGTTGAAACAACAGTTGCACTTAATTCATGTACATTGTAATTAAAAATAGCATTATTTTCATAAAGCCTACCAAATGATATAACTGTATGGTTCTTAAAATGAAAACATTATTAGTGTTTAAATAATAAGTAAGTAACTAATGTTTCAGATACATATCTGAGTACACCTTACATTACACAATATTTTCATGAGTTTCATGACGTTACATGTAACTAACAACTAATTGCAAAATTGGTTATAGTTTATTTTATTTTTATTGTTATAGAAATGTATAGGTATGTATGTATACCTAATAACCAAACTACTCTTTGTAGTTACAAAATATCTCGTCACTTAATGCTTCATAGGAATTCTAATAATAAATAAGTAATTCAATGACAGAGATACATTTTAACTACAAATAACATAATATAGTTTTGCTCTACTGTAAGTTGATATCAGATAATGTTTTGTTTCTAAAAAGAAATATGTATAAGGGAAATTAATTATAATAACTTATTCACTGTTGAACGGCAGGAAATATTATGCCAATTTATAAAATTTATTTGGAATACTGCTTTAGTGACTGAATACTTAGGTATAGCAGACAAAATAACTCATAAGGTAGACCACCATCAGACCCTTTGCTAAAACAATATTCGTGAGTACCAAGATGGCGGAATCAAATCTCAAGTTTCTAGTCTAGCATACAGTTGTAGTAGGCTAGACTTCTTTTTTATTTTTGGTTTATAGACGGAATGACTTACCAAATGGTGAGAGAATGACAAGCTTTTCAACCACAACAGTTTATTCCAATACTAATGGGGTAGAACTTTTTACAGCCCAAAGGGGAAATAAATAGATGAATAAGACAGGGCGTTGGCTGAAATTGTGCTCGTGGCATAGAGCCCTAAATGAGAGCGACAGTAATGTGTGGACTCTGATTTTTACTTGCCCGTAACATTAAATTGTGACTGCGTATTAAATTGCGAATCTTTTGAGTAATTGCAACACCGTCAAAGAAGTGGGTCAAAGAACATTAAATTGAATTATTACGATTATTATTTTAATTTAGGTATCAGCATTTTATCTGTATAGGTTGAGTTAAATAGTATCTATTTAAATTGAAACTGCTGATATCTCAAAACTAGTCTAGTCGACTAACTAAACTACTGAACATAGCTGGCAACGAAAGCGACCTAGTGTACCTTACTTAATATTGTTGTCAGTCAGCGTTATATCAGCATTCATGAAACTGTAAAATTATATGGGTTATAGGACCATGCAACTATGAAGTTGTTAGCGAAAGCTAAAATATCATGCAGCAATAAAATGATATGGGTTACAGAGCCATGCAACTATCAAGTTGTTAGCAAAAGCTAAAGGGTCATGCAAATAAAATAGCTGTGAGTGCTTTATTGCAATGGCTGGCACCCGCCAGAATATTTTGAATGCATAAGTGTATGTGCTTATCACAGATTCACTCTTTTGTCCTTACCTCCTTAATTTGATAAAACGGAAATGGATACGATCTTGAAGCAGTGACTTTGACTAGTAGTTAGCCAAAATAAATAAATAAGAGATAATAAAGATCTATGGAACGTTATTTTTGTAGGTTTACGTACCTACCTATCAATAGAAAAATATTTTTACAGGGAAGGGATAGTATAGAACAGAAGTAACAATAACTCAAATGTGTTAATATAATGAGATTGTAATTTCCATAAACATTGTTTATCGTTGAATTTGGTGTTTGACAATTTCAGATCAATATTTGATAAATATCTATTTTCTGTAAACAAATTAGTCTCAATAAGTAATTCGTAATTTGTTTGATGTAATAGCATTGATAACAGTCAACACTGTATTGTAATAAGATTTAAGAGATTAGCTAAACTGTGGAGTTTCTTGCGCCGCTTCTTCTCCACGGGCTATACATTCCGAAGCGGTGGTAGATTCGAGTAAAGGTAAAAAATAAATTAAAACAAGAAAGAGATGTAGTGTACAGCAATCGTAGAGGGAGTAAAACTATGGAGTAAATGATACGCACACATCTTTAATGTTCGATAGAGGTGAACCTATACACTAGTCTGTAGAAAGAGTGAGAAAGACTATAATGAACGCCGTGTAACCACTTTTTTGGTGACCGCAACTTGTCATTTTGACGTATTGCGGTCCAAATTGACTAGTATTGTTGTTAGGCTTGTCAAAAGTTATTAATTACGGAATTGTAACAGCCTGAATTACCTGCTGTGTGAGGTGTTCTGATAATATAATAATTTATAATCATTATCGAAGTGAAAATGGTGGTATGCAGAGGCCTAGGATGCAAAAACAGATCGAAAAGTGCTGCTGGGAATGTTTCGTTTCACAGGTACGTTTCACTGCAATTAAATGCTACAAATACTTTGTTTGTGATTAGATTAATGTCTATTGTACACGTAAAAATGATATTACAATACAAATTAAATCATAAAACCAAGTTATAGGTCAACATTGATTCCATAACCTCTAAATCACCAGTCATTCAGTGTTACCAGTTTATGGCCTTTGAAACACCCGTAAATACGGGAAAACTGACTTGGAAAATACATAGGTACCTAGTAATGGTTTGGTTTCATCACTGTTTTGTTCATTTTCAGGATTCAGCTACCAGACAACCTGTCATAATAGAAAAAATTACAGAAACACTGAGGAAGAAACATCTTAGAATTCAATTGAAGAGTGAGTTAGCTGAAAAGCGCCTAAAGAAGTTGCGTGCTACTCGTTAAGCGCAAAGACGATTAATGAAGAAGAATGCTGAGTTACTCAATATAATCATGGAATTAAAAGTTAAAGCTATGATTTCAGCACTGGTAGCATGCCAACCCGCGATAGCAGTGATACGGCTTTATCACGTCTTTTATCTCGTTCTTTCGCGCGCAAAAGAACGAGATAAAAGACGTGATAAAGCCGTATCACGGCTATCGCGGGTTTGCATGCTACCAGTGCAGATGTTTTAAATTCAATTTTTTTTTCACGTTTTTTTTTTTACGGTAGAAAAAAAAAACAGTTTTTTTACAACACTATTCCTGATCAAAGCCATTTGGTTAGATTAAAAAACATTAAAATTTATTTTCCAAATTGTTATTTATTTACCATTACCCTTCATCATGCTTCAGTCAAATAAAGAAATTGATCAAATTCGATAAAAATAACCTCTTTGACCTCATTGCTTGACAAATAACTACACAGTTTTTCAAGGCTCCAATTCTGGTTAATTTTATTACATATTAAGGTGGTTGCAGAGGGGTCAATTTTATACAAAAACAATTTTATTGACGCACAATACGCATAGACGGTATAAGTATAAGTAACTTAGAATAAATAAATTTTTATTTTTATGTATGTAAAAATAGTTTAAAAAATCTTGATGCCGCGTCACAAATAACATTTGCAATTTATAATATAATTACGAAGGGTATTATCGCGGGTTTGCATGCTACCAGTGCAGATGTTTTAAATTCAATTTTTTTTTCACGTTTTTTTTTAACGGTAGAAAAAAAAACTGTTTTTTTACAACACTATTCCTGATCAAAGCCATTTGGTTAGATTAAAAAACATTAAAATTTATTTTCCAAATTGTTATTTATTTACCATTACCCTTCATCATGCTTCAGTCAAATAAAGAAATTGATCAAATTCGATAAAAATAACCTCTTTGACCTCATTGCTTGACAAATAACTACACAGTTTTTCAAGGCTCCAATTCTGGTTAATTTTATTACATATTAAGGTGGTTGCAGAGGGGTCAATTTTATACAAAAACAATTTTATTGACGCACAATACGCATAGACGGTATAAGTATAAGTAACTTAGAATAAATAAATTTTTATTTTTATGTATGTAAAAATAGTTTAAAAAATCTTGATGCCGCGTCACAAATAACATTTGCAATTTATAATATAATTACGAAGATATAATGCTTTGTAATTTTTCATATAACATTTTAAAAGCTTTATAAATCTTCGTAATTATATTATAAATTGCAAATGTTATTTGTAACGCGGCATCTAGATTTTATAAACTATTTTTCCATGTATAAAATATTACTTTTATTAATTCCGTCTACGCGTATTCTGTGTCAAACTTTTGTATGGACTGAAACCACCGTAACATTAAATTTTAATGTTATTTGTGAATATTTCTGCGATTTGTGTTAGGAAAGTAGTATTAACAAAATGTATTACTTAGACTAGTCGACTGTGAAAAGTTGGTGATATTGATAAATTTGTGGGAAAATTGAGTTCAATCGGGTAACATTTACACACACATGTACAAATCAGACACCGATAGAAAACCGGTTACACTGTCACTTGCTCTATAGTTTTACTCCCTCTACGACAGCAATAAAGAGTAGTTAATGTGGAAAGCGCCGGTAGTGCCGTCTATCTATCGGCGGACGCGGTCTGTGGTGAATATCTATCGTGCATTCGCTCGGTATTCGTGCACCGACCGCCGTGCTGTGCGGACGTGCACTAGTCACATTCACTAGTGAAGACTATATCTGTGTTTCATTATATACATCAACCTCAACCAACCCTTAGTAGAAAGGTGTATTCTACACCTACTATTAAGTACACGGGAGTCAATGCTACTAACATTCTTCGCATAAAATATTTTTATAAGGAGGGTAAATTTTTAACATTTTTACCCGACTGCGCCAGAAGGAGGGTTATGTTTTTCGAGCGTATGTATGTATGTATGTATGTATGTATGTATGTATGTATGTATGTATGTATGTATGTATGTATGTATGTATGTTTTTATGTCTATTTATTTGGCACGGGCTGCAGCCTAAACGGCTTGATGGATTTTGACGTATGAGGTGTCGTTAGATTTGTAAAAATCGTGAGAGTGACATAGGCTATATTATTTTAATAAGACTGGTGCGAATTAAATAAATAAGGGGGAAAACAATTTTTTTTTGTTAAAAATTACAATATGGGTATCAAATGAAAGGTTGTGAACAGGCGATTCCAAAAATATATATAATATAGTATGTTTATGCGACCATTTCGACACAAGACTAAAAAGTATGAAATAAACTAAATTATTAAGAAAAAACAAAAAAACCCGACTGCATTAAAAAACTATTATATTAACTAAAAAGAGAAAAACAAGCTCTTATATTCACTAATCAGCTATAACAACTTGGTTCGAGCAAATATAATTTGAATGCTATTAGGTAGGTATTGCAGGCGGGGACAAACCAAGGAAGGTACCTATGGTATGTTTTATAATTCTTCTTTGTCCCCGTTTGCGATACCTACCTAATAGAATTAAATTATATTTGCTTGAACCAAGTTGTTATAGCTGATTAGTGAATATAAGAGCTTGTTTTTCTCTTTTTAGTTAGTATAATAGTTTTTTATTCTATTTACTATTTGTTCATTTGTTCAATTTGTTCAATCAGTCAATCTTAGGAAAGTTAAAATGATTGGTACCTATGTCCAATTTAGACTACATTAAAAGCGTTTACAATTCAACATAATCATTTCAATCACGCTATGGTTATTTGTGTGTTTACATAAGATGCCTATCCACTGTCCTATGACCGAGACGAGGCGGGCGGGTGCATTATGTTTTGTAAACACGGAAAACGATGATTCAAATCAGTCAAACATGATGAAATGACACGAGCATACAATTTTATTTTTATACTACTAACGAGCATTTACCCGCGACTTCGTCCGCATAAATTATATACCAGATTTTAAGTCAGATCATAAGCTATCAAACAAAAAAAGTTTCATCAAAATCGGTTCAGTAGTTTTGGCGTGATGCTCGATCAAACAAACAAACAAACAGACTGACAAAAAATCCAAAAATTGGTGATATGGAATCAGGGACACCTAAAAACCATATCGTAACTTTTTTTTTGTTAATATCTTCAATGTACAGACACACTTCTGTTACAGTTTTATAATAGTTTAGATACGAAAATGCGGAATCATTTATTTACTGAAATAAGTTCGCACATACGGTTTACTCGCGGACCCGAACAAGGAAATGCCTGTCCAAGATCAGCATCTTCCAGTTCTTCACTTTCCCGAAAAAGTCTGATTGTGTAAAAAATAAAAAATTCTTATGATTTATGATAGAACCATGCCAATATTTTTATCCGTTTTCCAGACAACAACCATAATAACAACTGTGCAAATAAAATGAAGAATTTACATACGATGTAGGGAATCTGTTCCGATCGTTTGACTAAATTAAATTATAGTGATAATTCCAAGTTTGTATAGTGAAGCGACAACTTTATGTCAGTTCTAATTTCAAGGTGAACATAATAGTTCTTTGTATGTATCAAAAGTAATGATACAATGCTCTTTCTTGCATAACAAACAGTCTTGTAATACCCTGACCTCCTGTGCAATAAGTACCTTATCTGTTTTGGACTTTAAACGAGAATGAATAAGGGCAAATATCGGGCGAGAGGTATACCTAATTGTTTATTATAAACCGGCCAAGAGCGTGTCGGACTCGCCCATGATAGGGTTCCGTAGCCATTTTATAAGTCGAAAAAAATGGTTTCTTCTTAAATACCATATATTTGTTTTTGGGTTACTATTGTCTGCATACCAAATTGCGATTCAATAGGTTCAAAAATGTGGGAGTAATTAAGACGGGGTATACATACAGACAGACAGAATGGACGAAAGTAAAAGGGTTCTTTGTTTGACTACGGAACCCTAAAAAGCAACGATATGGTTTTTAGGTGTCCCTGATTCCAAATCCCCAATTTTTGATTTTTTTTGTCGGTCTATTTGTTTGTTCGCTCATCACGCAAAAACTACTGAACCGATTTAGATGAAACGTTTTTTTTTTGAAAGCTTATAATTTGACTTAAAATCTGGTATACAGGGTGTAAGTAACAGCCAAGCAAATACTGAAACGGTGAACTCGAGCCATCAAACTGAACAACTTTTTCTATGGAGCCTACCTCAGGAAGCGAAAAAAAAATCAGCTGTCCCATACATTTTAGTCGGGTAGGTACAGCAGTTTTGTATGGGACAGCTGATTTTTTTTTACGTTTCCTGTGTTGTTGGCTTCATAGTGAAAGTTGTTCAGTTTGATGGTCTGAGTTCACTGTTTCAGTATTTGCTAGGCTGTCACTTACATCTGTAATTTGTGAACTCTAGTCCTAAATAAAACCATCTTGCAGGTGCTAGAACCCCCGGCGGAGTACTTAGAAGAGGACCTGACGAGTGACGACCGGGTTCCACCGGACGCCCTGTACATGCTGCACAGCATCAGGGTGTTCGGGCACTTCGAGAAGCCGGTGTTCTTGATGCTCTGCAAACACACCGAGATACTGAACCTGCCCGCTGGTTCATTTCTGTTTAAAGTTGGTGGGTACTCCAAAATTCGATAAAACACTTAGCCGGCTCAGGGACCTGAACTGTGTCCGTTCTTGACCTCTGAAAATAAAGTAATTAGAATCCGACGAAATATAAAGAAGATTGGCAGATTTGGACCCAGCCATTTTTTACGAAAACTAAAAGCTCTTCAGGACATAATTATTATAAACAGAAAAAATTAAGGCATTTTTTAAACAAACTTCCACATCTCCAGAAGTCCGCATTCAAAAGTAGAAATTACTAGTAAAATAGACAAATCATCCAAAAAGCAGTAGCAAAACGCAACCACGACTGCTATTTTCATCTAATATTATCACTGGTATATTTTTTGGTCGTTACTGAATGTATTTGGCTTGGTTGAACTGATAGTAGTATAGAAGAGCGTCGGTGGCGTGTTGCGGAGAGGTATGGACTCCCAATTATGGGGGTCCTGGTTCGAATCCGCGCGGACAACATGCCATGTACCAATGAGTTTTTCTAACTTATGTACGTAATACCGACTGCTCTCAAACGGTGAAGGAAAACATCGTGAGGAAACCTGCATACACTGAAGAAGAAATTCTGATTTGTATGTGAAGTCTACCAACCCGCATTGGGCACGCGCGGTGGACTAATGCCCATACACCCTCCTTGAGGGTAGGCCTGTGCCCTGCAGTGGGACGTTTATAGGCTGATGATGATGATGATGATGAAATGGTAGTTCATGAATTCGTTTTCTTCCATTATCATAATATTATAAGGTTATCGTGAATTTTCATTAAAATAAACACAATGAATCCGTAGAAGATTAAATAAATAGACTATCTAATAAGAAAGATTATGACTTTCACACACTTGCTACAAAAGGTATCATAAGGAGAAATACATTTCCCCCAACATTGACAGGTTATAAATTTACGCCCAATTTACTTTTTTGTTAGTTTTGTTTTGTTCTACACGTATTACTAAATTTCATTCATGTTTGGGACCTCTAAGTCTGGGTCTCAAATTACATGGTCGTCTGCCAAACTTCTTTATTTGCTTTTGTATTAGTGTAAGACTGTTGGAATAATTATTCTACATGATCTCCCGATTTAGCCAGTAACAAAAGCATGAACTATAAAATTCTACAATAGGTTAAAATCAAGTTAAAATGTAATCATTTCTTTCAGAAAAAGGTCATAGGTTCCTATGACAATTTTATGAAGATTAGTCATAAAGACGTATGAAGATAAGGTTGAATTTAATTTAATCCGCTTTTTTGTTGGTCTCACTAGTTCTCGAACTAAACAGTCGTCATATTATTTCTACTGGTTTTTTAAAAAGCCGTGGTGGTCCAGTGGCGAGTAACCTTGCCTGCCGTGCAGGAGTTGATAGTTCGATCCCCGTCCAGGCCGACTCGTACCAATGAGTTTTTCGGAATTTATGTACGATTTAAAACACCACTGCCTTTTCGATGAAGGAAAACATCGTGAGGAAACCTGCATGCTTCAATTCGAGGCATGTATCGTACCTACTGTCCATTAAAAGTGGCGACGGGCTCACTCCCAGTCACACTGGACAGAGTTTTGGTATTAGTGAAACGTGGATGTTCTGAAGTTTCAGAATATCTCTGACTACCCCCTCGGGGAAAATAGTTGTGAGCATATGCTATGGTTTTTTTTCTGTTTCCATTACTAGGTTTCACTATGCCCTAAATTATACAAAATTTCAGGTGACACCGACGAAAACGTGTACGTAGTGCAGAACGGGCGCGTGAACGTGTACATAACGAATCAAGATGGCAGCAGTTTGTCCTTGAAAGTGGTTCGAACCGGCGAGAGCGTCACCTCGCTGCTTAGTTTCACCGACGTGCTGACGGTAAAGTATTCGTTTCTTATATTACACTTTATTTTAGTGGTAATAAGGATGTTAATGTAAAGATCGAACAGAATAAATAAAAACCTGCTTTGGAGGCGCTACAATCGATTATAACCTTTAATGACAATGTTTCAAGTACACAAATCGCGTCTTAGAGAGTAAAGAGCGTCATATCACTCTGTATTTGCTACATATCGCTGCTCAGTTCTGTTATATTAAATTTTATTTTAGTGGTAATAAGGATGTTAAATAGCACGCTTAAAGTGGCGGTGCGCAGGACACGTAGCTAAGCGAAATGATGGCAGGTGGAGCAAAGCCTTAACAGAGTGGTAGCCGAGATTAGGTAAAAGAGAAGTGGGACGTCCGGCAGCCACGTGGGTTGACGACATCTGGAAAAGTATCGGCAAGACCTGGATGCGACTGGCACAGGACCGAGAAGGATGGCAAAATAGAGAGGAGGCTTATGCCCTGCAGTGGGTTGAAAATTATGATGAAGGATGTTAATTTAACCGGAGAGAGCTTGATATTGGACTGAGTAGGACAAATACTGTTACTGATATTACAAGATTGTGAATGTGTGCATTTGTTCACCATTATATTCCCCGAGGGGGTAGGGTAGTCAGTGGGCAATATGCTATATTTATAATAGCCATATTTCACTACAGTCTGGCAAAGAGTGTACCGCTCATTGGGTACAGAGCTCTGGATATTTTATCTCATGTTCGTTTGAAATACACAGTCCAGTGCAAATAAACCGAGTAGCTGTCGCGAAAATCTACGACGGAATAGCAGAGTCGAACGGGATTTTCTCCCTCTGCAGGCCTCGCATTCCACCTCCGAGATAACGATAAAAATCGAGATGTGCCTCCTCCTTATTATTTTACGTATGCCAGAAAGAGCGCTCATGACGTTTTCTCGTTTAAACGCTTTGTCGTGTGTGGAATGCTAGCCGTGCAAGTCTAAACTAAACCCCCCTTTTAAATATTACTAGAGTGTGTTGCACCTTGTAGATTATGATGATTAAGATAAGTATTTAGCTAATAATCATCATCTCATCTCAGCCGATCGACGTCCACTGCTGGACATAGGCCTCTCCCATGGATCGCCACAACGACCGGTCCTGCGCTGCCCTCATCCAACGTTTTCCCGCCGCCTTCACCAGGTCGTCGGTCCACCATGTGAGGGGCCTACCCACGCTGCGCTTTCCGGTACGCGGTCGCCACTCGAGAACTTTGCGGCCCCACCGGCCATCGGTTCTGCGAGCAATGTGCCCCGCCCACTGCAACTTAAGTTTAGCAATTCTTTGGGCTATGTCAGTTACTCTGGTTCTTCCGCTGTTGCCAGCGATGACATATGGAACAGAGACGTTGTCGTTCACTCAAGGCCTCATAAAAAGGCTGAAAGTCACCTAAAGGGCAATGGAGAGGGCTATGCTTGGAGTTTCCCTGCGAGATCGAGTCAGAAATGAAGATTTAGCTAATAATAAACTGTTATTATTTACAGGGTAACTCGCAACCGTACAAAACAGTGAATGCGAAAGCTCTGGAAGACTCGCAAGTGATAAAACTACCAATGAGAGCTTTCCAAGAAGTATTCAAGGAATATCCTGACATTTTCGTTAGGGTCATACAGGTATGTAACTGAAATAAATGTTGCCTTTAAAAAGTTGCGTAACCAGAAAAATAAAAGACCTCGCGACGTTGCGCAAAAACATTTTAATTTGCAGCAGGTGTTTTTTACTGGTCAGGCTTCAATATTCAAGAATTTATTTTATTATAAAAATCTAACGGCTAAACTAGATGCTTTGAACCATTCTATTTCCTATCTCTTTTACTCTCGCTTGGGTTTTTACATCCATAGAGAAGAGAATGCTTAAGAATCATGATCGACAAGGTCTTCCTGGGCTGTTCGATTCCAAAAAAGAAAAGTTTTTAAGACTGAAGTTCTACGAAACATCGTCATGTATTGTAAAATTATTAATTGCATGTGCCAGTAGTATGAAGTTGTAGTATTGTACTGTTATTGTTGTGTACATGTAGTTTGAATGTTATGTTCTTTATAATTTAAGGTTTATATTAAATTCGTAGATCATCATGGTGCGTCTACAACGGGTAACATTCACAGCACTTCATCAGTACCTTGGATTGAGCGCCGAACTGGTCAACCCTGTAAGTGATTAATTTCAACTGAATTTTTAATTCTAACACGTATATGTGGATGTAGAATCAAATAAAACGTCATCCAGCCTTTATCATCATCAGCCTGTCATTGCCCAACACTGAACATATGCCTCTCCAGAAGAGCACCGCTAAATTATCTTTGAGCTTCCCTTAGACCATTTAAATAGGGACCTGCCTAACGTTAGCTTTCCCCTCTGCCAAGGTATAAAAATCAAATCAAATCAAATGATAAGGATCAAATGATTATGTACATGTGCATACAATTTTATGCCTTATCGCTAAACGAGACAGCCTATAATTGAGGAACAAGTCTTGTTTGGGGTTCACAATAGACTATTTGTCATGATTACTCACATTCAAAATTAGACTCGAAAGTCTCGGAATAAAGTCCAAAGTTGCGTATTTCATGCTACCTAGTCCCCCGCAAAAAGTGACAGAAAAATTTGTTAGAAGAATTACACGCGTAACTAGTCCATATTTAAATGGTCTAAGGTGCTTCCTCATCCTGTCGCTCCCTACACTTCTCAGCACTGCTAGCATGCCACCCACGACAAAGCGTTTAAACGAGTAAAACGTCATGCGCGCTCTTTCAGACATACGCAAAATAATAAAGATGGAGGCACATCTCGATTTTTGTCGTTTTCTCGGGGGTGGCATGCGAGGCCTACAGGTCGTCGGTTCACTGGCAAATTTATGGTTAAAGCTGTGCCCGGCATGCGTTGCAATGCGGTTTGTTTTTGTCGTAAACCTACCCGGACATGCACACAACCTAAAAAAAAAATTTTATTGCAATCAGTCAAACGGTGTCGAAGTCTAGTAATCTTAGATATACCATCATCGGCCGGTGTACCAAGGCAAAATCAGAGTGGCCAACAGAGGGACGGAGGTCAGTAGACAGACCACCAGCACGTTGGTCTGATGACATTGTGAGGGTGACGGCTTCGCATCACATTAGCACAGAACCGTGAGGAATGGCGCAGTATCTTATCTTATCTTATCTTGTTGTGGGGGCTGGCAAGCCAGCAACACTTCGACCCAGTGGGATCTTTTGTGTTAGCCCCAGCCAGAATGGCGCAGTAAAAGGGAGGCCTAAGCCACAACCCGGACACTGCTTACAAAAAACAGAAATTGACAAGATGACGTCAGCACATGCGAAACGGGGTCCTAGGGCTACAATAACTTTAGCTGCGTGCGGTACAATGACTTTTTCGTAAAAAAAACGCTGTGACACCCGTCTATTCAAAAAGAGTTTTTATCCTTCGTCCTGAGATTATATTCTCTCGGTTTCGAAAACAAATTCTAGCGTGCCAATTGTGGTGTCAATTTATTCTACTGGTAACTGCCGAGGTAATCAGAGGGCAATAGAGGGGGTGAGGTAAAAAGTTGGTGGGAGGAAGGGAGTGTCCATACTAGTGTATGTAGTAATAGATACTGGCCTCGATTCGGAGTGTACCACGACTAAACTAAACTAAATGTATTCCTGTCACTTTCTAAAATAAGATTAAGAAAAGAGACAGAAAACCAATAGCTGACTTTAGTGCTGTCAAAGTGACGTTAAACGCCCAAAAACGACTTAAATAAGATGGCGTACATTATGATGGCATCTTATTTTGCGCATTTAACGTCACTTTGACAGCACTAAAGTCAGCTGTTGGTTTTCTGTCTCTTTTCTTAATCTTATTTTAGAAAGTGACAGGAATACATTTAGTTTAGTTTAGTCGTGGTACACTCCGAATCAAGGCCACTCTTTCTAATACTTGGTTTAGCCCAGCAGTCGGTTGATGTGGGCTTCTTCTTCTTATCGTATGGGCAAAGCCCTGGTGTCAGAGTTTTTTCAGACCGCCTTACGGCCTCTGACGTGGTTTTTATGTAACGACTACTACCACCAGAGATAGTAGCCGGGACCAACGGCTTAACGTGCCATCCGAAGCACGAAATCATTTTTCTTTTCAGACAATCAGGTGATTCAGCCTGCAATGTCCTAACCAACTGGGGAAAAACGCACAAAGTGACATATCACTAAGTGTCCCCCGTGGGAATCGAACCCACGACCTCCGTGTCGAGAGCCCAATGCTCTTAACCATTAGACCACGGAGAGTTAGATGTGGGCTGATTGATATCAACATCCATTTAAAATTTATAGCATAGCATAGCATATGCTCACGACTGTATTCCCCGAGGGGGTAGTCAGAGATATTCTGAAACTTCAGAACATCCACGTTTCACTAGTGGTACCGAAACTCTGTCCAGTGTGACGGGGAGTGAGCCCGTCGCCACTTGTAATGGACAGTAGGTATTACATGCCTCGAAATTGAAGCATGCAGGTTTCCTCACGATGTTTTCCTTCACCGAAAAGCCAGTGGTGTTACAAATCGTACATAAATTCCGAAAAACTCATTGGTACGAGTCGGCCTGGACGGGGATCGAACCATCGCCTCCTGCACTGCAGGCAAGGTTACTCGCCACTGGACCACCACGGCTATAAAATTTATACCCATTTTAATTTGTACAGGGCCGTGAGAAACGTCGTCCGACCACCGTCGGGTCGTCGCCGGGGAAGACCAGCAAGGCCACCACTCAGGACAACAGCACAACCATGCACTCGCCTCACCATTCCGAAAGACCCGTGCCTGAAAATTTGGTAAGTAAAACTGGTTATATTGCACCAGCTCCTCGTTTGTATGGATGTTTTATTTGATATAGAGTAGAATAGAACAGAAAAAGGGGTTTAAAATTAAATACGTAACATATTTTAATTTAATGTGTACACATGACGACACATCAGGTTACGCACCCTATATACCCATAACTACACTACGTACAAAACACAAAATAGTGCGGTAGAGAGCCTGCATAGACGCGGCTGCCGGCGCGGGCGCAGCAGCGTGCTGTGAGACGAAACAACAACAACATACCGCACCGTTTCGCACGATTCGCAGCGTTCAACTTGTAATAGTTCAAAGTCCAAACAGGGTAACCTGACCTGTCGCCGTGTGTACTTCAGAATTGAAAACTTTTTCAATGGGACCAACATTGAAATCCGAAGTACGCTATTAGCACTGTAAGCGCGATAACGCAAATGGAACGGGTGTTAGCGCTGTAATCGCTCACAGCGTTGTTGGCGTGACTCGGTACGGAACCCACTCGAAATTGAAGAAGGGTAGAGGCAAAGGGAGCCGCTACCCCCTTTGCCCCCCGCGCCCCTTAGTGATGCCCTAGTTCTTGATTGAATGCGTTTTAAAGAGGCTTTTTTTTTGTTTTATTTGAACTGTTATTTATTATTGCCAGCTTTAATGAACTATATTTATAAATAACCTTAGTGTGTGTGTTTGTTTTATTCTAATTATAAATTATAATTACCCTTTATACAGGGTGTAACAAAACACCCTAGTAATACTTAAAGGGGTGCTTCAGACCATCAAACTGAACAACTTTCACTATGGGGCCAACATCGAGAAAAAATAAAAAAATCTGCTTTCCCATACAAAACTGCAGTACCGACTAGGACTCGACTAAAATGTATGGGATAGCAGATTTTTTTATTTTTTATCGATGTTGGCCCCATAGTGAAAGTTGTTCAGTTTGATAGTCTGAAGCACCCCCTAAAGTATTACTAGCGTGTTTTGTTACACCCTGTAGAGCAAAAGCCCGTGACGATCAGACCTTCGTTATTTTATAAAACCTGAAAGTTTATCAGTGTATATCCCTAATACAGGTAAAAACGATCCCCGACTATGAAGTTTGGATCATGGTAACGTAAGTATAGTTACAATTTATTAAAGTATAAGGGTGTCTGGCATTGTAACTGTACTTACGTTAAGAGTATAAAAGCTGAATTTTATACATGTTACTTGAGTAACGACTAAACGATATACATACAACACAGCTTCAAATCCCTCACTGTAGAACTACCGCATATGAACGGACAGCAACCTACAATGCCGCTAAGGTTTATAATAAGCTACCGCCTTATATTAAAGCTCTCTCAGGCAAAAAGTTCCTGAATAAACTGAAATCTGTGCTAGTCAATATGTGCCCGTACGACCTAAATGAATTCTATGATTATGATTTTAGTACGTAGTTAATAATACAAATAAATAATTAAAATTGACATTGGGGATTAAACTGACATGAAATTAATTAGCTTCATTCGTTGCGCGATTATTATTGTACCGGAATGTAGTGAATTTTTTACTTTTACTCTATAAAAATGTCTTAGATTTCTTCATTAGATTCCTTCATTGCTTGTTTAAATGCATGATTGATTAGTTTGTATAAATTGCTACACCCACAGGGGTAAAATTACATTGTGACATTCTTATTGTATTCTGCGTAACATCCTACAAAAACATGTAATTTATCGCAATAAAGAAATTGAATTGAATTGAACTATTAGAAGTAGTTTCCTCAGTAGCCCGACAGTTTTGATACTTGCAACCCCTGGTCAGACAATTTTAAATTGCTACCTGCCAAACCCACCATAACTCAAACTTCATAGTTGCCTATCCATCCCAAAAAAAAAAAAAGATTATTAAATTCAGATTTTAAATTTTCTGGAAAATTATGCTTCTGTCAAGTCTTTATAAGGAGAAACAAATTTATGTGTAAGAAAATATCTGTCACTAGAAAATTCTATAAACCGTTTTCGAATAACTGAAATTCGGTCAACAAAATTTCGGAAGTAAGATAGGTTACCTTGCCGGGAGGATGCGCTGAGAAACTTTCAGCTTTTATAAAATAACGAAGGTCTGATCGTCACGGGCTCTTGGACTATTACCCCATACGTATTTATAATAACCCCACTAGATAGTATACTAACATACAATAACAATGTTTGTTTTTGTAACATCGCATGCAGCCGGAGACCGGGCATCAAGTGTCCTCTCCCATACACATTCAAGGCAGGAAGCCGAGGCCGGACATGGTTCCTGATATTACGTCTAATACACCACAGGTAATGTTTTATGCTATTTCTTATATAGTTTTGTATAGAACTCGGTTTTACCTCGTGGGTGTCGTGAGAGTGGGGGCTGTGGTTTCGGCTTTGAATGGATAAAGGCGAGTTTATACGACGACAATTTTACGGCGCCAATTTTCGAGCGCAAGCGAAAAAGCACCGTATAAACACTTTCGGCATCAATAAATCTCCGCATGCCACCGCGGGCACGGAATAAAGCACGCTTCTATTTTTTGGCGCCAGTGACCTCCACTTCTTGGAATCGAGTAAACACGTCGCGCCAATCGCTGGCACGGTTTTCTCAAGCAAAACGTTACGAGACTGACGCTAAAAACTATACCGTATAAACGATTGCGTGCCGTGCATTTTGTCGTGCCAGCGCTGGCGCTTGAAAATTGACGCCGTAAAATTGTTGTCGTATAAACCTGCCTTAACATAACATTACGGACACTCCCTGCCGTGGACATATAATACTGAAACGGTGAACTCAGACCATCAAACTAAACAACATTCACTATGGAGCCTACCTCAGGAAACGCGAAAAAAAATCTGCTATCCCATACATTTTAGTTGGGTAAACACAGCAGTTTTGTATTTCAGTATTTGCTAGGCTGTCACTTACACCCTGTATGTTTAGAAATCATTGGTTTGAGGCTTATGTCCTTACATCTTTCGGCTGAAGTAGTGAAGATCGTTAATGTAAGTTATTCTATTTATTTACAGCAACAGCCCGATGTGCAGCCGAATTCGTCTTTCCAGAGGTCTAAAGAGGGGTCGTCTTTCAAGAAGCATAATACTGAAAACCTTGATGAACAGGTAAACAAGATTTATTCGCTGATTACTATGATCGTGAAAATTTTGGACTACACAGGCTCCTTCTGAAATAATGCACAATATTTTTAGCCCGTCCACCAATTTTGACCTCACCCCATCTCGGTGGTACTGAAGGTAACACTAAAGAGTGGTGTGTTTCCTTCTCACTCACACCGGCTCGGCATATGTGCTAACCTTTTGTCAGTGCGAGCCCGTGTGTATGAAGTATCTAGGGTGTGGTATAAGCCTCTTCCGCACTATGCCTTTATAGTCCCAAGAACACTGCAAGTCTTTCCATTATTAGTAAATACACAATTTAATTTATGTTGTTCCACAGGCTCTAATCCAAATAGCGACAGAGGCGTTTGTAAAAGAGCTAGGTCTGGAAAGCGATCACATTCTGCGCGGCAACGTGCAAGTGAGAGATCTACCGGCCGGCACTTACATTATGAAAGAGGAGAGTCATAAGGTAAGCCACTATTGTACAATGTACACAGTCTGAGACCAACTATTTCGTCCGTAAAAATACAGGATACATTCTCATTCAGTGTGGACACTTCAACCACAGCCCGGACACTGCCTACAAAAACAGAAATTGACAAGATGACGTCAGCACATGCGAAACGGAGTCTAGGGCTACAACTTTAGCTGCGTGTGGTACATGACTTTTTCGTAAATAAAACGCATTGACCCGCGTCTATTCAAAAAGAGTTTTTATCTTTCCTGAGATTATATTATCTTTGTTTCGAAAACATAAATTCGAGCGTGTCAATTTGTGGTGTCATTGTATGCTACTCGTAACCACCGAAATAACCAGAGAGGGCGAGGTAAAAAGTTTATTTCCGTGCAATTTCCGCGGATCGAAAATTAGTCCTGATTTGTCGTCTGTGTTGGGCCAAACGCTTACTTACGTATCTTGGACGATTCTTCTACCATCACATTATTAATAATAAAGATAGAGAAGGTTATAAATGGAATACATAAATGATTTATGGTGCGTCCAAGATAGCAACGTGATTTTGACAGATCGATTAAAAGCGATTATTTTACTTTCTGAAAATGTTTGAGCGGTAAAACTTTAATTTTTTTTAACCTTCTTCGTCCCACAGCTGGGCAAAGGTCTCTTATGTTATAATTTGTAATAAATGTTAATTAATCTTGCATATTTTTAGTGCATTATAAAGTTTTGACGGCTCAAACATTTTCAAAAATTCAAATAAAATCCCTAAAACCGCCTGTCGATATCACGAAGCAATGTTGGATTCACTTTAGATGAAAATTGGCTTTTGGGTCAAATATTATTGAGATTCAAATTCGAAGTAAACTGTTAAAACATTTGATCTTTGCGCTTTATTATGCAAACTTTTTATTTTATTTCATTTTATTATAAAATTAATAGTTTATTATTTCCTCCCAAAGCTGTTTTATAATGCCCCCGGTGAACCAGAAATAAAACAGGTATTATATGTATTTTGGATGGATTTAAAAAATGTTTGATAATTACCACTGTTATATGATTGAATGACACATTGTTTGCGATACATTTCTATTTGTGGATTTAAACTAACTCAAAAGGCGCTGAGCACTACAGACGACGGACTTTTGTGTCCGCGGACAGAAATAACGTCAATGCGACTTTTAGGTCGCGTTCCTTTGACACGAAAAGTTTTCGCGTAGTCTGTCTGCGCGAAAACTTTTCGTGTCAAATGAACGCCGAACACCGAATCAGAAACGCTCGGGGAAAGTGGTAGGGATTTCCGCGTAGGTTGATGCCGTAAAACGCTTCCCTCCGCCGAATAGACACGAATATGATTTCTACGCATTCAGCGTCATCGCTTATTGGCTATGTGCACGACACTAGCGCCACACTAGCGCGGCGTACTGACAGAACTTTTTCGGGCATCCGTGAATTATTTAGGTAGTTATAGTATACAGGGTGAAATTGATATCATTGGCATCCTTTTAAACTAAGAGTCTACCCATCAAACTGAACAACTTTCACTATGGGAGCAAACCGATCGGAGCAACTAAAAAATCAGCTGTTGCATACATTTGTCTCGAGTAGGCACTGCAGTTTAGTATGGGACACCTGATTTTTTAGTTGCTCCGATCGATTTGCTCCCATAGTAAAAGTTATTCAGTTTGATGGGTAGACTCTTAGTTTAAAAGGATGCTAATGATATCAAATTCACCCTGTATACAGGGTGTACAATAAAATGGGACAGCTACTCAAAGGGGTGATTCAGACCATCAAACTGAACAACTTTCTCTATGGGACCAATATCGAAATCGCGAAAAAAAAATCCGCTCTCCCATACAAAACTGCAAACATAACTCGACTGAAATGTATGGGACAGCAGATTTTTTTTTCGCGATTTCGATATTGGTCCCATAGAGAAAGTTGTTCAGTTTGATGGTCTGAAGCACCCCTTTAAGTAGCTGTCCCATTTTAATGTACACCCTGTATTATAGTACTGTAAAAGTCTGTGTTTGTTCGAGTATTCTGCCAAAATTACTGGACCGAATTTGATAAAACGTTTTATATTTAAAAGCTTATTATTAGTCTTAAAAGCTAGCTTATATTTTATTCCGGTACGATGATGGGAGCGGATGCGGACGAAGCCACGGACAAAATCTAATTTGTATCGAAATTCCCATACAAACTTTTACCTCAATTTTAACACCTTTGGGGGGTTAAAATGCGACAAGCCTTTTTTTAAGTGAGCATCTAGATGCCAATAGAAACTTCCATGCCAAATTTTATGTTTGTAGTATTGACAGTTTTGGAGATTTCGTGTTAAGTTAGTGTGCTAATTTTCATAGATTCAAGCAAATCTGACACAGCTTCGCCGTCAGTAGTACAAATTTCTGCCACGGCGTGCGCTGCGATCGACTTGACAGTTTCCAACACCCACTTCGCACATAGCCAATAACCCGTTGCGCGATCTGTATGAACCTCTTATAGTTCCATAGCTTCTGTCTATTTATCACGCGACGAGTGGCGACGGGCTCTCCCCTTCACACTGACAGAGTTTCAGTACTACTAGTGAAACGTGGATGTTCTGAAGTTTCAGAATATCTCTGACTACCCCCTCTGGCAATATAGTGGTGAGCATATGCTATGCTATGTGTCCGCGGACAACACTTCCGTCGTCTGCTGCAACGCCTCATTCTTTTGGCTTACGTATAATTCGGAAATTAATTACAAGAAATATTGGAGATACAAAACAGCTGTTTTATCTAACAATATCAAAAGTTTTAGTTAGTTTGAATCATAGAGAAAATAACGCGCTCCCCTCGGGTAGAGATGTTGTATCGAACTGTGCACAGATACTCAACTGGGCCTGACGTCATAATAGCGGGAAGTAGCGTATTTAAATGTTAACCCTTCCCCTCACCCGTTTTTCACCCCCTTTGTTGGCGACAACATTTTCTATAGAAACAAGCCGATATGCCATCTCTTCTTACTCTATGGTTTGAATTTACAAAAGCATGTGGGTTGGTATGAATGAGTGTTTTATTATATCGCTCTCTCTCATTAAAACATAAATCATACCATATTTGGGTTTGTAAGAAAATGTACTCTTTCACCCGTACTTTCAGTGGCTTTCTCGAGATATCCTTTAGTCGAGTTGTTCTCACTGATTCCCGCTAACCAATCCACTGAGCAACGCTCAATGCCGAGGTCCATAACTTTCGGGGAGCTTTCACAGGTTCGGTTGACCTACCAGGGTGCTTCATTGACACTGGTCTGGTCCTCCATAGTCCGCAGTAATAAGCAATCACAGTTCCTTAAGTATGCTGTAATAGTCACTTCGATAAAAACTCGACTCTTGTCGTCGACTCGACGGAGAAATATCGAGGAAGCAACTAAGAATACGGGTGTTAGTCGAGGATAGCTTATTTTTCATTTATCTCCTTCATTCCCACTCTTCAATGAAATGGTTCTATATTCCAGAAAATTGGTTGAAGAATCTAATTTATTACCGAGTAACTTATTACTTCAGTTATCGCTTCTTCAACCAGTTTTCCACCATTTGAATAAGAACGTGTCCGCTTTCGAATTTACATAAAAAACAATTTGATTTAAAAGATTAGAATTGTTGTCAATCGATGAATCGATTGATCGGTCGTCGTATCTATTTGTAGCTGAAGCTAGTAAGACAGGATTAAAACAACACGGAAATGTTCGGTTTATGTATTAAAAACGTTGTTTTTGTGTACAGGATGTGGCGCTGGTGTATCTGCTGTCAGGAGCTTTGTTAGTGTCGCAGAGAGTGGCCGAGGGAGATGGTGAAGTACATATGTTTACCGCCTACCCTGGTACGTTCATTATTTTGTATTCTTCCTTTTATTGTGTATGGGTTCTTGCCGTATGGTGAAGCGTATTGATTACTAAAAAAAAAAAAAAATTGTTCAGTGACATATGGGACGGCATTTACAAAACTTGAAAATTTTCCTGTCGGACCGATACTGTTCAGTGATTTTTTTGGTTCCCTAATTTTACAACTCCCTAATTAAAGTAACATTTTCGGTGTTATTGTGTAATAAGTGGCTAGCCTAACTCTGTCATTCGCCTTCTACGACACCCAAGGGAATAAATAAGGTGGTCTATTCTCTATTCTAATCCGAGAACTACACCGCCTCCACTGCCTACTGTGGATTGTTACATCTGTATCTAAACTATTATAAAACTGTAACAGAAATGTGTCTGTACATTGAAGATATTTACAAAAAAAAAAAATTACGACATGGTTTTTACGTGTGCCTGATTCCAAATCAACAATTTTTGGATTTTTTGTCTGTCTGTTTGTTTGTTTGTTTGTATGTTTGTTTGTTTGTTTGGGTGTTTGTTTGTTCGAGTATCACGCAAAAACTATTGAATCGATTTTGATGAAACTTTTTTTGTTTGATAGCTTATCATCTGACTTAAAATCTGGTGTATAATTTATGCGGACGAAGTCGCGGGTAAAAGCTTATACTATTATAAAACTGTAATTTAAAAAAAAAAAAATTTGCATTGTGTGTTTGAACCATAGAGAAAATAACGCGCTCCCCTGGGGTAGAGATGTTGTATCGAACTGTGCACAGATACTCAACTGGGCCTGACGTCATGTCATACCTTAGACTAATTATATCCGGACTGGCCTTGCGGTAGCATTTCCCCTCTGCCACGGTATTAGATCAATTAATCTTGCGCATTTACACCCAATTTTATACCTTATCACTAAACGAGACAGCCTATAATAGCGAAACAATAATTTTGAACTTAGAACGTTTGGGGTTTACACGAGACTACTTTTCATGATTTTGAACATTCAAAATTAGAATCTAAAGTCATAGGGAATAAAATCCAAAGTTGCGGATAACATGTTACCTCGCCCCCCGCAAAAAGTGGCAGAAAGTTTGTTAGTAGAATGACACGTGGTTACGCGTCCCGATATAATTAGTCTAAGTGTCATACACATCTAGCGGGAAGTAGCGTATTTAAATGTTAACCCTCCCCTCACCCGTTTTTCACCCACTTTGTTGGCGACAACATTTTCTATAGAAACAAGCCGATATGACATCTCTTCTTACTCTATGGTTTGAACGAACATCACGCAAAAACTACTGAACCGATTTTGGTGAAACTTTTTTTGTTTGATAGCTTATCATCTCACTTAATAATAATAATAATATTTATTCAAAATTCAGATTACAAATGATCCATTTGTTAGTAACTGGGTTTGACTTAAGAGCTATGTTATTAGATACACAAAAAATAAAAAATAAAAATACAACATAAAACAGTAAGGTAGGGATTATATCATTACTTGCACACAGTGTGTGATGATGGGGCAGTCAAACCTGCCAGCAATCATCTCCAGAATGCTGTTGTGGCTTGCACGCAATCGGCTGACGAGCGAGGCGGCTTTTTTCCGCATTATGGCATGGTATCCGTCCGTTCTCGCCTCTGCGAACATGGCGGACGCGCTACAATAGCGTGGTAGCCCCAACAGCATCCTGAAGATGTTATTGTATTGGACGCGCAGGGCATTGAGCGAGCTGAGTGTGCAATTGACCCACAGGCTGCAAGAGTAAAATGACTGACAGTATGCCTTGAACAGTGTCACTTTTACTGACCTTAAAATCTGACTTAAAATCTGGTATATAATTTATGCGGACGAATTCGCGGCTAAAAGCTCGTATTATATATTAATTTTCACAGGTGAAGTCGAAGGCGGCTTAGCGGTGCTAACCGGCGAGCCAAGCTTCTTCTCCATCCGAGCGAAGCACTTCTCGCGCATCGGACTGCTCTCTAAGACGACGGTGTACAGCATAATGCGGGAGCGTCCCTCCGTCGTGCTGCACATAGCGAACGCTGTCGTCAGGCGACTGTCGCCCTTCGTGCGACAAGTTGACTTCGCTCTCGATTGGGTGAGTGAGACATAGGAAATAGCAAAAGAAGTAGCAGATATAGCAGTAAAACTAGCGCCAGTTGCAACATAGGACTATTAAAGCTATAGGTCTAGTATGATTTCTCTACACGCGCGCGACGCGCCTTCGCTGCATACAAAATAACCTGTCCCCGCGCTTTTAGGAGCGCAAAAGCCGCGCGTGCCGCGACTTGTAGTATGGTAAAAACCGAGTCGCGCGCAAGTAGAGAAATCATGCTAGAGGGTCTGGTTGGCATTATTATTATGAAAATAGAAATGATGCCACACAATCTTAATATTCTTGTGAATCACATCCCAGCTGGTCCACATGAACCTTTATTTTTACCCGACTGCGCCAGAAGGAGGGTTATGTTTTTCGAGCGTATGTATGTATGTATGTTTGTATGTCTATTTCTTTGGCACGGCCTACAGCCTAAACGGCTTGATGGATTTTAACGTGTGAGGTGTCGTTAGATTCGTAAAAATTGTGAGGGTGTCATATTATTTTGATAAGGCGGCTGCGAATTAAAAAAAAAGGGGGGGTATAAACATTTTTTTTTTTTGTCAAAAATTACAATATGGGTATCAAATGAAAGCTTGTGAATCGACGATTCCAAAAATATATAGATTATAGTACTTTTATGTTACCATTTCGATACAAGACTTAAAAGTATGAAATAAACTAAATTATTAAGAAAAACAAAAAACCCGACTGCAAAAACTATTACATTAACTGAAAAGAAAAAAACCAGCTTTTATATTCACTAATCAGCTATAATAACTTGGTTCGAGCAAATATAATTAATTAATTAATTATTCAAATAATATTTGCTCGAACCAAGTTGTTATAGCTGATTAGTGAATATAAGAGCTTGTTTTTCACTTTTCAGTTAATGTAATAGTTTTTTTCCATGCGGAGTGAAATAGCGACAAAAAAAAAACACATCAACACTTGCATTTCTTTCGTTATACCAATATCAGCTTTACGTACAATGACGTTCTTAGAAACAACCAAAGCCGACGTTCAATGGTTTCTTCTTCTTTTGGTGTCAATGGTTCCTCAGTGGCACAGTATAAGACAGTAATCTATCTTCATACAATGGTACTAATCGCGGCTTGTTTGTATGCTCGACAGTACGTAGGCCTCATAACACGCTCACACTGAAAATATTATCAGTGTGTGCGTGCTACGAAGCGTACGCCGCGTTTTGCACCATTGTATGAAGATAGATTACTGTCTTATACTGTGTCAGTGGTGTTCGTATATTTGACTGGCCAGGAAACCGGTGAGCTTGGTAGCATCAAGATTGTTCCTAAATTAGTCGCGTCTGCGCTAACACTAAGGCGTTCTGGTTAATTCCCCTTCCGCATGATCAGACTAAACAATTTCCTCGGCAGGTGTTCTTAGAGTCTGGCCGGGCGGTGTACCGGCAGGACGAGGAGTCGGGGTCCACGTTCATAGTGCTGAGCGGCCGGCTGCGGTCTGTCATCACACATCCCAACGGCAAGAAGGAGCTCGTCGGTGAATACGGCAAGGGAGATCTGGTCGGCATTGTAAGTATAAAGTGAAACAATCTCACCAGGTGTTCTTAGAGTCGGGCCTGGCAGTAGAAGCTTCATAGCTAACCTATTGATTTGTAATTTGTCTTCCAGGTGGAGATGGTGACGCAAACCCGTCGCAGCACGACAGTGATGGCAGTCAGAGACTCTGAGCTGGCCAAGCTACCTGAAGGATTATTCAACGCGATCAAACTTAGATTCCCAGTTGTGGTGACGCGGCTTATTAACCTGTTGGGCCATAGAATTTTAGGTAATACTTATTTACTGGTTTGATTACGACACTTTGTAATTATTGATAAAATAAATACAAGAGAGATGATTTTGAATGTTAACATGGTACATTTAGCTTCATCTCTAGCCTATATTAGAGTTAAAAAATTAGCTAAAACTATTATGGGATGGTCAGATCATAGAACATAGAACCCAGCTTCGCCTTAATAGAAGTGCTACTGATATGGTACATATACCATATCTGTTCATACGTTTCTTTCACAAAAAGGATCATGACACTACGAATTTTTTTTGAAGATTCAGTTTAACATAATACAGGGTTGATTTTAATTTGAAAAGGTCTTATTTTTGGTCACTAGTTCTCGAACCGAATAGTCCTAATGCTATTTCTACTAGTTCTTTTTTCTGTGGATCAGATCATATTTAAACAATTTATACAATATTTATACAACTTTTTCCATGGGACCAACATCGAAATCAAGAAAAAAAACATCTGTCTTAACATTCAGGTGGAGTAGTTTTGTAAGGAACTGCAGATTTTTCTTCGCCATTTGGGCATTGATCTTATAGAGAAAGTTATTCAGTCGAATGGTCTGATCATCCCATTAAAAGCAGATTTAGACAATTCTGTTAAACCTTATGCGTAGTGTAAAAACTTTAGATGCTCGGATCACGTTATCATAGATCTCTACCGACCGATAGCAGTAAAACTTTCCGCGCCCACTCGCATATATGCGAAGTCTATCTCTTGATAAGCCTGGCGGCATGCAGACAAAACGTTGTGTTTGGTCAGGTTCGTGGCAGAAGCCGACGGCGGGGCTGGGGGGCGCGGCGCCGCTGGAGCCGCGTCCGTCGCAGCACAACTTCTCGACGGTGGCCGTGGTGCCGGTGAGCGACGACGTGCCCCTCACCGCCTTCACCTACGAGCTCTACCACTCACTCTGCGCCATCGGTACGTAACCCTGCTAAGACAGGAAGCATTTGTAATCATCATCATCATCATCTCAGCCGATGGACGTCCACTGCTGGACATAGGCCTCCCCCAAGGATCGCCATAACGACCGGTCCTGCGCTGCCCTCATCCAACGTTTTCCCGCCGCCTTCACCAGGTCGTCGGTCCACCGTGTGAGGGGCCTACCCACGCTGCGCTTTCCGGTACGCGGTCGCCACTCGAGAACTTTTCGGCCCCACCGGCCATCGGTTCTGCGAGCAATGTGCCCCGCCCACTGCCACTTAAGTTGTAATATTAGACTGAAACTCTCTGGATACTGGCAAATATTCATTTTAATCAACTATTCCTCAATCTAAACTATTATAAAACTGTAACAGAAGTGTGTCTGTACTTTGAAGATCTCTCTGTCTGTTTGTTTGTTTGTTCGTTTGTTTATTTGTTTGTTTGGGTGTTTGTTTGTTCGAGTATCACGCAAAAACTACTGAACCGATTTTGATGAAACTTTTTTGTTTGATAGCTTATCGTCTGACTTAAAATCTGGTATATAATTTATGCAGACGAAGTCGCGGGTAAAAGCTCGTAATTAATATAAAACTATCCGAGCGCCGTATGCGACTCGTTCGGAGCGCGGGGAGGATGTCAGCTGTCAGTATTGACAGCTTCCGGGTGCAGGCAAAGGGGCGACCCATAGAGCTCACAGGGGGTGTCCGTCAAAAACCACATTTCCGCTAACCGTTAGTTAGTTGGATCACGAAGCTATGTTGACGGACTATATAAAAACTCAATTGTATCTTACATGACATGTCGTCCGTGTGGATTCGAACCCGTACCGTCATGATTGAGTGTCCATACCACTCCGCTACGTCGAACGCCACATAAACAGCGCTAATTTATCTAAAAAAATGATTTGTGAAATGTTTTTTGTTGTATCAGGCCCCACGGTCCGGCTTACTTCAGATGTGATAAGGAAACTCCTCGGGCTGACCATCATGGACCCCAATAATGAATACAGGCTCAGCTCCTGGCTAGCACAACAAGAAGATAAACATAAGGTATGTTTATGAAACTGTGCGGGCACCATTTTTTGCCTAAAGTTACAGATTATCATGTTAGTATCACTCAGTTGCAGAAACGCTCATTAGAGTTAACCCTCCATTAAATCTCTTGCTAGCTTTTACTACGTCAACAAGACAAAAAGCTTTGACTATTTATTATAAGGACTGGCCTTGCGGTAGCATTTCCCCTCTGCCACGGTATAAGAACAATTGATCATGTGCATTTACATTCAATTTAATACCTTATCACTAAACGAGACAGCCTATAATTGCGAAACAATAATTTCGAACTTAGAATGTTTAGGGTTCACACGAGACTACTTTTCAAGATTTTTAACAATCTAAATTAGAATCTAAAGTTATGGGGAATAAAATCCAAAGTTGCGGATTTCATGTTACCTCGCCCCCCGCAAAAAGTGGCAGAAATATTTGTTAGTAGAATGACACGCGTAGCTCGTCCTATATAACTAGTCAAAGACAAAAAGTAACAGCAAGAGATTTAATGGAGGATTAACTTGCATGAACGTTTCTGCAACTGAGTGTTAGTCTTTTAAACTACGTACTTGGTTAACACGTTCCCGGACAGTGAACGAGACACAATAGAAGTTTTATTGTTATTACTGCTATAGCCGCTCACTATCCAGGAACGTGTTAAAGTCTCCGAATTTTTGTTGCCTACCCCGGAGATTCTGCCAATCAAAGCGCGCGTCGCGTCGCAAAAAACGCATTTTACTCAATTACAATGATTTTACTGATTGTGGCTAATGTATAATCTTATATTATAAGAACTGGAGTTGATCACTAGGATTTTTATGAGTATAGTAATTGTGGCTAGTAAATTATAATATAACTGAAACTTATCCGTAATATTGGAAGATCTGGAGTCGCTTGAAATATTCCGGACTAGGACGATTCCGGACGATTATAATATTACATACCTACATACATACATATACTCACGCCACTATCCAACAGGGGTAGGCCATTATAGTATATTAGTAGGAAGATAATAATCTTACGGTTTTGACGATAACCCTGCGGCATATGTATGGTCGGCTAAAGCTTTAAGTATACACGCATGTATTGTATACTAGTGAGAAATGTATTTAATTCCTGTATACTTATATCTACAGCAGACTACGACGTTGTGTTGAACGTCCAATAGTTTAATACCGACGAAGGTAAGGAACACTTTGTTTCGTGACTTTCAATATTAAACTAACTCCGCTGGCCCAGCGACCCAAAGTGGATCTTGGCCTACGGAATGAGAGAGCGACTTTTCCCGAACCTGCGCAACCTCGTGCCTGTTGCTGACTTTAAGGTGGACTTCCGATGCCAGCGGCCGATGCGTCTAACGCGCGCGGCCGACGACAAACCTCACTTCCGAGGTCAGCGACTGACGCGTGCCTATTGTGCAGAGTGTTATGTGTGCACTTTAGGATATTTTCCCCGAAATGTAGGGTATGTTTTTATGTTTTGGTGTTTAAACAAAAACATAAAAACACAAACAAAAAAACCAATACATATTTTAATAAAGAATATTTGATTGTTTGAAAGACTGATAGGTTTAGACTCTAAACCTATCAGTCATGTAAAAAAAAAGCATTCATATATTCTCTAAAGTTTAGAGAATATATGAATGCTTTTTTTTACATTGTTTATGATAAAATAAATTTTTGGGAGTAATTAGACCCTTGGCTTTTTAACCTGTACATGGATCATCGCTGTCTAGCTAATAATTATGCAGGCAAGAGAGATTTTCCAAAAAAAGAAAAATTAGTTTCAAGTGGCTCGATAGATGGTGTTATCGCAACGTGGATGAGCGACCTTGCAGATAATAAAATACTAATAAAATAGTAAAAATTAAGCAAATTTTCGGTAAAAACTGTAATATTTGTGGCAAGCATTCTTGTTCCGCGTGACGTCAGAGCATAGCGCGCGGCCGCGGCCGATGCGATAGACATCGGCCGCGCGCGTCTGACGCACGCGTCAGTAGGGATGGGTAATATCGAATTTTCACAATGTCAAATCGAAACCATATATTGATATTGAATATCGGATTTTGAAACTATATATTGGATATCGGTCGATATCCAGTAACGCTGTATTGGTTGGTATTTGTATATCTTTAAGATTTAATATCGTAGGAATCCAATATAACTATTGCTGTTTCACTCTCTCGCACGCTGTGGGTAGCACCCTTTCACTCGGTTTTCCTCGGTTCAGTTCGGCATAGTTTTTTATGTATTATTTGATAAAGATGGGTAAGTTCGCATTGGAAAACATCACATTATTAGTACTATTACCACTAGATGGAGCTACATTGGTAATGGCTCTATGGACGAAATCTCCGCTATTGACTACATAGTACTATACTATTATTACTAGATGGCGGGTGTTGTATATAGAAAAACAACGGTCTATAATTTGTTCTTAGATAACACAGTATGCAGTTCGGTTCGGTAGATAGCCGCTAGCCCGTATAGCGATGCGATACGGTTTGATATCCTATATCTGTAAATCACGGATATCTTGATATCGAGGCGAATCGAATTTGTTCGCCAATATAGTGTTTCACCAAATATATAGTTTCTGTACGCATCGATATCGTTTCAATAACTATATACGATATATATCGCCCATTCCTACGCGTCAGTCGCTGGCATCGGAAGCGGCTCCATACGTTTTCATAGTAACTAGTATGGCCGCATCGGCCGTCGGCCGCGAGCCGCGCGCGTCAGACGCGTCGGCCGCTAGCATCGGAAGTCCACCTAAAGCTCGCGTAGGTCAGCCGCCACTACGTCGTTCCAACGATACCTGGGGCGACCCTCTGGCCGTCGGTCAGCACGGCTAGCATGCCACTCACGACAAAGCGTTTAAACGAGAAAAACGTCATGTACGCTCTTTCTGGCATACATAAAATACAGGGTGGACCAAAAGTCCGTTAACATTTAAAATGGTTTGAAAAAGTTGAACAGCTATATGAATGAAAACCTGTTACTTATTAATGAAGTATACAAATTAGGGTTTTATTTGTTGTATACGACATAATCCTAGTGTGAGCCTTGTCGATTGTGACACTCATGTAATCTGAACCGGAAATTTTCCATGTCAGCTCGACAAGTGTTTGGGAAAATGTTTTGCATTTCAGTGATTATTTTTATATTCAATTATTGTTCAATAGACACTAGATTATTCAGGAAACTTTAGTTTTAAGGTATCCCCAAAGAAAAAAATCTAATGGGGTCAAATCCGGACTGCAGGGTGGCCAATTAACGTCACCTCTTCTGGATATGATTTTTTTGCCAAAAATTTCAGTCTCTTCAGACATTTCAGTCTCTGAGCATGGTAATAAGGTTGTAATGCCTGTACATTTTGAATTTTGTACGTGTGTAAGTGTAAATCCTTGTGTAGAATGTGATTTAGAGGATGCTCTGGCAACATTTAAAACACTAGACCACTTTCGAGTAAATAGGCCAGGTTGTTCTCGAAAAGACTCTTGTACACGCTCTATGTTTATGGGTTTTCGCGAAGTCCGCGGGCGGCTGAATCGTGATTGAATTAATGTTGAACCTGTCGTCTCAAACTGCTGTACCCATTTTTGAATGGTTTGAATAGTTGGAGCTTGATTTTCGTTCCGTATATTGTAATGAGTACAACATTTCCGTTTATCTTAGGTCGCAGAATCGTTTCTTCGATAGTACTCGCGAACGCAAAGTGCGCGATGCTGTCCGCTAGATGACGTCATGCCACTAAATCCCTATTAGCCGCGCTTACGTTTGGTAACCTCCCCGCTCCAATTTCCCGGCCCGTACCGAAACAGCGTCCCTTTTAAACGTTAACTGGCTTTTGGTCCACCCTGTAATAAAGATGGAGGCACATCTCGATTTTAATCTTTTTCTCGGGGGTGGCATGCGATGCCTACAGGTCTACCCAGATATGCTCTCCTGAGATGCAGATCCTCACTCTTTTTTTTTTATGTGGCTGAGCCAACGGAGGCGGCTTTTGTCTTGCTAATGATAACTGGGAAGGCCACGAATTCTTCAATTTCTTCAGCTACTATCCTCGTTTTGTACTGGATGCTCCCAGATTATACCTATTGTTGTGTTCTTATTTTCAGGTGGCATTATATCAGTGTGATCCGAGCCTGACACAGTGGACTCAGCGTTGTATTCGACAAGCTGACTGTATCCTTATCGTGGCGCTGGGTGATAAACAACCGAGCATCGGCAAAGTATGTTTAAACATATTCTAGATTTGTCATTTGATAACATATTTAACAATGAGTGTCATATTACAAGACGAGTTTTAAATATGAGTGTGGACGGCTGTATGAAGAGAGGACGACCAAAGAAAAGATGGATGGATTGTGTGAAAGATGACACGTGTAAGAAAGGAGTGTGCGCTGAAATGACGGCTAAAAGAGATAAATGGAGGAAGATGACATATTGCGCCGACCCCAAGTAAATGGGGTACGGGCAGGAAGATAATGATGCACAGATTTAAGGCAGGGCCACACAGAGTGCGGCTGCAGAACGGCTGCAGGCCGGCTGTGGGCAGTTCCAGCTGCTGCAGTAGATGTAAACTGGAATTATATGCGAGGTGTCCACTCACTGCCTACAGGGTTATTTGTAATTCGACGTATTCCTTTCAGGACGTTAAAGGGCAGCCTAAATGCAATTATGTGAACCCCCATATGTGGGGTCGGAAATTAATAGTTTTCGAGATATTTGGAATTTAATGTTTTTTACCAAAAACCCCAGTTTTGCACACTTTTTCTTAAATAAAAAAAAATATGCTTATTTTATGGCGTCGATTTGAATTTTAATTCATAGCTAACACTTTTTCCGAGATTTTTTCATAAATCAATGTCCGATCGTACTGAGCAATTCAAAATAAATCAATAACGATGACAGTTAATTTTTGTTATCATGCGGACCTTGAATTGGCCGTCCTCTACCAATTCATCTATTCGAATGAGTTGCAAGTCGGGCCAGCAACGTAACTATTTTAGGGATTGGTAGAGGAAGGCCACTCCTTGGCCTGCAAGAAGCCCCGACTTGATCTCATGTAGTTTTTATGTCTGGGGACACAATGACAGACCTTGTTTATCAAACCCCAGTAAACAGCGCATAATAAACGCAGCGGAGGTAATGAGATTTTACCTTTACTTCAAGAGTAACTAAAAATGAACTAAGAAAGTGCTTCGTGCGTGTATGTGTTCGGAACCGAGGGGCTCACTCTGAGTAAGATGTGTAGATTTAAATTAATAAATAATGTTATCTAAAATAAATAGTAAAATTTTTCTCCAAGAGAATGCTGCCTCTACGTATCACGTACTAAGTAAAAAACCTTTTTTGACATTGTAATTCCATTTTTTCTAAAACATTTATACTTTTTTAGAAAGCTAACAAAACGAGAAAGTTATTTCAGTAAAACGCACTTTTTTTCATACAATTTTTTTGAGAAAAACCGCATGATATCAAGACTTTGTAATTTTTATTAAAAAATTAACCGTCATTGTTAGTGATTTATTTTGAATTTCTCAGTACGATCGGACATTGATTTATGAAAAAAATCTCGGAAAAAGTGTTAGCTATGAATTAAAATTCAAATCGACGCCATAAAATAAGCATATTTTTTTTTATTTAAAAAAAGAGTGAAAAACTGGGGTTTTTGGTAAAAAACCTTAAATTCCAAATATTTCGAAAACTATTAATTTCCGACCCCACGGGGGTTTACATAATTGCATTTAGGCTGCCCTTTATCGTCCTGAAAGGAATACGTCGAATTACAAATAACCCTGTATAATGCATATAATTCCATATTTTAAATTGTGTGGCCCAGCCTTTAAACGTGTTATGCAAAAAATTTTTTTTATCAAACGAACCAAATTCTTCGCCTAATGTGATTCTTCATTTGAGTTGTTAATGTTGTTATTTTCACATTCCTTCCTGATGAATCATCATAATTATCATTGGCACTATTCAGTGCCTTAGGGTTTATTCAAATTACAGCGGGCCGTCCACAGACGACCGTAGCGAGTTAAGTATAAAATCTACAGAGCGCGAATGTCTGATGGAGTTCACTCTGTTAACGCATTCTATTCTCTACCCGTTTTAATCTTTTGCTTGATTCTCCATTTGCAGATCGAGAAAGAAATCGAGCGTCTAGCGATCCGTACACAGAAGGAACTAGTGCTTCTCCGTCGTGAAGGCGGCGTGAACCCGACCGGCACGGTGCACTGGCTCAACATGCGCTCCTGGGTCAGCCAGCACCACCACGTGCGGTGCCCGCACCGCATGTTCACACGCAAGAGCCAGTACCGCATCGTTAGTGTCATAGTTACATGTTACATTACATTACATTACAACACTACACTACACTACACTACACTACACTACACTAGTGAACCCGACCGGCACGGTGCACTGGCTCAACATGCGCTCCTGGGTCAGCCAGCACCACCACGTGCGGTGCCCGCACCGCATGTTCACACGCAAGAGCCAGTACCGCATCGTTAGTGTCATAGTTACATGTTACATTACATTACATTACAACACTACACTACACTACACTACACTACACTACACTAGTGAACCCGACCGGCACGGTGCACTGGCTCAACATGCGCTCCTGGGTCAGCCAGCACCACCACGTGCGGTGCCCGCACCGCATGTTCACACGCAAGAGCCAGTACCGCATCGTTAGTGTCATAGTTACATGTTACATTACATTACATTACAACACTACACTACACTACACTACACTACACTACACTAGTGAACCCGACCGGCACGGTGCACTGGCTCAACATGCGCTCCTGGGTCAGCCAGCACCACCACGTGCGGTGCCCGCACCGCATGTTCACACGCAAGAGCCAGTACCGCATCGTTAGTGTCATAGTTACATGTTACATTACATTACATTACAACACTACACTACACTACACTACACTACACTACACTACACTAGTGAACCCGACCGGCACGGTGCACTGGCTCAACATGCGCTCCTGGGTCAGCCAGCACCACCACGTGCGGTGCCCGCACCGCATGTTCACACGCAAGAGCCAGTACCGCATCGTTAGTGTCATAGTTACATGTTACATTACATTACATTACAACACTACACTACACTACACTACACTACACTACACTAGTGAACCCGACCGGCACGGTGCACTGGCTCAACATGCGCTCCTGGGTCAGCCAGCACCACCACGTGCGGTGCCCGCACCGCATGTTCACACGCAAGAGCCAGTACCGCATCGTTAGTGTCATAGTTACATGTTACATTACATTACATTACAACACTACACTACACTACACTACACTACACTACACTAGTGAACCCGACCGGCACGGTGCACTGGCTCAACATGCGCTCCTGGGTCAGCCAGCACCACCACGTGCGGTGCCCGCACCGCATGTTCACACGCAAGAGCCAGTACCGCATCGTTAGTGTCATAGTTACATGTTACATTACATTACATTACAACACTACACTACACTACACTACACTACACTACACTACACTACACTACACTAGTGAACCCGACCGGCACGGTGCACTGGCTCAACATGCGCTCCTGGGTCAGCCAGCACCACCACGTGCGGTGCCCGCACCGCATGTTCACACGCAAGAGCCAGTACCGCATCGTTAGTGTCATAGTTACATGTTACATTACATTACATTACAACACTACACTACACTACACTACACTACACTAGTGAACCCGACCGGCACGGTGCACTGGCTCAACATGCGCTCCTGGGTCAGCCAGCACCACCACGTGCGGTGCCCGCACCGCATGTTCACACGCAAGAGCCAGTACCGCATCGTTAGTGTCATAGTTACATGTAACATTACATTACATTACAACACTACACTACACTACACTACTGTTAGCTTCATTTAAAATTCTCTAGAATTCAGTGAGTGATTTAGAATGATTTAATAACATTTTCATAGATGGCAACACCAGCGAAAACTATACGGAAAACGTGACTGCGCGCCTTAACTTTTATAATCTGTGGTTGTGGCTTTATTTTTATAATCTGTGGTTGTTCACTTTCGATTTGGAAATTGTAACGGAATCTCCTTGTTGCTGTTGAAATTGAGTAATACAAAGATAAATTGATGCAGAAGTCTTATTTGAACAAAGTATCCCTTAATCAGTGATCTGTGGGTGGTCAAGCTTTCAATTCAGAAGCGCGAAGTAATCTACGCCCGTGGAAAAGTCACCAGGTGAAGAAGAATTAAGGTCAGATCGTTTTGTTATCCATGTTTTACCAGTGTCTTATTCCTGGCGATAATATTCAAATATTACAGTGTTAAAACTATTAACTGTCGTGACTATAGTGAGTGAACAAAATAATTTAAGAGTTTAAAGTAGAAAACAAACCGTTATTTTCAAGTATTGTTTAAAAAGCAGTTCAGGCTAAGATAAAATTTAATGAAGTGATAAAATTATGATTTCTACGTTATTGTGCATGATTGTAATACATAATTTCAACGAATGAAAATAATTAATGTGTTAGCTAAATTTTATGTACAGCTTTTAAATCATTAGACATCGTATTATTCATATTATTCGATACAAATTGTTTTGGCCTAGATACCATTCTTTTTTTATTTATTTTTTTAAATCAAACAAATAAAATAATCAAGCACGATGGGTAAATCGCGACGTCGCAAAAGGCGTAACAGTTATGAAAGTGATAATTCTGATCCACCACAAAAATTATCTAAAAAGACTAGGCGAAGTAACAAAAAATTTCGACCATTGCACCCGGAAATTATTTTGAATCAAGGAAATGACTCACAGTTTTCTACTTGCTCGTGGGAAACTGAGACTATCAATCAAACCACAGTTCATCAGGTACCCACATGTTCAGGGCTAAATCAAAATATTCAAGTACCTGTATCTACATCAGCAGAAACTGAGACTGTCAAGCAATGCACAGTTCCTCAGGTACCCACATGCTCAGGGCTTAATCAAAATACTCAAGTACCTGTATCTACATCAGCAGAAACTGAGACTGTCAAGCAAAGCACAGTTCCTCAAGTACCCACAAGCTCAGTGCAAAATCAAAATCCCCAAGTACTTATCCCCACATCAGCAATTAACTTTGAAAATAGTATTTTAAATAATGAAGTGGTTCTACCTATTGCAGTAAACCAAAGTGATATAGTCACAGGGACACCAGTTACATGCCCAGTAGTTAAACAATCTCAAAATACGAATTATTCTCAAATGCCGAATGCTAATTTTTGGGCTCAAAATAATTTTCCCGTATCATTTAGCGTAGTGCCAGAGTTTGATCCTAACGATAATAGTCAGACAATAGAAAGTTGGATTAATAAAGTCAACGAGTGTGCACAGATTTATTCTTGGAATGACCGTCAAATTTGCCACTACGCTTTGCCAAAGCTGAGCGGCCTAGCCAAAAAGTGGTATCAGGGATTACCATCAGTACTTTTCACATGGACAGAATGGGAGCAAAAGCTCCCATCTAACGAAAATTACGGTGATCTTTTGACGTCCATGTTAAAAGTCCGATGCAAATTTGGTCAGCCTTTGGAAAATTATTACTATGATAAAATGGCTATGATAAATAAGTGTGAAATAACTGGGGCTAAAGCAGTTGGATGCCTCGTTCATGGTATCGATGATAAATTCGTTAGGATGGGAGCTGGTTCGTGTATGTTTGTCGAGCCTGAACAGCTTTTAAACTATTTTCGCACTGTTTCACAGCATGAATTCAACGTGTCTTCCGTACCAAGAAATAAAAATGTGATCACAAATAGACCACCTAACAGACTAAATTATTACGATTCTCCGAGAAATAATAGTTCAGATATGAATCCACAGCAATTGCGTTGCTTTAATTGCAACGAGTTGGGTCACATAAGTATCAAATGTAATAAGCCAATAAAAAGATGTACGTTCTGTTTCAAGTTAGGTCACGAAACTAAAGATTGCCGTAGAAGATTGAATATTAATGATGACACCAAGAAAGTACCAGAGGGTAATCAGAATAGAACGGTTTTATACGTAAATGATCAAAGCAAAGAAAATGATAAATTCCATAAAGTTGTGAAGGTTAATGGGGTGGAAAAACAGAGCTATATTGATTTAGGAAGTAGATGCACACTTATGCGAGAGCACGATGCAAAACAAGTAATAGGAGAATGGGAAACGTGTGAATCACCAATTTTACAAGGATTCGGAAATTCTATAGTAAAGCCTTTAGGTAAAAAGATTGTGACACTAGAAATAGGGAACATTAAAGCGGAAACTGAAGTTTTGATTGTACCAGACCAATTTTTGCAAACACCCATGCTCATTGGTCATACCTTTACCGAAAATCCTAATGTGATTATACACAAGACAAAAGATGAATTAGTTTTTATAAATTCACCGGAACTAGAAGAAGAAAATTCAAAAGTTAAATTAGTTGCTGAAAATGATACACACATTCCTCCTCAATCCACACAGCCTGTTGATGTGATCGCAGAAAATAACTATACTGGGGGATTATTTATTCAATATAGTCATAGGAATGTTCTCAACAAAGAATACATTATTCTTCCTGGCATTTATAAATTTGAATCAGGGAAAGGTTATTTGATGGTGTCAAATTTATCGGACATGAAATTTGATATGGTGAAGGATGAATTGCTAACTAGAGGTCACAAATATATGGAAGTGGATACTGAATATATAGGTATAACTCATGAAACAAAAAATTTTGAAAAACTACCTCTTGATGATCTTAAAATCGGTACAAATTTGAAAAATGATGAAAAGGATGAATTTTATTCCTTATTAGACAAATATAGAGATTGTTTTGCGATGAATTTGAGCGAGTTGGGTAAAACCCATTTGACGGAGATGCACATTACTTTAGCAGATCACACACCTGTGGTGTACAATCCTTACAGGATGTCACAAGTTGAGCGTGATCAGCTTTCTAAAATCATTGATGATTTACTGTCCAATAATATTATCAGTGAAAGTACGTCTTCCTATGCGAGCCCTGTCATATTAGTCAAAAAGAAAAATGGCGATAAACGCATGTGCATTGACTACAGGGCATTGAATAGGAAGACGCTCAAAGACAAGTACCCTCTACCGCGTATTGAGGATCAACTGGATAGTTTAGGGGGCAATCATTATTTTACCAGTCTTGACTTGGCATCTGGATACTACCAGGTGCCCATGCATGAATCCAGCAGATATCTTACAGCATTTGTTACTCCAGACGGTTTATTCGAATTTAACCGAATGCCGTTTGGGTTGACAAATGCTCCCAGTGTCTTCCAAAGGACAATTAACACAATGCTTAGAGGATTTGGCAGAAATCTTGCACTTGCATACATGGACGACTTATTGGTGCCATCAACAACGATTCCCGAGGGACTTGAGAAGTTGGAAAAGGTTTTCCAGCTCATTCAATCCGCCAAACTCACACTGAATCTCAAAAAATGTCATTTTTTTCAAACCAAAGTCAACTATTTGGGATATGAGATCAGTGCTGAGGGTGTGAGACCTGGGTTATGTAAAATACGAGCAGTTGAAGAGTTTCCGTTACCAAAGAACGTGCATGAAGTTCGGCAGTTTGTTGGACTTGCAAGTTATTTTAGACGATTTATTGAGAACTTTTCGGTAATTGCGAGGCCTTTGACTGTACTTACTAAGAAAAACATGGAATGGACTTTCGGTGAATCTCAGGTTGCAGCGTTCAATGAACTGAAAGAGAAATTAACGAGCCGACCAGTTCTGGCGTTATACGATCCAATGGCAGAACTTGAGATTCATACCGACGCGAGTAAAGTGGGCATTGGCGCTATTTTGATGCAACGTAATAGGTTTGATAAATTACAACCTATTGCGTATTTTAGCCGCCAGACCACCACGGACGAGAGTAAACTCCACTCATACGAGTTAGAAACTCTCGCCGTGGTTAGCGCTTTGGATAGGTTCAGAGTATACGTCTTAGGAAAAGCGTTCAAAGTAGTAACAGATTGTGCTGCGATTCGAAGTACTATGACAAAAAGAGATTTGATTCCAAGAGTCACTCGCTGGTACATCCGTATGCAAGAATATGATTTTACCGTCGAGCATAGGGATGGTACAAAAATGGCTCATGTGCCCTGATGCCCTGTCGCGCAACCCTGCCTCATCCGTACCTCAAAAGCTAGGAGAGGTTATCGAGGTATTAAAGGTTGACGATGATGTATGGCTGCAGACAGTTCAGGAGCAAGACTCGGAAATACAACGCATAATGAACATTTTAAATGATCCAGACACTAAGGATGTTGTGGAAGTTCATAAAAACTACACTGTGAAGAACGGTCGATTATACCGGATGATAGACAAGAATGGTGAAGTCAATTTAAGATGGGTAGTGCCTAAAACCGTGAGATGGCAGATAGTTCGCATGAATCATGATGATGCTGGACATCTAGGATTTGATAAGACTTACGAAAAAATAAGCCATGTATATTGGTTTAAGAAGATGAGGCGATTCATAAAGAAATATTGTCAATCATGCTTGAACTGTGCACACAATAAGTTGCCGGCAGGACCCAAAGAGGGATTGCTTCACCCTATCCCTAAAGTAAGCAAACCATTTGATACACTGCATACAGACCATTGTGGCCCATTTCCCTTAAGCAAAAAGAAAAATTGTCACATTCTCTGCATAATCGATGCCTTCACAAAGTTTATTTACATTAAACCTGTTAAAAATCTCAAGAGTAGTACCACTATTCAAGTGTTTACAGAATATTTTTCACTATTTGGAGTTCCCAGACGGTTGATTTCAGATAGAGGGACTAGCTTCACCAGCAAAGAGTTTGCCGACTTTATCAATGATAAAGGTGTAAAGCATATCTTGAATGCAGTCGCTACTCCCCGGGCCAATGGCCAGATTGAAAGATATAATCGCACAATAGTAGACTCTTTGACCGCTGCAAATCATAATAAACCGGATAATGTATGGGATCAGGCTCTGCCACAGGTACAGTGGTCAATCAATAATACAATTAATAAGACTACTGGTTGTACTCCCGCGGAAGCTCTTTTCGGTGTTCGTACAACCGGTAGTTCAGATGGGTTTATGAATCAAGTTGTAGCGGAGTCACAACAGCCTCGAAATCTTGATCTTATACGCGCTAACGTAGAACAACGTATAACCGACAGCCAATCAAAACAAAAAGAGCGGTTTGATCGAACGCGTAAAAACCCAACCCGTTATAATGTCGGAGACTTAGTGAGGTTAGAGAAGGATATACGTACCGATCCAGGGCAAAGTAGAAAATTGTTGCCAAAGTGTAGTGGTCCATATAGAATTTCAAAAGTATTGGATAATGACCGATATGAGGTGGAAGATACCCCTATTACGAAGAAGTCCGGTGTTAAAATTTATAAAGGGACTCACGCGATAGATAAATTACATCCATGGCTTGTTTTCAGTAACGATGTGATGTCTAGTGATTCTGAGTAGATAGTAAAAAAAAAAAGACAAAAAAGTAAAAATATGTATAAAAATAACTATCGTAAGACTATGAGTATGAGTATTCTGATTGGTGATTGTTGTGTTACAGTTATTTGTAAATAAAATTAAAAAAAGGAAGTAAAACAAAAAAAGACATGTATAAATATGTATATTCTACTAAAATAATACTGAAGTTAATCGGATTTAATGAAAAAGAGATAATAATAATATTATTATTGTGATAATTATTTGCAAAACTTGAAATAGCTAGTAGCCTAAATTATGTATAATAATTATGTTGGTTGATCGAAAGCAATGTATTTATTGAAATAGGTTTATTTACTTAGTTACACTATTGAGAAAGTAAAAGAAGGATGAAATAAAATGGATTGTTATTGAAAGAAAGTTTATATAATTTACAATATTATTTTAGTGATCAATAAAAGAGTTAAAGAGTGAATTATGAGTGACAATATTTATTATTCTTATCTGAAGTGAAGTATTACTTAATTAACAAAAGTAGTGAATGATACAGCGATTAAATTTTGAACAAAATGTTTGAGTCAAATTATTGTTATAGCGAGTCGCCCCGAATTGATTAGTTATTTTAGTGGCGATGTAGTCATTTAAGAGTGAGTCATATCAAGCTAATTGCTGGTATATGATGTATTTTTGTGAGTAATGACTTTAGCGTTTAAGAGTGAGTCGCCCAAACTGGACGATGTAGTGTTAAGAGTGAGTCGCCCTAACTGGACGATGTAGTGTTAAGAGTGAGTCGCCCAAACTGGACGATGTAGTATTAAGAGAGAGTCGCCCAAACTGGACGATGTAGTGTTAAGAGTGAGTCGCCCAAACTGGACGATGTAGAATTAAGAGTGAGTCATCTGTAAGCGAATGCTGAAAGATGATGTAGAATTAAGTGCAATTAGTGATTATTACGGTTATGCCAAGTGTTAGCTACATTGAAATTTAAAAAAGTTTAATGTGTATATAGAAATTAAGGTACCTATTACTAGTACGAATGAAATAAACGCGAGGTCGCGTTTTGCGTCAGGATTAGCCGAGTGTTAGCTTCATTTAAAATTCTCTAGAATTCAGTGAGTGATTTAGAATGATTTAATAACATTTTCATAGATGGCAACACCAGCGAAAACTATACGGAAAACGTGACTGCGCGCCTTAACTTTTATAATCTGTGGTTGTGGCTTTATTTTTATAATCTGTGGTTGTTCACTTTCGATTTGGAAATTGTAACGGAATCTCCTTGTTGCTGTTGAAATTGAGTAATACAAAGATAAATTGATGCAGAAGTCTTATTTGAACAAAGTATCCCTTAATCAGTGATCTGTGGGTGGTCAAGCTTTCACTACACTACACTAGTGAACCCGACCGGCACGGTGCACTGGCTCAACATGCGCTCCTGGGTCAGCCAGCACCACCACGTGCGGTGCCCGCACCGCATGTTCACACGCAAGAGCCAGTACCGCATCGTTAGTGTCATAGTTACATGTTACATTACATTACATTACAACACTACACTACACTACACTACACTACACTAGTGAACCCGACCGGCACGGTGCACTGGCTCAACATGCGCTCCTGGGTCAGCCAGCACCACCACGTGCGGTGCCCGCACCGCATGTTCACACGCAAGAGCCAGTACCGCATCGTTAGTGTCATAGTTACATGTTACATTACATTACATTACAACACTACACTACACTACACTACACTACACTACACTACACTAGTGAACCCGACCGGCACGGTGCACTGGCTCAACATGCGCTCCTGGGTCAGCCAGCACCACCACGTGCGGTGCCCGCACCGCATGTTCACACGCAAGAGCCAGTACCGCATCGTTAGTGTCATAGTTACATGTTACATTACATTACATTACAACACTACACTACACTACACTACACTACACTAGTGAACCCGACCGGCACGGTGCACTGGCTCAACATGCGCTCCTGGGTCAGCCAGCACCACCACGTGCGGTGCCCGCACCGCATGTTCACACGCAAGAGCCAGTACCGCATCGTTAGTGTCATAGTTACATGTTACATTACATTACATTACAACACTACACTACACTACACTACACTACACTACACTACACTACACTACACTACACTACACTAGTGAACCCGACCGGCACGGTGCACTGGCTCAACATGCGCTCCTGGGTCAGCCAGCACCACCACGTGCGGTGCCCGCACCGCATGTTCACACGCAAGAGCCAGTACCGCATCGTTAGTGTCATAGTTACATGTTACATTACATTACATTACAACACTACACTACACTACACTACACTACACTAGTGAACCCGACCGGCACGGTGCACTGGCTCAACATGCGCTCCTGGGTCAGCCAGCACCACCACGTGCGGTGCCCGCACCGCATGTTCACACGCAAGAGCCAGTACCGCATCGTTAGTGTCATAGTTACATGTTACATTACATTACATTACAACACTACACTACACTACACTACACTACACTAGTGAACCCGACCGGCACGGTGCACTGGCTCAACATGCGCTCCTGGGTCAGCCAGCACCACCACGTGCGGTGCCCGCACCGCATGTTCACACGCAAGAGCCAGTACCGCATCGTTAGTGTCATAGTTACATGTTACATTACATTACATTACAACACTACACTACACTACACTACACTACACTAGTGAACCCGACCGGCACGGTGCACTGGCTCAACATGCGCTCCTGGGTCAGCCAGCACCACCACGTGCGGTGCCCGCACCGCATGTTCACACGCAAGAGCCAGTACCGCATCGTTAGTGTCATAGTTACATGTTACATTACATTACATTACAACACTACACTACACTACACTACACTACACTAGTGAACCCGACCGGCACGGTGCACTGGCTCAACATGCGCTCCTGGGTCAGCCAGCACCACCACGTGCGGTGCCCGCACCGCATGTTCACACGCAAGAGCCAGTACCGCATCGTTAGTGTCATAGTTACATGTTACATTACATTACATTACAACACTACACTACACTACACTACACTACACTAGTGAACCCGACCGGCACGGTGCACTGGCTCAACATGCGCTCCTGGGTCAGCCAGCACCACCACGTGCGGTGCCCGCACCGCATGTTCACACGCAAGAGCCAGTACCGCATCGTTAGTGTCATAGTTACATGTTACATTACATTACATTACAACACTACACTACACTACACTACACTACACTAGTGAACCCGACCGGCACGGTGCACTGGCTCAACATGCGCTCCTGGGTCAGCCAGCACCACCACGTGCGGTGCCCGCACCGCATGTTCACACGCAAGAGCCAGTACCGCATCGTTAGTGTCATAGTTACATGTTACATTACATTACATTACAACACTACACTACACTACACTACACTACACTAGTGAACCCGACCGGCACGGTGCACTGGCTCAACATGCGCTCCTGGGTCAGCCAGCACCACCACGTGCGGTGCCCGCACCGCATGTTCACACGCAAGAGCCAGTACCGCATCGTTAGTGTCATAGTTACATGTTACATTACATTACATTACAACACTACACTACACTACACTACACTACACTACACTACACTAGTGAACCCGACCGGCACGGTGCACTGGCTCAACATGCGCTCCTGGGTCAGCCAGCACCACCACGTGCGGTGCCCGCACCGCATGTTCACACGCAAGAGCCAGTACCGCATCGTTAGTGTCATAGTTACATGTTACATTACATTACATTACAACACTACACTACACTACACTACACTACACTACACTACACTAGTGAACCCGACCGGCACGGTGCACTGGCTCAACATGCGCTCCTGGGTCAGCCAGCACCACCACGTGCGGTGCCCGCACCGCATGTTCACACGCAAGAGCCAGTACCGCATCGTTAGTGTCATAGTTACATGTTACATTACATTACAACACTACACTACACTACACTACACTACACTAGTGAACCCGACCGGCACGGTGCACTGGCTCAACATGCGCTCCTGGGTCAGCCAGCACCACCACGTGCGGTGCCCGCACCGCATGTTCACACGCAAGAGCCAGTACCGCATCGTTAGTGTCATAGTTACATGTTACATTACATTACATTACAACACTACACTACACTACACTACACTACACTAGTGAACCCGACCGGCACGGTGCACTGGCTCAACATGCGCTCCTGGGTCAGCCAGCACCACCACGTGCGGTGCCCGCACCGCATGTTCACACGCAAGAGCCAGTACTGTATCGTTAGTGTCATAGTTACATGTTACATTACATTACATTACAACACTACACTAGTGTACCTTTTTGTTGGTGCTATTGCAATCATTTAACTTTGATTACTGTAATATCCGATATAAGAGCGTCGAGCTGTCGTTGCGGAGAGGTATGGATACCCAATTATGGGGGTCCGAGTTCGAATCCGCACGGACAACTTGCCATGTACCAATGAGTTTTTCTAACTTATGTACGTAATAGGAGTGGAAGAGCAGGGGAGAAGCCTTCGCCCAGCAGTGGGATGAAATAGGCTAATAAAAAAAAATTCGTAATACCGACTGTTCTCAAACAGTGAAGGAAAACATAGCGAGGAAACCTGCATTCGCTGAAGAAGAAATTCTGATGTGTATGTAAAGTCTACCAATTCGCATTGGGCACGCGTGGTGCCCATTAGCCCTCCCTGAGGGTAGGACTGTGCCCTGCAGTGGGCCGTTTATAGGCTGATGATGATGACTGTAGTATCCATCTAATTCTTAAATGCGGTATTGGCTATGTGCGAAGTGGGTGTTGGGAACTGTCAAGTCGACCGCAGCGCCCGGGGTGGCAGAAATTTGTACTTTTTCCGGACAAGCTGTGAAAATATGCTTGAATCTATGCAAATCCGCACACTAACTTAACACGAAATCTCCAAACTGTCAAGACTACTAACTTTAAATTTGGCATGGAAGTTTCTATTGGCATCTAGATGCTCACTTAAAAAAGGCTTGTCGCATTTTAATCCCCCAAAGGTGTTAAAACTGAGGTAATAGTTTGTATGGGAATTCCGATACAAATTAGATTTTGTCCATGGCTTCGTCCGCATCCGAGGCTAAAGGTTGTAGAACACAGTGCTAGTTGTCAGGCTGTTAGATTGTTTAATAGACTGCCGCTGGAAATGAAAACTATACAGAGTCTTAACATTTTTAAGAGAAAACTAAAAGCAGTTCTGTTGGAAAAGTGTTGTTACACAGTTGACGAGTTTTAATGGAGTAACATAACTGGGTAGTTAATTACGTTTTATTGACATTGTGTTGAAAATAACAGCTTAAGTGAAAATTGTATATCCTTGACTCAATAAATTGTATTTTTTCCTCTACCTATAAATTGACATCGATATCTTTTGACATTACTGAATAACTTTTTTTTTTTTTTTTTTTGTTTTGTTTTTGTGAATATATATATAATAATGACTCTGTATTTTTGTCTTGACATCATTTTAATTGTATTGAATATTGTTTTTAATTTGTACCTATATTGTCTATAGAGTCATGCTGTATAATCTATCTTGTGAAATGTAGCGTCCTTATTATCTTTTTTATGCCTGTAATATTCGCACACGATAATTATTATTGTTTATGAATAAATGAAAATGAAAATGAAATGAAATCCGCTCCCGTCATCGTACCGGAATAAAATATAAGTTAGCTTTTAAGAATAATAATAAGCTTTTAAATGTTAAAAGTTTTATCAAAATCGGTCCAGTAGTTTTGGCAGAATTCTCTAAAAAACACTTTTACAGTACTATAATAGTGTAAATAATTCACGACTGTCCGAAAAAGTTCTGTCAGTACGCTGCGCTAGTGTGGCGCTAGTGTCGTGCACATAGCCAATATGCAGTGTCCACTTTGCTGATTATCACAACGTAACGTAACATTTCAGAGCGAGCTCTACAGCAAAGTGTTGATGTCGGAAGCTAGCGTCCACTCGGACTTCTCGCGGCTGGCTCGCTGGCTGACCGGCACTTCGGTGGGGCTCGTGCTAGGCGGGGGCGGGGCCAGAGGGGCGGCACATGTCGGCATGATACGAGCTATACAGGTATGACGTCACTATAGTAACTATATTGTAAAGTATGTTAGAAGCAAGCGTCCACTCGGACTTCTCGCGGCTGGCTCGCTGGCTGACTGGCACTTCGGTGGGGCTCGTGCTAGGCGGGGGCGGGGCCAGAGGGGCGGCACATGTCGGCATGATACGAGCTATACAGGTATGACGTCACTATAGTAACTATATTGTAAAGTATGTTAGAAGCAAGCGTCCACTCGGACTTCTCGCGGCTGGCTCGCTGGCTGACTGGCACTTCGGTGGGGCTCGTGCTAGGCGGGGGCGGGGCCAGAGGGGCGGCACATGTCGGCATGATACGAGCTATACAGGTATGACGTCACTATAGTAACTATATTGTAAAGTATGTTAGAAGCAAGCGTCCACTCGGACTTCTCGCGGCTGGCTCGCTGGCTGACTGGCACTTCGGTGGGGCTCGTGCTAGGCGGGGGCGGGGCCAGAGGGGCGGCACATGTCGGCATGATACGAGCTATACAGGTATGACGTCACTATAGTAACTATATTGTAAAGTATGTTAGAAGCAAGCGTCCACTCGGACTTCTCGCGGCTGGCTCGCTGGCTGACTGGCACTTCGGTGGGGCTCGTGCTAGGCGGGGGCGGGGCCAGAGGGGCGGCACATGTCGGCATGATACGAGCTATACAGGTATGACGTCACTATAGTAACTATATTGTAAAGTATGTTAGAAGCAAGCGTCCACTCGGACTTCTCGCGGCTGGCTCGCTGGCTGACTGGCACTTCGGTGGGGCTCGTGCTAGGCGGGGGCGGGGCCAGAGGGGCGGCGCATGTCGGCATGATACGAGCTATACAGGTATGACGTCACTATAGTAACTATTGCTACGGTTCAAAATGCGCAAATATGCGCTATCGGTAGAGATAGCATGCACACAATCGGTTCATAATGCGCGAATGTGCGGATACGATTGCTGTCTGACGTCATCAGTGACGTCATTAACTCGCGCTTACGCCGCACACAAAAAATAGGTAGTGCAGCATATGCATGTCAGATTGACAGCTGGTTCAAATTGTACAAATTGTTTAGCAGTGTATTCGTACTTACTAATTTGGACCGACCGGTAAAGCGTGTGCATAGCGTTTGCACTATTGGCATAATTTGAACCGTAGCATATATTGTAAAGTATGTCAGAACGCGATTAAGTTACGGAGTGCGATTCTCTAAGCTTCACATCGCTAGCAAAACATCGATGAGCTCACAAATGTAACATCCTTCTTGCATTATTCAGATCGTCGAAGTTTTTATACAGGGTGAAATTGGTATCATTGGCATCCTTTTAAACTAAGAGTCTACCCATCAAACTGAAAAACTTTTACTATGGGAGCACACCGATCGGAGCAACTAAAAAATCAGCTGTCCCATACTAAATTGCAAAGCCTACTCGACTCAAATGTTTACAACAGCAGATTTTTTTTTTGCTCCGATCGGTGTGCTCCCATAGTAAAAGTTGTTCAGTTCAATGGGTAGACTCTTAGTTTAAAAGGATGCCAATGATATCAATTTCACCCTGTATAAATTTGACACATGAAATAACCATAGCGAATACCTAATTGACACCTCGCCGATGTTTCAACGACGAATTAAAGGTTTTGACTATGTTTACGCTCAAGAGAATTGCATTGCAGTTGTGAAGTTTCGTAGCCACAGTATAAGAAAGAGATATCTATTACTAGATACAGTACGGACACTCCCTGCCTCCCACCAACTTTTTACCCGACCCCCTCTATCGCCCTCTGGTTACCTCGCACTGGTTACTCGTTACCTACGAAGAAGACTTAAGGTTCAATTTCTTTGGTTTCGCATGTGCTGACGTCATCTTGTCAATTTCAAATTTTTGTGTGCATTGTCCGGGCTCTGTCGTAGCGGTGCAGTTACGACATCGCCTACTATCTATCTACTACCTTGAAGGGCCGTTCGATAACTTCACTCGGTTGTAAAGGAATATAGACTCTATGTAAAGGAAATAATCATTTGAATGACCCGAGTGAAGTTCGTGCGATTGAGTGACGTCACATTTGCAGGCGAGGTCATGCACATTGTTATTTTAAACTGATAGTACGCTCAAAAATCTATTGTTAAATAATCTCTTTTAAAGGAAGTAGTAAAAGGATTGTGAGTTTTTAAATAGGTAAATAACGCTCACAGGCACATACATTGTAATGATCTAAAGTAAGCCTTAGGCTTTTTGTTATGGGAATCATACAACAACGGCACAAACATATAACATCCATGACCGAATCGGGAATCGAACCCAGGATCCTGGTTTGACAGTCCGGCGGGGAAAATATCACATCAACCAGGGATGCGATTTTTGAAACTCATTCGTTGAACTCAGCGGTTGAAAATGTCAAAATTACTGTGGAGATATGCATCTTTCTACTGCTGATTTGACTTTCAAAAATAATACTTCAGGAGTGCGATTTTTAAAGTCAAATCAGCAGTAAGATGCGTATCTCCATAGTAATTTTGACATTTTCAACTGCTGAGCTCAGCGAATGACTTTCAAAAATCGCACTCCTGGTCGTCGATTCTTTACATGAAATGTTTGTGATGGAATCGTTATTATAATTTCAGGAAGCCGGAATACCTATAGACATGGTAGGCGGAGTCAGTATAGGAGCTTTCATGGGCGCTCTGTGGTGCATGGAACGTAATATCACAACGGTGACGCAAAAGGCGAGGGAGTGGTCACAGGTTCGTACTCACTATGCTTCTCTGGTATGATTTTAAACGATACATAAACTTGTTGATATCTGAAGTTATCAGAGTGGTATACCGTTATTCTGGTGCACTGTCTTCTGTTTGTATTTTAAAGAAGGGAAGTCGGGTACGTGTGTTACATACCCTATCTTCTTAAATCGGGCTTACAGGACCTATTTGTCTATTTAGAGTTGTGAATGGCCTGTCATGTCTGTGCCACATTATGGAGTTTGTAGTACTATCAGAGTAAAACAAAAGCTACTCGTAGTATCAAGCATCATGATGCAGCTTTCTTCATATAAAAATCCTCTACTGAGGTGCTACGTCGTTCTACATACAAAATTCCCTTTCGAACTAAGGTTTCCTTTGTTACTGTTTTCAGACTGCGAGAAAGTTAAAGAACACTGTAATAAATTACACGACAAAAGAAAAACAAATATAAAACGTGCAGTAGGTAGGTACCTACATTTAAAAAAAAGGTACACCTTCAAGCCGAAGCAAAGAGAAACATTCTTGCCAGACAGGATTTTATAGTCCAGGAGTGCGATTTTTGAAAGTCACAGCAGTACAAAATCAACCGCCGAGTTCAACGTGTGAGTTTCAAAAATCGCACTCCTGGAGATTTCGTGTTGAGTTGTTAGGGAGTATTATTCTTTTATACAATACGAGCTTTTACCCGCGACTTCGTCCGCATAAATTATATACCAGATTTTAAGTCAGATGTTACGCTACCAAACAAAAAAAGTTTCATCAAAATCGGTTCAGTAGTTTTTGCGTGATACTCGAACAAACAAACACCCAAACAAACAAACTAAATTCTTTTTTCAAATTTACAGTTTTATAATAGTCAAGATTTATAGATTATTTTCCATGCAGAAAATGACGCAATGGGGCAAGCAGCTGCTCGACCTCACCTACCCAGCGACCTCGATGTTCTCTGGGCGGCAGTTCAATACCACCATCAAGACTACCTTCGGGGAGGTCCACATCGAGGACCTGTGGCTCCCATACTTCACCGTCACCACAGATATAAGCTCCAGTTGCATGAGAGTCCATAGGCACGGTGAGTTCTTGCTTAGTTTTAACTTTAGGTTTCAATTACATTCTATTACAATTGGAAGTTCGTTTTGTGTAAACAAAAATATAACCTTTAAACTTAATACTTATATCGTCTGACCAGCATCTCTAGAATGGTTACTCTACACGCGCGCGACGCGCCTTCGCTGCATAGAAATTGACGTATTCCCGCATTTTTAGAGAGTAAAAGCCCGCTTGCTGCGACTAGTGTCAAAAAGTAGAGTTGCGCGCATGTAGAGAAATCATACTATAAGCCTACCTATAAGCTGAAATTAAACATCTTGCCATTGCAACTAATTTTTGTACGTACAAATGGACATTTACAAATTCAGTTGCAGGTGGGACTCGAATCCGCTACCTATCTGATATCTAAAACAGAAGACATAAAAGCCAAAAAGTTAAAAAATAATGGTCTTCAATGCTATAGTTGATTTTAACAGTATTCTAAAATTTGAGGCAATTTTTTGTTTTAATCTTTACTTTCCTTTTGGATGATAGAATATGGAAACTGTTACACCGGTTCTTCATTCTCGCCGAGAACGGGCGAGACAGGCCGAGAACGAGAGGGTGGATGCCCTTCATTGTTCTCGTGGCGTCGTAAGCCATAGTAATTTTCCTTGAAAGTTCTGGCCGAGCGTTCTCGGCGAGAATTCTCGGCGAGAATGTAGTGCGGGGTTAATAGTTTTCTAACTAATTTCACACCTAAAACGCCCCATTTTGTGTAACAGATCTTTATGCCAATACACTAATAAAGTAGTAGCGATGATAATTTGTATCTATTACCGTTCTTATCGGTCATGTGCACTCGGAATTGTTTAGCATACCTAACACGCGCAATGCAAGTCCGCTCGTCGGCTTTCGGAGTGCATTCGATGATAGTCTTGTAGCGACTACGCGCTGGCATACAACTTAGAAGTGTGTTAAGGGACCTAGCTGCCACGGCCAAGTCGCGGCGGCCAGTAACTTCTGGGATTTTCAAGCGATCGCTTATAGAGTCTACGCATCGAGCGACGCTGCCAATGAGCGATTGCTTGCAAATCCCATAATTCACCGTAGTCTAAATGTCAGTACTAATTAATTAGTGTATTGAGTATTAAGATACGTGATTAGATACCGATCGACTAGGATTTGTGTTTAGCGCGCACGCTTATGCACTTAAATGTGGCACAGTATTACCACGTTATCAGACCTACGCTTATTTTTAAACGACGAGAACCAATCACGATGCTCTATGATTGAACGGCAAAAATGAACCGATACGCGATTGATAATCGGCTGTTAGACTGCACGACTACCAATTATTTGACGACCCGGTTGGTGTAATGGTTACCACGCCGGACTGCCAAACCAGGGTCCTGGGTTCGAATCCCGGTTCGGTAATGGATGTTTATATGTTTGTGCCGTTGTTGTATGGTTTCCATAATAAACAGCCTATAAATAGTGCTTTCTTGGGATCATTACAATGTATGTGCCTGTGAGCGTTATTTATTTATTAAAAAAAAAAAAAAAGAAAAAAAAAATTATACTTTGAATAAGGTAGATTATGTTATCAATGACTTCGTGTATCATCGGGAAATGATTGTCTCTGCGCGAAGAAAGATTGGCGGACGCCAAATAAACGTGGTCATACTAACTGCTTTTGTAACTGTGTTCGCTGTAGTCTAAGGGTTGAGACACATTGACCGACGGCGAACGACGTCGGGCCCATACAAAATGCACGTTTTGCATGGGAAGCCATCCGCCGTTCAAGACGCGGTGAACAGCGCCGAACGCGTTCCTGTACTAAGATAAGATAAATATAAGATAAATATTCTTTATTTGCACACCAAAATAAACAAAAAGACAACAACTAAGGCTGCGTTTCCACCAGAGATGTGCGACCTGATAAACATCGACGTTTCAAAGTATCGACCTAATGACCTATCGACTTTTAAACCACTTAGTGAAACGCCATACCGACGAATTGTGTTATCGACGTATTAATACTTTGTTCACTTTTTGATAATTTATAATTCGTTCCCGAGCAATTGATGTTCGATTATTTAACTTTCGGTGTGATGTACTAATCCCGTGCGAGGTAGCGAGGCGGTGAGCGAGGAAACAATCCGCCAATAGCGCGCTCGCTCGTTCACGTCATTGGGAAATTGAAGCTCTCTCATTGGTATATTTTTTCCTCGCTCACCGCCTCGCTGCCTCGCACATCTCTGGTGGAAACGCACCCTAAGGCTGCCTGTCCATTGACGCAAGCTGGCTGTGCGAGCTGTGTAGCTGTGTAGCTGTGTAAATATTAACCAATCAGGAGCTCGGCCGATCTCGGTCGGATCTCTGATTCGTTAATATTTACACAGCTACACAGCTCGCACAGCCAGCTCGCGTCAATGGACAGGCAGCCTTATCGTGGTTTTTTGAATGGGCCCGCCGTCGTTCGCCGTCGGTTGATGTGTTTCAACCCTTAATCGACTATGAACATAACAGTGATTTTTCGGCGGAAAGCGAAATCTCTTCTCAATGACAAGCTATTTTATCCTGGTCGATCGGTATTGAGTAAAAATATATTTGGTTCTTTTATAATAGGAAAGTTTTGACATCATCTTTTATTTAACACAACACATTCATGGACAGGAAATTTTTGTGTTTTATTAATTTTGGTGATATTTTATGAAGCTTCGTTTGCACTTTTACTAACCCAAAGATATTTTTGCTTTTGTTTTTGTAAATCCAAGATGGCGTCTGTGTTTGGAAGTTAAAAAACGTGTGTAAACTACAGAATTATGTGTAAAATTGATACTTTGCATGGTTAATTATTAAGTAGTATCAAATTATCATGTTTCGAATCTGCAGACCAGATTTCGAAGCGTAAATAAACATATTATAAATGTATTATTTACTACGATCATAATCATGGCTTCATATTGAAACAATAATATTGAAGCACAAGTATTATTTGTAATATTATATGTTATTGTTTTTATGTTTGCGGATTGTCTATGCCATCTTACGGTTCTATATCTATGGTGGCAGAGACATTATTGCGTCTTCTAAACGAATTAGCATGAAAACGAGGTGTAGGTACGCAAGTTCTGTAGTTTAAAAAGTACTTAAAGGATTCCGTACCTTATGTTCTAGGTGTTTCGTGCTAAATTCGTAATATTTGACGTATTATTTTGCTAATAGCTCAAATATTTCGTCCGCTACAGTGTTTTTGTTTTTATATCCTTTTCAACCACACTCACTTGCATTTATGTGTCCGTATATCAAAGTGTACCGTGTGTTTGTTATGTTTTTGTGTCAGATAAAAATATGAAAACAGTTATTATTTATTTTTATATAATTATGTATCGTCCCTTGGTGTCCTAAACCTTATTCCAAATCAAACATAATCAAAATTTCTTTCTTTCATAACACCGTTTACGAATCCGACATTTGCTTTTGGGTTGCCATTACTTACTTTAAAAAATAAAATTCAGCGCTTGTGATTGGTTTACCGAATAACGCTTACAATTTGGGAATTGAATTTAGAATTAAATTTAAATCGATGCGTATTTACAATGTCGGGTTGGATGTGATTAATTAATTGTTGTATGTATTGGTTTCATCATACATTCCTTCATCGTATTATTCATTTTATTCATGTATCTGCATGAGTGTGGTTTAGTTTTGTCATTTACATTGTAAACCTGTTTCTTTGATCCATTACATCTTAGTAATTTTCCTACTAAAACAAATGAATGTTTGTAGAAACGCAACCTGCGCAGAGTGTGAGCGCAAATATCACGTGATAACTGACCAATGGGAGCGAGTAAAATATGCTCGCTCGTCGCCTATTGGTCGTAGATGACGCGACAGCGCCTGTTTATTGGCCGACGTGTTGTTTTTAGCGTTTCTGCTTAGATTCTAATGTATTTATATCCAAGCTCGATTCATTCGCATGTTATGCATGTCCTGAATACTGTAGCAACGAAAATATCATTTTATTAGAAAAAAATCGATACTTCATCGTGTGTATTGTTTCTATGTAAAAGAATTCAGATAAAAATTTTGGGTTGGTAAAACTAATCCATTTTAGCACTAAGTAATTATACTGGTGTTACTAGTTTTTAAGGAATTTTCGCCTCTTTTTAATCTATGGGATGGCTTCTCGATATCATCGTTTTCTTTCCATGGATTGTGTTGTCTAGTGTAACATACACTTAATGTTTACAATCACTTTTTTCCTTTTAACCGATCTCCACATCTTTTCGGATTTTCAGTCTCATCTTAGCAAAAAAAAGAACTTTCTTATTAAAGAATCAGGAGTAAATTTTCACAGCTTTATTATAAATAGAAAAAAAACCGAGACTCGGTTTCTGAATTGGAATATGAGCGATTCTAACGCCTATGGTGGTGGAATATGAGCGATTCTAACGCCTATGGCGGACCACAGGTTCACTATGGCGGTACATACGGGCCTCGATGTCTCTCAGTGGGTACATGCCGCCCCTTTGCGACCCCGTAGACGGCCACCTCCTATTGGACGGCGGTTACGTCAACAACCTCCCAGGTAAACCAATCACAACGCACCGTTGCTTGTGTAGCGCGAATCTGATTGGCTGTGGTATCAGTTTCGACAACGGACAGTAGTTGGTAGGCTGAGTGTACATAATTAGATTTAGTGGGTTTTAAGGATTGGTTACTTTTAATTGCACTTTTCATTCTTCATGATGTTCATTATAAACGTGTACAGTTTTGTTCTTCAGCATTATTTCACTTTCACATTTTCTCTCTGATTGAGTGAATCGATTCATTCATTCGTTCTCTCTCTTTCGGTACACAAATAACATTTAAACTAAAGTAAATTAATCTCTAAAACATATAAGGAGTCGGGAATCACTTGTAAATTATTGGCACTGTAAAATTACTCTATAGAGCGATTCTATTTTTTGTTATGTTTCATCAGCATTTTAACATTGTCAATGCACTTTTTGATTTTTTTTAGTCACAATTATTAGTAGTCAAAATATTTATTATTGTTCAAATACAAGAAACCTAACTATTTGTTATTCACACGGGCTAGCACCGCTTACTATTGGTAATTATCATACTATGACCTGCTTACCGCAACTTATAGAAGCTGGTCGCAAGGCTCTAAGGAAAGCTTCACAGCTTGTGTCCTATAAAGACATACTAAGCGGATGCGTACCCTACTTAGTGGGTGCAAACTCTTGACTTAAACATATTGTTCAGAAATAGATTTGTAAGGTGAATTAGATTTATGCGCAGATGAAGACCACCTACTGTGATTTTTAAAGACCTACTGCGACTCCCCAGAAGGCAGTGAGGTATAATATGGATCTATAAAAGGGGCGATCACAAAAGATCTGCGGTGATTGGAGTGGTACAGGCGCATGTCTGTCAAGGCATCGGGTTCGCAATGATAATGATAAAACTGTGTAGATTACGCTTTAGACACAGCCCGGACACTGCATACAAAAATTTGAAATTGACAAGATGACGTCACCACATGCGAAACTAAAGAAATTGAACCTTAAGGCTGGGTATCAGTAGAGCAAGCCTCTCTTTCTAACAAGCAAACTTTTGCAATTAGCCATCCCGCTTCAATTGAAAGTAAGATCGCAAAAAAACTTATTTTTCATCAATATCTTTTCTCTTGGGTGTGTGTTGAAAAATCCATCGGGTAGAAGCCCTGCTATAATTATTTACCTTTCAAATGATGGTATATTCAGAAGAAATGGTGTAGGGTTATTCTTGTTAAACTGGTTATAAATCTGAAATCGAGCTTACTTGGCTCCTCTTTTCTATCGAGAAAATTTAATAGAATCGTGTTTTCAACGGTTAGATGCCCGGCAGAAAGAACGTATCTACTCTGTTATGGGAACTATAATATATTAAATGTAATAATTTGGTTATCAAAAATCGGTTCGAAAACAGACAAAATAGGTATGACCCCCTCTTAAGTCTTCTTCGTAAAACCAGCGCGCGGTAACCAGAGGGCGATAGAGGGGGGAGGTAAAAAAGTTGGTGGGAGGACGGAAGTGTCCGTACTGTATCTAGTAATAGATACTCTTTCTTATACTGTGCTTTAGATCTTTGGACGGATGCAGATTAGACAGCAAAATGTTTGGAGAAGATTGTGAATTTTGTGACCTCTGATTTTATTTTTGTAGTAGGTGCCTAGTCAGAAATTCTAGGTATAGTATAGTCTTTGACATTGACTTTGATGCTGATGATACAGAAACAAAACAATTTTAACATTTTAACGGGTCCTTAGGTACCTACCTACGACCTTTTTATATAGAAGATTGATCTTGTATAACTCGAAAAAATAGCATGCAACCTTTGACTTTGTTCGTTGATTGTTATACATAGAGGAAAAATAGGGATCTTTCTGAAGGCCCCAAATTTTTTAGGGTCCCGAGAACCCATTAGTCTAGACAGGGACACGGCCTGGAACGAATTGGGTTGGCTCAGTAAATTTTTATACGAGGTATAAACTTAAGCGCATTACATACCTTGTGTAGAGTGCTTCAGACCATCAAACTGAAAAATTTTCATTGTGGGACCAACATGAAAATCCAAAAAAAAATCTGCTGTTGATACATTTGGGTCCATTCCATTGACATTTTCTATGGAAAAATAACTTTTTTTTTGCATTTCCAATATTAGTTCAATAGTAAACATTTTCAGTTTGATGGTATTAGCACCCTTTAAGTATGTAACACACTTATGTTTATGTTCTGTATACTCACGGATTTTAGCTTGTTTCTTTTTCTATGTTAGTTTAAAAATAAATTGGAAATGATGGCCTCGAAACTTAATTGGCAAAAAACCTGTTTGGATCTAATAAAACACATTTCCAAAACACACTTTGTGTCTTGACAATTCCATAAAAAAACAAATCTCGAATAGTTACTAGATACATTTCGCAAAACTAACTCTAAATATAGCTTCAAAAAGTTCAAAATTCAAAACACTCAGCCAACCAACCAAGGTAAGTAATGGCAAACCCTCAAAGCGGTGGAAGGTCCCCCATCCTGACTTCACTAGTACACCAGGTGTCCTCTGGAGGTACTGCAGGGCTTCGATGAGCATCGCTGGCATCTTCCCCCCTATCTGCGACCCTATGGATGGGCATCTACTTCTCGATGGATGCTATACTAACAACGTACCAGGTTTGTTTCTAGTTGATAATGTCACTATCTTAAATCATTCATGAAATTACATGAAACTCTATAGTGCGTCCAAGATAGCTCCGTGATTATACAAGATTAATTTATCTTTAGCGTAAAATAAAAGCTCCAACATTTTCAGAGAGTAAAATAAGCGCTCTAAAACTATCTGTCAAAATCGCAAAGCTATCTTGGAAGCACTATAGTGTTTAATGTTTAAAACAACAACAATTTTCTGCGCCATAGGACAGTTTTTTTTAAAGGAAAAAAAAAACGCGCTGCAACCTGCATACGTTGAAGGAAAAAGTCTAATTCGTATTGCTTGGTTATTCAATCCACATTGGGTATCTGTGGTGGACTGATGTCCATAAACTCTCACCAAGAGATTAAGAGTTGAACCTCATCTGTGAGCACCGCATCGCACTTTTCCGTCGCTCCATCATTTTCTGTCACTCAGGAACGTCATTTGCTAGGGCGAGAAAGCGATCGCAGGCGACAGCACTGGTAGTGCTGCGACTTTTCTCGCTCTAGCCAATGACGTTCCTGAGCGACAGAAAATGATAGAGCGTGAAAAAATGCGTTGGTATCCGTGCTGCCAGATGAAGTTCAACCCTTAGCCTTACCCCAGCTGTGGGTACATACAGGCTGATAATGATGATACTAAGATACCTACATAGATATTGATAGATACAGTTCAGAAGTAATGGAATTCTTTCATGTTTCTAGACCATAATGTAGGGTCGACCCAATATTTCGCTTTCATTCATCTCTATTATTAACACAGACCAATAAGCCAAAGACGCCGCTTTCATCGATTGTTGTACGAAAACTAGCATTACGAAAGCTATATTAGTTTACGCAGTTTGTACTGCTTATGCTCAGTGACCGCGTTTGCTCGGCTGTGCGATGCGGCGTCAAGTAGCTTATTGATTTGTGACTATTTATCAAGGATGGATGGAATATTTTTCACAAAAGTATTAAATGATGGTTACAGCGGACGTGATGAGGTCTCTAGGAGCTAAGCACATCTTGGCCATAGATGTTGGCTCGCAAGACGACACGGATCTCACTAACTACGGCGACGACTTGTCCGGCTGGTGGCTTTTGTGGAAGAGGTGAGCGAAATCTAAGTTTCTATAAACTCTTGTTTTTTTCGACTCAGTTTCATTTCAAGATATCTTAGAGTCTTACTAATCAAAGATGTTATTGTGTTAATTTACTCGTTATAGTACTAAAACTCTTTCTTACCTAATACCCTTTGCTTTTTTATCAACGCAGTCAAAAGATTAAACGGAAAAGGAAAATATCGTAAGAAAGGATTTCTAAAATACCCAGGAAGTAATATAATTAGATATTAATTTTCTTTTCCAGATGGAATCCGTTCACAACTCCAGTGAAAGTGCCCAACTTGCCAGACATTCAGAGCAGACTGGCTTACGTATCATGCAACCGACAGTTGGAGGTAAATTATTTGATTAAAGAAATACAGGTGTAAAATTAATGCGTTACATATTTTAGGACTGAGGGGATGCTTTAGATCAAGGTTTCTCGAACTTTTAGCTCCACGTACAGTCGGCCGGAATAAGATATATACACTTTAGTACTACGATGTAGAACAAAAGTGTATACAACTTATTGCGGCCGACTGTACGCCCATTAGACAATCAAGACAATGTAGACCCTTTAAAAAAAATTGACTGTTGATAGAACAAATATAGTTATGTTATTTTTATTAATAAATGTGATGGGTGGACTTGTTTCTTTGTCGCAAAGGGAGTTGATTCTCAGATTCAGCGTCCAGTCCGTTCTGTATTTCGTCTGTATCATGACCAAAACTCACTCTCACGTAAGTAAGTTGTTACGAAGAGCAAAAGGAATTTCACTGCTTTACGTCAAAGCTCCGGATATTCTTCAGTCTTGTATCTTCATTCAAACTTCGATTGTGTCAAATTTCGATTTAATAGGTGCAACAATGGGAGTAATTGAGGTATACATATAGAATGGACGAAAGTATGGGTTCCTTGTACCTACGTAATCCTCAAAATTATTTATTTTACAGGAAGTAAAGAAATCCGACTACTGCGAGTACATACGGCCACCGATAGACGCGTACAAGACGCTCCAGTTCGGCTCGTTCGACGAGATACGCGAAGTGGGATACAGGCACGGGGCCGCATACTTCGAGGGGCAGAGGAGGGGCGGCGGGGGAGGGGTCAGCGGGGCCGCCGCCGAGGGCAAGAGGCCCGATACACAGCCTTCCTTGACAGAGTTAGTTAGACTATCATTTGTATGTTATGGCCTGTAGGATCCCAGTGCAGGGCAAATGCCTAAGGATGTAGGTGAGACGGAGTGAGCCGTACTCCACCACTGAATACTGGTTCTACCGTAGGTACAGAAGGTTTGTCTTTAGGGTTTTTAATTAGGTACATAACTTTAAGGGTGAAATTCTCGTTTTTCGATCCATGTTCCTTAGGGAAAGTTGTTTAGTTTTATTGTCTGAATACACCCTTAAAGTTATAAATAAATAATAAATAAATAAATAACGCTCACAGGCACATACATTGTAATGATCCCAAGAAAGCACTATTTATAGGCTGTTTATTATGGAAACCATACAACAACGGCACAAACATATAAACATCCATGACCGAACCGGGATTCGAACCCAGGACCCTGGTTTGGCAGTCCGGCGTGGTAACCATTACACCAACCGGGTCGTTATATTAGTAGGTACCTAATTAAAAACACTAAACAATTTTTTTTTCGCTTTTTCTTTGTTTGTCCCATAGTGAAATATGATCAAATTAATGGTCTTAATAACAGGCCAAAGTTAATGCATAACCTCAGGAACACGGTGTATATTAAACTAATAATTTTTAAGCCGATCTAATAGGAATTTGTAATTCCAGTACCTAAGTTAGTTCGGTCAACGGAACTGATGGAAAAAAATATTCAACTAGTTCCGTTAGAGTGAGCGCAGACTTGAGACAAAACAGTTGTAAGACAGACTACCGCTTTACTAAAGCTATGAAGCTGCGCACACTTGCAACAAAAAGTCTCATAGACTAAACTGTCTACGAGACACCGCGACGAATCTGACTAACGACTGTCGGCTTCCCTTGGAAAAGTATGTGAGCGCGCACACTAACGACAAAACTGTCTAGCGACGTACCCATTGTAACCCCTCTGTTCCCAAGCTGTTGCTCGGGGTTTCCCGGACACTGCCTAGTGCCTACATAGGTAGGAGAGAAGTCACAGAAAGTGGCAAGACGATGACGTCAGCAAATATTAGGGCTGCAAGAACTATGGTTGTTTGCGGTACAATTGATGAACCGCGGGTAGATGGCGCGAGTGAAAAATTAAAATTTATATGAATAACTACGCTCAGCGACAAAAAATCGTCGACGATGTTCAAGACAGAGCGAAGTGGAAGAAACAGACTAGGAAAGCAGACCCCGCTACCCAGCGGGACAGCAGTTATGAAGATGATGATGACGCTCGGCGACAAAAAATCGCACCTTTTGAAAATTCAACTTCAAACAACTATTAAACCTTTTCAAACCTACTTGGACAAATACTTTGAGGCATAAACCAAATAAATAAATAAGGCTCACAGGCACATACATTGTAATGGTCCCAAGTAAGCACTATAGGCTTTTAAATATTGAAACCATACAACAATGACAACGAGTTGCCGCATTTCAGAAGCTTTTGTTCTTAGCAGTATGGGCCCAAATCTAAATTTGATTAAAATTAAAAATTAACAATTAAAATTTTAATCTAAAAAGTTGATTAAAAATTAATTAATTTTAATCTTTTTCGGATCGATTAAAAATGTATTTAGTCTGATTAAAACTAATAAAATTAATCAATTGATAAAAAATGTATGGATTAATGCCCACACTGGTTCTTAGGTATGGCGGAATCTAGTGGGAGCGCAGGCAGCGGTGACCAAAAAAAAATCGTTGACTATAATAATGTCTACAGTTTTTATATGACCGCGGCGCTGGGGGGTGGGACGTTCAATGAAAAATGTTCGGGGGTTATAAGGTTAAGTTACGCGTCGTGTTGTAGGCAAAACAGTTTTGTCTTGCTTGGTGTGCGCGGCGTTTGAAACAAAACTGTTTCGAAACAGTTTTGTCTGCGTGCGACGAATCTGTCTTACAACTGTTTTGTCTCTAGTCTGCGCTCGCTCTTTTACGGAGCTGTTAACGAAACAATTAGGATTAGGACTAGATCCAGAATTTCCTTTTAAGGGTTGAACCTCATCTGGCAGCACCGCACAGCACCGCCGCCGGGTGCGGTCGCGTTCCGGCTATCTTATTTGTTCTAGCAAATGACGTTCCTGAGTGACAGAAAAGGATGGAGCGACGGAAAAATGCGATGTGGTGCTCCCAGATGAGGTTCAATCATAGAGAAATTACCCTAAGTAGATAGTACAATATTTGATAATAAGTAGTTTGGGAGTATTAGCACGTCTTAGGTTAAAAAAAATATCGCATAGCACTGTAGTTCTACCAAGTATCGCTAGAGGGCGTCACTCCAGTCTAGTTCTACTAAATACCGCTAGATGGCACCACTCGATTCAAATTGTACATCGCGATGTTAAGATTCGCCCGCGAGTTATATAGGGTTTTGAGAACATTTTATTTGCTAACTCTGGTTTCCCTTCAAAACGTATAAATCTTTCGCCTTTTACTAAAGATTTCCGTGGAGGGGAACACTCAAATGAGTCTTTTGAATTTTTGATGTCCTGTCTTCGGATAGGACTTGTAAACTAAAAGTCATAGATATATTATTAACCGACGAAAAAACAAAAGACGGAGGAGGTTCTCAAGTCGACGCGTATATTTGTTTTTTTTTTATGTATGAACACGCATAACTTTGTACAGAGTAGTCCGATTTTGATAATTTTTTTTTTGTTTAGTAGGTCATACTTCAGAGGTGGTCCCATTTTAATTTGGTGAAGATCTGGTAAAGGGCTTCGGAGATAGACAATAAAACTCCGCAAAAAATCTATGGCATATCATCGACGATTGAAATAAATGATCCGATAACTTCTTACAGAGTAGTCCGATATTGATAATTTTTTTTTTGTTTGGTAGGTCGTACTTCAGAGGTGGTCCCATTTCAATTTGGTAAAGATCTGGTAAAGGGATTCGGAGATAGACAATAGAACTCCTCAAAGATCTAGAGCATATCATCGACTATTGAAAGAAATGATTCGTGTTCATGTTCCCTTTTAGGTCATACTTCAGAGCTGGTCCAATTTTAATTTGGTGAAGATCTGGTAAAGGGCTTCGGAGATAGACAATAGAACTCCTCAAAGATCTAGAGCATATCATCGACTATTGAAAGAAATGATTCGTGTTCATGTTCCCTTTTAGGTCATACTTCAGAGGTGGTCCCATTTTAATTTGGTGAAGATCTGGTAAAGGGCTTCGGAGATAGACAATAGAACTCCTCTAAGATCTATAGCATATCATCGACTATGGAAATAAATGATTCGTGTTCATGTTCCCTTTTAGGTCATACTTCAGAGCTGGTCCAATTTTAATTTGGTGAAGATCTGGTAAAGGGCTTCGGAGATAGACAATAGAACTCCTCAAAGATCTAGAGCATATCATCGACTATTGAAAGAAATGATTCGTGTTCATGTTCCCTTTTAGGTCATACTTCAGAGGTGGTCCCATTTTAATTTGGTGAAGATCTGGTAAAGGGCTTCGGAGATAGACAATAGAACTCCTCAAAGATCTAGAGCATATCATCGACTATTGAAAGAAATGATTCGTGTTCATGTTCCATTTTAGGTCATACTTCAGAGGTGGTCCCATTCTAATTTGGTGAAGATCTGGTAAAGGGAGATATACAATAGAACTCCTCAAAAATCTATAGCATATCATAGGCGATTGAAATAAATGATTCGTGTTCATGCTCCCTTTACATTTACAATGAATATGTTAACCCAATATAACACCAACACTGAAAATTTTGAAATAAAAAATTTACTTCAAAACTAAAAAGTACCTACTAAATAATAATATAACCAGCGTATTTTAAATTCGCATCTATCAGAACATTAATTTGTTTTTTGGATTCTAAAACAATAAATTACTGTAATTTTTAAAGAAAAAACATATTTTTTACGAAATTTTATTGTTTTATTTGGTAGGTAGGCTACCAAATTTTACACGTAAATTACAGAATTTTTATAATTTGCTAATAAAGTTACATTAATACATTTTGTTCTTACAAGTTAACAAAACAACTTCCTTATATAGTTACATAATTTGCCATAAGGCCAGAGGGTACGCAGAGATTTGTTGCATATGAGTGCACAGTGCACGCTAAAGCGCGCTCGTGTGTTGGTGTGTTTGTTTATAATTTGCTAATAAAGTTAAATTAATACATTTTGTTCTTACAAGTTAACAAAACAATTTTTGGTTTTGTATTTTAATTTTACTCAATCTTACTCAGCTGCTGATGCTTAAAAAGTAAAACTGTGATTAAAGCATCAGCTTCCTTATATAGTTACATACTTTGCCATAAGGCCAGAGGGTACGCAGAGATCTGCTGCATATGAGTGCACAGTGCACGCTAAAGCGCGCTCATGTGTTGGTGTGTTTGGATGTGTTTGTGTTTGTGTGTGTGGGGGTGTGTGTGAGTGTATGTGTGTGTTTGTGGGTGTGTGCAGGGGTTGGATGAATACGTGTGACAAAATAATTATAATAAAATGTTTATGTGCACCCACTTATCCAGCCCTACGACTTACGTCTTGGGATCACTTTATAAGCACATGGATAAGTGGATCACAAGTGGAGGATAGGAGGAAAAAATATTCAACTAAACTTCTTACTCGCATGCGTGAACCGTCCCTCAATCGTATATATCTTATTCTTATAGGCTCATCATCAGGTTCTCTCAGTTCGATATCACCATCTTCCTCACTCCACATACTATTTGGAATCGTTTCGTATCGCACAGCAAATTCTGCCAGACTTATATTTTCTAGCTCATCAGGCCTCAACACAGGGTGTAACAAAACTCGCCGGCGGGGGACAGGACGTAAAGGCTCTGCTGGTCTCCCAGTCCCCTGCCATCCGGGCGAAGATGGAGTGCCGCTGGGTTATTTTAGTGGGTATACCGGTGACACGCACCGGGGAGTCCCACATACCCCTCCCATCCCCCAACGGGAGGGGATACATAATGCATTTTTTCCCAGCGTCAAAAAAAAAAGGTTGTAACAAAACACAGGTAATTGCCGAGGTAACCAGAGGCGGTGAGGTAAAAAGTTGGTGGGAGGCAGGAGGCTATGGACAATACTGTATGTAGTAATATATACTCTTTCTTATACTGTGGTTAAAAGGTAGGTAGCTATTTTAAAAGTAATCGAAAATTATGCATGTAGTAATTAAAAGATTATAGCCACAAAAAATTATAAAATAAAAGCTTTTTAACAAAAAAATTCAACCGCCGAAAAAACTGAAAAGCAAAAAATAATAATTAATTTTACCTTAATAACTAAATTCTTAAACTAATGTAAGTAAGTATATCAAAGTATATAATATTATTTTGCAATTATTTTGAGTTTTTAATTAACCTTAATAACTAAGTTCTTAAACGAATGCAAGTATACCTAAGTAATTTTGAGTCGGCGCCAAACAATCCATGAACAAAGATCACTAAATAACCTTAAATTTAAAGAAATAACCAAAATGAAATTAACAATGCAAGCTCTCCGCACGACCACTAGCAACGAGACGGGACGTATGCACCTGGGCCTCTACTCGGACATCCGAACTTCACGATTACGTGAACGTTTTCGTTCCAATGTCAACTCTATTACAATGAAGTCCGGACCGAAACAGTCGCGATATATCGAAAATCGAAAGTCCGGGTACAGGGCCTGTGTGGATAGTGATGTTATATTGGTTACGTTACGTGGTGTGTGCCCGTTCGGGTTGCTGGCGCGCATCACGCAATTAATTAATTTTCTTGTTTGGCGCCGACTCAAAATTACTTAGGTATACTTGCATTCGTTTAAGAACTTAGTTATTAAGGTTAATTAAAAACTCAAAATAATTGCAAAATAATATTATATACTTTGATATACTTACTTACATTAGTTTAAGAATTTAGTTATTAAGGTAAAATTAATTATTATTTTTTGCTTTTCAGTTTTTTCGGCGGTTGAATTTTTTTGTTAAAAAGCTTTTATAAAAGAACAAGATGCACAATCTCATATAAAATCATACCAAATTTTTGACCAAATTGACACATACTTTTTAAACTTTTGCAAAGAGATAGACCGGTAATATTTTAAGAAAAAGGCCTCCGTTTCAAGTCTAGAAGCAAATCATATTACTTTTTGGTAACAAGTGTTTTCCTACTAATTCGACCCCGCTGAATCTGAAAATGCTTGTTACCAACTCGAAATTCCAGCCGGTAGCGAGATATTCAAGATGGCGGCCAAAAAACCGGAAATCGACGTATTTTACGCCTCCTAAGACCTATAACCCTGATTTAAACACCAAATTGTTTAGTTTTGAGGGCATAAAATACACATACATACAGACATTCATACGGTAATCTCTTTCGGGGTGGACAGAAACGTTGCTATAACTACCAGTTGTCTTGCATACAGTTTCAAAGCTCACTTTAGCGTATTGAAGGTAGCATAGCATATTATGCTCACGACTATATTCCCCGAGGGGGTAGTCAGAGTTATTCTGAAAACTCAGAACATCCACGTTTCTCTAAGTAATAGGCGTAGGCAAGGCATAGGCCTATTAAAAGATTCAATATTAAATTAATTACGAATTCAAGATTAAACGCACATACACAAAAATAGAATTTGAAGTCAGTTTATATTATTATACTTATTATTTATTAAGAAATATTCAACTACTGCCGCGCCTCACAGATCTTACGTATGCCATTGGTGAGGCCGACCAGTCGGTATACCAGATACTGGCGCCTTAATTAAACTTATTAATGTCCATTTATTTAATGATAATAAAAAGGAAAATGGGAAACTATTTACAAAATAAATAATTAGGAGTATTGTAGTGTAGTGGAGTGAGACAGGGTGGTTTCTCCTCGCCGAAACTCTTCAGTTTATTCGTGAATGAACTGATCGTCGAGCTCAGCAGTACACGTGTCGGCTGTCATATTGATGGTGTATCAGTCAATAATATAAGCTATGCAGACGACATGGTACTGCTGGCCCCGTGTCGATTAGTGCTCTCAGAAAGCTGCTCGTGACATGTGAGACCTATGCTCGCTCGCATGGATTGTTGTACAATGCGAAGAAGTCTGAACTCATGGTCTTTAAGGCTGGTTCTAAATGTCCCCTGGTGATACCTCCTGTACAGCTACTCGGTGTTACTCTAAACAGAGTATTCCAATTTAAATATCTAGGTCATTTAGTTACCGACGACCTTAAAGACGATACAGATATAGAGAGGGAACGCAGAGCATTGTCAATAAGAGCTAACATGCTGGCGCGCAGGTTTGCCAGATGTTCTGATGCAGTGAAGATAACATTGTTTAAAGCATACTGCACTTCATTTTACACTGGCAGCCTGTGGGTTAGTTTCACTCAAAAGTCGTACAATGCTCTGCGGATCCAGTACAACAATGCCTTCAGGGCGCTGTTGCGCCTGCCACGTTTCTGCAGTGCATCGGAGATGTTTGTACAAGCCCGGACGGATGGGTTTCACGCCATCCTTCGTAAAAAAAACTGCATCATTGCAAAGTAGAGTGGCCCCGCACTCTTGGCAACGGCATCCTGAAGGTTATCTCTGGAAAGATTGATTGCCCCATAATGAGGCACTTCGTCGAGATGACTAAATCTCAATTAGTGATTAATTACTAACTTCGTTTGTAAGGTTTTATTTTATTTTGTTTAATTTGTACTAACCCTGTATGGATCACATAGTTATCTGAATAAATAAAGATTTAATTTAATTTAATTTATGGGGAATTAGGGGATAGGAAATTAGGGTTATGGTATCCCAGAGATGGCATACGCAGTAGAGGCAGACCGGTACGACGGTGGGAGGATGATTTCCCAAAGGGTTGGAGAGTCAGTTCAAAGGAAAGAACAGAGTGGAGAATGTTGGAGGAGGCCTATGTCTTAGGACAACCCGACCAAACGTAGGATCAAGAATTATGTTAAGTAAAGTGTAGAAAAAGGAAATATTGTGTCGGTGAATAAAGGCTATTTTATTTTATTTTAACCCTGTATGGATCACATAGTTATCTGAATAAATAAAGATTTAATTTAATTTAATTTATGGGGAATTAGGGGATAGGAAATTAGGGTTTAGGAATGTAATGCATTAAGATCCATTCTTGAATTGTCGTCTCTTTGTCTGTTTGTTTGTGCACGCATAACTTAAAATCTACTGAATCTATTACAATGGAGTTTTTACAAAAGCATAGAAGATAGTGTGTATTAACATTTAATTTTTAATTTATCGCAATCGATAAACTAAATCAAAAGTTATGAGTATTAAACGTTTTCAAGTACGCGTATCAGTGGTTTGCGCGCACGATATTGCGAACGCCACTAGTAACACATAAAAAAAACGCACTAGCAGATTCCAAATGCTATTTTCATGTATTTGGGTGTATTTCTTGTCCTCAAAAACTTAAAATTAGCTTTAAATTTCGTTTAAATAGACCTTAGATGGCGAAAAAAGTGTCGATTTCCGGTTATAACCGCCATCATGAATATCTCACTTCCGGTTGGGATTTCGAGTTGGTAACAAGCATTTTCGGATTCAGCGGGGTCGAATTAGCTAGAAAACACTTGTTACCAAAAAGTAATATGATTTGCTTCTAGCTGTCAAATTTTTCAATTTTAATTCTGGTCTAAGATTGAAATCACTAGACTTAAAAATTCTTCTTCTATGTATCAATGGAACATATACTTTATTTTCCAGGTATAAAGTTGTAAATGCTTTATGCATGTCATTAAAAAAATATGTATTTTTAAAACAGCATTTTGAAAAAGGAACAAGATGTCATTTATCAGACGATGACAGGAGAGGTATTTTTGAAAGTCCCACGTTCAAATAAGCAGTAGAAAATGATAAAATTACAGTAAAATTACTATGGAGATCTTTCGATCATCTTTCTTTCTAATGCTGATTTGAACGTCCAACCTTCAAAAATCGCACCCCGGAACAGAGACAAATTATAAGACAGACAAAATAAGTATGAGTGCTGTAGGTTGATACTAGTACGTGATATTTGACTATTAAACTTAGTCGTATTATGTATGTTTACAGTCAGAGAGGTAGCGCGGTACTGAGGCAAGAAGAGGTACTTTTATTCGTAAAGTACCTCATTTGGGTCTGCCATTTTTGGACCGCTGATTGTGTATCTTGTTCTGTAGTATAATATATCTATGCTAAAAGTGAAAAATTAATGCAGCGGATAGGATAGCGTGATATAGCCTGGATATAGCGCAATCACGCTTCTGTATGGCACCCATTACACGGAACATCATGATCTTGCTTGATCCGGTGATCGCGCTAGATCAACGTTGATCGATGGAAAAAAAATTAACATTAGACGGTCAATCACGATTACAATCAGAAACCGCGAATATTCTTCTTAAATGACTTATTCATGCATGTTACCATGTCCTGTAAATCGTCTGCCGATGATGCAAGTAGCACTTGATCATCAGCATATAACAAACATTTGACGAGCAACCCATTCATCCTTAAACCACACTCTCTTTCTTTTAATTCACTCAACAGCTGTCAATGAATAAGTTGAACAACCACAGTGACGCTACATATCCCTGTCTGACACCCCTGGAGATGTCGAAACAGTCTGGGTATGCCCCGTTTATGAACTTTCAACTTTTTATATTCTGGCTAAAAGATTTGACGTTTAATAAGTGAGCTTCAAGCTCCCATATTGAATAAATTATCTTAACTTTGACTTTGGCAAATAAATGTATTTTTTTGTGTTCTATTATTCTACAATACTAAACTTTCAAAGAAAACAAAGTAGGTACTTATACAAAGTACAAATAAACATTTTGTTTGCAGCTACACGTTCACGGACCTAGCGCAGATGGTGTGTTCGGTGCGCACGGGCCGCGACGTGGACAACGAGTCCTCGTCCTCGTCGGACTACGAGGAGGACCAGCGGCACTTCGAGGGGTACGCCTCGGAGCCCAGCGGTGGGATCATGGAGGTAAGGCGCTCTTTGTGTTCGGTGTGCACGGGCCGGGGCGTGGACAACGAGTCTTCGTCGGACTACGAGGACCAGCGACACTTGGTGGGGTACGCCTCCGAGCCCAGCGATGGTATCGTGGAGGTAAGGCGCCCTTTGTGTTCGGTGCGCACGGGCCTGGGCGTGGACAACGAGTCCTCGTCCTCGTCCTCGTCGGACTACGAGGATCAGCGGCACTTCGAGGGGTACGCCTCAGAGCCCAGCAGTGGGATCATGGAGGTAAGGCGCCCTTTGTGTTCGGTGCGCACGAGCCGGGGCGTGGACAACGAGTCCTCGTCCTCGTCGGACTACGAGGATCAGCGGCATTTCGAGGGGTACGCCTCCGAGCCCAGCGGTGGGATCATGGAGGTAAGGCGCCCTTTGTGTTCGGTGCGCACGGGTCGGGGCGTGGGCAACGAGTCCTCGTCGGAGTACGAGGAGGACCAGTGGCACTTCGAGGGGTACGCCTCCGAGCCCAGCGGTGGGATCATGGCTGGGGTAAGGCGCTCGTTGCGTTCGGTGTGCACGGGCCGGGACGTGTACAACAAGTCCTCGTCCTCGTCGGACTACGAGGACCAACGGCACTTCGAGGGGTACGCCTCCGAGCCCAGCGATGGGATCATGGGTGGGGTAAGGCGCTCGTTGCGTTCGGTGTGCACGGGCCGGGACGTGTACAACAAGTCCTCGTCCTCGTCGGACTACGAGGACCAACGGCACTTCGAGGGGTAGGCTTCCGAGCCCACCGATGGGATCATGGAGGTAAGGGTAAGGCGCTCTTCTACTTTGTTGCTAGATATTTTAGTTAGCGATGTCAAGTGATTTTGTTGTGGTTCTACTTTTGGATTTCATACGTTTCAATTCGTATACGAAAATCTTATCTTGGACATTGTCACATTGTTTACCTAGTCTTATTGGTACATAATAACGTATAAACTTATGAATGGTTCCTTTTATAGTTCATTCATCATAAGTTACGTCAAAACGTATAATTTTTTATATAAGCATTTTTCATTTAATTATTTCATGTCAAATTGGTCGTGTCTAATTATAATATGCAGTGTAGTTAAACCCTTTGGTTTTTTTTTATATTTCCCATGATAATATTTTCGTAGACGAATCAAAATTTTCAGAATATTATGTATGGAATTTAAAAAAATAGCATTTATAAGCTAAAATGTCACAGAAGTTGAAATGTCATGTGATTTCTAGATTATTTTAGACGTTTGTTGGATTAATGTTAATTTTTAAATATTGTTATGAGCTGTTTAAGTATAGTAAGTTATGTCAAGTGTTAGAAAAACATAGATTGTCAAGTGTGATATTTATTAATTTAATTGAATCTTTTCGACAACATTAAATGTTGTTGTTATTAATTATAAATGTGGTAATTAATTATAAATTTTATAATATGTGAACTTAAATTCCAAAAGTGCACAGCCACCTAGCGGCGATAGTCGGCTTTACCTTTCCAATGCTTCCCCTATAAATTCTATTGGTTTACTGCATCGATCATTAACAAAAGAACTACATGCACAAGTCTCATGTCAAACTTATACAAAATTTTGTCGTTCGTTTAAAAGTTCGGGTTCAAATCCTTGCGGACGGCATGCCAAAGACTCTAAGTTTTAAAGGATGCTAATGATATCAATTTCACCCTGTAAAGGGTGATGATGATGATGATGAGATGGCGCAATACTAACATTGAAATGCCCTCAGATATTCGTTGGAGGGCCCAATGAATATCTGAGGGTATTTTAATGTTAGTAACATAACATAAATATTCTTTATCTTTTCATTTCTTTTGTATTATTTTGAATGTGTTTTTTTTATTATTGTTTGTGTATCTAGTTTTTTAATGGTCGAAAGTTTACGGGATTAAAATTATTATCCGTATATAAATAAATATATTTAAATATATTTACGAAAACTATGTGTATTCTTGCTGGTAGTTAGTCAACATTTGTGTAATAAATCTGCAGATGTCGTCAAGTGTAGAAGACGGGGCAGCGTGTGCGTGGATCAGCGACACGGAATTGGTGCGCACACATTGACATGCACGAGTAGTGTTCGCCTTTCGGATAATAGGGCCTGGGGGCAAATGAGACTAATTATGAATTCATTTCCTCTTTCTACTGATAGAGGCTATTAGTCATTTAAAGTACAACCAGGTTTAGAAACCTCAAATTATGACAAATACGTGCATGGGATATAGCTACTTACGCCTGACTTGGATTGGAGTTAATGACCGCATCTTTTCTGCAGCGACAACACGATCCAACGTTTTGTGATAGCTTAAGAAATGAGAGGGCGTCAAACTACATTGAATGATTTTGCATTGTAATAGGCAGAGACAACAGGTGGCCTTCTAAGATCCTGACAAAAAGATAATACAAAGAGTAGTTGCCTGAAATCCAAAAATGGCCATCCATGGCCAGATTTATTAAAAGTCTGACCTGGTTTGAAACATTACTGATGGAGAATAGAACTAGCATAAACATTCCTCTAAAAATGTTCTCTTGCGCTTTTGCAGGGTGACAAAAGAATCAAACCAAACTAAAAGAGGCGTAGTCCCTTTTGTTTTATAGTGATTATTTTGCAGGATGACTGCTTTTGACTATTGTCACACAATCTGTAATATTATAGTGAATTTAAGGTTTTCTAATAACATATATTTAATTGAGTTTAATTGAGTAGTTCTTAAAAATTTTCTAAAGAGAGTTTACATACCTTCATAATTAGTTTCAAATGTCCGGGCTGACCTTATATTTATATAAGTATTTCCATCTTATTTTCTGGTTGCGGGAGCACTTTGGTGGATGATAAAACACTTGTGGCTTTATTTCTTATGGTGTAATGTCTAATCTGAGTTGCATGCTTGCGTTAGATGTAATCAAAGTAGATGATCATGTAGATTATGTATTCTGTATCTGTCTTAACTTTTAAAGATGAAAACATCATTATCTTATCTAAACTGTACCGCTTCTTGCGAGTATGGTTGAAACCATATGCCTCGATGTTATCGAATAATATTTATGATATATTTAGCTTTGCTTGTTTATTATTGCGCTAAACTTTAGTAATCTACGTGGTCATCGATATGACTGACTGAACAGCAAATAAAGTTATAGAATAAAGATGACTGAACTATGAAGATGTGTAGTTGATACAACTTTTCGTATGCGAAAAGCAGGTTGAGGTTGTCAGCGACAGTAACTTGTACAGCCAACAGTAAAAGTTCTATGAACTAACTACATAATTTAATCATCTTTACTATTTATGAACCAAAACAGGAAGATGACGCATTGACCAAAATTGCAAAATGAATTGCCCCGAAGTTTCTTTTTAAGTCATATCACAGGGAACAGTACAAATGTAAGAATTCAGCGTGCAAAAAGCCTACTCCAAAATTTAAGTGCCACGCTTGTTTTCCTTTTTGGAAAAAACAAATTATCTGCTAGCCAGTCGGTCAAATAACTAGTCGTGTGACTCAAATTTTAATTCACCGAAATCAATTGTCTATGAAACATAATTTATTTAAACCACATTGATGTACCTAGATGGACCCTTGTCTTGGAATGGGTATCATTCCGGTCTCTATAAAAATGGGTGTTGCTTAGCTATTAACTAGTACAAGAATTCTTCTAGCAGCACAAAAATTTTACTATATCAACACCAATTATTATTTTTGTTTATATTCTCTTATAAAATATTATCTAAAACCAAAATTAAAACAATGGCCTCGATTCGGAGTGTACCACGACTTAACTAAACTAAATTTATTCCTGTCACTTTCTAAAATAAGATTAAGAAAAGAGACAAAAAACCAACAGCTGACTTTAGTGCTGTCAAAGTGACGTTAAATGCGCAAAATAAGATGCCATCATAATGTACTATCGGGGACTTTTCCGCCTGACCACTTAAGAAAAAAATCGCATAATTTCGCCCAAAATTTATTGTTTGGAAACTATTATTAATTGGTCTATTCATCAATAGGGCGGGATAAGACATCGCTTTTATTTTTTAGTATGCAAGCAAAAATGAGCCTAGTGGTGGTCAGGCGGAAAAGTCCGCGATAGTACGTCATCTTATTTAAAGCGTTTTTGGGCGTTTAACGTCACTTTGACAGCACTAAAGTCAGCTGTTGGTTTTCTGTCTCTTTTCTTAATCTTATTTTAGAAAGTGACAGGAATAAATTTAGTTAAGTCGTGTCACAGTCCGAATCGAGGCCAATTAATACCTAAAGATGTACACTTACAAATTAGACCTTACCACAAAAAGAAAAATGGTTACAGCTGAAAAAAATATCTGAAAAGAAAACGAATTATACAGGGTGAAATTGATATCATTAGCATCTTTTTAAACTGTGGGTAGACCATCAAACAGAACAACTTTTACTATGGTATGGGAGCAAACCGATCGGAGCAACAACAAAATCTGCTGTTTCATTCTAAACTGCAGTGCCTGCTTGACTCAAATGTAGAGACAAAGGTAGACTCTTAGTTTAAAAGAATGCTAATGATATCAGTTTCACTCTGTAGATAGACCAGTTTGAGAGCGACCATCCTACAGGGCACAGAAGATGGGAGAGGTGAAATACTCTTGAAACTAGTCTAGATATAAGCGGGTGGCGGGTAATCTAAAGGGTAAGGGAAACACGCGCCGTTCAAAGGCAATTCCACGTGCTGCCTCGCCTCCCCAAAGGTCTGCCCCGCGATTAACAACAGCTAAACTGTGTTTAAATTAATACTTAATCGTATAATATGCACTATTGTGCTATTAAACTAAATTTTTGTGGTAAAGTCAAGTCCTTGGTATCTAAACTTTAATCCAGCTTTATTTTTGAAATCTAAAGGTGCTAACCGTTTATTACTGAGTAAATAACATCCAAATAATCATAATTGTCTTTCAACTAATAACATAACTTTTCCAGGAGGGCCTGCGTACGCGCCGCGTCGGTGGCTCCCTCTCTCTATCCGAGGACGAGATAGACTCTGAAGCTGAGGTGTACGACCCCCTGAACAAACGCGGAGGGGGCAGGTGAGACGGGACCCTACACGACCTGTGCAAGGCGCTTTTTGAATACGTGCAATACAGCGAGAAAGAACATAGTGGCAGTGAGTGATTTTTTACAGTTTAGGGGGCTATAATATTAGAACAAACGCCAGCTGTGGATGTGGCATTTCTCTTCAAACTATGTCGCATTTTGTAGCCCTGCGTGCCGGAACCCCTGCATTTTGGATAACTTGCTTGAAGCAATCCAGAACGCGGTATACGTGACTTCTTTCTAGGTGAAAAAATATTTGCTAGGTGGAAAAGAAGGACTTCTTTCGTACTAATTTTGTATATCCGCTGACTAGGGCACATGGTGCCTACAGTCACAGTGAGGGTGTATGGGGTTTTGTCTTTGGCGTTCGGTATGGGTTGGTTTCTTCATAAGGTTTGGAAGGCATCAACGCGCGTGAAATTGCGTCACTCTACAAGCGCGCTTTGTGTGAATCTAAGCACTGTGTCTTCGCAAGGAGCTAGAGAATATGACATGATTTTCGGTCTTGATTTAACAATGACATTGATCGTAAAGCCTGAACAGAAAAATAAAACACCTCGTGCTGCGGAAAATCATTGGAACTAATGACACTACTACTATTTTTGTACTTGAAATATTGTCAATAAAGGTTATAATTGATCGTAGCGCCTCCAAAGCAGTTTTGTTATTTTTATGGTCGGGCTTTAAATGGTTATATAAAAAGCATTGCCGCCGTAACTTCGGCTAAGTACCGCTAGAGTTTGAAACAGATTTAATAATGTATTAAAATGTCACCACGCAGAACATTTCAGTGTACTTTTTTAGGCAGTCGTAATAGACCTCGTCGAAAATCGTTACATTAAATCTAATTGTGGTTTGAAGCGAATACGTGACTATTAAGGTATGAATGTATCCTGAATAATGAATAATAATTAATTTCAACAAATATTTGTATCAAAAAGCATGTTAATTTGATTTAAATATTTATTTTTATATCTCCCATCTCAAGGAACACGCAAGCTATATAGCAGCAGCACAGTAGCTGCATAAAGGAAATTTCCTTTATGCGGCTACTGTACAGCTGCTTTATAGCTTACGTGTTCCTTGGGATAGAACGGTGGTTCTATCTACAGGGTGTAAAATAAAATGGGACAGCTACTTAAAGGGGTACTTCAGACCATCAAACTGAACAACTTTCTCTATGGGACCAATATCGAAATAGCTTAAAAAAAATCTGCTGTCCCATACATTTCAGTAGAGTTATTTTTGCAGTTTTGTATGGGAGAGCGGATTTTTATTTTTTCGCGATTTAGATATTGGTCCCATAGAGAAAGTGGTTCAGTTTGATGGTCTGAAGCACCCCTTTAAGTAACTGTCCCATTTTATTGTACACACGGCGACAGATCAACCTACCCATTGTTGAACTCTATGCTCATGGACATAAGGTCGAACTATGGGTAGGTTGATCTGTCGCCGTGTGTACACCCTGTATTTATTTTGATACTGTTTTGGATCTAGGTATTGTTTGATCATATTCCAAAGTGTGCTGTGATTTTTGTTTATAGTATAGTTTTTTTTGTTCCTAAGTTGATTGTGAAAAATATGATAAAAGGAGAAAGGGACAAAAAATACGACGATACGCCCTTTTTGGTGGATATTAATCTTAATTCTTTCAGACATACGGTTTAAATTGCCTGACACAGCTAAAACAACTTTGCGGGTTCTTCTTATTTTGATTTTCTGGTTATAAGCCGTATGACACTGGGAATTAAGTTGCATTTTCATCAGCAAACAGGGCTCTCATTTGAGATGACTCTTTAAGGGTTTAGGGATCAGTAATAGATATAAAAGCTGTTAAAAGCCATACCACACAAGCTATTCTTGAGCATAGGCGATGTCGCAATTGCACCGCAATTGCGTCGGAACTGTATCACCGTGACGTTATTGCTGAATCGCCGCTATTTTTATTTACTGAGTGTTAAGTATCGTACCCTCTCAGGGAATATAGTCGTGAGCATATGCTATGCTATGCTAAGTATCGCTGCGATTCCGCCGTGACACTAATTATTTTTAGAAATATCGCCGCGATATTAAGGCGATAACGCGATATAGTGACGATATCGTTCCGTCAAAGCTCAAAAATAGCTTGTGTATGGCTCTAAGATTGGTGCTTGAATAGAAACAGGTGAAACAATTTGTACGTTTGGCAGTAGGCTTAGTGTAAGTTTCTTTCCTTTTATTACTGCTTTTGTGTACTATACAGTCGGTGTACAGGCATGAATGTCTGTATAGAACTTTTATCTACAGCTGACTGTACCTATCCTTAATAATTAATAATACGGAAAATCTTTATTATTGGAGCATTTTCATAGACATGTCAAGGTTCGATACCGCGTTACGTTTTTCTTTTCGAAAAACAACCCTTGTAGTGAAAACCGTAGAGTCAAGCCAACCATACAACGTTTAAATTAGAACTTGGTAAAATAATCAACGCCAAGATGGGCGCCAAAATTTCAAAATTAGAACCTCATCTGGCAGCACGGAATCGAATTTTTTCACGCTCCAACCTTTTCTGTCGCTCAGGAATGTTATTTGCTAGAGCGAGAAAGGTCGCAAGCACTGCCGGTGCTGTCGCATTCTCGCCATCTTAAAATGCATGAAAAAATGCGATTCCGTGCTGCTAGATGAGGTTCATTCAACCCTATTTCTATTCTTTTCAATCTTTTTCTGACGCTCAGGAACGTCATTTGCTAGAGCGATAAATTTATTTTATTAAAGAGTTTTGACTCCTGATAGAAAATAAATTCTTTCCTCGCGAAGATCTACGTTCCGGCAGTTCAAAGTGTGAACAAAAAAAAAAGGAATCTGTTAATCATTTTATCTTTATTTCAAAGCAAAACAATATAGTAAATAAAGCGGTCTTAACGCTAAAAAACTAAAAATTATTTAACTCTAAAATTATAAAATTAAATTAAATGTCTAAAATGGATTATAACCTAAACATTTTTGTGAAAATGCTATCAACAGGTTTGTGAATATGCATATTTGTGAAAAGGCTATTAAATCAAAGTTATGTATGATTTGTGTTTTTTTAATGACTCGAAAATTGACTGGAGCTACGTAATTAAACGTTTTGTTCAAATCTGCCTCATTTTCAATTGTATTATAGAGTAATATCCAGTGATAGTTTAAGGATTGTATTGTTCATTATATCAGTAGTTTATGTGCCATACAATACAAATTTATTGTAGTTAAAGTTCTTGATGAAATAATTATAACGTAGACTTGCGTAATTATTACGAAGAAATTAACTAAAATTAACTAATAAGTACTTATAAATAAAACTAGAATCCGCGTTATAACTTGCCCAGTGAAGTTACATGTATAGCGGTAACTGAGTAGGTTCCTTAGGTAGGGTAGCGGTGCGGGAGGGAGTGAAATATGAGCCAGAATAGTCATAAAATCCTATACAATTTACATTAAGCTAGATGACTGACGCCGGAGTCAGACAGCCGTCGTAGGACAAAAAAGTGGTTACGTTGATAAGGACAGCAATAGGTAGCGATCTCCTTTTTTAACTAGAGCGAATTTGCTATGTGCATCTCTTATTGAGTGAATATGACAAGACACGTGCTTCCTTCTAGTACCTTCTCTTTCTACGGTAAAAGCACTTTCGCGCTAACGATAGTCGATAGATGTTTTATCTCACCCCCTCCCGCACCCCTGCGCTACCTTTGAAACCTACTCAGTTAAAAGCTAACCTTTGTTTCAAATGATAGAAAAATGTGTCTTGTTTCAGTTTGTCACAGGAAAATCGTTTGTTCGTGGTGTCTAGAAAATGTATTTTAATTCAGAAAGATGAGAAAATAATCGCCTCGATAAACAGACTTTTGTATTATATTCTGATTGTATAAGCAACTGATTTACCATTGTATGTTCTAGGCACTAAAACATTTAATAGTACGTCAGCCTAAATCCACTCATATCTATTCATATCATGCGCGACATGAGGGTAGGAGGAGTACGGGCGAGTGGAAGAGATAGCGACAGCGACTTATAATAATTGAGGTGTAGTGATATCGCCACATTAAATAGTAATACCTACATTTTTGTTTATTCTTAGTCCATATTAACTCAATGTATTCAACCTGTAGGCTTAGCATGCCGAGAAAGCGACAAAATTCGAGATGTGCCTCTTTTTAACTTTGCGTAGGCGAAAGCGAACGCATATGACGGTTTTCTCGTTTTGTTGCTTTGTCGTGCGTGGCATGCTACTACTGCTACTGGTTTGTTACAAAATGTTATTTTTCGCAATCAACGTATTTGTTTTTTTTTTTGGTAGAAATGAATATAGTTATCTTATAAATAACTGAAGCTCAAATGTGAAAGTATTAAAATATTAGGTAAAATGTACAGAAACGGTAGTAACTATTAAAATAATCCGTGCCCAAACTACAAAATTACGCTCGAAACCTCGAAAATAATTCTTGAAAGGCATATAGGTACTTAAATTTATTTTTATGTTGTCTGTACTGTACCAAAACCATGTTTAATACGAGTACACATGGCAACACATCAGGTTACGCACCCTATATACCCATAACTACACTACGTACAAAACACAAAATAGTTCGGTAGAGAGCCTGCATAGACGCGGCTGCCGGCGCGGGCGCAGCGTGCTGTGAGACGAAACAACAACAACATACCGCACCCTCTCGCACTATTCGCAGCGTTCAACTTCGAATAGTTCAAAGTCCAACAGGGTAACCTGCCCTGTCGCCGTGTGTACTTACAGTACCTATATATCCCTTTTTTGTATTTTTTTATGCTGACGTGCTATAATTTACGAAGGTTTAAAAAGTGCATGCATGTAATATAGAATGAACGACTGAATATAGTTCTTAAGTCAGCCAACTAAGGCACAAAATGTCGCGTAATTTAATCTAGAAATAAAAATACCAAATGTAGCTCAATTAATGTAATTTTTGAAGTTAATTTAACTAATATTGATTTGTATTTAAATTCAATAAACATGCTTACAAATTATTGTTATTCTTTTAATTTGATAATACAAGAAATATTCAAAAATTACTAATAAAAATTACTAATAAAGTTAAGAGCGTCTACGCCATATAGGAGAATGTTTCTCGATGCGAGGACATTTTTGACATACAGTTTGATATCGTTGTCTCTATAGATTGATATCGTGAGTAACACAAGCTATTTTTGAGCGTAGGCGTTGACGGAACGATATCGTCGCGATATCGCAATGATTCCGCTGCATTATCGCCGCGATATTTCTCGGATTAATCAGTGTCGCGGAGGAAATGCGGCAATATCATGGCGATAATACTCTGTACAAAAAGCGGCGATTTAGGTGCGACGTCGTTGCCGTGCAGTTGCGACATCGCCTACTCTCAAATATTGTGTGATATAACTAAGCATAACATTTCCAATTAATAGCGGCTATCAAACGATTTTTTATATCCTGAACTCTCCTCAAGTAACTATAAACATTAACAACTTCAGCGTTATCACCGTATTCATTCCTAATAGTTTCCAATTTCTCTATGCACATCGTTCTATAAAAGTGTCCTGTTTCTAGCCCGTAGCTTGTGGTCTCCGTCGTACCGTCCCACTCTTCGTGGGTCCTGATTTTGATCTTTTGAATTTTCTTTTCCCAATTTTGTTTCATATGATACCTCATATCCGGACAATCACATAGGTTGACAAGAACCTGCATGCATCGTAGCTGTAACAGTGGCTTATTTTGTTCATAGCATAAACTGACAAGACGCCTAGTAAGCTCATAGCAGACTTCTTTAGCACGCCATTTAGATCGTGTAGTTATAGTCGTGTAAGCCATGAGACCGACTGCGCTGATAACAACTTCTATTTTAGGTGATATTATGAACTTTCTGAGTACAAACGTGACGTCGTAGTTATCTGCTAATTTCTTTCCGACTTCGTGTTTGCATAGTTGCGTCATACAATCCATGGCGTGAGCGACAATTTTGTGGTCTTTATCGTCGAAGAGCGTTAGCATTACTTGAAAAGCATTAGCTTTTAAAGGCTTGACAGGGTCCCATTCGGCGAGATTCTCGAAAGTTTTCAAATGTAGTTTGACAATGCCTGTGTGATCATGTTTAATCATTTTCAGAAGGTTTTCTATAATATTATCGTTTTGCATGATGAATTCGCATGCGCATCTATCTCTAGTCAATGTTCTTAAAGTAAACGCTGCGGCGTATCTGATCTCTTTTCGGTCTCTCATGATCAGGTACATAAGTTTGTCAATTATTTGAGGTCGCGACATGATACGCTGTCTACCTTGGTAGTAAGTGGCGAGCTGGTTGAGAACCATGCAGACCTTCTCTCTGATGATAGGATCTCTGTTTTCGATCAGATCTATAAGACGGTACACGACATGCAGATTTATAAGAAACATTGCGTTTTCTGATATTACAGACTGCAAGAAAAAGATATTATAAATACAGTTTTATCACATTATAAACCGTAACTTCGTTTGTAGGAAAGGAAGGTATCTTCCTGCCGAGAAATTGGCGGTTTATGTGTGAAAATAAGGTGACATAGCGTACTTATTAAGAAGGTATTATTGAGAATATAGCATTGATGTTAGCCCATTGTTAGCCTCATTAAGCATTGGCCATACAGGGAGTAAGAAACCCTCAACTCTCCCGAAAACTCAAAGGGGTGAAACTTCCCATCAATATGAACAACTTTGCTATGATACCTACCAATTATGAGAACACAAAAAATAATCTGCCGAGTACTAAAATTAAATATCTACGGCGCAAAATGTATGGAACTTTTTGGAACAAAATGGATGGTATTTTTTTGAGTTCTCATTGTTAGTCCCTTAGTAAAAGTTATTCATATTGATAGTACTTATACTTTCATCTCTGAGTTTTCGGGTTTTCTTACACCCTGTCAAAGCTTAATTTAAACAGGGTGCAAGGAAACGTATCATTATTCATTAAAGTTTAGGTAAACCTTTACCCATCAATCTGAACAATTTTTACTATGGGAGCAAATCGATCGGACCAAAAAAAATTTGCTGTCCCATACTACACTCCAATACCTATTCGACTCAAATGTATGCAACATCAGATTTCTTTTTGCTCCGTTCGGTTTGCTCCCATAGTAAAAGTTGTTTAGTTTGATGGGTAGAGTATGTAATAATATTTATTCAAATTCAGATTACAAATGATCCATGTGTTAGTAACAGGGTTTGACTTAAGAACTATGTAAAAAATGAAATAAAATAAAATACAACATAAAACAGTAAGGTGGGTATTATATCAGTTGCACGCAGTGTGTGATGATGGGGCAGTCAAACCTGCCAGCAATCATCTCCAGAATGCTGTTGTGGCTCGCACATTAAAGGTTAATGATACTTTTCCTTACACCCTGTATTAAGAGGAGCTCGCTTAGAAGTTGACTGTCGAAGGAGGACGCACCACCCATGACCGCAGCTTGTTTTCACCGCTGAGAAATACAGTGTACGATTCAAATCTGCACCCTCTACCATCCACGGGCGTGATATAAGCATATAGAAAAAGACTATGATTTTGATGCTGATGGTAATAGCCAGGTACCTATCAATACTGCGTCACAGCACTCACCTGATCAAGTATAGTATGCAAAGCCTGCAGCTGGACGAGCTGGTCGGTTGAATGCAGGTCTCTGTTGATAATCCTGAGGCCTACGCGTCCGAAGCCCAGCCGAGCACGGCTTATGTCCACGTGAGGGGCGTATAGTGACGGCTGCATTGAATCCATTCTTTGCGTCGGTGGAATTGCTGAGGAATTTGCATTCATTCATGTTTAGTAGGTATACTTTACTTAAGTTAAGAAGCCTCTACTTCTACTGCACGCACAGACTACATCATTGGATCTACCTAGATAGATAGATAACACGATATATATTCAGAGGCCGTAGTATGATGCGCGTGATAAGGGTAGGTATATCACGCCTTTTATCTCGTTCGTTCGCGCGCAAATAGAAAGAGGGCGAAGGCGCGATAGCGCTACATCACACTGCCATACTACGGCCGCTGAATACCATACAAATGTTTGTCCCTTGCGGGATTCGAACCCGTAACCCTCGGTTCAGTGTGGTTCAGAAGGCAGGCAAGGACCGGCAATTCCACGTTGTACTTATATTCATACAAGATTCATACCAAGACTTGACGCTTGTAGCCTAGTAAATGTAAACATTTTACCTTGCAAAAGGTCCGGTATCCACGATTTTTTTGTATGTTATACGGGTATAGGTCCTTATTAAAAATCCAAGTTTTCGACCTTGAGGTGCTGCCGCGGGCTCTGCCATGTCCATAAAAGAACGAAAATTTCGAAGATTTTTCAGTTTTCATTATTTAAAATCTAAAGCTTAGGTTTTAGAGTCAAATTATGTTTCAGAGGAATTAAGAGCACTAAATGCGCTACAGTTTGGTTTTTGAATCATCTTTTTATACTGTACAGTTACCGAGATACAGCACTTCAAAATAAGGGCAGTTAGGGCTAATTCCTAACTGCCCTATGCCTGTGAGTGCAGAAAAGCTGGGCTCAAGAGGGTTTTTTGTATGTAGGTAATCTCTGGAAGTATCAAACCGATTCGTAAAATTCTTTCGCTGATAGAAAGCTACACTATCCCTGATTACCATAGGCTACATTTTATTTTGTAAAAAAAAAATTCTGTTCGATATCTAAGTATTTGTTTACCAATTGACATTTGCTGAAAATTTACAAGTGTCGCATCTTATGGTTCAAAAAACATATTGTAGCGCATTATTTATACTTCTTCTGAACACCTTCACAGTGAAACCTAAAGTTAATAACATCTTCTTCTTATCGTGTGGGCAGAGCCCTGGTGTCAGAATTTTTTCAGACCGCCTTACGGCCTCTGACGTGGTTTTTATGTAACGACTACTACCACCAGAGATAGTAGCCGGGACCAACGGCTTAACGTGCCATCCGAAGCACGGAATCATTTTTCTTTTCAGACAATCAGGTGATTCAGCCTGCAATGTCCTAACCAACTGGGGAAAAACGCACAAAGTGACATATCACTAGGTGTCCCCCGTGGGAATCGAACCCACGACCTCCGTATCGAGAGCCAATGCTCTTAACCATTAGACCACGGAGGCAGTTAATAACATATTTAATTTAAAAAAAAAACGAAGTTTTAAGGAATTAGTCATACCTCTCCATACTTTGAGGTGTTGTATCTTGGGAACTATTCAGTATATAAAGATGATTCAACTATCAAATTGTAGCGGATTTGGTCTTCTTTAAAGCTTTAGTAAACAAGTTTGCTCTAAAACCCAACGTTTAAGTTTTACTGAAAAAGTCTCAAAATTTTCGTTGTTTTATGGTCACACCAGAGCCCGCGGCAGGACCCCAAGGTCGAAAACTTGTATTTTTATTAAGGACCTCTACTTGTATAACATATCAAAAAATCCCGGATACCCGCTCTTTTGTAATGTAAGGTAGGGTATCATTTTCCAAACAGATTTACTGAACTATTGTATGTAGGTGAACTATTGTAAGGAGTTGAAAATTTCAAAATTACTACGAAGATATGCATCTTTCTACTGCTGATTTGACTTTAAAAAATCATACTCCAGGAGTGCAATTTTTGAAAGTCAAACGGTAGTAGAAAGATGAATATCTCCATAGTAATTTTGACATTTACAACTGTTGGGTTCAGAGTTTCAAAAATCGCACTCCTGAGGTGAGCGAGGCAAGGAAAATGAAGTCTATTGGTGGATTTTTTACACACAACTTAGCTTCCTTGCACATCCTCTGGTAGAAAAGCAGCCTTAAAACGTAATTAGATAGGTAGAACCCGGACTGGGCCGGGTTCGAAAAGTTACGTAGTATCTTCACGTCCCAAATCCCGCAATGTCTCAAAACGAAAGCCTTTGACCAGTGTGTGTTGCCAAGTGATGACATATGGATCAGAGACAGAGACGTGCATGGTCGCTCACTCAAAGCCTTAAAAAAAGGCTGAAAGTCACCCAAGAGGGCTATGCTCGGAGTTTCCCTGCGAGATCGAATCGAAAATGAAGAGATTTGCCCAGAGTACCTTACATAGCCCAAAGAATTTCTAAAATAAAGCGGCAGTGGGTAGGGCACATTGCTCGGAGAATCGATGGCCAATGGGGCCGAAGTGTTCTAGAGTGGCGACTGCGTACCGGAAAGCACAGCGTGAGAACACGTCGGATTAGGGCAGCGCAGCACCGGTAGTTGCCTTTGTGGCGATCCTTGGGGGAGGCCTATGTCCAGCGGTGGACGTCCATCGGCAGAGATGATGATGATGAGGACCTGCATACACTATTTAGAATGATAGGTACCTGAATGTGGATCAACTTGCTGCCTCTGCATAGCGTCATCAACAGTTTTGTTGATAATCCTTGGGTTCATAGCACAAACTAACTGGAGGTAAGAATTCTTGTGTGGGCAGAACATGATTTATTTTATTTACAATTCTAAAAAACGTATTGTACAATTCTCGAAATATCTGTTTACAGTTGGTTTGGTTTATTGATAAAGTTTGACAGCCGTGGCTGACGTGATGTAAAGATTTTGCTGACGTCAGCTGACATGTTTCAAGGATTTTGAAAATTTAATTTTTATGTAGTTTTCTTTCATTGACCAAGAAGTTTCGCTTCGATTTATTTACACAGACAATTTGAGACTCTAGATTTAACGATTATTTTACATATAGTCCGAGATCCGACCGTAGGAAGTTGGGAAATAAATGAGGTGCCATGGGAAGGTGTGGTCGGCGGCGGTTGAATTAACCCCTGTGTAAACATACACTAGAATCACATTTCGTTCGTCTAAGAAATAGGTGCATAATTTTACGGTCGGATCTCGGTCTAATACATAATATAGGCACAGAGTACTATAATTACTACCGTAACTATAGGAATTTACCGTTCGGTGGTGCCCTCATGCCCCATCACATTAAGATTTCTCAATCAAAAAAACCTAAATTTAAAAAGTACTTGTAGTTCAGTAAATCTATTTGGAAAATGATACCCTACCTTACAAAAGGTCGGGTATCCGGGATTTTTGGATATGTTATACAGGTAAAGGTCCTTAATAAAAATACAAGTTTTCGACCTTGGGGGCCTGCCGCGGGCTCTGGTGTGACCATAAAACAACGAAAATTTTGAGACTTTTTCAGTAAAACTTAAACGTTGGGTTTTAGAGCAAACTTGTTTACTAAAGCTTTAAAGAAGACCAAATCCGCGAAAAAAACCCTCTTGAGCCCAGCTTTTCTGCACCCACAGGCACAGGGAAGTTAGGAATTAGCCCTAACTGCCCTTATTTTGAAGTGCTGTATCTCGGTACCTAACTATACAGTATAAAAAGATGATTCAAAAACCAAACTGTAGCGCATTTAGTGCTCTTAATTCCTCTAAAACATAATTTGACTCTAAAACCTAAGCTGTAGATTTTAAATAATGAAAACTGAAAAATCTTCGAAATTTTCGTTCTTTTATGGACATGGCAGAGCCCGCGGCAGCACCTCAAGGTCGAAAACTTGGATTTTTAATAAGGACCTATACCCGTATAACATATAAAAAAATCGTGGATACCGGACCTTTTGCAAGGTAAAATGTTTACATTTACTAGGCTATTGGTACCTACTCAAACTTACGCTTTTTTATACCCCATGCTCATCGATTTCGGGTAGTTCTGACCCGTCAGGATTAAATATATTCTTTGGTTCTGACTTGGTCCCCAGGGGAGCGTGTAAATTCTCTATGCTTGGTCCTTATATTGTAGGTACGTCTAGGGACGTTCTATTCGTATATAATTATGTACGTCTAGGGGCATTCTAGGCTGCCCGGTGTCCCCTTCCAACATTTCCTTTACGTTTGCCTTTTGCACTCGTCAATCTGCTCTCATCCATTCTTTCCGTATGACCAAACCAAACCATCTCAACATACATTTTTCTCTATCTTTATCACTAAATAAAATACAATATTATTTAAGGTGAAGGTGAAAAAATGACTTCTTATATTTTGTTCTAATTAGGTACGTAGGTATCATAGATAAGCTACGATTTGTAGGTACCGTACCAGTGATATAATGTGCCTTCTAATCTTAGACTTTGCACTTTTGTATCTTTGCAATAACAATAAAAATGAGTTGAACAGGTATAATAACTTTATGGTTGAACATGAACTCCTAATAAAGTATCTATAATGTAAGTACTTACCTAATGTTTACTTACCTTAAACATTTTTGATGGACACTTGAAATTGAAAATGTTTTATTGTGCAAGGAAACAACACAATACATAATACTTAGGTATCACTAAAATGTTAGTTTATTTACTCTAAACATTAACACTGTAATATTGCAATAGGTACTTTTATCAATAAATAAACCGAATACTAATTTAATTGTAACACTCTGGCAAGACAGGGTGTGGGTCGTCCAGCATCCAGTTAGGCTGGTGACATTGCAAGGAATGCTATATAGGATCGGACACGGCATAATGAGGAGGCGGCTTAGTTAATCGGTATCCTGCAGTGGGTGGGGGATGAGGTACATATACCAGAACTCTTTATTTCCTAGGGAAAGGAGGTCTGAACCCTTTCCTCCTGCATTTAGTGTCGACTATCACTTGAGCTTGACGCTTCAGGTAACATCTTGATGGTATGTCTTCCTCCTCGTCAGATGCTGCGAAACATTACGAAAGTAACGTAAGTAAAAGAAATTAGAATGACAAGTTTTATGTTTATGTATTTTATCTACCTCTCTATTGTTAACACCACTTGTTTTTCGGCGGAGGAAAACATCGTTAAGTAACTGACATGCGTTTTGTGTGCCGTGGTGACGCTCAAGATGTATTACATACTTATAATCAAGGAACATACGTGGAGGCCTGACAGGTTCCTTCTGCAGAAGTTCTTTGTACGTCGGCACCACTTTCTCCACCTCCTTCTGTGTGCTATGGCTGTGGATGCTCATCCCAGCAACGGAGGGAGAACCGCTGGTTGGCTAAAAAGATAAATGGATGCAATTATTTAGATCGACTCCTGCTACCAGTGTTTTGGAACTATGGAGGTGCTACTTGGGAATGTTCCTCCATTGAAAAAGGAAGATCTTCCACCAGGCTATGTGTGAAACCTGGGGACCGGCCGTGGTCCAACAGTTCTTAGTTGGACCTTGTATATGTATCGAATCTCTGTGATTATTTCTCTTGCGCGATTTATATCTCGCATTCGATTGTGAACCTTATGTGTAGTAGGTTACGAGTTACGTATTTACGATGAACGTTGTCTTTGTATGGAGCATATTTCCGAGAGCGACGGTATCGCCATCTGTTGGCATCTTTACTATAACTTGTGGGTGCTGACATCTGTAGCAAGTCCCCACAGAACCAACAAAATCAAGGGCGCTTCGGTGATCGCAAGAGTTAACGAAGCAACGCTTATATTATTCTGTGTAGTAGATCGGCGGCGTCCGACTGTGGAAGGGTTACCACCTCTTTTGCGGGTTTTTATCTCGCTGCTTCGAAAGACACTGTTACCCTTTAAAAGAAATCTATCTGGTATCTAGTCTCTATCAATTCTCAATGAGTATGCATCTAGAAATTATGAACAACCGCTATCACCAATATTCGTACAATTCGTAGCAGAAGGCCTTATACTGAGATTTAAAAAGCCATAACTTTTTTTTTAATCTACCTTTTCTCAAATGTAGGTACCTACTTGACGACCCCGAAAGGGATTATGGTCGTGAGTTCATTCTTAGGTGGGTTCTACCTAATCGGCACCTCAAAGTACGAAAGGTACATCGTCTCGACGAACGATCAAAAAGCAGCAAATTCCAAAGAAGAATATCTGAATCGTGATTTTCTAAGGCGAATACATCAATCGTGAGTAAAAATATATTACTAACATTAGAAGGCACTACAATTATAGTCCCATCTTCTCTCTTCTCCTTGATTTCCATAGATCTAGCTCTTGCTTTGTCGTACCGTGCTGTCAGTACCTCTACCAATTCCTGAACATCGCGGGCTTCGGCTGTCCATTCTGGTGTTGTTGGTTCTGGTATCACCTGCAACAGAACATTAGCCGATCTTTTGATAACAAATCCATCCCCTTTTGGCATTCCCCTCTGCCAAGTTATATTATGGTCAATTGACTACGACAAATTTTATACCTTATCACTAAACGCGACAGCCTATAATTGCGGAACATAACTTCGAACTTATCAAGTTTGGGGTTCACACGATACTGTTTTTCATGATTTTTAACATTCAAAATTAGAATCTAAAGTAATGAAATAAAGTCTAAAGTTGCAGATTTCACGGTACTTCTCCCCCCGCTAAAAGTGGCAGAAAAAGTTTGGTGAATGAGCGCTATGTTCACTCCATTTGCTATATAGTCAAGGCCTTTTGGAGATAATCGAGCTCGTCGAAAATGACAACTAGGTGCCTGTGTCTTACCAACTTGTTAACTGTACTCACATCCATTAGCCTGCATAACTCGTAAAGCAATCTCTTGATTTCCAGCATGAATGTTTCCAGGTCTTCAAGTTTCTTCTCCATTGCGGCGTATTTCTCGTCTTCTAGCTTTATTTCTTCTTTCAATGCTGTTATCTGGTCTTGACCTCTGAAAATAGTAATACATTTTCGAAATATGTATTTATTTAAGAAATTATACCATTCTTGTTCGATGGTGAGGTGTTGTGGGATCAGCAGTAACCACTAAACAAGGTAACCACTTATCTACTGGATATCTACGTAACTTTACGCCACAAATTACGCAATATATTACCTACTTGCAATGGGCAACTTTATTATATTATATCTATCAACCTGACAAACCAAATGGCCTTGCTTATTTCGCGATTTGAACACTAGCCATTCCAATAATTTGAAAATTGTTCGCAGCAGCAACTAAAACGGACTATACGAACGCTTTAGCAGGAAATCTCTTATAACTTCTCAAGGTGCGGTTGTCCCAGGTAGCAAATCGCCGTCATAATGACTGATGCTAAATTAACCTTTAGAATATCGTTACTTTTTCGTCACCGACGTCAACTTGTTTATTTATTTATTTATTTAATAGGTACACCAACAGCTTAAAGTATTTCGCATTACAAACAAAATTTCCATATAAATCTAGTCGCTAATACATAGGCCAATTAAATGTATACACAACATTCAAAAATCACATGGTATTACAATCATGATTAAATCTAGAAGCAGTAGAAATTACAACATAACCTCGGGTGCGAAATATAAAAGTACTATAGATACATACTCATCTTTATCCTTAACCGAAGCAAACTTGAAAGCCTCCAGTTCAGCCATGAGCGAGGTCTGGGTCGTTTCCAGCTGAAGTTTTTCTTCCTCTGTGGTCTGCTGGAGGTAGTTCAGACGTTTAGAAGTCTCCCGCTGAGCTCGGAACCTATCGAATACTTCTTCGGCGTCTGTCACTCCTGGGGATCATGAAACAAATGGTATTATGAAATAATTACCACTATCATTTATCTTGGTCCTGCTTGCCCTTGGAAACTGTAAGGCGATCGAGATTAAAAAGCCTAGCGTAACTCACATCAATAAGTACTGTAGAAGATACGAGCACCCATTCTAGCGCCACTGTTTTCCTTCCAAGCCATAGTTTCGAAAAAAAAATTCTACCAACCCATTTATCTTTAAGTATAATTATAATCTTCTGGAATATGATATATAAGCCCATGTCATAGATTCACTACTATTATTTCATGCACACTTCCCGAGGTAGGTATATTCCATCCTTTTGTTAAGCAGTCATAACATATCCTTCTTATTATGAAATAAACACTCACCCGTGAGCTTCATAAGCCTCTGGAAGATGTCTTCCATCTGCTGTACCGCCGTGGCCTCTTCAGTAGCAGCATCTCCTTCAGTTGATCTGTAAGATTCTGTTCGGACTGTTCTTGCTGCAAAACATAGGTGGGTCAAACTCAAAATTAAGTAGCAAAACTGTCACACATGATTTACGACTAAAATGATTACTTTATAGTAGAACTTTTTTATTTAATGTCAACTTACATATGTATTTTAACATTATATATAATAAGAAATAGGTAGAATAAAAAATTCATATTGTGTTATTATTTTTTAGAAGTGGAAACTCCACTCCGTGCCCTGTCACAACTACGATTTTATAAACAAAAGATATTTATTATTAGAGTTTCCTTAAAAACTCGCTATTTTTTGCTAATCTGAATATAGCTTTAAACATATAGAATTGCTTTTACGCAATTTTCACTTTAATAATACCTACTACTGTACCAAAGTTTCGACTTTAATCTCACCGGCAAAATTTTTTACTACTCCGTGGACGTTATGTTTTCAAACATTTAAAGTCGGGAAAAAATTAGTTTTTGCAATTTTCGTAAAAATTTGTATCCTTAAATTGGCCACACTGTAACTGTCAGTTTGAAAAAGTAGTGTCAGTGCATCAGCTGTGATAATTAGTATTTTGTTTTGTAGATTTTATTAAAATTATTTGAAATTAGAAAGCATAATATAACAACTCCGTGGGCTAATTCTAAGAATTAACCGGTAAGTATTCCTATCGATTGATAGTTAAAAAGTATCCGCTAATTGGATATCTCTATGTATTTCTACTTTCTAACCTTCAAATGTAAAAGCCGGTTTTGTCAGGCGGGCAAATATTCAAAAATCTCCACTCCATGGACCTCCACTCCGTGGTAACGACTCGTCCACGGAGTAGAAAGAGCGTCCATGGAATGGAATTTGTTGGTAAGAGTAGCTTGTTTATTATTTTAAGTAATTTGAATATTTAAAGTATTTTTGTAATTGTGGGTGTCGTAAGAGGCGACTAAGGGATTTGAAGTTTCTTATGCAGTGTTTATGTGGACGAAAGGTCTATCACCACTTAGCCCATAATTCCATCCTGAAACTTAAAGGCTAAATGTGAGCATTGCTACAGCTGCTAACTTGAACAAAAAGTGAGTTTTTGTACCAATGTTTCTGACTGTTATGTTAAAAGAACGGCTGATCGATATGTAGCTCTCGGACAAGATATTGAAGATCTGGAGACCCTGTATCAAACTCTAACTGCAGTGGAAACAAAAGTTGACATATTTTTGGTAAAAGAAGAAGAAATTTGCGCTGCCGATGATCTTTTGTCTCTAGTGCCGGAACTAAAAACGGTCAAAAACACAATGCGTATCCACCAAGTTCGCTGGAATATTTCTGAACAAAATACTATTTATTTGCGTAGACTTAATTGTGAAAAAGATGGCCAGCACTACTGTATCGGAAAATATATAAAATATATACCAAAGAGCCTCACAACAAACACCAGAATTTCGCGCCGATGATGATCAGACGTTGCCGTTCACAGGGCAAACTGAAGAGGAATGTTCACCTGAGATCGTTAACAAGCGACCTAGACGCCGAATAATGCGCCTTAGTGATAGTAGCGATTAGCGAAGATGCAGGATCGGTTGAAGGAATTGCTCGGAAAAATTATAATAATGATTTGATTGGTGGTGGTAAAAATATGGCTTTTAAGCATCTTAGAAGTTTCGACAAAATATATTTTTTCAGCGATGATAGCGACAGTGAAGTTGCAGGACCGGCTAAGAAGATTTCTTATGATAAAAATGATAACATGGCATGTGATAATGCAGAAATAAATACTGAAATGCCTCGGGATGTGCCTTGATAATATTTTTTAATTACTTACTTGTTCAATAAAGTTGATCATAAGTTTTATTGTGATTTTTGAAACAAAAGGTGATCTCAATTATGTTCCTAAGCTATGTTACTGTTGTTCCTAGTGATAATCAATGATTATGAATCTGTAATTTTGGTTTTCTATTAGTTTATTTGTCAATATCTTCTGACAAAACTCCACTCCGTGGACACAGTTCCACTCCATGGGCATACATTTTCTTATTTTTCAATTTTCTTAGTACCCATGACGTTTCATGCTTGGTTTCCATTTTTAAAATATTGTTTATGGATCAATCCTATAGATACGCAAGTAAAAAGTAACACAAATTAATGTAAGATTTTTTTTTTAATTCGGCTCCAACTTTTGAGATTGACCCAGGTAATCGATTCAGTTAATTGAACTTGGAGTTCCCATTATAATTCAGAGATTAAATGTTTGCTTTGATGATCTGGTCAATCGTTGATCGGTCAATCATTCTAAGAATGTAATAATGGAATGGGACTTATAGATATTCGCGTCGCTCTTGCTTCTACAATTCCTTTTAGTTATTACCTGCCGGAGGGAAAATCCGTTTCTCCAATTTTTCAAGTTCTCGTTTTCTTTCATCGAACCTCTGTGTGAAGTAATGCCTCTCCTGCGATCTCGAGTGATCAGCATCATGCGCCCGCGCAGCTTCTGCTGCCGTCGCGGCTGTTGCTCTTATACGCATATCTGCTGCTTCTTCACGGACATACTAAGCAAATACAATTTGATATTAATAAAATTACCTTTTAAAGAGTGCAGGACTGACCTATTCAAAAACTAAACTTTATGAAACTTACTTCCAACTTGTTTATTTCGTCGCGTTGTTTCTTCAACAGCTCTTCTATATGTGTTAACGAACTTTCAAACTTCACAGAATCATCTATCAGTGCTTGTCTGTAAATAAGTCGCTTTATAAAAGTTAGGCAAGTTGGTATACTAGCTACAGGTACCGACAAATTTCCAGATTTGATTTTTCCTGTAGGTAATCCCCTATGTTTTTTTTATTCCATTTTTTTTTGCTTTTAACCCTGAGGTTATGTCATCCCCTGAGCTTGTTGGACGTCTTTGCCTATATATAGTTATTATGAACCAACAGGAGTTACGGTGTTGGATATGAGTTCTGAGTTAATGCTAGTCAAAAACGCTCGGATCTCTTTTATTTGATGACATGAAAAGGTTCGGTCCAGTAGTTGAATGAATGAATAAAATAGGTATATGTAATTTTAGCATAGGAACAGAAACGATAATGGTACAAATATGGCGTTCTTATCGCTGAAAAGCTCTCTTCAATTTTGTAAAGTTCTAATGAACGGTATCTAATAGTAGGTATTTTACCTGATAGAGAAATACTTTTTCTTCACGAGTTCTGCCTCAGTCCATTGTATGAGCACTTTGTGGATTTCATTTTCCAAATGTGAAACATTCTGTAATAAAAATGTCATCTTTGTTATAAAAACTTACCCAGACATTATTGTTTCTATGATTAGATTATGTTATTGATGTTACCTTTCTAGCTGCAGCCAAAATTTTGGACTTAACCAGTTCCCCTTTAGTGCTTTCTATTAGTAAGTATTCATATTCGGTTTCGAATACCCTCAGTTTGTTCTTCTTGTTTCTTCTCTCGTACTTCAGCAAGTCTAATATTTTTCTTTGTTCTATTACTTTTAGGTCCAGATTGTGGATTATCTGTAAAACAACTCTTTCGAGTTTCACTTCTAGGTATAATATTAATTATTAGGTACCCTATTAGGCAGTCAAGTTAAATATTGTCCTACCAAATTATTCTACGTACATATATTTGTTTCAGATCTAAAATGCACTTTGCATAATTAGTAAGTAATATATAGAGCGATGATAGCCCATACGGAAGAGAGCTAGCGCCTCAATACTGAGGCCGCGGTTCGATTCCTGGCCTGTACCACTAAGTTCTTCGGAATTTATGTACGGTTGTATTTATCATTTACTAGCTCGGCGGTGAAGGAAAACATCGTGAGGAAACCTGCATTCCCGAGAACGAAAAGAAAATACCATAAGTTCGGAGGTATGCGTAAAAATGGGTGAGCTTGGGGCGAACACAAAAGGACCAGCGCTGGTCTCCGTGTTACAACGACCCTTGCTTGCAATAGCCCAACCACAAATAATCAAGTAATATATAATTATATACCCTACCTAAGGTACAAACATGTTCAATGTTGATGAATATTCCCTATTCCTGTTAGAATTACCTATACTCCATTCAAAATAACAACGAAAGAAGTTTGGCGGACGGGCTTGTAATTTGAGACCCAGACTAAAAAGGTCCCGTACATAGAGTGAAAAAAAACTAACAACGAAGTAAATTGGTTGTAACCTGTAGATGTTGGGGGAAAAGTGTTTCTCCTTATGATCTATATGATACCTTTTGTATCAAGTATGTGAAACTCATAATCTTTCTTATTAGATAGTTCACTCCATCTTCTACGCATTCATTGTGTTTATTTTAATGAAAATTCACGATACCTGTACAAAATTACGATACTGGAAGAAAACGAAATGACACACACTATCAGTTCAACCAAGCCAAATATGTTCCGTAACGACCAAAAAATACCTCAGTGATAATATTAGATGAAAATGGGTGTCGTGGTTGCGTTTTGCTACTGCTTTTTGGATGATTTGTCTATTTTACTAGTAATTTCTACTTTTAAATCCGGACTTCTGGAGATGTGGAAGTTTTTTTTTAAATGCCTTAATTTTGTCTGTTTACTTATAATAATTATGACCGCCACGCCGTCCTGAACGGCTTTTAGTTTTCGACAAAAAGTGAGTTGAAAGTTGAATTATGGAGACAGAGATTTGAAACACGTAACTCTCAATTCTTAGAACAGATTTAGTAACGTCCAAGATAATTATGTCGGATAGTAGGTCTTTCTGAAAGTAGTCAGAATTGAACAGAAAGCTAAAAGTAGGAATCGGAAAATCTTTTCGTTCTTATTTGTAATGAAGTACCTCAACTACCTATACAGGGTGTAACAAAACACCCTAGTAATACTTGGTGCTTCAGACCATCAATCTGAACAACTTTCACTATCGAGCCAATGTCGAGAAAAAATAAAAAAAATATCTGCCGTCCCATACATTTGAGTCGAGACGGTACTGCAGTTTTGTATGAATGAGCGGATTTTTTTTAGTGATTTCGAAGATGGCTCCATAGCGAAAGTTGTTCAGTTTCATTGGCTAAAGCATCCCCTTAAGTATTACTAGGGTGTTTTGTAGATGTAACGAGAAATCTTAACTTATATTATTGGTGATCTTTCAAATGCAGCTTATCTAAATAAAGCGAATAAAAGTAAAATGTTTAGCTCCTTAAACATTTTGAGATTACCGTCCGTAAGAAATTGTCTGAAAAGAAAAATGATTCCGTGCTTCGGATGGAACGTTAAGCCGTTGGTCCCGGCTACTATCTCTGGTGTTAGTAGTCGTTACATAAAAACCACGTCAGGAGTGCGATTTTTTAATCTTATTCGCTGAGTTCAGCAGTTGAAAATGTCAAAATTACTGTGGAGATATGCATCTTTCTACTGCTGATTTGACTTTCAACAATCATAGGAGGATATTTCAGGAGTGCGATTTTTGAAAGTCAAATCAGCAGTAGAAAGACTCGTATCTCCATAATAATTTTGACATTTTCAACTGCTGAACTCAGCGAATGAGATTAAATAAAACCGGTCAAGTGCGAGTCGGGCTACTCGCGCACCGAGGGTTCCGTACCACACCACCACAGAACAGAACATTATTAACTTAGAAAAAAAACTTTTTTGTCCGGGATCTTTATCGAAAGACCGACTCACACTTGGCCGGTTTTTAGTATTTGTTCTTATTCTGTAGAGCTTGCTCTATAATCACACAAAGTTTGACGCTTGTTTGTTCAAAAGTTACAGCCCTAATTAGGTCGGACAGACGGACAGACGGACAGACGGACGGACGGACGGACGGACGGACGGACAACGTAGGCTTAGTAATAGGGTCCCGTTTTTACCCTTTGGGTACGGAACCCTAAAAATCGTACTTCAGAGGCCGTAAGGAGGTCTGAAAAAAGTGACACCAGGGCTCTGCCCACACGATAAGAAGACGAAGAAGAAGATCTACTACTAGAAGATCAGCAGTGTCTTACCTGATCAGAAGTCTTATTCCCAATAGGGCATACATCATTCAAGTACTTCTTGATTTGAACCTCTTCTTCACCAATCACCGCTCGCGCCTGAGCAAGTTCATTGATTCTCAGTTTTATCTCCTTCTTCAACGTATCAATAAGGTCATTGTTCTGTCTCTTTTCTTGTTCGTTTTCTTCGTAGTGCGATTTTCTTTGACCCTCTAAAGAAAAATTGAAAATTTTGATACTGAACGAACAAAGGGGCGGTTGCTTCTACCGGGTGTAAACGAGTGTAGACAGTTGCATTACTTTACCCTTGAACTCCCATACACGCGATATTATTGAACCGCCCATTGTTTATTTATTGTTTATCGTTGCGAGCGGTCAAAGAGTGATTGTACAAGTTTCCCTAAGGAAACTAAGGGAATTTCTTTTTCAACTTTTCACACAAATGTTCGATTAGCTGATAGCATTTAGTATGGCAATGAAAATTAGCAAATATTGGTAATTTCCTATGGGTTTCTTGGGAAAAGCTGTTCCATATCATGATCATTATTTATTGTACATACAATAAATCACAATTTAAAGTAACTGTCAACACTTACACTTGTTTACACCCTGTAAGTGTACCTATTACCTAACCTACTCGTATCAAAGAATCGTATTGTCTACTTGCCCAAAATAAAAATAAATCTAGTGTACTTAAGTATAGTGGGTAGGCAGGCACGTTTGACTAAAGTAGTCAAAGGTAGGCACCTACCTAATTCGCAGTTAATTAGGTATCTAAATAATATCTTTAGGGATAGATCAGTGGAAATTCAACAAAGTTTTTGATTACAATTACAACACGAATACGGTGTGTAATTCGTTTTAGCGATAATATAAATTCTTGTTCCTATTGTTTCCTTTTTATTGCGTTATCGATTAGTTACAAAACTTACGAACCTGATAGTTGTATCTTCTTTTTGATCTCAAATATGTTTGTGTTTATTGTTGTTAGACGATCTTCTGTCTCGATTTCGAAGGGATGTTTTTGGTAGCACATCGCCATAGTTTATTATTTTATAAGTACTTAAATTATTTTTTTGTTATAAAGTAGATCTCAACTCATCTTTAAGAAATGTTGTGTAGGGTATTGCATAGCGACGCATGTTATTGATAAAACTTTTATACCTACAACGGAGTAGCTAAAAGAAACAAGCTTTAATACATTTTTAAACATTTTTTGAATAAAAGTCTGGGCGGTTTACTTAATAAAACATTGGATTATTATAAGTTGTAACATAAAAGCGTTACAACCCCTATTCAATTTCACCCCTTCATAAATTATCTGCACACAAAGCGCCATCTGTATTTTCGTTGACGAACGACAAAGTTCGAAAGCTCACGATTGGCTACTAGCCTTCGCCGATGCTGAATCGCTTGATTTCTCCATTGAATCAACATTCCTTCGCGTACATTTCTATGTGTGAGTGCCTATGTTCTCACGGACTTTTACCAATAACAAACGAAATTCATGACTTAAATCACTTGTAATTAGTTGTGATCTAAATAGAACTAGTATCTGTAGGGGATGAAAAAGCTTAGATAACAAAATAAGTTGCGTTACAAGCTGCGCTTACGCACACAGGCTCGGCGGCGGCCATTTTGATTTACCGTACGCTGTGTATTTACGAACAAAGCCGTCAGATGCGAGCGGGACGCGGCTGCGCGAGTTCCTACCGGGCTTAACGTTTTTTTTGAACGTGTTTTACCGCTAAAATGTCCAATTCTAAACAAGTTTCAACGTAACAACAGTTCAAAAACAAAATGAAGTGTCAGTTTTTACATTTAGTTCCGTGAGTGTTGATTATAGAGTGGTAAACGACAGCAGAAGTAAAACAAATGTGTGTGATCCATGTGTGAATGTTGTGCTACAAAATGTGGTCGAGAAACTTTATACCGGATTATGGGATTAAATTGCTGGCTTGCTGTCTCCTGCTGACGACACTGGCATCCAGGATCAGTGGTGTCGAAGGTAAGTCGTAGATGTGATAGTTTCCTGTAGTCAGGACTGGTAGAGCTTATGAAAGCGCGGCCTGCCAGGTAACGCGACCGCGTTTTATAGGTGTAGCAGCTTACGAAGCTTTGCGTTTACCGGTGTCGTAGCATAATCGGCCGGTTAGCATCTCGGTTCTCACAGTTTTATACCTTGAAAACGAGTTGTTTTAAAAACTGGAGTGAAGTCAACGCATCGCATTTTTAATGTTTTTAATTGTGTCGCGTTTGTTGATGTTTAGCTTAGTCTGCGTGTAACTTGAAACCGTTGTTTTATGCTATGATATCGGATCGCCTTTCGCTTGTTGTAGACCTCAATCAGAATCACTCAAAAACTATTCTTAAATAGTCCAATTCGAAAATTTTAAAATTAGTGTACCTAATGCAATCAACGCTTCTAACAGCTTTTTTGACTTCGCTAACACACCCATCATCAATTATCGCTACTAATCAACTTCACTGCTTTTCATTCCATATTAATGTTCAAACTTTCTTGGCTTAAACTTCATCATCTTCAATCTGTCATTCATCTTTCTCATACTTCATACAGCTATCTAGGTTAGTATCTCTTCAATAGTTGTAGACGTATTGTAGACATAGGAACCTTTTTACAGCTTCTAATCTGAAAATGCAGTGAAAAGAAGCGAGCCGTCGAGATGCATGGCATCATTTTTAAGATTCTGACAACTTCCACCAACTTTCCTTCAAACGTCCTTTCTACTGGAAAACACTGAAACTGTTTTCTACCAACACTGATCTTATCTGCTGGCTCGGTCCTAGGCCCGTAACCTGACTATAATTTTAAACTGACACTGCAACCTTCACATTTAAATAAAATGTATATTTAGAAAGGACATCAGAAATACTAGATGTTACGATAAGAGTAACAGTTTAATTCCTTACTTACATCGCACGATGTGTTCGTCTTAGCCCAGCTAGGGGAATACTAATCGACATCATATGTATTTAGTATTCTCTGCATCTCCACACGATTTCTGTGGTCGGGACTATGATAGGAGGTTTTGAATATTGATCAATTTAGTGTTATTTTATGCTGTTTTGTACAGAAAAGGGCAAAAGAAGCTTTCCGAGGGAAAGTTGTATCTTGTAATTCATATTGAGTAGGTTTTGGAATTGTTAGGTGTTTTGTATTGCAGTCAGGGTGTGACATGGTTTGAAATGCTTGTATTTTATTTATGCGTGTTTCTTGTTTTCTATTGCACCTGCTTTTTTATTTCGCTTTCGTCTAGTAAGATTGTGGGAATTGTGTTTTATCCTTTATCTCCTTTCATCTAACATACTGATAATGTACCTATAGTAGCTGTAGCTATTGTATGACGAGTTTGGTAAACTATGTTCTTTTGAAACAAATAATTAACAGTTACATCGATTATTCATCAAAATATTGTTAAATACGGAAACTTCTTACGGGTTTAGTAAGAAGTTTCCGTTTACACGTTGACAATGGTTCGCAAAATGCCTTCTTTGTACTCGTTATGATAAGATTTTAGTTCTTAGAACTCCTTATGCATATTTGCTTACTAATCCATAAGAGGCTAAACATTTAAATTCTTTTTGTTTTTACCTTACGTTAGGTATTTTAACGAGAGTTATTTTCAAAATAACTTTAGATTGTCTTCTTGGAATCACCTGTTCTTTTAAAAAAAGAAATATATTTTTAGAAGCCCACCACATTTGTTTGATACTGGTTGTAAAGATGTTTGTACGCGACACCATGGTGACACCGGTATCAAAATGCAGATGTCCAATGTTGTCCAAACATGTCCGACCGCTCTACTTTTATAAACAATCGCAATTAACGACCAATTGTCTTGTACTAGGCAGCTAATTGGCTACTCGCAGACACAGGTCACTGTACACTGGTGTCGCGTATAAATCTCAACTAAAAGCTAGCTATACGCAATTGGCAATTTCTCACTTAAATCTTTAGCTTACACGTCTGCTGTTCCATTGAACCTTATTTCTAAGATGAAAGCGACAAATTTGCATAAGACGTAAGCACTGTTATTCATGTTTTGCTTTCAGTCAATCGAGTGTTCGCACAAGAAATTGTTCTGAGAATTACCTTTTATTTATTTGTAACATTCAGTGTCTGAGAAACACTGAATATTTTAGTAGTTCCTTGAGTATGAATCCATGAATTTTGAACAGGGTCCTCGGTTAGTTGTCGAACTAATATTTTTTTCCCTTTTGTATAAGGAAAGACAAGACGTGTCTGTAGTAGACTGAACAGATGTGAAAGATTGATTGATTTGATAACTTTGTTTAGTAAGTATAATCTCTCAATTAGACCTTGTATCATTTCCTTTTATAACATTAATTTATCAAATAGTGGACTCCTAATAAAGCAACTGAATTGATTAAGCTTTAGACTTCCATTTATGTCCTAGAAATTTGGACCACACGCACTGTTTTGCTGGGAGCCAACAGATAATATATTCTGTAACAATTTTGCTTCGCAGTTAGCCTTTTTCGTCGCAAGACGTCCATGATCTAGTTGGACGTTTGTAGATTGATCTTTATTTATTGTACCTAGAAATATAATGTTAACTATCTATTCTGGGCTCTGTACTATTAGTCACTGCAGTGATGTAATTGGTCTAGGAACACTATAGAGTTTAAAATATATTCAACAGAAAAAGATAGTTTGAATTCATTTTCAAAATATGTAGATACCTGTTTGTAGGCAGTTGAAGTTCACAGCTGCCTTTGCTGCAATGTACTTGGTCTATCATTGATTTTTCTCCTTTTACTAGGATTTTATATAATCCTTGAAGAACAATATACGTTGATTAGTTTACAGCAAAACATTGCCCGCTATTTTCTTGTTTATAAACACAAGAAGAGCGTTTTACGGTGCAAATTGATTGATCCATAAAGAGTATAATGCAGATAATAGTAGCACGAAATTAACATATTGAGAGCAAGTTGGTTTCAAGTTTTATGACAGCAATTTCCGTCAAGATTATCCAATAAAGTATGTGCTTATCGCCCAAGCTCTCTCTCGCAGTGCTAAATAAAATTGTCAGACAATTTCCTTCAGTTGTATCTTCATTTCCTGTGATTCAATTTCTTTGATTCCGATATACTTTTTTGCGTTCCAGTACATTCCAGTTTATTTATATTTGTTATTTTTATTGTTGTTTGAATATTTATAAAAATTACTGCAATGTTCATTGATGTGGAGAAGCAAGTTGTGGTGCTTGGAAGTGAAGATCTTCCATCAATTTAGTTGTGATGCCCGATGATGGCTGTTTGTGGTGTTTCAATGGTTATTATTTGGAACTTTGTGCTATCTTTCTGTGCAACTACATTATCTTTTTACTAATATAGTAATGTAGCCATTTTGGTGTATCTGTTTCTGTAGTTCGCTTTAAAGATCCTAAAACGCACTCTTCAATTTTTATTGCATTTAAAAATGTGCATTAAAATATGCAGTTGCAATAGTAGGTACCCATGTTTAGCACGAAGAAAAAGACACGTTTCCTTCAAGTATTGAAACATTATCATTGCATGCGGGAACATTATGTAAAAGAATTGTTTTGAGGTTTTTTACAACACCAGTGGCTGAGACGCGAAGTTTTTATTACGCATTCGCCACAGTATAGTCTGGGAAACGTTAGATTCTCATGCGAAAGTTTACTATTGTTTTTATATATTAGGTAAGTTGTTATTGCAGAAATGACACTGCGTTTGTCTTATGTTTCCTTAATAGTGATTCGTGAGAGACCTCTTTCTTACCCTTATTAATTAGACTGCTGTTCTCCTTTTTATTATCATTTTTAATTGAAAATGTTTGCCTTTCATTGGGTTGCTTCCTTAATTCTTCCTATCAACGACAAATTCGAATTGATTGAAATATTTAATAAATCATTTGGTATTCGTGTCAGTTTTATTGGGCTAAATCAAAATGGCGCTAGCCTTCCCATATTGATTCTACTCTGATTATAAATTGCACCGCTTTGCAAGCTATTAATGTTCTGTCTGTTTGTCTGAAAGAACTTCTAAGGCCGCATTTTGTAGACTTCTTGTTCTTGTATATTGTATTTTGGTGTGCAAATAAATCTTATCTTATCTGTCTTTGATAGTTTGTATTTTATTTGTATTTAATATATGTAGTTGTGTGAAATAAATTTGTGCAATTTAATTATGACATTTGTTCGCAAATTCTGAACCCTAACCCCTATCGGGGTGGTCACAAATTTCGCTTCAACTATCAAGTAACGTAGACCACTTATACCACTAGATATCTTCCCATGGGTATCTTACAAGTAGATAGATATTTTTTGCAGTGTCCTTGTGGGCGAAAGCTGTTACTATCTGAAACCATAAATAAATACCTACCAATACTAAAAGTGATCTTTTCTATAACTACAATCTTCGATCTGACATGTCCGTAGAACATTTACCTGTAGCTTTATCCCTTTCTGTCACTCTTAAACCTCGTTCGCCAGAGCGAGAACAATCCCAATAGACCTAAAAAAAATGTAGCAAAGTTCCTGACTTCCCTGAATGGATTGCAGACTTGCAGTCCGGTCGTCAGCATGTCTATACTAAAGAACAGTTCAGCTCTAAAATGTAACTAAACCCTCACACCCATCAAGCAAACCAGTCTTGCATCCGTGAGGTCCCGGCCATGTTTAAAGTTTGTACAAGCGTCCTGGTGATGTTATGTCGGTAAACACGGCCGCAGATAACGTTGGCTTTGCTATTCATGCTGCGACGTTGTCGAAAGGGATGAGTTTTGATTTTGAATAACATGTCCTGGGTGTAGCAGGATTTTGATGTCTTGTACTTTTGTTTTAATGTCAGTGATCTAAATAAAACTTCCATACCATCCTAAACGGTATGGTGTTGTCAGAAACTTTGCTACAACTCTGTTCTCTCCCATGTTGGATCAACATTATTATTTAGGTAATCATACTGTTTCTTATTGTCATTTATATGAGAAAAACCTTAGATCCCAATCCCAGTAAAGATTTTTCAAATATTTAGTTTTTTTAACTCTTATCACATAGCTATTCGTATATTTGATAAATATAATAACAAAATTATTTTATCAGGATTATGTACGATTTTCAAAGGTTGACTTCTTTGTCTTTAAGCGTTTCGAAAAACTTTTCTTCGATTTTAAATTGAAGATGTCATTCTAAAAATGTGTAAAATACCAATATGATCGTGTCTCAAACTACTCTTAGACCAGTAGTATAAAGTATAAGAGATAACAATAAACTTTTAGCTAAAAACCATAAAGTTTCGACACAAGTTGATCCGTTAACTCCAAAAGTACTGGTTCGAATTGTTTACATAGTATTGTATGCATGCGCAAGTGGTTATCGGTCCGTCCGTCTGTCCGTCCGTCGTTTGCTTTAATAATAAGCCGGAGCGGCGCGGGCGCAGCTCCGGTGTCACGAACACCAAACATCGCTTCGGGCTAAGCGAGGTTGAGATTCAAAAAAATGAAAAAGTTTTAAATATACGGCGTGGTCAGACCTGAACAAAAGAATGGGTTTTGATTTTAAAAATGAGTCTTGTGATAAAAACGTATTCGGTCATTTTTGGGAATCTATCTATCTTGAATCTTTTATCTATAGATAAGTACCAGTTTTACCATCATAGTTTGAAAACTTTCACACTTTTTTTTTCATATTTCCCTTTGTTTGTTTCTTTTTTTGAGGTGACATGACAAAAATTCACTCCACTCACTTCACTTCAATTTCTTCCTAACTTTTTAACGACCCGAGTACTCGTCTCGCGTGGTTTTCGTGCGTCGCGTTTTTGCCTGCCAAGAGGCTCCGCAATCCTCAATCTCTTCTTGTTCTTGACCAAAAACAATCTCTGAGATTGGGATAGATTCTCCCATAAACTACTGAACACTGCGGAAATGCAGTGCTAACGCACAAGCAAGAGTCCATTAATTATATAAAAAAAAAAAAAAAGTTGCAGTTATAGGTAACGTTCTCAATTAGCATATTTTCTTAGATTTACTAAACACATGAAAGAAAGCCTGAATAATGAGAATTACTATTATGTTTTAACTAAAAATTTTAGTGGCTTTTACAGAAGCAAATATATCAGTTTTATTTGTTAACCTTTTTCCAAAGCTTTCAACTAAAAGTTTGGTTTCAATTCCTGCGTATCAAGTGTCCGAGCTCACTCCCACACCCACGAAGAATTCTAAATGCATTTGTCAAATAGTCTGTCCATCAATTTTCAGTCTTACATCCTCAACATACGGGTTGGTGATCGAAGGAGTTACAGTAAAATGTAAGTTGGTCAGAATTCCTATTCTTCAATGTAAGCTGGAGATCCTTTCTGAATCGAAATCGATAGCAAAACGGTGAACTATTAGTTTAATTATTGATTGTACGCTCATTGAATACATTATCTTTGTAATTAACTAATTATCCATTGTTCTTATTTTGGGCAGAGCTTTTGAATTGATATCGTCTTTCGTTTCGGTTCTTTTAAAAGAATTAACGGTATCAATTTTATGAGTTGTTTTGTTAGTTATAAGAATAAACTTCTAGAGTTTCTAATTTGGGTTCTTAAACTTTTTAATGTTGAGGATAACCTAGCTCGTAGGTTTGTCTATTTCTATCCACATATTCTTTTTTGGAGTGATATCTAGACTATTATAAAACTGCAACAGAAGTGTGTCTGTACATTGAAGATATTTACAAAAAAAAAATTACGATGTGGTTTTTAGGTGTCCCTGATTCCAAATCACAAATTTTTGGATTTTTTGTCTGTCTGTTTGTTTGTTTGTGTGTTTGTTTGTTTGTTTGAACGAGCATCACGCAAAAACTACTGAACCGATTTTGATTAAACTTTTTTATTTGATAGCTTATGAATCTTATGATCTGACTTAAAATCTGGTATATAATTTGTGCGGACGAAGTCGCGGGTTAACTATAACGTATACACGTTATGTATAATTATAACGTATACTCAGAAAAATCAAAAAATTAATTATCTACAAATATTTCTTTTTTTTAGTGTCTACTCTTCTTGTTAAACATCGTCCAAATTTATATCGCATAGTAACAACAACAAAACCAGTTTTTATTTTAAATTGATATACCTAACCTACCTAATCCTATCTGTCAATTGTAAATTATCAGTCTAGATCCTAATTGCAATAGCGGAAGGCTAGCGGCCTTCTCAGACGTGAAAGCATGAGTTTATCTCGATTTATAGTCTGCAATCTTTCGCTTCGTGTTTGACTAGTTAGTACGTCTTAATAGTTGTTTATTTAAGTCTAGAAAAACTTAGATTTGTTCTCTTAATACTTTTCGTTACCAAGACAAGTAAAGTCTACACGTTCAGTGTATTATTTGCTACTATTGGACAAATTATGTATGTAAGTATTTTGCTGAGGAGTATCCTTCCTATAGTTGGTTATTTGGTTTTATAATTAAAAAATTGTTTAGCTTGAGATTAATCTAAGTACAAGATTAACAAAATTAAATATTGATCAGTTTCAAAGTCAATTTCGTTTTTATTGCAACGTGTGTTTGACCATGACATATGAATAAAAAAACTACTTTTACCAGAAAGCTTTGTAAACTAATTTAATCTATTTTTTGAACCTGGTTACCTACATCAATTTATTTGCTGTTTTTTTAATTTTTGTGTTTATATTTTTGGTGTAAGATATAATTGATTGATTGCAGGCTGTTCCTTAATATGGTACTTCTTAATATGCTGACACTTTTTAAGGGTATGATCAGACCGTCAAACTAAACAACTTTCTCTATGGCACCAATATCGAAATCGCGAAAAAAGAATCTGCTGTTCCATACAAAAATGCAAATCTACTCGAGCCGAATGTATGGGACTGCTGATATTTTTTTCGCGTATTCAATGTTGGTCCCATAGAGAAAGAAAGTTGTTCAGTGTGATGGACCGGTCATCCCCTTAAAAAAACTGTCAGCATATTAAGAAGTACCATATTAAGGAACAGCCTGCAATCAATCAATTATACAGGGTGTACAATAAAATGGGACAGCTACTTAAAGGGGTGCTTCAGACCATCAAACTGAACAACTTTCTCTATGGGACCAATATCGAAATCGCGAAAAAAAATCTGCTGTCCCATACATTTCAGTCGAGTTATGTTTGCAGTTTTGTATGGGAGAGTGGATTTTTTTTTCGCGATTTCGATATTGGTCCCTTAGAGAAAGTTGTTCAGTTTGATGGTCTGAAGCACCCCTTTGAGTAGCTGTTCCATTTTATTGTACACCCTGTATCTTACACCAAAAATATAAACACAAAAATAAAAAAAACTGCATATAAATTGATGTAGGTAACCAGGTACAAAAAATAGATTAAATTAGTTTACAAAGCTTTCTGGTAAAAGTAGTTTTTTTTATTCATATGTCATGGTCATAAACACACGTTGCAATAAAAACGAACTTGACTTTGAAACTGATAAATATTTAATTTTGTTAATCTTGTACTTAGATTAATCTCAAGCTAAACAATTTTTGAATTATAAAACCAAATAACCACCTATAGGAAGGATACACCTTAGCAAAATGCATACTTTGTCCAATAGTAGCAAATAATACATGTAATAATACATGTACTATGTAACTCAATAAATAATAATCTAATTCACTTTTGTGTTTCGAGACAAAAAATAATTGTAAGATCAAAACTTTCCACTAAAGTTCCCATGCCTTCTTCCTAACATTGGCTTCGTTACTCTTTAAATCTAATCACTACCTCAGAAAGCTTACACAATGACCGCAATATACTGCTTCGATTCCAGCCTACATAAACATAACACCCATTAAATTCTTATCTAATTGACAATAAACTAGTGGAAAACAAACGTATTTCTTCGATATCTGTGAAAAGCATTATGTGACCTTTGATAAGTGGCCGAGCCTGTTAGTTGAGGTTCGATTTTATGGTCCAAATCATAAAGTTCCAGATTGCTCTGTTACCAACACGAAATTAGAGTTTATGGGTGTTCAGGAATTACTTAGTTTTGTGTTGGTTTAATAATTGGTGGGAATGGGAATTCTGTGTAAATACACTAATGATTTTGATTCATACTATGAGAATCGCAGTATTGCTAATATACTTATTCTAAATAATTCAGTTTCATTAGATTATTTTCAAGTTATGAGCTATGGCGCCGATAATCGAACATAGCACTTCTAAATCGTTCAAAACTATTAAAAAACAAAATATCAATGACCGACAAACGAGTGAAGATTGGACTAGGAAAGAACGGATGTAAACGACTGATGATGATGAGATTGATATCATTTTCCATAACATTAAAATTCCTTGGGAAAGAAACAGGGATGAAAGTACTTAAATTGTTGTTATTAAAAAATTAATTAAAACTAAACAACCAACTCAATTAGGGTAATAAAAAAATATTGCAAATAATAATGAGATTTCAATGTCACTGGCCGCAAAAAGTACGTGGAATTCAAATGTTTTTAATTTAGGTTTGAATGAATCTGATGAGTTGATTGTTATGTTTTATGGATGACTATTGTTCGTAATGGATTATCACGACACCGCTCATTGTTTTATGTTGGTCACTGAGAGAAGCAGGTTCCGAGAAACGGCTCTCGAATGTCGACAGAAGCATTATGGAGAATGGATTATGAAACACTTTGATACATTCATCTTGTGAATGTCAAAGTTAACCGCTAACAACTGAGTATTTTGTTCAATATTATTTGCATCTCATTAATTATGGGACTAAGAAATAAGAATATGGAATAAGAATATTGTCGTGACAATTATGTATTGTACATAATTTGTACATATTCTATAAATATAAATAAAACAGTTCCGTGTCTGACTGACTGCCTGAGAGACAGACAACACACTTAGAGATAGAAAACATATTTGGAACATGCATTCAACAGAGGATGACCCTACGGTAGAGGTGCACTAGGAAACGGTTTTTCGAAATAAACCCCTAAGATGGTGAAATGAGGTGTACACGTTTGTAATGCACGTGGATGAAATCGTGAGCAAAAGCAAGTGTTTCAAATAGTTTGAAAATTAACACGCAAGCGAGATATAACGAATAACCTTATAACTCCTATCAAATAAGTACCTACACTTTATCAAACACAAAATATGCAGAAAACACAGAGAAACTTTATAATATAAGTACATAGGTATTAAAATAATTTCAAAAATGAAACATTGAACTTAAATCTTCCGATTTGATCTCACATAAAGATCATAAAATGCTTTTAGATCGCATTATCGTATGCTTCAATCAAACAACCCACGTTATAATTGAAAATAACGATTTGCGAGAATGCAAATATCTTAATCATATTGTCAATTCTATATTGCATGTCATAAATGAGAAGAAACAGTATTAATTGGATTATGAAATGATTGAATGCAACTGGTGCGTAATGTCTGCAACCGCAATACGTCAGTTTTTTGCATGAGATTAGTTGCACTAATGCACTGTGCTGATTATGCTTTAAGACAAGACATCTATATATTATTATATTTCTTCAGTATTTATATACAACGTGTTAATGAATTAACGCAAAACTAGAAAGTAGTTTGTTAAGAATCGAGAGCAGAATCGAATTATCATGGTTTCAACATAGGTAATTTTTTTCACAGCATAAGCTTATGCTTCGTCGTGAGCTTATGCTCACGACATATAGTCAGAGATAATCTGAAACTTCAGAACATCCACGTTTCACTTGTACCGAAACTCTGTCCAGTATGACGGGGAGTGAGCCCGTCGCCACTTGTAATTGACAGTAGGTACAATATATGCCTCGAAATTTCCTCATAAAATTTTTCAAAATATTAAATAATTTGTTGTAAAATTTAAAATTTACTGAACCCGATGTCAACCCACCGCACGGGCACACTCACCCTACTTACTACCAAAACAAGGTTATTAAAATTTATCCATGAGTAGGTATGGTTAGCGCTTTCATTCAATGCTGAAATGATAACAAATCATTTTTGCCTCGAAACTTATAATGCGAATAACTTGAAATTTTTAGTATCAAAGTAATGAAATTATTGTTTCAATCGAATTATTTTGTTATTTATTAAATCAGTTGGGGTGTATGCAGTATCTTGTATTCATTGATATTATCTTCTGAAAGTGTATCAGTTATTTGATGCTGGCATTTTGCTTTTTGTTTTTGATTGCGTTTGAAGAAATTCAACTTTTGAGGTTTTTCTGTACAATCTAAAATAACTCTTTTGGATTATAATATTATGGGTAGGATACTAAAGTTATTTCAATGTATTATTTATATAACCTTTGAGACATCAGGTATATAATTAGTTAGTCCAGTTTTTGCCCTGATGTTTATGATTCTCGGAATCATGTCATTTTCAAAGTTATTAAGGATTAATGAAGGCTTATGGCTATATAATCAATACTAATTCTTGTTTTGATATCGGTTCAGCAAAATTGTTTCTTTTGAAAAAATACATTTTAATTACATAAAATTGCTAAATCTGCTGTAATATTTGCATTAAAATAATAGTAACTGGATATCATTCTTTGAAAATATTGGTCCTATTCAAGTCCAATTTAAAAAGAAATGGAAAAGGTCAAGTAAAACAGTCATGCCAATGAGCTTAAAGAGAACCTAGATGTCTAAGCCAATGAGTGATTAACGAGATGTTTTATCTAACCCCGTTCCTGTCAAAAATTGTAATGAAATAGAAATAATGGTTATTTGAAACATGCGATATAAACATCAAGTAAAGGAATTCTCTGAAAAAGAAAAAAGTAAGGTTACTAAGGAAATGAAAATAAAAACAAAAAAGTCTGTGCCAAACTAATCACCTCCAGGTTTTCATAACAAACACTGTTACGTTCATTACTTCTTACGTTACTCATTATAATAATGGGAGCGATAGGTGCGCGCGCGCAGCACAATGATACGAAAGTGCTGAAAGTATGGCGACTCGACTTGTGAGAACGTATTGTTCCAGAAACTTCCGCCGATTACGGTAATCTGATGAAATAGGCAATGGGAGCTCTATTTAATGGCGGTGTTTGCAAGATGTGCTGTGAATTAATCGGTGTAAAAAAATTATGAACTGAATACTAGATAGGTAATGGAATGTATACATATGAGCATAAGCATAAGCTCACGAATATATTCCCCGATATTTATACATATGAGAACATCGTAATAACAATAATACGTGTTTAAGTACCTACTTAATTATGACATATTTTAACACATAGATACAGACAAAATATGCAGGGTATAGGCCACTTCTTTAACACTATATCTGTAACGGTAAAAATGAACACCGAGACATAATTTAATAAAAAACAAAAGTAAGTAGTCCGCGTATTACATGAAATGTTTAAAATATAAGCAGTCTAAATGGAAGCAATAGAAAAAGATGATAAAGATAATAAAGAATCCATTCAGATCACAGCAATAACGGTTTAGTCCGATAATGTCAACGTCCAAATTCGAACCAATTAAATCTCTAATGGTTGTAGACCGGAAGGAACTGGCAATCAGCAAACACGTTCTGAAGACTTTATTAAAATGCATCCAACATTAGTCGCTATAAGTTGGCCAACTTTTGACTGAAATCTTTTTAGGAAAGTAACGGGTATTGATTGATCTGTAATTAAATTCGTAACACTACATGGACACTTTGTTTAATTAGCTAGACAGAAGACTTTGGAAGACGAGTAACCGATAATGATACTCAGAATCTTATAAGTGTCTTATATTAATGATACAATTAAAATAAGGACATTTATTAAGCACAAAAACACATAAAAAATACAGAACACCTGTGAAAAAAACCATAGTAAACTAAACCACAAATTACAAATAAAATATGTTCTCCAAAGCTCGAGGCACAGTTCCTAGGAGGCTGGCCGCATTGCCTCTTTGAAAGGCCAAACTTACCCTTTGTGCAAAATAGCTGCCAGTCCTCCTGTCCCCCGTTTCCTCAAACAGGCGCCTCGAGAGGTACTTTAAAAAAAGTTTCGCAGCGGGACCCCAATAGCCTAAGGTCTCCACAGCGAAAAGCATAAAATCATAGCCCTCCCCCGAACCATGATATATCCTTCTCTTCTTAAAATAATACGTTGCATAATACAGAAGAGACAGACGAGTTACTTGGGATCTAGGGATCCAGATTCTTCGAAGGATTTTACCTTAGTAAAATTCCGGATATTAAGGCAGTGTAATAAATTACTAGTCTAAATGAAAAAGAAGGGAATTAGCTGAAATCAATAATAAAATGAATCTTGGCGTGAGCAAGACCACTATAGTTTTCAGGTTCAGTTTATTTTATTATACCTAATAATCGCCATGTTCACGGATCCAATTCAGTGAAGGCTCAAGTCAATAAGTCAATATACAAGTGTCTCAATGTTAATGTCGCGATTAAAAACTGAAATAAAACAGCTATCAATATTGAGACTCAAAATATCAGGGTTGTCAACTTTGCGGTGTCCGGCGGAAGTTTCACTGATAGAGGGCGTACAAGTCTCAACAAGTCGCCGAACGGAAGGGCGCTCTCGTCAGGCTATCGCGAGCGGACCGTGTGAACAGCCGCTATCGACGCCTGCGCTGGTATCACCCATTGTTGCAGTGACCTCGGCTTAGATCCGACTCCAAATTAGTTTGCTAAAAGTTCGCTTTAGGTTTTTGCTTATGGTCAATTGTTCCGGGTTTGGTCAAAGGTAAAGTCTTTGACGACGCTTTGATGCATCGGTTGGATAAGGAAGGCCGGGCTGAGGATATGCTCACATTTCAGGCGCACCTGTATTTAGCAGTGAACGATGATACAGGTTTTCGAGATTAATACCAGTACTAGTTTGGAACATCCAGACAACTTGAAGCGTAATTATCGTATCAGTAGATCCTTCATTCTGTAACGTGATGAGTAATGAACAGATAACAGAGGACCTGCTATTAATACAATATTGCTCTAGGCTGGCGTCTTGATAATGTGAATATCTAAGTATCTTAACTTAGATACATGGATGAATGTGTGGGACAGCTGATTGTTGAGCGATTTAGATATTAGTCTACCTAAGTCGAACCTCTTAAAAACCGTCAGCTTATTAAGTTTGCCCTGTATATTACGGGCTAATCACTTATTATCTCAAGCCTCAAACCACTAAAGTCAACCATTAAAAAGCCCTTGTAACTCAATATACCTAAGACTAAAGTACCTCAAAAACAAAAGGGATGCGGAACAGCACTCGAAACCAACAAAATGTTGTTGAAACGTCAGGTGTAGTTTCCTACAATGACAGAGCAAGCTACAAACAAAGGCTTGGCGTCATAAAATTGTAAACTGACAAGTGCGCTGTACCTGCTATGTAGTAAAACCACTTGCAATGTGCTATTTATGATGGTTTGACAATTGAAATCAAGAAACGACCTTGTAATATAACAGGAAGAGGTTCTTCCGCTTCGCTGGCTCTGTTTTAAAAGATTGACATGACACTTATTAGAATTGGAAGAAAGCTATAAATGTCACATGCAGATAGTATAATGTCACATGCATTATATAAAAGTTGATTAGCGTGGGATTTTTCATTTGCAAATACTTTATCCTGTTGGGGTATAATTTTATGATTTTAATGCTTCTGTTATTTATAAAACCTTGGTCACTAATATCGCTATACCTATTAATATCTAGCTCTTAACCTTGCTTAAGTTCTCACACAAACTATATATACTTATGTAAAACGAAAACCAGTTAAATCAGATTGGCGTGGCAGTGATAAGCAGTTAAATGCTAAATAAAACAAGTGTCTATAAACGCACTGTAAGGTCCTGACGAAGCGTTGTGCCTTAATTATACGGATTATTTCTTCGGCGATGCCTGTATCCTTGTCGTGTTAAGAACTAGGGATGTGATACGCTATTCTGCGAAAAGACATATAGCATAATGGCATATTGCATATGGCATTCTGCATATTTGTAGTAATTTTTAGAATAGCATTTCGTAATAATCTTCCAATTCAAAAAACACATCTATAAATCAAAATTGTCAGAGAAAATTGACTTTGCATAACATATCAGTTTGGGGCGTTGTTCTAATTTGTATAACAATTTTTCAACGCCATGGCAAAGTTATTGCTGTATCGGTAAAAAAAATATTAAAATAATCGGTTCACACAAATCGGCAAATTGATTTTTTTACCGGTAAAACGTATCGTTGCATCCCTAGCATTAACGGTATGGACAGTATAAAATCGACATCTGGCGCGCGGGCGCCTTAGCTCCACTCGCATAATTACTTAAAGTATTATTATAAAGCTACTGAATCCAGAATGCCAGCTTATTACTGACGGATAAATACTTTAAAGTGCGTGAGACCATTTAAAACAGTTCTGATTTCTTTGAGAATCGTTCTTTAATGCAGTTTTCAAGTTTACCGGTGAAGAGTTTGGATAATGAGCTTTTTTCGAAAGAATCGCGTGATTCTTGATACTTTCGTTGGCTACAATATCCGGTCAAAGTCGTCTATAAACTATAAAACTTTAAAAGACACTTTTTAAACTAAAACTTACTAATGTTGTCGTGTTAACTAGTACTAACAACCGAAATACATCATTTAATACAAGTTAATGAATAAAATGGCTGCCTGATATCATTTGGACAGAAAGAAGCGGCGGCTAATTACATAATATTCGAGTATCGTGTCTGTACAGACGTAATTAATACCTCTAACCTATTCTAAGTCTTGTTTTTTGTTCGTCTCGCCGATGATTTGTGCTGAGAAATTTCGACGTATAGAAGGTAGGTACTTACTAGGTAGGTACTGTCGGCTAAACACGCATCTTGCGAGCAGAACGGGATACTTACGCAATAGGTGAGATCTTTGACGTAGAATCTGTTCGGTGTCTGTGCCCTGCAATTATGATCATTATTTTTAAAATGTAATCACAATGAACTGTGCCTCAAGACTGATAGTGAACGTCCGATCCCCAAATATCTTGCAACTCGCAAAGTTTTGAAGCAACCGGTTTTATTTACATCGAATTACGACAGTTTTTTGTTTGTTGCTACAGTTTTCAAGGGCTGGGGACGGTTTACCTGCGAGATCCCTTCGCCCCGGAGCGGTCCCAACGCACCCTCCGAGATTTGCGCCGGGTGCGCTGGCGCAGGTGCGCGGCGCACGACGACCGTACTAACCGTCTAAAATCACAAAAACAACAAAAATACTCTGGGGCACCAACAAAACCGTGTCGCGTTTAATTCGGCTGGTTTATACCATAAGAACCAACGGAGAATTTGGTCGTTTCCGCTTTCTTGGAACAGTGATTCACCTCGCGTGTGAGCCGGGGTTATTCTCTATGATTTATGCAGAGATTATTGTTTGCGGTCAAGCCCGAATGTTATATGCGCGTAGATAAATTTTGTTGGAACATGATTTTTAATATTCGGCTTCCATAATGCATGGTCTCCGGTCAGGAGTGTACCTTAATCTTCTTTAAGGTTTTAAAGCGCATCGATTAGGGCAGCTTTCACTTGGATAAGTCACGCAATGGTTATTAAATATAATGGCTAAATGATTGGGTGATAGGTTAAACGCGTTCTAAAAATGGTGCTGTTGGAAACTTAGGTCTTGTTAGGAAATTACCGTCGATTGGTGCCTGGCAATCATGATTGATTCGAGATTCCTTTCCAATCGATATGTAAATCAGTCAATATTTGTTTTGTTTTTCTTTAAATAATATCGAGTAATCTACTGACATAATATTAGTAGTAATTGAAGTTATAATCAAACGTTTATCTCAAAGTGTTTAGGAGTAGGACAAACTGGAATCATTAACAATCCTTTTCAGTCTTATCATTATCACTTTACACAGAATCGAAACTCTGAAAAAGCATATTAAAAATGTCAATAAAACTTCTAACATCAATAAAAATTCTATCATAACTATAACCCTTTACTTGACCTTATATCAACCCTAGCCATATAAATCGCCCGTACGTATAAACTTTTTTAAAATAAAATGTTTGTTATTATATCTCTTGACAAGTCATATCCTCGCTTTGCCTCAACTGCTCAAAAATGTGATTGTTAGTTTGTAGCAATCTTATTTCATCTAAATCCATCTATTATGAATGACAGTTGAACATCTTAAGTCCTTATGCAAGTGTACCGTTCACTTCAACCGATCTAAATTACGTTACATTACAGTAAACGTGAACCCAGGCTTATTGTGAGCCCGACCTATATGGGGCATTTAAACCTTTAACCGTTTCCTCAGGATACTTCTTAACCCACAGGTCAAACTCCTAACCTTTTTCAGAAAATTGTACATTACTATTGAATCTAATTAGATAATGCTTTTGTTCTATAAGCAGATCCTTAGCCTTAAATGGAGATAATTTTGTACGAAAAAGGATATCTGTTTCGTGGGTTAACGGTTTGAGGGTAATTTAATTTGAGTTTGTTGTTCTATAATTTTGTTTCGCTATATCGACTAAGCGCTCTCACAGACGAGCGACACTTTGCGGTCGCCGGGTGTCGCAACCATAACAGCGACCCACCGCGACAGCAAAGTGTCGCTCGTCTGTAAGAGCCCTAACTATCTCTCAGGGGTTGAGCTTAGGGAATGCACTTTTTCAAGTTTATAAATTATTTGGTTATAATTGGAAATTATGGTCATAAACCAATAGTTTAAGTTAAATGATTGCAGATTTAATTGTATTTTCAATTAATTGTTTCCTCTTTTACTTATAAAGATAATTTGCTAGCACGTTGTTTGACCTCTTTATTACTATTACGCAAGACCAAGAGTAGCTTTTGTAACTTTACGATTCGTTGCAATCAGCATATTTAGCAGAACTGTTTCAACACGTAATTTATGTCCATTCCTCTTCTAAACGGTCTCGCTGTCATCGTCCCAGTAAGTGATGTGGTCACATAACTCACTTGTCTTTAACTTACTATTCGACTAGCTAATTTCAGCGCTATATATGGCACCGTCTATTGATTTACGATCTGTGATCTACGATTGATATAAAAGTGTATTAAAAAATATACGAGACATGTTATTTTAAACAGCGTTTTTTTCTCACTAAAAAGCTAAAAATGTTTGACCGAATTTGACGGAACAGTATATTAGCGGTTCTAGCAACTTTATTGAAGTATATAGTTGAATATGACTCTTTTTGTTGGCCCAATCTCACGAAACAACTTCACTATACATTTCTATTTCAATATCAAGTTCAATAAACGAAAAATGACCATCAAATCAATGTGCCACATCGGCCCGTGTAAGACAGATGACCGCAGTAAAAACGTATGTGTTGCGCCACCGGCCAGCGGCCATATTTATTGACCACCGGCTCTAATAATCCGATTTAGGATTCATTTCGGTTTTTCTGATTAATTGATCTGGCTTGAGAGTTTTTCTATTGGATGCCCGGGTCAAAATTTATCGATGGCGGGCGATATATGAAGTTATATATTACGTATATTATTGATCTGGCACAGGTTGATCATTCTCTTAAATTATGGGAGAATGACTTTCATCAAAAATGTATTTAGTTTCATTCCTAAGCATCTGCCTGCAAGATGATGGAGTTGATGGAGATGATGGAGGAGTCGGCGCAATATGAAAGAAAGAAAGAAAGAAAATATTTTTATTTGCAAACAACAAAACACACTGACAAAATTATTACTTATAAAAACTAAACTAAAAAACATAATTTAAAAATTACATAATTAAGAGCAGTGTGTGCCGCAGCAGCAAATAGGGTTACGACTCAGCATTATGCTGGGCTCAACGAGCTCAGCGCTGATTTTCTGTCGCACCCAAATGCCAGAAGTGCCACTTCCGAAACTCACACCCCCAAAATCGTGATCATGACATTTTCACTACTGATTTGAACGTGTGACTCTCAAAAATACCACTCCCGGCGAAAAAACGTACCGCAAACTTTAAATATATAGATAATTTAATAAATGTTACATATAAATTTTTGTAATAGGTGTACGAATAAAAACTAGGAACTGTTGTGGATAAGTATAAATATTGTCTTTAACTACTTTATGTGTATGTTTATGTGTTTGATGCTTCGAATAAAGGAAAATGAAATGACCCTACAACTGATTTTACGACAAAAACAGCTACACGAGCTTGGCTTGCTCCGCCAAAAGATGAATCTTGTAGTGATACTTGACAACTGATTTGGAAAGAGGTACTCTCAGTGGTGGAGGGAGGTTATTCCAACATTTTGTTTTCCAATATATCGTCTTCCTCCATTCATCTCTTTTAACCGTCGTTTCAGCGCTCACTTTTTTTTACACATGACATCTTTCACATCCTAAGTAGGTATATCAACAAGCAAATTATTGACTGTTAATGAAAATATTCGTTTTTTCGTCGTACACTGCAAGTACTGCAACAAACATGATAATCCCATTGAAAAGCATCTTTCAAATTTCTAACGGTTAATGATTTCCACAAAATGAATTAAGTACATCAACTCAACACATAGCTAATGAAGGGCATAGTGTATATTTTTTTAAATACAAAATGAACTTCATCATATTTTGACATTTGAATATTTTATTCCAATATTTGCGTGATGAATAAATCTGGACAATTACGGGGTAATTCAGAAATCTCGACGTCCATTAGCTTTATGACGAATCGGAATTGCTATTCTTCGATGAGATGGTTTTCTCAGTTCCTTACATTTTGCTTGGTCCAAGCTTTGAATAAAATTCAATACCGTGCGGCCGTGATCGATTTACGATATTTACAATGATTTCGATTCAACTGCAACTATAATGAGGCAGGTTTTCCTTCACTAGGATAAAGCATTATGGAGTGCCTATTTACTATAGATTTTTCAAAGTATTTCAGGCATTTCAGAAAATTTTAACAGTTTAAACAAACTCCAACAAAAACCTACCTACTCCACAAAACCAATTTAGTTCAGGCAACGAATGATTCTAGATGGAAAAATTGAAAGCAGGATGTTTGATTTAGGAACTTCGTTTGGACTAGTTAGGAGATAAACATACTAAAAGTCCATACCCCTCCGAGGTGCGCTCGAGGGGCGCTCTATTGAGCGCACCTCGGAGGGGTAAGGACTTTTAGTATGTTTATCTCCTAACTAGTCCAAACTAAGTTCCTAAGTCAAATTTTCTGCTTTCGACTTTTCCATCCACATCCTTTTTTGAGCATTCATTGACCAAACTAATTGCATAAGTTCCTTTATTGTTTTTTTTTTACGTTTCTTTATGAATAAATATCGCCGTGAATAATGTTAATGTTTATTAATAAGATTTATTCACTGTACTCTGTTTCACTAACATTAATACATTTCAAGTTTAGTGGACACTTTATAAAAAAAATCCTTCAAATCTGCTTCTCCAAAATCCAATAGAATTAAACAAACCGCTGTCTCTACTGAACTTAAACCACAGAAACCTGATAACGGCTTTCGACGAGTCTATTCTAAATGATAGACACCATTGTGGAGTTAGTAATGATCCTGAATTCTCGACAATAATGCTCACAGCATTGGATTGTAGTATACTTCGATTTTCTGAGCTGTGATGCCACTTTAACATTACTTTGTGGGTGAGGATTTTAGCATTTTCCTACGTTTGCTCTACTTCCGATAAATGTTGATTGTATAAAATAGAATATAATTCTTGCAAGTTTTGGGAAGTAGTGCATAGTAAAAATAAAGTTAAAATGAACTGAATTTATCAACAAAAATTATGATCACTATTACAAAGGAAATACAAGTCAAGTACAAATCAGAATAATTAATGTTATTTTTGAGTAGAATACAAGGTAATAAGCAAGGTTTCGGGTTGTAAGCAAACCCAAATTCCTTTAAAGTACGAGAGAATAGGCTTCTTCTGAGTAAGCTCGCTACATCTTCGACCCCATCTTTGTCCTGAAGACTAGATTGAGGTCAAGAGTAAAACCATCTGAAATATTTAAAAAATAAGTAAAAAAAACAGCATAAACAATTTGATCTGTACCAGCTACCAGGCAACAAAATTTACCACGAAGATGGATGGTCTGCCAAATCTGCCAATCAACAATTTGTTGATAACGATAAGAAAATATGCATAGCTATTCAAAGATAAATAAATGTGAATTAGACTAATTACTTAAGAAATTCTTATACCAAATCCTAGATACAACAAGAAAAATGTATTGTAAAAGTTGAGGTAATGAGTAGTAATTACTTCTTGGATTAACGCAAAATATGTACCAATCAAAAAATCTCAAACATTGTCCAACCTAATTAGTAATTAGACGAGAGAACTAAAATCCAAATGAACAAGACCAGCAATTAGAGTATATTTATGTGCTACCTTATCCGTAGATGTAGCACGAATGCAAGTAATTGTTCACATGGTCCGCTTATCCGAGTTTGCGCCTGAGCATGTGGGAGGGCTCGTATTGTATCGGACTTAGAAATTCTTGAAACAATGAAATTTTATTTGTATTTAAGAGATAACTGAAACAAGGAAGTGAAGCAGATACAAAGGATTTGTCTTTAGTTTTGTTTTTAGAGCCTCTGCTTTAGGATCGATAGGTACCTTTATCCGTACCATATAACAAATTATAAAAAACAGTGTGAATACAGAAGACCGCTTCTAATTTTTACCGCTAAAATTGTCAGTAGTTACGACAACTTTTACCACAAATTCATGAAATCAAGTCAAAACACATCCTCTATCACGGACTGGTGTAATGTCAATCTGATATTATTTACGAGATGTTGGCAGTTGGCACAACTAAACAGAGCTTTGAACCATCTTCTAAAACAAGGACAACAGAAGAAAAGCTTAATTTCTATCAAAGATTTTTAAATTATACCTATTTTTTGTAAGACGCGAAATATTGGGTACGTTTTTGGTTACTTTCTTCAAAATAAACATTCTCAAAACTTTTGTAATACAAACTTAACGAATATAAAAGACAGCAATTTCTTATAAAACAGTTTTAACATTTCCACTCGCGCGCATGGTTGAGCGACTCCAATTATTCCCTAGAAACCTTGTGACGTCACGCGGCAGCTGCAACTAACGTACTCTATTCTTTTTTCTCCCTCTCTGTCATTAGCTCACTCCTCGCTCTGTCTCTTTCGAACGGCAATGCATATTCTGTCATCCGGTCAACTTAGTGCTGCGTTTCGATGGTACTATATCGATTTTATCTTCAATTTTCCTTTTAATCTCTAATTTTATTAAGGACAGAGAAGATGAAACTATACGTGTTTATGTTTATAACGGTTTTTGTAACACCGTTTTGGAAAATAATACGATCCACCGGTTTCTATACTTAATAATTATTTTCATTTTGTTCATTACATACCTTAGATTTTTGTTAAAATATTATGTACTTAACGGAATCACAAATTCACAATATACATTTGAAAAAAAAATCTAGTTGCGTAATATTTATTTCTGCTATAAATTATGTAGGTATAGGTAATTGCAATCTTTTGTCATCATTATCTTCTTTTTAATTCTTTTCTGCACAAATGTATACAAGTTGTTTAGTACCTACTTATACTTTACACATTAAATACTTTGTTTTCATCTGCAGCAACCATAAGGTACAATTGAATAGGTACCAATCATAGGTACCAATACCAATTTGATCTTGGCCCTCGGCCACGTGTTTCGTATCAGAACGTCAACGTTTTTTTTGCGTCCGATTTTTTGTATCCCATTGCTTTGTATATTTTTTCATCCTCATGCCATATGAAATGTAACACAAAAGGCTGACAAAAAATTGGATTACGAATTACATGCATTGCTTTTGGTTGCTTAGTTTTTATCGATGCCCGATTTAAAATGTTGTTTTATAAAATCAACGATTAGTTTATTTTTGTCTTACACTAATTTAATTTCAAAGTCGTAATAATTATGAAATATGATTCTAACTGGATATTTATGTGAGAAGTTTTTATTTTAGGATGAGGTTTTGTCTTGAAGCATTGTTTGCTAATCTATTGACGTAGGTACGTAATGTTTTTCTACGCTGCGGACAAGATTTTGTCTTTATTTTGGTATGCATCTTGCAACTATTTAAGTCTAATTCATGAAGGAAGAGGTGGCGGGACGATCTGGATGCTTACGACGATGAAGCGTGGCCAGAGCATGCCCAGCACAGATATGGTTGGAGGATTGAAACTGAAAGCAGTGGGATAAAATGGGATACTAATAATAATAAAAAATATATATATGAAGACGAAGACGAGCTTTATTTAATATCTTAATACACATAGAAGACTAACAATTTTAATAGTTAATGTCGTAAAACACATAAGCACTATTTATTTCCTACATAGCTGTAATCAAGCCGTCGCTAATACGTATATCACCATAACCCCAAAATACCAAACACTAATGTTATATTCATAATGAAATTCATAAATTCCTCATCCTAGATACTAAGGACTTGGGATCAAGGAACCATCGTCACCTCAACAACATAACGGAAACTGGAAGGCAAGGCAATCTGTCAAGTAATGCGTTTTTAATGACGATCAGTAAATAAATAAATTAATGACGTGCAACTCTTCGGTTTCATTTGCTTTGAAGATTGTTATGTTGGTTAACTGTCTAGCTGCCGTGGGATAGATGGATTGCAGTTTTAAATTTTTACCCACGGGTATATCTGTAAAGCACCATCTAGTGTCATTCTAATGGTATATGTGCAACATTTACGCATCATAGGAATATGAGTTGCTAAGGGTTTGATTCTTGGGCCAATTCTTTTTTTTTCCTTTGTATTGGAGGAAGGACAATTTTTTTGGGAATTCTAACAAAATATGACCTACATATTATGGGATTCATTGCGTTCTTTCGTTGTTAAAACGAGGAAGTACAATTATTACTTGATTTGAAAAGGCTAGGTAACTCAAAATTCGTTGTATGTATATTTAAATAGAAATAACAAAAAAAAATGTTAAAGTAATTAGATAATTATCCAAAACAAAACATGGTTCCTATAATGATATTTTTCGGTATTAACTAAAATATTAAAGATGTCTTATAAGAGAAAGCCTTGGTATTCAAACCCTTCAATATTACGACCAAGACCTCGTGCTGCGCCAGCGCATGAATGATAACGACCGCCGAACTAAAAACCATTAAAACTATACCTTGTTAAATTAATATCTAACTTTTTAATTTTTTACTGTGTAACGTTAATTAGGTATGTTATTTTTAATATCTCTGTGAGAATTTACGTTCGTCGTTGTCTATAACAATTACTGATTTTAGATTTTTAAATGACTCGTCTGTTAATGAATATAAATTGGTGTTATTAATTTTGTTTAATAGTGTTACGGTGGTTTCCATGTTGTTTCTTTTGCGTTTAGTTTCAAAGAGTCAGTTATCTTATTTTAAGGTAGTGTGCACATAATTGTGCTTAGGGCCTGTTTCATCACATTTAAGAACGTTCTTTTTACGTTATCTGATATATCATTACATTAGGACATATCGTTCATACAAAATACTTATGTCAAACTGTCTTATATTTAAGTAATGTTATTTTTAAGTTGCATTATGTTATGCGTTGCATTCCTAAGGTCTTTAACAGTAGTAGGTTAAGTAGGATTTTCAATAAAACCGCCTTCAAAAAAACTAAAAAGTTAAAACATAATATTGCAGCCGATGACTTTTTCGTTCGCATCATAAGAACATTAATTTGTTTTATCGAAGTCGCTGTCAAGCCGATTCGCGAAAGGGCTTGCATTAGTTTTTTGGCTTGACTTGACACCGACTTCTATAAAACAAATTAATGTTCTTATGATGCGAACGAAAAAGTCATCGGCTGCAATATTATTTTTTAACTTTTTAGTTTTTTTGAAGGCGGTTTTAATTTTTTGATAAAATTTTGTTTATTTCACAATTTTCAGTGGTGAATTCATTAGTTCGATTTGACAGTAGTGCTTCAAATTAACAAATGCACTAGTCGGCACTACGATTTTCGAAGGTTCCCCTCGATTTCTCTGGGATCCATCATCAGATCCTGGTTTCCTTATCATGGGACCACCCTTGGGATATCTCCTTTCCAACAAAAAAAGAATCATCAAAATCGGTTCATAAACGACGAAGTTATCCGCGGACACACATTAAAAAAAAAAAAAAAATATACGGTCGAACTGAGAACCTACTCCTTTTTTTGAAGTCGGTTAAAAAGCGGTTTTAAATGAATGTAAATCACAAAGAAACAGATTCTATAATCCTAATTCGATGATCATGATATTCATGATTCTTCATCAGGCCGTGAAGAATACAAACCAAGGGAAAATGTTTCATCGAACTAATGATATTGAGGCTAATCAGAATGATTCTCATACTCCAACTTGGCCCACAGGGTTGCAGGTTGGGGGCTAGTTATAACAAGTAAAATAAAAAATAAAACATCCCCCGCCCGCCCCATTCACAATTGGGGTCACACCACAACTTTCATTATTATTTTTCCACATTAATAAAAAGATTCATCTCCGCGCACATGTAACTATAGTTCGTTAGGCACGAAGCCCCTAACCGAACTTTAAAGCTAAAGGCATAAGACCGAAATTCGATTGCTTCGTGTAACATTTAATTTGGAAAGTATTTCTTACTATATTGAATTAACACATGTGTATGATACTGCGCCAGATGGTACGCACTTGAGTTTGTAGAAGGGTGCTGGGAATGTCTGTCTCTCTGTACGGATTGTCATATCTATGTTGTACTTTTTGGATTATGTCTATATAATGGTTGTCTACAGTCTGTCTATAAAGTCGTGGTGTTGCCAGGTTATGCTTGATTTTGACTTTCTTGCGTGGAGGCAGCGCCCTTATTTTTTGTCACGACTTTATAGACAGACTGTTCGTGGTAATGTCTAAGTATATGGTTTTCGTTTTTCATAATTATTATCCGCATACAATATTCGCTACTAGTTTTTAAAACAATGCAATTTCAAGTTTTGAGTTTCGGTACTAGTGAAACGTGGATGTTCTGAAGTTTCAGAATATCTCTGACTATCCCCTCGGGGAATATAGTCGTGATCATAATTATGCTTATGCAATTTCAATTGATATGGACGCAATTGTGTTCGGTCGGGGTAACAACAATTTGTGTTATGATTCTTACTGAAAGCATTGGCTTCTTACAAATTGGAATAGGTCTATAAATTATATCATGAGTCTACATTTATTTTGAATTTTTAAACAAATATAACAAAATTGTAAATAAGAAAAATCTATGATTGTGTATCGGTGAAGACGCAACTTAACTTAAAAAAATTAAGAAGATATTAAAATAATTACTTAAAGATAAAATAATTATGTCATTAGTCATTACCTCATTTATTGCCATTATACAAATTCCAATTTTTTTTTATGGATTTGATCGTAAAATTTTTTGATGAGACGCCGCCTATACTTAGTCTCTGATTCAAAATGAAATTGCCCATAAAATAATACGCCTGTAATCTTTCTAATAAAATATATTTATGAACACTCTTATTACCATGTTATAAAGATGAGAATTGAGTGTTACATGTGTAATTCTATTGTGTAGAAGGGCATTCCTAAGTTTAGAGGCGTTTTATGGTCAGTTTTGTTTATTGAGCATTCTAACTACACTTATTGATGTCTATACGAATTACTACACATTCTAACCAGCCTGTGACAAAATATTAGAATAGTCATAGTAACAGGCAAAATTCTACATACCTAATAATTTCATTTCGGTTTGTATCGTTTACTAAATTCAAAATTATAATATACTAGCGCTAACCCGCAACTTCGTCCGCAAAAATTATACCAGATTTTAAGTCAGATCATAAGCTATCAAACAAAAAAGTTTCATCAAAATCGGTTCATTAGTTTTTCCGTGATGCTCGAACAAACAAACAAAGCAAAAAAAAATGTTTTTTTCAATTTACAGTTTTATAATATTACTAGCGTTAACCCGCGACTTCGTCCACACAAATTATATACCAGATTTTAAGTCAGATCATAAGCTATCAAACAAAAAAGTTTCATAAAAATCGGTTCAGTAGTTTTCGCGTGATGATTGAACAAACAACAAAGCAAAAAATTTTTTTTTTCAAATTTACAGTTTTATAATAGTACGAGCTTTTACCCGCGACTTAGTCCGCATACATTATATACCAGATTTTAAGTCAGATGTTACGCTACCAACCAAAAAAAGTTTCATCAAAATCGGTTCAGTAGTTTGTGCGTGATACTCGAACAAACAAACACCCAAACAAACAAACAAACAAACTAAATTATTTTTTCAAATTTACAGTTTTATAATAGTCAAGATAGATATAGATAGATGTTTGCATAATGTATATTTTAGTCTACCACTTATAATGTAGATAGATAGGCACATGGGAGTTCACAATCTCAATTCTCACAGACCCATGAATATTGATAACAAACAAACACCACTGGCTACCGTTGCTTTTCAATACATAAACATGAATATTGAATAGTGAGGAATTTTTTCATATTTAACCAAGATTTTTATTATAAAGTACAGTGAACTCTAGTTAAGACCGTATGCATCTGATTACATTTTCTGATTTCATCTGGTAAAGGCATTAAAACTGTTCCTAACCAAGTTCACTACCAAGTTCATCGTAGTGAAGAATTCGTAGTTTATCGTAATTTATACGTAAGAGATGACATACGCGTCACAAACTTAATAATCTTAAAAAATACATACCTTGTAGCATAGCATAGCATATGCTCACGACTATATTCCCCGAGGGGGTAGTCAGAGATATTCTGAAACTACATACCTTGTAACCTACTTAATATCGTCCAGGATCGGTTTAAGCTTACCAATGTTTTTGTAGCCAATTCTATCTTCTACTGCTAGGTAATTCCTCCTATCCAAACATATCTGGTAAACGCAAATTCTGGGCATACCTTCAGAAAGGCATCTTACTTGCATCTCCAAATTCTCTTCTATAGACTTCAAAGCAAGGCCCCTTCTTGTGGGTGCTATAATTCTTTAACTATCTTGGCCAATGTCTTCATTGGTATGCGATAAATGTTTAGCTGAAGGTTTTTAACCAGTTTTTAACAGACTTCAAAAATGGAGGCGGTTCTATTTTCGTCTGTATGTATTTTCTAGACAAAGCTTGATTGGTTAACTATAAAATATTCATAAATTAAATCATGCGTCTCGTGAACACGGCCAAGAGTTTATGACATGGAAAAATATTATAATACCTATCTATAAACGGTACTCGCATACGTAAATCAATTTCAAATAAAACCGGTCAAGTGTGAGTCGGGCTACTCGCGCACCGAGGGTTCCGTACGGGTGTTACCAGACCAATCGATCGATCGTCGATCGACGGCATCGATCGATGGTTGAATGGATTAGTCGACGTCGATCGATAGTTTCTACCAGACAAATCGATCGATCGTTGGTCGATGCCATCGATCGATGGTAGAATGGATTTGTCGACGTCGTCGATCGATAGTTCCTACCAGATCAATCGATCGACTGTTGATTCTCTGTCCTCTTGTGAATACATTTTGAAAGAGACTGATGGAATATAGCCGGGGTTAATCGATCAACGTCGACCGATGCCGTCGACCGGCAATCGATCGATTGATTAGTCGAACGGTATCCGTCGATCAATTACAGCTACCAGACCAGTCGATCGACTTCGATCGACGTTGACGGATGCCGTCGAACGACGATCGATCGATTGGTCTGGTAACACCCTACCACACCACCACAGTGGTCTTGTCCGGGACTTTTAGCGCGAGACTGACTCACACTTGGCCGGTTTTTAGTATTTGTTGTTATTCTGTAGAGTTTGCTCTATAATTAGGTACACTAAGTTTGACGCTTGTATGTATTACCATTTTTACGATAGAGCGTGAAGAAAAAACGTTGATAAAAACTAGTTTCTTGTTGAACCCCACTTAATTTTTAACTTTTTGACATTTTTATTATTTATTTAACAAATCCGCCGTAATAGTGCATAATCTGAGAAGAGAAAATTTCAACTATGTAGCTATTACGGTTCAAAAGTTACAGCCCTAAATAGGTAGGACAGACGGACGGACGGACGGACGGACAACGTAGGCTTAGTAATAGGGTCCCGTTTTCACCCTTTGGGTACGGAACCCTAAAAATTATGTCTTGTGTCTATAACTACATAGTTCATAATTAACGTCACTGATTGTATATATTTACTGCTTCTTGTACGTGCCGGAATCGTAAATGTATCAACCTTAGTAGCATTATTATAAAAACTATTATTTGAATAGCTCTAGGACATGGTCATTTGGCCTTGTATCATAGCATAGCTCTTTATGGAGCAATTTTCTGACTAATAATTTGCGTGTGACAGATTTGTTTTGTACCTATTAATCTTGGAAAAGGCAAGGTCGATTTTGACATTTGAATTGAGGACCTCAATTTGAAGTGGATTTTTAGGGTTCCGTACCCAAAGAGTGAAAACGGGACCCTATTACTAAGCCTACGTTGTCCGTCCGTCCGTCCGTCCGTCCGTCTGTCCTACCTATTTAGGGCTATAACTTTTGAACCGTAATAGCTAGATAATTGAAATTTTCTCAGATTATGCGTTATTACGGCGGATTTTTTAATAAATAATAAAAATGTCAAAAAGTTAAAAATTAAGGGTGGTTCTGAACAAGAAACTAGTTTTTATCAACGTTTTTTCTTCACGCTCTATCGTAAAAACGGTAATACATACAAGCGTCAAACTTAGTGTGATTATAGAACAAACTCTACAGAATAACAACAAATACTAAAAACCGGTCAAGTGTGAGTTGGTCTTGCGCTAAATGTCCCGGATAATTTTTTTTTTCTATGTTTATAATGTTGTGTTCTGTGGTGGTGTGGTACGGAACCCTCGGTGCGCGAGTAGCCCGACTCGCACTTGACCGGTTTTATTTATGTTATGTATGACAAAATAAAACAAATGTCTTACGTATTATTCAACGGCAATACCATGGACTTCACCTAATAGAGTGGTCGCGGATTTGACTTGCATAACTTTCCTCTTATCTTCCTTGATTAAATTAGTTATGGGTTCCAAACCAAGACCAATTATACTCATCCCCTGGGACCGCTTGACTTCATTGTCTAGTATAGTAATCAGTCGCTCCATTGTAACTCTAGTAGGTAAATCAGGATTAACAGCTGCTGATCCTGGTTTCATCCTATAAACGTCCCACTGATGGGCACATGCCTATTTTCATGGAGGGTGTTTGGGTGTTAGTCCACCACGCGTGCCTAATGCGGGTTGTTAGACTTTACATGCGCATCAGAATTTCTTCTTTAACGTATGCTGGTTTCCTCACGATCCAGGATTAGTGGAGTTATACTTTTGGTAAAGTTAAGTCCGAAATAAATCATGAAAGTCCGGTAGTCGAGATACAAAGCTACCCAAAATAAAACCGGTCAAGTGCGAGTCGGGCTACTCGCGCACCGAGGGTTCGGTACCACACCACCACAGAACACAACATTATTAACATAGAAAAAAAACTTTTTTTGTCCGGGACCTTTAGCGCAAGACCGACTCACACTTAGCCAGTTTTTAGTATTTGTTGTTATTCTGTAGAGTTTGCTCTATAATCACACTAAGTTTGATGCTTGTATGTATAACTGTTTTTACGATAGAGCGTGAAGAAAAAACGTAGATAAAAACTAGTTTCTTGTTGAGAACCCCCCTTAATTTTTAACTTTTTGACATTTTTATTATTTGTTAACAATCCGCCGTAATAACACATAATCTGAGAAAATTTCAACTATCCAGCTATTACGATTCAAAAGTAATAGCCCTAAATAGGTAGGACAGACGGACGGACGGACCAGACAGACGGACAGACGGACAGACGGACGGACAGACGGACGGACGGACGGACGGACGGTAGGCTTAGTAATAGGGTCCCGTTTTCACCCTTTGGGTACGGAACCCTAAAAATCGATGGCAATGATTCGACGAGGAATATGCAGCACTGGACGACTTTCTGACTTCGCATTTAAAAATTCTCAACTACATAGGTACACATAAAAACAACTTAATTGCTTCGATTTTGATTTGACTAACGGTTTTGAATGCTGATCTAAAATTGTTTATGTACCGAACCGAATTATTTTAATCGTCCATTCATATAGAGTTTATCCGCTGCGGCTTGTTTGATGTCGCTACTTACTTTTGAAGTAATTGAGAAGCTTTCGTACTTAATGCTCGGGTTTAATTTTAACACTTTAATTAAGCAAGTTTTATAGAAATGCTGTTAATTAGTTAATTGAAGGTCTTGAATGCTATTGCTGCAGTTTATGTAGCTTGAATGTGTTTATAATGTCGTTTACGTTTAATGGCGATAGTTGATAGAATTTTCTCTCAGCCTTTATAATTACGTCTCAGTATAAGAACGAGTACGTAACTATGGTGAAGTACATAATAGTACCTTCTATAGTACCTAGTGACTACATTATACATTATAGTACCTAGTACCTACTTACGGATACTCCCTTTTACCTCACCCTCTCTCGGTGGCAGCAGTGATGCAGGTATCCCTCTCGCACCCGCTCTGTATAACATGCATGCTGACTTCTTCTTGTCAGTGCGTGTCCGTTTAGATGATGTTTCCAGGGTGTGCTTACGTACGTCCCACTTCTGTACAGTTAATGGTTTGTCACTGAGGTTGACTTACTATAGTGGTGAAGAGATTTACACTCCCTGCCTCCTACCAATATTTTACCTCGCCCCCGCAGGGACGACGGAGGTAAACCGCAGTAGGCGTTAGGCGTTAGCGAGATTAGGTATATATTTTTCTTTGGCAATATAGTTACAGTTTTTGTTCTGTGGTATAGGCCTCTTTCATTCTCATTCACTCAGTATCGCATATGCTTGCCTCTTCTTGACAGATTTGACCGCGCGCGTCAGTCGTACCGTCTGCGATCCACAGAGAGGCCACGGTGTGGTATAGGTACGGTCAAAAACGGACCTAGTACAGATTAAAGGAGGCAAGTTAGTAGTCAACTTGTCAGTTAGCCTCAAAGGGCATCTGACTTGGCTTGACGGATGCTATCATCAAATAGTAGAGAGATGAATGAATGAATGAATGTAATGAGAGAGCAACTGCTTAAGAGCTTAAGGTGCCTCTCGATTCCCAGAGGTATGTTTCTTGGTCGTGAGATTATGATTGATGTGGGTTTTCTAAAGATCTGGGTCGCGGGAGACCGAAAAATGTATCTACACTACTCAGGGCCTCAATTGCGTAATTTTATACGGTTTTGGTTTGATTTTGGTTTTGGTTTAGATTTGGTTTAGCTGAGTAAAAAAGCTATCGCGATATTTTTTTCTGAACGGTTAAATCGCACAATACAGAAAATTCGATCGAACGGACATCAAACGTTACGTACCTATCTTCCGAAATAAAGCTAAATCGTTACCGTTAATATAATTTGCGCGATACGAATTGTGCATAACGTAACGTTTTTGGTTGTGGTTTTGTTTTGGTAGTATCGTTCATACTTAGGGCGTTAAAACTGAGGCCCTGGTGGTTGAAAAGTGAGCCCAATGCACAGATCCTGCCCTGCTTCCCAACGCATGAGAACAATAATTTCGAAAGTAAACAAATGTCCGCATAGCTCGACCGGCCTGATTAATAGTTTCATTCTGACCAGGATCGATTTATGCATCGATTTAATGGTCCCCATTAGAGGTCTATTATAGCAATAACGCTTGTTACTCAGAACTTCGCGGACAGCCGTGCGCATTCATACGTCGCTGGCCATCTGAAGTGCTTTGACATTTTCAAGTGGTTGTTTTTAATTGAAATGACGGAAGAGTTGGACTAGTTGGAGGGTTAAAAGATAACAATGTAGTAGTGGCAAATTCGGCAATACATAAGCAGAGGGTCATGTTAACACATGTTTCAAAGAAAAAATTCTATTCTATTCTATTCTATTCAATGAAGCATATCCCTACTTAATATCCGTACCTACTTATCACATCACACTAATATCATAAATGCGAAAGTGTCTGTTTGTTTGTATGTTCGTTACATGTTCAAAGATAAACAACCTGGCAGGGTGATAAATTGCATCCTGAAGTGAAGACGGCCTGCGCTCAAAATTAACCTGAGACGAAGGCACGGAAATGTTATAATGTCAAAATATTATAGATTTTACAAAAATACAGTGTTGTTGAATTACATAAGTTTGTTGACGACGAACAGTCTTAATCATAGTTTTATTATCGACCTACAAAATAATATTATAAGCAAATAAATAGGCGAGCCCAATGGCCCACAAAATAATATTTTAGTGATCAAATAAAAGTTACAAAATAAATAGTACCCCAGGACAATATCGCCTCGGTATCCGGTTGAAAGGACCATACGGTTCTGGGTACAGAACCCGTGTACCCGTAATCGCGTTGTCGTGTTTCGCCCCGGGAGCTATCGGCCGATATTTTATGTTAGGGCCGGACCATCGCCATAACGATTTGTCACCGGTATCGTGCTGGCCCACCGATAAATTGACCATATCTCCGAGTTCATAAAGTCGGAGTATTTTAGTGGCTAGTGTGGAAGGGGAGATATTAGCATTTGCTTTTGTAGCGAGAATTGAAGGGATGAGTTATTTTTCTTGACTTGAAAATACAAAAGTTTGACTTGCTAACTTTGAAGTCCAACTTTGTGTCCAACTCAAGTAACGTGATTGTGTTATGGATTTTATTGGAGTTTCCTTTTACATGATACTTTGTCAAGAGGTTCTATAAGTGGATAGGAGACTGTGTATAAGTATGCTTAGAAGGCTAGCTTTTGCAAAATAGATTTATTTAATTCCAATTGTGTTAATACTTATTTCACATTGTTTTTGACTACCTAATCCTTATCTTCGACTTGTGAACTAACTCACTAACTAACCATATAACTTTCATCGCAATGTTCCTTTCCTCCTGATTCCTAAACTGGTTCCAGAGAGTATAACATATTCCCTTAGTCCCAGTCTCATCCATAAAGCAATCCCTTTTATCCAGTATCTCCTACATTACCAGTAATGGACCTCTGCCCGTTTATATGTGTCGCCAGTTCATTAGAACGGCATTAGTCAGAGCTAAGGTGTTGTAAATTGCATGAACTATTTATAAAAGCCCACGCGCTGGTCAAGTATCCTACGTGGTATATGAAGCTATTTGTCCCTAGCAAAGACCCACGTATCAAGATATATTCATTTCTATTACGTAGGGACGAAGAGTTACGGTTTAAGACTTCGTTAGTTTGAATTTGTAATCCTGGAGGAGCGGTCAATAATTGGACCAATATTAAAACATTAATTATCCAATAATTTGCTACTGCGCTTAGTTACAGATTTACAAAATTTTGTGTAAAAGTTGTTATGAAATGAGAACATGGGTCGCTTTAATTTGAATCACATCAATTCGCGAGTTTTGAGAGCAATGAGCAAATTCTCGATAAAAATCAGTGTACAGTTTTAATTTTAAGGTAGAATTGATTATGCTGGCATTAATACTTTAGGTGCATAAAATACTTGGATGTCGTAAAAAAATACAAAGCACACACATACACTTTTCAAAGGACAAACGTCGACAGTGGCAAGTGTTATAAAATATAGAATTTTATTTGGTATACTTTTATGAACTATCTAAAGGCAGTCTAGTGCTGGTTCGGTGGCGAGCAACTATGCCTGCTGTGCAGGAGCCTTCATTCCCAGAATTTAGGTACGAAGCGAAAATCCCACTTGTTTTTCGATAAAGGAAAACATCGTGAGGAAACCGGCATGCTTCAATTTCGATGCATGTATTGTACCCACTGTTCTTTATGAGCTTTGATTACTAGTCAAAAGTGGATGTAGTCGTGAGCATATGCTATGCATCCTAAACTGTGTAGAGCTCTCTTGCATTCTTTCAAATTCAGGCGTTGCATTTATTTCATTGCTGAATATGCCCTTTTTGGCAGCTCTGACATCCTGTGTAAAACGTTAAATATATTTTGAAACAAGCTTCACGATTTCACCGGGCAATTAAAATTAAAATGTTGATAACTGGTTATTGGCCAGCCGGCGTTTTTGTCAGTAAGTGTATCTCCCATTAAAATGTAAATATGTTAGTACTTTTGGTCAACTTTTTTGTTTTTAAAGACTTCTTAATTTAGTTATGTTATGTTCGCTTCGAAGTTGTTTATTTCGGTTTTTTATTTAATTAGAGGTCGATAATATCTGATTTTCGATTCGTGCATTACCGTTTGATAAGTAGCTTAGCAATTTAGCATGTATGTTTGAAAATTTATTAGGTCTTTTACGGTAGCAAGATTTCATGTAATGTTCCATTTGTGCTGTGGGAATATTTTTGCTTTGCTAATTATTGTGAGACAATTTTTTATATGAAGTCTTTCAACAAACGTCTTTGATAATTAATACAAAGTTATGTGGGATATTTTTCTGGATGCCGGTGTTTAGTAAACAATATTTTCTTAAAGACTTGTTTATAATGTGGTTCGTAAATTTATGCTTTTATATGGGTACGTGGACAGCAGTGGACGTCCATCGGCTGAGATGATGATGATGATGATATGGGTACGTCAATAAGGAGAGCATTAAGGTAGCGATTTCCTTTTTTAATTCACTAGAGCAATTTTGATATAGGTTTCAGGACTTGTAGGACTTCAAATTCATAACTTTCAGTTACCATGCAAAACTGATTGCTATTGTAAATCTATCTAAGGCCACAGTTAGTGAACAATAACGTCAGTACGGGAGGCCATTATCGACAACAATGGCACCCGGTCCCAGTGTGCCACGAACCTTATACAGAATGCCACGATTGTCCCGAATCCTTACTATGTAATGAGATGTGAAGTTATTTAAAGGTAGGGAATATTTTGTAGAATCAATTGTTATAAATATTGGGTTTTGGTTGGGATCTGGTCTTCTGTCGAGTGTATGGCATGTCATTGTAGTGAAGAATTTTGTTAACCAGGCTTGCTATATTGACCAACTAGGATGCGCCTGACGTATCTTTGGTTCAGTACGGAAACTGGGCCTTAATTGCGCAATTTTATACGGTTTTGGTTTGGTTTTGGTATTGGTTTAGATTTGGTTTAGCTGAAGTAAAAAAGCTATCGCGATATTTTTTTCTGAACGGTTAAATCGCATAATACAGAAAATTCGATCGAACAGACATCAAACGATACGCCAACGTATCTTCCGAAATAAAGCTAAATCGTTACCGTTAATATATACGATACGAATTGTGCATAACGTAACGTTTTTGGTTGTGGTTTTGTTTTGGTAGTATCGTTCAAACTTAATTAGAATCTTGAGTAGAATCGATTTCACACCTTTTTTATATTGATTATAATACAAATGTTTTATTTTAATTTCTGCCACCTCTGCTAGAGTGAATAAGTGCTATTGTGTATTTTTGCTGTCATGCACTTCAATATATCTTGCTTGTCTGACTGTTTTTGTAAATAAATAGTCAGTCCAAATAATTATATCTTATTAGTAGTCACTGTAGTCGAAAGTCCCTCTGCAGGGCACACTCAGGTCGAATATGTCGCGCGTCGAATATCTTTAGTAGTGCAATATAATTTGAACTAAATATAATTATTTTGAACCGTTCAACACGATTAAAAATTTATATTACAATTCGCAAAACCAATCAAGAACAACTTAACCCCAAAAAGAAAGTTCCAATCACATTTATATTAATGACCTCATCGTTCCATACATACGAGTTAAAGAGATTTCGACATCCTTTGTGCTATACCCATGCCCGCTATTAATGATTTGTACATCGATTCATCAGTTCATCGCCAAACAATGGCCTGAGAGATGGTTTTGTCACACGTGAACCCGACTCAATTAAGTTAACAAAGTGCCGAAGATTAATGGTGGAAGAGTTGACGAACCTTTGAAAATGTGTCGTGAGAAATGGTGGGCATACATATTTGACATAGCGACCGTATTCTCTTTCGGGGGTGGTTAGAAACTTTACCGTAACTACAGCATGCAGTTGTACAAGGTTCACTTTTAGCAAGATGTTCATGAATGAATGATGCGCCAAATGGTGATAGATTATATTCTTGATGGTTGATTAATTTTTCTGTCTATACCTAGTGATGTGATGACAGCAATTGAATTAACTCTGCGGACTCTGCTAATGACTCTGCGATTAAAAGTGGGTCTTATTTTTTTGCCAGTGACCTTGCTATTGTACAAATTTGATCCACGCTGAGGGCAAGGAGACTGTTCGCAAGTTTGCGATTGTAGCCTTTGTTAACAAAGCACTTTTGCGCTTTAGAGTGGCATATGCCTGGGATGTTGCACCTTAGTTTATTGCCTCTCCGAAACTGGCCTTATTGAAATAATTGCGCCTTTGACTAAAGTGTGTCTTCGCCTCCGAACCAAGAGAACGCCACTCTTCCCGATCCTGCAAGACCTCTCGCCAGCTGCTGACTTGAAGCTCCCGTAGTCGACTATGTCGCTCCAGCAATTCCTGGGGCGACACACTTTAGTTCGGTCACAGGCTATCCAAATTAAAAAACAGTAGATTCTCCCTAATCTTTTAAAATACATATTGACATACGTACATACATATTCTCACTCCTGTCTCCCATTGAGGTAGATAGAGACAACGAAACGCCACCTGCTACGACCCTGACAAACTTTCTAGATTCCTCCACATTCATTAGTCCTTTCGCGCATGCTCGTCGGTTTCGTGTAGATCTGTCCTGGCTCTTTTTAAGGACGTCGCCAATTTTTTCAATAAATATATAAACAACTGAAGTTATATCGATAGGTAGTGGTATAGGCATGAAACATGTTCATCTAACATGTTCAGTATCCTAGTATTTGTTCATAACGGTACAGAGCATGCATTGTAAGATCGACCCAGTATGGCCAGACTAACATAATGGCTTACTATGTTTTTGTTGGTTCACTTCTTACGTTCCGTTTTGCTTTGAATTGTGAACTTTCTTGGAATATAAAGTCTTGCTGGAATTTTCTTGTTAGATTTTGCTCTTTCGTTTTGGTTTCGGGACAACAAGTTTCCGTTAGAGTTAGTGGCCAATTTTAAAGGTTTCAATTTGATTGATGATTGAGGTATGCAGCACTATTTTTTATATACCAGAAAAATTTTAAGAGGGTTATTCGGGTCCAGTGGCGCCCTCGTCAAAATAATAAAGATTTCTCAATACAGAAAGTCTAAATTAAAAAAGTGCCCACTTGACAAACTACAAAAGCCTTCAAGCTATTTTCATAGAATACTTTTATAGGTTTTTTAAAGGAACATACAAATTTTGAAAAAAAAAATTAAACGGCCGCTTTTCTTTTTATACGAAATTGACTAAAAGTGGAATGTTTAGAACCTATAAAAGTATTGTATAACAATGGCTTGAAGGCTTTTGTAGTTTGTCTAATGTAAATGAGAAATCTTTATTATTGTGACGAGGGTGCCACTGGACTTCGATAGCTCTCTTAAGGGTGTAGGTATTTAGTCAATGAAACGAAATAACTTTCCTCAAGGGACATGGCTCGAAAACGAGAAAAATTTGTGGACTTCTATTACTAAAGTGCCGATCTGCCGATCGATTTTCTATGGAAGGTCCAGAAATTTTTCTCTCTTTCGACCCATTATGTTCCTCAGGGAAAGTTGTTTAGTTTCATCGTCTGAAACACCCTAAAATGTTTAGGGAGTCACGTTGCAGGGACTGACCCGAGCACACGTCTCGCGTGGTTACGCGCGTCGCGTTTTTGCCTGCCACGAGGCTCCGCAATCCTCAGTCTCTTCTTGTTCTTGTCCAAAAACAATCCCTGAGATTGGTATAGATTCTCCCATAAAATACTTGACACTGGCGGTAATGCAGTGCTAACGCACAAGCAAGAGTCCATTTATTATAAATAAATAAAAAAAGAAAAATATCTAGTGCATCCTAATAATGTGATAATATTGCATTCTTCTTCTTCTTCTTCTTAGCCGTTTTCAACCATAATGGTGTAGGCCTCCTTCAGTCTATGCCATCCTTCTCGATCTTGTGCTGTCTCTATCCATTTGACTCCAGCTGTTCTTTTGATATCGTCATACCAACGCATTTGCGGTCTCCCTCTTGGACGTTTTTCTCCCCACGGTCTCCACTCCAACAGTGCTTTGCCCCACGAGCCTTCTTTTCTGGCGATATGGCCAGCCCATTGCCACTTGAGTTTCGCGATACGCTTGATGACGTCAGTGACTTTGCTCTGCTCTCTGAGCCATTCGTTTCGCTTTCGGTCTCTTAGCGTAACTCCTACCATTTTCCTCTCAATTGCTCTCTGCGCTACTCTGAGTTTGTTGGTGACCTCCTTTGTGAAAACCCATGTCTCCGCTCCGTAAGTGAGCACCGGTAGGATGCACTGGTCATGTATGCGAGCTTTCTGTTCAGCCTTAATTTTCATTTTGAAGGCGAACTCAATCTTGGAATAGGCTGCCCATGCTAGTCTTATGCGCCTGTCTATTTCGTTAGTCTGGTTTTCTTTACCCATGACGACCTCTTGACCAAGATATACGTACTTCTGTACTCGTTCTATGACGGTTTGGTCTATCTTAATGATCGCATCATTATTTGGGCAGTTCGTCATAACCTTGGTTTTGTCGAGATTCATTTCCAATCCAAACCGTCCAGATGCATCGCCAAGTTCCTGAATCATGGTTTCAAGGTCGCTAGGGTTGTCCGAGATTAAGACGATATCGTCCGCGAATCTTAGGTTATTCAGCCTTTTTCCTGCCACCAAAAGACCTAGATTTTCCCAATCCAGCATTTTAAAAATATCTTCCAGCACCAGTGTGAAGAGTTTTGGAGACAAGGTATCTCCCTGTCTTACCCCTCTCTTTATTAAAACTGGTTTCGTTTCTGGTGGAAGGTTTACTTTTAATTTCGCATTTTTGTAGATGTTTTCTATTAAGTTAATATAGCGGTGATCTATTCTGGCATTTTGTAAGGACTGAATAACTGCCCAGGACTCGATACTATCGAAGGCCTTCTTATAATCAATAAATGCGAGCCACAAAGGCATTTGATATTCTGTGGCCTTTTCGATGACTATTCTCATAGCCAGTAGGTGGTCCATGGTGCTAAATCCACTTCTGAATCCCGCCTGTTCCACCGGTTGATAGAAGTCCAGTTTACTGGTCAGACGGATTGTGATAATCTTGGTCAGTAGTTTGTAGAGTTGTGATAACAGGCTGATGGGACGGTAATTATTCAGGTCGGATTTATTACCTTTCTTGAGCAGTATGATAACAGTCGCACTCTCCCATTTTTCTGGTATCCGGCCTTCTTCTAAACACTTGTTGAAGATTTGTTTCCAGCCCCAGTGGGAAGTGAGGTCAACAAACAAACGAGAGACAGGGGGGGCCAATAAGGCGTACAATATACGGCTTCTTGGTCTGGAGACCGTCAGAGAAGGGCGGCCTTGTATGGGTTGGTAGCGGAAGAATTTCATATATGAGATCAACGGTAGCGCCCACAGTCCTAGCTAGAAGGACTACTTCTCACTCACCAGGACGTCTTGGGCAAGCGGGTGAGTTACCTGGCCCAAACCCTTCAGAAAATGGATTTACAACAAAGAATACGGCCCCGAGTTCCCAGCGGGTTCGCGATCCCCAACAACGGCAGCAGTATGGGACATGGCGAAACCAGGGGTGCTAAGAATCTCTGGGAGAATAAAAGCTGCCCAACAACAAACAAAAGGACTAAATTGGCGATAGCGTCGTACAATGTAAGAACTCTCAAAGAGGAGGACGACATGGAAGTATTGCTGTACGAGCTGGATAAAATTAATTGGGATATAGTCGGACTGTCAGAGGTTAGACGACCGGGTGAGGAATGTCTCAGGCTTAATAACGGGCATACTATGTATTATCGGGGAAAAGACACGGGAGAGCATCAGCACGGTGTGGCTCTAATTATCAACAAACGCCTAAGTAACAATATTAAGACCATAGATTCAATCTCGGACAGAGTCCTGTATGTTGTACTACATATCTCGAATAAAATCACTCTGAAAATCATCCATGCCTATGCGCCTACCACAACTGCAAGCGATCTTGAAGTTGAGCAAATGTACGAAGATATAAGCTCGTGTATGAGGAGGCACAAGACCACTTACACAATTATTACAGGAGACTTCAATGCCAAAATCGGAAGAAAATATGACAACTCCGAAAACATGATGGGCCAATTCGGATATGGGAGTAGAAACGAGAGAGGGTCTACACTGGTTAACTTCCTGGAAACGGAAAAGATGTTTCACATGAGTTCTTTCTTTCAGAAAAGACCAGAAAGAAAGTGGACATGGTTGTCACCAGGCTCAAGATACAGGAATGAAATAGATTATATATTTAGCAGCCACAAAAGTATAGTACATGATGTTACAGTACTAAACAGCTTTTACACAGGAAGCGACCATCGCCTCATCCGTGCTGTAATACTTATAAATGAAAAACTCGAAAGATATGCATCGGTCAAAAGGAGAAGGACAGCAGTAAATGCTGAAAGTTTAAGAGCAAACAACGACATATTCCAGCAACGAGTACAAGAAAAACTATCGCTATCTGATAGGGTAGACTCAAATACAGATGAACTGCTTGATCACCTTAGTAATACACTCTGCGATACTGCTAAGCAACTTCATAGGAAAAACACAGGACGAGACAAAAAACTACAAAACAGAACAAAAGAACTGCTGGAAAAAAGGCGATTCTTACTAACGCATGGAAAAAGCCACACTAACGCATTCAAGGCTATCTGTAAAGAAACTCGAAAGAACGTCGAAATGGACATCGAGGCGTACCGAGAAAGAGTAGTGCAGAACATCATTGACAAATACAAAGGTCCCAAAGTATTCAGAAAAGCCCTCCAACCTGGTACACAGCAAATCACGAAGCTTAAGGATAAAGATGGTAACCTAATCACGGAACAGAAACAACTCCTTAAAATTATAGAGGATTACTACCAGGAATTGTATACATCTAAGAACCCAAAGCCATATGGTACAATATCCAATAAAATAACAAACGTTGGATCTGAAGATGTACCAGAAATAACAGACACCGAGATAAAACTCGCCCTGAACAAAATGTCCAACGGTAAAGCTCCCGGGGAAGACGATGTCATAGTAGAAATGGTCAAAGAGGGAGGAGACTCAGTAATAAAGTTTCTGAAACAAATCTTCATATTGCATATTACTCATAAAATTCGAATTCCAAATTCGAAGAGAAGATCAATTAGGTAGCCAAATAAAAGAAAAAAGATAATTACTGTCGGTGACCTTTGCCCATCTAGTAGAACTCGCACTAAAAAAAAAGAGAGGTGATTAACATCCGTACTTAATTATTCGTCTATTACCTTTACCTAATGGTAGCTAAACCGTTACCGGAATATTGATGGTCAAGTGTTGGTGTATATCTATATTTAAATTTTAACATAGCTTAGGTTATTAGCTAGTAAAAGTAAGTAGATGGTATTCCAAATAATTCGTCAAATCATTTATAGTATCAAAATTTTGAGAAAACATATTTTCTCAAACATGCTTGGAAATGTGAGCATTATTTTGACAACCTTCTTCGAGATAAATCGAAATTGCTGTACTGGAAAACTACATGCGCGCAGCGGCCGGCAATGTTTGTATGAAAATCCATATCTGTCGTGTTTTGCGGCCAAATAAATTACATAGTAAACTCATATCTGTCGTGTAATTTAAAAATGGAACGATCTTTTTCTCCTAAACATGGCGACCAAGGAGGTAACTCAAAAAAGGTTTTATTTAAATTTCGAACTAACTTGCAAATAGAAAGCTGTTTATTGAAAAAAAAAAAAAAATTGTTGATCGTTGTTCGTCATTGATTTTGAAAAGAGTTTTAATTTCCGCGAATTATTTGAGAAAATTTACTGTTTTCATTTCCGCGCATTATTTGAGAAAAGTACTATACAAGCCTTGGCCACAACTAGGCATTGATGGACTTACGTATGTGTGCCTCGGCTTCGCCTCGGCCCACATTTACACGTTCGTCCATCAATGCCTCTGTTGCTGGCCGCTGCAGTAATGTACTATTATGTTCTTGGCTATGACAACGAACAAGTTCTGAAGTTCTATGTCACTTTCCATACACATTTGCATATACTTAAACAAAAACCTACAACAGTAGATACCAAACAAAACAAATCAACGCACTGTAGATCAAAGGCGGGCCAGCGGATGTGACAATATTACAGTAGGTACCTACACGGCATCCGCAATCATGCACCGATTTGAGGCCCCTAGAGTCAGCATTGAACAAACTAGAGCAACCTTGGTGTTTGAACTAGGTCTGTTTTAGATTAAAAGGTTAGCTATTATGTTGTGGAGTGTCATTCGTAATGCTACATGCGATATAAATATAAGTTATGCACGTCACGTATCAGTTAGTGCTATTGTGGAACTTGCCGATCGTCGATATTGGTATACCTATTTAAAAACCTCTAGTTGATTTTTAACTGTGATATTTTGAAAGAAACTTTATGTATACAAAACTATAACAAAATTCAACACAATACAATAAAAAGATAAGAAAACTAAACTAGAGGTTACATTAGTATAGAAACATTTCAGAAATTGCTGACAGTTTTTATTAGTGGTAATTACCTACCTACCTAGGAGATACATTTTTATTAGCACGAGCACACTCGCAGCTATTGCTCATGCTATGGGCTTTATTTCTTTAGGAAATAAATATATCTTGGACAATGTCACACAAATTATCTAGTCACATTTAAAGTACCAGAATCTAGCCTGGACTTGTATTATGATGACTAGACAACGATATAGAATACATATATAAATACAAACATCCATGACTCGGGTACAAATATTCATATTCATCATACAAATATTTGTCCCTTACGGGATTCGAACCCGCGACCCTCGGCACACCAGGCAGGTTCACTACCAACTGTGCTACCGGGCTGTCTGTCTGTAATACATATTATGTATTAAAGAGGAGAGGATGGAGAAACTTCTAAAAGTGTGCCCCTGACCCAGCCTCCATGTGGGATGACAGCCTTGAAAAGAAGCAAGGAATGCAGTTACATCGCGTTTAAATTGACTGTTTTCCGCGTAAACAAACATAGCGAAAATAAGTCAAAAAACCCCCACGTGACAAGAAACGGAAGAAACATTACAAAAATGTAGATTCCATTTCTACAGAACTTTCCAAAACATTAAATACATTCGCGAAACTTCTACAATGTCTGCATAGTCCGATGCGCGCACGCAGTCGCTACAGAGGGTGAGCACGACCCTTCATTTTTATAATGTTTGCCATAAACCGATGTAGTAATAATAATCGAGGATCGATAAGGTTTTTGCTGCCTCGTTGTATTGTATCATATCGAGATTAGAAAAGAGACAACCCTTATATTAGGTGGCATTCATTACAACTTAATAAAATTTTCGCATTATATTGCTTGTTTAGAAAAGTCTCGTTGTACCCACAGCTATTATAATATATTCCGTGCCCACAGAACACAGATTTTAAATATGAATGTACCTCTTGTTGTAAACTGACCAAAATATAATGACGTAAACCTAACATTTATGACCTATTTGATACGACGACAATAGGTACAATAGAGAAAATCTTTTTCTTTCTTATGCAACGTGTTAATGAATTAACGCAAAACTAGAAAGTAGTTTGTTTAGAATCAAAAGCAGAGTCGAACTATCATGGTTACAACATAGGTAATTTTTTTTCAAAAAATTATATAATTTGTTTGCAAAATTTTAAATTTTCTGAACTCGATGTCAACCCACCGCACGGGCACACTCACCCTACTTACTACCAAAACGAGATTATAAAAATGTATTTATGAGAACGTTAGCGCTTTCTTTAAGTGCTGAAATGATAACAAATCATTTTTGCCTCAAAACTTAAAATGCGAATAACTTTAAATTTTAATTATCAAAATAATTAAATTATTGTTTCAATATAATTATTTTGTTATAAATCAGTTGGGGTGTATGAGGTTTTGCGCTAATTCATTAACACGTTGTATAATTGGTTTATAAATAATAAATAATAAATAAATAAATATCTTGGACAATGTCACACAAATTATCTAGTCACATTTAAAGTACCAGAATCTAGCCTGGACTTGTATTATGATGACTAGACAACGATATAGAATACATGTATAAATACAAACATCCATGACTCGGGTACAAATATTCATATTCATCATACAAATATTTGTCCCTTACGGGATTCGAACCCGCGACCCTCGGCACAGCAGGCAGGTTCACTACTGACTGTGCTACTGGGCCATTATCCCTGCATCGTGTTACTTCGACTAAAAGTAAAGTAGCATAATTAACGAAACATAAAACTAAAGTGTTTATAACCACTAGGTTAAAAAGCAAATGTCATATACAGAAGTGATACAAAAACGATGTACCGAACGGAACGGTGGTAGCAGTAACACCCACGCTCAAAGTAACAGTTCCAAAAGCTAATAAAACACGGTAACGGTACACGTTATAGTATTTTTTGTTGGTCACCTGTCTTTTTGATTATTCCACGCTAATGATACGTATCTTGATCGGTTTTTTTGCCGAATGTTTATAGTTTATTTGAAGTGAAGACCGCCAGACTGCTTAGCATCCTTATAATGCCATCCTGTTATGTGATCCTGATATTTTAATACCTAATAAGAGTATGAGAGAGAACTGCCTACGTACAGTAAAGACACGACACTCTTTGCCTAAATTGGTGGGGACCAACTTTGACCTCACCCCCTCTCGGTGTTACGGGAAGCGGACAACAGAAAGCAGTGCTGTATTCCTCTCTCACTCGAACTTACTTAGCACTTACATTTGCTAGCCTCTTCTCGTCAGTACGGGCCGTTTATATGAAGTGTCCAGGTTGGAAGTTAACTGAAGTTACGAGGTCTATTTTATGGGAAGAAGATGGTACAACATGCATGATTGAACTGGGATTCGAACCTCTGGCGTTACATCCGGTAACCATCACACCAACCAGTAAGGATATAGTGCATCTTTTTGTCGACCGATCGATATCAAAGCGATGTGGTTATAAATAACTTTTCTAGACAATTCTTAAATGTTCCGTCGTTTTAAATTGCCAACTAAATATTGAGGATCATAATTGCTAAGAAATGTAAAAAAACATCGGTATCGGTGAATCATCGGCACATTATAGCTCCTCTGGTCGACACTTTTCATCTTTGGTATTGTTATTCGGACCGTTTTTTCGTATATTCATATAATAAGATATCAATTATATGCAGATCTTTTGAGTAACATCTATTTATATGGTAAGAGTAAAGGAGGTCGAATGGGTGTCCGAATGGGTGTCAAGAAGTGTCCCCTGTGATTTCTTGTGCTGATTTTAGACTGAGATTTTTGCCAATGTCTCTTGTCATGGTATAACAGTGTACCTACTTTTTCATTTATTTCAATACATTGCAAAAAGTTTTCTCTTTCGTTAAATCATAAAAATCAAAATTCTGTATAAATAGAGGTATAATTAAGCACATTCTGCTGTCAAAGCTGTGAGTTTGGCGTGAAATCGCTAATCTCTGCTAATTATTTTATTTTATTCATCAAACTTCGGTTTACGAGGTCCGGTCACGCGATGTAGGACCTACGATTAGAGCACGGGATATTTACTAGTTGGATAATTGTTTTGAACTATGAATTTGACTAAACGACGACGGCGATGTATAGTAGAAAATAAGTTTGGACAGACTCTCATTTTTGTTTTGTAGAGTTTCGGAATCTATAGATGATTTGGTGGATCTTTAGCTATTAAAATTATACATAGGTGTACATGTTATGCAGTATCTAAATTATTAAATTAAGTCTCGGTCGGGACTTGAACCCGCACTCTTCCAAACCGGGAATTGCGTTATCCAATTTCGCCACCGAGTCCACTACCCAGAGAACGAAATTTTCAATCTAATGCGTCTTCGTGACTTAATTATTGATTAGAAGAATTGACTCAAACTATCTTTCGGTCGTTTTTCTCTTCTGAATAGTTTCACCAGCATACAATTTTTGAAAATGAAAATAACCAACCACCCAACCACCTAAAGACTGAGGTTGAATCCAAAATTATTAAGTGAAAACAAAACAATGTCAATAATAACGCTATTTTTATAGGTATTTAAAAAGATGTCAAATATTTACCTTCTTGTATCTATTAATTACACAAAACATGGAAAAGGCTTACCCTAATCATTCAAACAACATCCACAAAGCATTTACATGTTAAAACGTGTAAGTAAAAGAAGTTAGTAAAAAACCACCAAACTATCAGCATGATATCGCATAAAAATGTCACAACACGCGTTCCCAAATAAATTTACCATTTACTTTACGCTTCGATAGGTTAAATTCTTAAACATTGATCATTTATTGACACTTGGTAAGGAAATACGACTCATTTCCTTGAATAAACAATTTGCTGCCCAGAATTTCTATTCCAATTAATTAAATATGGATGCATTGTCGAAATAGATGAAGACTAACAACTTGTCATCTTGTCAAATTCTAGAATCCAGAAGCTACATGGAGTTGTCATTCTTAAGATGACATGACTTCAGAATGACAACTCCTTATAAAGAGGAAATGAAATGGGAAACATCAGTGACATCATCCAAGGTCGATTTTGGCTTAACAAAATGTTCGTAATGCAATCTCCACTTATATAGGTATTTTAAACTTCTTGCCTAGAATATGCCTCTCTGGTGTGACGTATGATCAGGAGAGCCGATCCCAAATAGTTAAGGAATGAGGCCTCATAGAAAAGAGACCATCCAGAATGTATAACCGCTTCCTTCATCGAATGTTGGCGAAGACCAGGTAGAGAAGCTCCCATATGCAGGTGGGCTGATGACATCAACGAGCGCATGAATCTTTTAGATGATTAGCACAGGACTGGGAAATATGCATAATAGGGAGAAAACTGCGGGTGGACAATGATTATGGTTGATAATGGGCGGCCTTGTCTTCTTCAATTACCACAAGAATAACATAATAATAATAGAATAATATAATACCTAGATTGTGTAATTCGATCATATCGATATGTTATTATAAATATTCGTGCAATTCTGAATGATATTGTGTATTCTTCTTGACCATCATCTTCATGGTTTAAAATCAAGAACCCAGAATCTTGTAAGTGAATGGATTCAAAATTATAGACAACAGGCTAACAACTTATTGTCCAAAGATTTTATTTGGTATCATTGTTATGGCGTTATGATTATGAGGGATGTTTATGAAAACAATTCCCGAAGCTCTGCTCTGCTCTTCCCATCAGGTATACTGAGCGTGAGTATAATTATGTTTATTTGTAGAATCACACTGTTAAGGGGCTATGTGAAAAAAATAGGATTCTTCAAAGCTCCATATATCATGAAGTACTAACATTAGGAGTATGATTTGCGGATATGTGTAAATTGAACATATAATTGAAGTTTTGATTAGAGCCAAAACACGATTAAGACAAATTTTCTCGATAGAAAAACAAGCCAAAGTAGCCTCCGTTTTTGTCTTTAAACGCTTGTAACTGCTAAACGGTGAATAATAGAAACATGAGACTTGATTTAAAAAAAAGAGATTGCTATTATCTAAGTTTTGATTAGAGCAGAATTGAACTTACATAAATAGTACAATCACAATTAAATAAAATTTGTTTTTTCGCTTGATTCTATCCAGGCGCGCGCGCCGCCCCATCTCTTTCTCTCGCATCTGGCAGTAATATAAGCTATCACACGCCCGTTTCGCTAAAATTATTTTTCGATATAGGCTCTTAAAAGCATATCGATTCGATACAGATCGATCATCAGTAATTTACGCGATAGCACATCTTTATAACGTTCGATCAAACATTATGTACTGTATACAAATATTTTGCGGAAGTGGTACGAGTAGGCGTTTTTTTTTAAATATGTTATTTTTGGTCTTATCACCGCGATTCGGTTCCCACGGTTAGTTCACTGATATAACCGTTTCCGCAATGACATGATATCGAATCACACTATTTTATTATGCATTTTAATAATAAGCAATATTTTTTCCTTATTACAATAATTGGGAAATTTCAATATTTCCACTGCAAAAAGGGTCCACGAATCACTTGATTCAATTTTGCTGAATATTGACCCTTCACCCCTTTAGTTGTCTTAGTGACACCCTTTTTGATGAATACAGCATGCCTACTAGATGAAGTACCTTTAGCTCGCGACTTCGTATTCGTATGCACCGTTTCCCGTTATCTTAGCGAGATCAATAGGTATATCAGTTTTTACGTCGAGAGTCAAGTCAAGATTTTGAACACAAAAAGGTTAACCACAATCGGCCCAGTAGTCCTGGCGTGATGCTCGAACAAACAAACACACAGAAAATCCAGAAATCGGTGATTTGGAGACATCTAAACGCCATTATCGTGACCTTGTATATCTTCTATGTACAGACCTTTAGAATAAAGAGGTCCTTGATCTAAGATCAAGGACCTACCTTACCTAAGGGTACAGACACTTTTGTTATCTACAGTTTTATAATAGTGACATCTTTATTTTGGTTTTCCAAAACGATTTCCTTTGCAATCTAAAAATTTTAGGATATCTTCTCAAAGATCTGACTGAATGTCTGTAGAAAGAAAAGCGGCAGCTAAAATACGTATTGAAAGACAAATTAACCTATTTGAAGCTACATTTCTGTTTGATATGAGCATTTCTCACCGAAATTAATGTTGTCAGCCAGTTTTTTCCTTAAATCACGAAATAAACAAATGTTCTTATTATGCCGATTTTAAAAGAACCGGCTAACATCGATCAACAGTCCTTAATTTAAAATTTAAAAGGCTTTCTTCAAACGAAGGTTTTTTTTTGTTTTTGTTAAATTAATTCCACTATTGCAAATTCAATTGGTCATAAATTGTCTGAATAATGATGGTTATAAAGAATACACACCATATTTTTTCGTTAACTGTTGTTTTTCTTCAGCATAGTTTCCCTTCTCCAGCAAATATTTATGTCAAATAATATTTTTGTATGTCTAATTTATTTCAATAAGTGTTTCTGTTTCTTCTTATTATTTTTATATTCACTTGTATCAAATGTAAATAATCTTCTACTCTTCATTATTATCAATTCAACACTACATTATTATTTATGTTGTACTTATTGTCTGATAATTTCATCACACAACTTCAACATATTCACACACACTACACACACTACACTTCACTACATTCAAACAGAAAATTGGTAGTTTTAGTAAGTTTTCTGACCACCCCGAAAGGGATTAGATCACAAACGCTCAAGGATAACCAAAGAAAGCGTTAGGCTGGCTGTAAAACGTTATTATTATGAAATTAGTACGAATTGACATGACATAGGTATTGCGCCGACCCCAAATAATGGAGCAGGAGAATAATGAAGTTCACCAGAAACACGACAAAACCGTCGAGTTTAAAGCAAACCTTAAACGAATCGAGTCGAAAAACAAAGGGGTCACCATATATGGTGATACCACTATTTGGAGTCCGGTTTTTGTTAGTCTCGCTTCGAAAACGCGAAATTGGGGAGTTTCGCGAAAAAAAAAGGACTCGGATGTTATTTACTTTTGTTTGTCGAATACCGACAGGTATTGAAGGAAAATAGCAAAAAATTTATTCTTGGACTTTTGAGACAAGATTTAGGTAGGGAGACCGAATAAACAGTCTACTTACCTTTGGTGTTTAACCGACGGACAATATTATGCTATCTGGCAGTTTCCTTATGGATCTGGCCAGGTAGATCATGAGACAGAAAGTTCTCAGTAGATTCATACGTTCAAAACTTGACCTAAGGAGAAAACAATCTTACCAGATACAGTCGGGTCTGACCAATGGATCTATCGAGAATGTAATTTGGCTCTTATAAGTACAATTTAAGTCAGCTCGTGCTATCTATTGAGATATTTGGATCAATTTTAGAGATAGTAGTTTACGATCTCAAATATCGCAATTTTTCATTATTATAAAAAAAAGATTATTAGATTTATTTTTAACTATAGTCAATTTGCATTGGCAGAGTGTTTAAACGATACCAAGAAAGTTTAGTTTCAAATATTGTAATCATTTTAAGGAAATTTACAACCGTTATCAAATGTTTACTTATGTCCGAATGTTTGTATTCCCATGCACGCGTCAATCAAAATTGAGACTTACAATATTTAGTTTAGTCAAATGATTACTTATCAAATACTTACTATTTCCTTATGGGTTATTCTCGATAAGACCTTTCTTAGCGAAACTTTTCTTTGTTTGGTGGTAGTTAAATTAAATGACTTTAGAACTTTAACACATTCGCGACCGAGAAGGCCGTTTAAGATTTTCATTCGGCGGGTTTAAACAGATTAAATATAAAAGTCCCCATACATGGATGGACGCATTTAAATGCGGTCTTGACACCGCCAAAAAGTCCTTAAAATACACATAATGTGGTAGGGGGCACAAATATCTTAACGAAAAACAGATGAATAATCAATTTACGAATCTTAAGTTCTTTCATTTTTAAGAAGAGCATAAGGCTTGTCAAGTAGTAATGTAGTTTACACTTTTTATTAAACGCAGGACTGTGGTCGATTATAATATACCATTCCAAAATGAACATTACCGAAGCAGGAATAACCTGACCAAAATTTTATTAGAATATTTACCAAACATTTTCGGCGCACTTTCAGTAACACCTTATCATTTCCTAAGTGCTTGGTAAACTGTTCAAAATGTGTGAAATTATTCGTTAAATTTTCCCATAAATATGTGTTTAATGATTGCTAATAGCGCAAAAACATTTTTTTGCTGAGACACAGATAATATTCTGTTTTTTTTTTCGAAATTCAAATTGAAGGATAAACGTTTCCGTTGTGTGTATCCGATCGTGTTTGGGTGGTCTCGATCCTGACATGATTGAATCGAGATTCTGTCTCGTCTCTTAACTCTAGTGTCGATTGTTTATAACCGAGTAATTAAATCGATATGTGTCTTATATTGTCTATGGTAGTGATGCGATTGAATTGACTAGTGGTTCAGACAAGGCATTCAGACTGATTAAGGGATCGGTCTTCTTTTGTTTTTATCTAGGTTATGAAACTTATGAATGAGTTATGACTTGTCTTTATTAACTATCTACAGGTTCCTTCTTAAAATACTAACACTTTTTTAAGAGTATGATAAGACCATCAATACAAACTGAACAACTTTTTCTACGGGACCGACATAGAAATAAAAAAAAAAATCTGCTGTCCCATACATTTGGCTCGAGTAGGTTGCAGTTTTGTATGGAAAATATATATTTTTTCGCGTTTTCGATGTCGTCGCCTTAAAAAAGTGTCCGCATATTAAGTTAAAATATAATGTTAATTCCTTTCTCATAACAACACATTTTACAAACCTCTAATTAAAATACAGTTATCTCATATGCAAATTATTAGGTATTAATATCATCTGTATATAGCATTTAATGGATTCTGGGCCAATGCTCTTTTATCTTTTATCTCCTTTGCCAAATATATTTTGAATAAAAGTATAAATATAATTAGATAACATCGCACGACTTCCCCGCTCCGATTGGTATCAACACAGTAGCGGGTTTTTTGAATTTTTGTCGCACATCAATCTCATCTCACTTGAATACATTTATCCCTGTCTTCCAGATGCGTCGGCAGGATATGTGTATCTAAAGGCCTCTAAGCTCTGCCGTTGCAGTCGTTGCATACCACTAATTTGTTAATTGTGATTTGTTGATTCGTGAAGTTTTTATTTTGCCATCTTCAGATCTTTTTGCAGCTTTTTAAGAAGCGATAATTTTTACAATGATTATTAATTTTTTTCTTTGACTGTACTCATACAACTTTAGACTTATAGTACCTACTATCCTGGTGAAAATGATAATGTATGACAAACTATATTTAATTCAATTTATAGGTCTTAAAATGTGTTACCCAAACCGCAGCAGTATAAGAAAGAGTATTTATTACTACATCCCAAACGGTCTTTCTGAACTAACAAGTTATTATTTAGTTGAAAAACTTCGGTATTTTGAAACAAAACTTATAAATCATGTTTCTAGTCTTATTCTACATTTGCAAATATATCAAAGTTGTAATGTATTCAAAATGTTGTCACATTATAGTTGCTTCTCTTGACATATTACAAGTGATTATCAGTTTTGACCTCTATATCCTTCTATGGTTGTGGTTAATGATGTTTTTAATAATTTTTTAGTCGGCTTTTTAATTAGTAGTCATTTGTGTTTTCACTTTTAACTTCATATACTTTACAACATACTTTTAAGAGCTGCAAGATTTTTTAAAGACCTCCTTGTGTTGTAACTCAACGTTCTGAGTAACGTGTATTTGTGAAATATTGTTTGTTTATCTTTTCGCATCGTGCTAATTAGGCATTTTCAAAATTTTCGAATGTTTCCTTTCATTTTTCTCTTATGTATTTCTACAAGTTCTTTCTATGCTTCTATGGTCTTCGGATTAGAAGTAGGTGGCTATTAGTTGTGTAGCAGAAAAGCAAAAGCAGCTATATTTCCAGACACAATGGATTTTCCATTGTGTCTGGAAATATAGCTGCTTTTGCTTTTACACCCGTCAGTTTAATTATCTACCTTATATGCGTATTTTTCAATATCTATTATTTGTTACAATTTTTCCCTTTTAATTCATAATGATTGTACCTACGTCCAATAAATTATGAAAACCGAAACTAAATTCTTTAAACTGGGTCTGATTACACGACATCCTTTTAAACCATCCTCTTTTTTGCCAGAGCTTTTAAAATCACGTTCATACTAATTTAAGGTGATCAATATTGTGTGAAGTGACTCGAATGCTAATGTTTTTTTTCTTCATTACAGGTTTTGTGTCGTGCTCTCCGTCGCCATGCAAAAACGGCGGGACATGCCTGTCTACACCGAGAGGGGAATATTACTGCAAGTAAGTTACCCCTTAATTTATTGCACGTTAAGTTATGTGATGTTAAGATCGATGACCTTCGCGGAGTCGGTGACTGAGTAACTTCTACAGGACATTTGGAATGGATTATTGTGGAACTTTACCAAGGCAGTAGAGGCAGTGTCAGAAGCTTTTATTTCTATTCTAAAGTGACTGATTAAAACACTTATACGGAAAAGAAACTGTCGATAATTATTAATTTATTTAAGTAAGTTCGCATGTATAGCGTTTTCTGGAGTTTCTTAAATTATCTACACTTCTTCTTTTGTTTTAGCATGATATTGCATGGCAAAAATTATTCGCGCTATATAATTTTATTAGAAATATTAGCCCGTCAGGAATGTTCATATACAGGGTGAAATTGATATCATTAGCATCCTTTTAAACTAAGAGTACCCATCAAACTGAACAACTTTTACTATGAGAGCAAACCAATCGGAGCAAAAAAAAATCAGCTGTTTCATACATTTGTGTCGCGTAGGCATTGCAGTTTAGTATAGAACAGCTGATTTTTTTGTTGCTCCGACCGGTTTGCTCCCATAGTGAAAGTTGTTTAGTTTGATGGGTAGACTCTTAGTTTCAAAGGATGCCAATGATATCAATTTCACCCTGTAGATATCGGTTTGATGTTTTGTATTTTCATACAACATGTGATTCCCAAAAGAGTAGTGTTAAAAATTAGGTAAGTACCTACCTACAGTCTTCATAATGTGATAATTCTTCTCATAATAACCTAAATTTTAAAACACTGACATAAAACGTAATAAAATCATTGATATCGATTACAAGAACAACGCAAACAAATTCAAGTATAGATCGTCCACATGTCATAAAAACCGTTACGTCGCGCCCCAATCGCCCAGATACCCTCATGGGCGATCATATGGCCACCGCCATATCGCCCTTCCGATCACCCATGTGTGAGTGTAACGAATTATACACAGACACGCTCCAAACGCGTGTGTGCCCTCCTATCCTAGTCTAGGAAAAATACGGTTTGAGATTGCATTAAAGACAGTTTAGTAAATTGTGTTTGAACAAATATTATTGTTAGTTTATAACACTTTTGACGAGATTTCGTGCTTATAATAGGTTCAGAACCCTGAGAAATACCTTAAAATCGATGTAAATTGACAAAGGGAAAGCTTATTTCTAAAGATATTTTTTCCAGCATACCAGCAAAAGAGACGGCTAATTATCACAAGGCAAATTTAATGTGTACAAACAAACAGTAAATAATTAAGTTTTAAGGTTATAAGTACCAAATTTTTGAATACTTACAAAATATTAAATATCTACTCAAATTTACGAGGGATTATTATTGTTATGAGTAAAGCCGAAGCCGTCCTGTACAAAATCACCAGTTTTACATTTTTTGTTCATACCTACATATAAATTTAGAGTTTTGTAAATGTTTTAATTATTCAATAATACACAATAAAAAAATCGGAGATTATTGAGAATTTACGTTTTTCAGGTATTGTATCTACTAAGTATATTCCAAATTATCACCTGAAATGCAATTAATGCGACCTACTCCATTCAAAAATCCGTAATTTTTCCCGACTATCCGGACAGATGTACGAATGTGAACCCTTCGGCCCGGAGGACCCTTAATTGCGTTCGAAATTCGAAAAAAAACGAACGCGCATTTACGGGGTATTGTCGCTAATGCATTTCACTTGTGCCAATTGATATGTGGTCGAGTTAATATATTCACAGCTAAGCTTGCTTCGCGAAAGGATGATTTTCCTTTTGCTTGCAATGATGCAGCAGGATTGTGACGTTTGCATCGCATCGTTAGTTGCAGTATTGTGACACGGGAAGGCATCGGGTATGCTATGAAAACAGACAGACTGATGATTGACAGGGTATCCTGTATGTAGGTACTCGTTTTGGTTATTCTGTCTGTATACCTACTCGTTTAAATGTTTATGTTGGTAGGATTGTAATTTATTTTAAGTTTCTTATTTATAACAAACCTGCAATGCAAGATTTATTTAGTTAATGTTAATAAATTGATAGTCCTTATATCTATCAGCAGCTGTAGCATGATGCGCGCATTAAGAGGGCTATCACTGTCCAGTGGCGCCCTCATCACATTAAAAAAGATTTCTCAATAAAGAAAGCCTAAATTAAAAAAGTGCTTAACATCAAAACTACAAAAAAGCCTTCAAGCTATTTTCATAGAATACTTTTATAGGTTCTAAACATTCCACTTTTAGACAATTTCGAATAAAAACAAAAGCGACCGTTTTTTTTTCTTTTTTCAAAATTTGTATGTTTAGACCTTTAAAAAACCTATAAAAGTATTCTATGAAAATAGCTTGAAGGCTTTTGTAGTTTTTATGTTGAGCACTTTTTTAATTTAGGCTTTGTTTATTGAGAAATCTTTTTTAATGTGATGAGGGCGCCACTGGACTGTGATAGCCCTCTTGAGACTATCTCTCGCCTTTTATCTCGTTTGTTCGCATGAAAGAGAGTTAAGGCGCAATAAAGCTACATCACGCTGCCATGCTACGGCCACAGATATGATATATTATGATATTTGAAATACATTATCATTTACTAGCTTTTGACCGCGACTTCGTTCTCGGGAAATTAGAGTATCGAAAAATCCTTTCTCAGTTGGTATTCACTATTTATCCACCGTAGACTATAATTATATACATAACGAGCTTTTACCCGCGACTTCATCCGCATAAATTATATACCAGATTTTAAGTCAGATGATAAGCTATCAAACAAAAAAGTTTCATCAAAATCAGTTCAGTAGTTTTTGCGTGATACTCGAACAAACAAACACCCAAACAAACAACAAATAAACAAACAAATAAACAAACAAACAAACAGACAGACAAAAAATCCAAAAATTTGTGACTTGGAATCAGGGACAGGTAAAAACCATGTCGTAATTTTTTTTTGTAGATATCTTCAATGTACAGACACACTTCTGTTACAGTTTTATAATAGTTTAGATTAAGTATATTCCAAATTTTATGTTATGTTTCTTTCTTCATTGGTTTAGGCTGTGTGTGTCTGTCATTTAGTCACGGAACTTTTTTTATAAGTATTATTTTCCGAGCCAAACCGAATCCAAGCCGTGCTTTCAAATCCCGAACTGTCTACAATGTGCAACGAAAACATGAAACAGCAAATTCCAAAAACCAAGTCTAATTCTCAAAAATTAGATAACAACCATTTTTATTTGAATAATGATTCCTATTTCCTTAAAACAAGGCTCTTCGCGCCTCCCTATCTCGGTAATACCATAAAGGGCTAACGATTTTAATGAGCACCACAAATGAGGAGAACAAAGGGTTCCGCAACACACCCGGGATGCTATAGTTACCCCTACCATCTGTTTGAAAAGGTGGGGTGAGAATTTTGTGAGTTACATTCATATTTTCCTTTTCGTTAAATAAGAAAAAAAAATGCATAAGGAAAGCTCTGGTTTTGAAATTGATACCTTTATTTATGGATGAATGTTAAAATGGATCTAAACGTTAAGAGGGAAAGAGAAAGAATTAAATAGGTGAACACACCATGAACATCATAATCATTTAACTTTATTATAATTAATCATGGAATGTTCTAAGGTTTCTTTCAGAATATATCTAACTACACCCTCGGGGAATACTGTCGAGAGTATAATGCTTATTGCTATCATTTATAAAAAAAACATATGTGGAGTGACAGACTCAATCACCTATTCTAAAACTTCTATATTGGATAATGATGAAAGGTAAAGGAAGTTCAGTAGTAATCTACATTTCCACTAAATCAGAAATTTTCATTGTAATTGACTTACCTACCTAAAAAAAAAACTTTTAATAACCAAAGCAAACAAATCCGTTCGAAAAAATGTACCCCTGCAAAATATCTCACTTCATACTCGCTTTAAATTCCAATACCTATCCAAAAACAAATGGTAAGTGTAAACCTAGTGTGGACTCCACTCCATAATACCTGGCATATAAGGAGATCTGATAAAGGCTCAAAATAGTTTACTGCCATAGTGTGTAAACTAGCATAGATAGTGAGAGGAAACTGCACACAAAAGGAGGAAAAACAGGATACTCTGCGCTTGCGAATTGACTCATACATTAAGCCCCTTGAGTAGACATTTTTAAATGCGTCTTCTGCTTCAGTCGATGGCTTGTCTTGGCTTGAGTTGACTTGTAATAGTGGTGAAATTTTCCAATCAGCGTGTAGCTGGTTTTCCACCACGGTGCAGGGTACGTACTAGGTAGCTGTGAGCGACGGAAAAATCTACCAATAGCACGCTCGCTTGATCACGTCATAAGGGAATTGAAGTAATTCTATTGGTGGATGTTTTTCTCGATTACTGTGGTAATGTAAAAGATTGTATGTGTGTCGGAGATCATAAGTAATTTTTCTTTCTCTCTTTCTATCGTACCTTGCACAGTTCTGGTCGAAAGCCAGCCTTAGAGGCTTTCTCATTGTCATTGCTGACTGCCCAGTATGCGCTGGATGTATAGGGGGTTCAATAAACAGAACAGCCCGGCTTAGCCTTAATAAAAGTATCATTCAGTATCAGCCCACGTGACGCTGATATGTGTTGCACTTGCAGTCTTGCACCCTATTACTGTTCATACATTTCGTTCAACAAAAGGTCATGAATCGCTATGACAATTTTAAAAAGCAAATTTAACTTTTTGAAGATAAGGTTGAATTTAATTTTGATTTGTTTTGTTGGTCATGGACTCATGGTAGTCCTCGAACTAAAATGTGTTCATGCTATTTCTATTGGTTCTCTTTTATGTGGGTCAATAATTCACATAAGGATTATCAAAAAGTACAGCTATTATAATTATACTTAACAACTAAAACGACGAGCGCAATATGGTCCCTTTTCACGAATAGCATAATATGATGGTATAACAAAAGACAAGTACCTGTTAACTTGTCTAGACATAGTGTCGGTGAACTGGTCTAATGGAGGTGGGCGTCCGTCCCAGATTCCGCTGATGTCATGCGGTGCGCTTGCGCATCCAATATAAACACGAGTACTCACTTATTTGTATGTGTAAAAGTTTTATTGATATTCGAAATTGTTTGTGGAATTGTGTTTATTGCTCGGCTTTTATATGGATTTTTATGCTTTAGTCTCTTTTAAATGAGGAAATTTAATCGTCTGACAAAATATAATCTTTGGGTGGATTCAATATACATTCTTAAATATTATTTTATTTTGATAAAACATGTTTGACACCTGTTGTGTTAGTGTGATATTATTTAAACTTATAATAGAACTAGCGACCCGCCCCATTTTCACCCGGGTACACACGGCGACACATCAAGCTATACAAAACCAATATAAGCTGGCCGCACGACGTTATACGTTACGCGACCTACGCGCGGCCAGCTTCTTTTGGTTTTGTATAGCTTGATTGTGTCGCCGTGCGTACATCTATAGTATAAGTTAGTAAATTATACACAAACCTTCCGAACGATATAATAAGGACAGACGAGGACAGCGACTTTGTTTTATTTTATGCTGTTTAGAGAAGGAAAAGAGATTACTAGAGATATACCATATGAATAGATAATAATTGTACACTATATTATCTATTCATATGGATATACTCATAAGTACCTACTTACATTATACAATCTATGTAGTGACGTTTTTATTCATTAGTTAAAAATACAAAGTGCATATCCACGACAGGCTTCGTCAAATTACATCACTCCATAGACTTATTTTGCATCACTTACATCCACAACATCACAATTTTATGTAGCGACGTTTATATTTATAAGTTCGGCACTATCGAGACTACGATTATTTTTGTATGATCAGTAAGATATTTCGCGGATTATTCCAATACTTTTATAGAAATTAATTTTCACGCATCATACAAAATATCAATACCATTTCCAAAATTGCTATTTTATAGTGACAAATTCTCACAAATTGTCAACTGTTCTTACAATTATTATTATTAGGGGTGCAGCATCCCGGTCAGGCGTTAGAAGGGTGAGCAGGACTTAAATGACAATAACAATTTGTTGCCCCCGTACGGGGCACGTGCGGATGATATTATCTATATAAAATTTGTTGTCCGTAACGTTATGGGATTAAAGGTAGACAATATATTTTCGTTGTCAATTTAACTACGGGTTAGTTGACTGAGCCTATGTCCTAATGCTTATGAAAATAGATTTTGCGTTAGATGTGTCCCATGCCAATTATGTCAAACGAGGATTCGATGTATACGATACACCTGAGTGTCTGCTCTCCCCATTAGAGATAATAAGCGTGAAGCATGTTTATTCGAAATAAATAAATTTTAAGGCCAACAATTTATATGAATATGCTCATGTCTGTATTCCCTAAGGGTAATATTCACATTTCACTTGTCACATGTCCAGTATGACAAGTATGTTTATTCTCCATGGTCGCCTCTTTAAATGTACAGTGGATAATTGGGTATACACAGCTCAAAATCAATCTCACTGATATATCGCGATCCCCGCAATCCAATCCGCCCGTAGCCCCAGCAACGTCCTTTGCCGAAGTTTACCCATTCTAGGTGCCTCTAGGTCTGTCGGTTTCACTGGCTCGGTAGACCCTTCGTGGTCTCTCCAATAGTCCGCAGTAATAGGCAGTAGGCGCATTAAGCAATATTGTAATTGTCAATTCGAAAAAATAAATAGCTCGAAATCAAAGTATGCAATGCATATTGTGACGACCGCGAAGAAAGATTTTTCGTGGTGATTACAATATTGTATTTAATTTTAATGTAATAAAGGGATATTTATTTGTACTTAAAGCTAAAGTCTTAGTTAATCTATAATCTTTTACCCTTATATTATCACGTTTCATGGACATTACTGGGCATATTTCTTTATCCTTATAATTTAGACAATGGCCTCACGTCTTTTTTGAAATCAATTTTCGTTTTGTACCAAATCCATTCCATAGTGCTCCGCCCACTACCATTAGTAGAACAAACGACGGTACGGATAAAGGAATCGAAGAAAACGATAATGGATCTTGTCTCTTTTATGAAATTTTTCGAGCTTTGTAATTCAATACCGTTTTTGAACGAGCTAATGTTCGAAATCGTATTGTTTGTTAGCGCGATAAGGTCTTTCAACATTGCGTCTTCTGTACTAAAAAGGAATTTTGCAGCTCTCTAGATTTTGTTCGAGATTATACTTAAAATTGATCAACCAACAGATTATATGCAAAAGCGATGTATAGCTAAGCTATACGTATAAGCGTAAAATAATAGACATCAAATAAAGCATATACCGTACAAATTAGCTCTAGTTAAAAATATAGATCGCTATCATTGCTGTACTTATTGACGTAGCTATATTTTTGTTCTATGGCTGGCTACATGTGTCAGAACAAGAAGCTCAAAATGGTATGTTAATTTTAATTGTATAATATCTCCAACTCCATTATCGTTATAACGTGCGTGGTTATGCTGATGTTAAGTTCACAAGCTGAAGCAAAAATCCTAGGTCTATGACAAAAATAAGCTTTTACTTGTTTAAAAATTTAATGTTGCATGTCTCCTGTCCTTAGAGACACTATTAGAGCTTTTTTACAAAACTAAAAAGTTATATTTACCTTTTAACAACATTAGTTTAGAGCTCATCCATATACTATTTGAATTTTATTTACATATTTATTTTTCAAATCGTTAATTAAATTCTGCTGTAGGTTCCAGTGTTTTGTTATATCCCTCAATAGTCAGTATTTTAGCTCTGAATAGCTTCTCAAGGCTTATTTATATGAGCAGTGATTGCGGCTTCCCTGATTTGGTTTACGGTACTCTAACCATTGTTGTGTTCAGGTTATTTTATGATAGCTTCGCCTTTCCAATGATCTGGTTGTATTGCCTATCGTAGTTTAGATTGCTCTGATCTCAAGTACTATACAGTCGATCTACTAGTTTAGTTGTTATGTTTCGTGTGGTTTCTGACTTATACTTCCTGTGGGTCTCATATGAGGAGATTAAGGGATAAAGTGTTTCGCGGTGTTTTTTCATTTTCAAGTTTCACAAAAGTAGCTCTGTCTGTTTGATCGAAGCGTGATTTTTATTAGAACTGTGTTCATATCTTAAAATGAACCACCTCATTTTTTTCCGTGAGGGATAGTTTTATATGCATTGTATTTGTGGGCAAAAGGCACAACTTGTCACAACTTTACACGTAATTTCATATTGAAACTTAAAAATTTTCAATTTACTAAAACCGTGCCTTGTTACAACTGCATGTACAGTTGGTAGTTCTAGCAATGTTTCTGAACACCCCGAAAGAGATTATGGTCGTGAGTTTATGTATGTACTTATGTTCCTTTTAGACGCGGCGCACCACTCAGTGGGGAACTTAGGTCTAACTATCATCACAAGTCCCAGAGCCATAAAATAAATTCAAATTGCTGGACAAAAAAGGTCGTGTAACATGTACTACGGTTTCCGAGAATAATATACATACATGGGATTGAACCAACGACCCCTGGACGGCGCACGTCGACGGACGTCGACGCCGGCCGGCGCCGGCGCAATCACGAAAACGTTATTTGTAAGATTGTTATGTAACATGTCGGTTGCTTTAGTTATTATGATGACTAATCTACATATTGCATGTTATTGAAATGTATAATATTAGTGAGGTCGGTTTGGTTTATTAAGGAATTTACGAAAATGATTTGACAGATGCACTAAAATGCTGATGGTTTTTTTAAGGAATAATCACACCATCAAAGAAACTGAACAACTTTCTTTATAGGACAGATATCAAAATCGAAATAAAAAATATGCTGACATTAGGGTCAAGTAAGTGTGCAGTTTTGTAAAGAAAAGCGGGAACAGCTGATGTTAGGCCTATAGAGAAAATTGTTCAGTTTCATGGTCTGATCATCATTCTCCTAAAAAAACGTCAGCATATAAATAAAGACCCTGTATGTTTATTTGAAATCATTATGGCCTTAAGTCCAGCGAGTCGGAAGGGTTACTACTACTGTATTGGATATAATAGAACCCGAAGCGAATTACTTCAAAGAATGTAATGCAGGAAAAAGCACCTATGCCTTAGTTTCTAGTAGAAAATAAAGATTCGAACTTTTCCCATAACCAAACGGAATATGCAAAAGCGATGTCTAAGCGTAAAATATTGACACCAAAGAAGATAAAGCATGTACCGTAGATCAAGTTTCAATGCATAATGTAATGTTGATAACGCCGTGCCATAAACTTTTATGAGGCTGGATTACAAACTGCTATAGGAACATACATAGTTAGTTTGTGACAATGTCGAAGAATCTATGGATGAACCGAGATTGGAAATTAAAATTACAGTGAGCTTTGTAATAGAACCTATCAATAATGATTGTTGCTGATTGTGAAAACAAATAAGCAGAACTAACGATTGTGAAGGGATTGACGAAGTCGTATGTTGGTTGAGATTTGTTTGTTAAAATAATAATAATAGTAATGTTTGTTTATATTTTTGTTTAGGAGATGATAATCTCAAAATTAAATCATTCTCTCATTGAATTGATAGGACGAGAACTGTTTGATATACTTTCTTATTTGAATAAACACAAAATCATATCATTAGTTTTGTCGCAGAAACAATGATTTGGTAAAGGACTAACCACATTGAATCAAATTACAGTCTCGACTAAATTTACAATTTCTGTATCATTTTGGCTGAAAATTGACAAACCTTTTTTATTGCATCAAAAACACTTGTGTACTTTGAAATTAATATTATAGTCAAGGCGATGTCCATAAAATTGTAACTTAATGCATGCAACGTAACTAATAAAACAAAATGTAAGGTTTTATTTGTACTAAAACTGTCACCGTAAGAATATTCACACGATGTTTGCGTAAAACGAAAGCCGATGGTTGCCCAAATGTGTAACAAGGTTCTGACGCAAGTACACTTTGAATTTTAAGTGACTTCACTTAACTTTTTTAATGCTACTGTTTTGTAAAGATTTTCTATTTGGCAATAACTATACGGTATTAATTTATTTGAGGGAATGGCTATATCGTATTGAGACATTTATCTGCGAAGGGCGAACTCAGATTTTACCCAGATTACCATTTTACCAACTCAGATTACCTTAAAATGTTTGTTACACACATCGATCGTTGTATCCTGTTTATTTAAAACTAAAGATAGAATAGTTTAGTTTCATAAATTTTAGCCGGAGTGTCCAGAAGAGTGCCTTGGAACACACCAATAATTGTATAGTTATTACTGAACTGAACTAATTTGAGTCCAATACTTGTTATTTTCTAAGTCTCGTACCTGTATTAGATCCATTAGAAGTAAATGCGTTTATAATAAAGGATCTGAGCAAGAAGTGCATTAGTTTAATCGCACCCTCTCTGGCTACCTCGTTACGCCGCGTAGAACCGGATAGGTAAGTAAAAAGTGCTCCTTTTAGAGTTCCGTAGGTTCTGTGGTAGAAGCCGTAGGTAATTTCTATCAATATTTTTGAGATAGCATCTTATGTGAGAGAAACTAGTGAGAGATATTGAAAAGTAGAGATACAAGTTTTGCTACAAAAAGAGGCGAAGGTCCTTTGTTTCTTGTGTTTGACAAAATGTTTCTTCCATCATCATCATCATCAGCTCATATACATCCCACTGCAGGGCACAATGTCTTCTCTCAAGAATAAACATGAATCTTGAGGTGGAGAGGTTAATGCTTCACCATGCAAGCAAAAAAAAATTATCAATTTTATTTATTTAGTAGTCCCTTTTATATTAACATTTACTACCAAAACTTAGTATGTACTACTCTTTTAAAATTGCAATAGCTTTTAAAGTGCACAAGATGTATTTTCGAAGCAAAGCAATACAATTTTTTTATTTGTTTTATATAAAAACTTCATAGTCAATTATCTTCTTTTAAAGAATGCCTGAAAAAAACTTAATTTTTAAACAAAATCACTCCTTTTCAACTTTCCGTTTAACTAAAGTGTGATACTTAGTTTTGCAGGTCAGTGTATTATGTTATTTGCTTTGCTTTTGGAGCTATGTATTTAACGATCCTTGTCTTAGGATTTAGGATAAGCACAGTGTCCACGGAACCCTCTTTACTCAAGTTACAACTGTACACTTGTCCTTTTCTCGGTTTGTTTGACTTAGTTCTAAGAAGATAATAGCTGTTACTTCCTCAAATTCGTTTCGAGATGACTCGGTTGCGAGCGTGAGAAACAAAATGATAGTTTTGAGAATTGTTCCCCGTGTAAGTGTGGCATTGTTGCGTAAGATCTAAGAGATAATGCATTTTAATGAACATTACTCCAGTTGTCTTCATATTCTTTGTTTTGAGAAGTCTAATACCTAGTACTCCTTTGATAAGTTATATGTCAAGATAGACAGTCGAAGCTACAAATGCGTCGAAAAAAACCCAGCACTGGCCTCTAAAACCTATCCATATTCACGCATACAGACATAATTTGTATGACGTCAAACGCACATCAACCTAAGAAAGTTGCACACTTTTGTTTTATACGGTAGAACCGTGAAGGTTATTCTAGACATATACTTTTTCTAAGACTTACTCAAAGTAGTCATATTCTAAGAAGTCCACAGCTGAACCACAGCAAAAGAAAGAGTAGGTACTAATACCTTCGGACACTACCGACCCGACCAACTTTGACCTCACCCTCTCCCCGTGCCGGTGCTACGGGAGGAGACAACAGTAAGCACTGTTGTATTCTCTTTCACACTCGTACTCACGCGGCAGTAGCCTCTTGTAAGTCCGAGTAAGTTGTTGTTGTCTTGTAAGTTGTTTATATGAAGTGTAAATCCTGTAAACCAAGATTAACAGCGCACCACTTACAACACTAGACAATGAAGTCCAGAGATCCTAACTCTAATCTGTCTTGGGACCCACTACGTATATAAGAAGAAAGGAGGAGTAGCAAAAATACATGTCCTATAATTCTCATATCCTTCGCCATGTTGCTCCTTGTTTGTCTTTGACTTGACTTATATGACTTTTAGGATTACGTTATTGATATCAATCTTAAACAAAACCAACTGAGATACATATTTCAAAGCATTAAAGTTTGTTTGTCTCATAGCTAGTAACCCCTTTCTATGTCGAGAGTCCACGATCTTGGCCGATAGTATCTAAATGAATCACGTGTGTACAGTGTTCAACAAAGGTAGCTTTAATAACCTTTTTCATTTAGGTACACCTGCTTCATCTTAGTTGATGCCTGTATGTTACCGCATTTTTTGTCGTTCAACTATAAGTTTTATTTCCAACCGGTTTTGGTTTTATTTTAGCTGGCGTGCAGTATAATGCATGATACCGCAATCTGCAGTTTGCTATGGTCTTATGAGCTTGGTGTTTTAAATATTTTTTCTCTGTAACGTTAATAATGATTTTAACCGGTCCAGTGTTTGCTTGGTCACTTATCTTACATTTTATATAAAAAATAAGGTGTCAGTGATGTAGACAATTTTAGATGCTTTTCCTCTCATGGTTAAGAGATCAATTGAAGATGATACTGCAAAAGGGAAGCTTTAAGACGGTTTTTTTTTACATTGGTCTAGTGTTTAATTACATGTTTATTTAATTTCAATCACCCCTCGAGCTTATCATTCTCTGACCCCCGCCGGTATCATCTTTGGGAATGGGATATTGTTTGGGATACGTATATTCGAGTAATGTTTTTAAAGCCGCTTTATGCCTTTCCCAAATGATACCACATGCCTCGGTGTTACCAAATTGCAGTGCATCGAAATGATCAGTATAATTTCTTAAAAGTTAATCTGCGGTATTCTCCGTTACCTTCGAATCGAACCGATGTAGCCATTACGTGGTCGTAATAATCTTTATTGTGAAAAAATTGGTCGGAACAACAAGGTACGAGAGCTTACGATAAATGTTGGCCGAGGACGTGCATCCACTGAACATGAGCTGGAATTGATTTCCGACGAATAGCTATTATGGGCTGAATTACCATAAACACAGGTTACAAAATCCCGTATCCCTGACGGGTTCTGACTCGGATAATTTAAGTGTCGGTAGTCGCACTAAAAAGTTTTTTTTTCTTGTGATTTAAGAAATATATTTAGTCAAATTGCTAAGTGTGAGCTTAAATCAGTGTCTTCTCTTAAACATCGCGACATTAATTTAGGAATACCACCAACATCGTTAATGATGATTGGTCATTTAATTAAATTATGCATATTTGTGGATTTGAGATAGTTTTAAAAGTGAACCTCTTTGAAACATGTTTAATATTTGTACTTCCTGTTCATACCGGTATTTGATAGACGTTTAAAAAGTCTGCGATCTGGCTACTCCGAAGAAACAGTTAATATTAGACAAACCTGGATATCCATTATTATTTGCTTACAAAACCAAAACAATCAAGGTCTCCTTTAAAGAAAAGAGACCCAGAGCGCGAGAATAGCTGAAAGAATGAAATATGCAAGTCACAAAAATACAGATTTTTTTTTAGAAAAGATACTGCAACTAATAAAGCGGTAAACCCATAGGGTAAACCTATCTATAGTTCTGTTCCTCATCGCGGATTCAGAAGTTTTATGGGTTACAACTGGTTTGTGGTTACAATGTATCTTGTTAACCCTAAACACTGTAAAATGTATCTGTCTTGTTCTGTAATAGGCACTCCTTGGGTCTATGTGTTGGTATGTTTGATACGAAGAAAGATATAAACTATTTGGTATAGGCTACTAAATATCCCAAAAAACAAAACTAATTTCAGGAGAAGCCTCAGGGCAAACGCTAGCAAACAATAAATCTTCAACTTTTTCAAAGAATTCCCTAAAGTCTGCCACAAATAAAACTACTTTCGGCAGGAATTTCTCTCAAGTGAAGAACTTCATATGTAGACCCTTTACGAAATCTTATGGGGACAAGAATAAGAATGATAATTGATTAAAACTTGGGATTTCAAACTGGCTACAGGTCCTTGGTTGGCAGGCATGCGTGGACGATCATTTTCATAGCCATTATCTTAGGAACCGGTTCGTTTGGGCAAATTTTAAACAATGGCTGCGTCCGCGCATGTGACCCGCGCTATACGTGACCGAACACGGTTCCGGGACCATGCATCATGTTTATTTTGCTTTGTTATAGTTAATGTTGTAATATCATTTTAAATACGTTACCTATGTTTTTTAAGATACCTATTTAAAGGGTCGATTTTATCACTGTACATTGTTTTAAAAGCTTTGCTTCTGAATCTTTGATTGGAAGTAAATAATGTGTATGACAATGTACAGATTAAGTATCTCCTTTCAGACCACATATTTCAGTATTTTTCTCGGATTATACTGCTTTTGAAAGTGCATGCTCAAAAATAGTTCTGACTTCGCTGCCCTTTGTTTCGCTGCATCTTATTATCTTATTCACCAGTATTTGTATTGCAATTGTTATAAATACCAAAGGTAATTGATTATACATATTCATTATCAACAGTTCCCTCTGAGACTAACCAATGAATAATAATAAAGCTAAAGGTATTGAACCATGACTTTATGCAATAAATAACATGATACAATCTTCGCTCACTCTCCAGTGTAACCGCGGGTTTTGTTCACTATACTTTACTTATAAATACTTATATAGCTGCCTACAAAATTACTATTAACTTTCCTCCACTATTACTCTCGAAAACCCGGTGGAGATTAGCGTCCTCCATTTAACTTATTCGTGAGACCCATCTAAACCTATCGGAGTAGATGATAGACTGTAGGACATCGAATAATTAATTTTGTTTTATTTTTATTTTTAGGGAGGCTATAATTTATTCGAAAGATCTTTAAAAACAACGACTAAATATTTTTTTTTTTTTAAATAATGAACAACAATTAATGATAAAATTAACAAATATGTTCCTTTGCTTTATAGGTAACTGTTTTACTAAATAAATAATTAAAATAAATCAGCAAGAAAATAAAATTGACAAAGTGTTCATAAATTGACGCAAAATCTAGAAATATTTGTAAAATAATCTGCATGATATGCTTTGTACCTTTTTTTTTAATACTCATAATGTACTTCTCATGCAAATCGGCTTTATGTTACATGTTTTAGGTATTATGAATTTATGAGCATAGGTGGTTTTAAATAGTTCACTGTTTTAAATACATATTAGTCTCTTTCACTAATTCAAATGGTGACAGTGTTGTGACATTTCACATGGATGAAACATTACAATATTTCGGTATACGATAATCTGACCATTTAAATGTTAATATCAACGAAAGCTGACAAATTGGATGGGGTACATATTTACTTGAAATCAACACCAAGGTTTTAAGTTGTTAGAATCTACATTTAAATTTTGTTTGGTATTTTATTGTAATACATCTCTTATGGGATTATTTTCTCACACTTTTTACCTTTAATATTTATTCCAGGTGCTTCATCATAATTTTTCTTACTAGGTATAATTTCCAGCAGTCAATCATGCTTTAAACAGGGTGAAATTGATATCATTTGCATCCTTTTAAACTAAGAGTCTACCCATCAAACTGAACAACTCTTACTATGGGAGCAAACCGATCGGAGCAACAAAAAAAAAACAGCTGTTCCATACTAAACTGCAACGCCTACCCGACTCAAATGTATGCAACAGCAGATTTTTTTTGTGCTCCGATCGTTTTGCTCCCGTATTAGTTGTTCAGTTTGATGGGTAGACTCTTAGTTTAAAAGGATGCTAATGATATCAATTTCACCCTGTATGTACCCTGTATGAACCGGTATTAGCATTACTTGTTGAACTTAGTCTCTTTAGTTAGGGTATGGAATCATCTTATGGACTGAATATTTAAAATCCTTTCTCTCTTTTCTTCACACATAATATTTTATTATAAAAGGTTTTCCTCATACGAATTCGAATACTTCGAAACTTAACAAAAGAAGTTATTTTTGTAACAATTTTCTGCAGATGCATTCCGATCGTCCATTTTGCCGGACTAAAGACTGGCACGAACCCTCTTTTTATCTAAATCTTCTTTTTTATTCAAAGAAATATCGACAGCTTGACCAAGACTTCGCTTTTGTCAGAAATCTGTTAAAAAAAAATTGCAGAAGCTTTTGGGAGTTCCAAAAAAGAAATAAGTGGATAATCTTTTAGTAATATTTAAAAGGCGAGGGAGCTTAGACTGATGCTTCTAAACTAATAATAAACGCGTTGGTCATCAAAGAGCTCAAATAATGCTCAAAATAAATAGGAATAATATAATATCTAGCAAACATTAACTTGTAAAGAAACTAAGTTACGAGACATGAAAATGTATAATCACATATAATATCCTAATTTATTACCTTCTCCACCAAATGACTTAGTTTCTTAATATGTGTAATCCAAAATATAGTAAAAGCGTAATTTAATTGTGTGAATTACAAAACCAAGTCCCATTTACAGAAACATAAAATATATACCATTTCGATGTCCATTAGCAAATAAACTGGAGCAAGTACATCTATTTATTCAATTAACTTCTCTAATGAATCCGGCAGTGGGTTACGAAACAGTATGTTGTGTCTTGATTTATTTATGTTGTTAATGTTACTAGCTCTTTATGTAGGTAGGTATACATCTTATTTGGCCCGAATTGTGGTTGTTGGTTATCCTTTTCCCGTAAAATGATGTTATCTAAAAATTCTTACTCTGTGATTGCTTGTTAAGTAAGTAGGTATATCTAGTTCTAGACGTTATTTAAGGGAATGATCAGACCATCAAACTTAACTGATTTCTCTATGCAACTAAAGTTGAATTCGCGAAAAAAAACAGCTGTTTCATACAAAACTGCAATCCTACTCGGCTGAAATGTTGGTATGGGACAGCTGTTTTTTTTTTCCTATTTCATTGTTAGTCCCATAGAGAAAGTTATCCAGTTTGATAGTCTGATCATACATTAAATAACCGTCAATATATAAAATTGTATCCTATGTAATTTAAATGGTTATTAAAGTAGTTTTCGCTTTTCTTATTAAGTAACTTTTTCACACTTAATCTTATCTTCCTGTTAAATGTTACTGAGATCAGTTCATTAGTCAAGACTTAGCAATCAAATAGACGGATGCCCTCTTTGGGACGTATAAAAATCTATCACAATTAATTGTTTTTGATAAAAATAATAAGGCTTTCTACATTCACCATTCTCTTTCCTATACCCTTTCATTTAAGAATTTTCTACCACCAATATATTGATGGAACCTACAATGTAACCAACCACATAACCATCAACATCAGACATACCGGCTTCTAAGAATACCGGTCCTTAATCACCAACTTTATGGACTCCATATAACGAAAGCACAAAAATCACTCAAGTCAGCGACCAACCCCATCAGAGTTGTTCGCTCAATACAATTATCATTGCCTTTAGAAATACCTCGTCTAATCTCTTTGTACCTTAGTAATAAAGATCAGAGTGGCTTGGGTAAGGAGACTTCTCGTCTGACGGAGACTTTAATGAACTTGCGCTTGCGCCGTATAAGGCGTTCGTTTGTTGGTCGTAATCGCCTTAGCAAGATATCTGTATCAAATCGCATTGTGGCTAACGATGTGGTCTTAGACTTGATACATTTTAATGTATCTTGTATGATGTATGGAACTAGGACTGATGGATATTGTTGCATGCCTATAATGGGGGAAGCGAGTTTAATAGAGGGTTTTGTTTGATAGAACTGGAAATTCATGTTGATTTTATTGACAGGACGAAAAAGATTGTTTAAGCTGAACGTGGTAAGGTAAAATATGGGTATGAAGGTAGAAACATATTCGTAAAAATGTTGGTACTGATGATTCATGACAGTCTATGGAAAAGTATGAATAAACATATATGCGGGACTGACCTTCAAACAAATGATCTATATACAGAAAGTGGTAGATAATTAGATATACATAGAAAGGTAATGAAATTATCACTAAGGTTGTGATTAAATAAATAAATAAATAACGCTCACAGGCACATACATTGTAATGATCCCAAGTAAGCCTCAGGCTTTTTGTTATGGGAATCATACAACAACGGCACAAACATATAACATCCATGACCGAACCGGGATTCGAACCCAGGACCTTGGTTTGGCAGTCCGGCGTGGTAACCATTACACCAACCGAGTTGATTAGGATTGTTCTAGATTTAAATTCAAAAAAATGTAAGTAAAAACGGAATTTCTTGTTTAGAGTGGTAGTTGGTAGACCACTTTTTTGACCGACTGTATTTAATTCGCAATTCCTTCTCGGAGTGGTTAGAAACGTCGATACAACTATCATTTTATACGTTACAGATGTAGCAAGGTTCACTATTACCTACCATAAGTAGGGCTTCTAAATGGTATAATAGAATTATATAGGTACCAAGTTGTTTCCTGAGGTTTCCTACATAAAAATATGTTGGTTTCTAGGAACAACAATAGTTAAAACCACAATGTTCTTAGAACATCTTAAAATAAACATAAAAAGACCGTGCACAACGAGTGTTATTTTACTTTGTCTTTACATATCATTTCCCAAATCTTGATGACTGGCTATAAAGTACTTGAACTTCACATTTAAACCATCATTCATTCAAAAATGAACTTTAAACGACAACCTAGAAAATATATTATAAGTTTAAACGAAAGAGTTGTTATTCATACGTGAAAATACACCTGTGCATATCTCGATACAGTGAAGCACGTCTCGTTTCGACCCCCATGCTTTATCTACCGTCTCTATGTCTTAATGGTCCCACTAACTGTACCATAGTGGTATGACGGTGGCAAGACTACACTAAGGGTTAAACTAGAACATTTTGTTTGATGAGAACATGAACGACACGACAATAAAGGAATGAAATATCTTGTTGAAAAGTAGCATTAAAATAATAAAGATCTTAATTATACAGTTGTCTTTATAAAGATTGAAAGAACTGAGAAGGAACGTAAAGATAACAGAGATTCTAACGATGTTAAAATATTTAAGTCTTTTATTGACGAGCACAATAAAAGATTTGCAATGAATAGACAAGAGAATGTATTCAAAATAGACAATACATTTTAAATCACTGCTAATGAACCGTTTCCTCTTAGACGAAAAAACTCAATTAACGATCATACGCGTACTCCAAAGCTTCGCCCAAATCTTAACAATGCACCATTATTACGAAATGATGAATCGATACATTTAGTAAGTCATTCAGAACATGGCTGTAGCAATAGGTACAGCCATACAAATCTGCCACCCAAACGTGCATGTTCTTACACGGCTATTCTTGACGCGTAACACGAGCTATCAATCTAAATGTTACAACATATAACTGAAATGTTAACTATCAATTATTTCTTCTAATGAAATAATAGAGGCAGAGCGTCACGACTTAACGGATAAGTATGACTTGTTAATGTTTTAAGAGATAAGGATCTTGGCTTGTTATTGAATTGGAACGTATCATTTTGGTTTGGAAATTGACGTTATAATAAAATTCGCTGACACGTTTAGAAGAAGAAGCATGTGGTTACTTGATGACGGTGTTGAAGATACTGAATATATTCGGAAATTTACAAGTTTTTGTATATTAAAAGCTATAGGTTATGTGCACGACAGTTGAAAAAGGCAAAACGGGAGACTGCAATAAGAAAAACTTGGCTATATGATAAGCTAACTCCATCGAACTGAAGAAGGTATACTTACTGAAATATAATACCTGTGCATCCTTTTCTATGTACTGTTGTTGATGACCTACCCACTAATATCAATGCAATATTATTAAATAACAATAACATTGAAATTGATTGCGATAATGTTTCTGAACAACTTAACGAAATGCAAAAACCATTAATTAAAACTAAGACAAAAGGAAGACCTTTTGAACACATTTCAAAACCATGTCATGAATTGCATTGTTCCTTACCACCATTCCTTAGTACTAATGACGAAGCTTGTTTTACCCACTTTCTCTACTTCATTACATACAAATAAGTCTCATAACATACATCTTATGCATGAGTAACATGAAGTAGAATGGCTTGGTTTATGGTACTTCGTACGATGAACTTATCATAGTTAGCGTAGCACGCAATTCGTGAAATGGATCCGCGTATGAACAATAGTGTGTAAGTTTTGTCCGCATGATGGTAGGGTCGCACGTTTGTGATACTCTCGGTTTTAATTGACTGTGCGTAAGTCTGTTACGTATGATTACACCTGTAAAGTACATATTGTATATTATGTGCTTTTTACTCAGACGTTGTATTGTCGGGCCTTTGATAAAAATCCGAATTAGAGCTTTTGGGGTGAGCTTATTTTTCGTGTTCTTAAATAAATGATATCTTAACCCGATGGTGCGATATAGTTTAATATTGAATTCTATTTTTGATTTTGCTATTCAAGTTGTTTTGTGGTTTTTAGTGATCTATTAAATTGAAGTCTGCTTATGATACGTTTAATTCTTTTTTTAGACTAAGAAAATCCACTGTTCGAACTGTCCTCGTTATTTAACATTACAAGTATAATAATATTAGAATTCCTTCAACATTCTTTATCTAACAATAGATCTATGCTATCTCGATAAAAAAAAAAAACTATCTGTCGTCACTACATCTTTGAACACTCTCGATCTTTGAACTCCTAATAGAAAATTATACTCTTCACATTTCGTCATTTGTCAGTCATCGTATCGTTTACAAGATGTTTATTCTACATACTTTATTCAAAGGTCACGGACCTGCCGGCTAATATTTTATGTTGTTACGTGTTTTTGGGATGCTTCTTTATAAAAAATGATGTGTAACCTAAGCCTGGCTTCGCATGTCGAACCATAGCATAACAATTTGAGCTGGTGTTTATTTTGGCTATTTACTCGTATAAGAGTTATAGCTATGGAGTAGGTAATGGGGCAATGCAACTTATTGTATTTGCGGCTTTTTCGTAGGACTGAATTGAGTTTTAATAAGTCTTCAATAAATTCAGAAGTCAAATGGTTTCATTTCTGTCTGTTTAGCATTCTTAAAGATCCGATGCCTCTCAATCTCTGCAAATTGTTTATATTATTTCAAAACATTCATAACTGCCACGTTAAAATCATCTTCAGAGTTCAAAACACCGATCTTTAAACTCTAAATGTAACTTTAGTTAAATCAACTCTTAATTTTTTATAATTTCATGGCAACAAAGCCAAACGTGACCGACTGCCTCTCAACATCTCGAGTCTACAAAAAAACCTAATTTAGGATTTAGATTACCGCGCGGTACCATGACAAACCGACAGAAAGTGTTTACTCAGCTCAGCATCGCCGTTTATCCATGCACGATCTGTTAAAATGTTTAAAATCTACGGCTATTGTCATTCCTTGGTATCAAACGGTATATTGTTGGTTTTTCGTTTAAACTTGCTTTTAATGTTACGTTCAAAATTACATTGTTCGATGATAGTATTTACGATTCAAGGTATTTATTTCTCAAGAAAGAATACAATTAACTTAAAATATTGAGAAATACAAGTTATATTTTATCAAGATCAATTTAAACTTTAGATATTACCATGATACCTACATGAAGAAGTGAAAAACTGTACCCAGCAAGAAAGTAGTAACTTTTCAAGCTAGTAGATGTATTGTAAACTGTCCTTAAACTTGTGCAGAAGAGTGAAGAAAAATTTATGTTCCCTTAATGGAGAAAAAAAAACATGAATGACGTCCAAGATTGAAAGAGACAATAAAATAAAGTACCTACATCTACTAAGAAAACTGAAAGCCGCAAAGCAATCGATGTTCAATCGATGTCAACCACAATCAATTAAAATTGCAAAGCACGCGATGCTTATCCTATTACTCAGGCTGATTTAAAATTCTATAAATCCACAATACCCAACAACTATAATTTCCAATTAGCTTGCCCCAACGTTGGTTTGTACGACTGTATGTCAATGACGGACAATGGCAAGAGAGTCGCCGACACAAAAAGCAAGCGATTTAGTGCGATATAAACAACATTGTTGTCAAAATACACGGCTTAGTTGGCTCTTTATTGCTAACACCGCCTGTAGGTGGAACATTTGCTTGCATAGCAACTATAAACTTGGATCTTAATGGTGGACGCATATCTTCCGACGAGACATTGATTGCGCTGAGTGTCGCTTGGTAGGATTAGATTATTGCATGTGTAAATATGTTTTTGTTGGTTAAAATGTATTAGGATTTGATTGGAGGCTTTTTACATGAATATAGAAATTTATATCTCATGGATAATTGGAACTATAAACGAGTTCTGGACTAACGATAGCACATCAATCTTACCAACATTTGTGGACTATAAAGCTCGAAACATAATATTCAGCAGTGGACGATCGATAACAAGCTGATCATAGGCGTAGTAGTAGCAAATTTACTAACCCCTTTTAAATTAGAATGTAAGCTGGTGCTTTTATGTGAGTGGCTTGTATAAGAGTTTAAAATTTTGATGCTTAGTAATGTAAAAAATTAAATGTGTCAAAGATTTTCAAAAAAATTTAGATTTTTGGAACGCCAATAAAATATTCTTGACCATAATGAACTGATTGACAACTGAATGACACTGTTTAAAAATGACAAACAATTTAATAAAGATGTTCAAAACCTTTATAATAGACAAGATGTAACATTAACGAAACTGTGATAAGTGACGCCAATTAACAGAATAGGGAGAAAAACTTTCAACTACAACGCATCTACGGGAAAGACCATTCCACATGACAAAGTCTTTAGAACCAAACCATTTTCGTATTAAAAACTTGAATATAAAAGTTTTATTAAGGGACTTGCTTCAATGGAATGGAGTATAACAAATATATGACGTGACATTTAGTAGTACTTAAACGTTAGTGCCTGTTAAATAGACGCATCAGTTAAAACGCGGTGCAGCTGTTTAAATGTATCTAATTAGAGTTGATAATACTTGCCGGAAAGTTGTGAAATAGGTAGTTGAGCTGCAGCTTTTTGGTTGTGACCATAAATATAAATTGTCGTAACGTAAATTTGGTTATACAGTGACTTTTGATGTCGTTTTGCTTGTAAAAGATGCTTAGTAGGTATTTTTATAGGACCGTGTTGTATGTTCTGAACTATATCTCCTAATGCAAAATGATTCGATACATGACATTGATGGGGTCGAAAATGTAGCGAGCTTACCCAGAAGAAGCCTTGTAATCGCTTGGAAATACTTACTGACGCAGGTAGGGCATTCCACTCCTTGGCTGTGCGCATTATAAAAGACTGACGAAAGAAGGCGCTTAGTCCGAATATGTGGGATGTCAACCAAGTTGGGGTGATATCCCACGGTGCCCTAGATGTTAGATAGTAGAAAGGGGAAGGCGGAACGAGTTCATGTACTTAGATCCTGCGCACAATCACCGAAGTGAACTCTGTAGAAGACCGACAAGCAGGCACTCTGCGGCGGTGGGCTAGGCTATAAAGCTTGGTCTCCACCAGCTTACTTTCGCCAATGAGCCTCCTGGCTCTGCGTTCAACCGAGTCTAGTGTGGCTAGTTGATACTTGGCTGAGCCATCTCACAGGTGGCAGCTGTAACACAAGCAAATTGTATGATAAAGTTGAAGAAGCGGACGATGCTCTTCTACATGAATCCCGTACGGATTGGCTGAGATAGAGGAATGCTGATAGGTAAATAATAGTTTATGTAAAAACCTACCAAGTGAATGAGCATATCTTAAAATATAGTCTTTAAATCAATCGTTGTTATAATCTGAAACTATCAATTATTATACTGTCACAATCTTTTGATTTTGCTAGAATCGTACGTAATTAAAATGCCATCCTAGGAAACTAGGATCATTATTATTCATATCAAAGATATAACAATTGTTTGTCAGTTCTCTCATACAAACACGGTAACGTATTGTTCGGAAATCTGAATGGTTGAACCTGTTATTACCAGTAATGTCTTAGCATAAACTGAGCCGAAGTTCACCGAACGAACACGACACGCCCCGAAGTTGATCGATGGTTGGATGGTCAAATGCGCTTGAGACGACGATGTTCAAAATTTTTAATTTTCCATCACCTTCGTCAGGTATGTTTGGGTATTATATTTTGAATGGAAAAGATATGAAATCTTGTAGTAGATAGAATATCTCAAACTAGTCTAAAAACCATTTATGACGTTTTTGAGACTTCCTAGCGATTGGTTTCTGTAAATCAAAAACAAAAACTCATTAGGTTTTGGACATAATTATGGTAATTTCAGAACTAAAAAATTACTTTTATCTTACAAAAGTGTAACCATTTCTTTTATTTTATAAATAAAGACGGTCTCAACAAAAGAAGTTACAAAAACATCATTAAAAATACTTTCTCAAGGCGCAGGATAATTATTGCTGTGAATTAAAATTATGTCACGACTTCCTTTACTGACTGTTTCGTCTGCATAGTTGTTTCTTTCGTACAGAGTGTCCCAAATACACATAATGATATACATGGTGATATAAATCGCTTTGCAGCTTTTTACGGCTGATTTACTTCTCACCCTCTCTTTGCTTTTTCATTTTAGTTCTTTTGGATTTGGGATCCCATTGACAAGTTTTTCATTTTTTACATTGTCTGGGAATCTATAGTTTTTTAAGACTTTTAAGTTTAGAATACTATCTGAAGAAGCTTCACAGTCGAGATCAAATTACCTATAGCCGTCGACAAACAAAATTCCATCTTCAATAAAAACTGGTTTGGTCCATTTCTCCTAATCAAACAACAAACCTTCAATTTGTATTTAAAGTTCTATATTATCTATAACTTAAAGTATATTTTGGTATCGCTATAGCGTTCCATTCAAAATCGATTTATTCAAATCGGACTGTTACTAAGTAAACACTCGATGATGAAGTCTCGAATCGATTCCGTCGAATGTTTATTTTGTCTGATTCTTCACGCTTTTTGTGCCAAGTTCAACAGAGTCCATTGATCAGGTCATCTTGTCTGATTTGACTTTAAGTATTATGTCAAGAGCTTGAATTTCGTGCTTCTATATGAACTAATATTATTATTATTTTGCTCTTACGCTATGGTCTCTTATATCAAGATGTTATGTTAATGGAGACTGTTATTCTACGTTCAATCAGATTTTTACAGCTATAGTAACAAGGAAGTCTTAGCTGTTTTCGTAATTATTTTATAATACATCCTCTTCTCTAGTGTAAAGTGTTCAATTACAGCATGAATATGTCTAGGTGAATATATAACAAATACTAGCTATATTTTATGTAATATATTTTTAAGAAAATTAAGTTACTCTTTTTTGTTCTTTTCTATTATATTCTAAGAATCGTTGATCTTCCTTCTATAAAGATAGTGGCTTAAAAAGTAAGATTTTTTTTTGTTTGTTTTTATGTGACTTCATTTACTCATTTATGATAAATTGTATCGTTTAAATTGCATTTTAAAGTCACTTAATTTTCAATATTTTCTTCCTCCTCATATAATGACACTTAGGTTCCTACCTACATTCTACTTTCTAGCCAGAAATGTTATGAAATTAAATCTGCTTGATTATTTATTTGTAATTGCATTTACAATATTTAAATTTGCATTGATTGAGTGCTCCCAAAAATTTAATTTAACATGATTATTTCAAAGATATACAAGCAGAAAATGGCATCGTTAATGACTATAAAACTAAGAATCCCAAAAACTTCTACAACATAATACGGAGCGGAGCAATCTCATAAAAGTCAAATTTATTATCAGCTACTTAATTCCCAATCACTTTACGTCACATACCAGTCTAGTAACTAAATTTATTAAAAAGATAATAACAGACTCGAGATATTTATACTGTATAAGGCCGTCTAATTTGAAGGAATATACATTTAACTAATTATGTATTCTTGATATCTCACAGCTCTAAAACAAGTGCTCAGTTTGAATGTTAATAAATTTAAAATAAGTTTCGGTAAACCAACACGGGATTTGTTTGGGGCAAGTTGGGAAACATTAGCGATTTGAAAGACTGGTAAGTCACTTACACAATTCCAAGAAAAATAAACATACCATCTTTAAGCTTCAAATTGTAGCTGGAAAATGATAAGCTACAGGAGAAATACGGAAAGAATAGAATAGAGTATGGATTTGTAGGACTATAGTAAAAAAGTGTATTTTGAAGCTTATTAACACAACAAGTTAAAAAATACAAAGAAAAGCGAGCACGATTGTAGTATCGCCATATCGTAAATTAATACGAATAAAACAAAATACCAATAATTAAGTAAGTCTTCTATAACTTGAATCTGGTCAAGGTTATAAAATGCGTTAATTCGGTGCCAATGGCCGATTATCGGTCTCATTTGAATAAACCCCCGCAATTGCAAGCATTAAGAAAGAAATTAAATGAACAATGTTTTGAACAGACTAAAGCTGCCTCAATATAAACCGATCAATAAGTAAAAAAAAACTATCGATGAATAATCAAACTCACATATTCTAACTGACAACCGTAAGACCGTAAGGCTGGCAAGAATCTTCGTAACATCTAAAAACTTCATTCTAAATGCAGTTAATCAGCATCTCGTATCACATCTTTATCTTCTTTTTTTGGATTTTAATACAGTTCTGTCACTAATAGCTTTAACTCCTCTTCAGGATTACTCGGATCCTAGCGGCTTAGTTTAGCTTACTCATTGGATTGTATGTCAAAATAGGAGCGTAACGGATGAAGCCGTAGAAGCTTACTTTATACTCATTTCGAACCTATTTATTTGTCTTCAAAATTATACGGGATGAGTATTGGGTTGGGTCTTAACTGATAAAAATCTTTTGAAACGCACTGGAATGTTTGAGTTAGCATAGAAATGGGACTTGAGATTATTTACAACTGACTATTTTAAATATAGTTAGTATTTCCGGGTTAGATTCAATAAACTATGGGACATTTTCGACAAACTTGTTTCTGTTTTAGTACACGATTTATGTTTGACCACTTCTCGTTGTTTTACAAGCAGTAATTGGAAAATTAAACGTGGTGAAGTAAAATTAGATTAAAAAAAGAACATAATAATATTCTTATAAATAGTTACATGCAAACATGAATCCATACATTTGAATGCTTACCTTGTTAATTGCAACAGAACTGTTAAACATTTTAGTAAAATAGAGATTTCATAGGTTGCTATTAAGATAGCGATATTGACTATGATGACTTAGGTACAGAAATTTTGACGCCTACATGGCGTGCGTGATATGTGATACACTAGGCATCTAAATCATACAACGCAAGATGATATCATCCAATAAATAACCGAAAACAAATCCGTATTTGTAAATTTACACAATAAACCTCCGCAATAAAACATAATAAAAGCGTCGACTTGTTAAAATATTCGATTCCATACAATAACTTTATCGGTGCTAGGCAATAAAGAAATTTGAATATGACCGCGGCTTTTTGTATGGCTTTTATTAATGTTGATCCATTAACGGGCTTTATTGGTGAAGAAAAAAACTCGTTTGGTGCACAAATTGGTCTCCGGATAAATGGAGCTATGGACGTTTATTGAAGTGAAATCTTTGATTTTATTATTGGATAATTTAGTAATTTTTACGAATAGTTTCTAATTATAGGCGTATTAGGCTTAATATTATCATTCTTTGACTTAATTGTGTAATGGGTTAATTTACGTTGTAGTTTGTCTTGCGTTTATTGATGCTTATCGAAAAGCAGAAACAGCTAATTATCATTAGCTAAGAACAGGCCTCTGCAGTGTTTAAAAAGCCTTTTTCCATTATGAACTATGCTAATTCGGTCGCATCCAAATCTCCACCTTCTATTGTCACTTCTTTCTTGTCTGAACCACCATTTGGTTAAAGCTTTGCACCACCTGCCATCGTATCACGTGTGTAAAATTGATATAATTATGGCATGGATATGCAATAGAATGGCACAATAATTTCTGTATTTGAGATGTGTTGTGTCTAAAAACGTTATGATTTTCTACTTAAGTATTTTGCTTGTAATTTTGTAATAGTGAGTAGGTAGGTTAATAGGTTTGTTAAACCGATTCTATTGATATAATCCATCTTATTACAAAACATAAAATTGTATAATTAAGGTCCCAAATTCAAAGGTCACACGATGGCCGCTATCTCCTCATCAAAGTCTCAAAAAGACGCTAATTACATACAAAAAGGTCTGATCCCTTTTAATCATGACAGGTTGAAGAACCGACTCGCTGTGATCTTAGGATTATTCCATCATTATGGTCATTCATACTGTTAAGTAGTGATACAAAGGTTCTGGAAAATAAGGATTTGGTTTTGGATCTGCTTATCATTTTATTTATGAGTCATCAAGTTACGTTATTTTTGACAACAGTTATTTCTGTTATTATCTCGCTTGCCTTATTTCTGTACCTTTTCTTGTACATGTTAATTCTTTTCTTTTTCTTTAGATTTGAAAACATTAGTGTCTTGGGTTATATAAATGTGTGATTTACTCTTGTATTGTTACATTCAATCTCATCTAAACTTCTCACGACAGTAAAATCAAATCTTTAAGATCCATACCCAGTTCTATTATCTCATAAAGTCCTTCCCATACTCAATCATACCGGACAAATATCATCAAACTAGTTATGGTCACTCGTGATGCAACAACTAGGTATGCAAATTGTCTGTGCGGGCGCAGGGTCATAGACCTCACTGTTTGCGCAGCATCAGTCTCGCGGCCCTATTGGTTAGCTGGATCGATTCGTAACGTGAACTAAGGTCAATGTCGACGTGCTGTCGATCGCTACCGAATCTAATTCTTTAGTGTCGTTATTGTCAATAGCTTTAAATACTGCTTCAATATTATGATCAGTGTCATGGTCGTCGATGTTGATGTATTAGCGAGAAGGAGTTGCAGTAGTGGTTGTGAGTATGGACTTATTTGGTCATAGATTGTACTTGTCAGAGAGTAATAATTATTATGCATTGATGTTGCGTAGGGATAAAGTGTTCTAACTTCTGCTACTTCTACCCTCTTGTAGTCATATTCAAACACTTAGTATTTTTGTAACAGGTATTATTTGTAAACAAAACAGTAGGTTTCAAAAAGTTTGGATTTAGTATTTTGTGTAGTCCCCTGAGGTTAGGCCTGTGGCCTGCAGTGGGATGTATATGGGCTATGATGAAGATTATAATTTTTTGTAGTTTATAATGTCTTTAAAATTATTGAATAAACTTATTCTCCAACGTAAAGGGAATCGTGGGCCATCAAAATCGATAACTCCATCTCTTGCACCTAGAACGGTGATCGCGTCATATTAAACCATTATCTTTGATCGCATCTTACACATGAACCGCCCACGACCTCGACATTAGGTGCGCGAGCGCAACATTGACGCGTGCTTTCGAATTGCTCGTCTTGATCTATGGGACTATCAAAATTTGACATTATAATATCATTAGTGAAGTTTGCTAGACTTTATTGAAATAGCGTATTTTCATTTAGGCAAGATTCTTCAATATTTACTTCACTATTAGGGAAGTTTATGTAAGTCATATTTTGATCTCTTGTCTTGTCACCGTGGCGTTCGTTTTAAGATATAATTTAAATGCACTTCTGATACCTTTACAAATATGACCCTTAGTGCGCGAAACAATTTGATTACATCTCTCATACATATACAGGGTATAAGGAAAAGTATCATTAACCTTTAAACAACATACTCTATCCATCAAATTGAACAACTTTTACTATGGGAGCAAACTGATCAGAGAAAAAAAAATCTGCTGTCTCATACATTTGAGACGAGTAGGCATTGCAGTTTAGTATCGAACAGCAGATTTTTTTGCTCTGATCGGTTTGCTCCCATAGTAAAAGTTGTTCAGTTTAGTGGGTAGAGTATGTAGGTTAATGATACTTTTCCTTAAACCTGTATAATCATGATAATAATTAATATGCCTACTTAAAAAGGTGACAATATCAGACATATCGTTCGCAGAGTCAATAAAACCCTAATTATTCCTCGACGCAGCTTCATTACGTGTTATAAAATGAATAGTATATTCCCATCTAGATTGAGATCCAAGACAACCAAGATTATAAATGGATTTGACCTTATCTCCAGCATAGAAGGTAAATTTTCTGAGATTCTGACTACTGGAATTACTATTGGGTGAAATATGTCGCAAGAAGCTATTATGAGATTTAAGATAATGTTTAACTTTATGAATGTCTAAGCTTAGTGATAATATCCTTGAGTCGCTGATTCTGATAGATAGTTACATGTATCGGCTTATTGATTTTGATTAGGTATTTGAAATAGCAATGTTGTGAGTTTTCGGGCTTTAAAGATATCAGACATAAAGAATAAGCTTTCTTTCGGAATTATTTCCAAGAAAGCAAAGTTTCGGACTACTACTATGAATAATATGAACTCTATTGAGAAAACGGTCATGAATTAATGTAATAAGAACATTCACCATAATCGGAACTATTTTGATGCATGATAATAACCCCAATGCGGGGCCCAGGCCTACCCTCAAGGAGGGTGTACGTCAGTCCACCACGCGTGCCCAATGAGGATTGGTGGACTTTACATACGCATTAGAATTTCTTCTTCAGCGTATGCAGGTTTCCTCATCATGCATGATAATGATAAATAACAATTAGCTTTCTTTAAAAAATAATTATAACTGTTGTATAATTGGATTTCTAATAACCAAATCTTTTGCTGCAAAAAGATATCTAGCATAGAATCGTTTTCTAGCAGGTACAAATTATTACTCCACTTATACTCCAGTTTCATTTCTAAAGTTCTTAACACCAGGTATTAAGCGTTCATTTCCTTTAAAGAAACCAGCCATTTAAGCTTCTGAGAGAATACTATGATTAACGATAGACGTTCGTAACTAGCCGTTAGTTTACTGTTGTGTCTACGCAAATCAAAGTGAAAAGTGGCGCAGCACGCCCGTGCAATTGTCTATCTTAGATCAGTTCTTAGACCCTACTATTTGCAAAATATCCACGTGAAGTCGAATGTATTTCGTTGCATTTCAATGGATTATCCAGTTCGTTGGCAAAAAAGACATGAAATATATATATGATTAAAAAAGGGGAAAATTCGATCAAAAATATAAAAAAAAAAATTCAAAAATTGGATTTCGTTTCTGAACTATCAAAATATTACAGAGGATGACGGTTGAAAATAAACTGTCATTGGTTTTGGAGTCCATTTGTGGCAAAAAAATAATTTCTATAAAAAGGAAAAATATCTCTTTTTGTATTTCTACCTATACAGGGTGAAATTAATATCATTGGCATCCTTTTAAACTAAGAGTCTACCCATCAAACTGAATAACTTTTACTATGGGAGCAAACCGATCGCAGCAAAAAAAATCAGCTGTTGCATACATTTGAGTCGAGTAGGCATTGCAGTTTAGTATGGGACAGCTGATTTTTTAGTTGCTACGATCGGTTTGCTCCCATAGTAAAAGTTGTTCAGTTTGGGGTAGACTCTTAGTTTAAAAGGATGCCAATGATATCAATTTCACCCTGTATATATGTTTCACGACGTATATTGTGTCTACTGCATGTGACTTAAAAGTAAAGCCGGGCTCTTTAACACTGGGCAGAGATTGGAGACTGCAAGTGAAATGAGAAAATTCTGAATAGCTAAATAAAAATTCTGCCTGTCCTCTCAGGAAAACAGTCGTATGCAATATGATATGCTAAAATAATTTATCATCTCAAAACCTATTTCAATTTTCAATGCCGACCTTTCAACTGCGGTAGATGGAACCAATGGTTAGGGCTTGGCCAGGTCGGAATGGGTAGCCCGGGGCGGTCGGCGCGGACGCGAGGCCAATAGCAGAGGGAATGCCGGCCCGAGGGGCTCCCATGCGAGGGCCAGCTCTTTCCCACAAACTGCTTTGTTGGCTATGTTTTGGTGTTTCAGGGAAATGGTCAAAACTTTACAGAATGGTTTAAAGAGGTTAGAGATAAATTAGAATTGGTAATCTACTTAGGGATAAAGCTTCTAAAAAAATATTCCATAACAAGTTTTGAGCAAAAAATTTTTCAAATTTTGGTTGTTTATTGAATACAGAAAAGTATAAGAATTTAGTTTTCTTTAAAAATTATCAAATACCTAACCCTATTTTTCATATAAATTGTGTGTGTCAATTTCCACGTTTGTAGAATGAAAAGTAAGAAATAATCTGTATTTCATTTAATTATACGTATCAGTTATTGATTCTGTAGAAAATGGTTTCAGGTTTCGCTGACTCATTGATTAGTTGCATGAACAACGAAAGCTTTCAATGTCACTGGACAATTCAAAACAAGTCAATTTTAAATTGAATATGTACTTTATGATACAACTGCTGCTATCAATTCTCTTATTTAGCACATCAACATCGTAGAATATTTTCTCTACTACCTACTACGACAAGAGCAAGACAAGCCATCCATTTATCGAGCCCAACACTTAACTTTCAACTAGACCAGTAAGACCCGGTTTGTATCATACAAATGTTTATCGCCCCGATTTCTACTATAAATTCGCAGACCGTTTCTCCTTCTCACATACGTAAATAGATTGCCCAACGATACGTATGATAATCGGGACAAATTCAAGAGGCGTCTAATTTCACCAGTTAAGAGTCTCAAGCACGCCATCCCATCACAATGGGTTGACACGTGTTGCTCAATCGTTATTTATTTAGCGGATAACTTTTTAGGTGCTGGTTTAAGTTAGGAGCTTGGAAAGGTGCTTAAATACTTTCTCAATCAAAACAGAAATAAGATCTGTTCAACAGTTGAGGTACTTCGTATCTGGGACAATTCAATCGTCTGTAGTGAAATGAAATCCTTTTGTGTATTTATATCGTAGTTATTAATCAAATCATAGACCATGCAAATTACCTTGTAAGACTTCCCTAAAGCTTTACCAGATGCTGATAAAGCAACGTTTTCATTCCCTTTGCTGCTATCACAAATTACGACAATAGTAAAGCTATCCATATTGGTCTTAAGCTTAGCCAATGTCCTTATGTAGTACCTTAGACCCAAAGTACGCTATCGCTGACTTCTCCAACTTGTGTGGTTGGAGAATGGCACCACTATTTGCATATAATGCTTGAGCCGCGCGGCCACGAAGCGAGATCTGGAGCACAGATCGGACGTCGTGTGACCGGGACCGCTCATGTATCATAGCAGATTGGTACGATTCAATTCTAACTCCGGATTTTCCTTGAGGCTTACATTAGAAGATTTAGGAGTTATTGTGCTGTCTGGATGGTTAGAACAGTGTTCAGATTGGCTTAGTTTCTGTAATGCCAAGCAAGTAAGTAGTCCGGTATTTGTAAACATTAGCTTATGCACAAAGGCTCTTATTAAAAAAACTCAGACGAAGTTTATTGACTTTAACCTCATTAAAAAATAAAGTTCGCATCGTATGACTCACGGCTACACGGTATCAAACAACGTTTAGAATCGGAAGGTTTCAAATCTTGATGCTATTGCGAATACTTAAAGCTCAGAATGGGTTGAAACTGGTTTATGATATGAGCAAAGTATTGTGTGGTTTGAGCACATCACGTATTCTTGGGATTCTGTATGAGCAGCCGCCGGTATCAGAGTTGTTGCGCCGTTTAGCATGGTGACCTGACCCCAAGCGTGCTCGCCCGAACAATCTCAATGATCCGATATAAGATTAAGCGGCGTCCGTGAATGTTTCCATTTTGATTCCAGTGAGATGCTCGCTTGAACTCGCACCCGGATGTCATGTTGCATTTAAATTTCGTTCTCTTGTTGCCGCATTCAATCGTGAGGATAGCCATGATTGCCTTTGTGGCATAATCATAATTTTTCGCTGTCTCACGCCAGCTATAATACCTAGTTAAGATTTCAACAAAAAAATTAATTTACTAGTGTGACAGGCGAGTCGCGTGTTTTCCCGCGAATCAGTATTCTGGTCAGGCAACCGGCCCGGCTCGGCTTATTTACAACACGGGTGTCGAGCTACAAGTATCTTTAAGAAACAATTATGTTGATAAACTATTCGCTACTGTGTTCGTCAACCGTTACTGCTTGATCCGCGACCTTGTCTGTACCGTTGACCCCTATGGTTTAAGCTTGAGGTATTAATCACGATAGCGCCCCAAAAAGGCAAAAAAAGCCGACCAGTTCGAAAGTGAAGTCGCAGAGATACGAGGCAGTCGCTCGTTACTAAGCGTGCATTCGTTTTGTTCGAGCGCCCGAGGCCAATCATGTCTCGGTATAATAAAGGGTTGCGCTCGTCCTTTCGGCTGGCTTTTAGATTTATGGTCTCGAGGCCGAGAACGCCGCCGCCGCCGACGCGCACTCCATACGTTTGTCACACTATTATCACGATCGAATCGAAGCTTACATCAAGTTCACTCGGTAATTGCTAACGTGTGCTGTACCATATACGGTCGTTAGATTAAATTCCGTTGGTGCCGACTGACGTAATTAAAAAAGGAAGTGTTGAAGAATTATATATTCATCGTTTAAGTGCAACATGACAGGGTCACGCCCATCTCTATATTTATGCTGATCGAGAACTGATATCATCGATTCGGTTTTCTTCTTGTTACGTCGCTGGTGTATTGGTTTGGTTCGATTACGATTGATAACAATCGATTTCAATGGGTTATTTGTAAATTACACTTAGATGATTAACTGAGTTAAGTAAAAGTAAAGAATAGTAATTTGTTTTATCTAGATTATTATTTATCTAATTTGTATCACGATAATGAACTTAAACTCTGTTACGTTTGGTTAACTATTAGAAGTAGTTCTGAATTATCCTCACTATATTTATGCAGTCATATTATTTCACGGATGTATTAGCTACTGTATTAATGCAGTAATTCAGATAACTGCAGTCAAACATTGGCAACAGTTTTGCGAGATAATTTACCTATAATATTATTCTTGTATGCTAAATGTTACAAAACATTTTGTGTTCTGTGACATGATGAAGTTTCCTTGTGTGTGAAAACTCAAAGAACAAACATTTGTTTAGTAACATTTTCTATATAATTATGTTCTTGTTTACTAATGTCATTGTAATTATGTACATATATTGAAGTCTTATCTTATTAATAATTTCTAGATTGTATTCAATTTTCTTTTAAGCCTAAATTATATCTTACCTCTTCTAACCATTTACCTCTGTAACATTTAATAAATAATACACCTAACCAACCTTCGTTGTAAATTTGAACGTTACTCCTATTTTAAACACCTTGTCAGTTAGTCACTCCAAGTAGGGATCTTGGCAACAACAAAATATTCAATTAACATCTGTAATGCGTTAGCCTTATCTAAGATCAGGCGTCGATTGGCTCGGTTTAGACCCACCAGCATGTTTCAAGCTTCAACGCGATTCTTGCAAGCTGTTTAAGTGGCTTATTAATCTGGTTTGCTGCTTCATTTACTTTAAACAGCAGCTTACTGTGAGTTCGTTTTTAATCACCTTGTTTGAGTTTCTTTTCCATCTTCAATGGTTTCATTTAGTTTTATTGGTAATTATATCATAAGACGATGGGAATCGTATTCAATGTAAGTGTCTTAATTCTTTACACTCTAAAGTTTATTAAGTTATTGAAACTGACCGTTACTTTCTTTCTATTTGAAGGAATTCATTATGATTGCTGCAATTTACAGCAAATACCCACCTTAAACTATGTTGAAGTAATTAGTCCCAAAATAAAAACACCTGTTATGAAACTCGCTTGTTTATTCCAAGAGCGAATGCGTGACAAAATTTTATCGGTACAAAAATTTCGATCAAAACTCGCTGTAGCCTGGTATATAACTACTATAAATATAAAATATAGAGGCACAGGCTTTTGCACGTGTGTGTTGTAACTCGATCCCAACGTGTAGATAATAATTTCATATTGTCGGGGTCCCGATCCTCGCTTGCCTCTATACAAAAGGCAACCACAGGGGATGTCAAATGAATAGATGGATTTTGTCTGCTATATAGATTTGAGTTTTATGTTATGGTTTATTAACCTACCTTTTCTATACTAGCTGATATTTTGTAAGGTATTCTCAAAAAGAAAGGTGTGATCGTCGAATGTAATATTGTAAGAATCATGAAGGCTTGAGTTAAGAAATAATTACTTTAATTCTATCTCAAGGGTGTATGATGCTTTTTTTCCCTCTTACTGGTCTTCAATCGTCATTAAACTTTATTGAGGAACGATAAATAAACAGCACACATTTCCTCTCAAATAACGAAAAATGAGTGCAAACTTAAATCTTGTTTAATAGCCTCAGACAAACATACAGCCCGACCAGAAAGAGTAGAAATTAAATGAGGGCGCCACTGTCGCTTTACACGGCAACACTACACTACGACCTAAACTATTTTGATACTTGCTGTATTTACTCCGAAAGTTTATGCAAAACGTTATCTATGTTTAGCTAAATTTGGCTCTGACAGCAGCTAAATTTTACACCCAATATACATTTTAAATTTCAGCAACTACATGGCTAGCATGGCAGCGTGATATAGCACTATCACACCTTTGCTCTCTTTCTATTTGCGTGCGAACGAACGAAATAAAAGGCATGATATAGCCATATCACGTGTAACATGCTACGCCTCCTGTATTCTAGTTCTAGAAGAAAATAATGAAAACGCATATTACTTTATATTGTACTTTCAAATTATTTGTTTTTGAATACGATGTTTACTATTTTCGTATTTTCGTAGATCTGATATTTTACATTCCTTCTATTTAAGATTTCTATTTCTAGGCATGGCAGTTTTTTATCGATGCATTCCGGACAGAAAAATTTTGCGATATAAATGTTTTCCTGAAAACGATAAAAAAAGTAGGCAATCGATAAAATATTAACTAGTCGCAGTGAAGATAAACTAAACATGCAGGAATGACATGCAAGGATCAAAATTATGCGGTCCACGCATACAATAACGTCAGTTTTATCAACAAACGATCATAACCCCAAACGAACCAAACTCGAAAGAAAATGCCCTAAATGATTATTTTTCAGATGATAACTGACGATAATTGATATAATTACGCTGAAAACTATTGTTAAAAAGCAACATGAGAGTAAATTAATACCTACCATATCAGCAAATCGTTTGTAAACAACATCCAATCTATTCCAATTTTCCCCGCTTGATATACCTCCAAACATAACAGAAAATAACGTAGTAAATTACTAAACTTGCACCACTTTTTGTTACTTTATCCATTAGTAATAATAATTAGGACAAATTCAAATATTTTACGGTAAATTTTTATTTGAAATGCATAAACATGCATTTGAAATTTTGGTGATTGACAGTTTGACGTTTTCCATAATGTTGTCATGATAATGAAAAAGTTTAGTTCCGATTTATTTAATTTCTAGACTTTACGGTCGTACTGTAGTTAAACTAATAATGACAGTAATATAACAAACGTAGAAAATGATGAAGTAGGCAATAATCCCACAGTTTTCAGTAAAACAATGCACCCTTCAAATCGTTTTGAGGCATCAAACTATGAGAAAAGGCTACAAAAGTAGACGTTTTAGTTGAAAAGATAATATCTTTCCCCTTTGGAAAATATGACATAATATGAATAAAATAAAAGTGATACAATCAGAGTTATTTCATCTCTGAAACTATAAATACGAATGAACAATATTTCATGTAACTTACAAGTGTGTCGCGTAATCGCGTTATATTTGTTCAAGTGCGGTAATAGGTTCATTTCATTAGTTATCTCTTAAATAAATTCATTGGAACTAATTTATAGTCAACTTTATCTTGAGCTTCAACATGTTTTTGTAATAAATAATATTGTTCATATTTATGTATTAACAAGTGAACAGAACACTGTAATGACGGTTGATGGAGATGAATGGAAGAATCTGACATATTAACGCTGACCCCTAATCATGTGCTGAGAGCAGGAGGATATTGTTGATTTCTGTATTAACTATTATCTAAGCTTCAAGCTTTTAGATCTCTATGTTCTGATTTCTGAAAACGTTGATAAAATTGAACTTGAAACCTTTAATGATGGTGAACCTTGCTACAATTTATAGCCTTAAAAGGTGCAAGAAAAGTTTCTAACCACCTCGAAAGGGAATATGGTCGTGATGTTATTTATGGAAATACCTAAGTATAAAATAAAACTGAACAATCTTGTTGTTAAATTTGTTTGAGGCGTGTATTGTTCCACTATCACGCAAAACTGGTAGGCTTAGTATTTGTCAATTTTGTCATACTGAACAGTTTGCTATTGGAAGGTTGAATTTGGTATCTTGGAATTTAGAATATCTCTGGACTGCGTAAACCCCCCCTTCTCCCAAATCTTGAGCATTTGCTTTGTTTATATGATACTTCGATCCAGTTTGTTGACTGTTTATTTTTTGCAAATCTTAATCTTTCATCTTCAAAACATACAAAGTGCTTTAATAAAACACAGTCTCATTAATAACACTCAACTAGATTTCACCGGTCGTTGGTTTTGTATGGAACGATTTGCACCATAATGTCGGTGTCACAAGGTTTCACCTTGACGCTTGACGATCGAATTCGGTTCGTTCGTGTCATGTTTGTTGCTTGCTGCAGCATCTGACAGACGTATGTTCAATGGGGATCGGCGGATGTTGACGTGCGGGTTTTCAAAGATCAGTTTGGGTAGAGGCTTCGGAAGTTTCTTTAGGTAGAATATTACGGTATATTTTAGGTAGAATTTGAACGTTATGGAACGTCTCTTTTTCCTCTAATAAAAATTTTTGTTTTTGGCTATATTTGAACTCAAAGGGTCTTTGTTTTGGTTAAAATCTCTTACCTTTCTTACTATTTATATTACTGCCTGCCCTTGTTTTTTGGTACGTATTTTATTTCCCAAGATCATAACTTTATTCTTCTATTCTATTTATAGAAGTCATTGTTATTCTATCGTAGTGAAGTAAATCTTCTATTTTACTTAAAAATTTTTATCTTAAGTTCCAAAAAACCTAAGTCCTAACTTACCTACTCTATGAAAATGCGGAGCACAAGCTGCGCGCGCGCCTCACGCACACATGGACAACGCCGCGCGTCAATGTGCGCGTGCGCGTGGGAACGGGCGCGGCGGACGCGTGCGCCGATTGTGACATGCGCGTATTGTGCATTATTTAACAAATCGTCTTTTTTACTATCTACCTTGGCTTGATTTTTAAGGCCTTTCTCTGATGCGATCGGATGGACGATAGGTGACTTGCGATATTGCCACGATTGCAAGTTTTTTTTATCTTATTCCGATGTAGATACAGTCAAAAATGTGTGAGTCAGGCCAAAATTTTAAAGAGATCCTTGTCTTTTCAATGTGCTGTCTTTGGTCTATAAGAAGTAGTTCTTGATGGGAATACAGCATGTGACTGATTACATTACAATCAAATCCTTCCAGTATCTCAAACCTTTTCCTGACGGTATCATGCTTGCATAGATTCACTCTAGTTTAATCTTTTTTCCTAAAAGAAGAAAACTAGGATTGATGCTTTGACATTCGATTAATTGTTTTCGCTCACATACACAGTTTCAATCATAATGTTTAGATTCCAAAAACCATCTGCTTTGATTCCGAGCAGGTGTTATGGACCACCCTTTGCTCTTGAATTATTGATGAAGGATAAATATTATTGTATTGATACACGTTTAGATTTCTAATCAATATGGAATTGAATTCAATTTGACTGTTTTGTTTTAATTCCATCGAAGAGTTTTGCTTAATGAAGATCTTTCCTTTAATTTTGTTTCTTGTTATGTTCTTGTACAACGTCTCTTCTTGGAGTAAACACTTAGCAATACCTCGTCATGTTTTTTTTTTCTAAAAGCAATGTTTTCTTATCTGTCTTGGTTTTTAATTCCGTAGCTTTCATTGTCTTCTGTTAAGTCTTTTGAGTTGGATTTTTGCTTCTTAGCCGTTCGCATTTACATTGGAGGGAAATTTATCGAGTCTTTAGTTCTTTATTACTAATGGTTCAAACTTTTTGTTCCTTGACTCATAGCATAGCGAAGTCTCGCGAAGGTATGCCGGAGTTCCGTTTGTTCGAAGCGCTTATTGTCCTCGGGCGATGCGCACACGGTCCTCTCACGTTATAGAGTTCGTTTATAAAGCCAGCTTCGGTTTATTTATTCCCGTTTTATTACTATCGACGTGTGTGCCTTCTATATTGTTTATTACTAATTGCCTTTTGTTTGTGACATGAGAGGTTTGAATTTTAAGTTGTTCTATTCTGATTGCGTGCTTCATTGTATGGATTTGTTTATTGTCTAATGCCTGCATAGAATGGCATGGTTTAAACACCTTAACGTGGGTCATCTTTTGCATAGAAACATAAAGTTGACAGACATAACAAATTATTTCTAGGTAAATATGCAAGTTTCTTCAAAAGAGGATGCAATTTGTTTGTCTATGTTGTGTAATACAAGTACTTACTCTCCAATCCTAGGGTTTTGGAATAATTAGTAAAACAGGGCAGTATCTAACATTATTCCATAAATGGTTACTGATGAAGTTGAAGCATTAAATTCAACGGTTTCCTTTCGAGTTATATTATCAAAACGTCAATAGTAGATCCTTTCAAGATAAGAAAATGTACCTAGTTTATTTGACTCAATTATTGTACTTTTGCATCTATTTGATAAACACTATCGGCTCTATTCTTCGAAAGCGGTCAAAGTCTGTTGATCTCGTGTGGTGGTCCCCTCCAGCGCTACCGTAGACCACGCCCCTCAGCAAATTGCGTCCACCGGTGCGCCCGCGCCGTTCTCTCGCCCAATCGCGGATCAACATAGATTTGAATTTAGACGATCTGGAACTTAGTTTATTGTTAGTGTTAACGTTTTTAGATTTTGGTAAAATTTCAAGTAAATTTGTAATTTATTTTTTATTTTAAACATAATTATTAATTTCATAGTGTAATTCTTAAAGATAGACTAATCGAATTGAACTGATAAATGGTTTTCTAGTGCGACTTTCCGAAATTCAGATTTTATTTTTATTTTACTAAGTAGAAAAGGCATATTTTAAATTTTAATCTCGCCAAACTGCAGTTCAGTATATTCTAACAATATTTATTCTTATTTTTGTATTTAGAATTTTATTGGTTTAATATACGGGATATAACAGTGTAGGAGTTGCATTTTTATAATTCTTTTTTATTTATTGCAATGAAATTCTTCCCACGCAAAAGAAAAATATCATCTTCCAACCTTTTATATTCTCGTAAATTCAACTTTATAAAGCGTAAAAGTCCTTATATTTTGTTATTACGTCAATTACTACGGTCCGGGGCGCTATCGGTTGGTGGCAGCACTATCTACAAGATTTACTGTAGGAAGTCCGGCTGCAAGCTGCAAGGACCAAGATACGATCCGATGCATTGTGCTTGTATCTCTAATTGTGAGCTTGCTAATTAGGTGCGCTTAGGAATTTGGTTTTAGAACTGTTGTAGTAGGTAAAAAGAGAGAAAAGGAAAAACTAAACTTTTTTTGAGATAATTTTATTTTGAAGCTGCAGAAATGTGAAAACTAAATTCATTCCAATTTTTTAAATTACAATTATCTTCTTTTGATTATGTATATCTGTAAACTATTGTACATACATGATAAAGATCTTGCAAAGTGAAGTGATAGAGTTCTTGAAAAACAAACATACCTACTAAGTTAAGTAATATGCTGGCTGACCATTTTTTTCGGGGATGATCAGAACATGAAACTGAACAACTTTCACTATGGGACCAATACCGAAATCGCGAAGATAATCTCCTGTCCCATACATTTGGGTGGATTAGGATGGCAGACTTCGTATGAAACATTTAGTTTGATAGTCTGATCATCCTCTTAAAAACCGTCAGCAGTATTAAGAAGAAGGCATGGCAATACCTACCTGTCACCTTCGCGAGGAGAAGGAATGATTCAATTTGGTTTCAATACTAAATCAAATTTTAAACTTATAAGGCAGTGTTTCCCAAACATTGTTCTACCATGGCCCGGTAATTTTCACACTGCCCCTTCGTGACCCACTTAATACTTTTAAACCCAAGCTGCTTCCATTAGGTAAAATAATTCACATTTATTAATATTAAAAATATTTTATTAATACTACATATTTTGGTATCGCCTATTTAGTCACTAAATTTTAATGCGAAGTATGGAGCTGCTGCTTATTTTTTTAAACAAGGCGGTAATGTTGCGATCCTGTATTTTATTTTGATGGCCCGGTACCGGGTCGCGACCCGGCTAATGGAAAACGCTGCTATAAGGTACTATAACTTTAAAGCGCCCTTTCATTTCAAAATATAAGTAGTGGTAGGTTATCTATACTTCAAAATAAAATAAAATCAGAATCCAAATAAAACCAACCTTCCTTCAGCTTTCAAAATTAGCATACAAAGCCGAAGTAAAATAGACTCCAAGTATTTATTGAACAAGCAGAAAGCGATGTTTAAAACTTGCGCACGGACAGCCGATGAGCTATGGCTGCGCCTGCGCTACCGGGCTTGCTTTTATGCTCCTTCGAGCCGGACTTTTATTTCTTTGCAACGATGTGGTCTTACTTTGTGGGAAATTTGTTTAATTTTGGCTTGGTGGTTTGAAAGTTCTTCGTCATTTAGTTAATTGTCAATTAGAAACAATGTTGATTAGATTAGTTTTCTTACACAGTTTTTTTAAACTTTTCTTTGTAGTTTGATTTACTTCTCTGTTTCGTATTTATTTCTATTGTTTCATTATATTACTTATATATAATGAAAAACTTTTTATTTTTAGTCCATTAGTTTACTGTAGTAACTGTTTTCTTAATGAAATATACGTCCAATTAACGTCGATATAACAGGATTGATCCAATCTCAACATAGAAGATGTCGCACAAATGAGTACAACACATTTTTTCCTGTTTTTCTCCTACTATGGGATCGTATAACTGCATACGTCCATACCTGCACTTGTGGACCTAATAACAGTTCCGGAAAACGTATCTTGTATCAGACCATTTTTGTCTTTGTCGCGTTGAAATAACAGACTTGTCAGGAGACTTCGGTCTTAAAAGGTGTCTACGATGTTGCTCAATATATAATTCTCCCTGACGTAGCTCTTCTGACTGGTGTTACAAGGATGAAAATAACTTGATTCGTGGGACACTGTATAACGAAATGAAGCCTAATGACGACAGGAACTGGACTGGTTCGGATGACACCGTAAGTAGTTGCTGTGAGAAAAAATATTGATCCGCTAATGTTTTTTTTGTCATCCACTTCTCATGGATAAACCGTTTTCTTGGTCGAGTTAGGCATTCGGTTAATTTAATTATCTTTTTGCCTTTCATACTGTTTATGGTACTCATCCTCTTTCTTAATAGTCCTTCGTATCCCAGCGTAGACAATTTATATAAGGACGAGTTACGCGTGTTATTCTACTAACAAACATTTCTGCCACTTTTTGCGGGGGGCGAGGTAACATGAAATCCGCAACTTTGGATTTTATTCCCCATAACTTTAGATTCTAATTTTGAATGTTAAAAATCATGAAAAGTAGTCTCGTGTGAACCCCAACCGTTCTAAGTTCAACATTATTGTTTCGCTATTATAGGCTGTCTCGTTTAGTGATGTTGTTTGTTGTTGTCCTAAGGTACCCCGATGGTACAGAGGGCCCTCGTGAGACGCCGCCACCTCTCCCTGTCCTGCGCCTGGTGTTCTATTTCGCACCAACTCAACCCGGCTGCTCGTAGCTCAGCGTCGACGGTGCGCCGCCACGTGTGTGCTGGTCGCCCTGGTCGTCTGCTTCCACCAGGCTCCCACGTGAAGGCGACTCTGGCTGAGTTGTCCTCTTCTCTCCGAAGCGTATGCCCGATCCACTTCCACTTGCGTTGAGCAATTTCTTGCTTAATGGGGGTTTGTTGGCATCGGGCCCACAGCTCTTCGTTGCTGATTGTGTTCGGCCAGTAAATGCGCAGGATGGATCTCAGGCTTTTGTTGACGAAGACTTGTACTTTGCTCGTCAGTCCCTTTGTTTCCTTCCACGTCTCGCAGCCGAACAGCAAGACAGACTTCACTATGGATTCGAAGAGAGAGATCTTGATACGTCGAGTGAGGATTTTTGAGTCCCATACCGGTTTTAACTGGGCGAATGCAGCTTTGGCCTTTTTGATTCTGATCTCAACGTCGTCATCGGATCCACCGTTGTTGGTGACTGTGCTGCCCAGGTACGTAAACTTGGCTACAGATTCTAAAGCAGTACCCTGGAGACTGACTGGACGCCTATCGTTTGACTGTATTCGCATTTCGACTGTCTTTTTGGTGTTGATTCGTAGACCCTTACCTTGAGCTTCTCTTTGCAAAGAGTTCAGCTTCTCCTCAAGTTCGGGTAAGGATTGTGAACATAACACAATGTCATCTGCGTAGTCAAGATCCTCTAGGCTTTTATTGTCGTTCCATGGGATACCTCTAGATGTTTCAGTTACCTTTCTCATGATATCATCGAGCAGAATTATGAAGAGCAACGGCGATAGCAGGCAACCTTGCTTCACTCCTGCGGTCATGCTGATAGGTTCACCCAATGCTTGCTCGTGGACCACTCTGCAGGTACTGCCTTCATATAGCGAGCGGATGATTTTGAGGTATTTACTTGGTATTCCCCTTTGCTCTAGGCATACCCATAATGCGCTCCAGTGCACAGAATCGAAGGCCTTCTCGAAGTCGACAAACGCAAGAAAGAGTTCGGTTCGCCATTCTACGCATTGTTCGATAATGATGCGCAGGGTGTTCGAGTGGTCGGTACAGGAACGTCCAGGTCGGAAGCCCGCCTGCTCCTCTCGTAGTGTCTTTGCTATCTCTGGGGACATGCGGTTGAGGAGTATTTTTGCAAGCACCTTCGCTGCGGTTGGCAATAGTGTGATGCCCCTCCAGTTGTCGCAGTTTGACAGATCGCCCTTCTTTGGAACTTTCACAAGTAGTCCTTGCTTCCATTCTTGAGGTACACATTCAGTCTCCCATATCCGCTGCAACAAAGGGAAGAGCAGGTCCGCTGATCTAACTGGGTCTGCCTTCAAGAGCTCTGCGTTAATGTTGTCCGCTCCTGGTGCCCTTCCTGACTTCAGTTGTTTAATGGCCGTTACGATTTCTGTAAATGTTGGCGGTAGAGTTGATATGTTGAGAGGCTGCAGTGGGACATTCGCGTTTGTTATGCGATGCGTTTGATGGTATTGTGTCAACAAGTTTGAAAAGTGTTCGGTCCACCGCCGCAACTGCTCCTCTGTGGTACACAGCAGTTGTCCAGCGCCATCTTTCAGAGGCTTTTTTGAGGTAAGCGGTTTATTGCACAGGCGCTTTGTGACGTCATACAGTTCCCTCATGTTCATCTTCTTGGCAGCAGTATTTGCACGCTCAGCAAGTTCGTCCGCCGCTCGCCGTCTGTCGCGTCTGGATAGTTTTCTTATCCTATCACGCATTGTAGAATACTCCTGGGCTAAGACAGATTTTGCTATTGGATCAACAGGGACCAGCAGGTCACTCTTGATTTTCTGCCTCTTCTCAATTGCCTGCCATAGCTCTTGAGACATCCAGGGCTTAAGCTTAGAGTTTGTGTAGCCTAAGATTTCTTCGCCGGTTTTTGTGAAAGCAGTGCGCACACGTTCCCAGGTTTCATCCATATTCTCGTCTTCCAGTTCTTCCAGCAACTCGAACTGATTGCGGAGACATATGCCAAAAGACTTTTTATCTTCTGGACTCCTGATCTTTAGCAGGTTCAGCCTCTTGGATGTCCTGTCTTGTTTACGGCGCGGTGCTGCTACCTTGAGCCGTACTCCGGCCACAACCAGGTGGTGATCGCTGTCTATGTCGGCTCCACGATGGTTTCTGACATCAAGTAAGGAAGACCTCCAGGCTTTGCTTATTGCTAAATGGTCTATCTGGTTCAGGGTGACACCATCAGGCGATACCCAGGTTACCTTATGGCACTCTTTGTGCTTGAAAAAGGTTCCCCCAATTACCAGGTTATGGGATGCGCATAGTTCGCCGAATAGCTCTCCGTTCTCGTTAATCTCTCCGGCGGCACCTTCAACACCCATATAGTGTTCGCGGTCTTCGTTGTCATTGCCCATCTTCGCATTTAGGTCACCCATTACTATTATGATATCCTGCTTCTTAATGCTCTTTATTGTTGACTCCAGCTGTTCGTAGAACTGTGCCTTTGTCTCCGGTCGGGCTTTGTTGGTTGGAGCGTAGCATTGAACTACACTGATCTTTCGCACTCGTGAGAAGAATCGTGCGGTGATGATTCGATCTGATACCGGTTTCCAGTGTAGTAGACTGTTTTTCGCACTACGGCTTAGCAGCAGCCCGACGCCATACTCCCGGATTGCATCTTCGTCCTCTTTCCCACTGTACAATAGAGTTGAACCAAAGTCCGCCGCGACTTCACCGAATCCGTTCCATCTCGTTTCGCTTAATCCTAAGATTTGAATGTTGTAGTCACTCATGGCTTTTGCCACCTGTGGTAGCTTTACAGGATCAGTCATGGTTCTCACGTTCCAACATCCAATCCGTGTCCGTATTTTCGTGCCAAAGGTCGTCGTTAAAGGGGTCCGGTTTTGTTTTCTCTTTGAAGGTTTCGTAATCGATTTTTCTTTAAAAATGTGCAGGTGATTAGCCCACAGCATTTCGATCACGGTGACGGGGCTGCCATCCTTACGACCGTGCTCGCAGTGCCATACTTTCTGGGAGGATCCCCAAGGCTTCTGGTAGCCTGAACAGCTCTAGTTTTTATAGATTGGTGGTTCTCCCTCTCGAACCCTCCTCCTTTCACATCCGGGCTTGGGACCGGCAACGGCGGAGTTAAAGTTCGTTTAGTGATAAGGTATAAAATTGGGTGTAAATGCACAAGATCAATTGTTCTTATACCGTGGCAGAGGGGAAATGCTACCGCAAGGCGAGTCCCAATATAAATTGTCTAAGTATCCCAAGTATTTGGCACCGTGACTTCACAGATATTTACTCTATTTTACCTTCTGCTTGCGGTATACACTTCTTACAACAAAAGATTATTTTGTGTTTTGTACTTCTACTTCTGCTTGAATTTAATAAAATTTTCCTCAAATTAGATCTCGGTGTTGCATTGTTTATATAGTTAGCAATGGGAAGAAATACTATCGCTTCTTCTACGGTCTCATGACTCTTCAAGTCTCACCCCGGACGCCAGACATAGTCGCAAAGGTGTGTTCAAAGCATAGCTGTTTCTTTCCTGATCTATAAAGATAGAATAGGAGAGATCATTCAGCTTTGTTGTTAAGGGCTTCCACACATAACTGCGAATTCGCATCGCATCGCAAATATATGCGAGCGAAAATCATTCATAATTCATCGTATTAAAGTCATCGAGTGTTCGCAGATAGTTGCGATGCGATGCGAATTCGCAGTTATCTGTGTGAGCCCTAAGACTAGCGCAACCTCTGTCAGGGCATAGGGCAGACACAACGTCTTTTCGTGCCGCCCACAAAGGTGATCGCAGTGCGTACCTACTGCTGTGTCAATTTGTATGAACTTTTACTTACTATCTTCTTCTTTGGGTTCCTATCCATTGATGAACGTTGTTCTCTGCAGATACCTATCTCTTGCCAGATAAAACAGCAGCCAGAATCGAGACTGCGAATTGCGATAGCTAAATACTATGGGATTGAAGTTTAATTCTTAAAGGAAACTGAGTAACTCCAAAAGTCCATATCAAAATAACGAGCCTTCCAACCTCTCAACGTCAAGATCCCGATAGCGGCTCCACTCGCAAATGATGCACAATGCAGATACGTCTACACGAGCAAGTAATGTGAATCCCACATAACAAGGCCCCTTTCTATCTCCTTATTACTTGAATTGTAAAGGTGAAAACAGCTTGATTTACTGGACTTTTCTCTAGGTGTACGTACATGTTGTGTTTGCGCACGCAGGACGTCAGCGCGCGTCGCGCATCAGATAACCGGCGACATGCCATGCGCGGGCGCTTCCAGGAACACTCGACGATTCGAATATTTGTCACGTGACACTTCTAAGCATTCTTCATTCATTTGCATGGGTTTTAAATTCATTAATACAGCAGGATTAGAGCTGAGTCGGAATTATATAATGTAATGAATTTATGATGTCTGTTTCCTTGTTCGAACGTACCTTGTTGAGGGAAAATAGTTGATAAATGGAAGACAGTTCCTTCATTGATAAGGCCTTTTGTCTCCATAGTCTTCTCGTTTTAAAAACATATTTTATCTGTTAGGATTAGGTCTTTCGAGTTAAGTATTTTTCAAACGTAAAGTGGACTGGCTTTCGCGATAATCTTGTCTGATGTTATTAGACCGGGGTAAAAACTTACCCAGAAGCTATTCACTCTGCCTACATAAACTCATGCCCATAGTTCCTTTCAGGGAGGATAAAATCTTGCTAAAAATGATCAAAGGCTTGTTTGTTTGTAAACATGGTAATCTAACAGACTAAATGCTACAATTTGCTCAGGGTCGTAACCCCGAACAAATATCTATTACAAACTGTAACAATCACTAAAACACTGCACTAAATTTCAAGTTAAAAGTTCAAAAGCGTTACAGTATCGAATAACCAGCAAGTAACAGTGTCATGTAGTCGCACGCAATACTTTATTTACAGCACTCCCGCGCAAGGTACGACACAAGATCTCCTGTCTTGCTTATAAAATATTGCCTCGGCTTCGCTTTTCTAGCTGCTTAGAGTTTGAACATCGACGGACATCGTTTTAGGATGATTTTGATTTACATTTTTGTACAGTATATTATTCTACACTTCTGGAGTTTAGGATCTGCTAGTGAAATGTGGGTATTCAGTATACTTAGTCGGTATATTTTACAATACATCTGACTTCCCCTTCGGGGAATATAGTCGTGTTGATGAATACATGATTACAGTTTGTCAGAATGTTACCTTTGTTCTCATCATATGAACACATCGACTTTTAGGATACAATATGCCCACGATGAGTTCTGGGTTTGATTATTTGAGATGAAATATTTTATCAATTTTATATTGTCATTATCAGTAGAGCTAACAAACTGTATTGCTAAACCTAATAAGTAAGTAGTAAGTATTATGACATTCAAAACTTAACATTTGCAATGTCTTCCATACTAAGTATCCTTTATTTCTTTATAAATGGACCAATAGCTATCTGTTAATATTTATGCTCAACTGGTAGCACCTACAAATATCCTGCTATAATATTAAAGTTTATTTATTACATTTCAAACGAACGCAACGCGCTGCTGCCAACCCTAGTCCACCTTTTTGTAGAAACCACGTAATTAGATCAGCGATAGGTTCAATAATAATTTATAGCTCATCCTCTAATGAAGATTTAGTTTCAAGAAAGCTTGTAAATAATTTTCTTGAACAAAGGCTGTGTGGCTTATAATTTTCAAAGATAAGCTTGGTCAGGTAGCCGCGTCTTTTTACAACGTCATCTTTTTGCAATGTCTCTCGTTTTGCTCTTACGTGGTGTAATTAGCGGCTCTCCGTTGTATATCTTTTTATCTTTCCTTTATGAGACGTGTTTATGTGATGGATTGTTAAAATTTTTATGGATTTATCTTGTTTACTTTTGCATCGGTCGTTATTGCTATTTGTTTTAAGAGTTATCTCACTTTATTTTGTAATAAATTTTATTTTATGGCATTTGGAACTTGATTTGATGTCTCTGTTATCCGTGATATTGGATATTATACTTCGTCTTCATTGAATTTATAAGCTTTTTATCCATTTTTATATGCAGTCTCAAACATAATGCACATAACAGTGAAGTTACGATACAACCCTCGAGTTCAAAGCGTGGGTTTCAGTATTCAATAAGTTTGCAATAATATCATCCACATATTCAAGGTTCAGTACAAGAACCCTCTAAGGTCAAAGCGTAGGTGGACCAGAACCAGCTTCGTGAGCCGCCCACGTATATCGTACTACCTCAAGTTTAATGCTGGAGAGATACAATTGGACGACAAAATGCCTGAACATAAGTATGTGGTCATAAAGTTTTATGATATAATATTGAAGAGTATTGTATCAACGGTTTTTATGGTAAGGAAGTACTGTCATGTGGTCGTCTTTAAATCGTTACGGTTTTCAACTGTCTTAAAAGTTTTGTTATAATATCAGATTGAGCTTTGAGTGTTCTGTTTTGAATCACGGTCCTTATGTTCTACTTCATTTCTCATAGCGAACCCTAACCATGCATATAATATTTTAACGACATGTAAATTTATTATTAAATAGCAGTGTCGGGCATGCGTTGCAATGTCCATTTTTCCCTCGACACATATTTTTTATCTAAAAATTTTGTCCCGACCATACCGAACACAACAAAAAAAGATTTAGCCAAATCGGTGCAGCCTTTCTGAAGTGATGCGCTTACTTACATTTGACAATTGATTTATATTTATCTACATGATAAAGAAAGTTAGTTGGGGATGCGCGCATTTCAATTATTATTATTCCTCTCGTCGTTATTTATAATAATGATAGTTGGTTGTAGCTTCAAAACCGGCATTGATATCAATATCCGCTCAACACACAGTGTTATTTATATAACCATTATTGGATTCCAAAGTCAAATAATCACAGTTTGAAGTGTAGATTACATTCATTGAATATATACGGATATTGCGTTACTTTATTTTCCCACAACACCTTACTATCGCTTTTATAAATGAGATTTACTTCATTAGCGTTTGAATATTAACATATAACGTGGGTGGGTTATTACATTTAAGTTCGGAAATTGGACGTGGTATAGGCGTAATGATTTGTTGTATTTGATTATTTAGTCTGTGGGTTTATCTTGTTACTAACACTTTTCTGAGTTGTGTTAGTTTCTATAATCTATGAATATTTTTCTTTAGTGATTGGTCACTCTGTATTTTTTTTGTGGTTTATTTTTAAATAAATCATTTTAATGTACCTCCACTAATTGACCATGTTTAATTCAATTAGCAAACTCAATTAACATTATTTTGTGAAAATCATACTAAATCATCTGCTTATCAAACACCAATCTGTAGCTAAACATCTTAATACATCTAATTAGCAACCTAATTCGTTTCCGATTCTGATTTTATCAATAGAATTTATAATCCATAGATCTTAAGTTCTCTAAATATTCTCCTTCCTTTTACATTCCTAAAAATGTACGAAAATCAGGTTTATCTGTTCCCGTGCATGGTTGCTTGGTTGCATGGGCGTCTGGTCGCATGGGCGCATGTCACATGGTCGTGTTAGCGACGTATCTGCGTTATTTATTGGCGACGTCCGGCGCGGGCGCACGATTGTGTTCACCTACCGAGAGCCAGCTTATTGGGATAACGTGTCGTCTCGTGTATTATATGTATGGGTTATTTTAGTTTGTTAGCTTCTTGTTTTGTTTAAAATATGTAGTTTGGTGTAAACTTACACATCGTTTTCAGCAGAAATTATTTTGATATCTGTAAAGGCTTGATTCTGGGACACAGTCTTTACCTAACTTACACATATCGACAACCTTTTTCAATATCAATTTGTGCTAGCTACTGTTAGAACTTATCTAAACTAAAGCAAATTATACAGATTAAAACGAGAATGCAAATCTGCCTGGCATGACCACAACTCACATTATCATTTTAACCACATTAAAACTTGGAACTGCCCACGTAGACTCTCTAGGCGGTCGCACACGACAATAGCTCCTAGGTGACCGTAGTGTATAAATTATCAAACAATATATGGGTGCATGTAAAACATATTACCCGAGCGTGCACCTAACTCTATGGACGCTATATCATGCCTTTGAAAACTGGTCTTATTCTTGAAGAAACGTTTATGCATAAAGTTATGAAATATTTACAAAGTGAGTTCTTCGACGGACTTTAAGAAAATAAAACAAAATGTGTCTGCAACTACGTTTAATGAAAACACCCCCTTTTACATAAATTACTACTCTTAACCTGTGTGTAACATTTCTCTTTATGTGTTTCATAAGTGTCCGGATCGTCACGCAATCGTTTTTGTCTGGCAATCGATTGCCACATTCAATTGTCTACATTTAGAAGAACATAACTAAAAAGAAACATCTTTGTTTCAGCTGCACGTCCCGATACGCCGGAGAATTCTGCCAACACCTCAACCCCTGCCACAGCGAGTCCAGCCCGCGCTGTCAAAACGGTGGCACCTGCAGAGTCAAGGCAGGAGTAGGTGGAGGACCACCGTCTTTCACCTGCAACTGCCCTCTCGGCTTCAGTGCGTCCTTGTGCGAGATCAGAGTACCAGCTGCCTGTGATTCGGCACCATGCTTGAATGGAGCTACGTGTCGATTAACATCTTTGGATACGTTTGAATGTGATTGCCCAGCTGGGTATACAGGTTAGTTTTATCTCTATTATGTCTTATTACTCGTATATTATTAGATACTATAGTACAGTGTATTATCATTATAGGTTCAAGACCACTTTAAGGTTAACTTAGTCGCTTACTTCATGGTCTGTCATGCTCTAGATTTCTAGGATATGACGCTTATTAATAGTAGCATTTGAGTAGATTCTTACTATTTTTATAGCATTAAGCATGGTCAAAAATGCCTTAACCATTGAATTCATAGCAATCAAAATCAAAGCTGACTTTAAGGAGAGCGTCACTTATAGTCTTACGATCTTATTGTTTGTGTGACTACAGAGGCGTCAAAAATGTCGTTAGTTGGTCCCTTTTAATTTAAACTGCTACATTTATTAACAATCCATAATATTATGACATCATCAATATGTATGTTAACAAATAATATTGTTTCATCTTATTTATTGCACATGCACTACACATAAATTGCATGTCCGTCTGTCTGTCTGTATCCTATTAAATAATGTGAATGCCTTTTGAGGTAAACATTATAGTGAGTAATCCGTGCAGGTGTTACGAGATGTAAACTTAAATTAATTATTAACTATTAGAACGTAAATGGATAAATATAATATTATACTTTATAGCTTTTGTTTGCATCTCTACAATTATAATTAATTAGGTTTCATTGGTCATTAATTTGATGGGAATTTAACGGGCAATTTAAAAGAAATTACATTTTGTGTTGTTTTTATAAGAAAATTTGCATGATTATAAAATCATGTTTGAATTATGTACACATTAATGCATGTTCATTAATGTAAAATCGGATTCCACATTCCTTGGTGTCATATTGAACAAGTAGAGTGCTTCATCCGCTATATTTTCTTTATTAACTTGTTGCGATTCATATTATAATGAACCTACGTCATGATAAATCCTGTTACAGAAACAAGATAGGTACTAGGTACTTACTGGAGAATAAATAGAATAGAACTGAAAATTATTTTATTTCTATCTGTCATGATCATGATTTATTGAATTGAAGAACAATTATTACGTTATTATCATGATTTAATTTATATTTATTGCTGATATAAGTTAACACACAAATACACGGTTGCATATACCTACTTAATTATTATATTTTTCCTTGAAATAGAAGAGAACTATTGATTCTTGCAAGTAAAATAGCTTGTTCAAAAGAACTAAACAGCTATATGAACTTATTATTTAAATCTTCAGTTAGACGAAACTATTGCTAGATGAAATAAGGTCCATGTTGATGACAATAATTATGATATTATAATTATCAATTATCTTTCACGGGCCATATAGCCCAGTCATTTTACGGTTTGAGCCGGGACTAATTACTAATTGCATTTTTTTTCTCTAAATATTGAAGAGCCAATTTGAGTTTAGGAATGTACCAAAATTAAAAAAAAAATACGTCAGCAACAGTTCCAATTTTAAAATATAGATATTATCTCGTCTTAAAAAACCTGATGATAATTTTTTTTTGCACATATTTAAGGCTTTACCATCATACATACTTCAAACATGGTGTAAATATTTTTGCCTACTTATAAGGTTTTGAAAAATACATTCGTATTTTCTAATAAATACCTCATTTTTTAAATTTTAATGTCTATTTTATTGATCAAAAATAATGTATATTGTTAAATCTAATTCAAATGAGTGCATTGGTATTAATATGATTAATTTAAAAGCCTTCTGGGACACACAATTTTGATTTCTATGTTGCGTAACAAATTTTTTTTTAATATGGTTTAGGATAGTATTTTTGTCACTAAATGGTGCCAGTTACAGTTTAAAAGTCCAATTAATAATTACTCCCTACCCCGCCTAACAGAACTCCGTAAAATGACTGGCCTAATAAGTGTCCCAGACCTTTGGGAGGCGTAATGCGGCCGAAGCCAACACGTAGAGGCCCGTCAGACAATTTGTTCTAAAATGTGATGAGCTGATGTGACAGTAAGGCAACTAGGTATCCCTGAATAATACTGTCCATCCCATAATTATGATTATTATTAATAGTTAATGATAATTAACAATCTAAGATCAACAGTAGATCAACGGAAAGTGAAAATAGCAAACGGATATAAACTAGTAGTTATTTTTGAAATAAAACAATTAATCTAAACTAAGTATTATCAAATAAACTAAGCGATAAATTTTGGAAAGTTGTCGCTATTTCATTCACATTTATATTAGACACATTAATTGAAGCACTAACGATTTACGATAGTAGTTTTTTTCTTATGTAAGAGTAAAGTTTAAAATGCTTCGACGTGTAGGTATCTTATGTGTCAAATAAAGCAATTACATGATCAACTAGTTTTGTCTGTGATTGTACTATTAATTGCACAGCTTTCAATTTTACTTTTCCGGTCTTTAACAATTTATTGTCCTCCTTAACAACTTTCATCTTCGTATCTGTTTCAAAACTTTTATTTAATTTCTTCTCCGACATTTATCTATTTTAATAATTGAACAATATGTACATGGGAATATAATTGAGTACAAAATATTATAGTAAAGTAAGAAACTTTTCCTATTGGCGCAATTCTGATTTTGGAAATGTAAAATTCTGAAAGCTCAGAAAATCTTCTGAAATTCGGATGGTTCTGTTTTGGTACATCTTGACGAGTACAGTACAATTGCCGCATAGATATATCGTTCTTTTATAATAATCTATGATTTGCAGGATTTGCCATATGGGAAAAAGATGTACCTTTGCCTGTACCTATATGATTTATCAAGTGCAATAAATACCCTATTCATTCAAAAAACTGACTCGTAGATACATTATTATTAGAAACCAGAAAATGTGTTACCTGTATGTGATTTGTTTCTCTTATTGGCACACAGATATGTATCTTTTAACATAATTTTATAAGGAAGAGGCTGCAAAGATTCTCAACCTCTAAATTTTCATACCCGAATAAATTCCAACGTGTAGGTAACCCTTAAACAAATTTAATGGTCGCCATAAAAAGACAGCTCATAAGTCCGTGTTCAAACCAGTGGCAATCAACGGAAGCTACTGAGATATAAATCTAAGTTGATAATTGGCATTGCATTACATATAGGTACTTAGTACCTAGGCATAGCTTCTTCAAAAGGACAAGTGTCTGTAGACACACCTTGTGCACTTTGGTTTAAGAAATAAACATAATTGAGGATATTGATTCAGTAAAGTTGCTAAAGAGCTTCCGGAGCTTGGTATTGCTTTATACATATTGCTAAACCGTGTTCTTTTATTTTGCTTTTGCAAAATAAAATTTAAAGTACCTACCTAATAACGTTCCATCATAATTATAACAGGGCTTTACCTTATGAAGAAATGGGATTTTAACTACCTAAGATTTTAACCAACCAGAATTGACATGTTGATGCATCGTAACTTTAGCAGTATTTTCATTAAACGGGGTTTATTAAATTTTAAATTTAATAAACCCCGTTTAAATTTAATATTTAATAAATAAAATAAAAGCTTATGAAAATACAAGTCGTTAGACTTTTTTATGTTCATTGTGAAACCTTTTAAGTAATATCTCTTGTTTATGCGCCTTCTTTTCGTTACAAAATATACTTTACCCTGATACTATGCCTTCAGAAATCGCCATTCGCATATAGCTTATACTATCTTTAGCAATTTTAACAAGTCGCCACCATAAGGAGGAAATTTATACAAAAAAGCTTAGCGCTTGCGTCGGCAGCTTTATACGGCCACGTAATTATGGTATGCTCGAGATAGTATATTTCATTTTTTTATGTCCTACAGTAGCGGTTTTCTTACTTCTATTTGCTACTGAGGCATTTGCTGAGGGATTTCAAATTAAAGTAGAAAATAGGATTGTTCTTTTCCAGAGACTTAAGTCACCAGACTCAAATAACGTGGTCAGTGTAAACATAATTGTATTTTAAGTGAATCAACAATTTATAATGAAAATAACAAATGAAACCAGTTTGTGAAAGTCAATAGAAAGCCTGATTAATTAAGAGTTTCCTGGATAGAGCAGTTACGTACTCGAATATGTTACTTTAAATGAAGATAGATTCCATTATATTTTTAAAGAAATAACATTATTTTAATCAATAAAAGTGTGACGATATTGGATTTAAAAATCCAAACATCATTCTTTACATATTATTACTTATATTCACACCTTAGAATCTTAGATTAGATAAACAAAATGAATGATTGCAAAAAACAACCGCATTTTAAAGTCCACTAATGTGACTTCTAAACTTGCATATAGATCGAAATGGTGTCCGTAATTTCAATTGAGCTCGTTTCGGTCAATCAAACTGAATTCTTCGGTCATTTAGTTAACTTCGTCGATTAGTCAGCTAAGCATTCCGATTAAATTGATGACGAATTTGGTATGCCTTTGCGTAGATCGCGATCCTTGCGTTCGATTGGAGTATTTATGTTGCTTATTATAGATTCTAATGCAGGTCTTAGTTACGTTAGGTTATTTATTGATATGGATTATGGACATTGTTCGATCATGATGATGTTTGTTGTTAATATATTCCTTATGTTTGTCATGGTGTATTATTATGACTAATTATTGCATGAACTGCTTCCGTTATAATCACGGATCTGTTTAATATGTATGTCACTCCATATATAGGTATTAAATACGACTTATTCAAAAGGCTAGATAAGAATAATAGTGCATTTTTTGGTTTACAATTCTTGAATATAGGTCATAATCATAATACTATATAAGATAATTAACTGTTTTAATGTGATGATTCTCCTAACAAGGATTAACTTAACTTTAAATATATAGTTCGAATAAAATTTGAATTATACTCTTCGCTATTATAATTTATATTCTGGTCCAACAAGGCGGATTAGCTCTTTTTAAAACCTAGCAACAAAGCTTTACTATTTGCATCTTATTAGATCGAGGATAAACCGAATTTTTTCGACACTAATATACCAAAATCCCCGACACTTAATTGCAATTTATTTAAAATTGTCTCCTTTGATATGGTCGTATTATGTCCATCATGTGAGCATTAATGCAAATTGAGCATATCGCTTTTATTTATTATGTAAAATTAAGTAGGCAATTATGGACTATTTATTGTATGTGTCTATCCATACTTATGATTATGATTAAAATTTGAACCGTTTAACACCCAGATCTTGATTAAAATATTTTCGAGTTACAAAATTGTGAGAACACAATTCGTATCGCCTATTTTGGCGAAGGTTCGTGAACTCTTAATGATTGAATTCGTATGCCATGTTATTTCATTAAACACTTAAAGCGCCGTAGGTTTCCAGTTTTGCCAATAAGCTACTGAATTCCTTATAATATTTATGACCAATTACTATCTACCTATCTTGTTATTTCGTTAACCACCACTTTACTCTGGTTTCTCTGATTGTTGTTATTTCACGTCATTTAAAACAGGGCATAAAATTTATGGATGCTTGTTATGTCAGTATTGATCTAGTCAGCTCTAAGTCAGTCAGACAGACAATATTTCCTATTGTTTTTCTTTTATTCATTCCAAATAAAGGAAAATGCGATCATTGGGTGAGGCCGATATCTAATAGTGGACGTCCACCGGTTGAGATGACTTATATGTTTCTTCACTTACTTACCTACATTCTTTTTAGTTAATTACATTATCATCAATATTTAATGACAATGTTTCTTCTTAACAGGCGATGAATGCTCCCACGAAGATCACTGCGCGTCACAACCCTGCAGAAACGGAGCAACATGCGTCGCAGACAACACCACCACCGCTGGCTACTCTTGCGTCTGTCCCCTCGGCTTCACCGGCACCCGATGTACGGAAGACGTGGTCGAATGCTCCAGTGGCCCTGGCCCGTGCCATCATGGAAGGTGTTTTAACACCCATGGGTCGTACACCTGCGTGTGTGAACCTGGATACACGGGGCGGGATTGTGATGCGGAGTATGTTCCATGTGAACCATCTCCATGCCTTCACGGTGGGAGGTGTAAGCCGATGGATCAGCTGAGATATGAGTGCGAATGCCCTGCTGGTAAGTGATTTTATTTTCTTTACTTTTAAGATTTGTGGTGATACTCGTGATCATGACGTACTAAGAGATGTCAATGATTGTGATCACGCTACTTCGACAAGTAAAAAAATGCGAAGGTTTTTTACTATATTTTCGTGACCTGTCGAAGTTCAGTAAACTTTAATGATACCTTGATCTTAATGTAGATTATTATTTGGTTCGAAAATATTTGGCGTATACCGTGCAACATTGTAGGACGTATTTTATGAGCGAGCGCATACTATGTTTTTATTCTTAAAAGATATTTCAAAAATCTCCTTACCTAACCATTTTAGTCTATAGATTTCCTGCAACCAGTCGGGTGTAATTATCGAATTTGAAAGTGAAAACGGTGTCAATATCCATTTAGATTCTAACAATTTACCCTATTTGGTCACGTTTCCATATACATTGCCGTATTTCCTAAGCTCAGCTCCTTTTTAGCTTGTCGTAACGATACGTGTACTAGTAGCCTCATGCGGTACGTTAAGTTGCTTTATTGGGCTTAATATATTCATTTGCGATTTAGTTGAGGCTTTTGATTGCGTAATATGTATTATTTTTGATAATATCAGAGGTTACTTTATTTCTTCAGGTAAATTAAAATTTATTTTGATTTGCTAAACATCTTTACTCACAAATTCTCCAAAAACTTTTTAATTTTTGAAATTAAAGTCTTAAAGAATAATGGAAATTTTGGGGCTCCCAAGGATAACAACTGGGTCCTATTTTATATCTATTTCATCACCAGAAAATTACGTCAATGGATTTCCATAAAATTTTACGATCGTTAAGATAGTTTATCAGCGTAGCTGGATGTCCAATTATTTCTATATCTGTCATCGATTTGCTGGTAGAGCTTGACCTACGACCGTATTTAACGATGCCCTTTTCGTTTCTCGACTTATCTGATACTGCTGATCTCATATATTTTAAAGGATATCCTATCCTTACCTTGTTCTTCAATACCGATTTAGATTTTGATGATGATAGATCCTGTGTACTTTATCCGATTATCTTTACGTTTTGCTTTATGTTTAAGGTTCAATTTTGCATGCTACTTGAGAATCACTATTGTTTTCTGTTCTAAGCCTAAGGCAAAAATTGACCTGACAAATAAAATTACTATTTACACAAGAATAAATTGTAGCAGAAACTAAGTCAATGTAAGGACAGCGGTCAAACACCATCTTTTTCTATGTAGTCTATTATTATGTAACTGCAAAGTTAAGTATAGTTTAACAATTCACAAGTTTTAGAGCTAGATAAGAATATAAAATGTAGATACGCCATTATTATACATTGATTAAAATCAAAAGATAGCGTTGGCTTATAATAACAATTTTAAAAATATACAGTTAGTAGTAGTGTAGTAGTACCTAATTAGTAATTACCTCAAAAACAAAAAAACTAAAACACTTACACCAGGGCTCTGCCCACACGATAAGAAGAAGAAGTAATTACCTATAGAAAATTCATCGGATAAACGCAAACAAGGCCTCTTTTTCGCCCCTTTGACTATTTAATTGCATTTGTGCAAACATAATATTTATTGTGGCACACTCTTTTAAATGTTTCAAAATAGTATCAACAAATAAATCCATTGCATTTCAAAAAAACCTACTCGATATTGATATAAAAAGAATTAAAAAAGGAATTAAAGTACGTAAATACGTACTATGTTTAGTAAGTTCTAAAGGAGTACATTTTTTGTAGGCCCACCAAACGGTAACGTTTATTGATGGTATTACACTCTAAATTCTACATAATTTAATTGACTATAGTAATCAGACGATAGATTTGGTAAAAATGCAAACGGAATTATGAAATTAATATAAAAATTGCACCGTTTTGACTTTTTTGCTAAGATTCTTTTTTCCGGTTAAAACGGCAAATGTAAAGCAATGCGTGTATAGGAAAGGAACGTCTTAGATGTTAATACGAAAATAAAAATAAAAACTCCAACATATTTTACCTAGACACGATGTGCGCCAACTGCGATTACGCGACACTCCGTTTAGATGAGGTATAGCTAATGTTACCACTATAATCTAGAGATTATTAGAAACAAATCAACATAAGTTCCATAACTATACGTCAACCCATACGCTAACATTTTTTGTTAGCATTTTTCCCATACTAAGATCGAGGATCCTCTTTGTCCCTCTTTCTGCAGATTCGTAACATCATGTCTATTACTATCCTTCTTGACAATATGTGGAAAATATGTGTTAATTATACATCGCCTCAGGTGCCCGCACGTTCGTAGGTAGCATGTTGACTAGCATGTAAAGAATCAATTATCGAAGTTGCATGTCTGCATCATTTATATCATAGTCTATGGTTGAAAGTCGGCGGTGGCCTGCGGCTACCACGACTCGACCAGTTTGAAAGCTGCACTTAGGTTAACTATACTATAGCGTAAGTTATAAATAATGTTTGCTATATTTATAGGTGTAGATAAGGAAATTATGCGTCTTAAAATAAGATTGCTTGAATAAGTTAGAACGGAGATATAGAGGATATTCTAAAATTAAATTAAATACAAATATTGCTATAAATTCACAAGTCAATTCACAAGACTTGACAGGGACATGGACCTGGGTTCCCCAGGATGGTCGCCGGCGTCGAGGCAGATCCAGAAAAAGGTGGAGAGACAACATGGATGCCTTCTTGGAGAGTTGGCCAGTAGTGAGAGTAAAAGGGGAGGCCTTTCCCAGCAGTGGAATATTGAACAGGCGACGTAAAATTGCTATACTTACTTATTATAAGCGTCCTGATAAAATAACTTTACAAAATCTGGTTTAACTACTGGTTATTACATTTTGAGTTGTCGTCAGTGCCATGTACCCATTTACCGGACCGATCCCTTACAACAGTCTCACGTGTCCTCAGTGGTATACATAAACTCCCTCTACAAAAAGCAAAATTACTTTCAGAACACAATTTCGGTCGGACATTGAACATCGAGTACCACAATAAATATATTTTGCCAAAATTACACAAGGAGTCTCCCTGTCACTCTTATACATGAGAAGAAGTCCTTGCCTTGCAATTTAAAATAAAGTGAAAATCTTACAACCATTTCATTTCAAAACATCTCCATTAATTCTTGCACAGTTCATAAACTTCATTAGGCATAATAATTCGCAAAAGCATTATTTATGTCATATGAATAGAGTCCCCTGAGCCAAAACATTTTCGACTTAAAGCTCTTACGGTAAGTGTTTTGAGAGTTGACTTCTTACATGAAACAGATATGTCAAAATGTCACGAATGAAACAGTGATGTCCGTATTTCGAAATGATGCGTTACGTCACAATTTTATATAGTTCGCGGCGCAAGCGCATCTCGCGTTCATTAGCTTCATTATGCTCTTGCAAAATGGTGCTGACTTGCAACATGTAGATTGTTAATGCTACGCTTTTTGAGTCAGAAAGTTTCGGAATAACTGCAAATTAAAGTGTTTACATCCTATATTTCCTTCTGTTGGTTGTCATTAGTCATCAACATTATCATCAGTTTCCATCGTACCCTCTACTATTGGGTGTTAGTCCACCACGCATGCCGAATGTGGATTGATGAACTTTACACACACATCATATTTTGCGTATGCATGGTTTTCTCATGATGTTTTTCTTCATCGTTTAAGAGCAGTCGATATGTATGAATGAAAAAAAAAAGTGTGATAAAATTTAGTATCATGCCATTTAGATCAGCAATTTAAGATTCTAAATGAACGGTGGAAATTTTAATTCCGTACATCCAGTAGTCTTGAAACGTAAAGAAAATAGAATCTAAAAGATGACGACATTTGTCCAATAATATCTAGTTATTTTTATGCAGTTATATTAATTTTTGTATGTCTCCTACTTCGAAAGAAAGCCTATTTCTCAGAGAAGTCGTACTAATTTAAAAATCTAACAAATTCGCTAAATTGCTAGCCTCTAGCTGTGCCGTACGGTTTTATCACAGCAGGTGTTGTATCATGAACCGTCGGCAGGGTCATTAAGTCATCGTTACCTACACGTACCATGTTTTGTAACTTCCTTTCTGTATTTGGTTGGTTACTTACGTTGCGGTGGTCTGCTCCCTTCTTTCTGATTTGCGTTTTTGTTGAAAACATGTAAAATTTTAGCGGTGTATACTTTTATTATACAGTATGCGAACGGTTTTTAAGAGGATGATCAGATCATCAAATTGAACAAATTTCTCTAAGGAACCAACATCGAAATCGCGAAATAAAATCTTCTGGTTCTGTCCAGTATAATGTATATTTGTGTCGAGTTGGACTACAGTTTTGTATGGAACAGCAGACTTTTTTCGCTTTTTAGACTTGGTCCCATAGAGCAAGTTGTTTAGTCTGGTTTTCCCTTTACAAAACCGTCAGCATCTCAAATATTTTAAGAGTTACGTGATTGGTCTGATCGATCGGTCTAAGCAATTGGACTCGTGGTCCTAACCGAATTTCCAATGATCAATAAGCCAACATTATACCTACATTGATTACTAAATAATGCACAACCTAGGGGAGCTTATATTTTCTCTGTGATGCACACTATGCCTGCCTCACGTTGTAAAAATTTTATCTTTCTACTTTAAGAAATCTCTTTAGCGAAAATAAAAGCTTCATATTGGTACTTGGTTTCACTGTTTTTTTATTCATCAATCTGTCCGTACGTAGGTATATTTAAATGGTAAGAAACATAGGGTATAATAACATTCTTCATCTAAAAATATCCTCAAGGCTATTACCAAAATTCCCAGAGGGGATGGGACGTTTCAATCCCTCAAGTGAACACTTAAATAAAATAGACTTCTCATTTATGACGTCACGATACCCAAGTGTGGGAATGGAAATGAGAACCTACTTAATTAACACTCCCTGTTGATGTAAGTATTGGTTATGGTTACAGTGGTACTTGTTCAAAATGGTTGCTCAATCAATTAGTCATCAATTGTAGTTCAATTCTCAGCGGGTCTGTATTTTTAGGTTACAGGATTATACATTATGTAGAGATAAAAGTTTAATATTTAAGGAAAGGGCGATGTAGTTTCTGGTCATCTTGTCTATCGTCTAGAATTGCCAAAAGATCCAATAAAGAACATAACTTATTGATTCGATCGATGTCATTCGATTATCGACTTGTTAGTAAAAAAACATAATATAATAGTACTAAAGATCACCCTGACTATTTATCGTCTATTATTGAAAACATAAGTACCTACGTCTTTTCTTATGTTATTTATTGTCTACAATCCTATTCTTCATTCTTCATCTACCATTATTCTTTTTATTCCCTATTTTGATATCTAGTACGTCAACGTCACCTATTTGGGAGTTATACTATATTGTCACTTGCTATTTTGGTTTTATGAATTATATTTCCTCTTCGAAATTCTAGAGTGTAATTAATTTATCTCTCATAGTCATTCAGTTAACAAGTTAAAATGAGTAATCTACACATGTTCTTAAGATTAAAAATATCTCCCTCTTTTAATACATGTGTTAAAAAATCATTCAAAAATTAACTATAATAGCTTCCGCATACGTTCTAATATTTGTCTGTAGGTATACGTTCATTTCTGGGAATGTTAGTCTATCACGCTCTCACAGCCTAATATTATGTTAATTGTATTGTCAGTTTGTCAATTTCGATTCTTAAACGGTTTTCGTAATATGGAATGTCTGAAGGCATGAATAATGTAAACTGAATCACGTATGAAGTGGTACTTGTAATAGTTTAAATAGCGGTCTTAGGAATGTGATGGCGCTTTAGTATACTTTTGGATTTAAAATTTGGTAGTTTGTGCTTAGTTTATGTTGATGTAAGTAAATAAACTTCTGGTTTTGAGTTGTACAACTCTTAGTTCGTGTTTAATTTCGAAATTATGATTGTTGAATTTGATAAAAGGTATTTTCTTGGTATTTCAGTTTTAAGTTGGAATAATACATATTTAGATCTGCTCTAATATCAAAATCAGGCACCTACATATATTTTATAGAATACTAGATTGTGCATGTGGCTGGATATCTATTTTTTTTTTCGTTTTCTGGATAAAATCGGATGTCCTCTGCCACTTTTAATTAAAAATCGATTCAAAATCGTTTTGCCATAATATAGTGGTAAAAAATTCGACAGACGTGTCTAGATAAAATGTATAAGTATGTGACGTGACAATCAGGTGATTTAGCCAAGAACATTATTATGAGACATTTTAATGGTTTTATCTTGTGAGTGAAACCGCGGCGATGTCTTGTCTAATTTAATGTCTACTACAATAATCTATAAAAATTCTGGTCCCATAGAAAAAAGACATAAAAAATCTGCGCTGGCGCAGATGTCGCGTCGGTGACCGTTTTATGTTAACTGTCAACTTTTTATTGTTTTTTTTTTTCTGAACAATGTCATCGGCCTTATACTTTATTTAAGGGATAAATTAATTAAACTGTCATTTCGTAATTTTATAGTTAATAGTTTTATTATCATCATTTTTGAATTTATTGCTTTTGCAATTTCTTTATAGGATTTTCTTTCCTGTTTTGTTGTTTTACAAATTTTGTTACTATCAAATTAGATCAGTTCAAATTGTTATATGGTCACAATATACCTATAAATTATATGTGACACTTTTAATCATATTTTCTGTACGTTATATGCGAAAAATGTTACTTTAATTTTAGTCCGTGTTCTGTGAATAAATTAATTGATCTTAAGATCATGTAGGTATGTCAAAAAAACTATACTGTCACCTTTTTCTTTTCATGTCAGTTTTAATGATAATCTAAACAACCTTTACAACCAAAAAACACCCGCAATTCTTGCAGCTTTAAACCAAATATTCTCCCAAATATTTATCCAAGAGCTTGTAGCAAAAAAACGGCGTCGACGCGTTTACTGCCAGGCGCCTGTAATGTTTTAATATCTCAAACAGTTCATAACAAGAAGAAATCCCCTAAAATAACTCATGTTCCAAAGTTATAAGTATGAAAATGGTTTGATTCGGGGGACATTTTGAGTGGAGCGGACATAAACACTAACACATGGTGTCCGTGGGAACACTGACGAAGGTAATCAGTTGCTAATCGATAGCGTTTGTGTACTGTATGTAAATGAGCAGTTTCTACACTTAATTAGAACCAGTGGATAAATAAAAAATTTAGAAAATCAAACAGAATTTCATACCGATGCGTTACGGAAGTCCATAAATAAAAAGATATCTATCTATTTGGAACGACTTGAGAATACTCTGCTAAACGGAACCTCCGTAAATAAATCGATTTAGGGGAGACCTTTGTCCAGCAATGGGACAACACAGGTTAACAGAAAACTTTTTTTTTAAATTATCTATTAATCCGTACTTTTTAAATTTTGGCGACAAAGGTTCGAAATCAATTCATGATGTCACCATGGTGTAAAAGTCATATAAAATAGTTATCTAGCTATAACACTTTAAAATATGCTTCCCATTTGATGATTAATGTTAATATTAAAATTTTGTCATATGATATCATCTTCTACAATGTGTAGGTAGTTTTTGTTCCCAGTCGTAACTGTATCCAGATGTTTGGATATTTCATTACTAGTTTTCGGATGTTGAAATGTCTATTTTCGTTCAATGTCTTAGCTTTTTCGTTATGCCTTTTAAAAGCTTTGAACTTTAAGACTATCATAGATACCATTAAGGTTTTAATCTGAATTAATATTTTATTTACATAGTTCTAATGAAACAAGTTGTAGATAATCTAGAATTAAACAATTGAGTTCCCGATATTTTAATAATGTTTAATTCTAGATTAAATAATAACCGCGTAACTCTCAAAAACTTGTAAGTTGCAGATAGTCTTTTTATAAGACCGTGTTTCACTTAAGTTAAAACATGCTACAGCATAAATGAAATAAATAATAAGTTATTTTTCAATCGTCATCAAATCGTCATTCACATTCTCCAAAAAGTGTTGGTTATTAAAATGATAATTATATTAAAGCCAAAATTATTATGCTCAATTTTGAACATACAACATTAAAATTTTTGTAATCATCTTATTTTACTTCATCACATTGTCATTCATTTTAGCTAAGCTAGGTTTTGCATCAACTTTTAAGTTTGTAGCTACCTTATCAATCTTATCATTAAAATCTAAACTTTTACTCTCCCTATTGTTAAATTCCCCAGACACCTCTTTTAGAAGCATCTAATCTAGTCTGAACTCTATTCCTTTATTTTTCCCTATGCCTAACTAAAACAATATTCCCTCAGGCTACAGAGGACAGAACTGCGAGATCGACATCGACGACTGCCCCGGCCACCTGTGCCAGAACGGCGCCACGTGTATAGACGGCCTCAACTCCTACACCTGCGAGTGTCCACAGACCTTTACTGGAACTCTGTGCGAGAGTGACGTCGATGAATGCGCTTTGAGGTAAGTTGATAGAGTTTAATTTACAATAACATTGTTATTTTTCGATTTTGGTGCTTCGAATATGCGGAGTCAGCCGACGACATCTAAAACCAAAAGAAGAAGATTTTCCTCGTTGAATAGAAATCGGTCTAAGTCGAAGACGGGAAAGAATCTATATTGGCATAGACCAACAAAGTCTATGTTGTTGTGTAGGTACCAGGTTTTAAGGTCACTTAATGGGAAGAATAGGGATTGGCGATTTCACTACGAAACGGACGTGGCTCTTAAATAAGATGGATAGGTTTCTTAGAACTGCATTTCATTCCGCTTCATAAAGATGCTTATTACAAATTTAAAGTAAATAATTGTAGCTAATTCCATCGGTTCATAATCTTTGCAATTCCATGATTTTTTCAATTTCAGTTTATCACTTTTCTTTAGATAGTTCCATTAGTTAATTACTTCTTGATACATGTGTAATAAAAATGTGAAACACTCAAAAAACTGTTAAATCTGGCCAATTTGTTTCATCGCATATCCGTATTGGACCACGCTACGTGTATAATTTACAAGGCCCTTTACAATTTGAATCCGTAACCATGCGATTTTCAACTTTATAGAACTGTAATTGGGTTTTATGACTGGCAATGTTAAGTTGTGGAATTATTATACGGTTGCCGAAGAAACGGCCCAATTAAGCTGGTATCCAGGCGAAATGAAGGCTGGAACCGATCGCTGGTTTATGTTTCCGAAATATGTACCGGTTTAACGTATCTTTAGGAAGAAGATTGGCTTTGGGGTATAACAGATACATTACATAAAATTATCACTTCAGGTGAGATAGAGGGAAACGTAAGCCAAAAAATTATGCTTCAAAAACATATAGGTCATCTGTGATCTATACAATAAAGAAACGTCTAACTGTAGGTACTTAATTCCTTGCGAGATGATTAGGAACTTTTAGCTATAAAATAAAAAGAGTATCATTAAACTATGTAGAATTTGAACACCTTTGAACACCTAGGTGATCAGGCTTGAGGTGATTTAGGACGACAAAAATATCACCCAGGTGATATCACCTAGGTGATCATAGTGGATAAGAGAATCAGTTGAGTTGCAAGCAATAGTGGCCTGAGATAAATAATTCTTCTACCAGCATAGCGTCAACATCTCTTGAATTAGACGAAACAATTTTACTGTAAGGTAGGAGAGGAAGGCCGAAGAAAAGTGGATGAATTGTGTTATAATGTGTAAATGTGTGTGTGATGAAATGACAGCTAAGAAAGACGGATGGAAAAATATCACATATTGCGCCGATGCCAAAATAATGGGATAAGGAAAAGAAAATGATGATGATGAATTTGACTGTATTAAAAGTTGACTTCCATTTTTAACAGGAGCGCTGTTCAAATTGTCGTATTCGATAAGTTAATGACACGACAGTTAACTCGTGCTGATACATTTTTGACCAACAAGAAATTGACAGAAAAAAAAAAGAGCAAATGATAAGGAAATACCTACCCAATCAAATTCGAAACGAGCTAATGATATCTTCGTTTTGAAGTGAGATTTTTTTGTATAATATCACAATACAGACGCGTCTGCGCCGGCGTCGAAGTATCGGGTGTTAATTACAAAATAACTCGTCAAGAAGTCAACGGCCTTTTGGGTTGAGTTATAAGAGAAAAGCTACTTTAGTATTACAATAGGAAAAACGATTGGTAAATATACTTATTAGGTATGTTTAGGAAGATATGATTTTCAACAATGATTTATATTAACATTAAACTATTATTTCTTTTTGGGGTGTGTACAGCCGTTGAAAAATAGGAAAATGTGAACACAATTGACAAGTAAATATCAAAATAAAAGGTTCACTATACTCATGATTAGTTACCTACGATACGAGATCCCATGACAGCCTAATTGTTAATATTCTGTAAGGCGATAGTGTGAATAAGATAGGTCAAGGGGTTGCCCTATACCCGCGTACTCCTATAAAATCGGATGCAAATATCTACGCATCAGATTAGGGCCTATTAAAATGTATAAGTACTGACTTAGCCGGAACCGACGAGCCTCTATAAAGCGACTTATGGATATTGAAGAGGCTTGAGATGTGTGTATGTTTGTGCCCTCTTAGCGTCATTTCACACCTCGAATTTGACCGTTGTTTTTGTATTTCGCAGTGTGTGGTCGGAATTACTATACAACCATCACCACCACTACCACCATTGTTACTAACACGTACTATGGGTCTTTGATTTGACGCAAAATAAATGAATTGAATTGAATTGAATTACTCGATCAGGTCCCTTATCACCGCTCTCCTCCGATGACTTCAACCGAGATCAACGTCCTAGTCACATGTGCGATGCGCCTTCGTTCCTACATTAATTGTTAGCTAATGATCGAAGTATAAAAACGCAAAGTTGTTTCGTTCGCACGGTTGCAGTGAGGAAATGTTTGAGTTCTATTGTAGATAGCAATATAGGTGAAATTTCGATAGCAATGTTCTGTTTTTGCGCAGTCTTTTGTTTCCCATCGATGTTTATAAAGGGTTGTGAGGTTTTTTTCTAATGTTTTTTTATGCAATTTTGAAGAAGCTTATGTAAATTTCTCTGTTTTTACAAAATTGGAAATCTCTGCCAAAAGTACAATTTTAAAACTGTTTCTTTCTGTTTCTTGTTTCTGGCGTTCTTGAATTGATTCCTGATAGGCATTTGCCGCTGAGTTGACTTTGTTTCTATAAAGATTTTAATCTACTGATCATTAATTTTAATTAGCTTTTAAACAGTTTTCTGCTGTTAAATCAACGAAACGCTAAATCTAAAAATATATTTTTACGAATCTGTACCGAACAATCACAAAACATAAATATCTCGAGTTATTTCTATAAATAGATTCAGTAAGACGCACTATAGGTCCAATACAAAACAAACAAAACTAATAAACCCGTCTCTTTATTCAATCACACGACACGATATCACAAAAATTGATATTTTATTCGGCTCCCTGTTTCTTTAAAATTAATCGTCATTCGTTCCTACATAAACTATTAATATTTTTACCTTACGGACATACAGACCGCCCGCTGTATTGGGCTCTTAAAATTTCCCCACTTAAAATTAATTTTGTACCATATTTTTAAAGGCTTATAGTTTATAACGCCTTGTCAAGAGTCTGATGGTCTTTAACCGATCGGCGTTGTTCCTGTTCCTGAGTCTTGTCTGTGGTCTTGTTTTACGTGTAATATCTTCTAAAAGCTTTTGTGTTTAGGCTAATTCCATCCTTAACTTCGAGTGTTAGGGGTGCTTTTTAATAGGCGAAAGGTCCTGTGGGATAGTGTCATCCTATACGAGCCAATGGTTCATGAAACGTAACAGATAAATGGGTACTCAATATCGGGTTTCGTCTTTTCCGTCTTCTTTTTTTGGGAACCGGTACAATGCTTTTCGGTCCGTGTCCATTGAGATGAATAAATTAATTTTTTAGGGTTCCGTACCCAAAGGGTGAAAACGGGACCCTATTACTAAGCCTACGTTGTCCATCCGTCCGTCCGTCCGTCTGTACATCCGTCCGTCCGTCCGTCCGTCTGTCCTACCTATTTAGGGCTGTAACTTTTGGACCGTAACAGCTAGATAGCTGAAATTTTCTCAGATTGTGCGTTATTACGGCGGATTTGTTAACAAATAATAAAAATGTCAAAAAGTTGAAAATTAAGCGGGGTTCTCAACAAGAAACTAGTTTTTATCAACGTTTTTTCTTCACGCGCTATCGTAAAAACGGTAATACATACAAGCGTCCAACTTAGTGTGATTATAGAGCAAACTCTACAGAATAACAACAAATACTAAAAACCGGTCAAGTGTGATTCGGTCTCGCGCTAAAGGTCCCGGACAAAAAAGTTTTTTTTTCTAAGTTATTAATGTTATGTTCTGTGGTGGTGTGCTTGCCCGAGCCCGACTCGCACTTGACCGGTTTTATTTCTTTTGACTTTCTGGTGTCGGTCAAAGGTGCAAGGCTTTGGGCAGTGTGCAGTGTGCTTTGCACACTTTTTTCTACTTAGTAATTATTTTTTCTGTGTCTTGATCAAGTTCCCACTGCTTGGGCATAAGTATAAGCCTAAAGAACTATTTAATTCCGGTATACTTTTTCGTTTTCGGTTTGAGTCAACTCTGCAGGCAATTGACTGAAATTACGCAACTGATTTAAAAAAAATAGACTCTTGTTAAGGTGAGATTTTTGGTGCCTGAATTACCATCTAAGTGTCATGTTGAGGGTGTATGGTCGTTAGTCCACCACGCGTGCCCAATGCGGATTGGTGGACTTCACATTCTTTTTTATAAATAGAAATAAGAATCATTTATTTACACTTCTCTTATCTCTTCTTCAGCGTTGCATTGCAGGTTTCCTCACGATGTAGACGCCAACCGCCTGTGCCCAGCAGTGGGACGTATTTATAATTTATAAGCTGATGTGATGACATGGCAAAATGGAATTAATTAAAAAAAGCTTACCTATTGACATCTTCATTAATTTAACTGATATTTATCTTCACAAAATTATAAAAATGTACAGTATTTTAGTAAAAATTTTGTCTCTTTTAATGCCCTAATTGAGCAGTCGGCATCTCAAAGCGAGAAAAATTTAAAATCTTTAAAAAAATCGGTCTGTCACAGAAAATAGCTTGAATATTTAGTAAAAAGCATGGAGGTATAAACCATGTCTTCATGAAAGTAAAAATGTTTATTCATAAGGTTACATTTTAACTATAAATAAGTTGAAACTATTTTATTAATTACATTCTGTCGGTACCTATTTGACTGTTAATTACCAAAGTGGGAAGTTTAATGTAAATTAAGTTCTTTTTGTACTTAATTATGGGTGTACTAGTATATTAGCTATATAGGAAGGTACTAAAAAGTTAAAGGTCTTTAAGTTGAAGACGAATTAAGCATTTTACTTTAGGGTCAGCATTAATAGTTTAATAATGGTACGTAAAAAGTTATCGATTATCGAATTAACATCCATTTAGGGTTATTCTTAATATCATATTAGTGAATAGGTATTGAAGGTTTTTTTATGTATGGGACAGCTGATTTGTAATTACGCGATTTCGTTGTTAGTAGGTACTGTTCAGTTCGATGGTCTTGATTGTTCTTAATCATCCCCTAAAAAACCGTCAGTATATTAAGAAACACATTGGATAAAGACGATAACATTCCTACATACCCTCACGACCGTAAATCCATTTGATGGTGATTGGAACGTACAAATATTTACTTTTTTTCTCTAGTAGCAAGAGTCACTTTTAGAATGTTTTAGGTTTTCAGCATGCAATTATGTTGTTAAGAAGTGACAGCTGGTGAGCCAGTCACCCACAACACAGCAAAAGCAGGTCTTGTACGGCACCCAGTGATATAAATTGGGTGGTTTATTCAATGGTTAGACGATCTGATTTGATTAAATTCATTACTAGTTCCAATCCAAGACAGACTAGAGTCGTCCCCTGGCTCGCTGGACTTCACTGTCTAGTGAATGAGTGATTGAATGAAATATACTTTATTGTTTTTTTTTTCTTTCTAGTGATGTGAGTGAGTGGTCACTGCTGTTGATCCTGGTTTACAGGAGTTACAGTGGTGGGAATCAGGTGGGCCTATGTGCCAGACGATTTCAAATCTATTGTTCACTAACAGAGTTCACCAACAAATTGCTTTAGGATTTAATGCGTGCCAACTTAAAGTCGACAAGTTTTTACACTCAACTGCTTGTTAAATTAAATGAGCAATTTACATTTTCAAATACGAAGTCTCATAACATAATCCTTATTGCCTTGGATATAAGTATTTAGATTGCTAGATTCGCACGGCATCTGTTGAACAAATTGTAGTAGATGGCATCCAGTGGTTTGCTGGTAATTTTACAGTTACGTAGTTTATGTGACTCTCTTTAATTATCTTTTTCTTTCTGAAGTAGGAGACATTTCTTACATTTCCTGGGCCGCGATTGTGATTAAGCTATTTTCTAAAGTGTTTGTTGGATTTATGTTTTTGAATTAGAAGAATGCGGATGAGCTTGTAACTACTTTTACTAGGAGAATGATAATTATATTCGGATTTGTATATCCATATTTGTCTATCGGTGATGCGCTATATATTGTCATTCTACAAGTGCGACAGAGTAAACTCTACAAAACCTAAGAAGAATATTTGACGTTTTGGAGAAACTTTGAATGGATTTTTCCTCCGGTTTTTCCACGATAGGTACATTAGTTTGTATGATAAGATGAAAATAATCTTATAAGTACAATACACTACAGGAAATTTCTTTAGAAATCAAACTGATCAACATTTTCTATGGGACTAACATCGAAAATCCCGGAAAAAACATTAGTTGTCCCATGCGAACTTACCCGACCCAAATGTATGGGACAGCTGATTTATTTCTCGATATCGATTTTAATTTCATAGAGATAGTTGTTCAGTTTGACGGCCGGATCATCCCGTTAAAAAATTGTAGGCTATACAAGCACTGTATTTGTGTTTCGGGGTACCTATGTACACACGGCGACACATCAGGTTACACACCCTATATACCCATAACTACACTGCGTACAAAACACAAAATAGTGCAGTAGAGAGTAGAGAGCCTGCATAGACGCGGCTGCAGGCGCGGGCGCAGCGTGCTGTGAGACGAAACAACAACAACATACCGCACTCTCTCGCACGATTCGCAGCGTTCAACTTCTAATAGTTCAAAGTCCAAACAGGGTAACCCGACCTGTCGCCGTGTGTACATGTAGGTACGTAGACTTTGGGTTTCGAGGGGGATTTTCTTTGAAAAATGAATAAATTTATAGCTGTAATCACTGTTCCATATAAATATTCGAATTCGGCACTTCCAACCTATCACACCCCCTGGAGACGTGCTTGGTTCTTTAATTGATTTGTCAATGCGCTTTGGCTACCAAATGCTCGCTCTCGTTTATTTCTGTCGCGAAATAAGCAGACGAACATTATTTAATCAGTTATACGGTAGTTAGACCTAAGAAAGAAATACGTGGTAGGTAACCATAGAGTTAGATTATAGGTAACCAAACGATTTGCATTACAACCGATGCCGACGATAACATTGAGAAAAAAACCGAAAGTCTTCATTACGCAGTATGCGATCAAGATTTCGGACATATCATTTGTTACTGACAGCATAGTAGGCTACCATAAAGATAGAGCTATTCAATTTGGAGATTATCGAATAACTATTAATCATTATTTTGATCTATGTTGGAAAAGAAATAAATAGTAGTGTATAGCGAGAGGTTAGGTACTATCGTATCGAATAAGTATTTTTCTATATGCTATATTTTTATAAATGAAAACAAAACTTGAAAAACATTAGTCCATTACCATTCAGGTACCTTCGTACGTATACTTGACGAAAACAGATCAAACCTTGTATTTCTTCACAAATCAATTTCGAAATAAGAATTAAAAAAATCCCTCTAAAGCGACTCGAGTCGAGCGAGGCAGATTCATAGAAATATTAATTTACTACGGGCAGATTACCCAGCAGGCTGGCAGAGCGTTGCCTTTTAGTTCCTTTTATATCTGTGGTTGCTTATTTTTGAGTTCATTTAAAAAAAAAAAATTTTTTTACGTTATATATAACAATGTTTAAAATAAAACAATGTTTGCATGTACTACAATTCTTACAATATAAAAGTCCTTGATTACAGTTTAACAGAATAAAACCACTGGTTTTATTACTTTTATATTATACTCGAATCAGAATAATGGTTCTCGCTTTACCTTTCCAGTAGGTACCTACCTAATAATACTTTTTAAAGAGAGGGTATGGTAAAAGACCTTGTTTTTTTCTTTTATAAACTTTAAAGGCGCTGTCGTCAGCCATTATCACTTTAATTATTTCGATCATAAAAGTAATGCTCAGATTTTTTAGGGTTCCATGTACCAAGACGCCTCACATTATCTGAAACTGATCGAAGGAATTTAAATGAAATGATTGCCAAAAAAATTTAGGTTTGATGTTTCACTGTTATTAGAAATGTTTGAAGTTCAAAGATCTTAAGTAGGTAAGTTAACTTAACTTATCTATAAATTTTAAAACCAGACATGTAGTTAAATTTTATAATTATTGAACTACATGTCACTGCTTTAAAAGGTGGTTTCTCTCTAACAACCCCAAAAGAGAATACGGTCGTGAGTTTTTTAAGTATATGGTACCTAATTAAAGGAGCAGGTGACTTTACATAATATTTTCTTTGTATCTTTGTTTATCAACAATATAGAGCGAAATCAATAGGTACGGAACAAATATTTAATTTTGATTAGGTACCTACCTATACTTACATTTTTTGCAATGAGGACTGATTAGACTAGGTACCTATACTATACCTAATCAGTGAATACTTACATAATAACATCGCGCATCGGGCCTTTATATACTTGAATCTACTGGACGCGTCGATGCTACGGAACCATAACAAGTACTCTGGCGACTCGCTCTTGTCTTATGTAAAGAACCTTTATTTTCATAATTTTTATGACAAAACCGTCTCGATAGTAATTTAGCATAAAAGCAGGCGGTGCTCGGTGATCGTGATCATTAAGTTCGATGCGCCTGCGCACGTAATGCTACCGGGTTTGTATCACAGCGGTTATTATATTATATAGTAGCTATATAAGTTATCTTATAGGTATTTAGCCGCTAAATTATATTTTTAATTTTATAAAAAAATTAATAAGGGCTACAACAAGTGCTAATCTAAAATCGTATGAAAATTTGACGGTATTGTGTCAGTCTATTCCTCTAAGCTGACTTCAAAACAAAAAAAGGAGGTTTTCTGTTACCACTATTGTGAACATTATGTATTCAGATGTATGCACTTACATAACATGACGATCCTATTTTTTCTCCGTCGAGTACGTCCGCGATTTTCTCAAAACAAACAGGAGTTAAATTTTTTAAAGACACATGATCAAAATAATGATTGAGTAATGCATAAACACCATACTGTTAAACTCATTTTCGATCATGACTTTTAGAGTGTGATATTCGAAAATAGCACTGCTGGTCAGAATATTACAAAAATCTTTTTAATTTCCTACTTAAAAATTTTTGGTTGGATCAGATCAGGAGAGATGGGCAACCCTATCTTGAAGTGATAAATTATGATGAGTTCCATCTCCAATCATCTCGTCGGGAACGATCGGTAGTCCTGCGTCAAAGGCGCCGTATATCAAAGCCTTTAGGCTTTATTATAACGGTTATTTTAGTTGTAAATCGTTCGTCTAATTTTTCCGTAGTCGCCACGCTTTATTGGCAATAGAGATTGAAACCAATTTCCTACAGTCCTACTGTTTACTAATTACATTAATTTTCCCGTGGTTTTCCTATCGATGGTTTGCGCGAATAAAGGACAAAATTCCAAAATTCCAAGATGCCAACGCATCTTTTAATGGAAAATTTCATTATTTACGAATAATTTTAATCGAAAATTTGACACTGTTTACGTCTGTCATGGCTGTATGGACTCGATTCTTTTGCCTTTAAAAAAAGCAGGCACAGTTTTGACAAGATTTCTACATGATCTCGCACACTTCTCTATGGAGCGATGAACATACATTAATTATGCCTGATGTTGCGTGTTTTAAGAAGTAGGTAAGGTACTTATTTTTTTTTATATAAAAGAGAACATCCAAATTGACTGACGATGTAACTGGCCATAAATAACATTTACTCCACTTTTCGACGTTCGAAATTCAAATGGACTATCGAAACGGCATCTTCGTTTCATAACCATTGCTTTCCTATTCAATGTAAACTTGTAAACATCATGAGACGAACGGTCACAAAAGAGTTGTATTACAAACACCCACCATTCTTAGCTGTTGAAATTAGGCTAGACATAATAAATAACAATTTATCTGGTGTGAATTTCGCATTGGTCGTCTTTGTACCATTTGTTGGGCGTTTAGATGTGTTTTGAATGAAAGTGTTGTGAGATCTAGTATTAAATCAAATGGAAAACGTAAGTACTTCTAACATAGAATAGAATGCGTTCAGATACGATTGAATTCCTTGTCTAAGTAGGTACCTACTTACTTCTTTTGTTTTGATGTCGTCAGGTCAGGTAATTTTTTTTTTAACTGTAGTAGCATATAAGCAGGAAGCTGGCATAGGTATTGGCTAACACCCCAATATTGCTTATGTGTCAGTATTGGTAAATAAAATAAGTATGAATAAGAGTAATGAAAATTATAAAATAAAATAATAAAATCAGGACTGTTTGTTTAATATTTAATCTTCAATTACCATTGAAGCTTTCTGTCAAATACATCATCACGCAATACCCGCAATGACGTATCTGCGACACGATGATCGATCTTATCTTAGTATTCTTCAGCTTCATCAATCACAATAATCATAGAGAGAGTTCACTTGCAACTTTCCAGTAGCATGACACGATGGTCACCAAAACTAATCATCGTCTAAACGAGGCATTATCTTTGTCCCTTTTTTATATTAAATTGACCCTTTTTGTTCACATCGTAAGTAATATAGGTAATGTTCTGTGGTAAATAAAATAGGTCATTGAGGTGGGTAGGTATTAATAAAATTAGTTTGTCAACAAAAATATCTAACAATAAAAGTTTATTTATTATAAAACAGTACCTACCTACTAATTTCTCATTAGAATGAGGTACATTAACATTTTGAAAATATAAATGTGTAATTACAAAATTAGCTCCCACAGGAAAATTTATCTTACTATACTTTAGTCATTGACGTAATAATTCATTTATTTTCAATTAAATATATTTAACAATAAAAGTGAATTTATTAAGAGTACTAAATTTCTCATTAGAATGTGGTCACATTAACATTTCGGAAATCAATGTGTAATTACAAAATTCGCTCCCACAGGAAAATTTCTGATACCAAAGTATTGACTTGGATTTGCCGTTGCCGCGCAATATTATACGTAATTAATTTAATGTTTAATTACGCACATAATTGATTACAACCTCTTTGCTAAAACGTGCGATTAATAAAACGGCAGCCAATACCCTTAAAAAGCTAATAAAAAAGTAATTAAAACTTTTTAAAGAGAGCGCTAAAACTGGCCAAAACAGTTCCTTTAAAAAAAAAGGTTTGCCATAAACGTTCGAATTTCAAATCATGTAATTAAAACGTGGGAGATGTTAATCTAATCGAACCGCGGTTTGTACTTTACCGGTTTTTATAAAGAAAAAAGATTTGTAATAAAAGATTATACGGAAACTACGCCAATCGAGTTTTAGTTCAGAAAATTATTAAAATTAGACATAAGTTCCAGCGATCTAATTTTAGAAGTTTTATAACTTAAAATTTCACACAGTGATGTCAATAAGATTTAAAAGTGGATAATTTATTACAAGTCAATCTTATATTTACGATCGGACAGCTTATTCTGAATATTAAATTGCGGTTTCATTGGTACAAGTTACTCGTGATAGGCGTGACGTAAAGCAACTTGACAAAACAATGAAAAATGCACTTTATCGGTAAGTTTTTAGTATTATTTGGTCTAAAAAAAGAAATAACATTGATTATCGTAATCAGATCCAATAGGTACAGTCATTTCATTGTAGTAATAAACTATATTAATTCATTGAAGTACATTACCTATACCTACCATCAGAATCAAAAGATAATTCGGTAAGTATGTGAAGTTTTTTTTTGGAAGGGCTGAATCTAAAACCATTTCGAGATATTTGTCTTTTAATAATATTTTCTATGTCAGATTTTAAAATGAAAGGATTAGGTACCTACTGATATTTTTAATAAAATATCGGTCGTTTTTCGGTCCTACGAGTGACGTCACTCGCGGGACCTGTAAACTCCTTGGTAAACTAAAAATCAACATAAAATAACGGGTCATCAAGAAAAAAAAATATTTTATAGGTATTCAATACAAAGAAATTTAAATTCAATATGTCAGAATTTGACTTTAATGTTGCCGTTTCTGTTTCCAGCATAGAGTTAGAAAGAGTAGGCAGGTGATTTTAATTTCTGAAAATTAACTAAAGGTTTTCCTCCATGGTTTGTCAGATTTTCGTAAAAATATACAGTTTCAATCAAGTTTCAATGCTATGATTAATTTAAATTTTAACCTACTTGGGAAAATCAGGTATTTCCTCTTAAAAGATTTTTTTTTTATAATTCATATTTTTGTATTTCTTGTAGCAATCGCTGATCTATTCTCACTTGTAACATGACTGTATTAACGTAAATAGCGCTAAAAGTCTAGATTTGATTTACAACATGTTTCAAAATGTATTTATTATGGTAACATTCGATTCTAAATGTTACTTAAACCTTTAAGGACATAGTAGCTAACAGTATATGATATACATTTTAAATGTTACGCGTTTTGAACGAAACGAATTGTATGTATCCTGAATTCGATTATGCATTGAAATTAGTATATAGGAAAAGAAATCTTTAGAGCACAAATTAACTCAAAACCTAAAATCAGACAATCAAGCAGGAACTTCTTGGACTTGGAAGTTAGAGTGCGATTTTTTCAGTTACGAGTTCAAATCAGCAGTAATAAATGTTTAAATTACTAATAAGCATCATTCTATCTTCGATCATAATTTTGAAAGTGTGAAGTTCAAAAACTTCAGGACTTAATATTATAATGGCATGTTCTGAAAGCCTATAAATTATAACAGATTTTTGTTGAGATTAGATGTAGGTATTTCATAACTTTTTATGATCAAAGGGTAATTTTTTTAAGGTTCTAAGTTGTTTTTCAGCTGTCATTTGTTAGGTCTACATTTTGAAGTGTTATACAGTGGCCTAACAACTGTACACCCTAGACACTTCATACAAACGGGCTCGCACTGACAAGAAATAGAAGAAGAGCGAGTTGAGAGAGGAATACATCACTGCTTACTTTCAAACTGCCGTGCCACCGATGTAAAAATTCTAGGGGTAGAGAGTGTCTGTCCGTAACGTACTATATGTAAGCATACATACATATAGCCACGCCTATGTCCTATATTGGGGTACGCAGAGACAATTGATTGCCATCAGCTACGATCCTGACACACCTACTTCGGTATAGTACTCTTTCTTACAATGTGCAAGGTACACAATATCTTATTGTCAAAGTCCTAAGATACAATAAATTTCCCCAGCTCGTAATGGTTAGTTTGGTAATATTCGTCGCAGTTTGATCTTGATATGCCGTGCGCACGCGCTCGTGCCGCGCCCGCTCTCGATCTTTGGCCGACCGTTGGGGTTACCTTATAAATCTTTAGAAATAAGGGCTCTTTGATTATGCTTATCTATTTACATTTAGGTCTTAGGCATTTATAATGAAATGTTTAGCTGATTTCATTATTCCAGTCTATCTCTACACTTTTTTGTTATTTTTACATAATTATGAAACAGTTCTATGACTGACTGACTGAGAACGTACAATAATAAATAAATAACGCTCACAGGCACATACATTGTAATGAGCCCACGTAAGCTCTAACAGGCTTTTAGCTGTGGAAACCATACAACAACGGCACAAACATTTAACATCCATGACCGAACCGGGATTCGAACCCAGGACCCTGGCCCTGTACCCGCACTTTCGATGTTCGCTATATCGCCACTGTTTCGGTCCGCACTTCATTGGAATAGAGTTGACATTGGAATGAAAATGTTCACGCAATTGCGAAGTTCGAATGTGCGAGTAGAGGCCCTGGTTTCGTCCGGCGTGGTAACCATTAGACCAACTGGGTCGTCACAATAGGTTATGCGTTGTTTAGGAACTGGTTCAGGAACCGCTGATATAAGGTTAAACAAAATTAGCTGAAACTATTTGAAGGGAATGATCTGACCATCGAGAAAGTTGTTCAGTTTGATGGTATTATCATCCCCTAAAATAGTTTTATGATGCAGAATCATCAAGAACTGTCAAAAAACACAATGTCGCATTGATAAACACTTTTACTTTAAGTCGGACATTTTGCCCCAAAATAAATTACTCACATCCAAGTACTCCATTTAATTTTCTCGCATAAAACAACTAAAAGACAGGCACGTTTGAAATTTAGAGCGCTATTTAAATGGTAAAGCGTGGACTCGCATATAAAAAACATTTAAAAATCTCAGAGTATGAAGAAAATATGCAAAATGTCCAAGAAGAGTTTCGCGGAGCTTATAAAATGCCTCAACCGAAATTATTCTTTCACGAAACCATTCGCTAATGCGTTAATAAGTGATATTTAAAAAGTTTAAAAACCAGTCGGCATGCGACATCACATCAGTGTCGGTGTTTTTTGTTTAATTTTAAGGGCAAATATTAAATTACGCAGGGAATACGACTTGCGGTGTTTACTTTAAATTTCTTTGTAGTTTTCGGTCGTTTTTTCGACAATGTAAACGTATTTTTGGATGTAATCGTCGCAGTGTTGTTTAAGGCGGTTTTTAGCCGATATTTCCGTTGAAACTCCTTGATAACCCGTTTTGATCTACCTGCTACCGTAAGGGTTACGGATTCGATGTCCGTACTTACAAGTGTATTCAAATTAGTACCTATTTATTAAGACCGATAACTTCTGACACGTTGCTTCAATGCTCCTTTACCCAAAAAGGGCAGGTTTCTCTTAAAATATCTTGCACGCCTCTCTGTCTTTAACCATCACCAGCATCCTATTTAGCCTAGCCCAGCTTATGCTCTTGGTGGAGTATTCGCCAATCTATTTTCTTGCTAGTGTCTTGAGTCCGTGATACGCTACGACAGACATCGACTTTTTCCATCACTTGTGCTAGATAACTTTGTCTTCCTCTGCCTCTACCCCTGTATTTTCCCTTCCAATATAGCTTTTCTTTAGCCAGCAAGCTTAAAAGACTGTTTATGGAATAATATACTTACCTACGTACTCTTTTTCGTGTGCAGCAAGCCCTACCGCTATGTATTCCTCATTAATTACGTCGTATTTTAACACATTTCTAATATCTTCGTTCTTCCACAGGCCTCTAGTCTGTCAAAACGGTGCGACCTGCACAAACTCCGTCGGTGGCTTCTCCTGCATCTGCGTGAACGGCTGGACCGGTCCCGAGTGTTCTGTCAACATCGACGACTGCGCCGGCGCAGCGTGCTTCAACGGCGCCACGTGCATCGATCGCGTTGGCGCGTTCTACTGTAAATGCACGCCTGGCAAGACCGGTAAGTGATTAGTATGCTGCTATGGTGCTTGATGTTAATGAAGCGGTTCGATTGATGGGTTCGGTGATGTATGTAAGATCCTGTTTGAAATTAGATCCTGTATCTGAAAATATTGGAGATTGCAAAATTTATCATTAAGACTGATAGTTTTGGAGCTATAATTTAAAAATAATTATACAGCAAAAGGATTATTTTTTCTTTTTCACGATAGGCTTAGATTTATAATGATCATCTGAAGGAAAATGCATGAGTAGCCAAATGGTTCTGTGCAACGCATTTGTATTATTAGCTATCACCACCACACAACCACACCACCACCACCACTATCACCATCGCTATTTACTTTTATAAAAACACAAGCTTTTACCTGCGACTTCGTCCGGATTAATTATATACCATATTTTAAGTCAGATCATAAGCTATCACACAAAAAACAGTTTCATCAAAATCGGTTCAGTAGTTTTTGCGTGATGCTCGAACAAACAAATACACAAACAAACAAACAAACAAACAGACAGTCAAAAAGTCAAAAAATTTGTGATTTGGAATCAGGGAAGCCTAAAAACAGATACACTTCTGTTACAGTTTTATAATAGTTAAGATGTCAATTAGGTCATATGATCACCATTATCATCAGACTATTATCATCCACTGCAGAAGATAACCTCCCGAGCCACCAATCCACGAAGCTCGCTCTATCTTCAGCTTCTCTTACTCAGTCGGTACCTACTAGCTGCTATATAATAGAACTGGACTTTACAATACTATAAATTTTACTCAAAGTTTCTAAGCCATGCATCACATCCATAACTAACCTCCTTCTCTTTCAGGTCTTCTCTGTCATCTCGACGACGCGTGCACCTCCAACCCCTGCCATGCCGACGCCATCTGCGACACGAGCCCCATCAACGGCTCCTACACTTGCTCCTGCGCATCCGGGTATAAGGGACTCGACTGCTCGGAGGACATCAATGAATGTGAACAGGGTAAGTTCATTTGGGAAATAACTATCGTCAGATAACCTTGTAGTTGTTGTGTGTTGTCTTTCCACTACAGCGGGAATGATTGCCATGCGATCATGCTGATACAAATGAAAACCTTATAGTGTCCATTGACCTTTTAATATTTTTTGTAAGTACTTTAAATAAAATTGTGACCTCACATGACTAGAAAGCACTGAAGATTCGTATAATTTTATGTGTATTTCGATTATATTCCCTGTTATGCCTTGCCTTTCATATTTTTTTACGATATAATTTTGATGTCGTAATATTATTTTTTACTGTTTGGAAGCTATTTATTGTAAGTCAATTATTAGCATCGGCATCCACGGACCGAATCCACCTATTGCTGGGCCACCTTTGGCCACTTTTATTTGTTCATGACACTCTCTGTTGCATGTAGCTCCTGCGACTCCTCCTGCTGACGGACGCTTCGCTTTCTTTCCGTTTGCCCACTATATTACAATTTCCATTTACGATGTCACAAGTTCAAAAAAATTTTACAATTCAATCAAACTAAATTCTTACCCTCTCCCCAGGCTCACCATGCGAACACGACGGCATCTGCGTGAACACGCCAGGTTCCTTCGCCTGCAACTGTTCGGTCGGCTTCACGGGACCTCGTTGTGAAACCAATGTGAACGAATGCGAGAGCCATCCGTGCAGGAACGATGGGTCCTGTCTGGATGACCCCGGCACCTTCAGATGTGTCTGCATGCCTGGTAAGTGAACGTTTTGTTTACGTTTGTCTTTATATTCTAGTGAAGGGGAGGGGTTTTCTAGATCAAGATAATATTGGTGACGTGGTCGTCATTTAGAATCATTGGATTCTATAAGATCAATTTAAGGATTATCTTCAAATTTTTTTTTTGTAGGCCTTTGTCACCGGAGTTTTTAGCACTAAATGAATACCTAATTATGTGGTCATCCAAGCTATTGGAGTCTAGTGTGGTGGTATTGAGTAAAGTCTGGTTTCTGAAACTAAAATAAGTAGTTGCTTGATTATAATGAAGCAACAGCAGCATCTTTTTTTATTTCTTATAAGAAATAAAAAAGAGATACATAAAGTCCGTTTTTTTTTCAATTAAGTAAAAATTGTAAATGTTTGCAATTCAATACTAATTCCTTTCGCCTATATTCACTAAAACTTAAATATTCCGAAAACTAGAATCTGCCCACTGGGCTGGACCTTTTTGGCTTGGACGCCTCCATATTGTGTGTGATTTTAAAAAAAATTGCAATGAGTTGTTGATTTGGCTATACCTCATTTCACATAAGATGAGTTCTGACAGGACCCTTATATCAAGAAACAAAGGACGAAAATTAAATAACCGAAAATAATAATAATAAACACAAATTATTATAGTTTTCAACTAGCGGTTTACTTTAGTAAAACTTATTTTAGTACACCTCTGCTACTGCACTGTGCATAAATACTTAGCATTAATAAAGCTGCAGCGTTTACTCCCTGAGATTTATAATGATAGGTACTTAGTGACATCCAAACACTATATTATTTGCCCCCCACAAAACGGTACACACAGACCTCCAGAGTTGACGTCTTGGAGTTACAATTTGCTGCCTACTTGACGGCGGTGACCGGCTGATGATTATCATTAGTTGGACTGAGACAGCTAGAGAGTGAGCGAGATAGGTCATTGCTGTTAGGGTTGTCTAAGGTGACTTTAAATTTGTCAACGAGGAAAAGTCTGTGATTAATAATGCGGAGGATTTATTTTTAAAAAGGTGCGGAGTCTATAACTTTTAGAAATATAAAGGTCTTCTACGCTCTTTGAAATCATGTAAAAATTTTGATAGCATACACATTACGATAATCCATTTTGGGGTAGTCACAGCTAGAAATGTTTTCTACAACTTTACTAAAATTTCTAATCATGTGAAGGTTTTAACATGAAATCACGTATCATAAGTAGTGCAGTTTGACATGTAATTATTTTATGATATAAATTAATATTAATATGCATACAGGGATGTTGTAATAGTTCAAACCTTTCGAAACAAAAATAAAAATAATAATTTTATTCATAAAATAGCTTTTTCCCGCGACTTTTGTTCGCGTGAATTTCGGAAAACATTAAAACCCCATTGTACCAGCCCCTAGGGGTCAATTTTCAAAAAATCCTTTCATAGAGCACGTCATCCTCTCTAGAATATATAATTCCAAATTAAATTAGTCTATCTTCAGTGGTTTAAGCTGTGCATTGTCTTGTCTGTCAGTCAGTTACGGAACTGTTTTATAATTATAGATAACCAAATAAAAAAATATTATTATTTAAAACTGTATCAACATTCAGCCATCCCTACATGAGACCCGGTTCCCATGGCGATGAGAGCGGCGCCCGCGCATTGTATTCGACGCGGAAACGTTTGTGCAACCACCTGACTTACGTTACGATCTTTACTTCTATTTCTATGTGATTAGTACCATTTTCATAGTGACAATAAATGAGCGTAAATTTTTTTTGTTTTTTGACTAAGCATACGCATCAGAATTTATTTTTTAGGGTATGCAGATTTTCTCTTGAGGTTTTCCTTTTCCTTCACCATTTGAGAGCAGTCGGTATTACTTACCTACGTAATTAAGGGCTCTTACAGACGAGCGACACTTTGTCGCGGAGGGTCGCTCGACCCTCCGAGACACTCGGCGACAGCAAAGTGTCGCTCGTCTGTAAGCGCTCTAAGTTAGAAAAACACATTGGCACGTAAGATAATATTTAAAATGTTATACTACTGGGCACAGGCAGGCGCGTGCAGTGAAGGTAGGCAAAAAGCAGTGAAACCTTAATAATTTCTAAACTAAAAGCATTTTGTTTACTCAATGACTTTTAATTGGTTTAATTACCTGTATGTAAACAAATCAAAGTCATATGGTAAACAAAATGCTTTTAGTTTAGAAATTATTCGGTTTCTGCACTGCGGGCAGGCAAAACACAGCGTAATTGGTTTTTTTACTTGTGACCAATGCGGATTGGTTTACTCCACATATAGGTAAGACACGCATCAGAATTTCTCCTTCAGAGTATGCCAGGGTTTTCCTTACTATGTAAAAAATTTATTAGATGCAGTAAGGAATTTTAACGGGTAAATAATAAGGCTCCTATATGACGAGCATGACGATCCGATGTCTCATTCGTCAGTCAAAAAATCATGTGATTAGAAAAAGACAAGTTGTTCTTCTCTTGTAGTACGTAGATATATTATATGGTTGTCGGCATTATGTACCAAAACAGATCCATTGCATAACTAACAAAAATGCAGGCTTTTCCTTTAATATCAAAAACCAGTTGCATTTTTCTTTAAATCAATGAAATCAGCCCACATCATCCCATTGCTGAACATAGCTCCTTAGTAATGCGAAATTCATCACCTAATCTAACCCTTACAATGTCGTTCTGTCATTTAGATGAAAGTAAAATTAAGGGATCGGTCTTACGTGAACATTTCAAACCAGAAAAGTAAGTCAAATCAAATTACAGTATACTTCAAATATGTACCGAGATATGACAGACAAGTGTGCTAGTTTGTATGGACCAAGTGTGCTAGTTATGTGCTTCAACTAAACGCGCTATCGGCATATTCATTCATTTTACATTGATTTAAGCCTACTGGTGGCCTGTCTACAGCCCTTTCTTTTAATTGAACAGCATTTTGAGAAAAGCCTTCGTCGCCTAAGATCTTAGATTTTTTTAAGATTGCATACGAGAGCCGCATTATGGTTTTATTTGTGTATAATTATGTCTCATGTTACTAACCACACTGTCAAGAACACAAAAGATGTCATCCATGCAATGATGCGAAAGAAACCACTCATCGGAACCTTCCCTCGTAAACCAACCAAATTATACATCCTCACTCCATAACCACTATCCTACAAAGTCCTACCTTCATAATTTAGTACCATAAAATACATCTAAAGGTATTTTATAATCCTACTGAGTTGTAGACGTCAGGCTTTGTATGGGAGTTGGTACGGATTTAGTATATTCGTTTCGGTCGTGTAACTGGGCATGCTTGAGTGCTTCCATACCTGTCAGGTGGGTAGACGAATAAGGGCATGCAGGGAACCCAGTATGACGACATTAAATATTTTTTTTTATTGGAATAAAATTGTCCTCTAGTCTGTTGCACTCTGTTTAATTATTGGCGGGCGGTTGGTAGTATAATAGTAGTATTCAATTATTGAAAACTGGATCGCACTTTTAAGTTAGGAAACTATTCTCAATAAACGTTTAACGAATAAACTAGTCTCCTCAAAATTAAAAAAAATCTGTTGTCCCTTACATTTGGGTCGAGTAGGTAACCAATTTTGTATGAAAAAGCAGTTTTTACGAGATTTCTTTTTCCATAGACAAGTGGTTCAGTTTATTTTTCTGCTCATTTAAAAAACCGTCCGTAAGACCCTGTATTCAAGCGTTCAGATCGATACTCACAAAAAAACTATAAAATAAACCTTATCCCTTAGTCGCCTCTAACTAAAAGCTCATGAGAACTTAACCAATCTCATCTTTTAGTTGTTTTCTTCTTTCCATCTAAAGCAAGTCTGCAGCATTCTTGCAAAATGACAGCAGAATGCGGTTCACTACTTTTAATTTACATTTTTTTTTGTTTACCACGCGACTTTAATACCAGTTTACAAAACTAGTCCCTTGACGTAATAACAGGGGATGGGAAGGCTTTATTATAATTATCTAGGTGATTTAACGATGCTATAAATATCTTTGCAGTATTTGCAATAAAATGTAATGTAATGTAGACTTTAGAATTAAGTATAAAAATCTATTATGTTTTGGAGGAGGAAACAGTGGAATACTAAATTCTGATTTCATTATATGTAGATAAAATCAGTCCGAGCTACAGTTGTCTCTTTCGCACTCTAGTCGGCAGAGTGTGTGGGAGTTCCGGATCGGACAAATACGTAAACAGCCAGAAAGTGAACTATTTTCCAAATTTCTTCGAGAGCCCGCCTATCCTCTTAAAGTATGTAATGTAATGTGCCTCTACATATATTCTAAAACGTGCATTAAACATTGAAATACTCGCACAAAGTCGATATTAGCATGCGCCGGACATTCCCATTGTGGCTTGTGATCCGAAATCGTGACGATTGGCGCACTGTGCAAACGATAAGAGGCAGAGATTTATCATAAAATTATTCAAAAAAATACAAACTTATAACATGAGCACAATAAGAAATCGTACAAGTTGAAACTAAGAACAAGAATAGAATAGGTCCGGTCCAATAATTATTTTATACCTACATACTTAAGTACAGTTTATATTTGGGTAGGCGGAGAGAATTGATCATCATCTGCTCCGATGCATCTTTCTTGTTTCTGGAGAGCAATCGCAACTGAACCATGATTGGACCGCGTGCGAACCACAACTTTTAACACATTCGGTATTGCGCTATTCATTTGACAACCGTTAGAGCCGTTTTGACAGATCACTCAGATGTTAAAGGCTGGTACGGAATTCAGCAAAGATTGGATTGCAATGTGATTAGAAATGAAATAGGTTTAGTAGTGAACTTGGATGTTTTATATTACCGCAATCGCCCTTCTAAACATAGACAAACCGCGTCAGCGGTTTCGGGTTACATTTTAGAAAATCCTCTGTATGTCCTTCGCACATTCGTTTTACGTACCTACAACGTGTACCCTAATAATACGATTCTTTCATTTCAATGGAAATTTATTTGATCCTTTCGTAAATCTGAAAGATACACGTTTTTCAAGAGCAAAATCGCTATTTCTTCTCCCTTACAGCAAATAATCGGCCGAGACATGCGCTCGCGCACAGGGCGGGGCTCTCCCCTCCTCACCACCATTTTGGTATAAACGATCAATAGGCCATGTCGGTTATAGAATAATCTTGCGTAATATAACATTTAATGCTCACAGCGTTTAACTATAGTGTTTTGCTAAATTATTGTTCGGCTTAAGACAATGTCTTGTAAAGCATTGTCCATTTTGTGGTTTGGAATTTGTAGGTATCACATTGTGAAGGTTGGCTAGGCTTTTTGTCCAAAAAGGCACCTAAGTAGGTACCTACATTTTAGATGATTCCATAGTCTAGATGAAAATGAAATACTAATTAAATGAAGAACTCAAATATCCACCTTTACAATAGGATATTGTCAAACAAATAGAGTCTTATAGGAATAGGACAGAAAGATGAGCTTCTGATGACCCCTGGAGTGAGAAGAATTTCTCAGGACCCAGCACCATTGGTCTTATGCCGAATAGGTCTGTAAAAGATGACACGATAATCAGAAATCACAAAGTTACAGATTTAAGTCGTCACATTTCAATGACATCGATACAGTAGATCCTACGCATGAGATTTGAGTAGGTAGGTATTTACCTGTTCTGTATCTTAAGAAAAATGGAATACGCATTCAAATAAAGTTTTCAATGACTTTCGAAGAAATGCCAAGAATCTGTGGATCTATTTATGGAAGCGAAATCTAAATCCCCAATGACCAATCATGGCCAAATATGAGAAAATTCTTCTTTCCATAACGGTTTACAAACCTTCAATTAACTTTGCAGCTCCATAACAGATCTAATAATGTCCATCTTCGCAAACCGGTCGCTTTATTGAAAGGACATAAGATTCACATTAAGCGAAATTTTAATGATTATTTTGTATGAACGAATGCAGACGACATTCCCCATTTGGCGGGATAGCGATTTCTGGGTTCAAGTTCGAACGCCAAGTTAAAATGACCTCTCCCTCTTTAAGATAAGCGTTTCAGCAAGTGCACAGATAAAGTTGTATCTTTATAAGGGCACTGTCGGACACTGGTCTGAGCTAGATTGTCCTGCCTGGGGCAATTTCTCGATCGATTCCGATTAAAATTGGTCTGTAACTTTATATCGTTATGGTCGATTTTCGATTGGGTTTAGTTAAAAGGAATGGAGGTCCAGTCCAAAAGTCTGACGTGCTATAATGTGATGGATTTTAAGTCGTAAGCAGAAAGGTTTACGGTTTTCATTTGAATGATTTGTGCGGATGGGCCTGGATCGGTCAATTAGCATTCTTGCGAGGTCCCGTCTTGCAGGGTAAACATGGTTTTTGTATGTTTGTCTATTTGTCATTACTGGTCGAGATGAGAACTTCACGGTTTAACGTCCAGCCCCGCCATCTTTGATATGAATAATGAAGAGATAGTTCGTGGAATAAGCGGAATAAATATAGAGCCAATGCTTAGTGTGACACGGTTTGAAACTTGGTTATTATGGTTGCAGATATTTTAATATCGAAAACATATTTAAAATTTTATAGTAATTTACTTATGCATGCATATGCTCACGACTATAATATTCACCCCAGGGATATTCAGAGTAATTTATTTATTGCAATTTATATTTGATTTCTCGTCTTGTCTTATTTAGGAGGTAATCATTTTCACGTCGTTCTGTTTGTTGTATTTTCACGTCATACTACTGAACCAATTCTACACAAGGCAGTAGGCCTCGCATGCCACCCCCGAGAAAACGACTAAAATCGAGATGTGCCTCCATCCTTATTATTTTACGTATGCTAGAAGGAGCGCGCATGACGTTTTTCTCGTTTAAATGCTTTGTCGTGGGTGGCATGCTAGCCGTGCAGAGGAGTTGCGTCTTGTCTTGTGTGTGAATAGATAAGGTATGTTTTTAACAAGAAATTAAACTAATTCATCATGATGACACAAAGCCCCATACAAACGCTAGTTTATGTGTGTCTAATAATTTAAACATTGCTCGTTTTTTCGCAAAAACTTTATTTAACAACTTGTCGTGTTTTTAAAAATACCTTTTTACATGTTAACATTGTTGTGAGCATTATTTCTCGTGTTTTATGAGACTGCCGCGGGCTTAATTTGCTATTTTAAACTAAGTTAGACAGCAAAGTTAATGAATTGGCTTGCTTTTTGTCGCCTGAGTGAAGGTTAATTATTTTCTCTTGGGTCGACAAAGACTCGTACTTTTTTGTCTTTTTTCTCGACGATTATTTTTGAAACAGGTTTATTGTTTGAGAAGAGTTAACGTTAGTTAGTAATGAATAAGTTAATTATAGAAGGCCATGGTACCTCCTTGTAGTATGATGATTTTATGCTCTCAGAAGATTTCGAGCATATCGTGGTGTAGTTTTAAAATCGAGTTATGCTCATTTGAGAGGTATTGTGCTGCAATCGGACATAATTAAAAATCTTTAAGGCTAATACAAACTAAGTTTAATTTTAACCAACTAAAGTCAAAGATTTTTTTTAAACACGGTCTGGAAACTAATATCTATGCCTATGGTTTGTCAGGTATTAAAATTTAGGTACTTACATATATCTGATCCCAGGTAATTTCAAAGTACAGGGGCTCAAAGATTTCATACAAATCTTAAATTAATCCTAGCATTCAAACTGGTACATTTTAATGGAAATGACTGACTGACAAACCACAAGCACAGAGATTATTGACAATTATTGACTTTAATTGATTAGTATTGAAAATAGGATCTAACTTCGTTTGTAGGCAGCGAGCTTCGGCGCTCTGCAAGGGCTATTCTCTTAACTAGTACTTACTCATATTTTTTTGTATTTTAATATTAACTAACGTATTTTTTCTATTTCCTTCTCAGGTTTTACGGGAACACAATGCGAGGTGGAGATCGACGAATGTGCACACAACCCGTGTCTGAACGGCGGAGTGTGCCACGACATGATCAACGCTTTTAGATGCACTTGTGTCATTGGGTACGTACACGTAGCAGTTGAGACGAACTAACGATAATATAATCATATATTATTTGATATTATAATTATATATTATTTGAGCATTATTAAGATAATTCTTAATAATGCTCAAATAATACTATCTTTAGCATCAAGTTCCACTGCCGGGCACAGGCCTACCTTCAGCGCGGATTCTCAATACGGATTGGTAGAATTCACATATCCATTAGAATTTCTTCTTCATCGTATGCAGGATTCCTCCCGATATTTTCCTTTTTAGAAAACAGTTAAGATTACATAGGACCATTAGTTAGAAAATTAGTTTTGTTACACCATGTGTAATCAGGATCTTTATGATTTAACGCTCCACCGACGCTCTTAAATACACACGCGCATACGCTCTCATATACTATCGTATATGATTTTTCTTGTGCGATAGTTTCTAGTACCTACTATAGGATTTATATTGAATTTCTCATTGGACAGATTTACCGGCGCTCGCTGTCAGGTGAACATAGACGACTGCGCGTCCAGTCCGTGTCGGAACGGAGGCACGTGTCACGACTCCATAGCTGGTTACACTTGCGAGTGTCCTCCGGGCTACACTGGTTCGTATTATTTATTTCTTTTTGCTTTTAATGCGACAGTTTTGAGGGATGTCAGGCGAACATCAAAGTCTGTGTTTTCAGCAATTTCTAGCCAGGTAATTGATTGATTGATTATCTTGAAATTGAAGAAGAAAAAAAAGATATAATTAATTACAGACCTTAAAAGGTTGACGAAGGCTACAACAGCAGAAAAAAGTTCTCATTTCATTCTATTTAGATGCTGAGGAAAGAGTCTTCTTTTCTGATAAAAATAGCCCTACTTGACCACGTACCTACTATCCTTATACTTGAAATGGTTAGCAAGTTTAGCGTTCATTTATTAACAACTTGTAATAGTAACTTAGGTATTAATAATTATCAAAACTCAATTGTAATAAAATTTTGAAAAGGTACAATCGTACTTTAATTCTACTTATTTTCAAACCGTCCTATTCCTCAATAGGTATGTCCTGTGAGACGAACATCAACGACTGCCTCTCAGCACCGTGTCACCGCGGCGAGTGCATCGACGGCGACAATAGTTTCACGTGCAACTGTCACCCGGGCTACACCGGCCGCGTCTGCCAGACGCAGATCAACGAGTGCGAGTCCAATCCCTGCCAGTTCGGAGGTGAGTTGTGGAAGATATAGCTAATAAAAATTATATACAAAAACTGATCTTGAAATAAATAAAACACGACGAGTGCCTAATCGACTTCAAGGTCTATCATAATAATATGACGATTACCTAAACAATATCAAATTCTTCAGGCCATTGTGAAGATCTAATCGACGGGTACCAGTGCCGCTGCAAGCCAGGGACCTCTGGACGCAACTGCGAGATCAACGTCAATGAATGCTACTCGAACCCTTGCAGGAATGGCGCTACTTGCATCGATGGCATCAACAGGTATTATACTCGTACCATTTCATTAAGAATTGATATGATCTTTATTATGGTCTGTAGTACCACTGTGTAAATAGCTTATCATCAATATAATCACAGAGTACTAAAAATTATCATTATCACATTGTTTGTCATTTTCATCCATTCATCTCTCTTAGCACTCATATTTTATTCCTTTCTTACAAATTACGTCGTTTATGCTGTAGTATCCATACTTTCCTTGTCTTTTATTCAATTACTTTAACAATGCTTGTTACTTATTAGTAATCACCTTTGTTGGCTCACATGGGGGTACATTTAATTCTTCTTTTCTTTTATTTTAATGTCATTTATTTCTGCTTTCTTTACATTCACATTATTAATTTAATTTCCTTTCCTTTACACGCAGCAATTATTTTGAGTAAGTTTTATTTTTTCAAAAGCTTCTGCACGTTTTCTTTCATTAACATCTATAGAGTTGTTGTTTCATCATTTCTTTGCTCATTAATCTTTGTTTTCATCTCATATGAGTTGTACTATCTTCTATATTACTAATCATGTGTATTTACTCAGGTATACGTGTGAATGTATCCCTGGCTTCACCGGACAGCACTGTGAGACGAATATCAACGAATGTGTGTCCAACCCTTGCGCCAATGGAGGCATCTGCATCGACAGGATCAACGGCTTCCGTTGTGAATGTCCCAGGGGATATTACGACGCTAGGTTTGTGTTTTAAACTTAAATACCTTTTAAAATTGAATTTTTAACTGTCTTATCATCATAATCAACTTATATACACCCAAAAAATGTGGTTACGTACGACCCTCCATCGCACGCGGTCCCAGGAACTTGCGATAAGTATTAATGCAAAAAATTTTTGGGTGATATCGGTAATCCAAGTTCAAGACAAAAGACCTAGTTATCTGCTTGGTCTTTTGCTAATAGACAAAGTTTTTATTAGTATACTGTGCATCTCGTTAATAATTCTGCCATTACTACAGGTGTTTGTCCGATGTGAACGAATGTGCTTCGAACCCTTGCATCAATGGAGGAACTTGTGAGGATGGAGTCAACCAGTTTATTTGCCACTGTCTGCCTGGATATGGAGGTAAGTAATCTTTTCAGTGCATATAAGCCTACCCTCATGGATGGTGTATGGACGTAAGTCCACCACGCGAGCACAATGTGGATTGAGAATAAAAATCACAATACAAAATACCCTAGTTATATCTCAAGCCGTAGGTAACTTAGATAATCTAACTGAACAACTTTCACTATGGAGTCCACATCGAAAAACAATTTAAAAAAATCTGCTGTTTCGTACATAACTGCAGTGCACTACTCATATCAACTCAAATGTATGGAACAGCAGATTTTTCTCTTCGACTAGATATTTCTTTGACATTGTCTCTCATAGTGAAAATTGTTCATTTTCATGATCTAAATCACCCCTTTTAATAATACCAGGGTGTTTTGTTACACCTCGTATAATTTTTTGACCGCGTTTTCTCGGATTCGTATCGAACGCAGCGCGTTACCTCTTAATTGCATTGCATCTTCCAGGACAACGATGCGAGCGTGACATAGACGAATGCAGCTCGAATCCTTGCCAACACGGAGGCACCTGCCATGATCGCCTCAACGCTTACAAGTGTGACTGTGTACTGGGATTCACTGGTAAGTCTAATTATTATTTACTTAGCGTATGGCTATATAATAAAACTACAAATTAATAATTTTTTGAAGCCAAACTCTAGCTTCCAGCGTTAGCCTACATATATCACTTAGCCCCCCCGAAACTTCTTTTCGGACAGTCCTCCACGATATGTCTCACGGTTTGTTACGGCGCGCTGGTAACTGCCGAGGTAATCAGAGGGCAATATAGAGGGGTGAGGTAAACAGTTCGTGGGAGTGTCCGTATATGGTCCGTACTGTATGTAGTATTAGGTACTCTTTCTTAAACTGTGAAAAAACATTCTTTTTGCGCTTTCAGCAGTTTAATCAGGAGTATTTTTTTATTTGAGCGTAGGTAACGCCCATTTAACACCCATAATATGATAGTAGGTATATTTTATACGGTTTTTTCCAAATGACTACTTATTTTCATTACCCCTTATCATTTCCGTTGAAATAAAATGCGCGGGCGTGAGAAAAGTTTTTACTGATAACTGCTTCTAGTTAGTTAAATTTATTGAAGAATTCATTCTCATTCCTCAAATAGCGACGACAACTTAAATTCGTTTAACATAAATTAATATTATTTATTTGCCTGATTTGCAATAAAAAAAAGTGAATTCATTAAGTTAGTTCATTAAAACTAGAATCTCTTCGGCATTATAAGTTCGGGTATATGTAAATAACTAGGTATAAAAATTACGTAAAGGTAGCTACTTAACTATTTTCATCTGAACTGTGTAATTTTCATATCATCTGAGTGAGTACAGCCTGTATTATTATGGGGCATTGACAGTCATACGCCTGCGCAACTGCGATGCGACCATAACGGGTTTTTGTGAACACCCCCTTTATTAGTTCCCTATTAATTCCCACTACAATTAAGAATCGCAGCAGATTTTGAACAGGGACAGTCTGTATCTCATCTGATACCAAAACTGGTCTAATTAGTTGAGTACTTCGTTTGTGTATTAGTGGGCCTTTACATAGAAGATGCAGGGAGTTTCCATCTTCTCCTTGCAAAACCTGCAGCCGGGTGCGATATGCCTGTAGGACTATGTAGTTAATTTGCTGTCAGTATTTCCACGGGCTTCTGGTCCAGATGCAAAGGGCTAGGGACAAATTTAAATGAGGATTATTGAAGGAGGCCTACGAGTAGGTCTTAAGCCGGGTCTGGATCAATGGATTTCATCATAGACGCGCCATTATCATTACACCGAGAGCACAATATAAGAAAGAGTATCTAGTGCTACATACACTACGGACTCTCCCTGCTTCCCACCAATTTTAACCTCACCCCCGCTTGGCTTTCCGAAAATGAAAGCAATAGCGTATTCCTATCTGGAGTGCGATTTTTGAAAATCATACGAACGAATCGGTAGTAGAAAGATGCATAATCTCCATAGTAATTTTGACATTTTCTACTGCCGAGTCGCTTGTATGATTTTCAAAAATCGCACTCCTGGCTCGTACTCACTCAGTAATAGTACACGCTTATACCTCTTCATGTAATTTTTTTCCATTTGCATGAAATGACAGCTAAGTGTCCAACAGTGCAATTTTTGCGCATGGGCACACTGCAAGTGCCCATGGCCTCGCGATTCAAGGGTCCCCTTATTTCATACTCCTGTTGTTAACAACCCTTTGTCTTAGGGGCCATATATTTATCTTAAGAGCACAGGGTCCCAAATAGGTCTGAGTTAGCTCTGGAGTCCAAGGTGTGCTGAGAGCGTCTTAATTCTCCTTCAAACTTATTTTTTTTAGGCGTAAACTGTGAAACGAACATCGACGACTGCGCCGGCAACCCGTGCCTGCACGGCGGCTCCTGCATAGACCTCGTCAACGGGTACCGCTGCGTGTGCGCACCTCCGCATTCAGGGCGCAACTGCGAGAATACTTTGGACCCTTGCAAACCTAACCAGTAAGTTTTGGTCTACTGTTTTAAATTTATTATATATATTTACGACTTATGTATTTGGTTAAGTCGTAGCATCGTCCCTCGCACATCCGTTTATCGAACCACCGTAATAAAACTCCATCATCATCATCATATAAGATTTCATTGCAAAGGCGTCTTCTTTATGTACGCTGTTTTCCACTATCAATTATAAGTGGCGATAGTAGAGGCGTATAGGCACAAGTGAGTAAAATTTTGATAAAAGCAAACCACTTGGCATGGGTGTTCCTTAGGTCAATAGAAGCCGATTAAGATCGGTAGGCCGCGGGAGTCCCCCCTCTGGTCCGGTAGGGGGGGGTTCAAAGATGCGCTCCGACCGGCCACATTCCACTACTAATAACAGAATTAGTTTCGATAGTAGGTCAAGTTTGGTATCGTTTTCGGATAAATTGAGGGTGTACAATTCGTTTCTGATATAAAAAATGGTAGTATGTAGAATGGTTTTTGAGATATTTAAAAAAGAATCGAAATCGCAAGTAAAAATTTATTCTTCAAGTCATCATAACTATTAATGGGGCTTCATTTTCGGAACACAAAAAATACGCCATAATAGCCCAGTTAATACAGATTATGAAAAATATAACTTATTACCATCTCTTCATACAATAAATTGTAGAAAAAAAATTTGAATGTCATGCGCCGTTTAATTTTTTGTCACTCGCTATGTTATGACGAGCACCCGACGTTCCTACTGTGAACGTAAATTAAGCTAAAAATTGGTTAGAATAGTGGGTTTGGATCGGTTGAGCAAAATAAGCCTTGATTTTTACACCCTAGGGATTCAATTTGGGGAAATACCTTCTCCGTAAGCCTGCAAAATCGTAACATACTCTGTAATTTTACAGCCTGCCAGTTTAGCTAATAGGACAAGTTTGATATCCTTTTTGAGTAATTTTTGGATAAAGAATTCATTTTTTATATCAAAAGTCTTTTATAGAATCTATCTTTTTAGAACCATTGGTGAAGCAGTTTGAGTTATTTTTATATTATAAAAATTCTAGATTTTTGTCTTTTGAGTCTTTGTAATTTTTACAAAAGCCGAAATTGTACATAGCTATAAAAAAATACTTGATGAATGCTTGTTTAACACAGATTTAATAAAAATATAACTTTTTAGAACCATTTCTATCGAGATAAGTATTGCAGAAAAATAAATGTTAACACCGCGCAAGTTAGTATTTTCACCCCTTTCATTTCAACCGACGCCGACGATCCACACTTCAACTGGACATTATATTATGAATTTAAAATCTGCTTAAATTTATCATAATATAAGCAGATTGTTTTCTTTTTCTTAGTTAAACTTCTTCAAGACATACAAACTTGTGTTAAATAGTTTGTTTTTGTATTTCCGATTTATTCGAGCTAGTAAATATTATGGTATCTAAGTTTATTACTATGAAATTATGAAAGCTACATACATACATACATAAGCTCACGCTATTCCCAAGGGGGTAGGCAGAGAGCACGGACCGCCACACGCTACGACTCTGACATACTTCTTTAGCCTCATTGACATCATACATATTTTCATGCACTTCCGTCGATTGAGTTTTCGGAAAAGATCATTGATTTGATCGTGGTATGTTTTCCTCGGACGGCCTCTCCCAACACTTCCGCTCACCTGTGCTCGATAAATTTCATTCGTAAGCCTTTTTTCATTCATTCTGAATGAATTATGAAAGCTAGTTAGATTAAAATCTGAATTCAGATTGTAAAATAAAAATATTGTAAGCATTTCAAAAAAACACATACAAACATTCATCATTAACCAAACCTAAACTCGATAAATGGTAACATCTAATATAAACCCATGCCACACCCCGGACACTGCCTACAAAAAACTGAAGACATCCGAACTGAGAATAGTAAAATATTCGGCCGTAGCGTAGGTACCAATGTACCCCTAACTTAAGGATAAAAACGAGTGTAATAAAGAAAAATAGCTTCATCCGAGTCTACTATTATTATGATTTTAAATAGATTTTACATTCATACAATTATAATCATTCATTACAAGTTGAGGTATGGATGGTGATTAAATGTGGTGAAAAATAATAACTTGCGCGGTGTTAACATACATTTTATTGCAATATCTTGATAAAAATAGATTTTTAATATATCTGTGTACAAGCATTCCTCAAGTATTTTTATAGCTATAGATACCTATGTACAATTTCGGCTTCTTTAACAATTACGAAGAAAGGAAAAAACTAGAAATTTATATATTATTTTAAAAATAACTCCAAAACTGCTTCACCGATCACTACTTTTGACACCAAAAATACATTCTTTAGCCTAAAATTACTCAAAAAGGATATCAAACTTGACCTATTAGCACAGAATAGGTAATAGTATTATAGTTCTAAACTGGCAGGCTGTAAAATAACCGAGTACGTTACGATTTTGCAGGCTTACGGAGAAGGTATGTCCCGAAATTGAACCCCTGGGGAGTAAAAATCAAGGCTCATTTTGCTTAGCCGATCCTAATCCACTATTCTAAATAATTTTTATCTGAATTTATGTTCTCAGTAGCAACATCGTGTGCTCGTCATAGCATAGCGAGTGAATCAAATGCAAGCGGCGCGCGACCTTCAAAAAAAATTTTCTACTATTTTTTGTATGAAGAGATGCTAATAAGTTATATTTTTCATAATCTGTATTAAACAGGCTATTATGGCATATTTTTTGTGTTCCAAAAATGAAGCCCCTTTAACAATTACGATGGCTTGAAGAATAAATTTTTATTCGCGATTTTGATTTTTTTTTAAATATCTCAAAAACCATTCTACATACTACCATTTTTTATATCAGAAACGAATTGTACACCCTCAATTTATCCGAAAACGATACCAAACTTGACCTACTATCGAAACTAATTCTGTTATTAGTAGTGGAATGTGGCCGGTCGGAGCGCATCTTTGAACCCCCCCCCCCCTACCGGACCAGAGGGGGGACTCCCGCGGCCTACCGATCTTAATCGGCTTCTATTGACCTAAGGAACACCCATGCCAAGTGGTTTGCTTTTATCAAAAATTGCAAACTTGAGCTGTTTTTCGATCTAAACAACCCAACTACGAAGGGTTCACTACCCATCACACTGGTCATAGTTTCGGTACTACTAGTTAAACGTGAAGGTTCTACGTTTGCAGAATATCTCTGTCTTCCTCGGGAAATATAGTCGTGAGCATATCTTCATTATCAGCCTTTATACGTGACACTGCAGATGCAGGGCACAGATCTACCGTCAAGGAGGGTATAGGGTTCTGTGGCCTATGCTGGTTTCCTCACGTGACCAAACATATGTTTAATATCATCATGCTAATAACAAACTCTTCCCACAGATGCCGCCACGGAGGCCGATGCGTAGCGGAAGCATCTTACGCGGAATTCAACTGTCAATGCCCGGTGGGCTGGACCGGAGCCCTCTGTGAGCGCGACGTCGATGAGTGTGCGGTCACGGCTCCGTGCCACAATGAAGCCACCTGCATCAACACTGAAGGATCTTACGCCTGTGTCTGTGCTAGGGGATACGAGGGAAAGGACTGCGCTATTAACACCGACGATTGCGCTTCTTGTGAGTTGTTTATGCTTACCATTGCTCTACTTAATGGTTACGGTTTTCTTCTTATCGTGTGGGCAGAGCCCTGGTGTCAGATTTTTTTCAGACCGCCTTACGGCCTCTGACGTGGTTTTTATTACCACCAGAGATAGTAACCGGAACCAACGGCTTAACGTCCCATTCCAAGCACGGTAACGGTAGTGATTATTAAATAATCTGTGCCTTGAAGGCAGGCAAAACTCTAGTAAGCCAGTTTTTATCGGTTTTGAACTAGATACTTATGTGTAGTAAAAAGGGCGTAGAATGCCCCGAATAACAATCCATTCAATTGAATTATTTTACTGAATCATACTTCAATATTGTCAACTATTCGGTCCTCAGTTGCGAGGCCCGCACTTCGCAAATCCCTAAACTCAACTCGCAACTCTGATGAATTGTGAGTCTAGGGCTGGCGCACATCTGGCGGAAAATTGCTCGAGCATTTTCCAGTGTCCAATAAAATGTCGTCCTTATCCAATTGATATACAGTTGTAAATAGGTGTCAAGTTGTAGTTTTCTGGCTCACGCTTTTTACAACTCTATTTCAATGGGATAAGGACGACATTTCGTTGAGCACTGGGAAATGTTTGAACAGTTCTCCGCTAGATGTCCGCTGATCCCTAGGCTATTACGTATTTTGCCTTTTGCAAATAAGAACCTATTTTTCAATATTCTTACCCCCTTTACCGATTTGTTCCTTTTTTGTCCAAATTACTCTAAGACTGGTTATAGATTTGATAGGCTCCTTCCCTGTATTTTTGAACCTATTTCTACCATTAGCTAGTCTATATTCTGCATCTGATTAATTATATATTGTGTTAACAGCCCCCTGCCAAAACGGTGCGTCGTGTCTAGACAGTATCGGTGACTACAACTGCGTGTGCGCAAGCGGCTTCGCGGGCAAACACTGTGGGGTCGACATCGACGAGTGTCAGTCGCGACCGTGTATGAACGGAGCTACTTGTAATCAGGTAACAATCCTAAGTTTTTAACAATAAACACTCTTTGAAAGCAAAAATATCGAGCAAAATCCGAAAACGCCTAATTAAAGTGTACATCTTAAGTATTGCACTGCACGGTAATGAAATGAGACGTGGATATTGACAATTTGTCTAAGAAATTCGGTCCTACCGAACTTAATCGAAGTACATTTTATTTATTACAAAGTAAAGGTAAGAAAGAGTGCTATTCTCCATACTATGTGGCGTTACACTACAAATTACGGTACACTGGAAAAAGCTCAAAATCCCGTCTCATAGATGGCGCTGACTCCTTGCCCGCGAGTAGATGAATTACCAATATAGGCTAAGAAATTTAAATTAGTCTTCCAATATTATGAACCAAACCAACTACGTAAGAGAGGTAGCTTAGGTAACTAGGCAGAGTAGTAGATCCGTAATTATTGATGCAACTTATACTCAATTCTCTCCACAGTACGTGGCGTCATACACTTGCACGTGCCCACTGGGTTTCTCCGGCATCAACTGTCAGACGAACGACGAGGACTGCACGGAGTCGAGCTGCATGAACGGAGGCTTCTGCATCGATGGCATCAACTCTTACAACTGCTCCTGTCCACCTGGGTAAGATGCTTCTTGGATTTTAATGTTTTTTTTTTAATAGCAGCAGGCATTTATATTAAGCCAGCCCTGACCTGAACACCATTACCTATTTAACATTAAGAATGTATGCTTTTGTCTTCGTTAAAACGTCTAGGATTTTATAATCATGAGACAAGAAGCATAATTAGTAATTATGGGATATGGCCAAGTATTACTAAGTTTAGGAACAATACTTCTTGTTTATAGGTATCTTCTTATACCTTCTTAGATATTTTTAATGAATTGCATCTTAAGACGCAAGTGAGCAGCGAGCTTAAGCTCACATAATATTGTCCATCCATCTTGAAATGGAAAGTGACCACCTTTATTCCAGCTTTCTCCTATGTCATCCTTATCTTCCATCCCTCTTGCACATACGCCCTTTATCATCTTCCACCTTCCATCCCTCTCTCACTGAGCCTGCCTTTCGCGCATCTTTCATCCTTCTCTCCCTCAATCTTTATTCCATTCTATTTCCACAGTAATCTTTGCCATAGTAAACAGTAACATACAATGACACTCGCTGGTTCGACTTCCAGTCAGAAAGCAAACAGAGCATCATCCTTAAACTTTTAGGACTGGAGTCTTTTAGTTTTTTTCTAATCCTTAATTCTCTTTCGCAGGTACACCGGCTCCAACTGTCAGTTCCGTATTAACATGTGTGATAGTTCTCCATGCGACAACGGAGCGACGTGTCACGACCACGTGACTTATTACACGTGCCATTGCCCGTACGGGTACACTGGCAAACATTGCGAGGCCTTCGTCGATTGGTAAGTTTGAAAAACAGCTTAAGTTCAATCCTTTAAGGTATCTATTCCATTAACAGTCGACTTGTCTACTTATGCTACGGTTCGAAATGCCAATAGTGCAAACGCTATGCACACGCTTTACCGGTCGGTCCAAATTAATAAGTACGAATACACTGCTAAAAAATTTGTACAATTTGAACCAGCTGTCAATTTGACGTGCATATGCTGCACTACCTATTTTTCGTGTGCGGCGTAAGCGCAAGTTGATGACGTCACTGATGACGTCAGATAGCAAACGTATCCGCACATTCGCGCATTATGAACCGATTGTGTGCATGCTATCTCTACCGATAGCGCATATTTGCGCATTTTGGACCGTAGCATTAGTTTTTACTCGAGGCAGAAGCGAGAAGTAGGTAGTGGAGCAAATTTAATATTTATGCCCCCTTCTTACAGGTGTGAAAACAATCCTTGCGAGAACGGTGCGACATGCTCACAAAAAGGACCTCAGTACACTTGCACGTGCGCCCCTGGATGGTCTGGAAAACTGTGTGATGTTGAAATGGTATCTTGTAAAGATGCATCCATCAGAAAAGGTATGTGACTTTCAGTTTAATCTGGAATTTTAAATCTTTTCTACTTTCGGTTTCCGAGACTTATTCAACTAATTTGTCAACAGGTGTAAAACTTAAGCAACTCTGCAACAACGGTTCCTGCGAAGACATCGGAAACTCCCACCGCTGCCACTGTCTCGATGGTTATACTGGATCTTACTGCCAGAAAGAAATCAATGAATGTGAATCAGCCCCTTGTCAGAACGGCGCTGTCTGCAAAGACTTAGTAGGAACATACCAGTGCAAATGTGCTAAAGGTTTTCAAGGTCAGAATTGTGAACTAAACGTCAACGATTGCCTTCCCAACCCTTGTCAAAATGGAGGAACTTGCCACGATCTGATTAACAACTTTTCATGTTCATGTCCTTTCGGAACTTTAGGCAAGATTTGTGAGATTAACGTGAACGATTGCAAGCAAGACGCTTGTCATAACAACGGCACTTGTATTGATAAGGTTGGCGGTTTTGAGTGCAAGTGCCCAGCTGGTTTCGTTGGACCGAGATGCGAGGGAGATATAAACGAGTGCCTGTCGAACCCTTGTTATGGGTCTGGCACTCAAGATTGTGTTCAGCTCATCAATGATTACCACTGCAACTGTAAGCCTGGCTTCATGGGAAGACACTGCGATGCCAAAGTTAATTTCTGTGCTATGTCTCCATGCCAGAACGGTGGCATTTGCACTGCAATCCAAGGAGGTCACGAATGTTCGTGCAACGACGGATTCTATGGCAAGAATTGTGAATATTCTGGCTACGCTTGCGATTCGAATCCTTGCCAAAATAGTGGTTACTGTCGTACCTCTGAAATAGGAGGGTATATCTGCGAATGTCCATCAGGATTGTCTGGAGTTAACTGTGAAATTGACTCAATGAACGAATGTATCAGCAACCCTTGTAAACACCCAGATGCAAGATGCATTGACAAACCTGGTGACTACTTATGTTATTGCCCAAGGCAATGGACTGGAAAGAACTGCGATATCCATGATCCTCACTCTAGAGGTGGTTACGGAAGTCCCATTGGTGGAAGCTACAACAAAAACCCTACATTGACTCTACAAGAGCTGGATCTAGCATTTCAAAGAGAAAAATGTGTTCAATTAGGTTGCAAAGAGAAGCAGGCAGATCACCATTGTGATGAAGAATGTAATACATACGCTTGCGAGTTTGATGGCAACGATTGTTCCCTAGGTATCAATCCTTGGGCTAATTGCACAGCCCCTATCAAATGCTGGGAGGTATTCATGAACGGTGAATGCAATGAAGTCTGCAACACCCAAGCTTGCTTATTCGATGGAAGAGACTGTGAGAAGTCGCTACAAAAGTGCAACCCAATTTACGACGCCTACTGCCAGAAACACTATGCCAATGGACATTGTGACTACGGATGTAACAACGCTGAATGTAACTGGGATGGTTTGGATTGTGAGAACGAGCCGCCTGAGCTAGCCGAAGGTGTCATGTCAGTGATATTGCTAATGGACATGCGAACTTTCAAGGAAAATTCAGTAGCATTCTTACGAGATTTAGGCCATCAGCTGCGGACAACTATCCTTATCAAGAAGGATCATTTGGGCAATGATATGGTATACCCATGGAAAGGTTCGACAGACATTGGTCTTCAAGATACAGAATTCGGAAAGAAGCATCACATAGTAATGACTGAAAGAGGGCAGTCAGGAGTCCAAGTGTACTTGGAAATTGATAACAGAAAATGCACAACAATGTCTGGATCCGAATGCTTCTTCTCAGCCAGAGAAGCGGCAGAGTTCTTAGCAGCCACTGCTTCTAAGCATTCTTTGTCACCCGACTTCCCTATCTTCCAAGTAAAAGGAGTTGAAACACCCATAGATGCTGACATTCCCACGAACTCCAAATACGTTTTCATCGGCGTTATTTTAGTATTGCTAGCTGGATTACTGATTGGAGTGCTTGTAACGGCGCAAAGGAAACGCGCAGCCGGCATAACATGGTTTCCAGAAGGATTTATCCGAAACAATTCTTCTACAAGACGAAGATCGAGACGTCGTGGACCCGATGGACAGGAGATGAGGAATCTGAACAAAGGTTCCATGGGTTGCATTGACGTGGATATCAATGGTCACATGGGACCGCCTCATTGGTCAGATGATGACGATGATGGTTCTGCTCCTCCGAGAGCCAAGAGAGCTAGAGGTCCAGGTGACGCGAATGGTGCTCCAGGAGGTTATGCGTCAGATCACACAGCTATTACGGAGTACGAGGAAGCTGGTCACGATTCAAGGGTCTGGACGCAACAGCATTTAGATGCAGCGGATATTAGGGTTCCGCCTAGTATGATGACACCGCCTGCTATCGTAAGTACCTTTACATTTTTATTAAATCTTTTAAAGTATTTTTAAAGAAATGTATCGGCTCTAATACCATATTTCCCTTACAGCATGACCACGTAGACGTAGACGCTCGAGGGCCTCTAGGCATGACACCGCTCATGGTAGCAGCTGTCAGAGGAGGCGGGCTCGACACAGGATCTGATGCTGAAGATGAACAGACAGCCCACATTATATCAGAACTGGTAGCACAAGGAGCCCAGTTGAATGCTGCTATGGATAAAACTGGAGAGACTAGTTTGCATCTTGCTGCCAGGTATGTGTTGTCGTCTTCTTAAAAAATAGGTGCTGTAAAGAACCCAACTTGATGATTACTGACATAAATCCTGACTGTAGGTCTTCTGAGTCAGTCAATCAATCAGATCAACCCACTGCTGGGCATAGGTCTCCTTTTTATTGCGCCATTTCTCATGGTCCTTTGCTAATCTGATCTATTTCTGACCTGCAACCCTTACAATCATCAGAACTACTATTCTTTATTAATTTAAGTAGTTCTCAGTTCTGCATAGACTGATGTTATTGGTTAAGTGAGTTGGCAGGTGGTTGGATAGTTGGTAATTTGATAGATTCCTATTACTACAGGTCTTCCGATCTAAAAATCTTTGATTGTGACAGTCGCTTCCATAAAGACAAAATTATTTGGAAATCAAGCTATAATATTGGTGTAATCACCACAGATATGCACGAGCAGACGCAGCGAAACGCCTCCTAGATGCCGGCGCAGACGCGAACTCACAGGACAACACTGGTAGAACACCGCTCCACGCAGCAGTCGCTGCCGACGCTATGGGAGTCTTCCAGATATTACTGAGGAATAGAGCCACCAATCTCAATGCTAGAATGCATGATGGGACTACGCCTCTGATTTTAGCTGCAAGGTATGTTTATCAATGTTAAGGATTGAATTTTTTTTAGTAATTGGACCCTTTCAACTGTTCCAACAGGGTCTCCCTCCTTTCCCTTCTTTTCCGAGTCTCTACTTGAACCCGAAACCTGCAAAGCCGGGGCTAAGCTTTTCCGGGGCTGTGCTTTCGTCCAATTAAGCTATCGGTACTTCTACCGTTAGGTCTCAAAATCTTCAATCTCTTGCATATCTAAGGAAAGGTAGACATACTAGGTTGAATTTACGGTTGTTGACATAAGCATAAGCATATGATCACGACTATGCTCCTCGGGGGGAAAGTATGAGATATTCTAAAAATATCTCTATTTTTAGAACATCTACTTTTCACTAGAAAGTAGTACCTAAACTCTATGCAGTGTCCATGATTGTTTTTACATCCTTTATTCCTCTTTGAATAAAAATAGAAGAATCTTTTCGTAAAGTTTGTGTACCTAATAAACAATTACATTTTTTATACAGGCTAGCAATAGAAGGCATGGTAGAAGACCTAATCAACGCGGACGCAGATATCAACGCCGCCGACAACAGCGGTAAGACAGCGCTGCACTGGGCGGCGGCTGTCAACAACGTTGACGCTGTCAACGTGCTGCTGATGCACGGCGCCAACAGGGATGCGCAGGATGATAAGGTTCGTGTTCATGAGTGTAACCAGCGGTGCAACTACACCTTATGAGACCACTGCCAAAGTCTTTTAGTATGGCTTTTGGCCTCTTTCAATCAAAGCAAATTTTTTTTAATTCGGGTAAAAGAAGCTATCTTTGCAACGATGGGTACTAAAGGTTAGGTACAGACCTGGGGCTTCTGGCATTTTGCCAGTTCTGCTAGCCGGTTAGCTTGTTGTCACACTCTTGTTGATGGAACTGTCAATCGAAATTTTGCAGAAATGAGCCGTAGACTGAAGGAGAGACATTGTGATCCCCGTTCCAGGTAGTTTCTGGTGCAAAGGCTGGCCATATCAATCCAATGGGGTAACGCTGCTAGCGTTATGGACACGTTAACGCCTGAATCGACAAGGGGCTGGTTATTTGACCGAGCTGGTTTGGAATTTAGTGTTTGTGGATTTTTATACTGAAGAAGTACTACCCGTTTGTTTGGAGTTGGCCGTCGATGACCGTTACAAAATTTCGTCAAAGGCACATTAACTGGTCCCGTCGACAAAAAATAATATAACAATCAAATAAAAATTTAAAATTAAAAGTGATATTAGTGATCGGGACGGACGTGCCGTACGTGGTTGCGTTTCTAAAGGTTATAAAATTGCGTTTCATAGGGGTGCGGTACGGTGAAGCGGGAAGGGAGGGAGCGGCCAACTCGAAGCAAATGACTAGTATGTAGGTTTACGTGTGTAGATATTATCTTATGGCAATATGATCAAATATTTTGCAATAAAAACGAATCCCATCGCGCTGGGTTCCTAAACATTGCCTAAATAATCCATTGGCACGACGATTATTAAGGCAAGATAAACTATTAACAAACGCATTTAGACGAGAATTTTGATTTGACTTCGATGCCTTTTTAACTCAGTTGTACGACAGCAGAATATTTAAATTCTTCAACTCCTCCTCCCACAGGATGAAACTCCTCTCTTCCTCGGCGCCCGGGAAGGTTCGTACGGCGCGTGCCGCGCTCTGCTCGACGCGATGGCGAACAGGGAGATAACGGACCACATGGACAGGCTGCCGCGCGACGTCGCGCAGGAGCGCATGCACGACGACATCGTGAGGCTTCTCGACGAGCACTGTCCGAGGCCGCCGCCGCAGCATCACCACTTGATGTGTGAGTATTGTACGTAGTTATATAGGTCCGGCTAGTCTTCGGATGGATCAGGTCAGTTACGTCCTTTTCCCCGAACGTAAAACGACGGCTAAAAGAGATGAATGGAGGAAGATGACATATTGCACCGACCCCAAGTAATGGGGTGAGATGGGCAGGAAGATGAAGTCTTGGGATCACAAGAAAAACTGGTTAGAGGTACTTGAATGGAGTGGTGGGCATACAAAGATATCTACTTGTAGCAAGTCTTTTACGGCCACTGACATGAAGACTGGTCCAGTGAATTCTTACTACTTACTTCAGAAGTAGTTGTTAAATCTAGTCGGATTCAGAGATCGAATCTTTAAAAGGTCTGTCAATGTTTTCTATAAACTACCTCTTTTCATACTTGTACCATGTATAACGTTGAAGGCTAGAAACCAATATGGCTTAGGTCAGGATGCTGGAGTAGGTAGTCCTTTATATTTATAAGTAAAGGTTCCTGCTCCTTCTACCATTATCATCAGCAGCCTATAAACGTTCCACTACAAGGCACAGGCCTACCAGAGGCCTCAGGGAGAATTTATGGGCGTTAGTCTACCACACATGTCCAATACTGATTGTAAGACTTCTCATACGCATCAGAATTACTACCTGAACGTTTTCATAATGGACGCATATACCGTTAATGAAGTTACAATGATAATTCTCCTCCACAGCCTCACCAAACCCTCACCCGCAGCTGATAAGTCAGCCGACGGTGATCAGCGCATCAGCGGCGAAGGGAAAGCCGAAGAAGCCCCGGGCGAAAGCCGGCCCGGACAGTCCCGACCAATACGACAACAACAATATGCAGCACACGGCTATTAGACGGTATGTTTTGCGTTTTGAGACTTTATTACCTTGCAATAGAGACTAGTTTTAATGCAATTTTATCCGAGGTTAGCAATCTAAAGAAAAATGCTTCAAAATCTCTGAGCAACTTACGTGAATCTCCGGGACGTTTGAACTCCGTCAATGTCCTCACCGATAATTTTCTGAAGTATGCGCGTTTATAGCGCTGTAAAATAGGCTGTAAGGCTCCAGCGGCCATAGTAATCATACTATGGCCGCTGGAGCTTTATGACAAAACACGCATCAGAGTGCGATAAGGCTACATTACGCCTTTTCTCTCGTTCGTTCGCATGCAAATAAAAAGAGAGTTAAGGCGTGATAGCGCTGTATCACGCTGCCATACTACGGCCGCTGGACATTATATTAGCGCTATATAGTTGTAGAAACAAGATGAAAATGTTTGTGAGGGCAATAACGGAGTTTAAACTCTTGTACATTTACCTACGTACCTACCTAATTTCTTATTTGTCTTAAAAGATTGTCTATTTTTTCTGACTAAATGGACTAGCTCTGTTTGCGTCAAAATCCATACCTACAATTCCTAATCTTCTATGCTCTTAGGATTTTCTTTAGTTCATCCTATGAGTTCTTTTTTTTTTTTTTTTTTTTTTTTTTTTATTAACTATGGGTTTGCTCTTGACCTCAATCCAGTCCTCAGGACGAAGATGGGGTCGTAGATGTAGCGAGCTTACCCAGAAGATGCCTATTCACTCGTACTTTAAAGGAATTCGGGTTGTAAGTACTCGGAAATACTGACGCAGGTAAGGCATTCCACTCCTTGGCTGTGCGCATTATAAAAGATTCAGAAAGGCGCTTGGTGCGGATATGTGGGATGTCAACCAAGAAGGGGTGATATCCCGCGGTGCGTCTGGAAGTCCGATAGTAGAAAGGGGAAGGTGGGATGAGCTCATGCAGCTCTAGGGCACACTCACCGAAGTACAATCTGTAGAAGACCGACAAGCAGGCCACTCTGCGGCGGTGGGCTAGGCTATGAAGCTTGGCCTCCACCAGCTTACTATCGCCAATGAGCCTCCTGGCTCTGCGTTCAACCGAGTCGAGTGCGGCAAGTTGATACTTGGCTGAGCCATCCCACAGGTGGCAGCAGTACTCCATACATGATCGGACCTGAGCTTTATACAATACTAAGAGCTGTCCAGGAGTGAAGTACCGCTTCACCTTGTTTAAGATGCCCAGCTTTTTGGCCGCAGTTTGAGCCTTAGACTCGATGTCAGCGCCGAAGTTGAGTTTTGTGGTCAAGCTTATACCCAGAAGCCCAAGACTGTCGGAAACAGGGACAGATGTACCCCGGAAAGTAGGAGTCAGATTAAACGGACTCCTTTTTGCGGTGAACAGACAAGCCTGTGTTTTGGTGGCGTTGAAGTTGACTAAATTATTGTCACCCCACTGGGAGACAACACTTAAAGTCAAGTTTGTCCGCTCAACCATGGCCTCCCTCTGCGAGCGTATTTTATCCCCGCTGGCCCCTGCGCCAGATATATATCTCTCCATGACAGTACTGTCATCTGCATACCCAACAATACCTGACACAAGGAGGTCATTGATGTGCAGCAGGAAAAGTGTCGCGGAGAGAACAGACCCTTGAGGAACTCCAGCATCAATTGCCATAAGGTCAGAAGAGCAGCTGTCAATGACAACTCTAATCGACCGTTCTCTCAAGAAATCAGATATCCAGCTGCAAAGATCAGCGGGGATGCCATAAGCGGGAAGCTTGCTCAGCAAACTAGCGTGCCATACCCTGTCAAAGGCCTTCGAGATGTCAAGTGATACAGCCAGTGCTTCACCGTGCTTCTCGATGGCCTCGCCCCAGCAGTGCGTCACATACACAAGAAGATCCCCAGTCGATCGCCCCCGGCGGAAGCCATATTGGCGATCACTGAGTAGATCATTGTCTTCTAGGTATGACAGCAACTTACTGTTAAGTACTCTTTCCATGACTTTACAGAGAATGGAAGTAATGGCGATAGGGCGGTAGTTGCAGGGGTCGGCACGACTGCCCTTCTTGGGTACCGGTTGCACATTCGCAAGCTTCCAGGATTTAGGCACCGTTCTTGTTCTGAGAGAGAGGCGATACAGGCGTGTTAGAACAGGAGACAACTCAGGCGCACAATATCTCAACACTCTTGCAGGTATACCATCAGGACCACTGGCCTTATTCACATCCAGACTACGCAATGCTCTGCGGACCTCTTTTGTATGTATTGTGACCTCCGGCATCGAAGAATCACAACGAGGGATGGTTGGCGGCTGTTTGGCACCAGCGTCCAGACGTGAATTGCTCGCAAACAGAGAAGCAAATAAATTAGCTTTCTCAGTTGCGGAGTGAGCCAGCGACCCATCAGGCTTCTGCATGGGAGGCAAAGTGGGACGGCAGAAGTTGGATTCGACCGATTTTGAAAGGGACCAGAACTGTTTACTACCAGAAGGGTAGGATGCCAGTTTGGCTCCAATGCGGCTGACATGGTCGAATCGAGCCCTCCGGATCACCCGTTTGCAGGACTTGGCGGCAGAATTAAAGGCCCTCTTCTTCGCGCGAACCCTACGAGCTCTAACTTTGCGGTCGCGAGCCTGGACCCATGCTTGGTAGGCGGCTTCTTTTTTAGCCTCAGCGCGAGCACAATCCGCATTGTACCAAGGTTGGGCTTTGTGACCGAGTGAGATGTCGGAGAAAGGAATATAATATTCCATTCCCTGTCGTATCACGTCCGCAACCGCATCAGCCGAACTAGCAGGGTCACTCGAAGAAAAACACACTTGCCGCCACGGGTAAGACGCAAAGAAATGCCGCATCTCATCCCAATCTGCCGACCCGTATCGCCAGACTCGCCTCGTGCCCTTAGGGCTGTCATCGGGAGGAGAGCAGATCGACACGGATTTCACCAGACAGTGATCGGACGTTCCCAGCGGGGCAGAGACCGATACTGAGTGCCTGTCTGGATCTGAAGTCAGCAGAAGGTCCAAACAATTGGGCGTATGACCATCAACATCCGGTACCCGCGTTGCTTGATTCACCAGCTGGGTGAGATCTAGCGATAATGCAAACTTGCGCGCCTCTCTCCCAGCATGGTCAGTTAACTGGAACGGGAACAGCCACTCGCTATGGTGGGCATTGAAGTCCCCCAGAAAAACAAGCTCCGCCGTTGGATACCTTCGTTGGGCTGTCTCTGCCGTCTCAGTGAGATACTCCATGAGCCTGGTTGTCTCCTGGTCACCGTCGTGCGATCGATAGACACCGACGTAGAGAGATTTCTCCATTCCGGTGTCTACAAAAAGCCATAATACGGAGAACCCGGAAACCTCAAAGCAACGGAGACGCCGACAGCAAATGTCGTCGCGAACATACACACAGACCCCAGCTCGCCTCTTGAACTTATGTTCCAACGAGTATCCTGGGTAGTTGAGGTACGCCGTATCAGACGGGGTTGCTATCTGCGTCTCCGTTAAAAAGAATAGGTGTGGCTTCTCGGTCTCGAGGTGGTGGTGGACCGGATCGAGATTTGAGTGCAGACCTCGTATGTTACTGAGGTGCACTTTGAGTGGGAGGAAGTGCAGCCGTTGTCTAACCATTTTCTTTTTTGTGACTTTGTTTTTCATAGTTTGTCGAGTGGTGGAGAGGTGGAAAAAAAGTCGAGATGCCACTTAGGTACCCTAGAAGACCTCATGAGCTCGACTGACTGGTGGGAAACTCATTTGGAGACTGCGGGGACGCCCGAACCCCCCCGCAATGGCCACCGGGTCCTCCCTTCCAGTCGCCAACTGGCACGGTGGAGCATTGCGGGATTTTTCGCAAGTTGTGTGGGGCAGCCTTTCACACGTGGCTAGCGCACTACTTGGGCCCCCTACTAACTGCGGTCGGCCAACGACTGTCACCGTGCTTCGGATCCCGCTACCCTCCAAAATGAGTTTCCCGGTACAGTGTTGCTCAGAGGTCAAGACCGGTTCTGAGTAGCGCAACTGACTTTTTCCCATTCCCCAATGGCGCTGGGACTCCTGCACACCGACGGAACGCAGCAAGCTGCTTGGCGCCGGACTCCGGCAGGAGGGTGGTCGCGAGCCAGGCGGCTCCTTGCGGAGCCTACCACCGCTGTGGGGGATCGTTCAGCCGACACCACGAACTTGTTGTAGTCTGTGGCGGCGTTGCCCAGGGTGGACCACTAGGAGGTAGATCCCCAACCACCCCACCACCAGTTCATCACAATAAAGACAATATTTTTTGTGTTAACAGGAAACCAAGTGTAAAAAAGAATAACAAGAAAGTGGCGCAGGAAGTGCCACAGAGCGTTGAGAGCCTGGGATCAAGTCTCAGTCCAGTAGAATCACCGCTCCAAAATTTACAGGTAAGACCCCGTCATTGGTTCGCTAACTATCTCTATCTTCGAATAAATTTCGAAGCAGGGTGTTAGGGTAAACAGTTCACAGTTGCATTACTTTAAGGGGTGATTGTACACACGGCGACACATCAGGTTACGCACCATATATACCCATAACTACACTACGTACAAAACACAAAATAGTGCGGTAGAGAGCCTGCATAGACGCGGCTGCCGGCGCGGGCGCAGCGTGCTGTGAGACGAAACAACAACAACATACCGCACCCTCTCGCACGATTCGCAGCGTTCAGCTTCTAATAGTTCAAAGTCCAAACAGGGTAACCTGATCTGAAAGTTGAAATTTTGTTGCGAATTTTCCTTTGTTAAAGTTGTTCAGTATCATGAGTCCAATCGCCCATTAAAGAAATGCAACTGCATGCACCCTAGCACCCTGTAGATACTGTACACAACTATTGTGTTGTTCCCTGTCTCAACATGGATTACCTAGGTCGGTTACGTTCTTTTCCCCGAACGTCCATCACCCTTACCTATTCCTTGTACGACCATTTCTTTGAATGTTCATATCGTCCGAATTACTTGTACAACCATTTTCTTGACCATTTATTTCCTAGAACTTGCATCGTCTGAATTCCTTGTATGACCATTTTCTTGGACGTCCTTTTCCTAGTACGTCCATTTCCCCGAACGTTCATCGTCCGAATTCCTTGTATGACTATGGTACTTCGATAATACATGTTGTCCGTTTCTACTAGCGCCAAGCCAATCAAATGTCACTTTGTCTAGGTACCCAGTTTCCTTGAACATCAACAGTGTATCTAACATGAACTGTAATATACAGGACTTGCCGTCGCCGTACGACGCGACGTCGCTGTACTCGAACGCGATAGCGCAGTTCGCAGGTTTGGAGCAGCTCATGCATCACAAGCAGCCGCCAAGCTATGAGGACTGCGTTAAGGTATGTCTTGCATCTATTAATTATTTCTAGAACCTTACTATTGTTCCAGGAACAGCTATTATTGTAAAATAGAGTTTTAACTGACGTATTAAAAAAGTGTTTTTGAAGCGTAGGTCTTGTCGCAAACTGCACCAACGACATCGGAAGTGATTCGCCGTGATATTTCCGAGATAATTCAGTGTCGCGGAAGCGCATCGATGATGCAGCGATAACGCTCAGGCAACGCCTAGGCCGAAAAATCGTTTGTGAGATATGGCCTAAGAGATCGATAAGGTATAATAACGAAAGGTGAACTGATGCAATCAGCCTGTTGTAGTGTTCAAGAAAACAGAGGAATAGTATGCGAGTCACAAGTAACCGTACCTGATATGAATATCAACGGCGTCGTGACGATTTTAATCCAAATCCAAGATATGAATGTCGTAGATACTTACTACTGTTGTTAATGTACTAATAAAATATATACTAATTAAGGTGTGTTTGTTTGCAGACGGGTCAGACGCTGCAACAGTCGTACGGCGGCGGCGCGCTCGGGTCCTCGCTGTCGCCGCCCTACTCCAACCACTCGCCCACGCACAGTAACCACACCACGTCGCCGCATGCTTATATAGGTTAGTTTACACACACATTCTCTCGCCTGTCTCCCACTGGGGTAGGCAGAGACAGCGGAACGCCACCTGCTACGATCCTGGCAAACGATCTTAAGACTCTCTAGCTTCTCCACATTCATTAGTCCTTTCATGCTTGATCGTCGTTTTCTGACCCGGCCCTTTTTAAGCACGTTGCTTATTTGGTCAGTATATTACGTCTAGGCTGTCTCCTTCTGAACTTCTAATTCTAAAAGAACTTACCCTGGATACCTGTATTTGGATCGTACCTACCTAGTTCTCAATCTAATCGTAATGTCGCCAGGTTCACCATCACCAGGGAAGTCGCGGCCATCGCTTCCGACGTCGCCGGCGCACATGGCCGCGCTGCGTCACTCACATCAGCACCAGCTGGATGCCGCGGCGTATTCTGCTCTCGCGCATCTAAGTAAGTACCACCTTCTACCTAATTTGGTACTTTGCATATAAGAATTGAGAGGCATACGTCATCACATCGTACGTATAGATATTATGGTCCGGGGAGGTACAAATCAATTTTCAGTAAATATTTAAGGATGCAGGGATAGAGCCTCCCCGGGTGACGAAACCTGAGTTCGTCAGACGTATCCTGGACAGACAGCCTCGATACGACCATTATTGTTGACTGGCTAATCATTACACTACAGCATGAGTTATTGTCATACGATATATCATCACATCACATCATAGTTCATGTTGACACGAAAGAATAAGTAAATATTCATTGTAGCTGCTTAAAATAATCTTGTGAAAAGTTTTCTTCCCTTCTTTCTCTCAAATAAATTGACCTTTAGAAGTAACATCCAATAATTTTTTCTAGTTTTTTTTCAAATAAACTAAGGGAAAGCTTGATCTTGTTGGTCTTGTCTAGGTACTTTCTTCTGACTACCATTTTTTTTAAAGCGTCTGGATTTTGGAGCAATTAAAGTAATGTAACTTTATCAGTTTTAGTCGTACAGAGCAGATTTTTTTGTAGGATCTTTTTCCAACTTCTGCTAAATCGTACAAAATTTTCATGAACATTCTTCACGTACTTTTCGAGTTCAAGGGGTGGCTCTGGCTCCTCAATTCAAATGTTTGGATTGAGGAGCCACCTTTATGTTCATGTAACTTTTCTATACTTTTGCTACAAATTCCAGAATTGGGCCAACACAATCTACTCATTTCCTACAAAATGGGCATAGAATAGAGTTTTTTTTAATAGCAAATGCGGCACCTCAATCCATACGCACATTATTTTTTTTAATATAAACCGCGACTTCTTCTGCGTGGAATCTTTATGACTGCCATCCTTCCACAAGATTCAAGCAATCTTTTACCAAATTTCATCAAAATCGGTTTAGAATGAAATGAGTTGTAGAAGAGTGCAGAATCCTATATACCTATAGAATACTAATTGGTGGTTTCTTTCCACAGGTGCCAATCAACAACATAACGCGCAGCTTCAAGCTGTGATGACGCACGCGGCCGCGCTGGGGCAGGTGCAAGGAGCTCAACACCCTGCCATAACCAACCTTATGTCAGGTGAGATACAGTACATTTTGTACTTTATTTGTATTAGTCCTGACCGATTTGGACCACTATAGATGGGATGATTAATAAAAGGAAAGAATTATGGAGGATAGGGCCTATGTCCGAAGACGGAATGATCAAGGGTTTTAGATGGATGGATGAATATGGAGTGCGCATCTTACTGCTTTACCGCCGATATTATACTTTTTTTCGGGCATATGCCCGCACATTTCCTCCACTACATCAATTTCAACAGCAGTGACTAGAACAAGACAAGAAGTCCACCGAGCCCATAGGTTGGCTCTGATCTGTCTTGGATCTGCAACAAAATTAATCAAGGAATATAGGGTTAGAAAAGTTAGATATCCGACTTCCCTTCATTGCTAACGGGAGCCAATAATAGGAAAAGCATGGCTATTAATATTAGTAAGCCAACTCTAGGAATAATGATAAGAGTGTTGAGGACCCTGCCGCTAAAGCACCAGCTTAACAGCAAGTTTAATAGAAGAAATTACTTGGGTTGTAATCGGAACCCTTATTTACAAGAAAACTCAACAAAGAAAACGTTATTCCTTGAAAAATCTTCATAATACCTACCATATGATTGTAATTAAACCGATATTTTCATTGCAGGTCTCTACGGCGGTTGGGGTATAGGAGACACATTTCCAACCCCCTCACCAGAGTCCCCTGACCACTGGTCAACCCCCTCGCCGCAGACCCCCCTCACACAATCACCCCACTCTGATTGGTCAGACCGCGCTGCCTTATCCCCCAATGACATCCAACAAACGAATAAAGGGGGCACCGAAGCCATTTATATTTAGAAACTCCTTGTTATATCGTAGTAAGCGAAAACTGATGTTATGTTTTAAGAATAAGGTTGGAATTTGACTGTAAAAATAGTGTAAATTAAGGTGGCAAGCAGCAAAAATGAAGACAATAATTTCCATGTATAAGACGACTGATAAGCTCAAAGAGCTGATTGTAATGGTTTCGAATGATATTAGAACTTATTGATATTATAACTTGAGGTTCTAAATGGTGTGACAGAAAACTATAAGGATTATTAATCTCAAGGTGCTGAAGTGCCGTGGGTATAGAGACTGATTGTATGAATACAGCCATGACTCGATAGTATAAATAGTTTATGAAAGCACTAACTGGCAATCTCGCGATATGACAAGACTTTTCGGTGTATTTTCTTAATCGATTCCGGGAAAAACAAGCTCTGCATAGCATAGCATGCACACGATTTTTTTCCCCGAGGGTATAGTTAGAGTAAAATAATAAAATTATTCTATAATCTAAAATGAACTGAAAAATGGGACCAATCAAAATAATCATAATGTTTTTTTGAATTCACTTTTTTTATTGGAGCGTTTTTAACCCTGAGGTTATTTCAGCCCAATCATATGTTAATAAAATGTTTTTTTCAATAAATTATTTATTATTATCATAATCAACATCGCATGATTTTTATCTTTACAGTCCGGTGCTGCGCAGACGACGGACGGTCGTTTTGTCTGCCGTTAAAAATGACCACCGTATACATAAAAATTTTTAATTACTTACTAGGAATAATTTAAAGGTTTATTCAGATAATGACATTAAACAACTTTTCCCGAGGAATATGGGTTAAACAAAAAGTGATATTTTTTGGACCTCCAATAGAAAATCGATCGGTTGAACTGCACTTTTGTGTCCGAAAAAAATCTCGCTTTTCGACCCACTTTCCTCAGGGAAAATTATTTAGTTTCATTATCTGAAAACACCCTTAATTTTTTTTTGTTATTTGAAAATAGGGGTGTATTTGAAACGGACTCATCCGTCTTATTTTCCGTAAATTCATCTTTGCCCACGGGCAAAATGTCCATCGTCTACGTAAACTGCTTTAAAAAAAACATGTCTTTTCAGGCTCATTTTTCCACATTCACAGAATATCTAGTTTTTCAAACATGGATTCAAAAAATATATAAATATAAAAATACACCGAAACTAACATCTCTACTGACATTAAAATACTATTTGTTGTGTTGTTAAATGTTTTTTATTAACTTGTTTATAATGACACTATGTTTTGAATCATTTATTTTAAATGGGAAATAATGTATTTCGCTTTTTATGAGATTGTTTTGCGTAATGACGTGAACGGATATTATTTATGTGTGATTCTTTAGCACTTAGCCTGTATTTTAATGTAACTAGATATTTTAGGTTTAGTTTAGTGCTTAAATTTATAGGCTTACTAAGATTGATGCCTGAATGATTTTCCTTGCCACAACATGTAGGGTACGATATAATATCAAAAATATTGGGCAAAAATCATCTAAATAATTATTAGAGTTTATTTTTGTTGACACCCTGTGTATTAATTAAATTTAAAGGATTTCTTATCAGGCACCAATGTTAGAGTCTAAAATTTTGAAGGGACTATGAAATTATCTTCCGCATTTGATCATTCCAAGATTGCTTCCAATAATTCCAATAAATTGAGAGATGGTTTAGAAATCTGTCAATATTGTTGACTTTATTTTTTTTACTTATCTTTCTTTCAAACATTTTTAGTGTAAAATCTGTCTTGTACCTAACGCTCTTTTGTTATTCTGTAATCATCGGACTACTCTGTAAAAAGTTATGCGTGATCATTAATTTAAAAAAATATACGCGTCGACTTGAGAACCTCCTCCGTTTTTTTTTCGTCGGTTAAAAATAGGTGGTATGACATTTTGCCAGAACGTAGATCCAACAGCTCAGAGAAATTTGATGAAAGACAACTGGAGTGCGATTTTTGAAATTCATTCGCTGAGTTCAACAGTTGAAAATGTCAAAATTACTTTGGAGATATGCATCTTTCTACTACTGATTTAACTTTCAAAAATCATACTTCAGGAGTGCGATTTTTGAAAATCAAATCAGCAGTAGAAAGATGCGTATCTCCATACATTTTCAACTGCTGAGTTCAACGTATGAGTTTCAAAAATCGCCCTCCAGATTTTAACAAATCACTGAGCTACGATCGTATACTTACTTTTATTGATAGCATTTTTTTTATTTCCGTTTTGAAAAACCATCTCTCCCACTTTTGTTTTCCAATAAGTACGGAATCGTACAAGTAAGATCTCATCATTCCATTACTTTGCTTTAAAAACTTTTCAATTGTTTTAATCGTTGACACCTTGGGACCATTACATGCTCAATTTGTTAAATAAAAAATAAAACTTGCATGTTTTACATACGTATTGTAATATATTTTTAATTTTAGTTTTTTTTTATTTTACTAAGTTTATGAAACTTCTGCCGATGTCGTCAAACTACGCCTAGGTAACGTTTATTTTGTAAATATTATTTTTTATCTTTTAAACAAATATTTAATTAAATGAAAATGATCTTCGTAGTTTAGGTTTTAGTTTTTAACTTTTTTATAATTTTTTGTGTCATCATTACGTGCCAACGAGCCAGTTTCAAAATCTTTTTTCAAATTAAAAATACTTTTTTCATGGTCTTATTTGGGTGGCAAAGTCGGCAAATTATATCCTATTTGACAGTCATAAGATCTGTGCCAAGTCTTTTTGTTCCTATGGCCAAATTAGGAACTATCTCTTTAGTTTAATTATTGTTAAATCCATATCAACTAAAATCATTAGGTTGCTACACTGTAACTGGAACAAATAGATATAATGTCGTTCTATACACACGTATGTGAAGCCAGACATTTGTCCATAACATAAATGTAAAAAACTGTCAAAAAGGATAAATTAGCATAAATCTCATGTGAAGTAGCTGGATATTCTAACTCGAAATATAAGTCGCGGTGTATCTAGGATAGAAATTATAGAAAAGTATGGACTCTTCGGTTGTAGTTTATTGCTTTCGTGTTTCACTACATTTACGCTTTTTACAATAAGTCTAGCTTCCTACAATATTTGGATCGGTTTAATACTTTTTACGCGATATTTATATCTACACAGAGTACTATAATTAATTAACAGTTGAGTAAACAGAAATAAATCATAAAACAATCCTAATGTATTCATTAGTCAAGTAATTGATCCGTCATACAACATTTTTTTTGCTAATATTTTTAATGTACAGACAAACACGCAAATATTATAGTTTTATTAGAATTTGTATTGTATGTCTATTATAGAAAACTTTCTTTCTAGAACGGGCAGTTTTTATGCGACTAGGTATATCCAGTTACTGTAGAGATTTATGGTGATAATTCGTCGACCTAATTATAGTGATAATTGTGTATTACTAGTTGATAGAAATAAGTAGGGTAAAGAAACCCGTGCTTCCTTTAAATGCATTCTAATATAAATGAACTACCTACTGTAAGCTATTTGAATGGTTCTTTATTGGTATAAGTACAACTTCATTATTGTAAATAGATTGATCTTTATTTTTGTACGTATCAGATACAATCACATTGCACATTTCAATATTATTAACTGTCAAAGTCAACAAGTAACATTATAAAATATGTCTAATTATTTCTAAAAAAAAGCTACGTAACTTGGCGAAGGCACTGTCGCGCCCTCAAATTATTTTCAACGATGCTGAATTACAGTACCTATGTAAGAAATTAATATCTTAAAAACAAAAAATAAATTAAACGTTTAATTAACGCTTAAATTAAGTCTTTTGTAATCATTTGTAAAATCTGATACGTACTCATTGCAAGACAATCAAATTGATCAAGCAAAAGTTTGGCACAAAAAATGTAATGCATACAAAAAGGGCACATAAATGTTAAAAGATCTTCAATCTCTGCGTGCCTTTAAACTTAGTTTATAAGACTAGGGAACATTTTGTAATTTAAAATTAAACAAAACTATTAAACATAGTTCAGAAGATCGTGCTTAGAATAAGTCTGTAAATACATTTTATCATTATTTTTAATGAAATGCATTTCTTTGTAAGATTCAAAAAGTTTTGAGGAGAATTAAATTTTTAAATAGTTTTCCCAGTAACTGACAATAAAGGAATAAATTTTATTTTTTGCTTTTTTTATTTTTATACCCACCCTGAAAGAGATACATTTTTTCTTGGTACCTTCATTTTAAAATTATTTGCTGACAATACTTTTGCTTATTCTACCGTCGGCGTCGCTTCATAGAATTGAGTTAATTGTTTTAAAATAATATTGATATCGTTACAAACAGCTTAGTTCAGTTATAAAATTAACTTTTAATAACATTAATGTTCACTACTTCGTAAAGTTAATAAATGTGATATTGTAGACATTCAATAAATGACGTGAGTAAACCTCGAAGCAAACCTAACGAGTAAGTAAATTAAGTCTTATTTCCTAATATTAGTGGTGTACTTAGTCCAAATAAATTGTCAGTAGATATTATGTCAATTGTCCTCTGCTGCATAGATACTGGGATACTATCGTGCCTTAGCAAAAATAAGGCTCAGCAGAAATATGCATTATCTTGAAAGATGAACAATGCACATCCTATATTCTCACGAACTGTTTCCATTGCAAAATGTTTTAAATACTGGGTCTGGTTAAGTACTTAACAACTTTTAACGCAAATTTATTAACCTTTGGTATGCCGGAACACGGATCTCTATTGTGTCTGGTAATTCCCGGCATACGAGAGGTTAATTCTAGAAATTCTAGTAAATAGGTAGACAACTTGTTTCTTACTATTTTTAGAAATACTGATAGGTTAAGAAAATACAAAAATTTGTTACCAAACAATGCATTACTTGGCATTTAGGAACTCAAACTCAAAAACTGTTAGGGTTCGTACACAAACAAGGTGGTCAAATATTTCTAAGCAGTTCTAATTTTCAATAATTTCTTTACTCATAACCAATCAAAAATATAGGAACGCCTAGAACATCAAATACTTATATCGACGCAGTCAGGGTGGTCATAAACATCTGAACAGTTTAGGAAAAAAAACTTACTCCGTTGTTTTACATTACATTTTAATTTTAAATAACATTGTATAGAAATTATTGAAAATTCGCTGTTCTGATATTTATGACAAAATACACGTTTAGATATAATTGGTAACATTTACTGTAATAAATTTAATGAACATTAGCACTGCTCAGAAATATTTGGACACCTTGCTATGCTACGATATATCTGATGGCGACTACTATATAACAAAAATCTGTTAATTAGGATATTACTTAGACAATTTATATAGAGACGAGTTACGCATGTCATTCTACTAAGAAACATTTCTGCCACTTTTTGCGGGGAGCGAGGTAACATGAAATCTGCAACTTTGGATTTTATTCCCCATTAGTTTAGATTCTAGTTTTGAATGTTAAAAATAATGAAAAGTAGTCTCGTGTGAAAAATGCACAAGATCAATTGTTCTTATTCCGTGGCAGAGGGGAAATGCTACCGCAAGGCGAGTCCCTATATAAATTGTCTAAGGGATATTAGGAACCTACATCTTTAAACTCAATTATTGTATCGATTATCGTGGAGGCCATGGCAGTCTGTCACAAATTGATGATTCACACTTGTCTTATTTACCAAACTGATCCAAAAACTCTATCCAGCCAGTGATCGCCCTACAACCGCGAGGCAGCATCACCGTAGGATGGGTGACCGCGGCGGCAGCCATGGCGTTGACAACCGTCGTCACCGTGTTCGGCAACGCTGTCGTCATGACGGCCGTATTAAAAGCCAAGAGGGCGCCCTCGCATTACCCGCTCGCCAGTTTGGCAGCCGCTGACCTGCTGCTTGGACTGTCAGTGCTGCCTATCGGTGCTGCGAGGGAACTTTTTGTTTTCCACTTACGTGAGTATTGAAATTGAACAATGCGGCATTATAAACCATGCAGTAAGTATTTTAGCCTGGTGCGTCACACGAGGCGATTTAGGGATTCTTTTGCAGGATTTTTGTGGGCAACGCTATAATACAGGACCGGACTGGCCTTACGGGCATAACGGGAAAATGCCCAGTAGGCCGCCGCTCTGGTGGACTAGCCGCTGGATCAGCTCTATTGACCAGCCATCTAGGTACTTTCGGTTCTTGGCCTACATAGTAGGTACCTTAATATCACATGTTTGAAGGTCTCACTTAAGTGCGATAAATCGGGATTTTCCTGTTACAAGAGTGCAGGTTCAATACGTCAGACGGCAGTCGGAATCACAATATAAAATCCAAACAAAAGCCAAACATTGGAAAGAAAGTAAGTATGAAAAGGTCGCTATCATGAAATTGGTGATAATACCTCGTCACGTATGACGCTCTGAAAATTAGCGTACTGAAGCGGCAATAGGCTGTCCATATCTGCCGAAGAACTAACAGCTCATAGGTTACTACAAGTTCTAGGAATAAGACCGCGTACTGATAGGCGAAGTAGGTATGGGACGCCCTACGAACCGCTGGCCGGTAGCACTGAGGAAGGTAGAGGGGAACGACTGGACGAGGAAGGCAGGAAGGATGAGAATAATTTTGTGGTGCTCCTTGAGAGAGGTCTATGTTCAGCAGTAGACAATAACGGGCTGAAGATAATGATGACGTATGACCCGTTTCTGAAAGTAGGTAGTTTTCCCCCCGACTACAATCTCCCTAAACGGCTCAGCCTTAACAAACGTATAGCTTGCAAGTTTGTGTACAGGTTCTCTTTTTTATGCTCATCATTGTACATAATTTTCTTTCAGCCTGGACAATCTGTGCCTGCTGGAGTACCCTCGACGTCCTCTGCTGTACAGCGTCCATCCTATCCCTCAGTGCCCTCGGCTGGGAGCGATGGAACGGGATCACATCACCCCTAGCCAGGTCCACCAGGTACCGCCGCGCGAAGATCTCCGCTGTCTTGATCTGGCCGATATCGATTGTCATAGCGTTGCCAACCGCTTTTATACCATCGCCCCAGCATTACATACCTGAGGAGATTGTGAAGGCTTGCACTGTTAATACTAATACTGGGTGAGTAGGTATTTGGAAAAGCTCAGATTTTTTACTAGCGTCATTTCGGAGTCTGTCTGTCTCATAAAATGATCTCAGTAAATAACTGCAGAAGCAAATCGAAATTTGGCGTGAAATACAGAATTGGTATTTTTCCTGCAATATTTTCTCGATTTTATTTCAGTTACGTGTTCTCCAGCGTCTCCTTCTCTTTCTATCTACCGGCCACTGTCATGTTATTTCTGTACGCGAGGATCCTGCAGTCTCTTTCTCTACCGCCACCTATAAGAGCCCATAGAGGAAGGTCGCCTTGTGTGGATGCTGAGAGAAAGGTAAGAGACCCTGTTGATTGATGCTGAATTCCCGCTGCTTATACACGCGTCTGCAAAAATTCTGAGTGATAAGATTATTTTCAATCTTTTTGAAGTCAGACTCTGAATTATCTACGTCTTCCAATTTAGAAAATTAATCAAAAAAAACATTTTTTTTTTACCCATGTTCCTTAGGGATAAGTAGTTGTTTAGTTTCATTATCTGAATATAGGTAGGTACCCTTAAAAGGAAAGACCCTCGTTACGTTCCACCCAGTATTTAATTTCTTTAGCATAGTATGAGAATGGAAGTTGACATGGAATAAGGGCAAAACAATGGACGCTAATTATTATCTCATCGTAATAAAATTATGTGTGCAGGTTTTCATATTTTGTTTTCCTTCACCTTTTGTACAACTTGCAGAAGAACAATGCACCACGCAAGGAGATACCTCGATGTGTTACCCCGGTGCGAGAAGAAAAAGCAGAAACCTCTCAAAATTCTGTCGTGTAAGTATGAATATCTTATAGCAATTTTATGGTGAGCCTTTTTGCAAATTGGTCATCTTACAAATCGTTATCTTTCAGTTTCACAACACCAAATCGTGGTCATTTGAGCCTGCCTAGAGATGTAGCACCATCTTGTCCAGTACCTTCACCATTGAAAACATCAAACTCTCCGTAAGCATTGAAAATACACTTGATTGTATGTTAACAACTCATTTTTCGATGTCTAAACTTGTCCGTAAATTATAAAGCTGACCAATATAATTATATCGGAAGAAGAACTGATTTCCGATGGGGAAGTCGTGGTCACAAGTAGGTAAGAGGCCATGAACGGGCTAGGGTCTACGCTAGTGTATCTGAGTTGCTCCTACATCTCTCTGGGTCTGGATCAAAACCCTAAGATAGGCAACTAGTAGCGACTCAACGAGGAAGGCCGATGGTAGAATTTTTGGTACGCCTTGGCGAGAGGCCTTTGGAGACTGATAAGGTATAAAATTGAATGTAAATGCACATGATCAATTGTTCTTATACCGTGGCAGAGGGGAAATGCTAACCGCAAGGCTAGTCCTAAGCCTGGCAAACGTTTTCTTTCACTTGGTGGATTCTGCAGTTACCTATGTATTCATATAATTATTATTTATCATTACAGAGGTGGTATGATACCAAGGCAGAGACGCGCGACACGAGTCATAGTCAAGTTGATGTCTTTGTTCCTAATCTGCTGGACGCCTTTCTTCGTCATGCTGCCTGTTGGTAAGATACTATGACAATTTATCTTTTGCTGGCCATCGATTCCTTGGCAACTAACCGACAGAAAGTATCAAAATTCTAGAAAAAAATTCGATTCGAAATAGCACAACATGGCTGTAACATGTTTAAAATCAATATATTTAAAACAAAACCTACCTGTATGATGAATAGAAGACACAAATTATTAGGTATATCATAGTACCTATGCTTGCTGTTTACATAAATAATAAAATGATCATCATCAGCATATAAATGAATTCTACGTCTCATTGTTGGGCACAGGCCTACCCTCAGGGAGAGTGTACTGGCGTTAGTCCACCACGCGTGCCCAATGCGGATTGGTAGACTTCACATACGACTCAAAATTAATTCTTCAGCGTTTGCAGGTTTCCTCACGATGTTTTCCTTTGGGAGCGGTCGGTATTACATACATAAGTTAGAAAAGCTCATTGGTATAATGATATGGCATGTTGTCCTTTCCAACGTCGTTTAGTGTACAGGGTCCTTCTTAATATGCTGACACTTTTTAAGGGGATGATCAGACCATCAAACTGAATAACTTTCTCTATGGGACCAATATCGAAATCGCGAATAAAATATCGGTTGTCCCATACATTTGGCTCGAGTAGGTTTGCAGTTGTGTATGGAAGTGTTTTTTTTCGCGATTTAGATGTTGGTCCCATAGAGAAAGTTGTTTAGTTTGACGGTCTGATCTGATCCTTAAAAAAGTGTCAGCATATTAAAAAGAACCCTGTATGTAGGTACTTAAATCAAAACAGGCACTTCAATAAACATGTTAATTTCAGATTCTCTCTGCGAGTGCGTGTGGGACGCGACGTGGTGGTGGTGTACATGGTTAGGCTACATCAACTCTGCGCTCAACCCCCTGGTGTACGCGGCCGGCTCGCCCAGTGTGCGCCGAGCCTTACAGGGCTCTCTCACCAGCTCCAGCTCGAGAATCACTGATGTGCCGATGACTCCTTGTGTGCCGTGTGTGCGGCGACCTTTACAATGTTAGTTTCTTTTTAGGGTTCCGTACCCAAAGGGTGAAAACGGGAACCTATTACTAAGCCTACGTTGTCCGTCCGTCCGTCCGTCCGTCCGTCCTACCTATTTAGGGCTGTAACTTTTGAACCGTTATAGTTAGATAGTTAAAATTTTCTCAGATTATGTGTTATTACAGCGGATTTGTTAACAAATAATAAAAATGTCAAAAAGTTAAAAATTAAGGGAGGTTCTCAACAAGAAACTAGGTTTTATCGAGGTTTTTTCTTCACGCTCTATCGTAAAAACCGTAATACATACAAGCGTCAAACTTAGTGTGATTATAGAGCAAACTCTACAGAATAACAACAAATACTAAAAACCGGCTAAGTGTGAGTCGGTCTTGCGTTAAAGGTCCCGGACAAAAAAAGTTTTTTTTCTACGTTAATAATGTTGTGTTCTGTGGTGGTGTGGTACGGAACCCTCGGTGCGCGAGTAGCCCGACTCGCACTTGACCGGTTTTATTTGATGTGTTGTTTTAATGCAGGGGTGTTTAACATAAATATATTCTTTAACATTAACTAACCAACTTTTACTATGAGAATGAATGAATGAAATCGCGATAAAAAAAAATTGGTCGTTTCATATTAGCTTCGTAGAAAATGTCCATAGTTATTCGACTCAAATGGAGCAGCAGATTGATGAGATCGTGAGTATACATGGTGTTATAGTAAACATTTGCATTACTTTACGAGGTGTTCACATAAGAAATTCGCAAAAAATTGTTTGACCTTTCCATACTAAATGCAATCAGCTGATCGAACTTTTGCGTAAAAGTCGATTTTTTTAGTTGCGAATTTTCTATAGGTTTTTTTTGGGAAAGTTGTTCAGTATCATGGGTACAATCGCCCCTTAAAGTAATGCAACTATTCACTCGAACACCATGTATGTATGTATGTATGTATGTATGTAGCAGAACTGAATAAAACAAAGGGTTATAAATATAGAAAAGAATACCTATTTATTTTAAATAAAATAAATAGGTATTCTTTATTTACACAACATTTTTATTATTTTGTGTACAGTTCTTTGGCATAAAATCTACCCATTCACTTATTAATTGTTCTCTTTACAAAGTAAATAAGATCAAAAAACAGAAAAACATAATTGCACATAGAAATATAAATGATTGCTAAAATTGGAAGAACAAAACTGATTGTTAAAATAAAAACTACCCTTATTTAAAATTTACAACAATTAACAACATATCATTTTTATTATTTACAACTTAAAAAATAGACTTTCAAATAAACTACAAACGACGTAACAACAACCTAGGTACTAATTTGTGCAATGAAACTATTTTTTTTACATAGTGGAATAGTTATAAGATCCTAACTATTCTTAGGTAAGTACAGTCAGCAACAAAAACATACCTTGCCCCGCTACGAGTGAACAGGATAACAATAAACCCGCCCTGGGTCATTAACTCATTTGAGAAGAGGAGGCATTTGCCCTGCAGTGGATTCGATAATCACATTTTATTAATTTGATTATCTGTTTACTTAGGTAGATACACTATTATATCTACCTAATAATAAATAACGTACCTAAGAGTCGGTAGGTAGTACGTTTTCGAATAGATAGATGACCCTACGTTGATCTTTTGCAAACTACATACAAAGCGACATACCTAATCCTCGTAGGTCCTAAACTTTATATTTTAAACAGTTTATTTGTATTTCTAAACCAAGTTTTCGGATTGTAAATTGTGGGTAAGTAGATAGTTTTATCATTTCATTTGACGTAGAGTCTGCTGTAGAATAATTATTGCTGACTGTACCTACCTATACCTTTTTTAAGAAGAGTAAATTGTATTACCTACCTTGTTAGGCCTTTCATAGCTTTATAACTTATGTAGAAAGTATTTTTTCTATAACTAGCTTGATTTACAAAATAATTCACTGGTTAACAAAGTTATTAATAACAAATAGTTTCAGAGCCTCAATATTGCGACCAATATTTTAAAAATACTCTTTGCTGTAGGTACTGTACAAACAAAATCTGTTGGAGATGTAGGTATCGTATCGAATGCGACGATTATAGGTCGCGCTTCGTTTTTCCAAAAAAGGAACAAGTCTAAGAAACTTTGTTGATGCTATGCTATGCTTGAAACTTGTACAGTCAAGAGCACGTCAAGTTTGACACTTTGGACTTTGTGCCGTTCTTATTTAGTGCGCCATAAGCGTTACAATCGAACTGCTAGTGCAAAGCTTGATGTGCTCTTGACTGTACCTGTAACGTATTTTTTTCTATGAATAAGCGTTATAGTGTTAGTGCTCATTTTATAAAAAAATCTATTCGTTCGATAGGTATTGTCAGTACCTAATTAATTTAGTTTCGATTTTCGACGTCTGACTATGCATAACCACTCAAGACCAATCCCGCCAACATTTTAATAGTTTATACTTAAAAGTGCTAACATGTAGGTACTAAAGTCGTAATTCCATCTGAGATTTTTTCTTATCATTTCCTAGCACTTTCCATAAAATTTCCACCAAAACTAATTAATTTTCTATTCAAAAATAATAATCTCATTACAGATTAAGACAAAATGGCCGCTAGTGTCTCAAAATGGCGGCGATCGACAAGATGGCTACGATGAAAGGCGCGTAAGTGTTTTGACTGGCACTGTTGAAGTCGCGAGCATCTGGAGAACAGGTTTTACAGGTGCAACGACCGTTGAGACAGTATCCCGGCTCATCTTCTTCAGACACGCATTCCTGGGGATTTTATTCATAAATTAAAAGAAAAATAAGGTTGATAATTGAGTGTATGTAAATATTGATTTTAAGATTTGAAAATAAAGTTTTATTTAAGAAGAGAACAGTCATTTTATTGGTGAAAAATAGACAAATCTAAGTATAGACCAGTATATTCATCTATAACTACTGACCAACTATATGTCAGATCTATGTATGTAGATCACGTTTATATTAGTGTTGCCGAAAAATCGATAGCTTTGCTATCGATTGTTGAACGTCAAAATCATGTACCCGCTCGATAGTACAATCGATAGTATCGATAGTATTGCTCTCCAATAACGAATAGACAATCGATAGTGTCGATACTATCGATAGTTTTGTATTATCGATAGTGATATTTATTTCGATAGTATTGCATTCAGTATGCAAGCCAAACGTGCGCTTATTATAAAGGCAATATACTAGAAAAGTGGTTTTGGTTGAACATAGCCACGTTATACATTTCCACTACCCATTATGCCTGCATACCGAATGCAATACTATTGAAATAATTATCGCTATCGATAGTGCAAAACTATCGATTGTATCGATACTATCGATAGTATCGATAGTCTATTCGATATTGGAAAGCAATACTATCGATAGTATCGATACTATCGATTGATCATTAGATGGCAGCGATCGAAACTATCGATACTATCGATAGTATTTCTGTTTACCGATACTATTGGAGTAAAAGAGATATCGATACTATCGAGCGAGTACATTATTTCTCACCTATCGATAGCTATCGATAGACAATCGATATTTGGCCTATCGAGCGGCAACACTAGTTTATATGACCTTAGGCGATTTCTTAGGTCAGAGTTAATATACGATGCATTGTCAATAATGTACAGCCGAGATTTTACAAAGTCCGCAATAAATAGAACAAACCAACTTTGAACCACGTTAACTTAGTAGTGCAGATTATGCCCACTATAATATTCGAAGGATCTCTGCGGACTTTACGAAAGCGGCCTGTGCATGGTGGATAATATACAGACATTGCTAACAATGCGACTTTACGAACATTGCACGTAACATATTATCTAGTCTAGCCATGCAATTGCACTTTATTATATGGCTCCTTCAATGATAAGACTTGTAGTATGTCTATTCTACGGCCATTGTACTTATCATTTCGGAGCCATATAATTCGTACAATTAAAATAGAACTTCACTTAGGTAAGTTCGTTTAATTTCTAATTATATTAGACCAACAACAGTAACTTTAGGATTCAAAATAGCTCACCTCATCCCTCATGCACTCCTGCCCAGGCCGGCGTCGATGCCAGCACCTGACCGGCGTGCCGGCGGGGCGCGCGTTGTATGCGCAGGAGCACGTCCCGCCGAGACAGAGCGAAGCTCCCGGGGAGCGGGCCTCAGGGGCCCCGGCGAATGCGTCGCATTGTACGTCGTAATCACATGGATCGCCCAGCGCTTTCACAGCTGTGGAATTAAAGACATATTTTGAGGTTGAGTCAGTGGTGTCTCGAATGAGTCAATGCTAACAGAGTGTGATAAGATGGCAAGAAGATTATCAAGGAAGTGATATTCATAGTGTCCGTGACAATCGGCATAGGTATTTATGACGTCTATGGTTGCGCCAAGAATGATAAAGGATACCAATCCTCCTTCTAAGCGTGGAAACACGAAAATTGGCCATGGCAGTCTTTAATGTTCAACCTTCTTTCGTATTTCGATGTTTCAGAGAAGGTTGAACAATACCGACTGCCATTGAGTATTTTCATGTTTCACCGCTTGTTAGGCAGTCTGTACTCCAGGTATAGACGATACCTACATATTTCCAGCTTTCCTGCGTTGCGCCTACCTTCGTCTTTCGATGGGTGTATTGTATGGGTGACAGTGCCTTCCAGTTCAGTTTGTACCATTGTTGGCAAGTTAGTACAGAATATTATACGACATTGTTGAACGCCGGCGGGTCACAATAACAATAGATTTTCCATTGTTTGTCGGTCATTTGGCAGTCAAAGCCTTAATGACAACCATACTCACATTCGACACAAACATTTGACTCGTTGTGAGCGACCCAGTTGTCCCTGCATCGGCATGTTCCCCTACACTCCAGACCGGGGCCTGCGCACTGAAGCTGGTCTTCACAAGCTTCTCCTAACGTAGCGTCCCGGACGCATCTGTTAATAAGAGAACAATAATAAATTTATATTTAATTTACAAGAGAATTTGATCCTATGTGTTCCTACACCAAGAAAGCCCAAGAAAGTCTTATGTAGTTATCATTATCATAAAAGCGAAATGTGCTCAGAATATTTCTTATGATTGATAGGCTTTCTTCTTCTTTTCCTATCTTCTTACATTTTATACTGGTCAGGCATTTTGTGAGCCAGGTGAACCATTTTAGAATATCTCTGACTACCCCCTCGAAGAATACAGTACAGGGTGTAAGTGACAGCCTAGCAAATACCTACTGAAACGGTGAATAGACCATCAAACTGAACAACTTTCTCCATATGAAAGTTGTTCAGTTTGCCAGCCTGCTTCAGGAAACGCGAAAAAAAATCAGCTGTCCCATACAAAACTGCTGTACCTATCCGACTAAAATGTATGGGACAGCCGATTTTTTTTCGCTTTTCGCAGTGTTGAAAGTTGAGCATTTGTTATGTTTGATTACGATGTTGGCGCCAGGCCAGGAATGGAACCACCGCCTTAAGATTGAGTCTCGCTCGTCGCTCTCTTCTTTATGGACTATCATTGTCGCCCCATTGGTGTAACAGTGGTGTTACAAATCGTACATAAATTCCGAATTTAACTCATTGGTACGAGTCGGCCTGAACGGTGATCGATCCATCATCGCCTCCTGCACGGCAGGCAAGGCTACTCGCCACTGGACCACCACGTCTTCATGGAATAGTGTAGGTAGACTAAGCCGTCAATGTACTTCATATGGTACGCTTTCGGGGTATGGTAAGAACGGCTCGTAACAAGAAGGGGAATAATAAGATTAATTTGCCTTTTGGCATCGTTTAGCTAAGTGGAAAGTAAAGATAGTTCTGAACACGTCAAGCATCCTTGATGTGATCAACATAAGTCCGGCAAAGGATTTCGTTTCGAAGAGGAGTAAGTATACCGTGCAGTGCATACCAAGACTAACTGAAGATAATGATGGTAAAAGAAAACTAACCTTGTGCCGTTATCCCTAGGGCTGAACTGCAGCTGGCAGGTGCAGTAGCCTCTGACGCAGAAGGCCTGTCTCTCCGTCACCTGTTCTCCCAAGTAACAGTTCTGATCCACTACACATCGGTCGCCGATTACTGAAATTAACAAAGTCATAACATGTTTTAACACAACATAACAGCGTCGGTGGCGCGTTGCGGAGAGGTATGGACACCTAATTATGGGGGTCGGGGTTCGAATCCGCACGGACAACATGCCGTGTACCAAGATGAGTTTTTCTAACCCTATCCTTCATGTCCTTGTGTCCGTTCATCCGTGCAAGTCTGTCACTGCGTCAACTTCCAATGTTATTAACTGAAGTACAACATGTTTAGCAAATGGAGATTCTATAGAAACAGATAGGCATATATTACCTATCTACATTGCAATTTCAAGAAAAATGTGGTCGAACGGACGTATGTTGTAGGTATGTAGCACAAAAAAGTGACTAAACGATAAAACGATGCGCGCTCGTTTTTACAGTTATCAAAGAAATAGACACATCTCGATATTTCTCGTTTTCTCGCGGGCGACATGGTAAGCCCAATAGTGAGATGACATTCGTTTTTTGAGGGCTATCTAAAAGACAATGCGAGTTTTGTATGTAAGGTTGGCGCCTTATTTTTCGCCGTTGATTTTGGCGCGGCTAGCTACCAAACTGGAATGTTTTATTTTAGAATAAAGTAACAAACAAAACTTATTAACATGTATATCCCTAAACTCAGTGCGGACGGAGATATAAAGGCTTGAAGTTGAAAATATTACTATTACGTGCACTTCAAGCCTTTATATCTCAGTCCGGACTGAGTTTCGAGATATTTGTAATAACAAGTGTTGTTTTAACTTTATTCTGAACTATATTCAAGTTTGGTTGATGACCGCCCTAAAAAAAAAGGCGCCATTTTTAGGCATAGGCTTTTAGTGACTATGACAGGTATTTTAAGAAAGAAATAAACCTGCATCAACTTAGATAATTTATTGTCTCAAAGGCAGACTAGAATAGATAAGGTTATCTATATTAGGTATCTATCTTTATCTCGTAAATTTTGAAATAATTTTATTGTCACGTCTGTCTACGTCTCTAGCTCTTGTTTACAGTTAAACAATGTTGAAATGGGCAATTAATTCAATCTTGTTGTAATAGTTTCGTCAACTCATTAGCACCAATGCCTAATTATTGTCGCTTCGCGCTTTTTTTGCACCTGAGATACAGTAGCCTGGACCAACGGCTTAATATGCCATCCGAAGCACAGAATCATCTTTCTTTCCAGACAATCAGTTGATTCAGCCTGCAATGTCCTAACCAATTGGGGAAAAACGGGGAAAACCCGTGGGAATTGAACCCACGACCTCCGTGTCAAGAGCCCAATGCTCTTAACCATTAGACCACGGAGGCAGTAAACCAGTGAAGAAAAGCTAAAAGAAAACTAAGTAGTAGGTATACTTACAAGCGGTCTCGTAACACCTGTCGTCTTCAATGTGCGCGGAGGCCGTACATGCGCAGGCGCCGGTCACGCACTCGGAGTGCACGCCCATGGTGGAGTGGCACTGGATGTGCTGCACGCATGGCTCGTTGATTTTAGCCTCTGATGGTTTGATAATAAGGTGCTGTTTAGTGTTATTTACGAAATTTTAGATCGATGAATACAAAATTGAAAATTTCAACCTATCGTATGCTTTGGTGCAGTTCTGCACAAAGAACAAAGTATTTTCTATTGTGTCTGGAATTCCAGCATTATTAGGGTTTAAGAGGATAGGATTTTATCTTTTTTCGAATCGATTTTTGATAATTTCAAATTAAGATTCTTTCTGCAGTGAATCTAACCGTCGAAAACACGATTCTATTAAATTTTCTCGATAGAAAAGTGGAGCAAAGTAAGTTCGATTTCAGATTTATAACCAGTTTTACAGGAATCACCCTACACCCTACACCATTTCTTCTGAATATACCATCATTTGAAAGGTAATTAATTATAACAGTGATTCTACCCGATGGATTTTACCTCAAACACGCAAGAGAAAAGATATTGATGAAAAGTGCGTTTTTTTGCGATCTTTCTTTCAATTGAAGCGGGATGGCTAATTGCAAAAGTTTGCTTGTTAGAAAGAGAGACTTGCTCTAGGAACACCCAGCCTTAAGATACTAAAATCATGGCCAGTTAAAAATATTTTTCGTTTAGGTAGGTAGTTAGTAAAAAAATTGAGTTTCTTACTTCACTTCGTATGTAAAGACAAACAATTTGTTAAATCCAATTGATTTGACCATACAGTCATATCTGCAGTAGTAGTAACCTAAATTACTTTTACGTGTGACGGAAAAATAAAATGAAATCCGTGTTAATGTCCTGTAATCTCTATTTAATCTTGCTGTGACATTTTCTTTTATTTTCTTCATAATTACGCCGACACGGTTATTAAATTCTTAATTATGTGTTCTCAAAGCTTATAGCATCACTGATAACAATCTTTAGAATTAATATTTACTTAGAAACACGCTGTGAGAGCAAATTTTGTAATGTATCTATTTCACTAAATTGTTTTATAATGTATATCAATATCAATTAAAGGTACCTACTTCACGATAGTAGTCCCTTTCGGTGAATTGATCGTAGGATCAATTCACCGAAAGGGACTAGCGTAGCACCCTTAATAAATAAATAAAATAAATAACTCTCACAGGCACATAAATTGTATCCCAAGCCCAAGTAAGCTTCTCTATTATGTGAACCAATACAAGAACGGCAGAAACATTAACATCCATGATCGAAATGGGATTTGAACCCAAGTCCCGAGATTTGACTAGACTTGTATCCAAAGTGCTTGTATCCCATCGGGGTTGGCAGAGAGAGACAACAAAACACAACCTACTAAGATCCTGATCAGGATCTCTCTCGCTTATTCGACATTCATCAATCATCAGTCTCTTCATACATGCTCGTGGTTTAGGGTGACCTTGACCCATTACAAGCTAAAAATCAGATAGAAAATGATTGTCCTAGAGGATGTTGTAGTCAGAGATATTCAATGACATAGTCAAATGTGGCAGTTTTAGTGAACCTATCGCCTTTTAAAAGGGCTATTCGAGTCCAGTGGCGCCCTCGTCACCATAATAAGGATTTCTCAATAAAGAAAGCCTAAATTAAAAAAGTGCCCACTTGACAAACTACAAAAGCCTTCGAGCTATTTTCATAGAATACTTTTATAGGTTTTTTAAAAGTCTAAACATACAAATTCTGAAAAAAGAAAAAAAAACTACCGCTTTTGTTTTTATTCGAAATTGTCTAAAAGTGGAATGTTTAGAACCTATAAAAGTATATTGTATAATAATGGCTTGAAGGCTTTTTTAGTTTGCCAAGTGGGCACTTTTTTAATTTAGGCTTTCATTATTGAGAAATCTTTACTTTATTATTTTGACGAGGGCGCCACTGGACTCCGATAGCCCTCTTAATGTAGGTTCCTCACGATGTTGCTCTTACCTTTCAAGCAGCCCTTGGCCGTAGCATTGATTGTAGCATAAACGAAGCCGTCTTTACACACGCAGTAACTGCCTTGTCGGCAGAATGCGTTGTCTGGGCAGTCCATGTCCACGTGGCAGACGTTACCGGTTCGTCCTGCAAAGCAATAATAATGTCTTGTTAGTAAATAGTATAGAGAGAAGTGTGTTGTTTCTACCAGTCATAGACCGAGATATTATTTTATTTATTAAGGACTGACATTATGGCATATTGTGGTATATTGAACGAAGGTTTTCGTAGAGACATTATAAGGGTACCTGGGTGTATACAACGTGTTAATGAATTAACGCAAAACTAGAAAGTAGTTTGTTCAGAATCGAGAGCTGAGTCGAATTATCATGGTTTCAACATAGGTAATTTTTTTTTCAAAATATTAAATAATTCGTTTGCAAAATTTAAAATTTCCTAAACCCGATGTCGACCCACCGCACGGGCACACTCACCCTACTTACTACCAAATCAAGATTATTAAAATGTATCCATGAGTACGTTAGCGCTTTCATTCATTGCTGAAATGATAACAAATCATTTTTGCCTCAAAACTTAAAATGCTAATAACTTTAAATTTTACTATCAAAATAATGACATTATTGTTTCAATCTAATTATTTTGTTATAAATCAATTGGGGTGTATGAGGTTTTGCGCTAATTCATTAACACGTTGTGTTTTAAGAGATTTTGAACGCCCCATTTATCTGTCCGAATATTCTTGTTTATAAGAAAAGGCATACAATTTTAAAGCGCTGTTATAAAGCTCTTGCACGTTTATAACAGTGCTACAAAATTATATTTATTTTCTTCGAAACAAGATGAAAATGTTCGGCCAAATAAATTGGGAGTTCAACACTCCACACTAGCCTCAAAACACTCGAACTCGACACCTGCTGAATTGTCCGAAAATTTTTATCTGTCTTCAAGTACTTGGTTCAGGCCGATGCCATAACAATATCCTCTACTTAGATAACTGGCTTGTATGGAAGATTAACCAGGAAAAAGAAAAAAATATCCAAATCTCATAGGCTCAATAACATTTTTAAATCACGCAATTCTTAAATAATTTAGAACATCAAAATTACACTCACGTCCACAACAAATGACCTAATTAAAATCAGAAAAAATATTTGAAACTTATTGTTCTAAATTAGTGCAAAAACTTAGGACAATCTCTAGCCAAGTTTTAATGAGACTAATACATCTCATGATGCGTTCAATAAAAAATACAATAGATTTTAAGTAAAGCATCGGCTGAATGCCCGAATCATCATAATTGTTTTGAAACGGCGATAAAACAACTCTGTGGACTTTCAAGAGAACAATACTTCCTAATGATGTAATTCTTTGTCATATTAAATTCATGTTTGCGTAGACAGGTAGATAAATGTGTTCAATTATTTTGTATAATGAAGATTCTGGCATTGCTAGACCATTCTAATTGTTTTTGTTTTTGCGTAGAGTCGAATTTCTATGTAGGTAGAGTAGGTACCAGCGATTTAGGTAATCACGATTTTTTTGCATAGCTATTCACGTAGAGGTAGGTAAATTACTTTTTATGTAAGTTCATAACAAATGAAAATAGTTTTTACAGAGTATATTAACAAGATTTCGGGTCAGGTCGGGTGCTTTAAAAATGATGCTGTCAGTGCCATTTTGTATGAGATGTGTGAGAGACAGAGCTATCACTAAAATAATTCGTGCAAGCCAGGCTTAATGTGCTGTGCGAAGAAAATATCTATTTCTTTAATTCATAAAAATTAGCTTTGTCAATCATTAACTAACACATTAAAGTGTTAGTATGAAATTAATTAAACAAAATTTAGCAATGGTACCTAACCTTTTCATAAAGTTACTTCTCATCAAATTTTATTATACCTACTTATAAAAAAAACTGGTTTATTCATATCGTTTATTTGCCAAAGGCCAGGCCACGTTGCTCGTATGGCTTCTGAGCGTTGGACCAGAAGAACACTGGAGTGGAGGCCCAGAGAAACCACGCGAGGTAGAGGCCGCCCACCAGAAAGATGGGTCAATGACATTAGGAAGCACGTGGGTCCCAACTGGATGCAGAGGGCGAGGGACAGAACGTCATGGAGAAATATGGAGGAGGCCTATGTCCGAAGACGGACTGAACAAGGGCTGTGATGGATGGATTTGCCAAAGACTTTGTAGTGTAGCTGTATATCGGTAAGTAAACCAAAAATCTATCATAATTGTGTTTTGTGTGTGTGTATACACATGCAGGTACTCAAATCATGATGACGTAAATAATAATGTAAGAAATAAAAATAAGGGAAAATAACTGTACTTAAACTTAAAACAGGGCTTTACATTACACGTTTCAGAATTACTATTAAAATATAAAAGATAACAGAAAAGATAATAATTGTTTACACGCAATTATGTATCTAGCGCGATACGCAAACCTGTTGCTATGATAGTATTGTGTATACTTTACCCTATTATATGGCACGGCAGTGTAAAGTTACTCTGATTTCAAGGTCATTTTTTTATTTATTATCTCGCTCAAGGTTGGCCCAAATTTAGTTGTTGTGGTCATTTTTGAATCATTTTATAGTGTCCGTTCTGTACCTACTTCAAGCGCTCTAATTTCGCAGTCTATGACCCGAGTCCAAGACGGCGAGCCGAATCGATTGAAGTATCGGTGATCGACGACTCGCTCGGACTATTGTAAATCGATTTGTAATCGCTTCGACTAACGGTTAGTTGGTAAGGAACTAATAAGGAAGTGAAGATGTTGATACTTATTTGTTGACATTGATTTATGTAGAAAAGAAAATTTTGTAGCTCATACAGGGTGTTAGGGTAGGTTCCCAAAAAATGGGAAGGAAAACAACGTGAGGAAACCTGCATACGCTGAAGAAGAAGTTGTAATGTGTATGTGAAGTCCACCAATCCTTATTACGCATCGTTGACTAACTAACACATCACCTACTAAGGGTATATAGGCCTGTGTTCTGCAGTGATAGTATATGTAAAGGCTGATGATGATTCGAGTTGTTTTACCTTTTGTTAGATAGTGGACTGATGTTTTAGTTCAGTTATGATAAAGTTTACATTATTTTTACCTAGTAGAATCCTTGTATATGTGTCAGTAATATACCTAATGGTAGAATTATACTATTAAATTACGCAAACTTGTTTGTTTTGCATTAATCATACCTAGGTTTTCCTGGTCAAGGTTTCTAAGCTGGATCTAAGCAGAGCAAGCGTGGGATTACGTCTACCTATACTAACTAGTCTATTTATTATTTTGTAGTAGGGAGCAAAAATGATGGACTGCAATGTGGTTAAAGGATTTGATAGACTGTGGTCAAGGGACGTGGTGGTGTCTTCGTTGCGTTGGATATAGGTATTTAAATTTAATCTCTAATTGGATCATCATCATCATCTCAGCCGACGGACGTCCACGTGCTGGACATAGGCCTCCGACAAGGATCGCCATAACGATCGGTCCTGAGCTACCCTCATCCAACGTTTTCCCGCCGCCTTCACCAGGTCGTCGGTCCACCATGTGAGGGGCCTACCCACGCTGAGCTTTCCCGTACGTGGTCGTCACTCGATAACTTTTCGGCCCCACTGGCCATCGGTTCTGCGAGCAATTACTACTGCCACTTAAGTTTAGCAATTGCTATGTCAGTTACTCTGGTTCTTCTGCGGATCTCTTCATTTCTGATTCGATCTTGCAGGGAAACTCCAAGCATAGCCCTCTCCCTGCCCTTTGGGTGACTTTCAGCCTTTTTATGAGGCCTTGAGTGAACGACCACGTCTCTGTTCCATATGTCATCACTGGCAACACACACTGATCGAAGACTTTCGTTTTAAGACACTGCGGTATTTGGGACGTGAAGATACTACGTAGCTTCCCGCTAGCTCTAATTGGATGCACCTCTCAAAATTGCATATCAAAAGCATTAGCATCATTATCATCATTATCAGCCTATTCCTTCTTGTGTTCTTAATATGTAATGTAGTTCTTAATATAATGACACTTTTTAAAGGGATAAGCAAACCGTCAAACTGAACAACTTTCTCTACGGGACCAACGAAAAAATCAGTTGTTCCATAGAAAACTGCAAACTTAACTCGAGCCAAATGTACGAGATAGCTGTTTTTTCGCGATTTCGATGTTGGTCAAATAGAAGTTCAGTTTGATGGTCTGATCACCCCCTTAAAAAAGTGTCAGCATATTAAGAAGGACCCTGTATACGTCCCACTGCAGGGCACAGGCCTACCCTCAAGGGCTACTTCTACCGTACCTACCACCACGCGTGCCCAACGCGGATTGGTAGACTTCACATACGCGTCGGAATTTCTTCTAAGCAAAGAATGTTCACGGATATATTCCATGAAGAGGTAGTCAGAGATATTCTAGTCAAGTCCCTGTAGTGTGACATGACAGGTAATAAAATGAACCCGTTGCCACCTTTATACAGTGGGCACAATACACGCCCCGAAATTGAAAAATTTTCCTCACAATATTTTTCTTCAGCGAAAAGCTATGCATGACAACTCGACATACAAGGCGCGACTTACCTACTTGTCCTTTCACTTGGTGAGTAACAGCGAGAGAAAACGCGCGGGATAAGGTTAGCATGCGCATTATGCTAGGCCTTGCAGCACCTTACAAAATTGTATCTATCAAATCCCTTCCCCCCTGTACCCTCCTTTCAAGAACCACTGCCGTCGAATAGAAATTAACTCAACTAATTTGTATACCTTTCGAAGACAGCAATCATGAGCCGTTATTGGTCCAGTGGAACGGTACTAAACTATGAGTTAGCGTTTCCATGGAACAATGACTACAAATTGGACTGCTTCGATAGGCATCATACTTTGTTCTCTTGATGAGATTCCGGTGCATCAAATTGATATTCATATGGAATTTGGAATGACTTCGAGATTAACTTTGACAGGAATATTTGACATCATTTGTGTAGTTTCGTCAATTATCTTTTGCGGTATTATGGACAGTAGGTATTAAGTGGTTATTTGGTCAAAAAAAAGGTTGTACTACAGCACACCCTGACACTTCTCACGAACGCGCTCGCACTGACAAGAAGAGGTCAGTACATGCCATACTGAGTAAGTGCGAGTGAGAGAGGAACGCACCACTGCTAAAGGACAGTAGTCCTCCACCTCCCGTACAACTCCACTACTCTACAACACGTCTACATTTTGCAACTGCGTGAGGATAAAATTAGTGGGGGGCAGGGAGTATCCTTACGTACCTACCATAGATACGCGCTCTTTCTATAAGGCATTGCTGTTTCGAGCTACAGAAAATAAGCTTAACGTCACCCACATCATCCCACTGCTGGGCATAGGCCTTCTTTTTATTGCGCCACTCCTTACGCTCCTGTGCCAATCTAATCCATGTCCGACCCGCATCCCTTACAATGTCGTCTGACCAAAACATATCGGTGGTCTACCCACGGACCTCCTTCCTTCCTCCTCTTGGCCACGATTCCGATAGTGCATTGGTCCACCGGCGCCGTCTTCCCTTCTAGCCAAATGTCCTGCCCATCTCCACTTCAACTTTGTAATCAGGTACCTAATGTCGTCGACCTTAGGTCTTCAATGGATTTCTATGTTCGGCCGTCTTCCCTTCTAGCCAAATGTCCTGCTCATCTCCTCTTCAACTTTGTAATCCGGTCTCCAACGTTCTCGACCTTGGTTCTTCGACGGATTTATACGTTGTGTACACGTGACGGGACGATCCACAAGCGATATGCCCAGCAAGGTACGTCCATGGGTTCTTTGTGTGACTTTTATTTGGTGCATGTTTTGCCAAGTGAGCGTCCATATGCTTCCGCACCATAAGCACAGTATAAGAAAGAGTACCTATCTATTACTAGATACAGTACGGACACTCCTTTCCTTCCACCAACTTTTCACCTCACCCCCTCTATCGCCCTCTGGCTACTTCGCACTGGTTACTCGTTACCTAAGAAGAAGACATAAGGTTCAATTTCTTTGGTTTAGCTTGTGCTTACGTCATCTTGTCAAATTCAATTTTTTGTATGCAGTGTCCGGGCTGTGCCATAAGTAAGTATCCAGTATTGGCAGTTGTACATTATACCTACTTAATTGTCATATGTACGCGAAACGGTCAATACCTACCATGAAATTATAGAACCGAACAACAAATAATACGTATGACCAACGTTCTATTTTATTTTCCAACCAGAATTTGAAACGTTCCTGTATCCAAAAACTATTCAAAGGTCGTTCATAACTCAGTGTAACTTCACATGCCATTTACATCATTAACACAAAGTCAGCATGGAACCACAGAGTACTATTATATGGAACATATGGAACCAATTGGCCCTAAAATGCCAGTTAACTACAGGTAGGTAGGAGGTAGGTAAACAATGTTGTCCTCATTACGAACCGATAAGTGTGCACTAATCGCGTTACACACCTGTCGACCTACTCTGAAATACACAGGCAGACCTTAAAACGAACGTAAGATTGTGTCAAGTACTTGAAACACTTCTTTATATTTATAACATTCTTTAGCACTTTAACTGCTGACGACCTACGTGGTAGGTCAGCGATAAATGGGCCGCAGTGCGCACGACTCAAACGTTGAGTTAGAATTGTATAGCATTCCACAGTGTTAGCACTGCGCACTGCATGTATCGTTTTGAGCTTAGCAGCGAAAGTCACATTATCAAACAGAATAACTTGGACATTTCATACAAATGGGAAAAATTTTAAAGAAGAGGTTCTTACCTAAGCATGTGCGATACTAAGTGAGTGTGAGCGAGATAGGAATACGCCATTGCATTGCCTACATTTTCAGCCAAAATATAATTTTTCTATCTTTAAATTTCTAACATACGTAATACACATCTCACGACATCTAATTATGATAACAAAAACAATAGAAGAGCGGAAATGGGAAGTCAATGAGTAATTTTTTTATGAAAGATGCGTGGGAATGTAATTCAACCTACATTTTGCTTTTTATGCTCCATCATACATAATTGATAAATTCCAGCATAACAAGTCTTCTCGCAGAATCCTTACAGCTCCGTGATAAGAAAGAAAATTGGTTGTTTTGCAAGACTTTGGTGGAACGAACTGTAGTTTAGATGAAAAGATAAGTTTTTACGCTACGAATTTTATTACCTACCTTATTATTATCTAGCATGCTTTGGTATGTATTTTACTCATAATCTGATGAGGAAATTCGTAAGACAACAATTTTTTTAGACGTCGCAGAAAGTTGATTGATTGATCATGATCATACGTGTTTGCAAAATAAACTAAACTTTAATATAAATAGGCTTAGGTAACTTTTAGAAAAAAAAAGAGCGCTTAATTTTCATCATGCTAGTTTTCTTTGTAAGTCAAATAGTAAAAAATATTAAAATGTTGTTAATTTTTCATTTGAAAATTAAAAAATAAGTCAAGCATGTTTTGAAAAGGTCAGTTTGTAAAAAAGTATATTTTTTGAATTAAAAATTGAATTATAATTTCCTGCTCCGTTATCAATTCAAAATTACAGATTTGTGTTTTGGAGGTTTCCTAGTCAAAGTTAAAACTATAGTAAAATTCACGCATTTTTATATTAAACTTCAATATGTAGGTAAATATTGTTTTTTTTTACTTTAATGAAGTAATGTGTTGCATAATATACATAGATACTTATCAAACTTTTTTTTTACACACAGTTTCCGACTATAATCTATCTATCTACAATATGATAGTTTTAGGTACATCCTTTTTTCATCGTCTATTGCTCTACATAGGCCTCCCCAAGGCGCCAAAATACTCTGTCCTAAGCTATCCCTCATCCAGCAGCGTCCTTTCATAATTCAACAGTATGCCCACATCAACTAACTGCTGAGCATAGGCCTCCTTTTAATTGTGCCACTCCTCAAGTCATCTGATAAATTTCTGACCCGCAACCCTTACACTGTCTGACCAACGTATTGGTGGTCTGCCTACTGACCTCCTTCCCTTAGCCACTGTCTCTTTAAAAAGGGCGTTCACAAAGGACCAGCGATGGTCTAAGTGGCACAGGCTTAGCAAGCCTGTCCCCAAACCCAAATAATAATAAATAATAGCCAACGTTTCGATACCGCCTTGGACTCTTGGTCCACCGGAAATCTTCCCTTCTAGCCAAGTGTTTAGCCCATCTCCACTTTAAAATTGTGATACGATCACTGGATTTCCTTGTTTTTAAACCCGTTTTGTCTCTTCTAAACTCGTCCACATTTCTCTGTTCGGTGCTACATCCTCATCATTGCAGTAGGCATCCACCTCGTCTCGCTTCCTTTTCCGGGGTCTGAATACGATTTATTTTTGTCGACGTTTCCCCTACATCAGCTATTTATGTTTTGGAGCGCAGTGTTGTGTTCTGGGCCTCAATTGCGCAATTTTATACGGTTTTGGTTTGGTTTTGGTTTTGGTTTAGTTTTGGTTTAGATTTGGTTTAGCTGAAGTAAAAAAGCTATCGCGATATTTTTTTCTGAACGGTTAAATCGCACAATACAGAAAATTCGATGGAACGGACATCAAAAGTTACGCCAACGTATCTTCCGAAATAAAGGTAAATCGTTACCGTTAATATAATTTCTGCGATACGAATTGTGCATAACGTAACGTTTTTGGTTGTGGTTTTGTTTTGGTAGTATGAATCGTTCAAACTTAGGGCGATTGAGGCCCTGGATACGGTCCGTCCGTTTTACACCTACCTATAGTATACTGCATCCATAGCTCTTTGACAAATCTTCAGTTTGCATTTTGGACCTTCGTTAAAGACCAAGTTTCAGCACCATAAGTTAGGAACCTAGGATGGGCTGAATACACCGAGGAGTTTACTCTTGAGTGAGAGTGGAAGGCCCTTCATCAGGCCCTTCAAAGACCAGTACCCCTTCCAGGCGTTGTCAACATGACGAGCGACTTTTCCTGCCTGTTTTCGAAGGTAATAACTTGGCCCAAGAAAAGGTTCTCAGGTATTGTATGACCACATATTATTATTATAAATGACGAAAACACTTACGTTTTTCTGGCCCCTGTCCAACAGCCAACCCAAGGATCGCCAGCAGAAACAATTCCCTTCCTCCCATGATGACGTCACTCAGAAGCCGAGTCAAGTTTCACCACCGACGCGCGCGCACGTCAGCTCACTACGAACAATAAGGTAAAAGTTAAATATTATAATAAAGTTTGTAAGGTTGCCTCTTAGATAAGATAACAATTATCTTCGGTTGATTAATTAAGTAGGAAAAATACTTGTAGTCACGAGATGAAGGGTTTGGCGGCAGTAGCGTAGCGTGGTGGGGGGACTTTGGGGGGGCAAATGCCCCGGGCGGCATTTTACTAGGGGCGGAAAATTAGGGAAAAATATAGATTGATTGAGCTCTGTCTATAACCGATTCCACCGACCGACCATTAAAATTAATTAGTTTGAATATGGAGCCTCGTATACCAGCTCAAACGCATAACCAACACCACGAGAATGACCCAACATCTCGTGACCAAACTTGCAATATGTGACTCCCAAGCATGTTTTAAAAGGGAAATGTGAAGTTTTAAATTGAATTTTTTAAATCAAAATGGCCTCGATTCGGAGTGTACCACGACTTAACTAAACTAAATTTATTCCTGTCACTTTCTATAATAAGATTAAGAAAAGAGACAGAAAACCAACAGCTGACTTTAGTGCTGTCAAAGTGACGTTAAATGCGCAAAATAAGATGCCATCATAATCTACGCCATCTTATTTAAAGCGTTTTTGGGCGTTTAACGTCACTTTGACAGCACTAAAGTCAGCTGTTGGTTTTCTGTCTCTTTTCTTAATATTATTTTGGAAAGTGACAGGAATAAATTTAGTTAAGTTAAGTCGTGTCGCAGTCCGAATCGAGGATTATTATTATCTAAAAGTATATTATTTTTCTAAAGTTTCTTTTTGTAAAGTAACAATCAAGTACTTAACCTATGAAAATTTTGTCAATTATACGGAATATAAATAAATTATAACGACATAGTTCTAATGTCGTTTTTTATCCTATCAATCATTTCTATAGCCATAACAGTCGTAAAAATAGTAATAACTATGATTTCAGATGCCTGCACGTATCATTTGATAGTAAACATTCAACTATTTTTAATTTTACTACGAATTACATTTGGAAACTATTTTTAAACAAACCATGGCGTTTCGTCAATGCAATTTTAGAAATAGAGATTAATTTACTTTGGCCAGACTTGTAAGCAGCTATAAGCTTCATGATGAACAAAGTATACCTTCCTACCTACCTACCTATACAGGTTGTAACAAAACACCCTAGTAATACTTAAGGGGTGCTTCAGACCATCAAACTGAACATTCGAAATCGCGAAATAGCTGTGTCATACAAAACTGCAATACCGGCTCGACTCAAATGTATGGGACAGCAGATTTTTTTTTTTATCGATGTTGGCTCCAAATTGAAAGTTTTTCAGTTTGATGGTCTGAAGCACCTACTTAAGTATTACTAGGGTGTTTTGTTATAAGCTGTAAATATAAATTGATGATTGTTATGTTATTGTAATGAAAAACTATAAAACTGTTAGTCGTATCAGACGTCATACTTTCTGGCAGTGACATGAAGGCGTAACAACCTTCAGCTTGGTATATTTTTTTTTTTGCAAAATTTTATGTAACTGTACGAGCAAATGGAAAAAAGGAGAGATCGAAGATCGAAGTAACTAGAGGACTCGACTAACAAGAGGTCGCTTATTCTCTTAGCGGGTGTTCAATTTTAGCAAAGAGACCTAAAGGCATAGAGAGAGCGGAGAGAGCCATTTATCATTGCAAGAATGTCCACTTTTTTTGACGTTTGTGTTTGAGTGTGTGGTGTCAAGTAGTATGGAAAAAAGAGACCAATTATACCAAAGTGACATTTGCCCTAATGTTTACGGTCACTTTTCACACATACTAGCACGAAAGAAAGTGGACAGCCGCATAAACAAATATCTATAGTTCCGTCTCCTTCTACTATTAAAGGTAGACAAAAGAGGCTAACTACAATCGTAAATTGATGCGGTCTGTATGCTTTAGAATAAAGAGATCATTCCTCTGAGAATTTTAGTCATTTTAGAAGGTTCGTTACTGGCTATCCCGCTCTCTCATTTCTTGGCTCCATCTTTCAGCGTAAGCGAAAAGTTTTTAATCTAAGGTTCTTATAGTAATTAATTTATGGAAGAAAACATAACATAGGGACATGGTAGAAGTGACATAGATTGTATGAGAAAAAATATTTGCTCTTGTGTCATTAATCATTATCCAAGAAGGAAGCAGGGGAATACGTTTGAATGCACTAAACGCCGGCAACAATTAAAGAACTGGCAAACCGACAGTAAACTCAGCCTAAATAGTTCTCCAAGAAAAACAAACTCTAGAAAGGTGTTACAAAATTACTACCCACAACTCAGAATTACGTGAAAAGAAAACTATTCTATTACACTGTAATACCAGATAAGTTTACACCAATGTTTCGCTCTGATGGATCAGTTAGACAGTTTCACACGGCCGCCAGTGTAGCGTTTCAAGTCAAATAATATCACTGGATAGGTACTTAGATGTATAAGTTGCAGTAAAAGTTGAAGATTCGTGTTCAGTAGATGTTTTTGGGTTAAATTGAGTGTGACTTTTGACGGCCGGCCCCCTTTTTGAGGGGATAAGTGGCATTTTACATGATTGATCCTTTCATTTGTAACTTTTTAAAATTAGTCAAGTAGGTTTTTTTTTTTTTTCTTTTTATAATTTATTAATGGACGCTTGCTTGTGCGTTAGCCCTTCATTTCCGCCAGTGTCAAGTAGTTTATGGGAGAATCTATCCCAATCTCAGGGATTGTTTTTGGTCAAGAACAAGAAGAGATTGAGGATTGCGGAGCCTCGTGGCAGGGAAAAACGCGACGCACGACATCACGCGAGATAAGTGCTCGGGTCAGTTCCTGCAACGTGACTCTTCTTAAGTTGTTGTTTGATAGAATGAGAGATTTGGTTTTGTTTCGAAAACTTCCGGAAAAAATTCATCGTACCGAAGGCACGCCCAAGCTATAGTTTCTTAAAATTGCACTACCTATTTTTTTTTTTATACAAAACAGTTCGCAAAACTCTAAAGTTTAGATAACTTTCAAAACATTTTTTTCTGTGCATTCTCGCCAAATATAATCATCATATTTGTGATATTAAACTAGGTACTTTTGTGACTAGGAAATCACTGTACCTACTTAGTCGAAACGTCGCGTCTCGTCGATTACGACTTGACTATCAGCATAGATCATAATAAGACAGAGTATAATATCCCAATACTTTCATAACAAAAACCTTACGCAACAAGAATCGTGTTTCAAGGCAAAAAAAAAGATCTATATCACGATAGATCGTGACCGGATAGAAGCGCGTGCGCTCTATCTTCACGCGCCTACACAAAGGGTATGGCCAGTAATCATTGTCACGTGAATAAGAAATAAAAAAAGTTTCAAAAAGGCTTTTAAGTTCATGGTCACAGTTTCTAAAAAGATTACAGATACGGAAAATGTATGTATGAATGTAACAAAACACCCTAGTAATTAAGGGGTTGGATTTGAGTCTAATCCATGGTCTAAACCACGTCTAAACTTTAGACCATCACACTGAAAAACTTTCACTATGGAGCCAACATCGAGAGAAAATTAAAAAAAAATCTGCTGTCCCATACATTTTAGTCGACTCGGTACTGCAGTTTTGTATGGGACAGATGATTTTTTAATTTTTTTTCTCTATGTTGGCTCCGTAGTGAAAGTTGTTCAGTTTGTAGGGTGTTTTATTACGCCCTGTAAAAGCACTGGCAGAGATTTGTAAGAAAATAATAAAAACCATTAAACTGGCACTGGGTCGGTCTGCACTTAAGTGTTTGTACTAACATAGTTATTTAAGTGTGTTACTAACAACAATATGGATGTAATCTATCTGAAATAAAGATTTTTTTTTTAAATAAATTAAGAAAAATAATGTAATATTTTCTTAATTTCTAATGGCGTTTACTTTTTTCCTAAAGAAATAAATATGCCTGTTAAAAAGTTAGCGACCAAAAAAATATTCATCCAAAGAGATCAGTTTTTTCAGTCTTATAAATATAAAAAAAGTCTAATTAATACTAATTAATTGAATCAGGCGTTACTTTGCGGAAATCCATGACTAATAGGTAGATGACACGATTGTATCAAGACCTCCGCCTCTAAATACCTAGTAGACAAAGTTGTATTACGTAATAAAATACAACCTGCTTACCAAATAATTTCTACTCTACACGTGTTTCGCTCCACCAAGGAGCATCCTCAGGAGTTAGACCGACGAACGTTCGATACCGAGTTGTTACTCCGCCGAGCGTCCGACACCGCGGTGTCGGATTATTATAATAGTATAATATATTATAGTATTAATTAATACTACTCAGGTGGTCGGTATTCTATTTTTTGTGTATTAATTTAAAAATACTAATATTTATTAGTAAATCAGCGTTGTGTGACGGTGACAGACGGATAAACCTTTTTGTAGCAATGATTTAGTTATTTTTTTGGTTACTTCCTTGCAAAAAACTCGCGATGTGTATCGTAAGCTAAAGTGAACACGATTTGTTTCTACGGTGCCGCCGGTGTGGTTTTGAAAATGTTCTCAAATAATAAGGAACATCGTGAGGAAATCTGCTTCAATTTCGAGGCATGTATTGTACCCACTGTCCATTACAAGTGGCGACGGGCTCACTCCCCGTCATACCGGACAGAGTTTCGGCACTAGTGAAACGTGGATGTTCTGAGGTTACAGAATATCTCTGACTACCCCCTCGGGGAATATAATTACACGTGCAGTACCAACGTGGCGTCAGTTCACTACGTGTAGGTACGCAATGCGGATTGGTTGTTGGTCTATGTACTACATTACGCATCAGAATTTCTACTTCAGCGTATGCAGTTTTCCTCACGATCTTTTCCTTCACCGTTTGAGAGCTGTATTTACGTACATAAATAAGTTAGAAAAACTCATTGGCACAAGGCATGTCGTCTGAATGGATTCGAACCACTGATGATTTAGTGTCTATTCTCCGCAACTGGCCACCGACACGAACTTACCAGTGCAATAATTTTAGTTGACTGTCGCTCATTTACTTAGTTAGTCGTTCCTGATATGAAGCACAAAGTTAGAAATTCGAAAAAGCTCGTGAAATCGGGAGAGTTCAGTACCTATCTGTTACAATGTAACTACAGGGTGAAATTGATATCATTGGCATCCTTTTAAACTAAGAGTCAAACAAACAACAAACATCAAACATCAAACCGAACAACTTTTACTATGAGAGCAAAGAGATCGGAGCAAAAAAAAATCGACCTGTTCCATACTAAACTGCAGAGCCTACTAAACTCAAATGTATGCAACAGCTGATTTTTTTTGCTCCGATCTCTTTGCTCCCATAGTAAAAGTTGTTCAGTTTGAGGGGTAGACTCTTAGTTTAAAAGGATGCCAATGATATCAATTTCACCCTGTATAATCTGTGCATAAACGTTACTCGTTCTATTTTTGCCCACACACGTTATAACTTATAACATTGAACTCGTAGGCATAATTTAATTACGTCGAGCCCCGCATACGCCACGCCAGGCGTCACGCTTGCTAAATAATAACAATGGCGGATTGTTCGAAACAAGCACTATCTAGTTCTCTTAGGTCAGGCTCTTTGTGTGACCAGTGACCACTGGTATTGGATGACTCTATGTGGTTTGTGCTTGTGAATGGTTAAAGTTGTCCCTTACATACATACATATACTCACGTCACTATCCCACAGGGGTAGGTAGAGGCTACAGCTCACCACACACTACGATTCTAACATACTTCTCTCGCCTCATCCACTTTCATACATCTCTTTATGCACTTCCGGCGGTTGAGGGTGCTACGCACTTATTCTTTTCGGAGAAAACCATTTATTTGGTCATGGTAAAGTACTCCTCGGACACCCTCTGTCCACTGTTCCACTCACATCGGATCGATAAATCTCAGTCTACTCTCATTCGTCCCTTGCGTGTTTTGAGTTGATGTATAACCTCTTCGGGCATTTTCAATCTCTGATAGACACGTCATCTTGTGGCCAGTTATTATTTTACTGTTGTTTGAGGGCCTTAACAGACATGTGCCTGTGCCACTGTGACCATCGCTGGTCTTTTGCGAACGCCCCTTTTTACAGTTCCCTATATACTGGATCCCTACTGCAGTCAAAAACAAGCGCAGATTTCCAACAGGGAGAGTTTGTATCTTAGCTGGTGCCAAAACCTACCTAACCTAGCCCACCCTAACCCCAACCTGCCTAACCTAGAATGGATACTTCGTTTGTACATGCGTGTGCCACATTCGCATAACAGATGCAAGGCAGTTTCCATCTCCATGCAGAACCTGCAGCTGGTTAAGTCATTTAGTTTCAGCTAGTGCATATGTTTATTTAGTTTGCAGTGGCCCGTGAGAGATCTCACTATTGTGAACATTTTGTCTTTGTTAAGAGCAAGTAAGCTGTTCGCAAGTTTGCGGTTATATCCTTTGATAAGTGCTTTGGAGTAATTCAAGCTTGGGATTATGTTCCTCCGTAGCTCTATCGCCTCCTTGAAGCTGGTCTTATTCAAAGATTCTCGGGATATCTATTTCTAGATCAATATAATACTTCGGTACAAGACAATTTAGTTTTATTCTTAGCCAGCACGCGTGTAGCAGTTACATAACTACCTAATATTTCCTGTAATCTCCGGACTAAGCGTTATCCCGGTGTCTCAGAGTCCACTTTCCGGTGTCAATTGCCTACAACCGTCAGCAAGAAACGAAGCATCGTTTCCTATGCTGTTATGTTGATCTATAGTTAATTGTTTGTTTCCACGATTCATTTCGATTCACGCAAGCTATAATGTTTTTGAAGAATTCTAAATATGCACTGGATTCTATGTTATATGATCTGTTGCTTGAAAGTCTCACGCAAATATCATATTTCGCAGCTTCTATCACTTTTAATCGAAGTCTACACTCACGCATTCTCGTTTGTTCTCGTCAGTTTATATTATATATCTACTATACATAAAATTCATAGCATTATTCCATTCGGTTGATCAAAACTACTGGCTTTCGTTGAAGCCAAGATCACTTTGTGTAGGTATATCTATTTAAGACATAAAATCGACCCTTCTGGCCTCAAAGGTCGTAAACGCCACTTTTGGCCAAAATGAGTTAAAAATGCAGTTTTGTTTATTTTTTTTCGCTCTATCGATCGGTGTATTTAAACTTCTTCTAATCCCAAAAAAATGTCGTTTACTACCATTGTTTTTTTTTTGTCTAAAACTAATAAAATAAATAAAAGTCGACGTAAAAGACATTTCATTTACAAAATATTTGATCTTGTGACGTAAACACCAATCGAAAAGACATAAAAGACATTTTCATTCGAAGATTACAAAATATGTCGTTTACGACCCAATCAAACCTTAATCACAATTTCATAGTATGTGTCGTAAAAAGCAAAAAAAATGATTTTTCAAAATACGCTCTACGATGTAGTGACGTAAATGCCAGTGGCCGTACCTACATACCGACTCTTATCAGCTTACCTTTCAGAATTACTAACCATGTTAATCCACATTTATTTAGTAAACAAGTATTACAAGTAGTCCAACAAGTACATTTATTAGTATGGCATACCTTTGAGAGACTAGCACCCTTCGTCGTCGTTCGTTATCGATTTCAAGTCAAAAAGTTACCTTTTTATTAATAAGCATAATTTAATATAATTTGAAATATTTTGATCTGTCAATTATCTAGCAAATGCGCAACGAAAGGAACGTTATATTGTGTCATTTACGTCCCAAAACGAACAAATTGTTAACTTAAAATGTCGTTTACGACCCGGTGTTACCTGAACAGACGTTGAATCGTGTCATTTACGTCCCAAAACGAACAAATTGATAACTTAAAATGTCGTTTACGACCCGGTATCACCTGAACAGACGTTGAATCGTGTCATTTACGTCCCTAAACCTACAAATTGTTAACTTAAAATGTCGTTCACGACTCGATGTCACCTGAACAGACGTTGAATCGTGTTATTTACGTCCCAAAACGAACAAATTGATAACTTAAAATGTCGTTTACGACCCGGTGTCACCTGAACAGACGTTGAATCGTGTCATTTACGTCCCTAAACCTACAAATTATTAACTTAAAATGTCGTTTACGATACATATCCGTTGTACATGTAAAGATGAACACGAATCATTTATTTCAATCGTCGATGATATGCTATGATCTTTGAAGAGTTCTTTTGTCTATCTCCGAAGTCCTTTACCAGATCTTCACCAAATTAAAATGGGACCACCTCTGAAGTACGACCTACCAAACAAAAATATCAAAATCGGACTACTCTGTAAGAAGTTATCGAGTCATTTATTTTAATCGTCGATGATATGCTATAGATTTATAGAGAGTTCTATTGTCTATCTCCGAAGCCCTTCACCAGATCTTCACCAAATTAAAATGGGACCACCTCTGAAGTACCTATGACCTACTAAATAAAACAAAAATTATCAAAATCGGATTAGGTACTCTGTAAAAAGTTATGCGTGTTCATACATAAAAAATATATATATATATACGCGTCGACTTATAAATACAAATAAAATACAATTTTTTTTATTTATTCACCACAAACAAAAAATTAATAAGAGCAATAAAAATATTAAATGAAGTACAAGAGTTTGTGGGTGGAGACTGGTGCTTGGTAAGTATGTGTACTTGCGTACACATACCTGTACTTCAAGTCACCAGCCTGGAGTAAGAAGTACATTTATAAAAAAAGTTAAAGCTAAAGTTAATTTACAAAACAAAGTAACAGGATATAGGAAAACCGTTGTATTGTGTAAATAAATGTATTTATGTAACTAGTGTAGTGTATGTATGTATTTTGTATTATTAGCATGTTCCATAAGGTATTGAGACTAGAAAACCACCTCGATTTTTGTTTTGTTTTCGTCGGTTAAAAAAACCTTTCCCAACCCCTAAAACATAACATATTTTAATGATTTTTGGTACACTTATTCTTGAGACCAAAAACTAGGTTCGTACGTTTTGATTTTTTCAATATTTGATATAGCAGCGAAATTGTAAGCAAAAATGTAACGTTATGTATGAAAATCTAAAATCGCTTATATTTTATTTAATATACAATACATAAAAGTACATCAAAAATATCAAAACGTACAAACCTAGTTTTCTATCTTTGGATTAATGAGCCAAAAATTATCAAAATGCATTGTTTTCAAAGGGGAGAAAAAAGCTTACATACATTTGGTTGATCTATTTGGCTTGCGTTTTGCTTGATTTTCGTATCACTACACCATCCTCTTAACAATAAATTATCCAAAAATTTAAAGAATTTAAACATTACCATAACGAATATTTACTACTTCCAAATGAGGCTCAAGTCTTGGACGTCCTGTTAGAAAGTGACGAAGAGGATGAAAATGCAGCTATTATTTTAATGTCGTGTAAATTAATAATTGGGTACCAAAAGTTCCTTTTTTAATTTTATGCGTGATTTTTTCTTTTTCTTATCCTATGAAGGTTAAAAAATGTAAATTTGATGTATGAACATGAAACATGTGCCTACAATTTAATTATGAAAATAAATGATTCAAAGATTACAAAATATTTTTATTAAAGACACAATAAACGATGAGCTATTCACCCTTTACCTAAAATTAATTAATACCCACCTATTCTTGAACATCTTTTTAATGGAAATAGGGTATAATTGTTTTTGCTAAGTATCTGAATATAACACATTACCTTAACACATAATTACCTTAGCCCACAATAAATAAAACATAAAAATTAGTTTATTAAAATAGCCTTTTACTGCTTAATCACTGCCTGTTTGTTTATAAAAATGCTTTTACTACTTTATTATTAATCAGCAATACATTTTTATACTATTTTTGGGTAGTAAACACCATTCAACAGTTTTATTTTAGGGCGTATCTCCATGCTAACTTCTTAAATCTGCATTCTACTTCAGTGCAATACTTATGAGTTTTTGAAACATTTGAGTACGAGTAATTTTATGTAAGTATCATCAATATAGCTAAAAAAGTAAAAAAGATATTAATTTTTCCTTTTTCTATTTTTGGTTTTTTGCTTCCCCTGTAAAAAGTCCTTTATGGCGTTTACGACAATTGAGGCCAGAGGGGTCGAAATGGATGGAGAAGATTTCACTGAAGGCAATTTACTTTTCAATAAGGTACAGGAGTGCAATTTTTTAATCTCATTCGCTGAGTTCAGCAGTTGAAAATGTCAAAATAACTCTGGAGATATGCATCTTTCTACTGCTGATTTGACTTTCAAAAATCGAAATCCTGGAGTAGGATTTTTGAAAGTCAAATCAGCAGTAGAAATATGCATATCTCCGTAGTAATATTGACATTTTCAACCGCTGAGCTCACCGAATGAGTTTCAAAAATCGCACTCATGAATTGGTATTTGTGTACGGTTGAAGGAAGACTATCAGAATGTGTTTTGTAATGAGTACTACCTATTTTTGAAACCATACGCATTAGTTAGTAAGTAATAGTATAATATCGCAGAGTATTATAATTACTACCGTAACTATTATTAACTATTCTTATGCCATAACATAAGTCAGAACATGACGTCTGTGGTATTGAAGGGAGCTTAAAAATTATCTGAAAGCTTGTTAACTACTTGCTTGCCTCAGAAAGTTGTCTCCACTGATCCGCCTTTGGCCTGGGTGAAAAATTACTTGTTTTCCTGACGCTTATGCAGTGAGACATAATAATACTTATATGATAGGTATAGGCTGATGATGATGATACAGAATGAGGAGTTTCTGATATCTAGTTTAAACGTAGTTCGACATGCTTCGATAAATGATTCAAATGAAGGGAGAGTCTTATCATGTTTTCCTGCTTATTTAAAAAAAAAACTAATTTATACAAAAAAACAAATTTATTTGTATTTTATTAATATCGAGGTTCACAAAGCACACCCATCTCGCATCAATGCCAATACTTATCGAGTCATTTGGAACATTTTTTTTCTTTTTTAATAATTTTCGGAAAATCCCTCATTGGTCGTACCGTAACGTAACCCTTAGCGCAACCAGTTTAACAACAGATCCACTTAATGCGTCATAATACCTTGAAGTTCAAGGCTAACACAAGGTTGTAATTGTAAGTGAAGTTGAAAGATACGTCACTGTCAATCCTCGAGAGTTTCCTCGTTAGTTTCGCCTCAATTGAATGATTGTAGACCAAGCCTAACAAGCATGTAAGCGTTAAGAATTTTTAGAAAGTTGCACTTTTAGAAACTGTGCAAATTGGCAATCAACCGCACTTTTATGAAACTTTTACATGAACATTCGAAACACGAAATTGTATTGTATTTCTGTGGCAGAAACTGGTTACATTGAATTTACTGCTGAATGCCTATCCTTGATATTGGGTTATTTTTAGCCCGGCTTAATCTTTTTTATGAATGTACGTACTTCGTTAGTTTCATGATCTGCTAGTTGATTGGGCTTTACAGTCCGTAATCAAATAGAATTTATAAATTATACTAAGTTGGCTTTTGATGCTGAGCAACATTTCACTTTTAGTTCCCCTTCATCATGAATCCCAAATTACATGTACCCAAAACAAACCCAAAATTTAAGCCTTACAGGAGAGACAATAATATACAACGTGTTAATGAATTAACGCAAAACTAGAAAGTAGTTTGTTTAGAAGTGAGAGCAGAATCGAATTATCATGGTTTCAACATAGGTAATTTTTTTCAAAATATTAAATAATTTTTATGCAAAATTTAAAATTTTCTGAACCCGATGTCAACCCACCCCACGGGCACACTCACCCTACTTACTACCATAACAAGATTATAAAAATGTATCCATGAGTACGTTAGCGCTTTCTTTCAGTGCTGAAATGATAACAAATCATTTTTGCCTCAAAATTACATGTCTCTCGCTGCTCTGCTATCCGGGACCATGAGGTCCACAACAAAACATAGGGGTACATAGAAATGCACCGTCTTTTTTAAATATAAACTTTTGTCTGCGTTTCAATAGATTATTAAGTGTAAAATTAAGAAAGAATCGAAGTTGGTGCTCTCCTAAAAACACTGTAGCGCTCGCATCCGAGTGCGTGTGGCTGATTCGAACTGGTAGTGTTGTCGTTTAGATCATAGGGCCTTGATCGTAGTCTGCTTCCGTATGGCTTTTCAGTACTTATGAATTCCCGATTGGACATACCCGGCGCGAGTCGAAGCAAAACGCGTGCTCTTCCGCAATTGAACGTGACTGACTTTTGTAGACAGATTCTAAGCCACAGATTATATCATGCGCGTTATTTTCTCTATGGATTATATACAGGTTATCTATCCATACGTAGAAAAAACCACTAGCCTAAACCACTGAAGATTTTGGAATAAAAATTGTACAGAAGATGTAAGAAAGAATTTTTCAAGAAAGACAATCCACCCCATATGGGTTGCATTTGGAACGCAGTGTTGAAGTTTCCCGAAATACCTGCATGCGGACGAAATCGCGGGAAGAAGCTAGTTAAAAATAAAAATTGAAAACCAATGAAATGTTGTTTAGTTATTAATTTGTCTGTATGAATACTTTTCATACAAATTAATTGCTGCAGTGTTTTTCGAGGTTATAGAAATTACAAACTATTAGGTACCTACCTATAAATTATTTATAAAGGGTTTTCAGTATTGCGTCGTGTTTAACCAAAGTGTAACAAAACATGCGGTAGGTACAATTTGTAACACCACTGGCTATTCAGTGAAGGAAAACATCGCGAGGAAACCTGCATGCTTCAATTTCGTGGAATGTATTGTACCCACTGTCCATTGACATGTGGCACCGGGTTCACATACCGTCACATACTGGAAAGAGTTTCAGTACTACTTGAGCAACGAAGGTAGATGTTCTAAGATATGGGAATATGAGCATGCTAAATAACATAATCTGACGAAGATCTAGAGGATTCATGTGTAGATATGCAAGTCAATAGTAAATGCTAATAACAACATGACAATAAGTGAATCATCGTCTTGTATGAGTCATTTGATTGTCATACCTATTATCACAGAGAATAATTACTACCGTATCTATTATGAAATAATTTAATATGGATTATTAAATAATAGGTTTCTCAAACGGTACCAGTTAAAGCTAGATAATTGTTGATAATATAAATATAAAATACTGAAACGTTGAATTCAGACCATCAAACTTTCTATGGAGCCAACCTCTGGAAACGCGAAAAAAATTTACTGCGCATTAATTAGTTAATCAAGTGGTTTTTGCGGAAAACGTTATACAAGAAGAGTAAAGTTTATGCACAGATTATACAGGGTGAAATTTATATCATTAGCATCCTTTTAAACTAAGACTCTACCCATCAAACTGAACAACTTTTACTACGGGAGCAAACCGATCAGAGCAAAAAAAAAAATCTGCTATTCCTACAGTGGCTGTTCCATTCTAAACTGCATTGCCTAATCGACTCAAATGTATGCAACAGCTGATTTTGTTGTTGCTCCGATCTGTTTGCTCCCATAGTAAAAGTTGTTCAGTTTGATGGGTAGAGTCTTAGTTTAAAAGGATGCTAATGATATGAATTTCACCCTGTAGGTATGCTATCTTATAATAAAGGTGCTAAAAGGTAATATGGTCGTAAGTTTATGCATCAAATTCATTGTTAATATTACAGAGTACTATAAATCACAACCTAAGAGCAAGAATCTCCTTTATTTGTTAGAATAAAGAGACTCCTTCCTCTGAGATCACAACAAAGCAAACTAAAGAGAAATAGAGACAAGACAAATAAAATTATACGTATTCCATCCACATTACTCTGTTATTTTTATGTTATCTATCAACTCATCATAACATAAGTATGCACATAATATGTACCTATGATAAACTAAGTTATTTTATAGAAGGGTTTGCAAGTGGGCGTATATGAAAATAAGTAGTTGGAGCAGTAATAGGACCCGAGCAAGACCGCCCGGCACGCTGCAACACTGCCACCCACTGACTTCTTTTTTCTCACGGGATATGATTATATTCGATTCTGAAGATTTTCTGGTATAATTTTTCGTCTTTTAAAAAACAATTCATAACTAGTTCTTCTTATCGTGTGGGCAGAGCCCTGGTGTCAGAGTTTTTCAGACCGAATTTCGGCCACTGACGTGGTTTTTATGTAACAACACTACTACTACCCGAGATAGTAGCCGGGATCAAAAGCTTGACGTGCCATCCGAAGCATGGAATCATTTTTCTTTTCAGACAATCAGGTGATTCAGCCTGCAAATGTCCTAATCAACTGGTGAAAAACGCACAAAGTGACATATCACTAGGTGTCCTCTGTGGGAATAGAACCCACAACCTCCGTATCGAGAGCCAATGCTCTTAACCATTAGACCACGGAGGCAGTTAACTAGTTACGAAGGTACCTTTTACAATCATAATAATTAACATAGGTCGTAGGTATAGCCTACTAAACTCAGTATTCTGGGATTTCAAGTTGGTCGGAATCTTTGTTTTTATATAGAATCTTCCTAGTACGTAAGATGGACCCTGTATACAGGGTGTAACAAAACACCCTAGTAATAATTAAGGGGGTGCTTCAGACTATCAAACTGAACAACTTTCACTATGGAGCCAACATCGAAACCGCGAAAAAACAATCCGCTCTTTCATACAAAACTGCAGTACAGTCTCGACTCAAATGTATGGGATGGCTGATTTTTTTTATTTTTTCTTGACTTTGGCTCCATAGTGAAAGTTGTTCAGATTGATGGTCTGACGCACCCCCTTAAGTATTACTAGGGTGTTTTGTTACACCCTGTATAGGTATCTAATTGTAGGTACATATATATACCAGAAAGAATATAAACAGGAAGTTTCAACCCAATGGTACTTATCGTATCAGTTCATTCATGAAACACACTCATGAAAATTCATTAGTCATACACCACATATTAATCTATGCATTATGCAATCACCGACACATTGTACGGATATAGAACACTTTATTTCAATGAAACATCGACATCTAATAGCATAAGCAGGCATCTTTTCTCGTACCATCTCCATCTTCATCATCAGGGCCCTGTTTAATAAACGCGACAATGCCAATTCAGAGTACATTGCTGAGAATGCTAGGACACATGAAGCACTGCAAGTTTAGCGTCATTAGTAACCAGCAATGTACTCTGAATTGTCATTGTCAAATTGTCATTGTCGCGGTTTATTGAACAGAGCCCAGGCTGTATACGTCCAACTGCAGGGCACAGGCCTACCCTCAAGGAGCGTAGCGAGAGGAGGTCAAGTACACAGGGTCCTTCTTAATATGCTGACACTTTTTTAAGGGGTTGATCAGGCAATACATTTGGCTCGAGTAGGTTTACAGTTTTGTATGGAAGAGCAGATTTTTTTTTCGCGATTTCGATGTTATTGCCATAGAGAAAGTTGTTCAGTTTGATGATCTGATCATCTCCTTACAAAGTGTCAGCATATTAACACGTTCCGGGTAGTGAACGAGACACAATAGAAATTTTATTGTTATCACTGCTACCTATAGGCGGTCACGTCCAGGAACGTGTTTTTATAAGTAATAATTTTGTCAGTGTGTTTTGTTGTTTGCAAATAAAAATATTTTCTTTCTTTCTTTCTTTTCTTTGTTAAAAAGGACCCTGTATGCCGAAAGTAAAGAGTTTATGATTACAATATTACTGCACTAATTATTAATAAATTAGTCCCTTTAATTATTGTTTACGATGTACCTAAGAGTTCCTATAAATAACTAATGCACATTCTTCACAGGTAATAATTAACTGTCGAGGATATTGGTTTCCACATTGGTTTTCCTTTGCAATTTATACCGTTGACTACCATTACGAAACTAGGTAGGTATATGAATAAGAAATTGAAAAGTTCTATCCTTGATCCGAACCTATAAGACGTCCCGGAGTGCGATTTTTGAATCTCATACGTTGAACTCAGCAGTTGAAAATGTATGGAGATACGCATCTTTCTACTGCTGATTTGACTTTCGAAAATCGCGCTCCTGGAGTATGATTTTTTTATGTCAAATCAGCAGTAGAAAGATGCACGTCTCCATAGTAATATTGACATTTACAACTGCTGAGTTCAACAAACGAGTTTCAAAAATCGCACTCCAGTATAAAATTTCTACAATTTATGTAGGAATGTAAGTACAATAGTATAGTGCAGTAGTGTAGTAGTAGTAGTAGTGTATTCCTAGTTGAAAAAAAATTAAAGAATAAAAGTAGAAAGAAGAAGAGAAGAGGTTAGTCAGTTAGAATATTTATCTTATCTCATAATTATTATATAATAGCTTATTACCTACAACAGCAAGGCAAAGGACATCAATACTCTAGAGGGTCCTAATTCAAGCAAAGGTTTTTTCCTAACATATCATAAATATGTGCAAAGGACTCCTCTAAAAACTAAGTATGAAAAATAATGTTTGCACTACTCTTGAAGAATATCTATACGAGTAGGTACTTATATTTTGTTCTCATTATTCGCGTACAAAAACGCTGCCAAAAAAATTACTATGACCACAGAGTATAATAGTTACTCTACAACTTACCAGTCAAAAAAGAATCACGAACCAATCCAATTTAGAAAAAAAAACACAATTTAATTCACAAAAACAATTGAACAAACACTAAAGTCACAATTCCGGTCACTAACAATTAACGGTTATCAAATCACATAGTGTGACGTATCAGTGATTACTATCAATTTGAGTCACATACACTAAACCATGGCAATACCAGAGGACGTAAGCGACACTACCTCTACTATGGACAGTCAGTTACTGAATGATACACTGACAGTATTATTTTCCTTAAATCAATAAACAGGTGGTTTTTCTTCGTCTGCAATATCGTGTGGAAAATTTTTACTACCTACGCCCTTTTCAATATAATTATACTTATAGGTATTTATGTCTTAACGAGATTATTTTATGTCGCTTACGTCCATGTTTCATACACCAATTTTATTTTATTCAATTATTTTTTTGCACAAGTTGTTCGATTACCGACTTCCGATTACAGACTGATTGTTTATCAGCTCGCATGTTTCCTAAAATTTACTGATAAGTAGCTTAGGTCGATTGGGTGTTTCATTAAAGTAAAGTTTTGTATCCTGCATTAATTTGAATATTACGTATGAATTGATAGTCAAGTTTACACCGTGGAATCAGCTGTTTTAAAGCTACATCAGTCCATCAAACAAAACAACTTTTACTATCGAAAAAAAATCGGCTCTTCCATAAAATATGGCAGTAGCTTCTTGACAAAAATTGTATGAAACAGGTGATTTTCTTACCTATTTCATAGTTGATTCCATATTAAAAGTTGTTAAGTTTGAAGCCTTAGTCATACTACAACGGCGCGGAGACGGACGGAGGACGGACGGAGACGGGACGGCAACGGACGGAGACGGGACGGCAACGGACGGAGACGGGACGGCAACGGACGGAGCACGGGCGGTGGACGGACGGAGACGGGACGGCGACGGACGGAGACGGGACGGCAACGGACGGAGCACGGAGGCCGTTGGCCGTCAAAGGATTTTATACTCTCCTACTATGTAAATAAGGTTCATTTTTCATTGCTCTCGCTGGCTCCGTCCCGTCCCGTGCCTGTCCCGTCCCGTCAAATATGAATAGAGCTACTAAACTTCTAAAACACCCTTTCAAAACGATCCCGATTCCATGGTGTAGGTAATTATTGCTGCTATTACTCAGGCAGGATTGTTGAGACGATCAAACTAAGTGAGTTTTAATACTGGCATTGAAAATAGTGAATAAAATATGTTATCTGAAAATGTAGAGATTTTACGTTATTTCGTATCGATGTAGGTACTAACTGCCTCCGTGGTCTAATGGTTAAGAGCATTATATCTCGACACGGAGATCGTGGGTTCGATTCCCTCGGGGGACACCTAGTGATATGTCACTTTGTGCGTTTTTCCCCAGTTGGTTAGGACATAATGTGTAAAAATGGACCCTAAGAAGGACCCTGTATTTGATTGACGAAGCATTATGTTGATTGCTTGTTTTTTGTGAACATTTTCGGATTATTACCTAAAGTTTGTATTTATGCTACATTGGCACCGATTCGACTGTGCCACGGCTTAACTTAACTAAATTTATTCCTGTCACTTTCTAAAATAAGATTAAGAAAAGAGACAGAAAACCAACAACTGACTTTAGTACCTACTGTCAAAGTGACGTTACACGCCCAAAAACTCCTTAAGTAAGATGGCGTACATTATGATGGCATCTTATTTTGGGCGTGTAACGTCACTTTGAACGACACTAAAGTCAGTTGTTGGTTTTCTGTCTCTTTTCTTCATCTTATTTTAGAAAGTGACAGGAATAAATTTAGTTAAGTTAAGTCGTGGCACAGTCCGAATCGGTACCAATGTCCTAGATTATTTATAATGATCTAATGTCCCCCAGGGTAGCAAATTGGCAATTTAATTTAAAAATTGCTTCAGCGACTATTTGATAGTCTCACTGCATTGAAGGTTAGATCAATGAGCGATTGTCCTTAAGAAAATGCAGTGCTGTAGGTACATACTTGCATACAAACTATGCGTTGATATTGTTTGATGTTCTAACCGGTGTGAATGTAAAAATGAGATAAAATTGTGTTCTTTGTAAAGAACAAAAGAAAGAAAGACACATTTATTTGGATCTCCGACACACATACAATCTTTTTAATCTTTTTTTTGTATAAATAACGCTCACAGGTACATTGTAATGATCCCAAGTAAGCACTTTAGGTTTTTTGTTATAGAAACCATACAACAACAGCACGAACATATAACATCCATGACCGAACGCGGATTCGAACCCAGGACCCTGTTTTGGCAGTCCGGCGTGGTAACCATTATAGTATAAGAGATAAGTGTACTTTTTGCAACCATCAGCAGCAAGGCTGATTCAGTGTTTATGGGGTGTATAGCATGTCTGTGATGGGGATGGACCAGGTCTGCCTGCATAACTCCAGTCGTTTTAGGAGTTACTGATGATTAAAGGTCTGTCAAAAATTTACGATTAGCTGCACGGCTGATCGTATAATATTGTTGTAGAATGCACTGTAGCTATGTGAACAGTACAAAAACTGTCAAGTTCTGTCAGTCGGTTTAGGAGATACAGCCAGTCAAAGTTCCGACCTTTGAACGGCTGTATCTTCTAAACCGACTGATGAACCATGTCAGTTTTTGTTCTGTTCCCATAGCTACAGTACATACTACAACAATAACATACGATCAGCCTTGCAGCTGATCGTTAATTTTTTACAGACCTTTAATCATCAGTAACTCCTTAATCGACTGGAGTTATGCAGGCAGACCTGGTCCATCCCCATCACAGAGATACTCTACACCCCATAAACACTGAATCAGCCTTGCTGCTGATGGTTGCAAAAAGTACACTGATCTCTCGGAATATTACACCAACCGGGTCGTCAAAAATCTTTCTTTCTCATAATACAAAAATTTTTGCGACATAAGTCCCCAATCAAACCTTTCTATTCATTACAATGGCCTCGATTCGGAGTGTACCACGACTTAACTAAACTAAATTTATTCCTGTCACTTTCTAAAATAAGATTAAGAAAAGAGACAGAAAACCAACAGCTGACTTTAGTGCTGTCAAAGTGACGTTAAACGCCCAAAAACGCTTTAAATAAGATGGCGTACATTATGATGGCATCTTATTTTGCGCATTTAACGTCACTTTGACAGCACTAAAGTCAGCTGTTGGTTTTCTGTCTCTTTTCTTAAGCTTATTTTGTTTCTTTTTATGTTTTTCTTTTGATATTTTTAAAAATAATTATAGCCATTAGTACATATTTATTAGTAAGTACATAAAATAAAATAATTATTCGTTGTAATTTTGAATCATTTTCTCTAAGAATTAAATGCAGTTTAATTTTTTTATATAATAAGTCTACACTATTATAAAACTGTAAATTTAAAAAAAAAGAATTTTTTTGCTATGTGTGTTTGAACGAGCATCACGCGATAACTACTAAACCGATTTTGATGAAACTTTTTTGTTTGATAGCTTATCAATTATCATCTGACTTAAAATCTGGTATATAATTTGTGCGGACGAAGTCGCGGGTTAATGCTAGTATAGAATAAAATTGAACAGAATCTTTATTTGCTGTGATGGAGTGTATGATGTAGTAGGTACTAGGACTTGGGTGTCAAGGTAAAGTTTGTTTTCCTTAGATGGTACGTGAAGTGAGTACAAAATGGGCACTGTCCATACAGGTATTACGTAATTCAAGTCTGACGATAGGCTAGTACGATGGTACTAGAAGACTGAAGGACGACATAATGTAGGTGTGGGAGATGTAGAACATTCCAAATGTATGGAATCATACGAAGAAAGAGTTACTTTTACTTCACTGAGCATTCACGTCATTAATTTCACATGCCTTCTAATCTAATCTTAAAATGATAGCGTCCATCTTGGTTTTAGATGATTAAGCCAATGTCTAGTTTATGTAGCAAAAGTGCTTGACGTTGTACGGTTATACAGGGTGTAACAAAACACCCTAGCAATACTTTAGGAGGTGCTTCAGACCATCAAATTGAACAACTTTCACTATAGAGCCAACTTCGAAATCGCGAAAAAAAAATCAGATGTCCCATACATTTTGTCGAATCGGTACAGCAGTTTTGTATGGGACAGCAGATTTTTTTAATTTTTTCTCGATGTTGGCTCCATAGTGAAAGTTGTTCAGTTTGATGGTCTGAAGCACCCCCTTAAGTATTACTAGGGTGTTTTGCTACACCCTGACCCCTGTATAGGTATTTTGGTGTCTTCAAGGGTTGTTTTTAGAAAAAAACAGTACCCTGAGCCACCACTGGAGCTTCGTTGTAGGCCGGGGAGTTGGAAACCGATGACCAACAAGCGACGCGACCACCCTATAGCAGACCTACAACGCGACTCCTTCACATGTCTTACCAGTCTTGGAAAACGCCCCGTTTGTCAAATTTTGCGACCATCATACATAACAGACATGAGTCATGGTCAATAGCTCATGCCAATATGAAATAAAAACAAATGAAAAACATATTTGTATTAGTACCTATAGGGTACTCAAATTAAGTATTATAATTATAAATAACATCTTCTAGATCAGGGTTTCCCAACCTTTTTTTGAGTTACGCCTGTTATTATTACAAGTAATGTCTTCATGCCCCCCTTATCGAAATTTGTATGACAAGCGCGGATGGAACGGTGCAATCTGAGACCTGCTGAGCCTGAACATGTCGGTAACAACGAACGAATGGGTGAATTAGTAACTGAATGAATGAACGAAATTAATAAAATGATATAATGAGTAGAATTTACGTCATTAACTGGATTTTTCGTTTCAAAATGCAAACGCTTTGTGCCCCCCTACGATATCACTACGCCCCACAGGGGGGGCGCGCCCCACTGGTTGGGAAGTCCTGTTCTAGATGATCGAAACACAGCCTATCCTAGCCTAACATTAGTATCTTAACATTGTTCCTACATAGCCACCAAAACAACGATTGAAAGAAACGAAAAATTAATTCAAACCAACGAGCATTACCAACATGTAGGGAATGGATTTTTAAGAAACAACATAGGTAGATGGTTCCATCACAATTTCTAGCAGATGGTATCGACCGTGATCCGATGTAAGAAAAAATAATAGTACATTATGATACAAGTGAGCAAAGTTGATCATTACAGCCGAGGCGAGTGCTGCATACTAGCCGAGGCTGTAATGATCAACGCTCACGCGTTTCATACGATGTTTTTGGGGCAAAAGTAATAAAATTTCCTAAAACACAACTATTTTAGACAAATATTTTTGAAAATGGCTCTGGGCTATGGCTGGGCTTTTTTTTCGAGATACTGTAAAAACAAAAAACATAAGTAAACAATAAGCGTAGGTCAGATGATAAAATAAAAGAAGCACTTAAATTAAACAAAAAACATTCTTCTGTTAATCCATAATATTTAAAGTGGGCCAGTACGTAATTAGGTAAACTGGCAAATGTTATACAAAGAGTCCATTGTATTTAGGTCAAAATATGTCGAATATGAACGTCACATGAAGACCAATACTCATAGTGATAATATTTTACTTATAGATTGATATTTGATAGGAAGAGTAATATTTGATAGTGTTTACCGACTTTTCTAGGCAGTTATGTCTTTTCCCCGTCAGAATCGCCAGAAATTGTCAACAATCGCCTAAAACACACTCCATACAAACGTAGTCTGATTATTTTTTCAATAATAACCAATAGGGGATCGGACAGTTCGGGACAATTAGTCAAATTAGCAACTTTTAATCTAACCATCCACCACCATCTTCTATCTTTTATCTATCATTTTATCTTTTCTTTTATCTATCTTTTATCTTTCTTCTATCTCTCTTTATCTTTCTTTCTATCTATCTTTTCTTCTATCTCTTATCTTTTTTTTGCTGTGACAATAAATCTGTTTCAATTTCATTTTTTTTTAACGTCAAAACGCGCGCGATGTATGAAAAATTGTAGTAAATACCCACAAGAGACGTCATCAATTTATAGTTCATCATGTTATTAAAAATAGTATTCTAGCTTAAAAAAACAAAAAATGTGAGTATAGCGTTATTTTCAAATTAGCCCAGTCATTTTACGGTTTGAGCCGGGACTAATTACTAATTGCATTTTTTTTTTCACTATAATATTGAAAAGCCAATTTGAGCTTAGGAATGTACCAAAATTAAACAAAAATCACGTCAGCAACAGTTCAAATTTTAAAATTTAGATATTATCTCGTTCTAAAAAACCTGATGATAAATTTATTTTTGCACATATAGAAGGCTTTACCATTATACAGACTTCAAACATGGTGTAAATATTTTTTTCTACTTAGAAGGTTTTGAAAAATACATCCGTATTTTCTAATAAATACCTCATATTTTAAATTTTAATGCCTATTTTATTGCTAAAAAATAATGTATATTGTTAAATCTTATTAAAAGGAGAGCATTGGTATTAATTAGGGATGCAACGATTACGAAGCGGTGCATCGTTTTGCATCTGTAATCGTAATAGTCACGATTATTAACGATGCAATGCACCGTAGTAAGAATCGTACGATTATTAAATCGAATTGAAAACTTCAATCGGATTACACTTGTTGACAAATACCAGACCTGAATACTAGATTCCAGAGCCGAAAAACAACTTTAAAAAATCGGGTCTCTCGCTGCCATTTTAGCTCATTTTGAGCCAATTTTGAGCTAAATCTTGACTTTTATTGGTCAGATTTGACTCTCAATTTAAATATATTTTTTAAATCTACTAAGATTTATGATTTGATTTTCAGTTTGAAGTATTAATACATTCTCGTACTCGCGATTTCTCATCCACATTTTAAAAGATTAATCTCTCACGTAAATCGGACCAGATATAGCTTGATTAACGAGATTATACAGAATCATGTTCCATATTGTATTTTTCAAAGCAAATTGGCCTCTTTGCATCCAAAAATCAGAATCCTGACCAAGTGAACCTTTGACTTCGATCTCAAATTAGTAGAAAAGTTACTTTATAGTCTTTGAATTTTCTTATGATTTAACTTTCATTGGAATGCAAAGAAACACAATGAGAACTCATTCTGAGGATAATCTTAACTAAATTTGTTTAAATAATCGTAATGCATCGGTTATCGTAATAAATAACGATTAAAATCGTAATCGTAATCGTAATCGTAAAGGCCGAATCGTTGCATCCCTAGTATTAATATTATTAATTTAAAAGCCTTCTGGGACACACAATTTTGATTTCTATGTTGCCTAGCAATTTTTTTTTTAATATGGTTTAGGATAGTATTTTTGTCACTAAATGGGGCCGATTGCAGTTTAAAAGTCCAATTAATAATTACTCCCTACCCCGCCTAACAAAACTCCGTAAAATGACTGGCCTAAATGTTTTTTTTTACTAAGAAGATAAAACTGAAATAAATTTTATGCAGTCCGCTCCCCTATTAAAGGCAATGATTTTTTTTAGAAACAATCTAGAAACTAATCGCTAAGTTTGTAATGAGTCCGATTTTCGTTAAAGTTTACAGTGCCTCAAAGATTTCCACACAAATCTTAAGTTAATCATAGCATTGAAATTGTACATTTTAACGAAAATCTGAGCAGTTGACAAGCCAAAATTCTGACCATTGAACGAGAAGCGGTTGAAACTTATTGTACTTTTATGAATAGAAGACATTGACTTGAGGCGCTTGAGGCCGAATGTCTTATTATAATGATGACTTATTGTTTACCAACTTTTTATGTCTTTAGCCTTGATCCGCAGTTCACATTAAATACGTATATAGTATAGTAGGTATATTATTATATAACTTACTACCTACTTACAAGGAGTAATAATTATTTGGATAAAATCGTCACATGCAGTCATATTAACTCGACGGGCGACAGACGATGATAGATTGATGATGATAGACTGATGATGATAGACTGATGATGATGATACATTAACGCACGACCGTAAGCCCCTTCAGGGTGGACAGAAACATAGCTACTACATATTTAAATATTTTATTCATTAAATACGGATAAACCGCAACTTCGTCCGCATGGGTTCCCGCCATCGTAGCTAGATAAATGATGTACCAGATTTTAAGTCTAAAAAAGCTTTTAGACACAAAAGGTTTCAAAATCGGTGCAGTAGTTTTCGCGCGAATCTACCTGACACTGAAACTCCGTACTAAAAGACCGTATTGTACGTAGGTCTGTACTACTCTTTCTTATACTGTGCCCACCACTACTCTTTTATTACGTCTAAGGTTTCTTTTCCAGTATTTATGTTACTAAAATGTCCACCTGTTACCACTTGATACTTCCGCCTTTCCATCCTGAAACCCTATCTATGCTAAAGGTAAACATTGCAACAACTGCACTCTTAATAAAGGTCGTTGGAAGCTATACTGTAGGAAAGTTTGTGGCCACCCCTAAAGAGCACAATCGAGGATCGAGCGAAAGCGTGTTGTGTAGGATGTAGGATATCCTATGCATAACTTAAGTAATAAGTAGGTAACTTGTTTTCTCGTACAAGTATCAAATTAAATAGGCAAGTCTACATTCTTATTTCTTTTAAAACTATACCTTTTTTCAAATAGCATGATACTTGTAACATCTGCCAAATGCGAACATTTTTTCATAGAAATATTATTTTACTACGAAAAACATTTTTTAGGTAAGTCTCTGTCGCTATTATTTCTTATAGTTTTTTACTCATTTCCTTTTTTTTTAATTTATCCTTTCGGAAAGGCAATGGGAACTAGCCTGGTCATAAATTACATTTTTCTTTGTACTTAAAACTAACCTAACCTAACTTATACCTAATTCTTGAAATGCGTCGATGGTACACACATTCCAATGTTCAAGAGAGTTTTACGCGAAGATCAATCCGAATCAAACGCGAGCGCCTTCTTTATTTCTCACTTTTACTGTATTGTTCTTCATTAAGGCACATTATTAAACTAATTCCACCAAACTAACACATTAATGACCACGAAAAACGAATTTAGAAAATTAAGAAACAAAGCCCGTCCTTTTCTTCACGATTCCCGTGCAAAACTCTCCTCCTAGCCTAAAACCTAAACCCTAACACATTGAAATGCGAGGATGGAACAATGGATTCCAATGTTCAATGGAGTTTTACGCGAGGAGTTCAATCCAAATCAAACGGGAGCGCCTTTCTTTATTTCTCACTTTTACTACATTGTTCTCCATTAATGGCACATTATTACACTAATTCCACCACATTAACACAATAATAGCCACGAAAAACTAATTTAGAAAATTAAGAAACAAAGCCCATCCTTTTCTTCTCGCTTCCCGCGTAAAAAATTTTACTCATTTCCTTGTCCTGCTGTCATAGAAGAAGATCTGATGTTTTTTGGTACACCTAAACTCTAGGCAGGTATTTATTTAAACTATAAACATAAACGATCTGTGTACAACCAAACTACCTCGAATTCGATAGTGTAAATTAGATTTAAAATAACGAATCGCAGACCAATCGCTGACACTTTTATCATTAAATCGATCGATCGATCGTCTGACCGACTGACCGATCTGAACGAACGGTAATGAACGGATGTAAACAGGACCGGCTAGTGTGGACGTTGAAGAACATGATGCTATTTAAAAAAAGAATGTCAAGAATTTGCCCGCGCGAAAGTTGGAAATACAAGATTTACTTTTTAATTTTACTAGCCAGTCTGCAGTTTTGAAAGGATCGTTGTTTGTTTCTTGTATTTGTATTGGAATGCGAAGGCCAAGGTTATGGACTACAAAACAAGTACATGGATTGTTTGTTTCTTAGTGGTTTTTAAAAACCAACGTGCAAAGTTATTTCGTTAAAATATTCGTTTACCTTTAAGTTCAGTCCTTTCTGCATGAAAAATGATTTTAATCAATAATTTTATTTTCATAAAGTTAAAAAAAACACTATGAAGAATTTGGTGCAAACGTAGAAACATAATGAAAATCTATCAACAGGAAATAGTCAAAATTTGAACGAAAAAATAATTTTTGCATCCCTGGTGGGGATCGAACCCACGACCTTTGGATTAGAAGTCCAACGCGCTATCCTCTGCGCCACAGGGACGGCAGAAGTTCGATCGAAATAGTAGTCTACCTTCTACTGATCAAATTGTACACTCCCACGCCTACAAATCCATTGTATTCAATAAATTCTACGCATGTGTGAGTTTGTGAGAAGTGGGTGAAAGAAAATGATCAATACAAGCATTGTGTTGTATTGTATAACTACAGTGTTAACAAGAGAAAATACGTGAAATTAATAATGACCGTTTGTCTTTAGGAATCACGATTTTTCTCAGATATAAAGGAAAATGATCAAAATAGAAAAGGAAAATAATGGAGAACTAAATAATATGACGGTGGTTCTTATATAATTCGCATTTCATGATTAGAGTTTTACACAAACGACCTTTGGTGTAGGAATAGGTAGGTACTGATAACTGTTAATGATAAGTTACACAATTCATGTTAAAAAATATATTTCTAAAAGCAAATAATATCGTCATTATGAATTAGACGTGAATTATTACATATCGTTATTGTAAGTGCAAACTAGCGGCGCCCGCGCAGACCACTGACTTTAAATACTCATAGCTTTTTATTGAATAAACTGATTGCGATGAAATAAAGTCTAAATGTTAATCCAAACTAAGTCCTATTTGCTATTGTGTATTTTTTAAGTGACAATGATAAGTGCACACAAACAAACAGACAAAAATTCTAAACAACGAGCGCGTTTTACCTACGAACATTATCGTAGGATTCGTAGGCCGTAGGCCTTTTTTTTTACAGCATATGCTCACGACTATATTCCCCTAGGGGGTAGTCAGAGATTTTCTGAAACTTCAGAATATCCACGTTTCACTAGTAGCGTTTAGTGCGTTTTGTTTTAACAAGGTAATATACCTAACGCATTTTGCCAGTGATACAAAGCCATGGTCAAGCCAACAGAGTCGAGAATAAAATTAAAATCCAGGAGGCCTAGACCAAATGGAATAAAGTTCTGAAGCCTTAGCATGGGATGTGTGATACGAAATGCCTCTACAAGGCTTCAATACCCGCCAATAAAGACCATAGTAGGTGTAACAGAATTTACAACTAACGGAATATAGAGCGACAACTGAACAAATAAAACGGATGTATTGCTATTTCTTCTATTATACAGCTATGTAGCGTTAAAGAGGTTATGTTATGCATCTTTTGTTCGCCTTATTAATGAGGAACGAAATTTTTGGAATTTTGCTGGGTTGCAAACTGCAGGACTCCTAATGTTTTTCAGCACACATTACACAAAAACATAGAACAAAAATGGCGTCGTCCCATAGGTACAATTTAAATTAAAAAAAAAAGGTGTCGGATGACCAAAACTAAAGCTTGGTTTTGTTTTCTTCATAAAAAACAGCAGGATTCGCGCCCTTACTTATGCAAATAAAGTTTTATCTATCTATATTATTCGCATTTTCGTATATTTATTCGAAAGTGTGTAGATACATGTAACAAAACAATTATAATGTCTTAACAAGTTCATAAAAAGACGAGAACATTTTCGCATCGAATGTTCAAATCATTAAAAATTTCGCGAAGCGTATCATTCGGCTTAGAATAATTTGCAATTTTAATCGTGTTAGCAGCAAAATGCAATTTAACGGTAATTCACGTATGTAACGGTGAAATTTTGTTTAAAAAATCGTCACCGGCTAGGGTTGCCGAAAATGTTGGAAATTAGTTTACCTACTTAAAATGAACATTAATTAAGTTTTGACCTTAGATCGAAGTAAATTTTAGAGAGACTTAAGAGTAAATATAATTTTTATTTTTACAATGTATGTGCCTGTGAGCGTTATTTATTTTTTAATTAATTTATTTATTATAAAAAAAAACAAGTATTGTTTTTTATTTATGTCAAGCTAGGCTAGGGCACCTAATCTTAGTTTAAATTAAGATGTTTTTGTCGTGATATGTTAAATATTGACAGTAGGCACCTTTTTTTTTCTTATTTCTGAAAAAAAAAAAAATTATGCGGATTGAGTTGACGTATAAAGATAAAAAGTTATATTCGTAATCGTAACTTTTTTTAGCGATTACGCGCATCTATTTTAAATTCTATTATTTAAATTCGTAGATAGAAATATCAAAAAACTATAGTATAATTTAAGGCATTAGGTAGGTATGGCCCTTTGGTAGGTAGTCTTCTTATTGTAATTATACTAATTAAAGCAAGACGATTTTTTTAAATTGCTACTTTTATTATATTATATTATTCGGGTCTTTTTGATATGCTGATTGACGTTTTTTAAGGGGATGATCCCATACATTTGGGTCGAGTTAGCTTTCAATAGGTAAAGGTAGGTAAGGTAAGTTATCTATAGAAAAAGTTGTTTAGTTTGATGGTCTGATCCCCCCTAAAAACCGTCAGCATCAGCTCAGGTAAGGTCAGTTATTGTTGAAAAAGAAAATGCATGAATATGCAGGTATTATTGTAATATGCACTGTCGCTATGCGAACAGTACAAAAACTGACATGGTCTGTCATTCGGTTTCGGACATAGAACGGCTGTAACTCCTAAACCGACAGGAGTTATGCAGGCATCACAGAGATGCTCTTCATCCAATGAATACTGAATCAGCCTTGCAAATGATGATAACAAACAGTGCGTCTATCTCTTATACAACATATAAGAAAGACCCAATCGAAGCTTCGAATCTAACTTTTCAAGTAAGTTTTTGTCTCGAAAGTAGTTCCGTAATTTAAAAAAGCTAAAGAACTTGAATTAAAACAAAAAAGAATAGTAAACCCTACAGTTTTAAACATTTGGCAACGTAGTGCGGTTTTACACAACGTAACTCGAAGTCGGTTAAACGTGTAATGTGGTTTGCGCATCAATTAGAACGGACAAACTATCTTACATACGCTTACGTAATGTATGTACCTACTTTAATGAATAATTAGATGGAACTATGTAAACTCTATGTGTGTAATTGGTGGCAATGTATTTGACTACCTAGAATGGGAAGTCGGTCGTAAACTACAGGGTGTAAGGCAAAGTATAATTAACCTTTAAACCACATACTCTACCCATCAAACTGAAAATTTGTTACTACGGGAGCAAAGTTATCAGAATAAAAAAAATCTGCTGTCCCATACGTTTGAATCGAGTAGGTAGGTATTGCAGTTTAGTACCTATGGGACAGCAGATTTTTTTTATTCTTACAGTTTTGCTCCCATAGTAAAAGTTGTCCAGTTTTATGGGTAGAGTTTTAGTGGTTTCAAGGTTAATGATACTTTAATTTTTCCTTACACTCAGTATACAACATTTTAATGAACTAACCCAAAACTAGAAAGTAGTTTGTTTAGAATCGAAATCAGAATCGAATTATCATGGTTTCAACATAGGTAATTTTTTTCAAAATATAAAATAATTTGCTTGAAAAAAAATTTTTTTTTTACCCGATTTCAACCCATCGTACGGGTACACTTCGCTTCGGATGGCACGCTAAGCCATTGGTCCCGGCTACTATCCCTGGTGGTAGTAGTCGTTACATAAAAACCACGTCAGAGGCCGTAAGGCGGTCTGAAAAAACTCTGACACCAGGGCTCTGCCCACACGATAAGAAGACGGGCACACTCACCCTACTTACTATCAAAACAAGATTATTAAAATTCATCCATGACTACATTACTACTAGACTCTAACAAAATGACACAACGGGTGTATGAGGTTTTGCGTTAATTCATTAACACGTTGTATGTGACAACTACCTATTTATTTTAGCAGACTTTACTAGACAATATGTTGTTATTAATCGAATGGTGGTATCTATAACTAAAATCTACTTATAATAATTATGACAAACAACATCTAGTAGTCTGTTAAGTATATAGATAGTCACATATACTTATAAGACATTTCTCTCCGTGTATGTGTCATACTACAATCACTATTATTTGGACATCACAAAATACAAACCAATTTTTCTCATTAAAGCCTGTAAATTTTAAATAGAATCTTACCTACTGAAATACGCTTAGGTAGCTGTACTATACTAGACACTAGAGTTACCCAGATAAGTAAAATTATTCTTTGTTTCGCTTAACTTTTAAGTTAATACGATATCAAAATAACATAAATTCGAACAGCATGTCAATAAAATTGTTCCACTGCAATAGTACCTCTAAACCAGAAAAATGATTAAAAACTTAACTAAAATAACTATTTCGGAGAAACCAACAACCGACCAATCATAATGCCTAAAAACTGCACAAAAAATGTAAAACTTATTTTCTATACAACGAAAATCTATTGAACATTAATTATACGAAGGATGAACCAAACAATAGGTACCCCAAAAATCTATTTTTTTTAAGTACTATAAACTCCAAACTTAACCCTATAGGGTGAAATTGATATCATTAGCATCCTTTCAAACTGAGAGTCTACCCATCAAACTGAACAACTTTTAGGTACTTAATTACTATGGGCGCAAACCGATCGGAGCAAGAAAAAAATCTGCTGTCCCATACTAAATTGCAATGCCTACTCGTCTCAAATGTATGGAATGGAAGAGCAGTTTTTTTTTGCTCTGATTGGTATGCTCCCTCCCATAGTAAAAGTTGTTCAGTTCGATGGGTAGACTCTTAGTTTAAAAGGATGCTAATGATATCAATTTCACCCTGTATAAGTTACTCTTTGCTTAACTCCAAAGCCGAACGAGATTCGAAAAATAACAAACACAATTTGAGACGCAATTTAATATCAACGAATTGCGATCTAAAAAACACTTCCCAACCAAACTAACTTACCATTATAAAAACAACCACAAATAAAACTTCAACATTCACACACAATTAGTAGTTCTATTCACTATTTTCCGATTAATTGGGTGTTTATTTGATTACAAAGCACGTCGTCATGACAACCGCAAGATGGCGGGCGGCTCACGCATGCGCACAGTGGATCGAGCGCGCACAGACTGCCGGTTTTTGGCGCCAACATTGGTTCGAAAGCTTGAAAGGAAACAAAACGAACGAGTGGAGTGGTCTTGCTTCCGAGGCTGCTTTCGAGATTCTTCGCTTTTTGTTTTCTAGAAAGGTTGTATTGAAAAAAAGATATGGCTTCGAACAGGATATCCCAATTAAAATCGTAATCCTTACCCACTTATACTTATGTAGATGTTTCTATAGGTTTGTAGGTAGTTTTAAATTCCCAAATGCTGTTCTTACCCGTGAATTTGTTTTTTTTAATGCTTAGATACAATGATCTTATTTTATTCGTATTTTATTATATTTCTTGAGGATCGCCGAATTCATAATTTTACGCGTCATTTTCTATGAAAGTAACAATTATCTTGAGTAAAATATCATTGCGTATGTATATTTTATTCTTCAGGATGCAATTTACCTACTCCCTATAAAATGTCATGTAGGTTCAGTGGTGTGGGTACATACCTAATCTGTGAAAAATTAAGAATCATACAGACAGGCATACTTTCGCATTTATAATATTAGGGCGATGTGTGTGCGATTACCTACTTACTTAACAATTAATTACTTTATTCCTTCCACAAGGACCGAACCTGCACCACATCCTAGGTTAGTTTAGATTTAAGTCACTTTATTTATAATTATTGTTTTACTGTCACTATTTTACCCCATTTGTTTTAATATTAGTAAATTGAGGGCCAAAAATGGTTTTTAATTTGTATGAGAATCCAAACCCCTACGAAAAACATGGTCAGTCTCGTTGAAGTCTTTTGTACTGCCGCATGCCGCCAGCCGTAGTAGCCTCTACGAGAGCCAATTTTTCTAAAATATGTAGTAACAAAAACCGCTCCAACCAGGTACTGTTTCCAGTAGATAATGAAGCTTTATACCTGTCGGAATAGAGTAACTGACATGAGTTGTCAAATGAAACCGTTTTTTGTGCATTTGTCGGCACTTATCGGCACCCTAAAACTTCGAGTTCTGTGTATAATTGTGAATCTAACGTGAAATCGTAGGTAATTTAATGAAATAGTGTTAGTATATTTCACAAAATAATCTACGACTTCACTTTAGATTCACTAATTATTCACAGAGCACGAATATTTACCCAGTCGATTGTGCTGACAAGTTCCCAAAAACGGTTCTATTGCCTCGCGTCACGTATCTCTTTCTATTATACAGTGGCGCCGCTAGGTACATCTCGCTCTCTCAGCTGTCAGTTCCTCTATGAGCTTTACTACGCCAATGAGCGCCAGGAGCGCCTCCAGGGAAGGGTACCTTATTTCCCCCCCCCCCCCCCCCTAAGAATTTACCCTCGTAGAAGCTACGGTAGTACAAAAGACATCAACGAGAGTGTCCATGTTTTTTGAAGAGGTCCAGATTCATAAGTCGGGTGTTAACATGACATACCTTTATGTAGGTGTCATGTCCACCTATATCTTCTGTTATCCGATTTAATAGAGGTATAGAGGAGGCACGTTAAGCAATTTGTCCCGGAAAGTGACGATTGATGGAGGCACACCCTGGACACTTCATACAAACGGGATCGCAGTGACAGGAAGAGGCTGGCACATGTATGCTGTGAGTGAGAGAGGAAAACACCACTTGCTTAGCTTAGTGTCGTGCAACTAATACGTACGTACACACGGCGACAGGTCAGGTTACCCTGTTTGGACTTTGAACTATTAGAAGTTGAACGCTGCGAATCGTGTGAGAGGGTGCGGTATGTTGTTGTTGTTTCGTCTCACAGCACGCTGCGCCCGCGGCGGCGCAGCCGCGTCTATGCAGGCTCTCTACCGCACTATTTTGTGTTTTGTACGTAGTGTAGTTATGGGTATATAGGGTGCGTAACCTGATGTGTCGCCGTGTGTACATGCACCGAGAAGTGAAGTCAAAATTGGTGGGAATGTCTGTACTGTACGAAGTTATACAGCTGTACCCGGACTTTCGATGTTCGATATATCGCTACTGTTTCGGTCCGCACTTCATTGTAATAGAGTTGACATTGGAACGAAAACGTTCCCGCAATTGCGAAGTTCGAATGTGCGGGTAGAGGCCCAGGGTGTAAACTAAAATACGTTACATACTTTAGTTTAGGGGGTGCTTGAGACCATAGATAGTTCGGCTTTCACAATGAGGCCAACATCGAAATCGCGAGATAAAATCAACTCTCCCATACATTTAGGTCGAGCAGGTTCGTAGTTGTGTATGGAACACCTACTGATTCGCGATTTCGTCACAGTTTGATGGTGTGATCGATCATCCTCTTAAAAATTCACAGATCTCGTGTCTTCCAGGACCTTCGTGTAGGTAACATTTATACATATCCCAAAGTCATATCTCATTTCGTTTTGGATACATGAACTAGGTATGAACTAGGTAAGCATGCTACATCTTCGGCCTCATCATCACTCAACATCAGGTGAGATTGGGGTCAAATGCTTACCTACCACACATAAAAAAAAAAAAAAAAAAATTTTTTTCTTACTTCGGTCAGAAATCGTCAAAATATCAATTTGCGAAAACATAATTTTTAGTTTTTTCAAAAAACTAAGTTTTCATTCGCGTTTCAAGTGAACATCAAGAAGCGGGATCAAATCTCCGATTCACACAGCACAGCAATGGTACTGTTGTACTAAATGTACCCTGAGTTGGTCGACTGGTTGGCCGACTGGTCGGACGTTGATTGGAAGACTTGTTGGTCGATTGGTCGGTCGGTTGGTCTAATTGTTGGTCGGTTGGTTAGGCGGTTGGTCGATTTCATGGTCGATTTGTAGGTCGATTTTTTTCTCGATTTGTTAGTCAATTTGTTTTTCGATTTTTTGTCGATTTGTTTTTCGATTTTTTGGTTGATTTGTTGGTCATTCAGTTGGTCGACTGGTTGGTCGACTGGTTGGTCGACCGGTTGGTCGACTGGTTGGTTGACTGGTAGGTCAACCTATTTTCTCGATTTGTTGGTCAATTTGTTTTTCGATTTTTTGTCGATTTGTTTTTCCTTCTTGATATTACTATAACTAGTACAAGTATTTATTTATTTAATGGAAACTACGCGTCTATTAAAAAAATTTATCGTACTTCATTATCGAATTCGTTTAAAAGACCAGATTTAGAGATTTTGTGAATTGTTTTAGAATAATAAAGTTTTTAGGGAGTGTTGTCAGTAACTCGGTACCTTTGGAACCGGATCGAATATCGATCGTAATCCGAACTGTGGGTGTCCGGACTACAGTCACCAAATCTTTGCGGAAACTTGAGACTTTGTGCGGAAAAAAACTAGTTTAATGTATATCCATTTTATTTGTACTCTGACCTATAATTTAGCAATCTCGCACACTGTAATACTCAAGTAATTTATATAATACAAATAATAAATGTTATCCAGCGCAGCGATTGTAAAAAAAAGGGAAAAACCATAATAATTAACAGCAACTCTGCTGAGGTTCTTTCCTTTTCATCTGCGCAATCTTTATGTAAAAGATATTTATAATTAAATTATGTAAGGTAAGTACGTAAAATGTGTGGATGTATAAAGTTCATTTTATTTATTTTTTATTTATTTTAAAAATTAAACAAATTCTACGTGAGCAAAGCAAAAAAAAGTAAATCGCTCAAAGCCATAGGGCAAAAGCTCTACAGGGTGAAATTGATATCATTGGCATCCTTTTAAACTAAGAGTCTACCCATTAAACTGAACAACTTTTACTATGGGAGCAAACCGATCGGAGCAAAAAAAATCTGCTGTTGTATACATTTGAGTCGAGTAGGCATTGCAGTTTAGTATGGGACAGCTGATTTTTTAGTTGCTCCGATTGGTTTGCTCCCATAGTAAAAGTTGTTCAGTTTTATGGGCAGACTCTTAGTTTAAAAGGATGCTAATGATATCAATTTCACCCTGTATATCTGTAATATTATAAATTATAATGTTCTAGTATAAACTTACCTATTTCTTAGGCCTAAGTATCTTTTCCCAAGTTGAACGAAGATCCGTTACTTTATCATTCACTCTTTCTAAAGTTTCCAGAGAAAAATAAAATGTACATTCTAGATACCTACCAATATTTCGAATCTACCCAGAATAAAAAACATTTCCTGCATATTATCATATTTAATCTGATATTACCTATAAATGCAATCTATACATACTGTTAATATCATGAAGATTACTGTAAATCATCATTAGTTCATTACCATAAGTCCATCAGTGGAAATATTCCGGCTGAATCAAATTATTATCCTGAGCTAAAACGATGGCCACCATAATTTCGATGGTACAGCATCCACACCGGAATCGTAAACAATGTGAGACGGATAGTGTGTTGATAGCACTTCGATGTCTCGCACAAGAACCGGGTTCCGTCTGTGACGACATTTGTTTGTATTCTCTGAAGTAAACGTCTGTAGTGAAAGTTGTTCAGTTTGATGGTCTGAATTCACCGTTCCAGTATTTGCTTTGCTGTCACTTACACGGTACACCCTATTTAGTTTTGTTGCCTTTTTGTAAAGTGTGCTGAAAAATCATGTAGTATGTTGTGAATTGTGAATCTATGACTAATCACTAATCAGTAATCAATCAATCAAATTAGCCCACATAAACCCACCGCTGGGCATATGCCTCCTTTTTATTGTGCCACTCCTCACGGTCAGTGTGCCAATATAATACATCTCTGACCCTTAGAATGTCGTCTATCCAACGCATCGGTGGTGTGTCCTTCTTTTAAAATCATCAGCCACATTTTCAGGGGTGCTTCAGACCAACAAACTGAACAACTTTAACCATGGGAGCAAAAGAAATCGCAACAAAATCATCTGCTGCTAAAATGCCGACTCCATTGTACGAAAAATCTGTAATTTTTTTGCTAATTCAGGCTTGCTCCCATAGTGGTGTGTGCTTGATGGTGTGTGCTTTAACAACCTCAGCTACGCAGACGATATGGTTCTGCTGGCTCCCTCGATTAGGGCACTCCGGAAGCTGCTTGCAGTGTATGAGTCTTATGCAGCCTGTCATGGTCTGATCTACAATGTGAAAAAGACCGAGTACATGATCTTTAAGGCCGGTACCAAGTGTCCTGTGAATTTTTCACCGGTCCTTCTCAATGGTGTGCCGCTGAACAGAGTTCACCAATTCAAATACCTTGGACACTGGATAGCGGACGACCTTAAAGACGATGTAGATATGGAGAGGGAACGCAGAGCATTGTCAGTCCGGGCGAACATGCTGGCCCGCAGATTTGCTCGTTGTACGGATGCAGTCAAAATCACGCTATTTAAAGCATACTGCACATCGTTGTACGCAGCAAGTCTGTGGGTCAAATATACCCAAAAGACGTACAATGCTTTGCGGGTCCAGTTTAATAATGCGTTCAGGGCGCTGTTGCGGCTGCCGCGCTTCTGTAGTGCCTCACTAATGTTCGCTGAGGCGCGCACAGATGGCTTTGATGCCATCTGGCGCAAGAAAACGGCGTCACTGGTGAGTAGAGTGCGCGGGAGCAGCAACAGCCTCCTGAACGTCATTGCAAACAAATTTAATAGTCCTCTGATGTGGTCCCTCACACAGAGGACTAAATCCGTGTTGAAATTTGTATACTAACATAGTCTAAGACTTACTAACCGAATTGTACACTAACGTAGACTAAGTCTCAATTGTTACTAACCCCAATGGATCAATGTTGTCTGAAATAAATAATTTTTGAATTTTTTGAATTTTGATAGTAAAAGTTGTTCAGGTTGATCATCGGAACCAACCCTAAAAATATATCCAATGAATTTATTATCCACCCAGAATGTTATTCCCCAGAATGTTAAATGTGAAAATGTTATCACCCAGAATGTTTATTTTTATTTTAACAAAACTATTAATTACATTGCATTATATCAACAACAAAAAAATGCCGGAAAAATTAATTAATTGCACACTGTTCATAAACACTTCTTAAATACAATGCATTTATTATTCTTCCCTCGTTTCCAATTTCCATTAAACACGAAAACCAATCACAAAACATAATTTTAAGACGATATTTTTTCTAAAACCCATTCGAATGTCACTTTTCTTAATGTTACGAGCTCATAATTTTATTACGTCACGCTTTTTACGGCGATAGACTGGCAGTAATCATAACTTTCTGTAATACCAACCTATTCGTGCATGCGGTGAACATTTGTATCTACACAAAAAGTGTTTGAAAGTTTAACTGTTTACCTAGCTAACTCTAGAGCTAATCAAGCATTTGAATTGTAATGTTGTCATTACCTGAAGAGTCTATGATCTGAGTGAGCATCACAGATGTTGACAATGCCTAAAGAGTCTGAGATGGCATCTGAGAGGACATCAGAGAAGAAAATAATGCCTGAAAGAGTCTGAGATGGCATCTGAGTGGACACCAGAGATGATGACAATGCCTGAAGAGTCTGAGATATCATCTGAGTGGGCATCAAAGATGTTGACAATGCCTAAAGAGTCTGAGATGGAATCTGAGAGGATATCAGAGAAGATAACAATGCCTGAAAGAGTCTGAGATGGCATCTGAGTGGACATCAGAGATGATGACAATGCCTGAAAAGTCTGAGATGGCATCGGAGTGGGCATCATAGATGATGACAATGCCTGAAAAGTCTGAGATGGCATCTGAGTGGGCATCATAGATGATGACAATGCCTGAGAAGTCTGAGATGGCATCTGAGAGGACATCAGAGAAGAAAACAATGCCTGAAAGAGTCTGAGATAGCATCTAAGTTGGCACCAGAGATGATGACAATGCCTGAAAAGTCTGAGATGGCATCTGAGTGAGCATCACAGATGATGACAATGCCTGAAGAGTCTGAGATGGCATCTGAGTGGACATCAGAGATGATTTCAATACCTAGACAGATTAATCTTTTGTTACGTACGACACCCGTTTGGGTTTCTTGTGCTATTCAAAGTCTGACATCACATGGTAAGAAAAATAAGAAAACAACCGCCTATCCACTTCAAACAGCAATAACAACTTGGTAACTCACACCTACGCATAGTAAACTAAAAAAACGAACAAAACATAAACCGAAAACAGGGTTTAGTCCGTGCGTGACATATTTGTGTTGTTCACTGTTCATTCATTCATAAGATCCAATTTTATTAATGAAATCCTCTAGCATAACTCTTAAAGCTTTCGTTATAAATAAGAAAACGGCTTGATTTGTGGGATTTTTTAATGTGGAATGAATTATAGCGGCTTATATAGGCCTGTCGCGAGCCCGTCGTCTAGTTACCTTTTACTTACCTACCTACTTGTCTTAATAAAATATTTATGGGCTATTTGCCTTATCTAAAAAAACCGGAGACTTTAAAGCAAATGAACGTAATGTCTGAAATAAAGAATTTGTTTATTTATTTATTTGTCATTGCCCATTTCCCATTATTTGGGGTCGCCACAATATGTCATCATCTTCCATTCATCTCTCTTAGCCGTCATTTCAGCACTCACTCCTTTCTCTCTCTCTCTCTCTCTCACACCTTTCAACACATATAATTTTCTAAATAGGTGATGGTTGCTGAAAACAAGTTCCCACATATAAAACTAATAATTAACTACAAAGTGTTGTTTTTATCTTCTTAATTTCTTCCGTAAGTCCTGTAACTAAAAGTTTAATAAATATCTGACTAACGACAGGCCTATTACGTATGACAAATACTTCATTCATGGTTCGTGTAATGGTTTGGCCTGGTTCCAGTGATTACCATTGCTATCCGTGTCATGTCAACAAAAGTTTCTTTTGTTTGGAATGCTATGAATAAAGTATTAAATATGAAACCACCGTTTTAACTGAGTTACTGTTCACTCCAATATTACGATCGTGAGGTTGTATGTATTTTATTTTATTATCTTCATTTCAAATAGAGGAGTCCTCTTCACTCAAGGCCTCATAAAAAGGCTTAAAGTCACCCAAAGGGCAATGGAGAGGGCTATGCTCGGAGTTTCCCTGCGAGATCGAATCAGAAATGAAGAGATCCGCAGAAGAACCAGAGTAACTGATATAGCCCAAAGAGTGGGCGGGGCACATTGCTCGCAGAACCGATGGCCCGGTGGGGCCAAAAAGTTCTCGAGTGGCGACCGCGTACCGGAAAGCGCAGCGTGGAAAGGCGGCGAGAAAACGTTGGATGAGGACAGCGCAGGACCGGTCGTTATGGCGATCCGTGGGGGAGGCCTATGTCCAGCAGTGGACGCCCATCGGCTGAGATGATGATGATGATGGTGACAAATACAGGGCCCATCTTAATATGCTGACACTTTTTCAAGGGGCTCTATCAAACTGAACAACTTTCTCTATGGGACCTAAATCGAAATCGCGAAAAAAAAAACAGTTGACTTGGCTCGAGTAGGTTTGCCGTTTTGTATGGAAGAGCGGATTTTTTTCGCGATTTTGGTCCCATAGAGAAAATTGTTCAGTTTGACAGTCTGATCATCCCCTTAAAAAGTGTCAGCATATTAAGAAGGACCCTAAATAAACGCAAAACTAGAAAATAGTTTGTTTAGAATCATGAATCGAGAGCAGAATCGAATTATCAAGGTTTCTGTACCCGGAACCGACGAGCTTGTATAAGAGACTTATGGATGTTGAGGAGGCGAGAGATGTGTATCAGAATCGTAGCATGTGGCGATCTGTTGTCTCTGCCTACCCCAGTAGTGGGACATAGGCGTGAGCATATGTATGTATGTATGTATGTTCAACATTTTATTTTTCTTTAAAATATCAAGTAATTTGTTGGTTTTATTTCAGCAATGAATGTAATATACAGGCTCTAACAAAACACCCTAGTAATACTCAAGGCGCTTCTGCAGACCATCAAACTGAACAACTTTCAATATGGAGCCAACATCGAATTCGGGAAAAAAAAATCCGCTCTTTCATACAAAACTGCAGTACCGTCTCGACTCAAATGTATGGGACGGCAGATTTTTTTTTATTTTTTCTCGGCGTTGGCTCCATAGTGAAAGTTTTTCAGATTGATGGTTTGAAGTACCCCCTTAAGTATTACTAGGGTGTTTTGTTACACCCTGTATATTACATTAATTTTTCTATGAAAACTTAAAATGTGAATAACTTTAACTTTTTATTACTTATTAAAATTATTTATAAAGTTTATTAAGATGAAGCGAGAAACATCAACACACGTCGATTAGGTAACTATTTTCATTAAAATAGCTCTATTTAAAAACAAGTTTAAAATTTGTTTAAAGTGCTATTCATATTTTACTATATGAATAGCACTTTGCCCGTGACTTCGTCATCAGTATGAGACTGATATTGTGATATTTTTATTTATTACAATGAATATAATTATGTCGATTAAAAAACAAAAATGTTTTTTTTATACACCACTAATTTTTAATTACTAACGTAACTTTAAAGGTGTGTTCAGACCATGAATCTTAACAACTTTCCCTAAGGAACATGGGTCGAAAAACGAAAAAAATTTTTGGTCCTCCCATACAAAATCGATCGGCCGATCCGCAATTTTGTATGGAAGGTCAAAAAAAAATTCTCGTTTTTCGACCCATGTTCCTTAGGGAAAGTTGTTAAGTTTCATGGTCTGAACACACCTTTAAAGTTACGTTAGTAATTAAAAATTAGTGGTGTATACAGGGTGAAATTGATATCATTAGCATCCTTTTAAACTAAGAGTCTACCCATCAAACTGAACAACATTCACTATGGAAGCAAACCGATCAGAGAAAAAAAAAGTCAGCTGTTCCATACTAAGCTGCAGTGCTTATTCTACTCAAATGTATGCAACAGCTGATTTTTTAGTTGCTCTGATCGGTTTGCTCCCATAGTAAAAGTTGTTCAGTTTGATGGGTAGACTCTTAGTTTAAAAGGATGCTAATGATATCAATTTCACCCTGTATATATTTTTTTTTTATTGGAGCTTTTAACCCTAAGTTATAACAGCCCAAAATTGTTGTTATAAATGTATTTTTACCAAGTTTAAAAGATATAAAAAGCATAGTTTTTCAAATGGACGAAAAAGGTACAAATTAAAAAAAAGATCTAATAATTTTACAAGGTGTAACAAAACACCATTGGATATAAAGGAGTGGTGTTAGTTCAGACCACCAAACTGAACAACTTTCACTGTAAATACAACGTCGAAAAAAAAACCGCTGTCCTACAAATACGTTTGAGTCGAGTAGGTAGGTACTGCGGTTTTGTATGAAACAGCATAATTTTATTTAAAAAAATCTCGATGTTGCTGGCTCCAGAGTAAAAGTTGTTCAGTTTGATGGTCTAAACCCCTTTAAACTAGGGTGTTTTGTAACAACCTGTATATCCCCATTGGACTAACACAAATCACCTCTTTACCTCTTTATTACTAAAACAATTCCAGTTTAATCACTTTAACGAACATACAAACTTATCTTCAAATAAGTATGGATCCTAAAGCGAAATCGTGGAGTCACGAATTTTGGGCATAAGAGATGTTAAATAGAGATTACGTTAAAGTGGAATAAGGACGGAAGATGGGTACCTATTACCTGCGTGTATGAATGTTCCCACGGTGAGTACATACTCGTAGTTATAATGATTATGATAGGACGTCGGTATTCACAGACAGACGGACATGACGTGAGAAGTTATGATGTTAAGGTTTCGTTCCTTTGGAACTGTACATTTTTAATCCGTGCCTATTTGGAGATTATTTTGTAAAGGCGATAAAACCACGAGCAATATCGTCCTTATGATCCAGAGCGCGCCCGAGCGCTCTGCATGCAAACGAAGTTTGATCCTATTTTCAATAATCCAATTAGGGTAAATCTACGAATAAGAATACGGTCAATGATATTTTAACACTATCTACAAACTAATTTCTGCGTCTGTGGTTTCAGGTTTGTTAGGGTCGAAATGAATACGCTGACTGTTATTTAAGGGGATGATCAGACCAGCAAACTGAACAACTTTCTCTATGGGACCAACATTGAAATTGCGTAAAAATGTGTGTGCTGTGTGCTGTGTGCTGTGTGCTGTGTACTGTGTGCTGTGTGCTGTGTGATATGTGCTGTATGCGGTGTGCTGTGTGCTGTGTGCTGTGTGCTGTGTGTTGTGTGCTGTGTGCTGTGTGCTGTGTGCTGTGTGCTGTGTGCTGCGTGCTGTGTGCTGTGTGCTGTGTGCGGTGTGCGGTGTGCTGTGTGCTGCGTGCTGTGTGCTGTGTGATGTGTGCTGTGTGCGGTGTGCGGTGTGCTGTGTGCTGTGTGCTGTGTGCTGTGTGCTGTGTGCTGCGTGCTGTGTGCTGCGTGCTGTGTGCTGCGTGCTGTGCTGCGTGCTGTGTGCTGTGTGCGGTGTGCTGCGTGCTGTGTGCTGTGTGCGGTGTGCGGTGTGCGGTGTGCGGTGTGCTGTGTGCTGCAAGCTGCGTGCTGTGTGCTGTGTGCTGCGTGCTGTGTGCGGTGTGCGGTGTGCGGTGTGCTGTGTGCTGTGTGCTGTGTGCTGTGTTCTGTGTACTGTGTGCTGTATGCTGTGTGTGGTGTGGCTCACGGCACACGGCACACGGCACAAGGCTCACGGCACACGGCAAACGGCACATGGCACACGGCACACGGCACACGGCACACAATACACAATACACATACACAATACACATACACAATACACAGCACACAGCACGCAGCAGCAGCTCGCAGCACACAGCACTACACAATACACATTACACATACACAATACACAATAGTAACATTTCATCATTTACGTGAGTCCGGATGTCTTGATAATGAGCTTACAATATCATCAGCTCATTATAATGAGCTGAGCTAGACTTTATATATCAATGCAAAAACTTGTTCTGCTAATATAATTCAAACCTATGTCAATGCGAGACTGATTCTTGGTTCCGACAGCCAAACCGTATAATACGGTACGGACGGTACGGTACGGTACGGTACGGCCGCCGGCGGTGCCGTACGGTTTTGTAGGACTACAACTGAAACTTGTAATTTTGTAACAATTTAAAAAAAACGATCCTGATATTATTAGATTACATTAGCAGTAGTAAATTTCTTTACCTGTTGTAACCAGATTTTTACCGCTTAGCAGTTCAGTTTATGGAAATCCCTAGATGTCTGCGTCACTTAACTACATTAAGCTAACTAGGTATAAAATAATTTTATTACCTATCAAAAGACCACCAAGCCACTTTACAGAAGAATTTAAAAACATTAACCCGTAAATAAAGTATGGGTATGATAATTATACTTAGTCATACTTAATACGTCGCATGTTAATTCAAAACGTAGTTAACCGTCTCCTGACAATTAAAACTCGTTGTGTAAGCTGATTTGTGTCAATGTGCCTAATTCCTTTGAGACTAAAGGCTATTATGAGCTGAGGTCCTAAGAGGCATTGCAAAGAGGAAAGTGGATCACCATGTATACTACCCGTTTGTTTGGAGTTGGCCGTCGACGACCGTTACAAGATTTCGTCACAGGCACATTAACTGGTCCCGTCGACAAAAAATAATATAACAATCAAATAAAAATTTAAAATTAAAAGCGATATTAGTGATCGGTACGGACGTGCTGTACGTGGTTGCGTTGCTAAAGGTTATAAAATTGCGTTTAATAGGGTCTCTTAGGGGTGCGGTACGGTGAAGCGGGAAGGGAGGTAACGGCCAACTCGAAGCAAATGACTAGTACCTACATTATACATAGCGTTTAAAATAACTACGTTGTGGTAAATAAAAGTAGCACAGAGGGCCATAGAGCGTACCATGCTAGGCATATAACTGGTGGACCGAGTACCTAACATCGATATTCGACGAAGAACCAAGGTTGAAGACGTGGGTAAGCGGATCACAAAGTGGAGATGGGCAGAACTTTTGGCTAGACGGGAAGACGGCCGGTGGACTACGGCAATATCAGGCGCTGTCCTATTGCCATCGCTCGCGCGATCATTCGTTCGTCCGACGAAAATCATTGTGCCACTGTGCGTTTAAACATACTTATATCTGCGGAATATCCTATAGAAGGTCGTGCTATCATGAGATGCGATCGAATTGTTCTATTTTTATTCAGATATAAGTATTTTTAAACGCACAGTGGCACAATGATTTTCGTCGGACGAACGCATGATCGCGCGAGCGATGGCAATAGGTTTGCGCCTCATAAGAGTGATGGCCAAGAAAGGGATGGAGGTCAGTAGGCACACCACCAGGACGTTGGCCTGATGACATTTCGAGAGTGACGGGTTCGCATTGGATCATATTAGCACAGGACCGTGAAGAAAGGCGCAATAAAAGAATAGAATAGAATATAATTTATTTGCTTTGAAACAGGTAAATATTACAAAAGATGGTATAAAATCTATACAACGTGTTAATGAATAAGCGCAAAACCTCATACACCCCAAATGATTTATAACAAAATAATTAGATTGAAACAATAATTTCATTATTTTTATAGTAAAAATTTAAAGTTATTCGCATTTTAAGTTTTGCAGCAAAAATGATTTGTTGCCATTCCAGCATTGGATGAGAGCGCTAACGTGCTCAGAGATACATTTTAATAATCTTGTTTTGGTAGTAAGTAGGGTGAGTGTGCCCGTTCGGTGGTTTGACATAGGATTCAGAAAATTTTAAATTTTACAAACAAATTATTTAATATTTTGAAATAATTACCTATGTTGAAACCATGATAATTCGATTCTGCTCTCGATTCTAAACAAACTACTTTCTAGTTTTGCGTTAATTCATTAACACGTCGTTGTATAAATAAAAATGAATTGCTGTTCGTTAGTCTCGCTAAAACTCGAGAACGGCTGGACCGATTGCGATGAAACTTTGGTGGGTTATTGTGCACATACCAGGGAAGGTTTATAAATTAAAAAAACGGTCAAGGGTGTGCGGGTAAAATTGTTCTAAGACGGTATGAAGTTCGCCGGGACAGCTAGTCTATATAAATAAAAATGAATTGCTGTTCGTTAATCTCGCTAAAATTCGAGAACGGCTAGGCCGATTGCGATGAAACTTTGGTGGGTTATTGTGCACATGCCAGGGAAGGTTTATAAATAAAAAAACGGTCAAGGGTGTGTCGGGTAAAACTGTTCTAAGGCGGTATGAAGCTCGCCGGGACAGCTAGTACGAAATAAGTTTCTTCTGTTCAGCTGTAGCAACAGCATGCAAATATCTAATAAGCCTACCTACTATATTAAAACTTTGTATTTTACATTACCTACTTTTTTACACTTAAAATTTAAAAACTCTTCAACACTGTAAAAACTATTAATGATTAACCACTGATAGGTACAATTTTTTGAACATTAATTTGGTGTTTAGTTGTTTAAGGCTCTCGAGAATTTTATTGTAAATTTTAATACTATACATGTAGTAAAAATTCTTCTGGATTAACGTTAATCTAGGATAATGTACAACAAGTCTATTTGGATATCGAATGCGCTGGTGCGCTGAGTGGGGCATACATCAGAAACAGTTTTGAAAAGTTAGGATGCCATGTTTAAAAAAAAAGGTTTACAAGAGTCCAGTGGACTGATGTTACACATTCCTCTTTTATTTCAAAGGGAAGCAGCAGCTAAGCCCAGCAGTGGGTTGATGTGGGCTGATTTGATCGATTGATTGATGATGACTATGATATCTTCTATGCCAATACGGCTACCGCGACTGCTGTCGGTATGATAGGCTTCGTTGGTGTACCCGGATGTGGCTGATATTATATATATCTACAGTTCCGTGACTGACTGTCAGACAACGCACAGCCTAAACCACAGAATAGGTAATAGTATACAACGTGTTAATAAATTAGCGCAAAACCTCATACACCCCAACTGATTTATAACAAAATAATTCGATTGAAACAATAATTTCATTATTTTGATAGTTCAAATTTAAAGTTATTCGCATTTTAAGTTTTCAGGCAAAAATGATTTGTTATCTTTTCAGCACTGAAAGAAAGCGCTAACGTACTCATGTATACATTTTTATAATCTTGTTTTGGTAGTAAGTAGGGTGAGTGTGCCCGTGCGGTGGGTTGTCATCGGGTTCAGAAATTTTTAAATTTTGCAAGCAAATTATTTAATATTTTGAAAAAAATTACCTATGTTGAAACCATGATAATTCGATTCTGCTCTCGATTCTAAACAAACTACTTTCTAGTTTCGCGTTAATTCATTAACACGTTGTATAGTTCCCTAAATCAGCGAAGTTAGAATATTTAGAACCCATATCAATAAAGAGAAGATATGACTATAGGTTAGTAAATACTCTATTGTCTTGATTCATTCGTTCTACTTTATAACGTTAATGGTAACTTCCCATACAAACATTAATAACATACAAGCGTGTGCATTACAAATGAATGAAGCTCTCTGTCGGCGTTCCAACAACGTACAAACTACAAACAAAACGGATTAACAGACATACAATCACAGTTACATTGATTAATTGGTGAGTAATAGTGCCGACAGAGTCGTTATTAATGATTAAATTTAATTGAATTAATTTTTAAGTTTGCGTTACTTAATAATAATATTACGAAACAAATCTGAATAATAGAGTCGATTTTGTATGATACAGCAAATTTTTTCCCGATTTTGATATTGGTTTCATAGTAATAATTGTTCAGTTTGATGGTCTAAACTAAACCACCTCTTTAAAATATTACTACAATCTTTTGTTACACCCCATAAATTATAAAGTACTTGTTTACCTAATATGGTAGCACGAAATATTTTGAAAATCAGTAGTTGTAACTAATGACAATTCCAAAAAAAATATTCATTTTATTCGTCATTTTTAGTAAAAATTTTCAGTTAAATTAGATGGCTCCATCGCAGAATGTCCCTTTCGCAAATTGTCCCCCGTTCACAAAAAGTACCTTTCTCAACATTATACTCGTATCTAGCTCACTATGGCCATTATTACAGATTACTTAGTATTTAGTATGAAAAATTGGAACAGAAATTTCAAATTTCCAAAAGCAGATTATAGGAGACTAAAATCTTCTTTCAAAATATGAACAAGGTTCAATTTCAAACAAAAAGCCAGACTAAAGTGACGAAACCTATACGAAACGTACCTTTACACAAAGAACACTCTCAGTAATAAATTATCCTGCCTTTGTTCTTTTTGTAGCATTCACATTTTAATGGTTAATCTAAGAAAAGTTCAAAAGCTCAAAGCTCGGAGTTCACTATTGGAGTTTATAGATCATTCTCCCACTAATCAGGCTATTGTGCCACTTAATGCCTTAGAAATAAGAGTATTATCAGAGGATTTCTCAGGTATGATTGTTTGTTAGAGGTTTTACAATCTGCTCTACATTATTATTATACTTACTACTGATGCCCGCGACTCCGTCTGCATGGACCCTAAAAAAGTATCCTATGGTTAATCCAGAACATATTCTGCGTGCCAAACATTCAAATCATTTCAGCCGTTTATGTGTGATTGAGTGACACACATCCAAACATCTAAACAACTTTCACATTTATATTATTAGTGAGATTTGACTGGAAATAAATATCGTTAAAATGGAATAAAAAAAAATAATTGGTTAAAATATGGATAAACAAAAATCGTTTCCTCGAATCTAACTCGAATCGGATATTTTCGAAATATTGTATTTATCCAATGTGGTAGGACATTTTCCTTATTCTGTTTTGTGATTATTAATCAATTAATCAAGAAATTTTATTCTACAGATAGTTTTTTTACCCGACTGCGCGACGCAAAGGAAGGGTTTTTGTTACTTTTGTGGCGCTCTAGTTTGTTACATAAATGTAACGGAACGATAATGGAATGTAACGTAACATAGATCTTTATATGGGTCAAGAGGTTCAATTCGAGTGCTCTGACTACTTGTGGTACAACCGAATACAAGCGGGGTACTGGGTACAAGGTACAAATATTGCTTAGGAAATTAACGCGAAAAATGTTGTAACTAGTAGGCAAAAACAGTTTTTGAGAGTTACACGGTTATTATTTAATCTAGAATTATTAAACATTTTTAAGAGCAGACAGATTTGTCTGCTCTTAAAAATCTACCTGCAGTTCCTCAGTCATCCCGTGATCATGGCAGTTGTAACACTGCCGAAATATCGGGAACTCACAAACACCAAAACGCGGTAAGAACCCGTTAACGTGTTTAATTCTAGAGTAGGTAAAAAGTCTTTGTACTGGTTACTAATTGTAGAGCTGATTTACATTTATTTATTACGGCGAATCAAAAATTTAATTTCCATTTGTCTCCAGCAGTAGATTAGAAAAAACCTATAAGTAGGTAAGTAATCTCAACTGACGGCAACTTGAGATCAATAGGTGATTTTGAATGGTCGTCAAATACAAGTATGTGGAAAATAATGCCTTCACTTCAGTGGCTTTTTAAAGAAAAAAAACACCAAATTGAAAGACTAAAAATTAGCTTGCAACATTAAACAAAGTGTTGAAACAACCGCAAATTATACATCAATTTTAAAAGAAAAAAATTTTAACAAAAAATTAAAACCGCCTTCAAAAAAACTAAAAAGTTAAAAAATAATATTGCAGCCTATGACTTTTTCGTTCGCATCATAAGAACATTAATTTGTTTTATTGAAGTCGCTGTCAAGCCGGTACGATTCGCGACAGGGCTTGCATTTTTTGGCTTGGCTTGACACCGACTTCTATAAAACAAATTAATGTTCTTATGATGCGAACGAAAAAGTCATAGGCTGCAATATTATTTTTTAACATTTTAGTTTTTTTGAAGGCGGTTTTAATTTTTTGTTAAAATTTTGTTTATTTCACAATTTACAGTGGTGAATTCATTAGTTCGATTTAATAGGAGTGCTTTAAATTAAAAAACGCACTAGTCGGCAGTACGATTTTCGAAGGTTCCCCTCGATTTCTCTGGGATGCCATCATCAGATCCTGGTTTCCTTATTATGGTACCACCCTCGGAACATCTCCTTTCCAACAAAAAAAGAATCATCAAAATCGGTTCATAAACGACGAAGTTATCCGCGAACACACATAAAAAAAAAATATATATATATATATACGGTCGAACTGAGAAACCTCCTCCTTTTTTGAAGTCGGTTAACAAAAGCAATTCAATTTTGTTTCTCAGAAAAAAGAAAGTTAACGACCATAAAATGGCTGTGACAGCATAAACTCAAACACAACTTTGCACGCAACATTTACCGATAACTTTAAAAAAAACAAAACACATCAAGACTTCCGTCATCAAACAAAACAATCTGACCACAGATAATCAATTTAGTTACGCTACAAATTTAATTATGAGAAGAGCAAAGGAATTCTTTATCCAACCTCGGAGCCGAGACACACCATAAGAAAAAAAAAAACTTAATTCTTGAAATATTTTTGTAAGTATTCCTACGTTTACATTTAAAGGTTTTTTGATGTAGATACTTACCTACCTAAAATAAATGAGACAAATAAAATTAACTTCAAAATGAGTAGTAGATAGGTATGCACTGAAAAAAATGTTTTGTTAATATACCCAAACTTTAGTGACTACCGAATTGTTTTGTAGCACATAACCAAACATTTGGTTGTAATAGCTAAACAATTGGCTATTAGTATTCATTATGCAAGAAGTTCATTGGAGTTTTGTGACTAAATGAAAGCAGACCAATCATTTCAATGCTGTATTGCTCTAGTTGCAGGTATAATCTAATAGATAGTATAAGAGATAGATGTACTTTTTATTATCATCAGCTGCAAGGCTGATTCAGTATTCATACGGTGTAGAGCATCTGTTTGATGGGGATGGACAGGTCTGCCTGCATAGCTTCAGTCGGTTTAGGAGTTACAGCCGTTCAAAGGTACCTTTGAACCGTTGCCGTTGTGTCAGTTAGTCATTGGCAAAAATGTTATACAGTAACAAGATTGTGCACTACAGTGCTGGCAACGAGACCCAGTAAGATTCCCAGAACACTTGTGTGTCCCTTTCTAACTAGGGTGTTGGCAACACGTTAGAAAGAGACACACTGGTGTTCCGAGGCGAAACATTTGCTTGGATGTCCGCCTATACAACATTGAAAGAGTTACTTAAAGAACTAAAGTCCACTTAAAGAATACTATATACAATGTTCTTGGTCATTGGTACCTATATTTTTTTTTTTCAGGAAGCATGTTCATTTCATCAACATCATCACCTCAGCCGATATTCTTCCGCACAGCTGAACATACGAATACGGATGGTGCCTCTCCTAGGGATCGCCACAACAACCGGTCCTGCGGTGCCCTGTTGCAACGGTTTCACGCTACCCACGCTGCGCCTTCCAGTATGCGGTCGCAACTCGAGAACTTTTCGGCCTCATCGGCAATCTGTTCTATGAGCAATGTGCCCCGCCAATTGCCACTTTAGTTTAGCAATTCTTATGGCTATTTCGGCTTTGTAATAGAAGTATTTGTGTCAGGTACCCTGGTTCTTCTGCGAATCTCTTCCATTCTGATCTCGCAGGAAAACTCCGAGCATAGCCCTCTCCATTCCCTTCGACTTTTAGCTTTTTTATGAAGCCTTTACAGAGTAACCAGGTTTCAGCAGTTCCGTTAATTTAATATGGTTAACAAGCTGCATCTTTGTTTTAGTTTACATATGATACGTCTAAAAAAAGCATCATCATTCATTTTTTGTAAATATTAAATAGCATCATACTAAAAGCCCCAATTAGACAAGGAGTCTGCCACAAGTTCTATCAATAATAAAATATGATCGAAGTTGCCTATCTGCTTACTAAATTAATCTATGCCACACCGTGTGTGTGCCACAATGAACACAATTTTAATGCTAGCTCCTATGATCTTTGGTGGTCATTAAAAGAAATTGCTCCAGATTGCAGTAATTTCTTTTGTAATCTGTTTGATGGAATTTCTAGAATGATGAAACGATTTATTTTTAGTTGGGCAGCTGTGATAGGTTGGTTTCTTTGATGCTCTTTGAGGTGAGATAGGAAATAAAACCGGTCAAGTGCGAGTCGGGCTACTCGCGCACCGAGGGTTCCGTACCACACCACAACAGAACACAACATTTCTAGGTTAAAAAAAAAATTGTTTGTCCGGGACCTTTAGCGCAAGACCGACTCACACTTGGCCGGTTTTTAGTATTTGTTGTTATTCTGTAGAGTTTGCTCTATAACCACACTAAGTTTAATGCTTTCATGTATTACCGTTTTTACGATAGAGCGTGAAGAAAAAACGTTGATAAAAACTAGTTTCTTGTTGAGAACCCCCCTTAATTTTTAACTTTTTGGAATTTTTATTATTTGTTAACAAATCCGCCGTAATAACGCATAATCTGAGAAAATTTAAACTATCAAGCTATTACGGTTCAAAAGTTACAGCCCTAAATAGGTAGGACAGACGGACGGACGGACAGACGGGCAGACGGACAGACGGACAGACGGACAACGTAGGCTTAGTAATAGGGTCCCGTTTTCACCCTTTGGGTACGGAACCCTAAAAAACGTTGGTTTTGTTTTCTGCAGGAAGCTGGAAATAGGCATTTTCTATACACCGCCATGGCCAATCTCCGTGTTTTCATGCTTATAAGGAAGGTTGGTTTCCTTTATCATTCTAAATCCATGGTTTTCTGGTTGAAGTTAATACAGAGTGTAAGTGACAGCCTAGAAAATACTGAAACGGTGAACTCAGACCATCAAACTGAACAACTTTCAGTATGGAGCCTAAGTCAGGAAACGCGAAAAAAATCAGCTGTTCCATACAAAACTGCTGTATGTAGGTACCTACCTACCCGACTAAAATGCATGGGACAGCTGATTTTTTTTTCGCGTTTCCTGAGGTAGCTCCATAGTGAAAGTTGTTCAGTTTGATGGTCTGAGTTCACCGTTTCAGTATTTGCTAGGCTGTCACTTACACCCTGTATTGACGTTACAGATTATTCAAGTCAGGTAGATAGGTACTTAACTATAAAATTGTACTTATTTGTCACTTCTAGGCTAGAAGACTAGATTGTAAGCGATGCATTGAACTACAGAGCTGAATGAACGAAGTATAGATACTGTAAGTATAGTTTTTGTAGTGTAGACACTACAAAAACTTCTAGTCCAGTCACAGTACAAGATGTTTGCAGTTTTTAATCTGTTATCAGCGCGTGCATCAAGCCTCTGTTCCCACGACGATGCCGGCGTGTCTTATGTCTGCCGTTATTATTATCTGTCTGTGTCTTGCGCATACGCAGCGTGTCCGAACGTTGATGTACGAAGCAAGGTTGTAAGGGTAAACAGTTGTAGTATAAGAGATAAGTGTACTTCCTGCAACCATCAGCAGCAAGGCTGATTCTGTGTTTATGGGGGGTAGAGCATCTCTGTGATGGGGATGGACCAGGTCTGCCTGCATAACTCCAGTCAGTCAGTCAGTTTAGGAGAGGTACTGATGATTAAAGGTCTGTAAAAAATGATCGTATGATATTGTTGTAGTATGCACTGTAGCTATGTGAACAGTACAAAAACTGTCAAGTTTTGTCAGTCGGTTTAGGAGATGCAGCCAGTCAAAGTTCCGACCTTTGAACGGCTGTATCTCCTAAACCGACTGATGAACCATGTCAGTTTTTGTACTGTTCACATAGCTACAGTGCATACTACAACAATAACATACGATCAGCCTTGCAGCTGATCGTTAATTTTTTTAAAGACCTTTAGTCATCAGTAACTCCTAAACCGACTGAAGTTATGCAGGCAGACCTGGTCCATCCCCAATTCCCCATCACAGAAAAGCTCTACACCCCATAAACACTGAATCAGCCTTGCTGCTAATGGTTGCAAAAAATACACTTATCTCTTGGAAATGCATTACATACTTTAGAGGGTTATTTATGAATCCCATGATACTGAACAACTTTCCGCTAAGAAACCTATAGGAATATAACAATTTTTTTTTTTTTTACTTTTCATACAAACGTTCGATCAGTGGATTGCATTTAGTATGGAAAGTCCAAAAATAAAAATAAAATATTTTGTGACTAGTTTATATTTTATTCCAAGATTTTGCCTTAGCATCCTTTTAAACTAAGAGTCTACCCATCAAACCGAACAACTTTTACTATGGGAGCAAACCGATCGGAGCAAAAAAAAAATGTATGCAGCAGTAGATTTTTTTTTTTCTCCGATCGGTTTGCTCCCATAGTAAAAGTTGTTCAGTTTGATGGGTAGACTCTTAGTTTAAAAGGATGCTAATGATATCAATTTCACCCTGTAGATAGATGTCACTCCAAAACATGTCTTCTCTATAACTTCTTGTTGAAGTATGGTATTCGACTTGCAAGCTAAGCACGAAGGATTTGTTATAATTACTGGAAGCTGGAAGCACAAGAACTGTGATATTTACCTTCGGCATTTAAGGTAGGAACAGACCAAGTTACCTATATTTGTTTATAGACATGAAAATTCTTAGTAAAATTATAATTTTAACACATAAATGTTTCCCAGAAATATTTTAAAATCGATTTGGAGCGCGATTTTTGAATCTCATACGTTGAACCAAAGAGTAATATAAGTGTTGAACTAAGCAGTTGAAAATGTATGGAGATACGCATTTTTCTACTGCTGATTTGACTTTAAAAAATCGAACTCCCGGAGTGCGATTTTTGAATCTCATTCGCTGAGTTCAGCAGTTGAAAATGTCAAAATTACTATGGAGATACGAATCTTTCTACTGCTGATTTGACTTTCAAAAATCGCACTCCTGAAGTATGATTTTTGAAAGTCAAATCAGAAGTAGGTAGATAGATGCGTATCTTCGTCATGCGGATTCAAAAATCGCACTCCTGAAGTATGATTTTTGAAAGTCAAATCAGCAGTAGAAAGATGCATATCTCCATAGCTATTTTGCCATTTATTACTGATGAGTTCAACGTATGAGTTTCAAAAATCGCACTCCTGGAGTGAGTAGGTATGATTTTTTAATGTCATACCAGCAGTAGAAAGATGTACCTAAGTCTCCATAGTAACCGATTGAAACAAATTTTAAAGCTTTTTGTGTTATGTTATGATTATGACCAGTTAGAACTTTTTTATGGTGTGACGAGTTGTTACCGAAATCGTAATATTCACATTTTCAACTGCTAAGTTCAAAGAATGAGTTTCAAAAATCGCTCTCTTGATCAATAATAAAATAATAAACACAGCCGAGGTGTTTGGAGTTTGAAATAAGGAATTTTTAGGTAGGCAGGAACTTGTAGTATTTATAGTACCTGTTAAAGGTATTATATTTTAACAAATAAATGAACACAACATCATAATAACATCAATCAATCCTAGTATTATTGTGGTGTACGCTCGTAGGTAAGTATATCAAAGGTGCTTTTGTTCTATTAACAGTAACATACACAGCAGTCAGACATCAGCACCTAATATTTAGTGGATTTAAAAAAAAAATCTAAGGACTTAAACTGGCGAAAAACTTAAAAAAAAAATGGTATCCTATGCCATTAAAACTTGATTAAAAAGAAATCTTTTTGTTTTTTAATTTGAGTTAATGTCATCCATGAATATTATTTTGACGATTTGTGGCCAGTTAGATTAGGGACATTTCACGTGAAGCGGACAGGGAAAAAAAAGTGAGGTTCTGAAAATCGACCACATTCGGCCCATTTGTACTTCTAGTAGGTATGAATGTGTATGCAAAATATTTTTTTTGTATAGTGTATATTTACCAAGTTAGTTAGTTTAGGTTTCAAAAGAATTGTCGTTGATTGGTACTACAATTTTTCGAAAGTAATTTTTCGAATATAACAAATCTACTATAAAATATTTTACATAGCGATACATATTAAAAATATACTGTTCTTTTTGACAGTAAAAAAAAATTAAAAAATTTAAAAAAAATTAATGGCCAAAACCGGAAGTAAACTTTTCAAACCAGAATTACAGTCACTTCAACCATTTTTTTTTTATTTTTTTTTCTTTCAAAATATAGCTTAAATGATAATGAAAGTACATTAGAAAATTTAAAATGGGATCTCTATTAGTTTATGAGATACGTTTAATAATATACACCCGCGTCGCAAGGGGCGTCATATGTAGCGCTTGCAAGGTTGAGCAGTTTGCGCGATATTGCAACTTTATTAATATTTTATATCGTTTTAGCGTATATTTAACCTCATTTAATGATATGAAATAAGTTTTATTAATACAATATAAGGCGAAGGCGGCGGGAAAACGTTGGATGAGGGCAGCGCAGGACCGGTCGTTATGGCGATCCTTGGGGGAGGCCTATGTCCAGCAGTGGACGTCCATCGGCTGAGATGATGATGATGAATACAATATAATATAAATATAACTACATAATACAAATATAAGTTAATAATATATTATAAAGAAAAAACGTTTTTGGAGCAGTAGAAAAGTTTTATTATTTGCGCCATCATAATAGCGCCATCTGTTAGTAACGTGTAGTACTTTTTTGTCTCAGATAGAGTCAAACGGTCAAACCTATCTACAAGAAAGAGATAGAAATATGACGCCTAGCGTTTTCGTAACTTAAACTTTAGTGTTGCTTTAACCGCTCAGCGACTTGTGACACGTTTTAATCTGTGACAGTTGTTGTTGTTGTTTGTTGATGGCGCTATTAGTCACGTTTCGCAAATAATAAAACTTTTCTACTGCTCCAAAAACGTTTTTTCTTTATAATATATTATTAACTTATATTTGTATTATGTAGTTATATTTATATTATATTATATTAATAAAACTTATTTCATATCATTAAATGAGGTTAAATATACGCTAAAAAAATATAAAATATTAATAAAGTTGCAATATCGCGCAAACTGCTCAACCTTGCAAGCGCTACATATGACGCCCCTTGCGACGCGGGTGTATATTATTAAACGTATCTCCTAAACTAATAGAGATCCCATTTTAAATTTTCTAGTGTACTTTCATTATCATTTAAGCTATATTTTGAAAGAAAAAAAAATAAAAAAAAATTGGTCGAAGTGACTGTAATTCTGGTTTGAAAAGTTTACTTCCGGTTTTGGCCATTAATTTTTTTTAAATTTTTTAATTTTTTTTTACTGTCAAAAAGAACAGTATATTTTTAATATGTATCGCTATGTAAAATATTTTATAGTAGATTTGTTATATTCGAAAAATTACTTTCGAAAAATTGTAGTACCAATCAACGACAATTCTTTTGAAACCTATAACTTGGTAAATATACACTATACAAAAAAAATATTTTGCGTACACATTCATACCTACTAGAAGTACAAATGGGCCGAATGTGGTCGATTTTCAGAACCTCACTTTTTTTTCCCTATCCGCTTCACGTGAAATGTCCCATTATCCATTTCGTACACAAACTTTTTACGTGAAACTTTTTGGAAGCTAAAAGTCAATAAAAAATATATTAGTTTTAAAAATGCAATTGAGAAATCTTTATTATTATGACGAGGGCGCCAATGGACTCGAAAAAAAAAATTATGAGCTCAGCATTGAGACGCCATCTGTTGATAACACAAAGAACTGCATACTTTATGTAGCTCTGACATCAGTAGCAGCACAGTGGAGCTAGCTTGATAAAATACAAACCGTTATTTGTTGTAGTTCATCGTTGAATTTATAGATGTCTCTGTAATTTTTGTTTCAAAAGTTTTTTTGGTGAACGATGCTGTTTTCAATGAAAAATAAAGAGGTACTCTGATTGGTTCAACATCAACACCATGTTATTTTAAGTAGGAAGGGTACTAAATTACCTATTTTGGTTCCGCATCGTGCATACAAAATTCAATATTTAGCTTTCTAAATAAAAATATAATGTATTTATCAGAAAGATATACCTACCTACCTACTTACTAATACGACATAATAAATCTTGGACGTTACAATAAATAAGCAATAAATATAAAATACAGGGTGTCCGAAAACTCAAAGTCAAGTCGAAAACAGGAGATACGCAAGTTTATTTAACTGTTCAGGGAAAAATACAGAAAACAATCTAAGGGTTTTCGAAATTTTGAGATTTTTTGCAACTTCGTGAAAATCACCATCCTCCGCTCGCTGTCGGCTGAACTTTTTTTAATGTTGTGAGTCACTACGTATTCATGAAAATACTTGTTACGCAATCTTGAATAATCTATTCAGTGGACATTTTTTTGAAGTCGTGCAGTGGACCCAATTCAAAAATTAAAGATTAGTGCCATACTTTTTAAAGAAAACACTCTTAATTATGTCAGAATGCCCTGCCTGCGGACCTGTTCCCTGAGCAATACAACCTGGGCCTCTTCAAGGCGAGAGTGAATAGGCATCTTTCTAGGTAAGCATGCTACATCTTCGGCCTCATCATCACTCAACATCAGGTGAGATTGGGGTCAAATGCTTACCTATCACACATAAAAAAAAAAAAAAAAAGACGTTTGCGGTCCTGTATAATTCAAAATAAAATAATATAAATATACAATAAAAATATTATAATATAAATATAATAAAAGTAATAAACAAAAAAAGATGCTGGAATAAGTGGCTAAAATAGTGCAATGAAACGAAGTATAAAAGTAATTCAAAATAGCCTTGGTTTATTTTCAGAAGTATTTTTTTATGGATAAGTAGTTTTTATTTAGAAAATGCGAAATTTTTGTGAAAATTAATAAGTAAGAACCTATGATGGTGGTATGGTCGTTACTCGTTACATTTGTAGGTAACATCTCAAAAATTATTATCTATTCCTACGATAATTTTGTTTGAAAATAAACAATTGAACTCTAATAACTATTTAATTCTGAACATAAGCTTCTTTTTGATGAATTATTTGCTAAACGTTTTGACTTCAATAGTTAAACGTAGTTTAAGCTTAGCTATTAATCCTTAACATATCAATAACGATACTAAAAACATCATTCCTAATCTTTGTTTATTTGGCATTTTGATAACAATAGCAGGATCATAGACAATTTTTGCATTATAAAGAGATAATGACCGAATTCGGGCATAGACTGATTTTATTTTTTTATAAATAAAACGTGACTAAGCATAGGGGGTCCAACAATTAATTCAACACTTGTCCTATGAAATAGCCTCTATTTTCTAGACCCTAAAAATCAGAATAGTTTGATTTAGGGGGCATTTAGGCGAGGAATGAGGACAATGATGTGACGTCACATCGAGTTAGATAATGCCTGCAAGATGAGTGCGTATTTTGTTTAGACAACAAAAATTATTCATCGCTTGGTGATTGATGATGATAATGATGGTTAAGGATGAATGATATTGTGTATGGTTGTTAAAACTGGAACGTTTTTAGGGTTCCGTACCCAAAGGGTGAAAACGGGACCCTATTACTAAGCCTACGTTGTCCGTCCGTCCGTCTGCCCGTCTGTCCGTCTGTCCGTCTGTCCGTCCGTCCGTCCGTCTGTCCTACCTATTTAGGTCAGTAACTTTTGAACCGTAATAGCTAGATAGTTGAAATTTTCTCAGATTATGCGTTATTGCGGCGGATTTATTAACAAATAATAAAAATGTCAAAAAGTTAAAAATAAAGGGGGGTTCTCAACAAGAAACTATTTTTATCAACGTTTTTTCTTCACGCTCCATCGTAAAAACGGTAATACGTACAAGCATCAAACTTAGTGTGATTATAGAGCATACTCTACAGAATAACAACAAATACTAAAAACCGGCCAAGTGTGAGTCGGTCTCGCGCTAAAGGTCCCGGACAAAAAAATATTTTTTTTTTTCTAAGTTAATAATGTTGTGTTCTGTGGTACGGAACCCTCGGTGCGCGAGTATCCCGACTCGCACTTGACCGCTTTTATTTGAACTGACCGACTCTACCTATTCTACATGGTGTAAAATTAAATGCTCTTCGAGTCTTTGTGATCATTTTGAACGCTTAGATCTCCTAAAAGCTTTTTTGCTACAAAATGATCACGTGGCACCCTCCCCCAATGTCTCCCATAGATAGTCCACTATTTTATTTAATCATGTGTTAAGATAAGATAAGATAAAATATTATTTATATTCACACAAAGTTCTCGAGTGGCGACCGCGTACCGGGAAGCGCAGCGTGGGTAGGCCCCTCACACGGTGGACCCACGACCTGGTGAAGGCGGCGGGAAAACGTTGGATGAGGGCAGCGCAGGACCGGTCGTTATGGCGATCCTTGGGGGAGGCCTATGTCCAGCAGTGGACGTCCATCGGCTGAGATAATGATGATGATGATATTCACACAAAGAATAGATAAATACAATAACAAGAATGAGAAGGGTTAAAAGGGCGGTCTTATCACTAAAAGCGATTTCTTCCACACAACCATTGACAGTGTTATGACTACTAAACTTATGACTGGTATTAAAACCGAGACTATACGTACTAATTTTCTTCTCATCATAGTTTTCTTCGTTTCAATTCTTCCCATTCTTTATTAGTTATAGTAGTTTCTTTTGCATTATTCGCTGGATTGTTAAATATTTTCAAGTGAGCCATTTCTATGATGAACGATACCAACTATCTGTAACCAGGAGTAGGTACCTAGACCCAAAAAAGTATACAGGGTCCTTCTTAATATGCTGACACTTTCTTAAGGGGATGATCAGACCATCAAACTGATCAACTATCTCTATAGGACCAACATCGAAATCGCGAAAAAAAAATCAGCTATCCCATACAAAATGCAAATTTGCTCAAGGCAAATATATGGGACAGCTAGAGTGCGATTTTTGAATCTCATTCGCTGAGTTCGGCAATTGAAAATGTCAAAATTACTATGGAGCTACGCATCTTTCTACTGCTGATTTGACTTTCAAAAACCGCAGTCCAGAAGTATGATTTATGAAAGTCAAATCAGCAGTAGAAAGATGCATATCTCCATAGTAATATTGACATTTTCAACTGCTGAACTCAGCAAATGAGATTCATAAATCGCACTCCTGATTATTTTTTCGCGATTTCGATGTTGGTCCCATAGAGAAAGTTGTTCAGTTTGATGGTCTGATCATTATCTTAAAAAAATGTCAGCATATTATGAAGGACCCTGCTGTATATCGGTAATCCTTTCCTAAGCACGTAACTCCCAAAACAAACAAACATTGTTTACTATACTTTTGAAAAATATTATAGTACCCATAATACCACGCTTTATTGGGACTTTTAAAATGACAAAAGAGTTTTGGCTTCGGGCTATAATCTTTCAACATCTATGTAACAAGTCCTTAAAAACGACACTATATCAACGCAATAAGATTAAAAATCATTTGAAATGAGGGACTTTGTATAATATAACAAACAATAACCCTTTAGGATCCTTTGGTGAGTTGGCGTATTTTTTGTGTTCATATTTTATGTGTTGTATCAGGGACGAAGGGTTGAAAATGGAAGATAATTTTAATGGGAGTTGGATGGATTCCAGAAGGTTGTTGACCGCTGGTTAGCAAATAATTAGACATAAAAACTTGTGAAGTTATGAAACAGATAAGTGCCCTACAGTAGTCGGGGTGGTCTGTAACTTTGCTACGAATACCAAAGAAAAGTATTGATAGATTAGGCCAGCTGGCTAAATTAGCTATTACAAGATTTTTGTTACGTTCTTAAACAAAATAAGTAAGTAAATGACATCACGTAAGGAGTCGCGTCACGAGTCAGTCTTTGGTTGTACCCTCCCCGGCCAACAGTGAAACTCCAGTGGTGGCTTAAGATAGTGTTCTTTTCGAAAAACAACCATTGTAGCAGCAAATATGGTTAATGGAGCCTTGCACATCGTCATGAAGAGTCAAACTATGTCTAAAAAGGCTTGTATGGCGGTTCACGACGGTGTGTTGGCACCAACTTTAAAGTATGGCAGTGAGAGTTGGGTATGGCAGAAGAAGCATGAATCTAGAATAAATGCTGTAGAAATGCGGTCCCTGCGTAGTATGTGTGGTGTGACTTTGAAGGACCGGATACGGAATAGTGTGATTAGAGAAAGATGTGGTCTGAAAGAAGATGTAGTGACCAGGATTGAAAAAGGCATGCTGAGGTGGTTTGGCCATGTGGAAAGAATGAGTGAAAGTAGGTTGACTTATGAAATTTACAAGGCAAGTGTGAATGGAATGGTTGAAAGGGGTCGCCCTAGGCGCACATACGCTGACCAAATAGGATGCGAATTGAAGAAGGGCCAAATAAAATGTACCTACCCGGAACCGACGAGCTTGTATGAAGAGACTTATGGATGTTGAGGAGGCGAAAGATGTGTGTCAGAATCGTAGCATGTGGCGATCTGTTGTCTCTGCCTACCCCAGTAGTGGGACATAGGCGTAAGCGTATGTATGTATGTATGTTGTACTATGTAACTTATAGTCACCAAAATACCTAACCGCAGCTACAACGTCAAGCACTTTTGCTACATAATATAGACATTAGCAAAATCATCATTGCCAAGATAGGACGTCATAATTTTAAAAAAGAATACTATAGACATCAAAGGTACGACACTTATTGGTGAAGTCGCCGTTCGCTCTTTTTCTCAAGTGCTAAGGCAAAGAAAATATACACTGCGCGAAGCTAAGGGGCACTCAAGAGCTCTAGATCCGATACGAGACCCATTCTTCATCAAACCTTATAAAATAAAATAAAATAAAATAAAATAAATAAACCTTTTCTTTCACTTGTGCTAGATAACTCTGTCTCAAGTCTCGGTCTTCCATAGTGTCTTGATTGAGTTAGGTTTGGTTAGGTTATTTAATTAAGGGTGATTAAGGTTAAGGCATAGAACAAATATACAATTTTTAATCAATAGGTACTTCATAAAGTCTAAAAGGCAATACACCGAGAACCAATGAGCCAATTCCTTACCATAGCATAACTGAATCATAATTATATACTATTAGGGCATTACAAGCTACATTTCGAACACTTCAAGTAAATTTTGTTCCCTAATGGTTTCTTACCGGACCGTATCAGTTTTAAGTTAAGTTTTATGGTCATTACCCCTTTAGGGGCACACCCTGTGGTCATTGATATACCACCATAAGTAAGTATATTAATGTAACGGGTAATAGGACATTAATTTAAGGGGTGTCTGAGTTTCTTTGTTCAGTTTAGGAATTAATTTAAAATCAGAAAGAAACAACTTTTTCGTTTTCAGCACTCAAATTGACAGTCAGAGTATTTTTCAAGCCGCTTCAACAAGTCTTCCGAAGCAAGGAGGCGGTTTAAATAAAAGCAAAAGCATTATGCTCACGACTACAGGGTGAAATTGATATCATTGGCATCCTTTGAAACTAAGAGTCTACCCATCAAACTGAACAACTTTTACTATGGGAGAAAACCAATCAGAGCAACTAAAAAATCGGCTGTTGCATACATTTGAGTCGAGTAGGCATTGCAGTTTAGTATGGAACAGCTGATTTGTTAGTTGCTCCGTTCGGTTTGCTCCCATAGTACAAGTTGTTCAGTTTGATGGGTAGACTCTTAGTTTAAAAGGATGCCAATGATATCAATTTCACCCTGTATAATATTTAAAAAAAACTCAGTTCGCTGGTTCGAATCTCGAAAGGAGCAAATATTTGTATTGATATTATGTATTCCATGTTTGTCTAGTCATCATAATACAAGTCCGGATTTTGATACTTTAAATGGATCTAAATAACATTTGTGACCATGCGACAAAAAAACATCGTGTTACAAAAATACAAATAAACATTTTTGGGGGTGGTTAAGACCATCAAACTGAACAACTTTCAATATGGGACCAATATCGAAATCGCGAAAAAAAAAATCTGATGTTCCATCATCATCTTCCTCATATCAGCCGATAGAGGACCAACTGCTGGACATAGACCTCCCCCAAAATGGTGAGATTTGCCTTAATCGCCAAGATGCGATGCGTTTGCGATGTTGCATACTAAACTACAGATCTACTCGAGCTAAATGTATGGGACAAAAATATTTTTTTTTTCGCGATTTCGATGTTGGTCCCATAGTGAAAGTTGTTCAGTTTGATGGTCTCAACAACCCCCATAAAAGATTGAAATATTTATTTTTACTTTTGTAACATCCTGTATAGAAAAAAAAATCGTTTATTATTAAGGACTTGAAACGGTCTCAAAGCCCTGTAACATACCTACAGACAAAAAGCGTCATACATCATTATGACCACATGAAACCATCCATTATAAAAATGCCCATTGAATAAGAAAGGGGTAGTGTCTATGGGTTTTCTTAAAGAGGGTAGACAGTGTATTACACAGCGGTCGAACAGGCTAATTGAAAATAGGGAACACGGAATTGTTGGTTTTGGATTAAGCTTTCGTGGGGTGTCGTGAGTTCAAACTTTTGCTGTTGTTTATCGGTTCGTTTGAGTTTATTAGAAGAAGAAACCGATTTAAGACTGGCAATAAGTTTGCTATTTCATCTAGAAAGCTAAAAATCTGCATACCTATAGGAACGCGTGGTGGACTAATGCCCGCCCCTCACTGCGCAACTAGGACAAGTAAGTGACATTAATATATAAATATTGTAGCTTATTGGCTTCGATCGATTTACTTTGATCGAAGCTTATTGTTGTATAGTATCTGGGTGAAAACAGCAGTCAAAAACGAATTTGCACGTTTTTTCGGTAATGCAGTAATTTTGTGTTACTTGGATGTTAGGTTTTAGAATATATCTGACTACCCCCTTGGGGAATATAGTCGTGAGCATATGCTTATGCTTATGCTAAATACGTTATCCTTTGATAACCTAAGCATGAAAATTCGTGCTTTAATTCTCTTTTATTTGTATGTACTCCTACTGTTTTCATTTATATCTCAATCCAGTGACAAAAACTCCTTCCTAGATAAGACACGTGTGCCCATAGCCCATATGGTTCCGTACAATATTATTAATTGAGTTAGATCACAGATAAGATAGAGTCATTAAAGTGACATCGTTGGTAATTATACCAAATTTTATGAATTTTAAGGGTTTAAAACAATTAAGTTTGGGTAGCGAAGGAGTTAGATTAGAAAGTTAGCGAAGCGTTTAAAAACGTATTCTAGTTCAAAGCTGACAGACTTATTGGATAGTTGTTAAAAGTAGCCATACGTCAGACAAAAGGAAGTAATTGGCGTCCCAATAGCCGGGTCCACACCTGACGATCCATCGCGCTCCGATCGCGCGCGGCAGGAGAATTTGCAGGCGTTTGGATGTGCCGCGCGCGATCGGAGCGCGATGGATCGTCAGGTGTGGACCCGGCTATTGAAATCGTTCTTTCTGTATGGATTTTCAGTTTATCCGATAAACTGTCGAATGCCATCGATAAAGTGTGGTCTTGACAATTTCGCCCGCCGGCACGTTGTCTGATGTTTACGAAGGTTTAGGAACCACATCTGTGGTTAAACTGATTAAGAATTCTTTTACAGTTCAGTGGCGCATAACAATAATTATTAATGATTTCTAAATAATAAAAACCCACAATTAAAAATTGCTACCCCAACTACCTACAGAAGCCTAAAATCTATTTATACCTAGTATACTTTAATAGGTTTTAAACATTCCAGTTTTAAGAATATCGAAATAAACGTTAAGTAGTGGCTGTTTTTTTCTTCGAATTTTTTAATGTTTAGAGTCTAAACATTAAAAAATTCGAAGGAAAAAACAGCCACTATTATAAAAATAGTTTTAAGCTATTGTACTATATTGGAGTAGTACTTTTTTAGGGTTTTGTACCCAAAGGGTGAAAACGGGACCCTATTACTAAGCCTACGTTGTCCGTCCGTCCGTAGTAGTCTGTCCGTCTGTCTGTCCGTCCGTCTGTCCCACCTATTTAGGGCTCTAACTTTTGAACCGTAATAGCTAGATAGTTGAAATTTTCTCAGATTATGCGTTATTACGGCGTATTTGCTAAAAAATAATAAAAATGTCAAAAAGTTAAAAATTAAGGGGGGTTCTCAACAAGAAACTTGTTTTTATCGACGTTTTTCTTCACGCTCTATCGTAAAAATGGTAATACATACAAGCGTCAAACTTTGTGTGATTATAGAGCAAACTCTACAAAATAACAAAAATACTAAAAACCGGCCAAGTGTGAGTCGGTCTCGCGTTAAAGGACCCGGACAAAAAAGATTTTTTTCTAAGTTAATAATGTTGTGTTCTGTGGTGGTGTGGTACGGAACCCTCGGTGCGTGAGTAGTCCGACTCGCACCTGACCGGTTTTATTAATTTAGGCTTTCTTGATTGAGAAATCTTAAATATTGTGACGAGGGGCCACTGAAGATAGGTGCCTGCAGACAAAATGTCCATCGTCTGCGTAGCGCTGTGCAAATACAGACTCCTAGAAAAAACATGAAAACTCAAAGACTATTGTAATATACCCTCCCGGAGTACGGTCACTAAAATACAATGTTTATTTCTATAAATTCAATAGTTAATATGGGCACATTGAACCGTGTTAAACAGATGTACCTACGGACGCCGCCGTGCCGTGGGCGACCAATGAGCCGTGACGCTATTCGTTTTACATTGTCATCGTATTTACGAATAGTTTAGTGCAGAAATAATAGAAATTCCTATAGCTGGTCACCGTGTAAACGCAAAAACAAGAATAAACTAAATATTTATTTAATTCTTGCTAGTTTCTTTCCCACCATTCTAATCACCTCTTCTGAACCAAGGTGCATGGCTACGGAACCCTATTCTATGATTATTGAAAGTACGGCACTCTAACATGGGAGAGTCCGACACACTCTTGGTCGGTTTATTATTTTAAGTTTTCATGATTGAAAAATCTTAAATTATTGTGATGAAGGTACCCAATAAAAGGTAATTGGACTCTACCTAATTGGAAGTTTATCTCGATATTTTCAATTCTAAATAATATCACATATACAGCAGGGTGAAATTGGCATCCTTTTAAACTAAGAGTCTACCCATCAAACTGAACAACTTTTACTATGGGAGCAAACCGATCGGAGCAACTAAAAAATCAGCTGTTGCATACATTTGAGTCGAGTAGGCATTGCAGTTTAGTATGGAACATCTGATTTTTTTAGTTGGTCCGATCTGTTTGCATAAAAAATTGTTTGTATAAAAAATTTAAATAACACTGTATTAATTTAGTACCTGACTGTACATGGAACATGTAAATGTGACATTTTAATTAGAGGTCGTTTTGCTTTTAGGACTATTTGCTAACAGGTCATTTTGCTGAATAGGACGTTTCGCTATTAGGTCGATTTTATCTTGTGTCATTTTGATGTGTAGGACATTTTGCTTAAGTGTCCTTTCGATACGAAAGGAGTAAAAGTTGTTCTGTTTGATGTGTAGATTCTTAGTTTAAAAGGATGCTAATGATATCAATTTTACCCTATAGATAGCTTTTAATTTTAACCACTGCGTTTCGTTATGCGGTGAGAAACTTTAAAACACACAATCTTTTAAACAACGCTTAGCAAAATATACAATTACTAATAAAATATTGAATTACACAGCGTAACATTGTCTAGATTATAATTCGAGGAGTTGCTTGACATGGGACTTACAAACTTTTTGTATGGCAAGTTTAGAATACCCTATCGAAAGCTAGCGATACTCTGTCTATACATACCTTTTAAATTCTCCCTAGTTTTATTTAGATACGGATTTCTACTGTTTAATGTAATATTCATACTCTGTGAAGCATCCTCTTAAGAAAATACTTACCAAGTTTTCTAACCAACATCCGTTGTGTACCTACATAGTAAAAGTTTAGCGGAAACCACTAAAATGCCGATCTAATTTTAAATTAGTTATAAGTACTATCTTTAAGAAAATACCTTTTAGGTAGCATTTGTAAATAAAGCGTAGATAAGTTTCGTCCAAGGATGCATCCATATAATTTGTTATTTGACTACATACAATATATTTTATTTTTATCTTCTCAGTAACAAAAAGGGTTAGAAAATAACGCTAAACTCCCATTTTCGTTGAGTTTTTAGCTTGAATACTATTTTTAATTCCAAGATAAAACTTAAAAAGTAATGAAATGTTGATGACGTCACAACTCATTATTTAGTACAAATCTTCATACAATGCGCACGTTTTGACGTCGGATAAAGAGTAGCTGATTTGACTAGTTGTCAAGTTGCCTATTATCATCATCATATTTAATTAAAAGCCTCTTTGACGTCTAGCCAAATCGCTAGAACTCGAGCTTGTACTAAACATTCCGTTCTATCAATACACACTTTGGGCACACTCCAATACGTCCGTAAAGTCAAACTTAACCCGAAAGCTGCTGTTGACGTAACACATGCGTAGTGCGTTTATATTATAACCCCTTACTGCATTCAAATTAGCGTAGTCGAGGTACAAGCATCTGTTCGGGACGAGTACTGTTGGGTGGACAAGTTTTAGTTGGACCTCTAACAAATTATAGGTACCTACCTACAAACCTGCAAATATTTTATTGCGTAGGTTAATAAATTACTAACCAACTTTTTGAATTTTTTTTTCTTTTTACTCAAACTCGAAAAGATCAAGCCTATTTGGGTAAGTACAATATTATAATATCATTAATTCTTTCTTTTTCTTTTTTTCTTTGAATAACATTGGGTAAGTATAAATCTTTTCTGCTCATACTTTTGGTTTTGCATTTGTTACTTTGATTATTATATGATTTTATTATTTATGTCTAGTAAAATGTATGATACAGTTTTTGAGAGTTACGTGGTTATGATTTAATCTAGAATTAAACATTTAAGAAGAACCCGTTAAAATGTTTAATTCTAGATTAAAATATTACTGAAACCTAGTCCGTAATATTATAAGAACTGAAGTCTATTATCAGTACATAGTTCGGACACTACTAGAAATATTAATTATAAAATACAGGGTCCTTCTTAATACGCTGATACTTTTTTGAGGGGATGATCAGACCGTCAAACTGAAAAACTTTCTCTATGACACCACGTTCGATCGATCGAAATCAGCTCCTCTATATAAAACTGCAAACCTATTTGAACCTATAGGACAGCTGATTTTTTTTTCTCGAGATTTCGTTGTGAGTCCCATAGAGAAAGTTGTTCAGTTTGATGGTCTGATTATCTCCTTAAAAAAGTGTCAGTATTAAGAAAGACCCTGTATTACGGCTTTGATAATAATCCTGCGACATAATAATTATACAACGTGTTAATGAATTAACGCAAAACCTCATACACCCCAACTGATTTATAACAAAATAATTAGATTGCAACAATAATTGCATTATTTTGATACTTAAAATTTAAAGTTATTCGCATTTTAAGTTTTGAGGCAAAAATGATTTGTTATCATTTCAGCACTAAAAGAAAGCGCTAGCGTACTCATGGATACATTTTTATAATCTTGTTTTGGTAGTAAGTAGGGTGAGTGTGCACATGCGGTGGGTTGTCATCGGGTTCAGTAAATTTTAAATTTTGCAAAAAAAAAATTTAATATTTTGAAAAAAATTACCTATGTTGAAACCATGATAATTCGATTCTGTTCTCGATTCTAAACTTTCTAGTTTTGCGTTAATTCATTAACACGTTGTACATTGTATAATACACTTTAAGCATCGTCAATCTACGAATTCGTCAATATTATAATTATAAGACGAAGGAAACACTTTTCTACCCCACATTCCTTACCTCAAACTATACGCGCGGTGTATTTTGATCCCACTTAAGATATTCAACATTTGCATACAAAATTATCGTTTTGTGTGTCTGTCTGTGTCACTTAGTAACGTACGGTATTGGTTTGCGGTCTGCGCTACGCTACCGGTCTAAACGGTCGATTAATTTTACGGTAATACGACATTTTGTTTGATTTATGTTTTGTTTATTGGTTTTTAGAAGGTTTAGAGGGGTAGAGGAAGACATGGTAGATAGTTTGACACAAGTGAAGGAAAATATTCGAAGTCGTGTTACGTGGAGGCACAGTATTTTTTTTTTTTTTTTTATGTTCGATAGGTAAACATTTGACCCCAATCTCACCTGATGTTGAGTGATAAGAAAGATATCTATTACTAGATGCAGTACGGACACTCCCTTCCTCCCACCTACTTTTTACCTCACCCCCTCTGGTTACCTCGCACTGGTATTACCTAAGAAGAAGACTTAAGGTTCAATTTCTTTGGTTTCGCATGTGCTGACGTCATCTTCTCAATTAAAATTTTTTGTATGCAGTGTTCGGGCTGTGGTGGAGGTCTGGTGCACGAAGACAAAAATATATGTCGCCTCTTTAAAAAAAAATGTACTTATACTGGGGCCAACTTAATAATGCCGTCGGTTTTTTAAGGGGATGAATGGATCATCAAATTTAACAACTTTCTCTAGGGTACCAAAGTCGAAATCGCGGAAAAAAAATCTGCTCTTCCATACAAAACTCCAAACCAACTCGAGCCAAGTGTATGGGACACTTGGCTGGAGTTGGTTTGCAGTTTTGTATGAAAGAAAAGATTTTTTTCGCGATTTCGATGTTGGTGCCATAGAGAAAGTTGTTCAGTTTGATGGTCTATTCTGTAGGCCTCGCATGCCACCCCCGAGAAAACGATAAAAATCGAGATGTGCCTCCATCTTTATTATTTTACGTATGACAGAAACAACGCGCATGACGGTTTTCTCGTTACGCTTTGTCGTGGGTGGCATGCTAGCCGTGCAGATCATGATAATCCTCTAAAATCACCGCCAGCATATAAAAGGTACCTGTATAGGTATTTTAGGTATTACAAAATTCTAGTAAAGAAGCGACATTTTGTCTTTGTGCGCCAGACCTTCATGTGACCTCCTCGTGTTACAACACGACTTCGAATATTTTCCTTCATTTCCTTCCTTTTTCCAGATAATAAAAATACCTAATTTGCGGGGTTCAAGACAGATTAGAGTCATCCCCGGACTCGTTGGACTTCATTGTCTAGTGTTGTGAGTGGGCGCCACTTTAATATGGAATACACAATATACAAAACCATGCTCAGGAAAATTAGGTACGATAAATGACAAATAAAATAACCCAACATTGCTCTAGGCACTCCACTGAACAGAAATGGACCAATTCAAGTATTATCCAACTTTTCACATCCGACAGTTTCAACCCTACGCCTGCGGACAACCCCATTGACCATAATTACGACCACAAAATTCTAACCCACGTCCACTATTGTTACCTAACATGCATATATCATTATTTTAACAAAATAATTAGGTTGTACTTAATGCAAAAATGGTCAAGTTAAACCCTATTGTTGAGTTTATGAATAATTTAAGTTTATAATGATAGGCACGTGCGTGGTTTACATCTGTCTGTCTGTTTGTTCGATCTAAACGGTTATGTTTTAAGTGATAAACTAGGGAGATGACATTGTTGTTATGTTATGCCAATGATGAATTTATTGACCTTTCATTTGCATATTAAAATTTACGTGTTTAGAATTTTAATTTGTGGCACTTTCGTGGCGTTTTGATATGGTAACCTTGGATAAGTCAAGATTGACAGTCGAAGCTACGAAAGCGTAGAAAAAAATTGCAAACAGTACTGCCCTCTAAACCCTATTCATATACACGCACACAGACATAATTTGTATGACGCCTCACGCACACCAACCTGAGACAGTTGGCCCCTTTTGTTTTATACGGTAGAAACGCAAAGACTTCTATTATAACTGAGGTTCTAATAGAAGTCAGTTATAATTATAATAGAAGTCTTTGTAGAAACGTGATGCTCATTCTAGACATAATAATATGTTTTTTAGGGTTCCATACTGCCTCCGTGGTCTAATGGTTAAGAGCACTGGGCTCTCGACACGGAGGTCGTGGGTTCGAATCCCACGGGGGACACCTAGTGATATGTCACTTTGTGCGTTTTTCCTCAGTTGGTTAGGACATTGCAGGCTGAATCACCTGATTGTCTGAAAAGAAAAGTGATTCCGTGCTTCGGATGGCACGTTAAGCCGTTGGTCCCGGCTACTATCTCTAGTGGTAGTAGTCGTTACATTAAAACCACGTCAGAGGCCGAAAGGCGGTCTGGAAAAACTCTGACACCAGGGCTCTGCCCACACGATAAGAAGAAGGGTTCCGTACCCAAAGGGTGAAAACGGGACCCTATTACTAAGCCTACGTTGTTCGTCCGTCCGTCCGTCCGTCTGTCCGTCCGTCCGTCTGTCCTACCTATTTAGGGCTGTAACTCTTGAACCGTAACAGCTACATAGTTGAAATTTTCTCAGATTATGCGTCATTTCGGCGGATTTGTCAACAAATAATAAAAATTTCAAAAAGTTAAAAATTAAGGGGGGTTCTCAACAGAAAACTAGTTTTAAAAAAATAAACTCAGTTACCTACAGTCTTCAAATGGGTTTAGCAGTTTTCGTGTCGTCTCCGTGCATTATTAAGAAAGCACGTTTATGATACTTACCGCTAGTTACACTGATATAAAAACCAAATCTAGAGGCATGAAGCTTGAAAATATTAAGTGCGATATACAGGGCGTAACAAAACACCTTAGTAATACTGAAGGAGGTGCTTCAGACCATCAAACTGAACAACTTTCACTATGGAGCCAACATCGAGAAAAAATAAAAAATCTGCTGTCCCATACATTTGAGTAGAGCCGGTAGTGTAGTTTTGTATGACACAGCAGATTTTTATTTCGCGATTTCTTAGTTGGCTCCATAGTGAAAGTTGTTCAGTTTGATGGTCTGAAGCACCATTATTTTTTCTCGATGTTGGCTCCATAGTGAAAGTTGTTCAGTTTTACGGGTACTACTAGGGTGTTTTGTTACACCCTGTATTGTCTCTACCTATCTACATTCAATCTAGCTAGATGAAGGAGTTTCTTTTTTTATTCCCCCTCTATCCCATTCCGTATTGGCCTTTTGTTCCTTATAACAAATAACAAAATTAGCTGAAACTATTTTAAGGAGATTTTCAGACCATCAAATTGAACAACTTTCTTTATAGACCAATATTAAAATCGCGAAAAAAATCAGCTCGTCCATACAAAACTGCAAACCTACTCGAGCCAAATTTCGCGATTTCGATATTTGCTCCCATAGATAAAAAAAGAAAGAAATACCTACATTACAAAAAGAAATACATTCCGAATTAGGTCACCTGCTGAAAAGTGCATATGAAGCCGAGGATGTAACGCGTTCGCGCTCACCCAGAAAAAGCTTATTAACTCAGACGCCAAGAGTACAACGCTGAAAGATAGATGATTAAGATTGAAGTCAGAGAGACGAGATCTGGAGGAAAACACTTATTGTCTGACAAAGAGAATCTTTTACTGACCTTACAACAATGAAATCAAGCTGCAAAACAAAACAATCTTTTTCTATTTTCGTAACTATAAAAAACTTCCTTACAAAATAAATAGGGATCGTTTAAAGTAAATTACAAGTTAGATATAGATTAATAATAGTTCCATCACAGGGGTAGATCTGGTTCATGGTCCGGCGATCGCAGTCAGGGTTGTCCCTAAGCGATAATAATGTAGAGGTTACAGTACAGATAAGGAAGGGACAGATAGAGGCATAGATTTTTCTTAAGAATAAAAAGAACAATACCATATTTTTCTTTTTTTTGAGGTAGTGCATATTCTTAGGGTTGAACCACATCTGGCAGCACCGCATCGCCTTTATCTGTCGCTCCATCCTTTTCTGACACTCGGGAACGTCATTTGCTAGAGCAAATAAGATAGACGGAACGCAATCGCGCGCCCCGGTGCTGCGAAAAGAATGGATAGAAAAGGATGGAGCGACAGAAAAAGGCGAAGCGGTGCTGCCAGATGAGGTTCAACCCTTATCGTTGCAGCTCATGATAACAGCATCGCAAAATGTCAACCACTCATAAAACATCAACGAAAAGTTGGTATAATGCCAACTTCTCAAAATTACTACTTCTTATAATTACAACTTTTCATTCATGCATATGCCCGTACATACAGTTACTATTTATACAGTTGGATTACACGAATTATGTACACAGTGTGTATGTATTATGTATGTTAGTATTATTACACTTTAAGTTATTTTCATAAATTACATTAAATATCAACAATGATAGGTAATTACTTACCATTTTGAAAATAGCACATCGTTTTAGTACTTTGGACTAAAACTGGAATAAAGAAAAACTTATGGAATCACCTCGGTGTATGTACTTACGTGATCGTACGTTTTTCACGCGAATATTATTATAAAGATGGGCATAATGACGCTGAAACTTGACATAGCTATAGAAATTAATAGCCCTAATTGATATTGTGTACCTACTTACTTAAAACTTAATGAGGCCAATTTATATTTTTGGCCTACATCAAAAACCATCTTCTGGGCCTCAATCGCCCTAAGATTGAACGATACTACCAAAACAAAACCACAACCAAAAACGTTACGTTATGCACAATTCGTATCGCGCAAATTATATTAACGGTAACGATTTAGCTTTATTTCGGAAGATACGTTGGCGTAACGTTTGATGTCCGTTCGATCGAATTTTCTGTATTTTGCGATTTAACCGTTCAGAAAAAAATACCGCGATAGCTTTTTTACTTCAGCTAAACCAAATCTAAACCAAAACTAAACCAAAATCAAAACCAAACCAAAACCGTATAAAATTGCGCAACTGAGGCCTAATTATTGATCCACTTCCAACCACTAACTAACGCTTTGTTATTTTATTTCGCAAGCAAGAACATATCCTTGAACTTAAGAAACATCGGTTATTGATGTCTTATATTTTTGTCGATTGGACCATCCGCCACTTCGGACACATTAATCAATCTAAGTACAAAACTACAACCTTTTCAGCTCAGTTCAATCAATTTTCCACGCGTCTGTACCCAGCCCTTAAATGCCAAAAGAAAGACATATCGTTTCATGAATTATTTATCCTCAGCGGTTTGCGGGTAGAAATAAAAGAAAATATTCTCTTTTGGGTCTGTTCACTCTCCTTTTTATTACGGTCGTAATTGTTTATTGCGTCATAGTATGTGAGTTTATATAAATATTAAATTGAATATCATCTGAAGGTTTTCGGACAAGAAATAAAAAAAAATCTAATAATAATCCTGAATAATAATAAAACGTACTTTAGCTTATTTCTGTTTTCCTTTCATCAAAATCTTGACAACCCTAGGTTAAAAAAAAATAAACGTCCCCTACAATAATAATATAATAATCTCTTAAAACGACCTTGCCTACGACAATTTTGAGACACTCTAGGACAGTTATTAGACGGACGTTGTCATTCCCACGATTTTTGATTAAAAACCGACCGTCTTCGCCTTTGCTTCTTCATGCGAAACATAATAGTTTTAAATTAACTGTTATAGATATTGTCAGCTGTAATTATTGAGGAAAAAGAAAATTTTTTGATAATTATTATTGTTGAGAGAATCTGTAACATTACGTTTCTTATAATACAGGGTGTTACAAAAATACAAATAAACATTTTAGGGGGTGGTTAAGACCATCAAACTGAACAACTTTCACTATGGGACCAATATAATATAAAAAAAATCGGATGTTCCATCATCATGATCATCATATCAGTCGATAGACGTCCACTGCTGGACATAGACCTCCCCAAAATGGGGAGAGTTGCCATAATCGCCACGATGCGTTTGCGATGTTCCATACTAAACTACATCTAAATACAGCTAAATGTACGGGACAACATTTTTTTTTTCGCGATTTTGTTGTTGGTCCCATACTGAAAGTTGTTCAGTTTGATGGTCTCAACAACCATCATCAAAAGATTGAAATGTTTATTTTTACTTTTGTAACATCCTGTATACATTTTCTAGTATAGCGGCGTCGTCGTCTTTCTAAAAATTAATAACTTTGTATCTATAATACATAGCGTTGACATGCCATTTTAAGTAGTGATGCTCATAAAACACTGCAGAAGAAATCTTTATCCTGGAGTGCAATTCACTATGCGTCATATAGCTGTCAAAAACATCGACGAGCTCACAAATGTAACATCCTTCTTGCATCCTACAGATCATTGAAGTTTTGATATAACCATAGCGAATACCGAATTGTCAGGTCGCCGATGTGTCAACGACGAATTTAAAGTTGTGACGATGTTTGTGCTTAGTGAATTGCATTGCAGTAGTCGTTTCGTAATACATCAGGGAAGAAATGTCGTGCTCTATTTCTAAGCCTAATGTTAGGTATGTCAATCTAAACTATTATAAAACTGTAACAGAAGTGTGTCTGTACATTGAAGATATTTACAAAAAAATTATTTTGATATGGTTTTTAGATGTCCCTGATTCCAAATCACCAATTTTTGGATTTTTTGTCTGTCTGTTTGTTTGTTTGTTTGTTTGTTTGTTTATTTGTTTGGGTGTTTGTTTATTCGAGCATCACGCAAAAACTACTGAACCGATTTTGATAAAACTTTTTTTGTTTGATAGCTTATGATCTGACTTAAAATCTGGTATATAATTTATGCGGACGAAGTCGCGGGTAAAAGCTCGTAGTTTCTAAATTTTAACAAATAAAATAGCAGCTTGACCACGTCGTAAGCTAAGTAAACAACAATGAACTCTCGCGCACCCCATCCTCTATCAATTGGCATCCGATGCCAGGCATCGTGGAATGACGGTAATGACGTTATTCCGTGACGCTGGGGACGCGGCTGCGTGTGCGCAGCGTGCTAAGGGTTAATTTCGCTTGTTTGCGTTACATTGCTTGTTTTTTCAAAGATAAATTGTAGAAACTATTAGTTTGTTAATACCTCATCTTATTTCAGATGACGAAGTGCAAAAAAAATAATTCAAGCATAAAGTATTTAAAATAAATATACCAAATTCCGGTGCATTATGTTCATGTAAAGTAACTATAAAACTAATTATTTACCATAAAACCCCACAAAAGTTTTTATAAAATGTATAAATAACGCCCACAGGCTCATACATTTGTAATGATCCCAAGTAGACTTTTTATTGTGGAAACCATACAACAACGGCGCATAAGATTCATGACCGAACCGGGATTCTAACCCAGGACCCTGGTTTGGCAGTCTGGTGTAGTTACCATTACACCGAACAGGTCATCTTCGATAATAATTATAAGTAAGCAGATTTGAATTTTTCAAAATATTTTTTTATATTTTTATAAAAATTCTTATAATACAGGGTGAAATTGATATCATTAGCATCCTTTTAAACTCTTAAGTCTACCCATCAAACTGAACAACTTTCACTATGGGAGCAAACAAATTGGAGCAAAAAAAAAATACAACTGTTGCATACATTGTGTCGCGTAGACGTTGCAGTTTAGTATGGAACAGCTGAATTTTTTGTTGCTCCGATCGGTTTGCTCCCATATTACAAGTTGTTTATTTTGATGGGTAGACTCTTAGTTTAAAAGGATGCTAATGATTTCACCCTGTAGTAAGAAAGAGTACCTACTTACTAATAAAGTAATAATATTTCTTTAGAGTTTAAATGCAACGCCCACCATCCTATTCTACTGTTTTTATCGCTCTATCCTATTAATAAACTGTTATGTTTCTGTTATAAAATAAATTAATACAAAGTATCCCTTAATATTATAAATGTGAATGTAAGTTTGTTTGTTAGGCTTTCACGCGAAAACTACTTAACCGATCATCATTAAACTTTGTACACATATTCTTGGAGGTATTAGAAGTACCTTTAACATAGGATACTTGGGGTTTTCCAAACTCCACGCGTACGAAGTCGCGGGCAAAAGCTAGTACTTAATAAATGGCAGTCAATCTAGGACAGTCAATCTACCAGTCAATGGATACCGCCAAATGATGTTTTACGATAAAGTAACGTGCTTCCTCGTGGTACGGGGTCTTTAAGTACACTATTCATTATTTTGTATTTATTGGGTATATTGAGTGTTTATTATTATTTTATTGGGTGTCATGGTAGACGTAAAATTGTAGAGTTTTGTATGAAGTGTGTATACGAGGTGCGATGCGGGTGGCAGATGTAACAAACTGTTTTTTTCAACGGACTATGACCACTAAATTATATAATAATTATGGAAACCTATTTTAAAACATTGTAGAAAAATTCTTGCTATCAAATTTAGATGTCCGTTTGGTGTTGTAGCAAAACTGATCTTTAGATCTAATCAAGTCCTTATATTATTCAAATGCTTGAAATTTATTTCTGAAATTTTTTATTTTATTTCGTAGCCAAAACAAGCGTCAGAGTTTCGAAAGTGTCTAAAGTTATAACAAACAACCAACTTTTGGCTGTCCGGTTGCTAAACTTTTCGTTATCTAAAAGTTCGCGTAGCTAGGTGTTCCAAACAAAACGGAAATGATGAGAACATTATGTACAAACAATCACAACCAGATTTTTCACCGAAACACGCTACCCAATCCGTCGTGTCGCCCCACCAACGCAACGTCCTTTGTCGAGGTCCTTACCCATTCTGGGTGCCCCTAGGTCAGTTTATTGGATCGGTAGATTCTTCATGGTCCCTCCAAAAAATTGTCCGCAGTAATAAGCATTAGTTGCTCCCGGAGAAATGCTTTAGTTGTGTTTTCGAATAAAAAAAACTGCCATTTCCCTTTCGATGTGCTTAGAAAGAAACTACCAAATCGCAGCAAATGATATAAGTTTTCGAGATATACAGAGGATCCTTCATTTGCTAACACTTTTTTTAAGGGGATGATTAAACCATCAAACTGAACAACTTTCTCTATGGGACCAACATCGAAATCGCGCAAAAAAATCAAATTTGGCTCGGATAGGTTTGCAAGTTTAGTCCAAACTAATCTTCCATAAGAGCTGATTTTTTTTTCGCCATTTCGATGTTAGTGCTATACAGAAAGTTGTTCAGTTTGACGGTCTGATCATCATCCCCTTAAAAAAGTGTCAGAATATTAAGAAGGACCTCTGGACCCTATCTGTGTTGTTTGCATTTTAGGAGACACAGGTCAAAATATGGCTTGACTGCCCTCCCCAGGATGATCGCTGGTATCGAGCTAGACCCTGAAAGAGATATATTGTGGGGAGTTGGTCAGTCACATAAATACAATTGAGAGGATTGGATTCAATGAAGAGTGGACACGGAACCGCTAATATTAAAAAACGTAGGTAGTTCCTTAGATGGACCGTTCCATTCGCAAAACCGTAAGACTCAGTCACTCTGTAAAAATGGTTCTAATTTAAATAATAGAATCAGTTTACGAGTTAGGGTCAAAAACTGGTTTTTGCAAAAATATTCACAATAGAACAATAAATCGTAATAGAAATTAGATCTACTGAATCGTTTTACATGACAGTGAAATGCGCAAATTGTTTAAATTGTTAACACAATTGTTATTGTCACAGGAACTAACTGCCAAGGGTGGTATATTCCTGTCCCAGATAAGTCCGAAAGACGTGACATCGGGGATTACTATCTCTGAACTACACCACTAGTTTTTAGAGTTCCGCACATAAAGGGTGAAAATGGAACCCTATTACTAAGCCTACGTTGTCCGTCCGTCCGTCCGTCTGTCCTACCTATTTAGGGTTGTAACTTTTGAACCGTAATAGCTACCTACCTAGGTAGTTGAAATTTTCACTGAATGTGCGTTAATACGGTGGATTTGCTAACAAATAATAAAAATTTCAAAAAATTAATATTAAGGGGGATCCTCATACAAGATACTAGTTTTTATAAACGTTTTATAATAAATACAAGCGTCAAACTTGGTGCGATTATAGACCAAACTCTACACTACTTATAACAATAAATAATAAAAACCAGAAAAGTGTGAGTCGTTTTTTTTTGGTTTGATCATCGTCTCAAAAAACTGTCAGCATACGACCGGGACGTTATGTTGGACCCTGTACCTACACACTTTTCCTTATTCTGGTATCTCAAAGCACTCCTGTGAGGCTTCTCTATTTTTGCCTTCCAGCGGACAACACACTGCAAAAATAATATCAACACTGCAAACTATAGTATAAGAGATAAGTGTACTTTTTGCAACCATCAGCAGCAAGGCTGATTCAGTGTTTATGGGGTGTAGAGCATCTCTGTGATGGGGATGGACCAAGTCTGCCTGCATAACTCCAGTCGGTGTAGGAGTTACTGATGATCAAAGGTCAGTAAAAAATTAACGGTCAGCTGCATGGCTGATCGTATGATATTGTTGTAGTATGCACTGTTGCTATGTGAAAAGTACAAAAACTGTCAAGTTTTGTCAGTCGGTTTAGGAGATACAGCCTGTCAAAGTTCCGACCTTTGAACGGCTGTATCTCCTAAGCCGACTAATGAACCATGTCAGTTTTTGTACTGTTCACATAGCTACATTGCATACTACAACAATAACATACTATCAGCCTTGCAGCTGATCGTAAATTTTTTACAGACCTTTAATCATCAGTAACTCCTAAACCGACTGGAGCTATGCAATCCCCGTCACAGAAAAGCTCTACACCCCATAAACACTGAATCAGCTTTGCTGCTGATGGTTGCAAAAAGTACACTTATCTCTCGGAATACTAGAACAAACACTAGAAGAATCTCCACCCCTATAAAAAAAGTTGTAATTTTGTCCAATTTAGATAACGCAAACGGTATAGCACACGACACCATGTGGGATCTTTTTAATGACATTTGGACATTTTTACTGTCAATAATGACAAGCACGCGTCCCTTGATGCGCTTTTAAACGCTTGCGCATGTATCTTTGTAATTGTATAATTATTTCATTTTGTTTTTGAATTGTTTGTGGCATATGGTGTGGTGACTAATTCTTTGTGTGGTTGGTAGGTAGTTGTTGCAAAGTTTCTGTCCACCCCGGAAAGGAAACTTGGATATGAGTTTATGTGGTAATTTAAGAACCAGAGTCACTTAAAATAGTCATAAACACAAATTGGTCTAATATCGATCGATGGATCCACAAAGTTGCTCAATAACCCGAGCAAAAGAAGAATGGCAAATTTGGAACCAGCCATATTTTACGAAAACTAAGGCCATTCAGGGCGGCGGATATAATTATTATAAACAGAAAAAATTAAGGCATTTTTTTAAAAACCTTTTACATCTCCAGAAGTCCGTATTCAAAAGTAGAAATTACTAGTAAAGTAGACAAATCCTCCAAAAAACAGTAGCAAAACGCAACCACGACAGCTATTTTCGTCTAATATTATCACTGAGGTATTTTTTGGTCGTTACGGAACGTATTTGGCTTGGTTGAACTGATAGTGTGTGATTTCGGTTTCTTCCATATCATAATAATGTACGGTTATCGTGAATTTTCATTAAAATAAAAACAATGAATGCGTAGAAGATTGAGTGGACTATCTAATAAGAAAGATTATGAGTTTCACACACTTAATACAAAAGGTATCATAAGGAGAAATACCATTCTTCCAACTTCTACAGGTTAAAACTAATTAACTTTTTTGTTAGTTTTGCTTCACTCTACACGTATTAATAAGTTTCATTCATGTATGGGACCTCTAAGTTTGGATCTCAAATTACATGGCAGTCCGCCAAACTTCTTTTACGAAACTACAAAAAATAGCTACCCAAAAAGGGAGAAAGTCTTTTCAATACAAATTAATCATTTATATTTACACTCGTAACCAAAGCGACCACTATCGTTCAATCGCTGCAATAACATAAAATTATTATCGCAAAACGCAATATTTGCAACGCGTGCTAGATTCAAAAGATAAAAACATAAATGCATTGTCAAAAGTTCAGACTTTCGGTTCAAACTGCATTCGAAAATGTACTCTATTTCGTAAACTTTAGTTATTAAATTGAAAATTGTTAAATATAGTAAAATATTTTTGTACCTACATAACAATTTTGGCACAGCTGTGAACAAATAAAAATTAACTTTTATCTTAAATTTCATCTTGCGTAAAAAGGAATAGTGTGTAATTGTTACTGACTTTTTGATTATTTCCTGGTTTTGATTTTGCGGAAGTTTGAAAGTAATAATGATTAAAATTATGTGACTGCACGTTTGTGATAAACTTATAATGATGTAAGTATTAAATCAGGAATGCAAATGGTAAAACTACCTCTAATAATCGTAATCGTACCAAAAAAAATAATTTGTTAAATAATTATTCTTGATTCCACCATCCAGAGCGTTGCTTATTGCAAATATTGCAATACGTATGGCGTATTTTATCCATAATTCCTGACCCACACTAACATGACTGTAAATGCTTATAATTTTAAGTATCGACCTAATTTATGTATTCAATTATGCTTTGTAGACCTACCTAATACAAATAACTCGGATCTGTTTGATCCCAGGCCCGGCATTTTAATGCTCCGTCCTTTAATTCGATGAGGTAAGATTTTGTGTTACCAGGGTTGACTTTTTCCTTCACGCCAGTAAATGTACCACGCTGTGCCACGGCCACCCAAGTTTTTTATAAGTTATTTTTAGCCTAACCTAAAGCTAACTTAGCTACAAAATGGATTTGTTGATTAATCTTATAAGATAGGGTCGAGTGTTGTCAGCCACCGGTCTATTTCTTTTGACAGATTATGTAAAACGGGCCGTAGGTAGTGCCGACTCTTAAGGTGGACTTCCGATGCTAGCGGCCGACGCGTCTGACGCGCGCGGCTCGCGGCCGACGGCCGATGCGACAGTACTAGTTACTATGAAAACGTATGGCGCCGCTTCCGATGCCAGCGACTGACGCGCGCGTCAGACGCGCGCGGCCGATGTCTATCGCATCGGCCGCGGCCGCGCGCGGCTATGCTCTGACGTCACGCAGAACAAGAATGTTTGCCAGAAATATTACCGAGTTTTTACCGAAAATTTGCTTAATTTTTTACTATTTTATTTGTATTTTATTATCTGCAAGGTCGCTTCAACACCATCTATCGTGCCACTTGAAACAACTTTTTCTTTTTTTAATGTCTTTCGGAAAATTCCTCTTGCCTTCATAATTATTAGTTAGACAGCGATCCATATACAGGTTAAAAAGCCAAGGGGACGCAACGCATCCCTGTGTAATTAAATTACTCCTAAAAATGTATTTTATAAAAAATCTGGTAAAAAATAGCATTCAAAAATTCTCTAAACCTATCAATCAGTCAAATATTCTTTATTAAAATATATATTGGTTTTTTTGTTTTTATTTTTATGTTTTTGTGTAAACACCAAAACATAAAAACATACCCAAAATTTCCGGGAAAATACCCCGAAGTGATAACACTGTGTACAATAGGCACGCGTCAGTCGCTGACCTCGGAAGTGAGGTCTGTCGTCGGCCGCGCGCGTCTGACGCGAGGTTCTGTCACATATGACAGAACCTGGCGTCAGACGCGCGCGTTAGTCGCATCGGCCGCTGGCATCGGAAGTCCACCTTTGGTTAACTGTGATTCCCCCAACAGCACAAATGTCTACAAGATGTCTAATAGATATCTACAAAATATCTAAGTGTCTACAAAATATCTAATAGATATCTAGTAGATATTCTGTGCTGTGTGGGTCTGATTGTATAATATTATACTTCTTGTACATTTTATATTAGCGGTGCCGTCTAGTCGATGGCAGCTCTAATTATGAATCCTCCAGTGTGGTTTTAGTTACGTAGTAAATTGATATTTCTATGGGTTTTAATGCCACTTAAGTTATAGTTAGGGATCTTTACGTTAATTGTTAGCCGTGAACACTCAACTTGGCTTCTAATTCAAGGAAATCTCATTAGGAGGTAAGAAGGATAATGTAGTTATTGTTACTTATCAAGTATCATATTTCGTGAATGTTAAATCAACAAGTTACAGTCACCATAGAAATAGAGGAACAGATAGATGCTATACTATTTTTACCTATAAGTCAAAAACTGACAATGATAGAAGTTTCTGAAACTCTTTCATTTAAAAACATTTTTACAAGGTTACCTTGACATGTTTATATCTATATCTACAGGGTGTACAAAACACCTTAGTAATATTTAATGGGGTGGTTTAGAATTAGAACATCAAACTGAACAACTTCTAATATGGAGATAACATAAAAAACGTGCTGTCCCTTACATTCCAGTCAAGTAGGTACCTACTACAGATGCAGTTTTGTATGAAACAGCTGATATTTTTATTCTTCATGAAAGAACTATTTACATTCCTAACCTAACCTAACCTAACTCAAAAGATAGTAATGATAGAAGCTGTGTCTCAAACTACATATTTTAGCATAGTCTAAAAAAACAAGGTCTTCTATTCCCAGAGTGACAGAAGCCTACGTCACAAAAAAATGGCCGCTAAACATGGTAAAAGGATGGTAAAAGGGCCTGATGACGTAGATTAGTCACGTGGTCAGTCACGTGATCGGAAGAGAATACCAGGCGCAGTATATTATTGTCATAGAAATATTAATTATGATTATTGTACCATGTATTTTAGTAAATATTTTGCATGATCCTAGACATTTCTATCTACTTATAATATCGCTACGAAGCTATAATAAATCACCACATTTGTACTTTTTTTACAGAAACTGTGTTGTTCTTACCCACATTACCTACCTCATCATCATCATCATTGTCATGTCCATTTCCCATCTACCTACTTACCATTAAATAATAACGGATTGATTTATGATTATGAATAACATTTTGTCGGATAGTGGAAGCGAAACCGTTAACTTCAACCCTTCAATCAATCACCAATTTATAATTTATTGACGATAACAGGTGAAGTTGATGAAAACATTGATTCGTTCCATAATATAATTATAATTAAACATAAGAAAGGAATATATCAAAACGGATGCATTTCTATCGGAATCGTTGCCTAAAAACTAAGAAAAAATTAAGTAAGTTACAGTAATAGATACTCTTTCTTATACTGTGCTAACCTACGTGCTAACGGCTGCAGCCGTTTTGTTATACAGGGTGAAATTGATATCATTGGCATCCTTTTAAACTAAGGGTCTACCCATCAAACTGAACAACTTTTACTGTGAGAGCAAACCGATCGGAGCAAAAAAAAATCAGCTGTTGCATACATTTGAGTTGAGTAGGCATTGCAGTTCAGTATGGGACAGCAGATTTTTTAGTTGCTCCGATCGGTTTGCTTCCATAGTAAAAGTTGTTCAGTTTGATGGGTAGACTCTTAGTTTAAAAGGATGCTAATGATATCAATTTCACCCTGTATATTCTTTTACTATGTTTACTACATAAGTGGGTACGTAGAGGAAAGATAGCACTTAAAATAAATTAAATATAATTTTTGTGATGGATGAACCATTGAAAACGATGATTTTTTAAACAATCCTTATTTTCAGGGGAGATTCAGACCATCAAACTGAATCACTCCTGAGAAATTTGAAAGTGTTTACAAAATCATCTAAGTACGCACGGCGACAGATCAACCTACCCATAGTTCGACCTTATGTCCATGAACATAGAGTTCAACTATGGGTAGGTTGATCTGTCGCCGTGTGTACATCATTAATTTTATTATTATGTTGATTCCAATCTTAGAGTAAATAAGTATTCCAAGCAATAATTTATCGGGGAATATAGTCGTGAGCATAAATAAGCCTATGCCTAATAAAATGTTTATTTTGCATATTAACACAACGAGCGTTTTTCTTTTGGTTTTCTAATGGATCGATAGATGGCGTTACGGTCTGTGCGAATAAACGTCAAAATTTCAAAATGTGTTTCTTTAAAATGATATAGAGGGAGAAGATGATCAAAAAGATGCCAACGCATCTTTTGATTGAATATTTCAATATTTACGAATAATTTTAATCGAAAATATGAAACTGTTTACGTCTGGTACATGGTTGAATGGGCTTGATCCCTTGGCCTTTAAAAAAAAGTCAGGCTCAGTCTTGACATGATTTTGGCATGATCTCGCCTACGACTCTATGAAGCGATGAGTATGTCATCTGTCGAGTTTTTTGGGAACTAAATTTAAAAAAGAAAGGAACAACGCTCGTTCATTCAATTTATGTTCTTAAAGATACAATTAAAACAAAAAAAATAAAAAAAATGTATTTGTAGATAGATCTTAGATAGTCGATAGATGGTTGGATTAAATTACAGAACCAACTATTCAATTGAAAAAATTACATTCAGTTTTTTCACAATTTTAGAGTAACCTTCACACCAGTCAGTGTGCAGCGCATCAGTCGTTGCAAAATTATGATTTTTACTCAAATTGTTAACATTGTTAGCAAAACTACACCATTATGACGTAAAAAAACCCGCAAGTGTTAAAACATCCCCTATGTTGTAACAAATGAAATACACTTGAAAATAATTATGTACTAGATAGCATAGGGGCGGCAGATGCGTTCATTACGATTATTATGTTTGTACACTTTTTCTATTATGTCCCATTGTAACTAAATAGCTTGGTCATCGTGTGTGATTCGTTGTTTTTAGAGGTCCGTACTCAAAGGGTAAAAACGGGACCCTATTACTAAGCCTACGTTGTCCGTCCGTCCGTCCGTCTGTCGGAACTATTTAGGGCTGTAACTTTTGAACCGAAAGACCTAGTTGAAATTTTCACAGAATGTGCGTTGTTACGGCGGATTTGCTAACAAATAATAAAAGTGTCAAAAAGTTAAAAATTAAGGGGGGTTCTCAACAAGAAACTAGTTTTTATCAACGTTTTTACTTCACGCTCTATCGTAACAACGGTAATACGTACAAGCGTCAAACTTGGTGTCATTATAGAACAAACTCTACAGAATAACAACAAATACTAAAAACCGGCCAAGTGTGAGTCGGTCTCATGCAAGTTGGTGTGGTACGGAACCCTCGGTGCGCGAGTAGCCCGACTCGCACTTGGCCGCTTTTTTATTATTGTATGACGTTATGATATCGATTTTGTATTCGTTATTTATTTGAAAAGTAGCAAAAACTCGTTGACCGGTGACGGGAGCCGTGTTGCTCTGAGTCGTGATGGTCTACCTAGTTGGCGAGTAACCCTGCCTGTCGTGCAGGAGGCGATGGTTACAACCCCTTCTAGGTCGACTTGTACCAATGAGTTTATCGGAATGTATGTACACACGGCCACACATCAAGTTACCCAAAACCAAAATAAGCTGGCCGCGCGACGTTATACATTACTATGCCGACGCGCGGCCAGCTTATTTTGGTTTTGGGTAGCTTGATGTGTCACCGTGTGTACGATCTGTAACACCGCTGTCTTTCCGGTGAAAGAAAACTCACTCGCACTCACTCTTGTCAATGCGAGCCCGTTTGTATGAAGAGTCCAGGGTGTGCCTCTAACGAATAAAGGTGAGAGGGAGGGGGCGATATTGTACTCTTATACAGGGTCTTTAAGGGCATGATCAGACCATCAAACTGAACAACTTTCTCTATGGCACCAAAATAGATATCGCGAAAAAAAACCAAACTGCAAACCTACTCGAGCCAAATGTATGGGATTTCGATGTTGGTCCCATAGAGAAAGTTTGTTCAGTTTGACGGTCTGATGATCCACTTAAAAAAGTGTCAGCATATTAAGAAGGACCCTATAGATAAATAAATAAAATAAAATAAATATCTTGGACAATGTCACACAAATTATCTAGTCACATTTAAAGTACCAGAACCAGATACTTTTGAGAAATACTGAATTTGTTCAGGTGAGGATACTTGACATTGAACTTAATGTTATGGTATAAATTTAAAGGTCACGTGCTGATAAATAATGTTAGTTTACTGATAAAATTGTCTAGAGATAAGAAGCACGAGAACTTTAAGTATACTTAACTTTACGTTTTTAAGTTTTTGTCTACAGGGTGAAATTGATATCCATCCTTGTTCCATACAAAACTGCAATCCTACTCGACCCAAATGCATGGGACAGCTGATATGGGACAGTTTGATGGTCTGGACCTCATCCTCTTAATAAACTTCCAGCATTATTAAGTTGTATACCCTGTATACCGCATTCAAGTTTACACCATAATTGTTTTAACTATTTTGGCTCCATAGTAAAAGTTGTTTTAGTTTTCATCCTGTATAATAAAACGCAACTAATAAAATTAAAGTTTCTTTTGCTGTTTTTGTGGTTCAAATGGCACCTATTTATTTACGACTAGAAGTAGGTATATGAAAGAAGTATTACTCTCAAATAGTTTATTGATTTATCTCAAGAATAATAATAATCATAAAATATTGTTATTTAAAATTAAATATTCTAAACTTAAGTTTTTTTAAGTGATATTTTTTAATTTGAATCTAGTTGTTAACAACTAGATTAAAATTAGAAAATAACAATAAAATTCACACTATAAAACGACTTTTCTAATTTATTTCGTTCTTTTAATTTAACCAAAAAAAAAGAAGAATTTCGACTGCTTAACGAATTCAGAAAATGCATTTGATATAAAATTCAAACATGGAACATTAATTTTCATTGACAGGTCGTTTCCACTTGAACAGATGTCGCTATAAGCGATAAAAAAAATAGAAGTTTGTAAAGATTGAAACTTATTTCTAAGGCTAAGGTTCCGTAACTTATCTATTGAGCTATTTCTGTTCTAACTATAATTTTTAATCTTGACTATTATAAAACTGTAAATTTGAAAAAAGAATTTAGTTTGTTTGTTTGTTTGTTTGTTTGGGTGTTTGTTTGTTCGAGTATCACGCATAAACTACTGAACCGATTTTGATGAAACTTTTTTTGTTTGGTAGCGTAACATCTGACTTAAAATCTGGTATATAAGTTATGCGGACGAAGTCGCGGGTAAAAGCTCGTTTAATATAAAATTCAAACATGGAACATTAATTTTCATTCAGAGGTCGTTTCCACTTGAACAGATGTCGCTATAAACGATAAAAAAATAGAAGTGTGTAAAGATTGAAACTTATTTCTGTGGCTAAGGTTCCGTAACTTATTGAGCTCTTTCTGTTCTAACTATAATTTTTAATTTAACACGTTGTCATTTTTTAAATAGTTCTAAAAGTTCGGTTTATTTTCATATTTATGTTGCATTTAATTTAGTATAATCTGCACTAATTTCAAATAATAAAACAGCTCCAAAACTAATTTGCTTCATATAGTAGGTGTAAGTACACATAAACAAAAGAACTAAACAAAAAACATGAACTTTTTAATTATTATCAACACTGCACAAAATTATAAAAATATACAGGGTGAAATTGATATCATTGGCATCCTTTTAAACTAAGAGTCTAACTATCCAACTGAACAACTTTTACTATGGGAGCAAAAAAAAAATCAGCTGATGCATACATTTGAGTCGAGTAGGCATTGCAGTTTAGTATGGGACAGCTGATTTTTTAGTTGCTCCGATCGGTTTGCTCCCATAGTAAAAGTTGTTCAGTTTGATGGGTAGACTCTTAGTTTAAAAGGATGCTAATGATATCAATTTCACCCTGTATATCATGACAAAGTGTCCCCAGAAAATATTAATCAAAAATTACCTATTAAAAATACGGTATATAATTTTCAGTTTTGGTTTTTTTCCACTTATTCAAGGAACCTTAAAACACCTGTCAAATGTCAACAACAAGATTTGCTATCCACTAAGCTTTTATTTCCTCTGCCTAAGAACTATTTTCTGTTGACTAAACTGCATTAACATTACAGTCTCTACACCGTAGCGTAGAGTGTTAACACATAGATCTAACGATTGCGATCAAATGTTAGAAAAAGTTTTAATTTACTGGTTTCAATACAGTAGGCCTACTATGAGTTTACACTGTAGTAAACTACAGTTTTTGTTTTGAAATTCGTACAGCGCTACCAGTGGTTACGTTAAGAACTAATTCTGTGACATAGAGGAAGGAAGTATAGAGTGAATATCGTGCTTCATGACGTTGTCCCATTAAACTGCGGCGATATAGTACTCTGGCATTTAGTCGCTCTCTCACTGCGGCTGCGGTCACATAAAGCAGTTACATTGAAAACAATTTAATCTGCATAAAAAATGCCGTGGTATGTACTGAGATACTGCACAAACAATTCAAGAAATGTAAGCTAATGTATAGGAATAACTTTTCATAGGTAAGCAAGATGAATTAATTATTAAAAAGAATTTTTAATATTATTTTAAACAATATTTTTTCCCGGCCTCAAAAATAGAAGCAAATGATAAATAAGGACAAACCTATACGCGAAAAAGAGAAGACAATAGATATTTCCAATTTACCAGTCATATAAATTACAGTGAAGGACAAACCTATAGGCGAAAAAGAGAAGACAATAGTACCTATGCAAGAAGCTAGAATATTTTTTGTCTTTCTCGCGCGTATAGTTTTTACTATCTTTTTATCGCTCTCTCTCCCTCTGCAATCTTCTTGCACACGCCCCCTCCTCGTTTGTCTGACCGGCTGCCGCACATAGCGCGAACGCCAAGCGCTAAAGCGCTACTTTGCATTTCTAACCCCTCTTATAATGTTCTGTGGTAAAAACTCATGGTAGACTGCGCTAGTGCCTCTGGTGAAGACCGACCTTAAGATGCATGTTGGGACGATTGTCCAAAATGGAACGTTTAATGATCAATTTGTTTCACCGTTATTATCGATTCCGATCTATGTTTATTTGAAACGCTAAAAGTTTATCTAAATAACAATCTTCTTTTTTTGAACTTCATTATAAAATAATCAAGATATTTTATGTCTTAAATAGTCAATTCATTGCTCTTTAAATTGACAGTTCAATTAATGTCATTGAAGTGTCAATTTATCTAGATAAATTCAATTCAGTTCAATTTGTTGATCCTATAACTAGCGTTCACTAAATTCGTTTCAGTGTCACGTTGCAGGTTTTGCCGCGAGCAAATGTCTTTCGCGTGGTGTTCGTGCGGTTCGCGTTTCAGGGTTTCAGCCTGCCACGAGGCTCCGCAGTCCTTCTCAGCTGTGTTCTTACTCAAAAACAAACCTCGAGATTGGTTAGATACTCTCACAAACCACTTGACACTGGCGGAAATACAGTGCTAACGCACAAGCATATAGCCAAAGACATATATATTACTAGCGTAAGGACATGGCCTATGAGCTTGACTATTGTCCCCAGTTCGTTGGCTCTAAAATGCAAGGAAAAATGTCAATTTAGAGCACTACAAATATATGACACGATATAGTTCGTATACGAGTTATGACAGATGGCGCAAATTTTTGTTTCTATGAAGAAGGTTTTTGTAAAATATTCTGACGGGCCTATCCTTACGCTAGTAATATATAAATCTATGCATATAGCCTTCTTTCAGGAAATGTTGATAGTCAATGGTGCATCTTTCTGATGAATAAATATCTTTTTATTTTATTTACTTATTAAAGTATAAATTTAAAAAAAATACGTTTCATTTTCAGCTTAGGTTTCAGCAAAAGGATGCTGATGAGCATCCTTTTAAACCAAGAGTCTACCCGTCAAATTCATCAAACTGAACTGAAGTGCGATTTTTGAAAATCATACGAGCGACTTGGCAGTAGAAATATGCATAATCTCCATAGTAATTTTGACATTTTCTACTGCCAAGTCGTTCGTATGATTTTCAAAAATCGCACTTCTGGAGGTCTCTGGTTCCTGCACGGCTAGCATGCCAGCCACGACAAAGCGTTTAAACGAGTAAAACGTCATGCGCGCTCTTTCTGGCATACGTAAAATAATAAAGATGGAGGCGCATCTCGATTTTTATCGTTTTCTCGGGGGTGGCATGCGAGGCCTACTGAGTCACAGTACTACTACTTGTCATCATGATCATCATCAAAAATGCAAAATGGTTATAGCATATTACTAGGGATGCAACGATTCGACCATTACGATTACGATTACGATATTAATCGTTATTTATTACGATAACCGATGCATTACGATTATTTAATCAAATTTAGTACAGATTACCCTCAGAATGAGTTCTCATAGTGTTTCTTTGCATCCCAATGAAAGTTAAATCATAAAAAAAACTTATTTTATTTATTTTATTTTACTTCAAAAAATTCCAAGATTTTGTAACTTATCTACTAATTTGAGATCGAAACCAAAGGTTCACTTGGTCAGGATTCTGATTCTTGAATGCGTAAAGGCCAATTTGCATTGAAAAACACAATATGGAACATGATTCTGTATAATCTCGTTAATCAAGCGATATCTCTTCCGATTTACGTGGGAGATTAATCTTTTAAAATGTGGATGAGATATCGCGAGAACGAGAATGTATTTTCATACCGAAAATCAAATCATAGACCTCAGAAGAATTGAAAAAAAAGAGAGTCAAATCTGACCAAAAAATGTCAGATTTAGCTCAAAATGAGCTAAAATGGCAGCCAGAGAACCGATTTTTTAAAAGTTGTTTTTCGGCTCGGGAATCTAGTATTCAGGTCTGGTATTTGTCAACAAGTGCAATCCGATGGACTTTTTCACTTCGATTTAATAATCGTACGATTCTTACTACGGTGCAGTGCATCGTTATTAATCGTGATTATTACGATTACAGATGCAAAACAATGCACCGCTTCGTAATCCTTGCATCCCTACATATTACGATATTTGATCTAAGCATATTACCTATGTCGTATATTACTGTTGAGAAAATAAATAAATATTATTATTAAAACGATAAGAGCAAAATAAAAAATTGCATTGCCTTCTCGACTCGAATGGTATGCAACAGCCGATTTTTTTTTGCTCCGATGATTTTGCTTCCATAACAACTTTTAACACGTTCCTGGACAGTGACCGGCTATATCAGTGAGATAACAATAAAAATTCTATTGTGTCTCGTTCACCGCTCCGGAACGTGTTAAGTTGTTAAGTTTTATGGATATCTTAGTTTAAAAGTATGCTAATGATATCAATTTCACCCTGTATACTTGGCCAGGCGAAAAGTCAGAATATAGAAAAACATAGGTATAGTAAAAATTTAATAAAGATCCTGGTGCAAACCTTTTTACTTTCGAAATCTAAACTGTCAAATGCAATAATAATATTTTATGTTGCATAAAAACGACCAGCTGTGCCACGTGCCAAGATCCGCTCCAATTTCTATTGTAATTTTCTACAAAAGCAGCCGCCCGCGCAATTTTTTTCCAACTGCTAAGTTCAAACATTGATTCCTTAAGAACTTTTGATATTGCATACAAAGTTTTACACTTTAATGCGAAGATTATCGTGCGATTTTAGATGTAACATGCTTGGGAATAAGAAGTGAAATAGTTTCGGTCAATAGCAAAATTAATTTTGTGATGAATCAAAACGTATGACCGTAAGATTTGGTCTGACATGTAGTAGGTTTAACATACAATTATACAAAAGAAGCATTTGTCGTCAGATGTCGCTTGATTTAGTGAAGGTTTTGAAAAATAGAACTACACATAAAAATATTGTAAAGGTGACAAAAGGAAGAAAAATATTTCAAATCCGATTGCGAATCGTTTTTAATTTGTCTTTTAGTAGGACTATACCTACATCAGTTTTCTGTAGGCTTATTTTACACGTTTCTCTTACCATGATCATGATGATTTGTCGACTGCTTACCTACTTGCAAAAGTAGTTAGGCACCTACCTATTCTATTCAATTCATTTATTGCTTTCATGTAACAGTATTAAAGGTCTTATAATGTGATTTGATTAGGTATGAGTACATGAACCATGTAGATTAGGGCATTGCAAATTGGAGGCATGCAAGTTAATACAACAATATCAACAATGAACATAAAACAAAATAATTATACAGAAAATATTGAAATTATAAAATTTAGTATTTTAAAATAGAAAATAAAAAAATGAATATTAATTACATCGCATTAAATTTCAGACTAGCATGAATATCAACAATGAACATAAAACAAATAATTATACAGAAAACAATTAAAATTTTAAAATTTTGTGTAAATTTAAAATAGAAAATAAAAAATGAAAATTAACGACATCACATTAAATTTCAGACTAGCACGCTATATCTATGGAATGGCCAAAGTCCTTTTTCATTCCATACCTACCTATTATAAAAGTTTGATTGTAGTGTATAGGTATTATAGAAGTTTGAACTTGTGACAGAATTTATGGACCAACTAGATACTATACCTACAACTTGGAAAATCGATAGGTACCTACCAAAATATGTTCGCAGCTTGTGTATAAACAAACATAATTTTGTCATCGTCTCGATATTTTTTTATCGCTCGCCTCAGCTCTACAAAGAGCCAAATATGTCCACAAGCACGTGCCGCACCTGGTACTTAGTGATGGGAGTAGTTCGTCGCTGACGATGCAAACTGCCCTATATCATTTTTTGAAAATGTTCAGGATAGCACAAAAACCATTTTTCTTCCCCGATTGTTAAATGAATTAGGATATAACTTTAAAATTATAAGTTAAATAAAAAAAAAACTACATATAAACGTATTCTCAAGACATGAAGCTATAATAATGTATCAAAATAGAACATGAAAATTTGAGATTTTCAGTGAAAATTGCCAATGTTTTGAGATTGGCCTTTTTGCAACGCCCTATTATAAACTTTCAGGAAAAGTTGTTTTAGTTACGCCCGTCTGTAATGTAGGAATCGTAACAGAAAATACATGATTAAAGTAAAAAAAGACATAAAATTAGTGTTTAATCAGGAATGAGTTTTTATTTTTTCATTTCGGAAAACAATTTAAAGTGAAAAATTGACATTTATTCGTATTTGGCCTACTAGAATCTCACTCATGAGGTAGGATCTTATAAAAATCTTTATACAGGGTGAAATTGATATCGTTAGCATCATTTGTCGATGTTTTTGATCGTCTTATCTATGATCGTGACTAGTAATTTGAATTTCAAATATTATGGATTTTTAAACATGTTGTGCTATTTCGAATCAAATTAAAGATTGAAAAATTTACTCTCGGGCGGGACTTGAACCCGCACCCTTCCAAACCGGAGAAGTTATCCAATTTCGCTACCGAGTCCACTAGCTAGAGAACGAAATTTTCAATCTGTTGCATCTTGAGGGGACGCAAGACGAAATTGGATAACGCACTTCCCCGGTTTGGAAGGGTGCGGATTCAAGTCCCGCCCGAGACTTAATTTTTCAATCTTTAATTTGATTAGTAATTTGAATTATAATATCAAGCTTAAAGTAAATTTAAGTATAGACAAGTTATACTTATAACTTTGTTAGGTACCTAAGATTAATTTATTTCATATCCAGGATGACAACTTCTCACATTGTTGAGCAAAAACCACACAAAAAGATAATAATTATGTAAATGTTATTCTAAGAGTATAAATTTTTCTGGTAAACAGTTAGGTAAGAAGTGATCATTTTTTTCAAAAATATTTTTTTATAGCCTAAACGACTAATAACACTGACATTTTTAGGTCGATTCAATATCGATATAATAAAACTATCGACAACAAAGCATCCCTAAACTATTTCTAACAACCATTCAACCGCATTTCGTCTCGCGAATTCCTTCCACAAAACTCCTTCAAGATATATATTTTATTCCATTTCAAACAAAAAGGGACCGACGGCAGCTGAATTCATTTTTTTGTCCCATATATGCCATTTTATAGTATTCACTTAAAACCTTTTATTCGTGCAATTCTGAACCGTATTTATAAGATCATAAACTCCTTTTGTGTTTGTTGAGTGAGGTCGTAAAGTTTTTCTTTAAATCCCATTGCGCACGCTTTTAATTCATTCAAAATTAGTACTCAAATTACTTGACTTTATTCTTAAGAATTTAAAGGTCATGTTACGGAAGGGTTCTAGCACAAAACGGGGAATTAAAAATAGTGTAAATGACCGTCTCTGTTTAAAAAAATATTTTCTATAGAGTTCGTAGGAAGTTTACTAGCAATTTGACAGCTAATTCCGTTGATTAATTAGTGGTGTCAATAGACGAATAATAACCCTTTGCACGAAAGAAATGTAAGTGTGCCATATGTGGCACGATTAATTAAATCGAATTCTTTTTTAAACGGTCGCAGGACACCTCTCCTTATTAGGACTAATTATTATAAGGATCCTTAGTGGGAAGTACGATGTGCGTAGTGTTTATATTATCCGTCAATAAATGCTACAGTTTTTGTAAACATTTTAAATTGCTTAAGTACAATTCGCTTGTAGGTTACTTACTAGAAAAATAGAGATATTCGATTCACTAAAAATCTGCCATGCTAATCATGACTGCAGTAAATATTTTTTTGGCGTTGTTGAGTTGTATGTTTCTCCAATCCTTGTGACTAGCTCTACTATTAAACTTTGATTCTTTTTGTAATATTCGGAAGAGGCAGAAATGGAAAGTAAGAGTGCAGTAAATAATGGTCAACCCTTTTATAGAGCTCGTCATAATAATTCCGAAAATATATGTAGCTCAATTTTGCCAAAATATACTTACTGCAGTCATTACCCGTGTGCACACGGGGTCCAGACCCGCTTTGTTTAATGTAAAATAAAACTGTTACTGTTTCTGTGTACCTACTAATATAGTTTTTAAGAAATACTAACATAAATATGGATGTACTTACCTATCTGAAATAAATGATTTGATTTGATTAAAAGCACGGCAGAAATACTACCTGTAGTATGTGGCAAGTCACAATTGTGATAGTTTGAGACTGAAATGACGTTTAGATTTGTAGTAGAAATTACTAGTTATCGAAATAATTTCTCATTACTTTTACAATATGACTACTTAAACCTGGGTAAAATACATGAGCATAAAACACAAATTATACCCCCAACGCAACGATGTCACAAAAAGCTTAAAAATGCATTCATACTCCACGCAAGAATAAGCACAAACGTTGACATTTTATTCTAATTCGATTTGTGTTTGCTCACTGGTGCCCAGTCATGGATGGAACGGATCGGATACGAGTGACAGATACGTCACGCTCTCCGCTACCGTTGACAACCGGTGACAGTCTGCATACGCCCTTAGCGTGTTCCATTTCATTCTTTGAATGATATTCTAGTAAAGTCAGATTTTCAAAATGTGCGGAAATACATTCTGCCGTGATACGGTAAAAGTTCGCTAAGTTTTATGAAGTGTCATAGCATGGCATCATGGGATTGCAGCATTGTCAATTTCATATTTGAAATATTTGGAATTCAGGATGTAATGACGTGAAGGGGCAAATTGACCACAGCGAGATACCACCTGGACTGAATTTGATAGGCTTTTGCCAGAATCATACGACATGTATGCACTCTTAATTCCCGCAAGTCTCACGAGTGGATGCTCTTGGACCAAGTTCCATACACTTGCCCATTGTCCTTTTGTTTTATAAAGTTTATTTATTTCATCATAATTTTCGAATGTACTTACGTACGGCGACACATCAAGCTATACAAAAACGACCGACGTTATACATGCTCGTCCTACGCGCGGCCAGCTTATTTTGGTTTATTATAGCTTGATGTGTCGCTGTGTGTACTTACTGTACTGTATACTATACATGGCATTCTTTACATAGTAACATACTATTAGCATTTTCTGACATACATTTTACTATATTGAGTGATTAAACCATTTTGTCCAAGTAGTCTTTTCAGGTAATTGGTTTTTCTGATAGGTACACGCGATAACTTTTTGCACACAAAAACAAATGAAACCGTCCTCTTTACAATCCTCATACACTGTACAGGGTGCAAGGAAAAGTATCATTAACCTTTAAACCACATACTCTACCCATCAAACAACTTTTACTATGGGAGTAATCCTGTTAGAACAAAAATAAAATCAGTTGTTTCATTTGTACGTTTGAGTCGAGTAGGCATTGCAATTTAGTATGTTTGCTTGTTCCCATAGTAAAAGTTGTTCAGTTTGATGGGTACTACCTATATGTGGTTTAAAGGTTAATTATACTTTTCCTTGTCCTGTATACAGGTTGTAAGTTAAGACAGTTGCACTTCTTTTAAGGTACTCATGATACAGAACCTACACATTTTTTTTACTAATTTCCTATATGTTCCTCGAGGAAAGTTGTTCAGTATCATAAGTAAAATCACCCTTTAGAGTAAACTTTTTACAACTTTTTACCTTTTTTACGTTTTGTTTCTGTTTTTTACACTTAATACATCCTGTATATCTCAATTCCAATTGAAAGCAAATCACGAAGTTACTTATCTACAGACAAACAGACAATGATATCAAGAATCCTTTAAGTTACAAAAGGATAAATGAAAAGGAAATGAGATCTTATCTCCAAGATATCAATGCCGCTACTCGGATGTTACTTTCCTTTGATACAACATTATCGGTTGCTATCCAATTGGAATAAATTGTGATGAAATTTATGGGTTGAATGAATGGGGAATACGACTGACGATTTTATCCTCTAGAAGCGCCTGTAGGTACTTGCGAGCAATTTACTCCATTATCTATCGTAAACGCAAGTCTGTTTAAACGCTCATCACTAGAGATCGGATATTCGGATGCATATTTACCTAAACTTCGTTTTTAGCTATAAAATTATGGAAGCGGCTTCTTAAAGTTATTATTTTTAAATAATTGTCGGGATGCCATGAAAATGCGGGAATGGATTACTAATCGGATGCATAGTATGGAAGCAACTTTTTAAAATTATTTCATTTAAAAGAGAAAAAATATTTGGTAAAATAAATCCCGGGATGTTAGGAAGTCCGGGAATGCATATGCTATTCGGATGCATAGTATGAAAGCGCCTTAAAATTTTACAAAAAACATTATTTTTCTTTACAAAAGTGCACTCCATAATAGCCAACACCTCAACTTTCGGTAAATATGCATCCGATTATCCGATCTCTACTCATCACGCAATAACCACTGAACGGATTTGGATGAAATTTGGCACACAGATGATCTGATATGATCTGGATTGTCACATAGGACACTTTTTTAAAGTCTACGCAGTCGGAGTCGCGGGCAAAAGCTAGTTTAATAAAATAAAAAAGATTGTTCATTAGTTCATCACTCTCACCCTAATCCGTGAGATTTTTATTTCGTTTATTCCCTGTCGTTCCATTATAAAAGTCCTGTCGCGGAACCAGTAAGCTTTTTTCCCGGTACTTCAGCGGAACTATGGGAAAATCAATTTATTTTTATTCCCAATTTGTAACGCCGTTACATACATAAGTATATAAAACAATTATAAATCCTGTCTTTTTGTTTTAGCATCACGAAAAACTACGAAACCGATTTTGAAAGAAAATTCGTCTCGTTGCCTAATCTGTTTCGTCTAACACCATAATAAGGTTCTTCCAGTAACATCATCAACGCCACGCAGACAAAGTCGCGGGCTGAAGCTAGTTTACACGCAAATAATATTTTTGATGATTTTTTTACCGTACGTATGGTGTAATTTCTGTTATTAATCTGTGACATTTCGCACGTGCGTAGTAATTATTGGCACGTCTATTCAATGTGTTTACTATGGCTTCGACAAAAGTCACACTTTGCTTATACTTACTTAATTTATAAGTTTACGATTGGTTTGTACTTGAATTGGGTTTATTACATCTACATGTTCACATGATTGTCAGGATGCAACGATTCGGCCATTACGATTACGATTACGATTTTAATCGTTATTTATTACGATAAACCGATGCATTACGATTATTTAAACAAATTTAGTTGAGATTATCCTCAAAATGAGTTCTCACATTGTTTCTTTGTATTCCAATGAAAGTTAAATCATAAAAAGATCTTTAAAAATTTCCATAATTTTGTAACTTTTTCTACTAATTTGAGATCGAAGTCAAGATTCACTAGGTCACGATTCTGATTTTTGGATGCGTAGATGCCAATTTGCTTTGAAAAACACAATATGGAACATGATTCTGAATCTTTTAAAATGTGGATGAGATACCGCGAGGACGAGAATGTATTTAATACTTCAAACCGAAAATTAAATCATAGACCTCAGTAGAATTTAAAAAAATAAATAAATTGAGAGTCAAGTCTGACCACAAAAAAGTCAGATTTAAGCTCAAAATGAGCTAAAATGGCAGCGAGGACTCCGAACTTGTTTTTCGGCTCTGGAATTAGGTCTAGCATTTGTCAACAAGTTCAATCCTATTAACGTTTTTAATTCGATCTAATAATCGTACGATTCTTACTACGGTGCATTGCATCGTTATTAATCGTGATTATTACGAATACAGATGCAAAACGATGCACCGCTTCGTAATCGTTGCATAAATACCCGTTCATCTTTGGTGATCAAAAATTATTTCCACAACTTTCAGGAAACTTGGTGATTGTAGGATTTCCATATTTCCACAGAAGTATTTAACACCAGCTCGTACCTTAAATTAAATTAAATTAAATTAAATTAAATCATTTATTTCTCAGATAACTTAGATCCATTCTAGTGTTAGTAACAATGATCTTACAAACTATGTTAGTTATAATAATCTATCCGACAAAGATGTGGGCAGCTACAAGATGGCATGCAAGCGTACCCAACGTTGCAGCATTGGGGAGTCCCATCTGTCTCCCAACGCGCGCAGGATGGTGTTAGGGCTGCAGCGCATACGGCCCAGCAGAGACGCACACCGCTTTCGCATTATTGCGTGGAACCCATCAGTGTGCGCCTCCGCAAACATATTAGAAGCACTACAAAACCTGGGCAGCCCCATCAGCACCCTGAACGCGTTGTTATACTGCACGCGCAGAGCGTTGTATGTCCTCCGCGTGTAGCCAACCCACAGACCGCACGTGTAAAATGACTGGCAGTAAGCTTTAAAAAGTGTAACCTTAGGCTCGCACCGATTTGATCTACATAAAATCGTCAAAATCAGCATTTCGTATTCCCCTGTTTCCTCCTCCAAAACTAAACCGATTTTAATAATTCTTTCAAGAATAATATGAGAAAGACTTTGGCTTTTTGCTTTTTTTGTTTTACATTCGTCAAGTTTGTTTGCTGGATGTCTGAAATTGGGGGGGGGGGGGGGGGGTTTTAGGGTCAAAAAGCAAAACAAAGGGACATAGCACACACGGAGGTCGTGGGTTCGATTCCCACGGGGGACACCTAGTGATAAGTAACTTTGTGCGTTTTCCCCAGTTGGTTAGGACATTGCAGGCTGAATCACCTGATTGTCTGAAAAGAATAATGATTCCGTGCTTCGGATGGCACGTTAAGCCGTTGGTCCCGGCTACTATCTCTGGTGGTAGTAGCCGTTACATAAAAACCACGTCAGAGGCCGTAAGGCGGTCTGAAAAAACTCTTTAACCTGGTGTTATTATCCAGGGAGGAAACAGGGGAATAAGTTTGTATGGAAAAAACGGTACCCACCTGTCCTCTTTTAATCATTCGTTTTAGTAGATGGCAGGAAAATTATCACGTTTCTTTTGTTTTTTCTAAATGCGCTTGCACTTGGCTTTAGCTCTCCTGATTGAGATCTCCGGTAATAAAATAACGGTGAAACCCTAAAATTAAAAGATTGCAATGTCACTCCAGTTCCGTACAATATTATTGGTTTCCGTACAATTTATCGACGATTGTCCTCGGTGACATCGGTGCCGACAGGTGAACCCGGGCGGGCCTTATGTATGCCCAAGAGGGCCGTGATATTATCACGCATTTACTTTCTAACATTTTTATAATGAACGAGCCCGCCACATCGTCCGCATAAAATATCTACGTTCTGACTTAAAATCTGGTATCAAACAAAAAAAGTTTCTTCAAAATCGGTTCAGTAGGTAGTTTTTGCGTGATGCTCGAACAAACAAACACACAAACAAACAAACAAACAGACAGACAAAAAATAAAAAAATTTGTGATTTGGAATCAGGGACATCTAAAAACTATTCAATTCAAAATTCAACATTTTTTTTATTCAAAATAATATCATATAGATAGCTTTTGACGTCATTTTTTGACTCTACCACCGCGTCGGAAGGTGTTCCGTTGAGAGAAGATGCGGCCAGAAACTCTACAACACACATCTTTTAAACAAAACAAAATGTACAAAGTACAATTAAAATACAATATTGCATTACATAGTGTAAAATTGTCAAGAGTCCTATATTGTACTTAATCTTTTTTTGTAAATATCTTCAATGTACACAATGTACAGACACACTTCTGTTACAGTTTTATAATAGTTTAGATAAGGAAGTAATTTTAAAATACACAATGTTAAACGTAACATCAATCATGAGATCTAAATTGATGCGCATTTTATGAACAAATCGATATGAACGTCGTAAAAATACAGAATTTGATGTAATGTTACTGAAAGCATCCGATCGTGTAAAACGCAGTAGAGTCGTTTATTGCTGGTAGCTTTTAGTTTTTGTTTTTTAGCGTAGGTAGGTAGTAGGTATACAGGGTGTTAGGGTAAACAGTTGCATTACTTTTAGGGGTGATTGTACCCATGATACTGAACAACTTTCCCTAAGAAACCTATAGGAAATTCGAAAAAAAAACTTTTCATAAAAATGTTCGATCTGCTGATTGCATTTAGTATATACTAGAGTAAGCCCGCGACTTCGTCCGCACAAATTATTTTAAGATTTTAAGTCAGATTATAAGCTATCAAATAAAAAAAGTTTCATCGAAATCGGTTCAGTACTTTTTACGTGATGCTCGTTCAAACAAACAAACACACAAACAAACAAACAGACAGACAAAAAATCCAAAAATTTGTGATTTGGAATCAGGGACACCTAAAAACCATATATCGTAATCTTTTTTTTGTAAATATCTTCAATGTACAGACACACTTCTGTTACAGTTTTAATAGTTTAGATGGAAAATCAAAAAAAAATTGCCAATATCCTATAGGTTACTTAGGGAAAGTTGATCAATATCATGGGATTAATGCAACTGTTTACCCTAACACCCTGTATACTGCTAGTCATCGTAAGTAACTACGGCATACCATATTGTAATCAGACTACTAGGATTGACAATAATAAATAGAGAATCGCAATCGAAATTAACGATTATAATTAAAAGAATATTGGATTTGTACATTATATTCTATTCTATTTTTGTTTAATGGCGTTTCCTTGGTGGATTTTGCTAATATCTAGTTTAAAAACCGGCCAAGTACGAGTCGGGACTCGGGCAATTAGTGTTCCGTACTACCAGTTGTTTAACATGGGTCATTGAGGAAACCACTATAAATTGACACTTACTTAGTATGTGGTCACATAGTAACTGAAGATCATTTTACACTGGTCGTACTGGTGTTAGTTTTTTGGGTATAGAAAAAAAACTATCCAAGTTAGAGCCTCCCTGATAATTTTCCCGCCATCTACACTTTATTTCTGATGTTCATGATTTTTTTCAGATCTTATACGGCTATATTTTTTGAAATAGAGGTGGGTACAGCAATTTCTCGCACTGGTGTTAGTTTTTTGGGTATAGAAAAAAAACTATCCAAGTTAGAGCCACCCTAATAATTTTCCCGCCATCTACACGTTATTTCTGATGTTCATGATTTTTTTCAGATCTTATACGGCTATATTTTTTTTAAATAGAGGTGGGGACAGCAATTTCTCGCACTGGTGTTAGTTTTTTGGGTATAGAAAAAAAACTATCCAAGTTAGAGCCACCCTGATAATTTTCCCGCCATCTACACGTTACTTTTGATGTTCATGATTTTTTTCAGATATTATACGACTATATTTTTTGAAATAGAGGTGGGGACAGCAATTTCTCGGATTGAATTGAAAATTTTGTTAAACAAAGTTTTTATTAAAAATTTGTAAAGTATATTTTTAGACTCGTATTTTTATAAGCTGATTCAATTGATACCCCACACCACAGGGCAGAATTTTTTTTTTTTATTTACCCTTTCTTACTACCGAAATTGCCCCCCAATATAAAAATTTAGCTTTTTTTACTTAATTTATGACATTGGACCACCAATTGCTTTATCTGTACCGAGTTTCAACTTCCTATGTCTTAAGGTCTCTGAGAAAAATGCCTGTGACAGACGGACGGACAGACACCGAGCTGATTCCATAAGTGTTCCGTTTTTCCAATTTTGTTACGGAACACTAAAAAGAGCAATTAGTGCTTGACGTTGTACGGTTATGGATATGGCGATCTGTTTTTATACAAAAACACACTCGAAACCGCCATAAAATGGCGGAGCCGCGTGGCTACCTAAATCGCGAGCCGAACGACAGACGTCCACTCGAGAGCCACGCGACACCTTTGTACATATAAAAGAGTTTCCTTATATTAGAAAGCTATCATTGATCTCAATCCAAAGACCTGGAATTAATAGGTTCCAATCCAAAAAAAAATCTAGTCCTTTGGGGCTAATTTATCCAAAATTACAATAATAACTATTATTGCTGACTACAATTTAAAAAAAAAATCTAATATCAGTCAACTAAATTACACAACAAATTACATTAGCCGTCAATTTCCACCGTTAAAATAAAACAGGGGGTTAAATATGTTAATTTGTGTCAATCAGTGCATTTGCATGTAGGTGCATGTGTCAAAAACTAACACTCCCACAGAGTGGCCCTTTTCTGACACCTGGCAGTGTCACGGAATGGTACGGACGGATATGGTCTGATATGCTTTATGAAATAACTTCATACATATACTGACCATCTTTTGGGGTGGCTTTGCTATAACTACCATTTATCGTTTCAACCATGCAATGAGCGTTTTTCTTTTGGTTTTCTAGTGGATCGATAGATGGCGTTACGGTCTATGCGAATAAAGGTCAAAATATCAAAAAGTGTTTCTTTAAAATAATAAAGAGGTAGAAGATGATCAAAAAGATGCCAACGCATCTTTTGATTGAATATTTCATTATTTACGAATCATTTTAATCGAAAATGTAAACTGTTTACGTCTGACATGTTTGTATGGGCTCGATCCTTTGGCCTTTAAAAAAAAGTCAGAGACAGTCTTGGCATGATTTTGACAGGATCTCGCCTACGTCTCTATGGAGCAATAAGCATGCCATCTGTCGAGTTGTTTAGGAATTAAAATTAAATAAGAAAAGAAAAACGCTCATTGTAGTAATGCTTGGTTGTAGCAAATTAAAAATTTTCATAAAGGAATGAAATTGAATGATTGAAGTTGTTAAGTAGTGTAAGTGGTCGCTTGTCGCCCACATAAACATAGTTTAAGAAACTATATACCTTATTCACCCTGTATGACCACCTCATACAGAAATGGAGTACTCTATTCTAAGTCGAAACCTCACGGATAAAATTATTAACAATTTTATAAGAACTGACAATTATTTTGACTCTTCGATACGAGACCAAAGAATTGCTAAACCTGCCGATGGGGCTTAAGAGTTCTCGGGTAGAGACCGCGTACCGGAAGGCGCAGCGTGGGTAGGCAGTGAGTCCTAAGGTGGACCAACGACCTGATGAAGGCGGTGGGAACCCGTTGAATGAGGGCAGCGCAGGACCGGTCGTTGTGACGATCCTTTGAGGGAGGCATATATGTCCACCAGTGGATTTCTATCGGCTGATATAATGATAATGATTCGATGCGAACATGTCATGCCATGAAACCTGTAATTCCGTTTGAATTTTCTTATAACAACTACGTAATAATAATGCATTAGTCTCACTGTCAAACGCTAAAACCCACAAATTGCTATCAAAACTAGTTCTAAAAATTAAAAACTCGATATAAACTGTGAAACCAACGGATAGTGAGGGGGTCCTATTCACAAATAAATCAACTTTACTTTGACCTGTGACCCCCATCGGTTTGGGGGGTGCCAGAACTGGTCCCACGACGTTAACGACTCTACGATGACACTTTAATTTTGGGCATTTCGATCGCTAGTCATTTTGAACATGATGCGGACACTTGATTTTACGACGGTCAAGAATTTATTCGAGTGCTAATAATCAACGTCATTGTTTGTAAAGCACTAAAATCCGCATTACTTCCGCTGACCACTGTATACTAACAATAAAACCGGTCAAGTGCGAGTCGGGCTACTCGCGCACCGACGGTTCCGTACCACACCACCACAGAACACAACATTATTAACGTAGAAAAAAACTTTTTTTGTCCGGGACCTTTAGCGCGAGACCGACTCACACTTGGCCGGTTTTTAGTATTTGTTGTTATTCTGTAAAGTAGACCGTTTTTACTATAGAGCGTGAAGAAAAAACGTTGATAAAAACGAGTTCTTGTTGAAAACCCCCCTTAATTTTTAACTTTCTGCCATTTTTATTATTTGTTAACAAATCCGCCGCAATAACGCATAATCTGAGAAAATTTCAACTATCTAGCTATTACGGTTCAAAAGTTACAGCCCTAAATAGGTAGGACAGACGGACGGACGGACGGACAGACGGACAGACGGACAGACGGACAGACGGACAGACGGACAGACGGACGGACGGACGGACGGACGGACGGACGGACGGACGGACGGACAACGTAGGCTTAGTAATAGGGTCCCGTTTTCACCCTTTGGGTACGGAACCCTAAAAATTTGTTCAAAATTAAATCATAAGTACAGAATATAGGGCATTTTTTGGTCGTCATCACTACTTACATATTATTGTAAATGACGACCCGGTTGCTGTAAATTTTGGGATGACTCTAATCTGTCTTGGAACCGCAAAGAATTTAGTCAAAGAAGGTAGGAGGAGTAGGAAAAAACAAAGACCCAACTGTCTATTGCAAGCGGGAGATGGAAATAAGGAAAGCATGGCTACTTTAGTAAGCCATAACTCCAGATATAATTTATTGCAGAGTTCTTCGAAACCTACCGCAAAAACGATGACAGTTTCAGTTTTCTCTTTAGTTTTTGTAATTGGTAAGTTTTTGGTATTTTTGCGTTATGTTATGATCTTCAACTCTAGTTTGCTTCCTGTAATAATTAGGATGACAAAAACATTTGTACGCACGGTCTTCTTCTTCTTATCGTGTGGGCAGAGCCCTGGTGTCAGAGTTTTTTCAGACCGCCTTACGGCCGTGGTTTTTATGTAACGACTACTACCACCAGAGATAGTAGCCGGGACCAACGGCTTAACGTGCCATCCGAAGCACGGAATCATTTTCCTTTTCAGACAATCAGGTGATTCAGCCTGCAATGTCCTAACCAACTGGGGGAAAACGCACAAAGTGAGATATCACTAGGTGTCCCCCGTGGGAATCGAACCCACGACCTCCGTGTCGAGAGCCAATGCTCTTAACCATTAGACCACCGAGGCAGTTACGAGCAGAACGCACGGTAATTAGGTATAATGTACGTATAATAAATAGGTAATTATACCAAATTATTCAGAATATAGGTACCTACGCATTTTAATAACTGCACCTAAACAGCCCAGTACGACAGGTAGTGAGTATGTCGCCACTTTTGATGGACAGTGTTTAAGAACGCAGTCGAAGTGAACCTTTAAAAATTATAACAATACGAATATAAAACTAAATAGGAACTTTCTTAAGTGCAAATACTGTGTGACCCTTGAACCAGAAAGCAAAATATTTTCTAACCATTACAAATAACGCATACATTATAAATTAAAACAAGTTTTTTGCTAATTTCCCACTTCATTTAGCTTCATTGTCAAACCATTCTTTAAACTAACATGGGTAGTAAAGGTGCGTACATTTCAACCAGGTTACTTTACCCATAGTAACATAAACTAGAACCTAAGTGGTAGTCAGTTCCCATACCAACGATGTATTGTTGACGAAAATAAATCAACATTTACATGTAAAAAAAAAAACTAGTTTCATGGACTGATGAAAAAAATAAGAAGGGCGATGGGCCCATTGTTGTACTTCTTACCGGGTTTTACTTTTCGCACACGGAAGTCCTGTATGAATTAAAAATAAGCTGCATTTCATGGCAACAATACTATGACAATGGCAACACTGACAATAGGGTGGTTCGAACGAGAGCAAGTTATTGTCTGCGCGCAGCTGATCTTGAAGATTGCGTATTCTTTTTTTGAAATGCAGTTTTGAGAGACAAGTAACGGTATTTTAATTTTCCGAGCTGCCAGTTTTCTTTTTGGTTAAATTTTTAGAAGAATTATGTTTTGTACTCCCTTTCAAATGAGGGGCAAGCATCTGCCTTGTCAAAAGTCTTATAGAATTTTGGAATCCTCACTTTTTGAAGACTAAAGTTTGTAATGTCTCGTCCTACCCCTTGTTTGCATACGCTTGTGTCCTTTTAAAAATAATAATCAGGAAATGAAACTATCTAGATATAACATGTTAAAAATGAACTCAAAACCTATAATACATGCTGCATGTTTACATGTTTGTGCCGTTGTTGTATGGTTTCCATAATAAACAGCCTATTAATAGTGCTTTCTTGGGATCATTACAATGTATGTGCCTGTGAGCGTTATTTATTATTATTATTATTATAATATAAACTTTACAGACACCAAAAGGAAAATAATTGCGAATTTTCATGCATAATAAAAATATTTCGTAGCTGCGTGGTTTCAGGTTTTGAAGTTACATCGTTTTGGCAGGTTCATCATCATCATCATCAGCCTGAATATACGTCCTACTCCGTGTCGTCCACACAGGCCTACCCTCAGGGAGGGTGTATGGACGTTACGTTAGTCCACCACGCGTGCCCAATGCGTATTGGTAGACTCAAACGCATCAGAATTAATGACAAGCTAAATGTAACTTTTAATTGTAATCTTGTGTCTTTGTTTGTGAACTAATATTATGTGTAAGAAGAAAATAAAGATTTATTTATTATTATCTTCTTACAATTACCGCGATGCAATTCATTAACCGCAAACATATACAGGGTGTAACAAAACACTCTAGTAATACTTAAGGGGGTGCTTCAGACCATCAAACTGAACAACTTTCACTATGGAGCCAACATCGAGGAAAAATAAAAAAAAACACCTGTCCCATACAAAAGTGCAGTACCTACCGATTCGACTAAAATGTATGGGACAGCAGATTTTTTTTATTTTTTCTCGATGTTGGCTCCATAGTGAAAGTTGTTCAGTTTGATGGTCTGAAGCACCCCCTTAAGTATTAGGTACTAGGCTAGGGTGTATTGTTACACCCTGTACTTAGTCACAATAGTCACATCGGCGAGCTAACTTTTCGGCATTCGCAATGGTTAATGTCATGTGTCAAACTCGTATAAAAACTTCGACGATCTGAAGGATGCAAGAAGGATGTTACATTTGTGAGCTCGTCGATGTTTTTGACAGCGACGTGACGCTTAGTGAAATTGTACTCCTGCTTTTCAAAGAGTTAAAAAACCAAACTTAGTTTTATCAAATTAACAATTTATTCAGGACATAACGGTCTTAAGTCCTTAATACGGTAAATTAAAACTATAGTTGACATTTTAAAAGGTTAGCACGTGCCACATAAACACATCTGCCAACGGCTTATAATAATTGCTAGTTAAAGGCTGCCTAGGACATTTATAATATGCACTAGGAATTGTCTTAATAATGGCGCGTGCTCTAACCGTTTGCGTCTATTTTTATGATGACAGGTGATCTATTTTTTAAGGTAACACAAAGGAACTCGTATGGCATGCATGCTGGTAAAGACTGGAACGTACTAACTGAAACTATTTAACTACTATTTAACTCTAGATCTAGAAAACCCTTTTATTTTATATTGTAAATCCTTCGGTCACATTATAAGATGAAATACAAACTTATCCAGATGATTTTGCCTGGGAAATTTGTGGGGAGAACAAATGCCTGGTAGAAGGACTTCCTCCTGACTCAAGAACCTGGATGATATCCAGAATGGTTCGATTTGAACCCCCGAGTTTAGAGTGTTCCGGATGGTAGTCAGAGACCTAATTGAGATAGCAAAATAATATGTATATCTAATGGAAGATGGCACCATTTAAAGCCATTTATTAGCCAGAGTATTTTGAGCATTTCAAAATGCAGTTAATTTTGAAGAAACGGTTACAAACTTATTTTTATTACTTTATGTTCATTTTCTATAACAAAACAACCCACATTCCTGAAAATATCATAACTATACCTACATGATATTTTCAAGAATGTAATCTCTACTCATACCATTCTGGCTCTTTCTTCTTCTTCTTAGGGTTCCTCTCCATTACTGGAGGTAGGTCTGCATATCCCTGTCTCATCATCATCTAAATCTCAGCCGATGGACGTCCACTGCTGGACATAGGCCTCCCCCAAGGATCGCCATAACGACCGGTCCTGTGCTGCCCTCATATCCCCTGTCTATCTCTCAATAATTCTAGGTCGTAAAATTAGATTTTTTTTTTTATTATTTCTGGGCTCTGAATGATAATCGTAGGTATTTCTCAAATATTTTCGCAACTAGGATTGCAGACAAACACGCAGTCAATACGCAGAAAACATTTCTAAACCTTTCTCGCCAAATGATATTTCGGCAAAGCAACGACACGTTGCGATTGATAATTTTTTTACGAATGAAACTGATGTCAATAGAGTATTCATTAATTAATTCAACATAGATTAGGATCTTGATGGAATTAGTCACAAATTATTTTATTTTTTGAAGCAATAACGGTTTGTACTATATTATACTAAACCAATTACCACAGATTATGCATAGATTCAGAATCAAATAACGAATTATCGTATCAATATGAATGCCAACAATCACTTTAAACTTCACCATTTTAACTCTACCGTTACCTTTCTGAACTTTACAACGTATTTCTAAAGAGTTAAAGTATAAAATAGTAAAGAGAAGTAGGCTAAAGGGATATAAATACTATCTGACTATCTTTTTATTTAAGTTTATTGCAAGGGCGTTCTCTGAGATCAAAGGACAATAGATAAAAGATTTTCGCTCCAAATAGATAACTGTCAAATTAATTCTGTTTTTATAAAAAATGGATGCATCACCCCTCTAAAACGTGCAATAGCATTTTTTTAAATTCTTTCTTCCGTAAATAAAAAACGTGGGTAAGACGTAAAAAGTTCTGGAAGAATGGAAACGAAAAAAAGAAATTGCAATCGATTTTTTTGCATGGCTGTTACGGTAAGGGTAGTTTTAAAATGATTTAGTAATGTGAAATTCTATTTAACCGTGTTTGAGCAATGTTTTTGCTGCCTTACCTGTTTGGAATTAAAAAAGTAAAAGAAAAGCTGAATTACAATAAATATTGTAATAAAGCTTATCGGCTCGATGATTATTTTATTAATGACTGAAATGCCTGGAGAGCGATTTTTGAATCTCATTCGCTGAGTTCAGCAGTTGAAAATGTCAAAATTACTATAAAGATCCACTATCTTTCCACTGCTTTCAAAAATCGAACTCCTGAAGTATGATTTTTGAAAGTCAAATCAGCAGTAGAAAGATGCATACCTATCTCCACAGTAATTTGACATTTTCAACTGCTGAACTCAGTGAATGAGATTCAAAAATCGCTCTCCATTTCTTGAAAATTTTACGCTATGTCATTCAAAGTTGTAGTTATTTTGTAGTTGTATTGTACTTTGTATAAGTAAATATTTATTTTTGTTTAAAAAAATGTTATATTGAAGAGTTTCTGGTCGTACTTATTAATCTTGAACGTAACACCTTCGAAATAATGACGTCAAAAAGACATCTATGTGAAATTATTTTGAATAAAAGTATTTTTAATTGAATTTAATAAGCTTAAAACTTTCTTAAGGCCGTGGTGCACTAGTGTAGCCATATCTTCCGTGGTTCAGACTCTTACATGGTTTTTAGTACTTTTGTATGATTGTAACGAGCTCTGATTTTTCATCGAAAGAACACATCGTGAGGAAACTTATAAGCACTTTAATTTCGAGGTCTGTATTGTGTACGCTATCTATTAAAAAGTGGCGACGGTCACTTTGAACATACCTACCTACTATGTCATTGCATAGTTTAGGCACTGCTAAGGGAAATGTGTATGTTCTGTATAATTAATTATTTAGAATATCTTAATCTAGTCTATTAAGACTGTCTGTATATGTATTAACATATACTGACTGTTTTAAGGGTATGATTAGATCAAGAACTAAACAACTTCCTCCATGGGACCAATCAACGTCGAAAACGCAAAAATAAAAACTGCTATTTTATACTAAACTGCAGACCTCGACCCAAATGTATGGGGGCAATGTTTTTTTAGCGATTTCGTCCGATGGTCCCATATAGAAAGTTGTTCAGTTTGATGGTCTGATCATCCTCTCAAAAACCGTCAGTATAATATAGTTGGACCCTGTATATCTAATCTCGCTACGATTATGGGAGCTGGCCCTGTACCCGGAGTTTCGATGTTCGATATATCGCCACTGTTTCGGTCCGCACTTCAGAGTTGACATTGGAACGAAAACGGTCACGCAATTGCGAAGTTCGAATGTGAGGGTAGAGGCCCTGGTGCGGACGTAGTCGCGGGCACAAACCATTTTTTATATATTTTTTTTTGTTTACATATTTTTTTATTTATTTTCTCATAATACCTACCCTACGTTGAATAGGTAGCCGTGGTATTATACGTTAAGTCGGCAGATTATTAACAAGGCATCATTAATAAAACGCTATCACAATGTATTAATTATCACTATACGGTAACCAAGGTGCGGCGTGCGCGTGCGCAGCAAAGGTCGCGCAGACGTTACATTCCATGCCTGACCTTTGTTTTTGTACCCTTATGATAATGCTGACCATTTCCTTTGGATAACGGCAATTATTTATTGGGTTTAGTTTTCACGGTTAAAGTTTCTGGCCACCTCTAAATGGGTTAAAGTCGTGAGTGATAAGCCCTTTACAGGATGATATCTTAAATTAGGGTGTGCTTCAGATCATCAAATAGAACAACTTTTGCTATGAGACCAATAAAAATCGCGAAAAATAGTTTCGATGCGAGACCGAATCAGGCCCTGTACCCGGACTTTCGATGTTCGATATATCGCCACTGTTTCGGTCCGCACTTCATTGTAATAGAGTTGACATTGGAACGAAAACGTTCACGCATTTGCGAAGTTCGAATGTGCGGGTAGAGGCCCAGAAATGAAGAGATTCGCAGAAGAACCAGAGTATCCGACATAGCCCAAAAGACTGCAAACTAAAGTGGCAATGGGCGGGGCAAATTGCTCATAGAAACAGAACCTATGGCCGATGAGGCTGAAGAGCTCTCGAGTGGCGACCGCGTACCAGAAAGCGCAGCGAAGATAAATTCCCCGACAGTAAATTCAGAGTTCGGCCACAGTTAATAAATAAATAACGCTCACAGGCACATACATTGTAATGATCCCAAGAAAGCACTATTTATAGGCTGTTTATTATGGAAACCATACAACAACGGTACAAACATATAAACATCCATGACCGAACCGGGATTCGAACCCAGGACCCTGGTTTGGCAGTCCGGCGTGGTAACCATTACACCAACCGGGTCGTCGAAGTACAGTATAAGAAAGAGTATCTATAACTAGATAGTTCGGCTTCCTATCTCTATGACAAAAATGTATCCGTGATGTAAGATTGTAGGTATGTGTGTCAGAGAATCCAAATAAATAAAGTTTCTATTCTTTCTATTTCTATCGGTTGACATGATGATAATGACGACTGTATAGTGTAATGGCACATTTTCACAACTTTATCCTCAAAATATAATAACAATACTTATTCTAGCTATCACTAACATATTTATGAAACCATCAAAACACCCTGAGGCTTATGTTTACGCCTCAAGCGAAAAAACATAATCCAACACAACGCGTGTCGAAAATTTAACAAAATATCGCACATTGTGCTCATTACACGTCGATTCATTTAACCCTTTTGTCCGGCGATTGTACGGATTGTGCCACTGTGCAGTCGATGGGACAATAGCGCCCACTCGCTGTGCACAGTGGGCTGCCCAGTGGGCCGCCCCCGGTCGATGCATATGATTGAATTGTGAAAGGGTGACGCGGGCGGTGTAATTTTAATGAGAAATCGTAATTAGTGCAGTGTAAATTTGTAATTATCCGTTGCAGTTTTAAGAATAGATGCTGAAAATGTTTTGTTGAAACTGGACACAACTCGTGCAGACAATAATTGTTGTAGCTGTACCTACAGGGTGTAAGGAAAAGTATTATTAACCTTAAAATAACATACTCTACTCATCAAACTGAACAACATTTACTATGGGCGCAAACCAGTAAGAACAAAAAAAAATAAGCTGTCTCATACATTTTGAGTAGGTATTGCAGTTTAGTATGGGATAGCTGATACTTTTTTTGTTCTGACACGTTTGCGCCCATATAGTAAAAGTTGTTCAGTTTGATGGGTAGAGCATGTGGTTTAAAGGTTAATGATAACTTTTCCTTACACTCTGTATTATACTATTCAATGCTCTAACAAGAGCTCCAACTTATAATTTAATATATTACTTCTGGTAATTTAAGGATTTCAGTTTAGTTAATAGTGGCGCGATGCGGAGAGGTATGGAAACTCAATCTAGAGGACCGGGTTCGAATTTAGTTGGTGGTTCTTATCTTATCTTATCTTGTTTTGGGGGCTGGCAAGCCAGCAACACTTCGACCCAGTGGGATCTTTTGTGTTAGCCCTAATACCTTTTGCTTTCTTCACCCTTCAAATACATGGTCAATGAAGGAGGCAATACTATTGAGGGGAAGAAACCTAAGATCTCCCGGTAGTTGGTAGTTGGTTTGGTTATTGGTTGGTTGGTTTGGTTGGTTCATATTCATATTCATTTATTGGTTGGTTGGGTATTGGTTATGGTTTGGTTAGCTTAGTTAGTTGGTATTGGTTGGTTGGTTTGGTTAATTTAAGATTTGTATCGAAAACATTAAGCCACGATAACTTTGAAACTACATATTTTAACAGAAATCTGACAATGTACCGACACAGATATTGGTTTATAAATTCAGTTAAAACCATTTTCTTTTTACTTTTATTACTAAAAGTTTAAACTAGGACGGATCTTCGTTATGTTTGGATTTGGAGCCCCTTTAACCCAGTAAAATTAGATAAATCAGAAGAAATAATTTCCGGAGTTTTGGAACTTTTTTTAAACGTTCCTTTGGTACGTAATATTGAAGAAAAAAAAAAGTCCTGGTGAGGGGGGGGGGTGAGCTCGAAGAAGGGGGGGCTCCAAAGGTGACTTTTTTCAGTTTTTCGCTTATTTCTCGAAATCTGAAAGTCGCATCGAAATACTTTGTATGAACAAATTAAACCTGACAAAATTTCCTACAAAACAAGTAGTATTCATTTTTGTCATAGGACTTAACCTTTGAGGGCTACGGGGCCGAGAAAGTAACGGCATTTCAAAAATTATGAAATTTGTATGGCGACCCTCATGAAAGTTGAAGATAAAAACAAAATGATTTCATATTCTTAATCAGCAGCCCCGAAAACCCCCACATACAAATTTTCAGTCGGTTCGAGGAACCCATAAAAGCTGCATTGGCGTTTGAAATTTCCATGGCAGCCATCTTGGATGTCGCAATTTTGGATTTTTTTCACCGCCAACCAAATCTGACCAGGGTCCTCTATGACATTTGTTCGAGGTCCATAACCCTATCTGTCATAGTTTCCGCGGGCCGTTGACCTCATCCATCAGGAGTCGACCTTCCGATGAAGTCAAAGTTTTCCCTGTATCACCAAGGCATCCATATGATGATCCCCAAATGTCATCCTTGTACCGTAAGGGGAACCCGGAGATAAATTGGACGTATCTGGTTGACCCCCCCCCCCCCCCCACATAGATATTAGATAAATACCCGTATAATTGTTCACCGGGTTTCCCCCATTCAACGTTTAGTAAAATGATTTTAGGGATCATCATAAGGATCCCCTGGCGATAAAAATAATATTTCGACTTCCTCAAAAGGTCGACTCCTGACGGATGAGGTCAACGGCCCGCGGAAACTATGTCAGATAGGGTTATGGACCTTGAACAATTGTCATAGAGGACCCTGGTCAGATTTGGTTGGCGGTGAAAAAAATCAAAAATTGCGATATCCAAGATGGCTGCCATGGAAATTTCAAACGCCAATGCAGCTTTTAAGGGTTCTCCGAACCGACAGAAAATTTGTACCTGGGGGTTTTCGGGGTTGCTGATTAAGAATATGAAATCATTTTGTTTTTATCTTCAACTTTCAAGAGGGTCGCCATACAAATTTCATAATTTTTGAAATGCTGTTACTTTCTCGGCCCCGTAACCCTCAAAGGTTAAGTCCTATGGCAAAAATGCATACCACTTGTTTTGTAGGAAATTTTGTCAGGTTTAACTTATCCATACATAACATTTCAATACGTCTTGCAGATTTCGAGAAATAAGCGAAAAACTGAAAAAAGTCACCTTTAGAGCCCCCCCCCCCTTCCTCGGGCTCACCCCCCCGTCACCAGGACTATTTTTTTTCTTTAATATTATGTACCAAAGGAACGTTTAAAAAAAGTTCCAAAACTCCGGAAATTACTTCTCCTGATTGGTATATTTCAGCATAATTTTACTGGGTTACTTACGAATTGTATCAATTTAATTTGATCGAAGTACTAATAAACTAACATCTAGGTAAATGTTATTTTAACCAAACAGTCGGATTTTCAAAGCAATAAACACAACTGTTCAAATCGACATCTGTCGCCGATAGAACGGATAGATAATCTAATTTGTACAAATCGCCCTTAAGCCTATAACATAAATACCTCGGCTACGGTTAAATGTTTAGAAAAAACAGTAACAGATGTAAACGATGATAATAATTTAGGTATTATAATTATATTATCAAAATGCTCCGCCCACATGGTTTCAAACTTGTTACTTCGAATATAGAGAATGCAACAGGTTTTTTTAACGGGCACCACACGTTCTCACTTCCCACCGCTGTAACTCCTGTAAACCAGGATCAACAGCGGCGACCATTCACAACACTAGACTATGAAGTCCAGCGAGCCCGGGGGATAACTCTTATCTGTCTTGGAACCCGCAATTTACAGGTGTCAAAAAAGTTTAGAAAATAATTCAGACGGAACTAATCATTTTTAGTATGGTGGTGTTGCCAGGTTATGCTTGATTTTGACGTTCTTGCGTGGAGGCAGCGCCCTCATTTTTCTTCAAGTCTTTTTAAACAGACTGTAATTCTAAAATAGAAAGAGTGGTAGTGGGAAATTAACTGGGTATCAGACTTGCCTCCATTAAACTAAGCAAAAGGAGATTAAAAACTATTCTACGTTAATCACTGCTGTCTAAGGACTATAGAAAATGGATATTTTACGTTCCATTACATACAGGGTGTAACAAAACACCCTAGTAATACTTAAGGGGAGCTTCAGATCATCAAACTGAACAACTTTCACTATGGAGCCAACATCGAAATCGCGAAAAAAAAAACCGCTCTTTCATACAAAACTGCAGTACCGTCTCGACTCAAATGTATGGGATGGCAGATTTTTTTTATTTTTTCTCGACGTTGGCTCCATAGTGAAAGTTGTTCAGATTGATGGTCTGAAGCACCCCCTTAAGTATTACTAGGGTGTTTTGTTACACTCTGTATAGTGCAAGAAAAAACAAAAACCAAAAATATTGTTTAAATATCCCGCGAAAACGCTTTTCTTGACAATATACGTGGCTACAAGCAGGTGAAGTCATCGTGACGTCACCTGCTTGTATTGTGACACTCATACTCTACACGCAACTGTCTACATGCAGTTGACGTCATCAACCATTCTTACTAAAAATAAGAGACCCCTTCCCCAGAGCTATTAGATAGCGTTACTTAACAATATTTATTATTGGCTATGTGTACGACACTAGCGCCATCTAGCGCAACACGGCCCCGTGAATTATTTCTACATAAAATGTTAGGATAAAGTTTGTTATTTTATATTAAAATAAAGTAAAAACTAAATAAATGAGCAAAATTGTCGATATTAAAAATATTATAATACCTAATTGGCTGAAATTCCCATTCTTTGTTACGAAATTCTCATACAAACTTTCACCCCCGTTTTCACAACTTTGGGGGTTGAATTGCGAAAAATCTTTTTTTTCTGAACACCTAGATAGCAATAAAAACATCCCTGCCAAATTTTATGTACATATTAGTATTTGCTAGTTTAGATATTTGAGAATTGGAGTGTGCGGATTTGCATAGATTCAAGCAAATCTGACACAGCTTCGCCGGGAAAAGTACAAATTTCTGCGCTGCGATTGACTTGACAGTTCCCAACACCCACTTCGCACATAGCCAACAACAGTATGTATTTAGGTATAGTTTACTTTTCTTTTAAACTCCCTTCAAAAATATCGAATGACAACATTTTATCTTAGAAAACAAATCAAGCGTGAAATTTCACTTAATTTTGTGTGAGGAGGAAAAGGACGGACAGTTGTAGACCCTATTTTAAACAACTTAAGCTATTGACTCTTCCATCTCTATATATTTATGAAACTGTACTGTTTGTTAAGCGATATCCAGACCTATTTATTCATGACACTAGTGCACGTCGAAAGGACCAATTATGTTATAATTCTCACAAGACCGTATTGTACAATAAAAGTATTTTTCATATGGCTCCAAAAATATATAATTCAATTCCTCTAACACTAAGACAATGCAATGATGTAGCGATGTTCAAGAGGAAAATGTTTGACTTTTTAATCGATGGCACTTTTTACACCATAAATGAATTTTTAGACTATAATAAATAATATAATGTTTTTTGACTATAATTAGTAAATAATGTAAAAGGTGTAATGTAATGTAATGTACATACTTAAGTATAATATATTATGTTTCCAAATGTATTATTTATTGCATGATCTCAAGCTTTAGATAATTCTGCACATTTTTATTGTTTGATTAATATTTGTTTTTTATTATAGTAGTTGTTATTTACATTTTGGAATTTAATTTAATAATATTATGATATCTTTCAATTTAGTTTTTTAATGAATTTTGTAGTGTTATTATTTGTTGACATCTTAATGTTGACATCTTAATCTTAATGTTTTATTCTTAATTTACGTCTTATTTAATTTATTTGAAAGATACTAATGTAAAATCTACTTAATAATTGTAAATGTATCTCGTATTTTGTTAAATGTAATTTGTAAACTTTTGTATGCCTTCTGGCGGAACACAATGGAACCAACAATTTTGTAACATCTTTATAACCTGTGATTCACAAATAAATAAATTGAAATTGAAATTGAAGGTTTACCGAATCCTCACACAATTTTTTATGCTATCCATACATACCTAACCGGAATTTTGCCAAATAATCTTTAATTGTTCGTCGATAAAGTAGGATTTCGTCTGAATTGTATTCTATGGTATCTCAATCATGTTAAATCATTTATCATTGACACAATACAGTCCCAGTGGGCTACTTTCAATCTCAAATGTTCTCAAAGATTTTACAAGTTTATTTTTACGTTTCTTTTCGTTCCTATTATGTAGAATTAGGGTTGAAAATTGTGTTTTGGGAAGAAAATGTTGGGAGGTTAAAAGAAAGTGTCCAATCATGATACATAATAGAGTCGATAGGTCTTTTTGACACGTTGGTGACAATCACACAACCCTTCATTGTAGTGAGTTGAGTTGTATCCACATTTTGTATGGGTACCTACCCGCAGGGCGGGTTGGCATATTGCTTCACTATTGCTGCATACGCACTGCAAACCTCAAGGGTTAAACATCATTATCTTAGCCTGCATGGGTAGCATGCCACCGTGATACAGCGCTATCACACCTTCGCCCTCATTCTATTTGCGCGCGAACGAACGAGATAAAGACGTGATACAGCCGTATCACGTGTAGCATGCTACGGCTTCTGGACTGGATATAAGTAAGTTTATACCCTGTAAGATTCCATTACAGTCTTAACCAAAAAAGATGAGAAAGAGTGGGTAATACCACAGATTACTTAATAGTTACTACCGTAACAGATACTGCACTCGACCCAATTTCGCTTTTTTAGGAACGAAAACTAAAATGCATCTTATGTCAATGGGTTACAGCATAGATATAGTAACTAGATGAAACCGTACCAAAGAAAATATTGACCGTACCGTGGCCGCACATGAAATAGCAATAGTGTGACTTTTGCCATAGACGAAGAATTTTTCGCTTACGCTGGTAGACGGAATGTCGGTGTGACCGGGTATGAGATAGCGATCCTCATGAAATCCTATACAATTTATATGAAGTGACAGTTCTGAGTCAGGTGGCCGTAGTACAAAAAAGTGGTTACGCCGATAAGGACAGCAATAAGGTAGCGATCTCCTTTTTTAACTAGAGCGAATTTGATATGTGCATCTCTTATTGAGTGAATATGACAAGACATGTGCTTCCTTCTAGTACCTTCTCTTTCTACGGACTTTTGCATACAAAAAGTCGGTTTGTTTGGCAAGATGTCATCAACATTTCATAGGTTTGACAATGGTTTGACATCTTGCCAAACAAAAAAACCGGCCACGGTGACCGAAACAAAAAATAATGTTTCTGTCTTTTTTGTTTACATAAGTTTTTATAACTGGCTATCCCGCTCTCTCATTTCTTGGCTCCATCTTTCAGCGTAAGCGATAAGTTTTTAATCTAAGGGTTACAGCCTGCCTCTTGTCAACATCTTGCAAGATGCAGTTGTCAAAGGTGATTATCGCAACTGTCAAACGGGAGTGAAAAACGTAGTGATTATATTCTCTTTGGGGAGTGACGGGGCACTGGTAATACCACAGCATCTACGTTCTTTCTAAACCCCGCACTACACTCGCCGAGAATTCTCGCCGAGAACGCTCGGCGAGAACTTTCAAGGAAAATTACTATGGCTTACGACGCCACGAGAACAATGAAGGGCATCCACACTCTCGTTCTCGGCCTGTCTCGCCCGTTCTCGGCGAGAATGAAGAGCCGGCATAACACATTCGGTATTGTGCGATTCATTTGACAGCTGTTTTGACAGATCGCTCAGACGCTAAAGGATGTCACATAATATAGTAAGTTTATCGTGATACGGAATTAAACACAGTTGAATAGTAATTGGATTGCAATGTGATTAGAACTGAAATTGTATTAGAATTTTAACTTGGATGTTTTAAAATGGCGAGATCCCCTCCAGCTCCCAGGATACTTTCTGAGCGGACACATTGACAGGCGGGAGAGCTGTTTCACCCACAACGATACCTATATTGGACTCTATACGGCAATGGCCTATACGAACTCTATTCAACTAGCACCAGTGCTTTCCCGTGGTCCACCCAATTTAGTTCACCTGGTGGACAATGGGCAGAAATTTTTTACCGTGGCCCAGGTACCAATGTGGTCTCGCCCGACTAAAAAAAGCTAAGCTTAGCAAAGCTAACTAAGCAATAATAAAAAGAAAAACGCAGATGAAGAGCTTATGTAATAGAAAAGTCAAAATATTGTTGATGAAACAGAACTATTATATGAAACAGAATTTTTTATTATATTATACAGCGCAGCGTCAGCGTCCACTTCCAAAATCCTGCATTATAATTAACTCTGACATCAATCAAAACCGTTTAAACATAACCATATTGTCCAACAGTAACGGTAACAGGTGCCTACATACAGAATAGAGATCGAGATGTTATCTGTTAATTAAATTTGAATATCACATGGTGGACACGCAAAGGTATGGCGACGGTAATGGTGTTACAATTTTGTTACACGCACTGTCACGGTGCCATGTATCTAATCGAAATTCGGGTCTTGGTACAATACAACCAGGAACATAACTCCACTCGTCAATCTTCGTTTGCGCAGGCAGACCCGAGTCCCCATCAAAAGATGAAGTCAGTAGAAGTAGGGAAACTAAGGGCCTGTTTCACCACTTCTAAACCAGACACCTGAGGGCACCGATGTGCGACTGCGGGGCACCTGACCAAACCCTCACCCATGTGGTAAGTGAGTGCAATCTGCGCCGTTTCCGCGGCGGCATTGAAGAACTCCATAAGTTAATTCCCGGTAGCGGAAGACTGACTAAAACACCTTGACCTCGAAATTAAAACCTCCCCGGATCCAAGCGCAGGAAGAGAAAAAATGCCATACGATATGATGATGATCACTTCTAAATAAGCTACTAAGAACTTAACTAGATTTGATGAATAGCCCTAAGAGATGTTTTAATTTTGAGATGACTGAAATAGCTTTTCAGCAACTTTTTATCCTGAAAAAGAAACTGATTCTACGAGCGCAAATCCACAATGCAAAAGCCTATCCTATCGAAGAGTTATGTTATTTCAATAATGTTAAAAAACAATAGACACACACCGGCATCAAATCACTCATCTATCATACAAATATGTCGTGTCCCGACACAATTTCGGTAAAGTGCGTAAATTGGACGTTTTCTCACGTCGCCAAGTTTAATTAGGGCGAACACCTGCGCTCGCGCAGCGTAACGTTGACAGCGAATGTTGGGCAGTTGAGGACTTATCTATTGTGACGTCACGGGGTTGTACTGTCATAGTTCGACATGTTTTGGGTACTACTTAATTTGGTAATTCTTGTTGGTACTTCATGTAAGTACCTATTCATAATCTCTTTAGATGTGGTCAGAGATTCTAAATCTAGCGTGTTCACAATAGTGTATATAACCCAGTCAAGTTAGATAAATCAGAAGAAATAATTTCCGGAGTTTTGGAACTTTTTTTAAACGTTCCTTTGGTACGTAATATTGAAGAAAAAAAAAAAGTCCTGGTGAGAGGGGGGTGAGCTCGAGGAAGGAGGGGGCTCTAAAGGTGACTTTTTTCAGTTTTTCGCTTATTTCTTGAAATCTGAAAGTCGTATCGAATTACTTTGTATGGACAAATTAAACCTAACAAAATTTCCTACAAAACAAGTGGTATGCATTTTTGTCATAGGACTTAACCTTTGAGGGCTACGGGCCCGAGAAAGTAACGGCATTTCAAAAATTATGAAATTTGTATGGCGACCCTCATGAAACTTGACGATAAAAACAAAATGATTTTATATTCTTAATCAGCAGCCCCGAAAATCCCTAGATACAAATTTTCAGTCGGTTCGGGGAACCCTTAAAAGCTGCATTGGCGTTTGAAATTTCCATGGTAGCCATCTTGGATATCGAAATTTTGGATTTTTTTCACCGCCAACCAAATCTGACCAGGGTCCTCTATGACATTTGTTCAAGGTCCATAACCCTATCTTCCCTGTATCACCAAGGCATCCATATGATGATCCCCAAATGTCATCCTTGTACCGTAAGGGGAACAATCAATCAATCCCGGAGATCAATTGGAGGTATCTGGTTGACCCCCCCTCCCCCCCCCCCTCCCCACATAGATATTAGATAAATACCCGTATAATTGTTCACCGGGTTTCCCCCATTCAACGTATAGTAAAATGATTTTAGGGATCATCATAAGGATGCCCTGGTGATAAAAATAATATTTCGACTTCCTCAGAAGGTCGACTCTTGACGGATGAGGTCAACGGCCCGCGGAAACTATGACAGATAGGGTTATGGACCTTGAACAATTGTCACAGAGGACCCTGGTCAGATTTGGTTGGCGGTGAAAAAAATACAAAATTTCGATATCCAAGATGGCTACCATGGAAATTTCAAACGCCAATGCAGCTTTTAAGGGTTCCCCGAACCGACTGAAAATTTGTATCTGGGGGTTTTCGGGGCTGCTGATTAAGAATATAAAATCATTTTGTTTTTATCGTCAAGTTTCATGAGGGTCGCCATACAAATTTCATAATTTTTGAAATGCCGTTACTTTCTCGGCCCCGTAGCCCTCAAAGGTTAAGTCCTATGACAAAAATGCATACCACTTGTTTTGTAGGAAATTTTGTTAGGTTTAATTTGTCTATACAAAGTAATTCGATACGACTTTCAGATTTCAAGAAATAAGCGAAAAACTGAAAAAAGTCACCTTTAGAGCCCCCCCCTTCCTCGAGCTCACCCCCCTCTCACCAGGACTTTTTTTTTTCTTCAATATTACGTACCAAAGGAACGTTTAAAAAAAGTTTCAGAACTCCGGAAATTACTTCTCCTTATTGGTATATTTCAGCTTAATTTTACTGGGTTAATAGGTTTAATACCTAACCTAAATCTGCTTAAATATATTCCAAAACGACAAATTATAATTATACCTAACAGACGTTAAGTCATCACTGGACCTTAAAAATGCGCACTGCGGTCCATATGTCGCTGACCTACGACGACAACATGTTCTATCTGCGTACCAAAATCCGTTCAGCCTTTTATACGTGATTGAGTGACAAACATCTAAACATCCAAACTTTGACAGATGGGTCCTTCTTAATATGCTGACACATTTTTAAGGGGATGACCACACCGTCAAACTGAACAACGTTCTCTATTGCACCAACATCGAAAAAAAAACTGCTCTTCTATACAAAACTGCAAACCTACTCGAGATATGGGATAGCTGATGAAAGAGAGAAAGAGATCCAGAGTGCCATAGAGAAAGTTGTTCAGTTGGTCTGATCATCCACTAAAAAAGTGTTTTTTTTTTTTTTATTAACTGTGGGTTTGCTCTTGACCTCAATCCAGTCCTCAGGACGAAGATGGGGTCGTAGATGTAGCGAGCTTACCCAGAAGATGCCTATTCAGTCGTACTTTAAAGGAATCCGGGTTGTAAGTACTCGGAAATACTGACGCAGGTAAGGCATTCCACTCCTTGGCTGTACGCATTATAAAAGATTCAGAAAGGCGCTTGGTGCGGATATGTGGGATGTCAACCAAGAAGGGGTGATATCCCGCGGTGCGTCTGGAAGTCCGATAGTAGAAAGGGGAAGGTGGGATGAGCTCATGTAGCTCTTGGGCACACTCACCGAAGTACAATCTGTAGAAGACCGACAAGCAGGCCACTCTGCGGCGGTGGGCTAGGCTATGAAGCTTGGCCTCCACCAGTTTACTAACGCCAATGAGCCTCCTGGCTCTGCGTTCAACCGAGTCGAGTGCGGCAAGTTGATACTTGGCTGAGCCATCCCACAGGTGGCAGCAGTACTCCATACATGATCGGACCTGAGCTTTATACAATACTAAGAGCTGTCCAGGAGTGAAGTACCGCTTCACCTTGTTTAAGATGCCCAGCTTTTTGGCCGCAGTTTGAGCCTTAGACTCGATGTCAGCGCCGAAGTTGAGTTTCGTGGTCAAGCTTATACCCAGAAGCCCAAGACTGTCGGAAACAGGGACAGATGTACCCCGGAAAGTAGGAGTCAGATTAAACGGACTCCTTTTTGCGGTGAACAGACAAGCCTGTGTTTTGGTGGCGTTGAAGTTGACTAAATTATTGTCACCCCACTGGGAGACAAGACTTACAGTCAAGTTTGTTCGCTCAACCATGGCCTCCCTCTGCGAGCGTATTTTATCCCCGCTGGCCCCTGCGCCAGATACATATCTCTCCATGACAGTACTGTCATCTGCATACCCAACAATACCTGACACAAGGAGGCCATTGATGTGCAGCAGGAAAAGTGTCGCGGAGAGAACAGACCCTTGAGGAACTCCAGCATCAATTGCCATAAGGTCAGAAGAGCAGCTGTCAATGACAACTCTAATCGACCGTTCTCTCAAGAAATCAGATATCCAGCTGCAAAGATCAGCGGGGATGCCATAAACGGGAAGCTTGCTCAGCAAACTAGCGTGCCATACCCTGTCAAAGGCCTTCGAGATGTCAAGTGATACAGCCAGTGCTTCACCGTGCTTCTCGATGGCCTCGCCCCAGCAGTGCGTGACATACACAAGAAGATCCCCAGTCGATCGCCCCCGGCGGAAGCCATAGCCATAGTGTCAGCATATTAAGAAAGACCCTGCGTAATATTAGTGAGATAAGATACGCTGAAGAAAAAACTCTGATACAGAGGTTAAGTCGTCAGTACCTACGCATTGGATGGGCATGCGCGGTGGACTTATGCTCGTACATTCTCATCATTATGGTAGGCCTATGCCACTTCATTGGGAAAGATTGATACGTTAATGATAATGAAGGCTTTTTAAACTAGGTACCTATTTTTACTATGCAAATTTAAAGTATTTTAAAAAGGTGGTTACAAAAGATACTTTATAAGTTTTATAACACATGCGGTTCATAGAAATAGAAAAACATTAGGCAGACGCGCTCCACCTGTCTCACGGTCTGTAATTAAGGAATACGTAAAAACATTTCTTAACACAATATAAACATTAAGTTAACAAAAGAAGTTTGCGTTTCTCAAACTTATGCTTTCATGAAAATGTATATATTTTTTTATTTTGTTGCTTGTGTTGGCAATAAATGGGTATTTTATTTAACTGTTTTAACATCAGTAGCTCTAAACAGATTATACATTATTATACTGAATACTTTACATACATGCTTAAAGGGGTGCTTCAGACCACGAACATAAACAATTTTTAGTATGGGGCCAAATTTTAAATTGCGAAATAACAAATCAGCTGTTCCATAGAAAATTTCAATACTTACTGGACCAAAATGTACACATAATTACATTATAGTAACGTCATCGTATCAAATACGTTAGAAAATGTATCGCCTGTATGATAGCATGTAGTTCCATTGCTCAAAGGCCGCAGGCCGAGTCATGCTAGCGAGGTTAAAAATATTGTTCATTATTTTATGAACTTGGTATGCCAATGTTCTAGATAAGAAGATACCTTAAACTTTAAGATTTCTAGCACAAACGATAAAAAACTATTGTCACAAATAGAGTGAAAAATAAATAGCAAAAATGAGACAGACATTCACTACTGGCGAAATAGCGAAGCCCACTTGTTGTTACTTCTTTTTATTAATGTCCACGTCCATCTTATCTTGGATTGAGACTGTGATTAGATGACCCCGAGATACAAGAGAAATCCGACCTTTTATTTTACTGCTTTTGTGTAGCATTATTCTTTAGGTATAATAGTCTAGAGTCTAGACTTTATTATGCGATTGCGTACTAGAGTAATAGTTGAAAAGTGTACAAGGGAGAAAAAACATTGTTTTGTTTTTTACCAAATAATTCGTTAATTTAATCAAATGTTTTGTTAAATTTAACCGATATTTTGTTAAATGTATCCGAATTTTGGTAACAATCGAACTATAATAATGTAATACGTCCTAACCAAAGTTTGGCGGAATTCCATATAATTTGAGACCCAGACATAGAGGTCCCATACATGAATCAAACTTAGTATAATACGTGTAGAATAAAACTAACAAAAATCTTCATTGGTTGTAATGTGTAGAAGTTGGGGGAAAGGTATTTCTCATTATGGTACCTTTTGTATCAAGTGTGTGAAACTCATAATCTTTCTTATTAGATAGTCCACTCAATCTTCTACGCATTCATTGTGTTTATTTTAATAATGAAAATTCACGATAACCGTACCATTATCATGATAATGGAAGAAAACTAAATCACACACACTATCAGTTCAATCAAGCCAAATACGTTCCGTAACGACCAAAAATACCTCAGTGATAATATTAGATGAAAATAGCTGTCGTGGTTGCGTTTTGCTACTGCTTTTTGGACGATTTGTCTATTTAAGGACGCGTTTACAAAATCCCGCACCTCGAATTCGCCGTTTTGCCGACATCTGGCCGTACTACTACTCACACAAGTCTCACCCACACAAAGACAACTGCTGAGTGGCAAAAGTATGAGTAAATTGAGACCACTTGATACTTGTAATATTTTGTGCTGTATTTAGTCTAAGTAATTTATTTATTTATCATGTTATATACTAAAACATTTTTTATGGTGTGTTTAGGTGTCGTCAATTTTTGGATTATGAAAATAAAATATTTTGTATAGGTAGGCACAGGAAACAGAAACAGAAATAGAAGGAATAGGAACAGAAATAGAATCTTGGATTAAATTATTTAGATGTCTATAATATAGAGATTAAATAGATGTATATGTCTCATTTAAGGACAGGGTCGCGGGTTCGAATCCCGTAAGGGAAAAATATTTGTATGATGAATATAAATATTTGTACTCGAGTCATGGATGTTTGTATCTATATGTGTATTCTATATCGTTGTCTAGTCATCGTAATACAAGTCCAGGCAAGATTCTGGTACTTTAAATGTGGCTACATAATTTGTGTGACATTGTCCAAGATATTTATTATTTATTTATTAAGGAGTAATATCCGTGATCTAGATATAAAAAAGATTATTAATGAGAAACGACTAAATAATAATTTTTCATTTAAATAAATTCTTTGCTTTCAAAATATTTACATGACAATGTGATGAATGCGTCCTCAATTGCATATTTCTTTTCAATCTTGGATCGATTAACTCTGGTATTAGGCAAGTATTGTAAAATCGAATTAGATGAGTTTCCATTTTCTCCTTCCAGAATTGATCATCCTTAATTATGCGTTCGTATTTCTCCTCTAGAAGAGTCAGTTTCCGCATTATTATTACAGCAGCTCCTGAAACAAAGAAAATAATTAAAATTCCTGTATAGACCTACAGTACAGTACAGCAGGTAGTAGGCGGTACTGTACGATTTCAGGTAAGTACCTAAGTAATTGTAATTGTTTTAGAAATTTGTCAACTTACTTGTTTATTCTGGCAATTTTTTCTCTGTTGAGGCGAAGCTTGTTGCGGGATAAATTTCCGAACGCCTTGACCCGTGGCATCTAAAATGATATTGAACGTGAGTAATTTTTTTATTTTATCCCGGCATAATAAGAAACCACCCCTTTAGATATACAGGGTAAAATCGATATCATTAGCATCCTTTTAAACTAATAGTACCCATCGAACTGAACAACTTTTATTATGGCAGCAAAAGTAGGAGCAAAAAAAAATCTGCTGTTGTATACATTTGAGTCACTAACTCGCGCGTTGACATTGCGTTTAGTATGGAACAGCAGATTTTTTATTTGCTCCGATCGGTTTGCTCCCATAGTAAAAGTTGTTCAGTTTGATATAACGGTCAACATAATTTGAGACAAAGAGATAGACTGGTATTACCTTTCTCAAAAATGGAACTCTATAGGTCCGGCCCATACTGCATGTCCATAAAAATCTATAATAAACTGCCGCCTAATATAAAAAACGATAATAAAGACACCTCTTTCGAAAAACACCTAAAGGACATACTATACCAAAAATCGTACTACAAAATACAGGAATACCTGGACGACAAACTGTAAAATCCCTACTTTTTGTGTAATAAATACATTTTTAATTTAATTTAATTTCTATTTATAACATTACAAAACGTACATGAAAATATCTCGGTCTACTCATAAAACCTAATTAAATTTTGACTATGTTTAATTTACTACTATGTTTAATTTTATTGTTGACTATGTGTAATTTTTGACTATGACATGTGTTTTATTGTACCTACTTTATGTTGACATTATGCTTTTACCTATTACTATGATTTAATTCGTTCCGTTATCTGACATTTTTTATTATTGTTTTGTATTTATAATATTGCAATTTATCGTAGATCGTTAATTTATTATTATTGTCGCCTTTATTTTATTCTATTTCAATATCAATTTAATTAAATTCAATTACTTTTTTAAAGTTATTTAACTATTACAATAGACACTGTTGCAAAATTGCTGTGCCCTAACAGGGTACCTGAGATGTACTATAACCTATTTATAAGATCTGTAAAACCTCAAGGATGCGATAAAGCTTATGATTTATGATTTATTTATGATGGGTAGACTCTTAGTTTAAAAGGATGCTAATGATATCAATTTCACCCTGTATAACAAGTTTCAGTTCACAGTCTGTAATATTCTGTACATAGATTTTGTCGTGAACAGTAGATGTGAAAAAAATTGCGGCCTGCACAGTTAAATGAATTACAACAATCAATTAAATCAGCCCACATCAACCCAGGGCAATTGGGCAAAGGCCTCCCATTTTATTGCGCCACTCCTCACGGTCCTGTGCTAACTTTATCCAATGTGAACCCATCACTCTCACAATTTCCTCAGACCAACGAGCTGGCGGTCGGCCTACTGACCTCTGCCAAGAAAAAGTTTCCTGCCCTTTCATTACAATAAACAACAAAAATTACACAAACTATATACCGAAACTCAAAAAATTTTAATTGTCGAGAAAAGATAACTATAGTTTTGTCCAAAAATACAAAAGTAAAAAAAAATCTTACCTTGTTAAAATTAGGTATTACACAACACAATCCCAACAGCAATCCAATCGTAAGCAGCAATGTCCTTGAGGCGTAGCAGTAAATTGTCAGTCCGAAGGAAAACACCGGCCAAATCACGCAGAAATCAGTATACCATAAAACAGAAGCCAAGTTGTTAGGGATCACAAACACACACGAAAGAACACTCAAAACGTACGACATCGCATCAATCGACGAATGAATAAGCTAGCTAACCACGACTCATGAGTAGTAAACTCACTACCTACAATGTGCTGCCAGATTGGTGGCCTGCGACACGTGCATGTCATAAAGTACATTGTAATTTGTAACTCCAATTATAAGTATCCAAAATGTATTGTTGATGCGCTTTGAATTCTTTGACACAATGCCCACACCTACACCACCTGCAAAACATTACCCTCACCGAAAACACCTGCACCGGCGATCTAATTTGAATGCCTTTATCACTTTCTCAGTGCCCTTTATCATAATTTGTGTTTTTTTTAAAAAGGCAACTAGAAAAAAAAGTTGAACTTTTATGACACTTCAACTGCACTTCAATAACAGAAAATTAAAAAACAAAAGACGCCGCGCCGCGCCGGCCGCGCCCCGTCCCGTCTTTCGTCCGTAGGTATGTCCTACCTAGGTAGGTATAATGTACTTAGTAACTAAAAGTAGGTAATAATGCAACGAAGCATGTTTCTGATTTATGTCTGTTTGTGTATCTTTGTAATTGACGACGCTGGTGCTGATCTGACCGCTATATTTTTGTGATTACCCTAAATAAACCTACCAAGTCAATCTAAAAAAGATAAAAGTAATTCCACCATGTAAGTAACCATAACACTATTCTATGTTACTATTATTACTATAAAAAAAATAAAAAAAATCTAAACTATGCATCTTCATATTATTATTATTATCATTATTTTAATTCGGCTACTTCGACCACATTCATGACTTCATGAGATTACACCTACTATTCGAGACAAATAATATAACGAGCCTAAACTCGAGGAATTTTTTGCATTATTTTACTATCGTGCATCGTCTTTAACTGTGGCATTCTTTTGTTTTGTATAGTCAAATCAAGTATCAAGAGAAATGGTCAAATACAATTGTGTGTCCGTACAGCGATGTATTTTACTGCCAGGAGCTCCTGTAGAGCGACATGGAGGTCCACCCACAAGGGCGCATGAACGCCGACTGATTTCTTTATTTCAAAGCTTGTGAATATAAACAAAAATCCGGTGTGATTGCCAAAGTAAACTAAACCTTATTGCAGTACGTCAAGGTTTACGTGGATTAGCAAAATTTACAAAAATAGTGCAAGTTTCTTTAAAAAGTATTTTCGTTTTTTCTAAGAGTTTTTAGAATTAATGCATAATTTTTGTTCCCAACGTTTTGAGCTGACTATATCTATAATATCACAGTAATTTTTTTACTCATAAAAATAATGTAGTTTTGGAGATAAATGTACCGAAAGACACACCATTTTCGTAGATTTCAAGGGAGGAGGGTACGGAAAAATGATATTTTAGTATTAAAAATAGCAATATTATAAATTGTTTTCCCACAGATTTATAGATAAAGGTTCCATGTATCAGAAGGTATCAACAACTATTCATAAAATGATGCGGTTTCTTGTGAAAATGTACCGGAAAACATGACATTTTGTCGAATTCTGTATACGCGTATAGTTTCTACTTTTGAATCCGGACTTCTGGAGACGTGGAAGTTTTTTTAAAAAATGCCTTAATTTTTTCTGTTTATAAATGGCTTTTAGTTTTCATAAAAAATGGCTAGGTCAATCTGTCAATCTTCTTTGACAAAAGTTCGGTTCAGTTAAAAGCAACATTTTTTGTTTATTCAGTTAAATATTTTTTACATTGGGTAATGGGTATATTTATTACCATAACAACACACGTTAACATAATCACTATAAAATTAATCGAAATAATACCTAACCTAATCAACTTTGTCAGTGTACGGTTTTTATGAAACAAATAGAACTAAAGGTTCTCTGGAAGAAATAGCTTTTTAGCGATAAGACCGCTTTATTTGTACCGTAATCTTTTTTGTTTCTATTTGGTGTAAAAGTATGTTTCATTCAGTCATTCATTTCATTCATTCATATAACTTCAATTTTTAATCACCTTTTTAAACTAACACATCAAACTCAACAACTTTTACTATGATACTAAACCTGAATAAACATAATGGTGATCAACCTGTCGCTGCCTACCCCAATATGAAATATGCGTGAGTGTATCTAATTAGAGAAGAACAGGTTGATAAGCAAAGTATCTGAACACACATGATGAAACAAAAGTTTGAGAATCACTTTGTTGTTAAACAGCAGGTGCATAGCATGCGCACGAGTCGATCTTCTGACATTAAACACATCCTTGATCCTTCAAACGCCTCAAATATGTTGATACTAATTTGCTTTGTAATATCTCGTTTATACAGGTTTTATATGTAACAGGTAACGGTTGTCAGTTGGCAGAAAACGGACATCAAGGTACGAAAAAAATTTTAGTGTCTATAATATACAGGGTGTAACAAAACACCCTAGTAATACTTAAGGGGGTGCTTCAGACCATCAATCTGAACAACTTTCACTGTGGAGCCAACGTCGAGAAAAAATTAAATTTACCGTACATTTGAGTCGAGACGGTACTGCAGTTTTGTATGAAAGAGCTGATTTTTTTTTCTCGATTTTGATGTTGGCTCCATAGTGAAAGTTGTTCAGTTTGATGGTCTGCAGCACCCTTAAGTATTACTAGGGTGTTTTGTTACAACATGTATATTAAAAAAAAAATTATAAAGTTAATTTAACGAAAAAATTCTTGGATAGTTTATCCAGTGAAATCATAAATTGAATGTACATTAATGAAATTACTTTACATGATAGAATTTATTTTCGAAAATAACGCATTTTTTTACATCATTTACTCAAACATACATTAGCATTTTTTTTTACTCAAACTAGAACAAAATAATTACAACCGTTTATTTACTAGAATTTTACTCACATATTATATTCACCATTAGTTTATCTATCGACAACAGAGCATAATATTGAAAAACTAACATTATTTTTTATCTCCAGTTTGTAAATCTTTCAATTCACGATTCCCACGGGACAAATCAATTTCATAAACCATGTCTTTTTAGTAAAATTATGATTTATCCCTTTTCTACATAGAATTCAGCAAATTTTTCTAACTCAAAACTTCAATCGCGTCATGGCAAATCATAAACAGTTTGGTACGTAACAATGAAACATTTTTTTAATTTTTTTAAAGTCCCCAGTGTCCCCAGTGTCTCCCAGTGGGGTGACAATAATTTAGTCAACTTCAACGCCACCAAAACACAGGCTTGTCTGTTCACCGCAAAAAGGAGTCCGTTTAATCTGACTCCTACTTTCCGGGGTACATCTGTCCCTGTTTCCGACAGTCTTGGGCTTCTGGGTATAAGCTTGACCACAAAACTCAACTTCGGCGCTGACATCGAGTCTAAGGCTCAAACTGCGGCCAAAAAGCTGGGCATCTTAAACAAGGTGAAGCGGTACTTCACTCCTGGACAGCTCTTAGTATTGTATAAAGCTCAGGTCCGATCATGTATGGAGTACTGCTGCCACCTGTGGGATGGCTCAGCCAAGTATCAACTTGCCACACTCGACTCGGTTGAACGCAGAGCCAGGAGGCTCATTGGCGATAGTAAGCTGGTGGAGGCCAAGCTTCATAGCCTAGCCCACCGCCGCCTGCTTGTCGGTCTTCTACAGATTGTACTTCGGTGAGTGTGCCCTAGAGCTGCATGAGCTCATCCCACCTTCCCCTTTCTACTATCGGACTTCCAGACGCACCGCGGGATATCATCCCTTCTTGGTTGACATCCCACATATCCGCACCAAGCGCCTTTCTGAATCTTTTATAATGCGCACAGCCAAGGAGTGGAATGCCTTACCTGCGTCAGTATTTCCGAGTACTTACAACCCGAATTCCTTTAAAGTACGAGTGAATAGGCATCTTCTGGGTAAGCTCGCTACATCTACGACCCCATCTTCGTCCTGAGGACTGGATTGAGGTCAAGAGCAAACCCATAGTTAATAAAAAAAAAAAAAAAAAAAAAAAAAAATTTTCGTATTACGTTTTTTTTACTATGTGAAGTAAATTACTGTATTAGTTTAGGTTTTTTACAATGACGCTTTTAGGCAATATGATATTATGTTATCTCTCTATTAACAATTTGTAAGTACTAAGATAGCATGGTGATTTTGACAGGCGGTTTTCGAGATTTCATTTTACTTTTTAAAGCTGTATGAACCGTCAAAGCTTTATAATACACTAAAAATATACAAGATTAATTAACATTTAACATAAAATAAAAGGGTTTACGGCTCAAACATTTTCAGAAAGTAAAATAATCGCTCTAAAACGATCTGTCAAAATCACCATCCTATGTTGGTCAGACTACACTAAACAACTTTGGTGCTTGTTGAAACGAAAAAACATTTTTTTTTATTTCACTTCACCAACTACTCTAGTGTTACTACTATTTGCACCATATAATATCATCTTACAAACTATAACTTGCTTTAAACTGCAATTTAAACCCAATAATAAGATAATAGTGATTAAGATTACAATCGAGTAACATCATTAATTAACAGTTTCCAATTACATTTACCGCTTTACCAATAAACTTTACGTACGGTTAAACAGTAACGGGTTAAGAAATAAATGTTCATTTGACAAAATAAAGCTATTAAATTCAGTGTTCTTTCTTATCGTGTGGGCAGAGCCCTGAAGTGCGATTTTTGAAAATCATACGAGCGACTTGGCAGTAGAACATGTCAAAATTACTATGGAGATTATGCATCTTTCTACTGCCAAGTCAACCGTATGATTTTCAAAAATCGCACTTCTGGTGTCAGAATTTTTTTCAGACCCCCTTACGGCCTCTGCCGTGGTTTTTATGTAACGACTATTACCATCAGAGATAGTAGCCGGGACTAACGGCTTAACGTGCCATCCGAAGCACGGGATCATTTTTCTTTTCAGACAATCAGGTGATTCAACCTGCAACGTCCTAACGACCTAACCAACTGGGGTAAAGCGCACAAAGTGTCATATCACTAGGTGTCCCCCGTGGGAATCGAACCCACGACCTCCGTATCGAGAGCCCAATACTCTTAAAACCATTAGACCACGTAGTCAGGCAGAATTCAGTGTTAAAAAAAAAGGTAAAGTCCGTTCGATAACTTTATCAATAATCGTTAAAAAGTAATAAAAACAAACGTAAAATGCTTTTTGTTGAAGATTCAGTTGGTAGGTACCTAGTTGAGAGATATTTGGACAAATTCCAAATTATCTGCCACATTCGATATGAAAAGTTGTAAAATAAATAAAAAGTGTATATTTTTATTATGGAAGTAATTAACGAACTTGTTGTCTGAAAGAAATCACTTTTAGTGATAAGGTCGCCATTTGTACCCTTCTTGTATATTGTCGTTTTTTTGTGTATTTTGGTGCGCTTATCTTATCTTAACGTCCGATATCGAGAATCGAAAAATTTTGTTGTTGCATAGAGATGTCGATGGCTGCTCTACCAAAATGTATGGAACAACAGATAACAGCACAGATATTTTTCTCGCAATTTCAATGTTGTTCCCGTAGTGAAAGTTGTTCAATTTGATTCAGTTCGGTCTGAACTTAGAATAAGAATCTGAAGCATCGCCTACAGTATTTTAACGCATAATTATTAGGTCAGTAATAAGCAAAAAAATGTTGGTCTTGTCTTATTAAATACGAGCTTATACCCTACTTCGTCCGCATAAATTATATACCAGATTTTAAGTCAGATGCTAAGCTATCAAACAAAAAAGTTTCATCAAAATCAGTTCAGTAGTTTTTGCGTGATACTGGAACAAACAAACACCCAAACAAACAAACAAACAGACAGACAAAAAATCCAAAAATTGGTGATTTGGAATCAGTGACATGTAAAAATCATATCGTAATCTTTTTTTTGTAAATATCTTCAATGAACAGACACACTTCTGTTACAGTTTTATAATAGTTTAGATTAGATGCAATCGCCTGATTGAACAAAAAAAAAATAAAAAAAAAAAAAGATTGATATAAAAGGATGTTTTTTTTGCCATTTTCCCTTATATTATATTCCTTGGAGAAAAATAAAATAAAGATAAGATTACATATTCTTTATTTCCACACCAAAATACACCATAAACAACAACAATACAGGATCCTCCTTAATATGCTGACACTTTTTTAAGGGGATGATCGGACCGACAAACTGAAAAACTTTCTTTATTAGACCAACAACGAAATCGAGAAAAAAAATCTGCCGTCCCATACATAAGGCTCGCGTAGGTATCGAGTAGATTTGCAGTTTCGTATGGAAGAGCTGATTTTTTTCGAGATGTTGGTAGAGATAGAGAAAGTTGTTCAATTTGACGGTCTGATCATCCCCTTAAAAAAGTGTCAGCAGATTAAGAAGGACCCTGTATACACGAAAAAGAAGGGTACAACAAGAAAGATGTCGTGAGTTCAGTATAATGTAAAATAAAAAGCACGCTTGTTTATAAGAGCTGCATTATGAACCTAAAAGCAGTGTAATAAAACCCACTTTACGTGCAAGTGTGTTGAAAATATACAAGGTGTACCTACCTTAAATAACATAAACCTTTGCGTAACATAGTTAAGGAGATGCTTCAGACTATGAAACTGAGCAACTTTTACTATAAAACCAATATTGAAATCGAGAAAAGAAGTCAGCTTACACCCTGTATATTTAAAAAAGTTTGCTCGTGCTGACAATATGTCGTAAGAAATAGTTGATTGATCGGTATATTACAATCTGATATGTGTAAGTTACTAGGGACATTAAACCTAAACATTTTGCAAATTCCAAAATTTTATTAGAAAAAATACGTTTTTGCCACGAAATCAAATAATTTTTAACAAAATTAGGTAAAAATATTTTTGTGCCATAATTATTCCAAGAACTTACATCCAGTTTCCAAGTTCTCTCCAAGTTTTTTGATCCCAGAAAACCGGTGCTATTTTATTTTTACATTTTTCGCTTTTCACCCCAAACTGCCGAAGCAGATTATTTAATTTTGCAATTTCGTGTTCTCGATAAGCTCTGTCCTTTTAACACCCTGTGGATAAGTGGATATGGCTCCATTGCTCAAGATTTTTTTTAAATATTTAATGGCAGGTGATGATAGCGTACAACATTGGTGACATCAACGACTCAAAAAAGCCCGATACGACCCGCACAGACACCCATTCAAAACCACCTAATGGCATTTTTATCAATGGCCCTTATCAAATAGATACAACCACGTGATCTGAAGATAACGCGCCAAAACAAAACACCGGTAGAAGAAAAAAAAGGAAAAAAGTAGCCCCAATGTAACATCTTCGAACGACCGTTCCGCCTTCACAATACACGTATACCCATCTCTATTACACTTATATAAATGAAACTGGTGTAAGGGAGAGAAGAGAATCATGTGGCAAATGTCATGCAGACCCCAGGTAGTTCCATGGTTGAATTTATTTGAAGGCGAGCTTTGCGCGGGAAAGCACGCTGTTCGGACCGTGGCTGATTTTCCGAAACTTTTTTTCTGTTTCAAATATCGAATTGTGTTTGACCAGTGTTTTTAAAAAGGAAACTTTAGTGTGGTTTTTGGAGAACTTTATTGGACCTTGAAATGGAAGAGTGTGGAACGTTTGGAAGTGACACGAGGATCTCATTGTGCAATATATAGGGATTTCTTAGACTGCCCTCTGGCACGGTGAGTCAAAATTGTCCTTTTAGTTATTATAACGACGGTTTGGATTTTTACAAAATTTATTTCTCAAATGTTTTGCTGTTTAAAAGTTTTAAAGGCTACGTTACGTTTCAAAAATTATGTATTTAGAATTTAGATAATATTAGCCTAAACGCCTACGCCTATTATGCTTTTTTTTATATTGTTTTAACCTAAAAGCCAAAATAAAACACAATGATTTTTCATTATCACAATATTAATTCTTAGATTCGGTAAACTTTTTTACGAATGAGCTCTCGTTGATGTCTTTTGTAGGCGCGAATTAGATTTGTGTTAATAATTCATTCAATTCTATCATTAGTAAGATTCTAAAGTCTACATTTCAATCATTACTATTTCTTTATTATTATTTACGTGAAATATAGTAAAATTTACAGCGGAAAAAATAGTGATGTAATAAATAATAATAATACACCAATATTTTTTTTTTTACTATAAATAAAGTAAGGAACAACTTTGCCTAAGGAACAAGAATCGAAAAACGAGCCAAATTTTTGGACCTTCCATACAAAAATTTGGATCAGGAGTGCGATTTTTGAAACTCATTCTTTGAACTCCGCAGTTAAAAATGTCAATATAACTATGGAGACGTGCATCTTTCTATTCTACTGCTGATTTGACATTAAAAAATCATACTCCAGGAGTGCAATTTTTGAAAGTCAAATCAGCAGTAGAAAGATGCTCTCCATACATTTTCAACTGCTGAGTTCAACGTATGAGATTCAAAAATCGCACTTCTGGCGATCGATTTAGTAACCGGTATTTTAAAATTCGTAAAAAACAGCATCAAAGAATTTATAAATGCCTATAATATTTCGAAACGAAATTCTTTAGCTAAATGAAATTAACACTTATGAAGAAACCAACGTTAGGTAACCTAACTTCTTACTTAGAATTCTAGACTTTTAAGTCTAATCGATGCATGCGCAATCGTCAATACGCTATTTTGTGAAGCTTACTTATTCTAAGAATCTTTAGACCATAAACTAGAGTACCTATTAAAAGTTAGGAAAACTATTATACCTATAACCGTATTAGAAGTGTGTCTACACATAGTCAGAACATAGGAAATATTTACAAAAATAAAGTGTCCCTGACTCCAAAATACATATTTTTGGATGTTTGTTTTATTTGGGGCCGGTGCAGACGAATTTGCGCGTAAAATCTAGCAATTTGTATTTGCTAAAAGATAGGTAGGTCCATGATAAGTTATCCCAACATCATTATAATGTGAAGAAACTTTCATACTCTACATAAAATGGACAAACCAATCCAAACCCTAGAAGCAAAACTCTACCATGACTCTATTAGCATAAAACGCATTTTTATGCAAAGTATATGTGCATTTACTAGTAATAAATTAAGTTATCAATAGTAAAACAACCATAAATTATAAACCGATGGTGGTTCCGTACTAAATTGGTTAAAACACGGCTACAAATAGAGATGGAAATTGAACTATTGACTTTTAAAATAGTTTTCAACCCTCTATTTGGTTCGGGTGGTAGAGTCAGCAAATACAGAATTAAGTAAGTAATTAAATTTAAACATTTCTAGCACACATTTTAAAAATTGTGCGTTTGAGCATATAAGAAGATTAATAGATGAAAAAGTATATGACCAGGGCCTAAATTGCGCAATTTTATACGGTTTTGGTTTGGTTTTGGTTTAGTTTTGGTTTAGATTTGGTTTAGCTGAAGTAAAAAAGCTATCGCGATATTATTTTCTGAACGGTTAAATCGCACAATACAGAAAATTTGATCGAACGGACATCAAACGTTACGCCAACGTATCTTCCGAATTAAAGCTAAATCGTTTCCGTTAATATAATTAGCGCGATACGAATTGTGCATAACCTAACGATTTTGGTTGTGGTTTTGTTTTGGTAGTATCGTTCAAACTTAGGGCGATTGAGGCCCAGGTATGGTCATATGGCTTGGACATGATATGACATATTCTGAGGATTCGTTGATTGATCCGTGTATTAGACTTCATATTAATGCTTTCTACTCTTTCCTGCTAGTTTTTTTCTTATTTTACATTAAAAACCATAGATAATTATGTTTACTTCTTCTGTCCATTGTGTCAAATGGGTTTCACTACATCCATTTTATTATTTTTATGTTTCGCCCTGTTTGCATAGACGTTCACGTGGCTTGTCTATAATTTAAAATTGTGGTTATGCCATGAGGCAAGTTGAAAGGGCTTGAAAATATTTGGACTACAATTTGACAAACAACCCAGAACTAGCTTGCCGCCTTCAATGTGCACCGAATCCACGTGGTAGACTAGGTATGGACTAATCTTGACACAAATTCGTGATATATGAAGCTTTTCTTCTAAAGTGGGATGTAGATAAATCAAATGATGATACGAATAATGTGGCTTAAAATTACTAATTATAATAACTGACCGCAAGTTGACCACATGGGTATGGCTTGCATTGCACCCTCCTTTTCGGGAAAGGCTTTTATCTCGTAGAACTTGATCAAAACAGATTCCTCAAATAATATTTAAAAAACACCTCAAATTATACTAAAAACAACTTTTATGCCAACGCTATCCGCAGAAAATCGTTCTGCAAACTTTATAAAAGTCAATGCAATTCAATTGAAAAAACGTATAAGTACTCTTAAGGGTTCTTTTACACTCTCTTAACTACACCACAATAAGACAATGGATCATAACAACCACTTCTCACGCGCTTTAAAAATATATCAGCTCACCTTCAAGGGTCAGCAATGCCCTTAATTAATGAAGGAAAGAGATAGGTGTACATAAACACTATGAGCAAGAAAGAGAAGCAAGAATAAATAGATTATAATAAAGCACCCTTTCAGTGCAGTGGACCATGCGCGAATTTTTTTGCGCGATTTCGTTTCTCTTTTTTAAGGCATGAGAACTTAGCTTTTACAGTCTGTTGGGTTTGGCTTATTGGTTTTTTAATTTAGCATTTTTGTGTCGTGGTTTTTCTTAATAATATGATTTTTTAATGTTTTAACTTTTAATTCCCTTCAGGCTTATGATTTTTATTACTTGATTTGGACAACATTTCATTTTTTAACCACCAGTTTTTATTGAAAAATTTAAAAATAGGTTAAAAAATTTCATGTTTTGATCGATATTTCAATCAATCAAATGTACTTTCTTTACTTTATTTCTAAATATGATTTAAAAAAATCATATTTTACTTGAAAGACTTGACGTAAGTATACTATTTCTAGAAACATCTTCAGCGTAGGAAAATGTACGTCTTCGTGACAGAAATTATGTGGGTTTTGTAAAAATAATTAATTACGAATGTCTTCCTGATATTCGGCGAATACGAATATTCGTATTTGTATTCGTAGCATCACTAGATTTTTTTTTGAAAATATTATAATTCTTGGCTACCTTATAAAAATTAAAATATACGGTCGAATTGAGAACCTCCTCCTTTTTTGAAGTCGGTTAAAACTGAATAAAAACTCTTTTTTGAAGTCGGTTAAAGGTCACTGTCAATAGAAATGGCAGCCAGGAAAAGGAATCCATTTCATTCATCCTAACTTTGCATTTTCAAGTATTATTCAAACCACTTGAGAAATAATGGATAGATTTTTTTTAAATTAAACGTTGAAACTCATGATCACCAAATGATTTTCGTATTTTGGTACCTTTCATAAAATGAAATATTCTTTAAAATATTTGTGTTTATTATAATTATCTTTTTTTTTGCTCTTACGTAATATTATATATGACCTTTATTTATGAGAAAAGGCCCTTTTTCTGCAGTCGAATATTACAGGCATTAATATTATGACTCACTTATTATAATGTAGTGAGTATTAGTCCTAAAATAATAATACTGTTCCTGAAATAAAACACGCTACATAAGTTAATAAAAATTTGACAATCCTGAATCAAAATAGGAAAAGGTTCGCGTGATAACCCTTCATATCTGACCACTTCAATACAAGACTTCATCACTAATCACATTTCCAAACGAAAAGTCACACATCTAACAAATACACAACCCTTGCCTATTCAACAAAATTTAAAAAAAAGATAACGTCTCAAATCCTATTCATAAAAATTTAAAAACAAATCGTAGACTTAGCGAAAACAATACACCTTTGAGCACCCGCTGCTTTTTTTTAAGGTACTTTATGGTACTTCCTCGGCGTTAACTAAACCATAAAAGTGTCATTGTTATTATAATTTATTTGTTTAGTGTCATAATGAGGAACGTGCATTTAATTATTGATATTTTTAAGGGTTGGCAGTTGTCTGTTCTGCGATTTTTTAGGGTTGAACGAGTTTTGTGCATAGTTTTACGGGATATCGAAATTGTTTTAAGTTTTTCTGCAAAAAAATTATGTAAGTATGTCTAAAAATATGCTTCGATCGTGGATTAATTATTTTTACAATTTTAAAATTATATTTAGCAGTTAAATTGTTTCTGAGAGTTGTTCATTATTGTTCATTATGATGAAAAAAGTGTGTTTCTTAAATATTATGTTTATTAGCATAATTATTATTGTAGTCTTGATCAACTATAAAAAATACAAAGTAACATAATCTCCTTTGACAAAATCTCTTCTAATTTGAAAAAAAAAGTCTTAATTTACTTTTAAAATGTGATCAACACCAAAAAGGTTGTAAAACTTTTTGCGCCAGTTCTCACGTTACCCCTCTGGGACTAAATAAAAAAATATCAATGGCAATAAATAGAAATTGTAACAGAATGTAACGAAGGGGTGATGCACCCAGGAACTGAATTAAGTGATACCAATCAATATGGGAAGCAGTTGCTTAGTTGTAAATCTAACATTCTTTCGGTGAAGTATTTTCTTAGAAATTTGATGCATACAAGAATCGTAGAAATTCAATTATTTAATTGTATTACTGAGGGGAACATAAGTACCACCACCGTACTGAAGAGCAATCGCGCTAAATAAATCTCAACTGAACCATGATTGGGTGATGACGTGCGAACCACAACTTTTAACACATTCGGTACTGCGCTGATTCATTCGACAGCCGTTTAGAGCCGGTTTGACAGATCGCTCAGACGTTAAAGGCTGTCAGTCACATAGAGTTTAGTGCGATGCGGAATTGAATTGCAATGAGATTAGGACTGGAATTTCATTAGGATTGAACTTGGATGTTTTAAATTAGCGCGATCGCCCTCCAGATCACCGGAAGTGGGACGTAATAGACCCACTATCCCGAAACTGTTGCGTTATTTCTTAATTTATTTCCAGCTCAATTTATCTGAGTCCTAAATCGTAGGGAGCTAACTAAATATTTGTGTAACTGACCCAATCCTCTGATTAGGGTTGAAATTGAAGATGATGTGTGTTGTAGAGTTTCTGGCCGCATCTTTTTTCTACAACAGGACATCTTCCAACGCGGTGGTACGGTCAAAAAAATAATAGTTCTTGAGTTTGACATCTTAGGTAATGTTTACCATAAATTAGATCTTGAAAACGACTTAAATATTCACAAAGTTTCTAAGACCAATAATGTAGTGTGAAAGCAATACAATCTGTCATTTTATAAAAGTGGATCATTTTGTTCCACCAACAGTGAATTTTATAGCTTTTCACCAAATCTTTTTAAAACTTTGTTTGTGTTCTATGTTTGTGTTCAGTTTAAGATTGCTTCAATAAACCAACGAAAAGAAAACTTTTTTTTAAAAAGTGGATCGTTTTGTTCCACTAACAGTTAATTTTAAAGCTTTGCGCTAAATCTTTTTAAAATTTTGTTTTGGTTCAGTTAAGAAAAGGTTGCTTCAATAAACCAACTAAAAGAAAACCTGGCGGTAAAGAACGAGTGCTAACCAATTTCCTTGCAGACCCATTCCTTAAGGCCCCAGGTGTCCAGGCGAGTAAGTATAAATCACCCTGCTTGCCCCCCTGACCTCTGGTTACGAGGATTAGGGGATGTAATTCCCAGGATTTTTACGACCGACGTTCATGTCTGTTTGAACATCGTCTTATTGCTTGTTTGGTTTGATTTGAAAGGGACAGTTTTTAAAATACTTTTGGAATAACTAGGTAGAATTTTTTTTTTATTTCTTACTTGAACACAATACCTCAGTTTATTCTGAAAACTCAGAACATCCGCGTTTTACTAGTACTTACCTATTATAGTCACGGCTAGTTTTTAAACTTTATCTTGAGGTTACTTATTTAATTAAAAGTATAGGTACTAAATAAACTAAATCAATAATTTTTTTTTTTTTAGTTATACTTATTTAAATTAAAACCGACACACTTGGACATAATTATGTAGGCATTGTAAATAAACGTGTATCTATCTATCTTTTTATCTATCTAACCCCAAAAATAACCGCACTTTACTTACTAATAGATTATTGCATTAAGTGCAAAATTTTATCAGTACTTAGCTTGAAAAGGAATGTCTTGATAGCTTTAAAAGTGCACTTCTCATAAATCAGGGCTGGCTAGGTATTTAATACAGTTTTTTGTAGCGTTAGCTACATTGTAGGTCAGCCTTGTCGACCGTCACACGCCTTAAATGGCATATTCACACAGCACCTGTGCGCAAAAGGTTTAAAAATAAACTACAATGCACTTGCAATCGATCAAGATTACCGGCCAACCGTTAGGAAACTAGTTCCTTACCCTTTTCCAGAAAAAAAAAGAAAACAATGCCGCCATTTTGAAAAATCGCTACGCTCTACGCACGAAACGTGTTCCCTTTTCAAAAATTTTAACTTTGAAGGCGACAATGGAGCCGAACTATTTTTTTTTCTGCAAATAACAAATGGCAAAGGAACAAGAATATGCAGCCAAGACCAACTTTCGCTCAACAATGAAATATCGACTATCGTAGGGGAGGTAAGGTAAGTTCTCAAGTTAGTTGCAAAAGTAAAAAAAAATAGCGGACCTTGTTTCATAATAAAAGATGAGTGTATTTTTATAATAAAGATTTTACTATCGGTAGGAGAGGTTATAAAATGTTTACTGCTCTATTATAGAGTTCAGATCTATTCAGTTAACATTATTTTACTTCTGTTATAATGTTTTATTACGCAAACGTGTCGTAAAGTCGTGATTATCTTCACGGAATGGGTATTTGATTATTTGTTTTTGTTAGGGTAAGGGGAGGTATTTCCGTGATACACCAAACATTTTTTGTTATAACTCAAATAAGGATTAACTAATTTATATGGGATATTGTTTAAAGTTTTGTGCATATATATTATCTTACTTTATGAAACACACAGTTTGATACTAGATTCTTCACTCATAAATTTATAATCTTTTCTTGGTGATAAAGTGACATAGGTAAATTCGTGATAAGGTATGTCAATTTCGTGATAGTGGATAGGTAATATCGTGATAGACCAAACTTATAGGATTTCAACATAATAATTAATGAGAGAGGTTTTAAAAAAATTATATATTTTATACATAACCTTAATCTTTTGCTTATGAATCTTATATGTATTTCTACACAATCATAAAATTGAATATAGTATAGGTCATCTTCATCAGGAGCAATGTACAAGCATTAATGAAACGGTCGACAGTGATAGTTTGGATTGGATTTGGATTTCAGAATACATTGAGTTACCTACTAGAGGCGACACCCAGAAGACTACATTTTTTGTAACACACGTTTAAGCTAATTGGCTCAACCTTACTTAGCATGTACCGGGCGCGTGCTGCACCGCGATGCCCCCAGTGCGCGCTCCGTACTGCTGATCGTAGTGGACAGATTTTTTTCGCTTTGTCTGTTCTATACCTATCCTAATTAATAAAAAAAAATATTCAATGTCTGAATATGCTACTTCACAATATACAGGGTGTTAGGGTAAAAAGTTGCACTGCTTTAACGGCTGGTTGTACCCATGATACTGAACAACTTTCTCAAAGACTAGTTTCCATACTAAATGCAATCAGCTGATCGAACGTTTGTATGAAAAGATTTTTTTTTGCGAATTTACTATACGGTTCTTAGTGAAAGTTGTTCAGTATCATGGGTACAATCACCCCTTAAAGTAATGCAACTGTTTACCCTAACACCTTGTATGACCAGATATGTTGAAGCGTATTAAGCAATCATATATGGTAAAATAATGTCAAATACAACAAATCCAAACATATCATTTTTTCTCAATTTCTTTACTGATTTTTTATTTTCTTTTTTCTTTTATAGCTTTATTCTCTTCTTCTGTGTAGGTTCTTCAACTTTCGGTTCTTCTCTTGGCTTAGATGAGCCAGTGAAGTTGGTAAATAGTTAATGTCATGATAAAAAAAACTACGTCATTCAGGCATAGCATAGACTAAAATACAAGATTAAAGATGTATATAAGTCCATACAATCAAAATAACCCCTAAAATTTTACTTTAAGATGATTAAAATTAATTGACAAAATACCTCGACAAAATCACAAAAAAAATTTGCAAAATCACTTAAAATTTTGCACACCTAACACAAGGATATTTGAATGAAAAATTTAGAATTATTTTATGTATGATTCTTTTGTGTTTGTAGGTATGAATATGTATTCGTAATAGGTATTTATATTATGTATGTATTTTATATAACAGTATGTTTGTATTTGTATAACTTTATTTGTGTATGTTATCAACTTCATTTCATTGTCTACCGTCGTCATTTGTCACAGATGATTGCGATTTTGCCCCTCGTTCTGAGAAAAAATCTCATAGCAAGCTTGTTTCAAAAGCTACTGAGCTGAGAATCATACTACTATCTCAAGCACACTTTAATGCATGTACATACGCGGTTTTGAAACAATCCCTTTACAGGAAAGGCCACGGCAGACGTTTAAAAAATTATCACGAAATTACCTATATCGCGATATAACCTCCCCTTACCCTACGTTTTGTTAGTTTTAGTATTTTTTGTTGGGACCAGAATCCGGATGGGCTGAGTTTTGTTGCCAGCTTTAGTTAATTAGGTATTAGAAATATGATGTTTGTATGTAATATATGTATTCTATATCATTCTATGTTGTCTAGTCAATATAATACAAGTCCAGGCTAGATTCTGGTACTTTAAATGTGACTAGATAATTTGTGTGACAATGTCCAAGATATTTTTTTATTTATTTTCATCACCATCACTTTTCACAACTGCACTTCCATACAATGCGAGGTAAGAAAGACACGGAATTTGATTCGATGTCAATACCATTTGCTTTTATTTATTTACTAATCCTACTAATATTATAATCGCGAAAGTTTGTAAGTATGGATGGATGCTTGTTCCGCTTTTACGCAAAAACTGCTGAACGGATTTTGATGAAATTTGGCATACAGATAGACCATGGCCTGGATTAACACATAGGGTACTTTTTATCCGGGTAACGCAGACGAAGTCGCGGGCAACAGCTAGTAAATATAATAAATCTACGTGCTAATGTAGAGCATCGTCCACACGAATGAGGGTAAGAGGAAACGGTCCATAATATAGAAACTAAGTGACATTAATTTTTAGGGTTCCGTACCTAAAGGGTGAAAACGGGACCCTATTACTAAGCCTACGTTGTCCGTCCGTCCGTCCGTCCGTCCGTCCGTCCGTCCGTCCGTCCGTCCGTCCGTCCGTCTGTCCGTCTGTCCGTCCGTCCGTCCGTCTATCCTACCTATTTAGGGCTGTAACTTTTGAACCGTAATAGCTAGATAGTTGAAATTTTCTCAGATTATGCGATATTGCGGCGGATTTGTTAACAAATAATAAAAATGGCAGAAAGTTAAAAATTAAGGGGGGTTTTCAACGTTTTTTCTTCACGCTCTATAGTAAAAACGGTAATACATACAAGCGTCAAACTTAGTGTGATTATAGAGCGAACTCTACAAAATAACAACAAATACTAAAAACCGGCCAAGTGTGAGTCGATCTCGCGCTAAAGGTCCCAGACAAAAAAAGTTTTTTTTCTAAGTTAATAATGTTGTGTTCTGTGGTGGTGTGGTACGGAACCCTCGGTGCGCGAGTAGCCCGACTCGCACTTGACCGGTTTTATTATTCCATTTAAGTAGAAACTGTGATCAAGAAAGTATGCTGCTGAGAGAAATATTTTTCTTATTTACAGCAATTATTTATTAATGTGGTCACTTTATCTGACCGTAGGTTTAACCTCTTGCTGGGTAACAGAACAAGTTTTCCCACAATATCTAGTTACTGATTAACTTTTTATAGTCACCTTCGTTTCTAGATAATTTTCTTAAGATTCCCTAGAAACTGATGATAGGTTAAAGTATCAATTAAGTCGTAGGTACAAATTCTTTGAGAAATTACTTTACTTTATTATTAGCAATTCGCATCGACAATAATTTTTCTAACGTATATGTACTACCTGTACCTATTAGCTGTTGCCCGCGACTTCGTCTACGTCGAGTTTAAAAAAGTATCCTATTGTGTTAATCGAGAACATATTTTGTCTGCGTGAACATTTATTTATATATTTAACAATTACTACACAGCTTCACAGAGGAACCATGCAAGTAAGTTTACAATTCAAACAAGAACGTGATTGAGACTTGAGCGACAAACATCGTCACAAACTTTCACATTTTATAATATTAGTGAAATGTAGGTATGTAGGTACTGAATGCTCTCAAACGGTGAAGAAAAACATCGCGAGGAAACCTGCATACGCTTAAGAAGAAATTCTGTTGCATAAATATGAAGTTTATCAATCCGAATTGGACGTACGTGGTTAACTAATAAACTAATACCCTCTTTGAGGGTAGGCCTGTGCCCTGCAGCCTGCAGCAATAGAACGTATATAGGCCCACGATGATGATGATGATTTACTAATAAAAAACGAAATTTGATCAGACGTAATAAACAGGTAGAAATGTAAGTAATACGAAATGCATTTTATCCACAAAAACGTAAGAAACGATGCAGTCTTATTTGGACGTTAAAATACTATACTTTCAACTATGTCCCACTAGGGTAGGCAGAGACAATAAATTCTGACATGTCATACTGTTTTCAACTTTGACATAGGTTACAAAAAGTTGCTCCAAAATAAATTTAATTTATTTCTAACTAAATTCTAACCGAGCCCCTCGAAAGTGCCTCGTAAATTTCCCACAAGCCGACTGAAACTATTGTTGTCAAAAATAAATCATACCATTTACATGAAGAGCGAAGAGACACCGCTTTAAAAAAAAACTAGATCGGAACGAACTTCTTCAACAAACTTTACTTTACCTTCCCAATAAAAACATTCCAACCTTGCACCCTTAAAAATAAGGTATAAAATCTACTTATGCAGCTGCAAGTTTAGCGTTGCACAATCCTGACCTTTTGAACCGTCTAAGGCGCATCTACATTGTTCCCGAATTTTGCACACTTCCTATAACAATTATAAAAGAAAGTTAACAAAGGGATGATGTAGACCCAGCATCGGTTTTGCTCCAGATCGGATAACAATTGGATCTTATTATTAAAGTACGTTTCTTTTCTTTAAATCCCACAAATCAGGGCAATTGTGTACTTATGACGATGGTATAAGAGTTATAGAAGGGGACTTGGTAAGCGAGGACTGTAAATAAGAAGTTGTAAGGTATACCTAAAGGTGGATCGATTGTTGAAACGACAATGGTTCCAATTTGGGCTCGTAAGGGACGCGACATCTGCCTTCAAAGTTTTTAGTTTTATTATTTTTATATTAAGGATAACTTAACTTACTTGTGATACGTATAAAATAAACTGTTATTCTTATAACTTTATTGCAAGAATAGAGAATTTAGCTAATACCTAACACTGAAAAACATTACGAGTACTTCGTCTTATGCAATGCAATTCACTTAGCGCAAACATGGTCACATCCTTAAATTCGTCGTTGAAACTTCGGCGAGCTGACAATTCGGTCATCGCTTTATGTCATGTGTAAAACTTATTATAAAACCTTCGACGAGCTGAAGGATGCAAGAGGATGTTACATTTGTGAGCTCATCGTTAATTTTTACAGCGATCTGACGCATGGAGAAATGTTCTCCAGGTTTTCCGGCGTAGACCTATAAAAATGTGTATGCATGCAGACAATTATAATCCTCGAGGGTATAGTCAGAGATATTTTGAAAACAATACAAAACTGCAAACCAGCTCTACCTAAAATGTATGGGACCGATTTTTATCGAGATTTTGATGTTGGTCCCGTAGTGAAAGTTGTTCAGTTTGATGGTCGGTCATCCCCTTTCAAAAACTATTAGCATATTAAGAAGGACCCTGTATAGGTGATCAAGATTATGGTGATGATTCTAAAGATAAGGGTCAGCGCACACCCAGCGTAAATCTGCTCGCGCATGCTCGAGCATGTTCTTTGCAGTCGCGCACACCTAGCGGCAAAATCCGCCGGCGGCAGAGGCGAAATCCGCCGGCGGTAGCGGCGGATGCTCGAGCATGCGCGAGCATGCTCGCGCGTGTTCGAACAGTCTCGCGGATGCTCCCGTGTTGCTACAGTTGACAGTGAATTTTGCAGTTGTGTTTACAATATTTTAAAGTAAAGACGTGCGAAGAGTAATTTTAAAGTATGGTGGACTGGGATTTGGTAATTATTGGGTTACTAGCAGAGGAAGAGGAGCAAGAGCAGGAAAAGTGCTGTGTTACGGTTTAAAGTTCTAGGGACAGTTATTTTATGGCTAGGAACTATAAAATGGAATATGAACAATTTGAAAACCTACTAAATCTGCTTCGACCTTTCAGATTTTCTTTGTATTTTCAAAAAGAGTTCGATTATTATACAACGTGTTAATAAATTAGCGCAAAACCTCATACACCCCAACTGATTTATAACAAAAGAATTAGATTGAAACAATAATTTCATTATTTTGATACTTAAAATTTAAAGTTATTCGCATTTTAAGTTCGGAGGCAAAAATGATTTGTTATCATTTCAGCACTGAAAGAAAGCGCTAACGTACTCATGGATACATTTTTATAATCTTGTTTTGGTAGTAAGTAGGGTGAGTGTGCCCGTGGGGTGGGTTGACATCGGGTTTAGTAAATTAAAAATTTTATGAAAAAAAAAATTAAAATTTTGAAAAAAATTACCTATGTTGAAACCATGATAATTCGATTCTGCTATCGATTCTAAACAAACTACTTTCTAGTTTTGCGTTAATTCATTAACACGTATAATATTATCTGTAGTAAATTGCCCTTTTCGGGCTAAAGTAGTTAAAAAATATGCTAGATTTAGTACGAAACCGGCCGAGGTGGCAACACTTACGACGGATCGCAAGCATCGACACGGGCGTATGCTCGAACATGCTCGAGCATGCGCGAGCATGCGCGAGCATCCGCGCGCATGCTCGCGACTGCTCCCGTCGCCGCGAGGAGCATACGCGAGCATACTCGAACAGACGCTGAAGGGATTTAATCACTTGCAAGCTATTTTCAACTTTATTTCAATGGGAATAGAGTTCATTATCAATTGAATCAATGAAATCTGCTCGCGCATGCTCGAACAGTTTTACGCTGGGTGTGCGCTGACCCTAAGACTAATATTACAATTTACAACACAACAACACACATTCCGAGTCCGTGTGGTGTCGGCTAAGAATAGCACCATTCCATTTCCTCTCGTGGGTGTCGTAAAAGGTGACAAAGGGATCTACCGGAGGATGGGCAGCAGCATCCTCTGAGTACACACATTCAATCCAACTGCGATCGCCAACCCACCTGCCAAGCGTGGCGATTATGGCAAATCCCCCCATTTTGGGGGAGGCCTATGTCCAGCAGTGGACGTTTATCGGCTGATATGATGAACACACATTACACATTTTTATTTTATTTTTTTACATTTACAATTTTATTATTATTGTTGTTTAATTCACGAAATGAATTACTAGTGAAAAAATATTGATACACTCTATATTATAAGTCCTACATAATGTATTAAGCTTTACACTGAAAAACTGGTTAGCTAAAAATAACCAAAATTAATTGACTTCCAAACTGTTTTGTAGCACATAAAGGGGTTCACACACGGCAGCTATAATGTATATTTTATTTCTATGGAAAGATGTAATGGGATGTATAGTGCTATAATATACATCTTTACATTATAGCTGCCGTATGTGAACCCCTTAAACAAACTTCTGGTTACAAATAGAAACAATTTTTTTTTCAGCGTTGATACAGCTGATGACATGGCATTAAGTTTTATTTTATTAACTCAGTTCTTTAACATAAGGATATTTTCTCTACTATGGTTTACCCCACTTCACTTTTTGTAAGATTTAATGACCAATTAACAAATGTTTAATGTCTTAAAACATTCTTTCCCACGTTAAGGCAATAAGGTTAACTTTTCCAGTACTTTACAAAATTAATTAACGTTGTATGTTTACTACAATGTTACGCCAAACGATTTTAAACTTTCTTGGGGTGGTTTATAATTTGGTTTTAAGTATTAATTACTACGTAGGTAATTATAAGCATGTGATACTAATTTTATTATTCAGATGGTTTACCGGTTGATTTTTATTTCAAAACTTAAAATAAGTTCTTTAAGTTTAATAACTTAAACCACATTTGCTATTTATTTTTGAGCATCTAAAATATAAGCGAGAAGCGCAATTTCCGAAGTCTTGATTATATTTATAGGTAACAGATAAACTTACTTACCTATAATTAATTATAATTATATTATTTAAGTACCACAATGTTCATGAAAATAAACTATCGTTTAATTAAAATTTATTATAAAGTAGTTAGATATGAAATTTGTAGAAATTTACAAAGGTAATCAATTCAATCTTTATCAATAGACTTGTGATAACTAATCTAATTGTAAGTACGTTCTTGGAGATATAAGTTTTTTTAAAGATTTCTTTGCAATTTCTGGGTCGAGATTTGTAATCTAAGGCAATATGGAATCGCCGAGAAGGCTATATGCATAGTTTCTAAATGTTTTATTGACGTTAATCCCCGGCCCCGCTAACAAGTAATCAAATGTATGGTCAGGAGTGCGATTTTTGAATCTCATTCGCTGAGTTCAGCAGTTGAAACTGTCAAAGTTACTATGGAGACGTGCATCTTTCTACTGCTGATTTGACATTAAAAAATCATACTCCAGGAGTGCGATTTTTGAAATTAAATCAGCAGTAGAAAGATGCGTATCTCTACAGTAATTTTGACATTTTCAACAAAAATCGCACTCATGGTCTCATGCCTCTTGTGTTTTATATTCCGCTACCGCCTTTAAATTGTAACAAACAAAAACCATACTAGCCATATGGTAGAGATTGAAGATAACATAATTTAATAGAATAAGAATTTAGTATTGTAACATACTGTTTTGACGTTAGAGTTAACTAGATGGTTAGAGGTTCTTGGCCTCGTATTTTTTCTGCAAAGTCAAAATAACCTAAGAAACGGTGTGAGGTATAGAGGAAAATGGGCTATTTTCCCCTATACCTCACATGTATTGTATGTTTTGAATAAATGTCGTTGATTTTATTCGAATGTGTTCAATTATCGCGTTAATTTAGTGTGATAAAAATTTTACTTCATCCTACTTTAAGAATTCGTCACACCCTACGCAATAAAATAACATAACATAACATAAACATAAACATTTATTTCCAAAAACGCATGCATTTACAGAATGAGTAGATCAGCAGTCTGTACTGGAGTTGTGACAAGATGTTTCTAATTTATGTTACTTCTTGATCTTGTTTAGAAATCTTGCACAGATTTTTGGTATCTAGGTACTATTCAGATAATATCTGTTTCGTTTTATCTAGTCTATCTAATCTAAACTATTATAAAACTGTAACAGAAGTGTGTGACATTGAAGATATTTACAAAAAAATAGATTACAATATGATTTTTAGATGTCCCTGATTCCAAATCACCAATTTTTGGATTTTTTGTCTGTCAGTTTGTTTGTTTGTTCGTTTGTTTGGGTGTTTGTTGGTTCGAGTATCACGCAAAAACTACTGAACCGATTTTGATGAAACTTTTTTGTTTGATAGCTAATCATCTGACTTAAAATCTGGTATATAATTTATGCGAACGAAGTCGCGGGTAAAAGCTCGTATTTAATAAACACTCTTGTGTGAATGAAGAAAGATTTCAACATTTTTAGAGTATAAAAGTAGCACCAGCATTCGCGAAAACACAATAATACAAAACAATCTTACAATTTGTTAACAATTAAATGCTCAGTACTACATTCGAATAAAAAAAACAACAATTCAAATTGCATAGTAATTAGTAGTACTTATCGAGGCGCCTACGCATGCGCTGCGTGCTGCGTGTCAAGCGGGGGTGGCCGACAGCTGCGTACGCGCAAGTCTTGTAAACATTATACTTTTTAAGGGGTGCATGACCCTGACACGGTGTTAACTTGACCTGTGTTTAAAGTTTATTCTTTTGTTTCTCTTTCGTAACTTAGAAGTTTGTAGACTTCTTTCAATTCATTCAAAAAGATCGTTAAATATCGAATATTTTACAAACTTTTTGAAAGTATGTACACACGGCGACAGATCAACCTACCCATAGTTGAACTCTATGTTCATGGTAGGTTGATCTGTCGCCGTGCGTACCTTGTATTCACTAAACATTGTAGACTTTACTCACTACATGGTTTAACAATAATGTTTAATTGTTAAGTTATACTTATAGTTAGGTATCTCATTAAGTAGAATAAAATAAAGTCGTCAATAATACGAATAATGTACATATAAATAGATGCGAAAAAATATCTTTATGTATCAATAATATTGTCAACATTTGTAGTATGGACTATCTATGTACTTATAGCATGAATTTTGATTCAATTTGATTTTTTTGCAAACCCTAAATAACGATATAGAACGCATAATTATAAACTAACGAGCTTTCGAGAATCTTTCTTCATTCACACAAGAGTGTTTATTAAATACGAGCTTTTACCCGCGACTTCGTCCGCATAAATTATAAAATAAAAATAATAAAAATAAAAATAAAAATAAAAATTCTTTATTTCAGATACTTATTACAATCCATATTGATGTTAGTAACACACTTAAATAACTATGTTAGTACACATACTTAAGTGCAGACCGACCCAGTGCTTAATGAAGCTACTGTCGTATATCTACTTGCGACCATCTTCAGAATGCTGTTGGTGCTGGCGCGAACCCTCTGCAGTGCGGCGGCACAGCGTTTGCGGAGCGTGGTGGGAAACCCATCGACATGAGCGTCCGCGAACATGCCTGACGCACTGCAGAAGCGCGGCAGCCCCAGCAGCATCCTGAAGGCGTTATTATATTGGGTGCGCAGGGCCCCTAGAGATGCCTGGCGATATGCAGTCCACAGATTACAGGTGTACATGGATGTGCAGTACGCTCTAAACAATGTTATTTTAACTTGCGCTGAGCAATGCCTGAATCTGTGGACTATCATATTGGCCCTGACTGCAAGCGCCCTGCGTTCCCTTTCTATGTCCGCATCATCGTGCAGGTCTTCTGTCACTATGTGTCCCAGGTATTTGAACTGTGACACTCTTTTAAGAGGTGTTCCATTCAGAGCCAAGACAGGTATGTCTGATGGACACTTCTTACCGGACTTAAAAAGCATGAATTCACTTTTGGTTGTATTATATTTCAATCCATGTCTAGATGCATACGCCTCACAAACACTTATCAGTTTCCTGAGGCCACCGATCGACGGGCTGAGCAGCACCATGTCGTCTGCATAACTTATATTATTGACACAGGTACCGTCGATGTGACTACGTCGAATTATATATACCAGATTTTAAGTCAGATGATAAGCTATCAAACAAAAAAAGTTTCATCAAAATCGGTTCAGTAGTTTTTGCGTGATACTCGAACAAACAAACACCCAAACAAACAAACAAACAAACAGACAGACAAAAAATCCAAAAATTGGTGATTTGGAATCAGGGACAGGTAAAAACCATGTCGTATCTAATTTTTTTTTTGTAAATATCTTCAATGTACAGACACATTTCTGTTACAGGCCCTGTACCCGCACTTTCGATGTTCGCTATATCGCCACTGTTTCGGTCCGCGATTCATTGTAATAGAGTTGAATTTGGAATGAAAATGTTCACGCAATTGCGAAGTTCGAATGTGCGGGTAGACCCTCAGTTTTATAATAGTTTAGATTACAACAACCTTGACTTGCCTACAAAATATTCGCATTCATATCACACTCAACACTTACAGAATATGGACCCATAGGTAAGGAAGGTACATCCACCCAATAACCTTTTTCAAAAAGACGAGAAAAACAGTTGCTAAGCTAATTGGTGGAGGTTCACAAATCCATCAAGGCCTATTAGGTGTCAAGCCAATACTTCGTTGGATAAACGACGTGGTATGGAAGTTGGACAAAAGCCAACAGTTTCCGAAAAATTGCTGCCAGTTCTCTTCAATTAAAGAAGATTTTTTATTCTGTGGAATGATGTGGATATTAAAAACTTAAAAAAAAACTCAATAGATGGCAAAAAGTACCTAAGTATTTTAAAAGAAAGCACAGATAACAACTAACATTTTTGATATTGGGCAATAATTTTGATCATCATCATCAGCTTTTGTCCACCCACTGCAAGGGGGGGGGTTTTTGGCGGGAAACCTTGCTTATTTGGAGTCCACATAATTTATCGAATTGTTATTGTTTATAGTGAGTTTTGGTTCGTAAAATTGGTGTTGTTTTGCGAAACCAAGTGTTCCCTTTGCAAGTGAACAATATACATTTCAGTGAAATATGATGGTGTATGGATCGTAAACAGGAAAAGTGTTCCGTCATTTGTAGCGGGGCAAAGCGATCGGTTCACCTCTTTCGTTTCCTGTGGACTTCTCTGCGTTTCCTGCGTCTTTCGATTGTCTCCATAAACTCCAAAGAAGCGTCGAAACGTCGAGCACCAACGTTTTAAATGCTACCAACATTGAGAAAACTTTACTAAAGACATCGGCTGTATAGGCTAGATCCCTTTGCCAGGAATTGAAACAAAAAAAAACCTTTGCAGGTTAGAATATAAGCCTCCTCTCTATTATGCCACTCTTTCTTGTCTTGTGCCAGTCTCATCCAGGTCTTTCCAGCTGCCTTCGCAATATCATCACATCAGCCCACCTGGCTGCTGGACGACCCAATCCTCTCTTGCCTGATCGCCGCCACCACTCGGTCATGCCTTTTCTCCATCTGCCATCTGTTCTTCTAGCCACGTGTCTTGCCCACTGACACTTTAATCCAGCAATTCTATCTCCGACATCATCCTTAATTTTGATAATCAGTTTTTTTTTAATAACGCTCACAAACACATACATTGTAACGATCCCAAGTAAGCTCTATAGGCTTTTTGTTATGGGAACCATACAACAACGGCAATTTCACCCTGTATATTTGATACAGGGTGAAATTGATATCATTGGCATCCTTTTAAACTAAGAGTCTACCCATCAAACTGAACAACTCTTACTATGGGAGCAAACCGATCGAAGCGAAAAAAAATCTGCTGTTGCATACATTTGAGTTGCGTAGGCAGCGGCGACGGGCGCAGTTTAGTATGGAACAGCTGATTTTTTAGTTGCTCCGATCGGTTTGGTAGACTCTTAGTTTAAAAGGATGCCAATGATATCAATATCACCCTGTATAACATCCATGACTGAACCGGGATTCGAACCCAGGACCCTGGTTTGGCAGTCCGGCGTGGTAACCATTACACCAACCGGGTCGTCCAACCAAGTTAAAGTAATTCAAAAATTTACTTTGATAGTAGACAAAAAAGGTACCTATGTAGAGCCTGACCAGAAAAATTAAAACCCCGCGCCATGTTGCGGAAAATTATTGGAACTGACTTTTGTATTTGAAACATTGTCATTATAGGCGATTCTAGCCCTGTACCCGGACTTTCGATGTTCGATATATCGCCACTGTTTCGGTCCGCTCTCCATTGTAATAGAGTTGACATTGGAACGAAAACGGTCACGCAATTGCGAAGTTCGAATGTGCGGGTAGAGGCCCTAGGCATAGTCGATTGTAGCCAGAGGGGTAGCTAAAGCTAAAGCAGGTTTATTATTTTTCTATTTTTCTGGTCGGGCTTTACTCGGCTCATGGTCATGACAACAAAGATAATTAGTTTTTTTAATCTATGGATTGAAATGTAAAATATGGCCAGGTATTAAAAAAAAAACTCCACCTGCGTTCCATTTTTAAATATTCGCACGTGCCGTCTTGGGTGCCGTTGGCAGATGGGAAATTAATTGGATGTAATTTGCAAGCGATCCTTGTTTTCTATTTTTCGAAACATATTTATTTGCAAACTAACGTAGTTGATAAGTTAATGAGCGTTTTTCTTTTGGTTTTCTAGTGGATCGATAGATGGCGTTACGGTCTGTGCGAATAAAAGTCAAAATATCAAAATGTGTTTCTTTAAAATAATATAGAGGGAGAAGATGATCAAAAAGATGCCAACTCATCTTTTGATTTAATATTTTATTATTTACGAATCATTTTAATCGAAAATATAAAACTTTTTACGTCTGACATTGTTGTATGGGCTCGATCCCCTGGCCTTTAAAAAAAAGTCAGGCACAGTCTTGACATGATTTTGACATGATCAGGCCTACGTCTCTATGGAGCGATAATCATGTCATCTGTCGAGTTTTTAGGAACTAAAATAAAAAAAGAAAAGAAAAACGCTCATTTACATCACTTAAAATAAAAATAAAATAAAATAAAATAAAATAAAAATTGTTTATTTCAGGCACATAAAACCTATAAGGCGACCCATACATTTCCTTTCAATGCAATTAGTTAGTTATTATAATTATAGGTACACTGATTAATATTATAAAATATTAACATAGTTCTCTGTTCATTCTTTATATTGTAAGTATGTTAAGTACATCAAATTAAACAGGTGGTTCTTATTCTGAATAATTCTTGGAAGTGAAAATTGGAAAATAAATAGATAGTCAACAGTAAATATAAAATAAGATTTTTACACTTATACAATCTGTTGTTTTATTATTTGTTTAGTTTCACTTGTTAATTAATTTTATAGATTTTAATTAAATTTACCATTTACTCTATTTAGGTACTACTATCAATTTGCTTAAATATATGTTAACTAGCGTTAACCCGCGACTTCGTCCGCACAAATTATATACCAGATTTTTAGTCAGATCATAAGCTATCAAACAAAAAAAGTTTCATCAAAATTGGTTCGGTAGTTTTTGCGTGATGCTCGTTTAAACACACAAAGCAAAAAAATTCTTTTTTTAAATTACAGTTTTATAATAGTACAGATAACTTAATTAAATTACATAAAACTGAATCTAATTAAACCAAATCAAATAAAAACGTCACTAACACATCACAAACAAACAAATAATTTCAAACAAAAGGTCAAATATTTTTTTATTTATTTTTTATTTTTTGCTTTTGAAGCAGTCCAGTTTGTCACTGAAGACGTCCGCATCGAATCGATCGACTACGCAGAAAGAATAGTAGAAGATGAAAAAAATACCTATACAGCCCCCTTACCCGCACTTTCGATCTTCACTATATCGCCACTGTTTCGGTCCGCACTCATTGTAATAGAGTTGAAATTGGACCGAAAACATTCACGCAAAAGTTCGAATCGAATGTGCGGGTAGACCCTCAGGGTCCTGGCGATAATCGGACCAACAAACTAAACAACTTTCTCTATGGGAACAACATCGAAATCGCGAAAAAAAATCAGCTGTCCCATACATTTGGCTTGAGTTTGCAGTTTTGTATACAGGGTGTAACAAAACACCCTAGTAATACTTAAGGGAGTGCTTCAAACCATAAAACTGAACAATTTTCATTATGGAGCAAACGTCGAAATCGCGAAAAAAAAATCCGCTCTTTCATACAAAACTGCAGTACCGTCTCGACTCAAATGTATGGGACGGCAGATTTTTTTTATTTTCTCTCGACGTTGCCGTTGGCTCCATAGTGAAAGTTGTTCAGATTGATGGTCTGATGGTTTGTTACACCCTGTAGAAGAGTCGATTTTTTTTTTCGATTCCGATGTTGGTGCCTTAGTGAAAGTTGTTCAGTTTGACGGTCTGATCATCCCCTTAAGATTGTGTCAGCATATTAAGAAGGACCCTATACAGGGTGTAACAAAGCACCCTAGTAATACTTAAGGGGGTGCTTCAGAACATCAAACTGAACAACTTTGACTATGGGGCCAAAACGTCGAGAAAAAATAAAAAAATTAGCTGTCCCATACATTTGAGTCGAGACGGTACTGCAGTTTTGTATGAAAGAGCGGATTTTATTTTCGCGATTTCGATGTTGGCTCCATAGTGAAAGTTGTTCAGTTTGATGGTCTGAAGCACCCCCTTAAGTATTACTAGGGTGTTTTGTTACACCCTGTCTGTATACCAGACCAGTCACCCATCCAAAGCCCAGAGCAGTAACCCTTACATAATTTTTTTTTTAAACTATCCTATTAAAAATAAAAATAGAACATACACGAACTCGATTCAATGTATTCTTAACACGCTAAGTTCAAAAAGTTACCACTGTCGAGTCCCGTACTTGCACGCAATGCCCTTTCTTGACTTTCCCATATACTTCCTGTAAAATAAAGGGTGTTTTTTTCAGCACAACCTGTCTTGAGCGTCACGCTTCATTCGTCGGCTTTTAACGTATTTTCTTTACTGTTTTTTATCGGTCCATTTACCTTTGACCTGCCGTAAGGAAATACCTATGTTTTTTTCGATGCTCACGACTGTATGAAATTATTGAGAATATCCTCATTTCACTAACAGATTTCACTGACATGACTAGACAGATGATATCCATAGAAGAAAGTAAAAGAGGTATTGGCTATGTGCGAAGTGGGTGTTGGAAACTGTCAAGTCGATCGCAGCGCACGCCGTGGCAGAAATTTGTACTACTGACGGCGAAGCTGTGTCAGATTTGCTTGAATCTATGAAAATCAGCACACTAATTTAACACGAAATCTCCAAAACTGTCAATACTAAAAACTTAAAATTTGGCATGAAAGTTTCTATTGGCATCTAGATGCTCACTTAAAAAAGGCTTAACGCATTTTAACCCCCCAAAGGTGTTAAAACTGAGGTAAAAGTTTGTATGGGAATTCCGATACAAATTAGATTTTGTCCGTGGCTTCGTCCGCATCCGCTCCCGTCATCGTACCGGAATAAAATATAAGCTAGCTTTTAAGACTAATAATAAGCTTTTAAATATAAAAAGTTTTATCAAAATTGGTCCAGTAGTTTAGGCAGAATCCTCGAACAAACACAGACTTTTACAGTACTATAATAGTATAAATAATTCACGGCTGCCCGAAAAAGTTCTGTCAGTACGCCGCGCTAGTGTGGCGCTAGTGTCGTGCACATAGCCAATAGAGGACGTCCTTTCACCGACCTGGATGCGAACCGTCTCGAAGGATATAATATGAATGAATGAATGAATGAATGAATGAAATATACTTTATTTACTCCAAATTCAAATTACATTGCACAATAGGAAACAAAACTTATAACGACTAAATATGTTGACTGGTAATGGTCTTAATGGGCAAAAATTACTGTTAATGGCTTGATGGGCTTGATGGCCGAATGGCAGAAGTGACGCAAAAGTACCAAAAGAGTGACGAAATAGTATTCAGAAGGGCTGACCCCAAATATGGAACAAGCCAGGAGGATTGATGATTTATTCTCATTTCGCTAACAAACAGTACCAAAACTGTCAGACATTGGACACGTATAAACTAAATTCAGACATTGGATTTTGATCAAGGCAGGGATCGAACCACCACCCCATCTGTACGGCAGGCGAGGCTACTAACACATGAACCACCACGATTTATTTCATACTAAGCTTTTTCCCAAGATTTAGTGTGCATTGACTTTAGAGGGCTATCACAGTCCAGTGGCGCCCTCATCACATGTACGGTATAAAAGTATTCTACAGGGTGTACAATAAAATGGGACAGCTACTTAAAGGGGTGCTTCAGACCATCAAACTGAACAACTTTCTCTATGAAACCAATATCGAAATCGCGAAAAAAAAATCTGCTGTCCCATACATTTCAGTCGAGTTATGTTTGCAGTTTTGTATGGGAGAGCGGATTTTTTTTTCGCGATTTCGATATTGGTCCCATAGAGAAAATTGTTCAGTTTGATGGTCTGAAGCACCCCTTTGAGTAGCTGTCCCATTTTATTGTACACCCTGTATAAAAATAGCTTGAAGGCTTATGTAGTTTTAATGTTGAGCACTTTTTTAATGTAGGCTTTCTTTATCTTTTTTAATGTGATGAGGGCGCCACTGGACTGTGATAGCCCTCTTAATAGTCTAATATTTAATAGTATACAGGGTGAAATTGATATCATTGGCATCCTTTTAAACTAAGAGTCTTCCCATCAAACTGAACAACTTTTACTATGGGAGCAAACCGATCGGAGCAAAAAAAAATCTGCTGTTGCATAGGTATAAGTACATTTGAGTCAAGTAGGCATTGCAGTTTAGTATGGGACAATTGATTTTTTAGTTGCTCCGATCGGTTGGCTCCCATGGTAAAAGTTGTTCAGTTTAGTGGGTAGACTCTTAGTTTAAAAGGATGCTAATGATATCAATTTCACCCTGTATAGGTAGTTTAATAGTGTAAATTTTTCGTGATATTACTATTGACCTACCTACCTAATACATAATTAGCAATTTATTTAAGTCAGATTTAAGTACATAAGTTCACAAAATACAAAAGCTATTAATTTATAAAACATAGTCTCGGATCCAACTAGCTAAATGTCAACCACTACCATCACGGCAATATCAATTATTTATAACTGATTAGTTATTCTCTCGCACCAAATGTTAGTATGTCGGTTGGGCGGCAGGTGGCGTTGGTTCATGAATTATTCAATTCTAGTTTCGGGAATGAGTCGCAACTAGGTGTTACGGCGTTAAAAATGGAATGGGCTATTTAACGTTTTTTTTTTAATAATTTAATAGTAGGTTACTTTTTGTCAGAAAAATGGCCAGTAAAAGCACAGTTAAGAAAGAGTATCTATTACTAACTACATACAGTATGGACACTCCCTGCCTCCCACCAACTTTTTACCTCACCCCCTCTATTGCCCTCTGATTACCTCGGCAGTTACCTAGCAGTAGCATAAATTGACACCACAATTGACACGCTAGATTTTATGTTTTCGAAACAAAGATAATATAATCTCAGGACGAAGGATAAAAACTCTCTTTGAATAGACGGGTGTAAAAGCGTTTTATTTACGAAAAAGTCATGTACAAGTTGGGTGCGGCAACTAAAGTTATTGCAGCCCTAGCACAGCCCCGGACACTGCATACAAAAATTTGAAATTGACATGATCACGTCAGCACATGCGAAACCAAAGAAATTTAACCTTAAGTCTTCTTCGTAGGTAACGAATAACCAGTGCGAGGTAACCAGAGGGCAATAGGGGGTGAGGTAAAAAGTTGGTGGGAGGAAGGTAGTGTCCGTACTGTCTCTAGTAATAGATACTCTTTCTTATACTGTGGCCCTAGACTCCGTTTCGCATGTGCTGACGTCATCTTGCCAATTTCTGTTGCAGTGTGTGATAAAAATGTAGAAGAATAAATACAAAATAATATATCACTTTTGATTTCAGTAAAGATCAATAACCCCACAGTATAAGAGAGAGTACTAATACCCATTTATACCAGTTTTACTGCAAATGGAAGAAAACATCCGTTTGTAACAAACAAGACGGTTGACGGAACACTTTTGTACAAAGAACCCGATTGCATGATCTTATCTCCTCTCTCCAGTTGTTTTCCTATCCTCATCTGTAACTTCTACCGCATAAAGATCAGATTTCATCCTTCTTAGAATTTATAATAAATAACGTTTGATGCGACAGTTCGGACGTTCCAAATTCGAATTCAAAAATCGAAATCCGCAAAAACGTGTTCCGTTCCATTCAGCGCAAAGTCGTTGTCGATCTTAAACCATTCGTTTCAAAACTATATTTCACTTAAATATAAGCCTTATTTCTTTAAAAGTTCAACTATAAAAAACAAATCGAACTGTAAAGTAACCTATGTAGAAACTTTTTTGTTCGCCGACCCCACGATCCGAGTCGAGACGTGCATTCGATATTAAAAAATGCTCTGGAAATCTTAAATTCAATAGTAATTTGGTGTTGAATAGCAAGGGAGAGGATAATGGGGCAAGTCGTACTCCCTGTTTTTGCGGTGTTGTATTCGCGAAATTCTCCTGGGTCTTTGTATACACTCCTTGCGTCTAAACTGGCGCTAACACTACCAGCCGCTTTGCGAAAGTACTCTAACTTTGTTCAGCTAAACGAGCGATTTCGTCAAGCGGTTGAAATAGCTGTGTTGTCAAAACACAAGGTCTGGTTTCTGAGCGCAGCATGTGTCTCTCAGACTATGCCGGGAATGAATGAGCACAGTTCTAATTACACAGTCAATTTGGTCCAGCGGGAAATATGAGTTATTACCTCACCATAACCGAGATGAAATCGGCCATTTTAAATTTTTCGACAAAAGCTCTTTATGTTGATAGCAAATTTTCGTGAACGAATTTAGCATAAGAATAAATGTTTTTGATTATTCAAGAATGATTAGTTCGTGATTGGCGTATAATGGGTGTTTAGTGACATTTTACAGGCATTTAGTTTTGAACTAAGATTAATTCAAAACTGCTTTGATTTGCATATTTTCTTTGTTGACGTATTTACGCTAATATTTCATTGAACCGTTGCATAAAACAAAAATATGGTTTTTACAATAGAACGTTCGGTTTAAAAATCATAAGTAACAGTTATTTTAAAGAGGCTACTAAACTTAACAATAAAATAAAACGGTTATTGACGGAATCGAGCCCACTCCACTTCCCCAGATTCTCGATTTTCCTCACTAAATAAAGTCATATAAGATACCGCAAAGTTATAGCATAATAACGACTCCAACTTTACACGCAGACATTGTAAAGAAAGTTTACTTGGAAAGGTCAGGTATCCATTTCCCGATATCGGAAATTTCAGAACAATATTTTATGAAGACCTAAATAAAATCGAATACTAGGTACTTTATCAAATCCGATACCTACTTTAAAATAAAATTAGTTTCAAAATGTGGCTTGTTTCTTGTTCTTTTTGTTTACTTCTTTATTTTATTTATTTTCTTACCTTCTTACTTATTTTATTTTTTAAGTCCAACATCAAAATGTTCCTGACCACCCCGAAAGGGATTAAGGTCGTGAGTACAGGGTGTAACAAAACCCCCTAGTAATACTTAAGGGGGTGCTTCAGACCATCAATCTGAACAACTTTCACTATGGAGCCAATGTCGAGCAAAAATAAAAAAAAATTGCCGTCCTATACATTGAGTCGTGACAGTACTGCAGTTTTGTATGAAAGTGCGGATTTTATTTTCGCGATTTCGATGTTGGCTCCATAGTGAAAGTTGTTCAGTGTGATGGTCTGAAGCACCCCCTTAAGTATTACTAGGGTGTTTTGTTACATCCTGTATGTATGTGTCTACAGCACAATGCAGTCGTTCATTGAATATACTTTCATTAAATTTTATGACAAACTATTTTAGTTATTTTGTTTAAAATTAAATACTATACAAATATTTTAATTAATATTTCTAAAACAACTTTAAAACCACTTGCAAAAACTTTAAATCAAAACCAAGAATTATAAGAGTGTTTAACTATCATGTAACAAACAAAAGCCTCCAAACAATTTATTGTTTCTGGCTACCTCGTAGGTACTTGAGGCTGTTTCAATTGTCAATTATAAAATACGAGCTTTTACCCGCGACTTCGTCCGCATAAATTATATACCAGATTTTAAGTCAGATGATAAGCTATCAAACATAAAAAGTTTCATCAAAATCGGTTCAGTAGTTTTTGCGTGATACTCGAACAAACAAACACCCAAACAAACAAACAAACAAACAAACAAACAAACAAACAAACAAACAAACAAACAAACAAATAAACAAACAAACAAACAAACAGACAGACAAAAAATCCAAAAATTGGTAATTTGGAATCAGGGACAGGTAAAAACCATGTCGTAATTTTTTTTTGTAAATATCTTCAATGTACAGACACAATTCTGTTACAGTTTTATAATAGTTTAGATTGCACTCGATTCGTTCCGTTTGGTTAAGTATAAGTTTCGATAAATGATGCATCTTCAATTTCCTCATTTTAAGCCACGATTCCTTTTTATTATAATAAATTCGCATATAACAATCCTAACTGTCAATAACATGCATATCATGAGTTTACAACAAGCGTGTCGGGAATCGAATCGGAATCACGACTGAAGCTACCGTTATAGATCTATCCGTAATATCTATTCATGCAATTATTGGCATATTCTTTCTATTGCATTACACTATACAGGGTGCATCATTGATCAACAATTTTCAATGTTGTCCGTATATTCCGAGAGATAAGTGTACTTTTTGCAACCATCAGCAGCAAGGCTGATTCAGTGTTTATGGGGTGTAGAGCTTTTCTGTGATGGGGATAGACCAGGTCTGCCTGCATAACTTCAGTCGGTTTAGGAGTTACTGATGATTAAAGGTCTTTAAAAAATTTACGATCAGCTGCACGGCTGATCGTATGATATTGTTGTAGTATGCACTGTAGTTATGTGAACAGTATAAAAACTGTCAAGTTCTGTCAGTCGGTTTAGGAGATACAGCCAGTCAAAGTTCCGATCTTTAAACGGCTGTATCTCCTAAACCGACTGATGAACCATGTCAGTTTTTGTACCAAAAACACTGAATCAGCCTTGCTGCTGATGGTTGCAAAAAGTACCTACACTTATCTCTTATACTAGTACTTGTTCTGTAAACTAATAGCCGAATCCTAACCAATCAGGAAAAAACTGAATAGCAACTAAAAGGTGAAGGCGACTGAAAAGGTATTTTGCGGTGCGATTTGATAGGCTGATGAATCTGATGATTGATTTTTTGGTCTACTATACAGTGCTTGTACAGTATACAGGATGGAAGGAAAAGTATCATTAACCTTTAAACCACATACTCTACCCATCAAACTGAACAACTTTTTTGGGATCAAATAGATCGAAGCCAAAAAAATCAGCTGTTCCATACTAAACTGCAATACCTACTCGACTAAAATGTATTTTTTTGCTCCGATCGGCTTGTAGCTGTAGTAAAAGTTGTTCAGTTTGATCGGTAGAGTATGTAGTTTAAAAGTTAATGATACTTTTCCTTACACACTGTATAGCTAATAGATGGTGCTCACTGCTTAGGTACATTGAACTTCATATAAATCGTACTCATCGTTTTATTATTAGTCTATTTTTTCTCTAAGTTGTTCTCTCAAACACTTCCATAATTCCCAGGAAATTCATTTCCATTTCCATTTTTTCTTCATCTAAAACACCATCTTCCTCTCTTCTTCTTTCGTGTCAGCATGACTATCGATGCTGTAGTAAAACATCATGAGCACAACCTACTCGTATAGCTCGACTAATGAATTAATTTATATGAAAAATTCAGAATAAAGTTGATCAGTACGATGAATAAATCACCCCGTATACAAGAAACCCCTTTCGTGCTATAAGATATCAAAGTCGCTCGGATAATAAATTCCTTGAATAATTTACTAGAATTTCTTGTTAACGGCTTGTTTATTCATTAAATTGTAGATCCTAATTAAAAAGGATACCTACAGCAATTAGCTAAGCTGAATGAAAAAAAATTTGTTTACGAAATGAAACGTACATATCTAATTATACCTTTTTAGGGTTCCGTACCCAAAGGGTGAAAACGGGACCCTATTACTAAGCCTACGTTGTCCGTCCGTCCGTCCGTCCGTCCGTCTGTCCGTCTGTCCGTCCGTCCGTCTGTCCTACCTATTTAGTGCTGTAACTTTTGAACCGTAATAGCTAGATAGTTGAAATTTTCTCAGATTATGCGTTATTACGGCGGATTTGTTAACAAATAATAAAAATTTCAAAAAGTTAAAAATTAAGGGGGGTTCTCAACAAGAAACTAGTTTTTATCAACGTTTTTTCTTCACGCTCTATCGTAAAAACGGTAATACATAAAAGCGTCAAACTTAGTGTGATTATAGAGCAAACTCTACAGAATAACAACAAATACTAAAAACCGGCCAAGTGTGAGTCGGTCTTGCGCTAAAGGACCCAAACAAAAAAGTTTTTTTTCTAAGTTAATAATGTTGTTTTCTGTGGTGGTGTGGTACGGAACCCTCGGTGCGCGAGTAGCCCGACTTGCACTTGACCGGTTTTATTAACGTATATCAAAGGAAATTCTTAGTTACTGTTTTGAAGTCTGTTTTTTCACTCTTTGAAAAACCGAATAATTCTTGATCGTTTTAAATATAATTATCTTGTTGAATAAGTACTTACTACTTAGTACCTATAGTAGGTAAGTAAGTTAAGTAGCCAACCGTAGACCTCGCGTATCTTGCAAAGTTAACAATGTTCTTCTTTAAGTACATGGTGTTACAAAAATACAAATAAACATTTTAGGGGGTGGTTAAGACCATCAAACTGAACAACTTTCACTATGAAACCAGTATCGAAATCGCGAAAAAAAATCGAATAGTCCATCATCAAAATATCAGCCAATGGACGTCCACTGCTGGACATAGGCCTCCCTCAAAATGGGGAGATTTGGCAAAATCGCCATAAAGCGATGCGTTTGCGACAAAAGAATTTTTTCCCCATGTTTGTCCCATAGTGAAAGTTGTTCAGTTTGATGATCTCAACAACCCCCATAAAGGTTTGAAATGTTTATTTTTACTTTTGTAACATCCTGTATAAGTTCACTTTTAGCATGTCCGTTATGATTTCAAGATGGCATGACGCCAATAAGGCGAATAGGTGGCGGCTAGACTTGGGCCCAAAAAACCTAGCTTCCCTTAGTAGTCTCGTATGTTACAATTATGATAGAAGTTGGATGGTGTCATTAAGCCATGCATGAACCAGTAAAGTTTCTTCTCCTTTCTTTCAAATGTTACTTCCATTTATGTCATACTTTATTAAAAGCCTAAAAATGGCGCCTTTTTTCTTTATTTAGCGCGGCCATCAATCAAACTTGAATATTATAGTTCATAATAAAGTTAAAAACAACACTTTGTTATTATTATTACAAATATCTCGGAACTCGGTCCAAACTGAGACTTAATGGTAATATTTTCAACGTCAAGCCTTTATATCTCCGTCCGGACTGAGTTTAATAAGTTTACATGTTATTAAGTTTTGTTTGTTACTTTATTCTGAAATGAAATATTCATGTTTGATTGCTGGCCGCGCCAAAAACAACGGAGAAAAATAAGGCGCCAACCTTACATACAAAACCCGCATTGTCTTTTCGAACTAAAAACTGTACCTACCTACGAATGTACCTATAATAATGGACAAACTGCTTATTGGACGTAATGCGTATTGAACCAAGTGATACTACTATAAATATAGGTCGTATTATCTAGCCTAAACATGAAAACGTGCAGTTTGACCACCTAACATTCATACATTAAATATTACTATGTGCATAAACGGCCGGCATACATTCCGCAATAACGGATTCCAAACACAACGCTATGTGGCAAATGGATAGTCATTTATCATTTTCACTTGTGACAAATTACCGTTGACGGTACGTGCTATATTTGTCATAATTCATAGGTACTGTTTGACTTTTACAAATAAAAGCGGTCAAGTGCGAGTCGGGTTACTCGCGCATCGACGAGGGTTCCGTACCACACCACTACAGAACACAACATTATTAACTTAGAAAAAAAAACTTTTTTGTCCGGGACCTTTAGCGCGAGATCGACTCACACTTGGTCGGTTTTTAGTATTTGGTGTTATTTTGTAGAGTTTGCTCTATAATCACACTAAGTTTGACGCTTGTACGTATTACCGTTTTTACGATAGAGCGTGAAGAAAAAAACGTTGATAAAAACTAGTTTCTTGTTGAGAACCCCCTTTAATTTTTTACTTTTTGAAATTTTTATTATTTGTTAACGAATCCGCCGTAATAACGCATAATCTGAGAAAACTTCAACTATCTAGCTATTACGGTTCAAAAGTTACAGCCCTAAATAGGTAGGACAGACGGACGGACGGACAGACGGACGGACGGACGGACAACGTAGGCTTAGTAATAGGGTCTCACCCTTTGGGTACGGAATACTAAAAACTCGTCAGGTGAACGATAACATTGTGATGAGCTTAGAGAGATAATGGCCTCGATTCGGAGTGTACCACGACTAAACTAAACTAAATGTATTCCTGTCACTTTCTAAAATAAGATTTAGAAAAGAGACAGAAAACCAACAGCTGACTTTAGTGCTGTCAAAGTGACGTTAAATGCGCAAAATAAGATTCCATCATAATGTACGCCACCTTATTTAAGTCGTTTTTGGGCGTTTAACGTCACTTTGACAGCACTAAAGTCAGCTGTTGGTTTTCTGTCTCTTTTCTTAATCTTATTTTAGAAAGTGACAGGAATACATTTAGTTTAGTTTAGTCGTGGTACACTCCGAATCGAGGCCAATAACGCTTTTTCGCGTTTTAACATGAATAAAATGTATTCTCATAGCCAATTAAACTTTTTTATTATACACACCAGTAATGTAATGTGGGGGTACAGTTCAATAACACAATGAAAACATTACATAAAATTATGATTAGGATGCTGATTCTCAATATAGGTAGTCCTGAGATTGACGAGTCAGGTTTTTCCATGTACATATCATACAAATTCGGATAGGGCCTGGTTTATAATAATAGTTTATACAAATACAAATTTTGTAGTGCAACTGTCTTGGTGTGTAGAAAAATGAACAAAAGGGAAAAACATTTGTTTAAAATCAACAAGATTATGGAAAACATAAAGATCGATCTAATAAAAAACATACAAAATGAAACAAAACTCACATATTTCTACACACCAAATAATTTAAGTTGCATAAAAGCTCTTAAGGCTACTCCTCCCATCTGCAAGGCTCTCTTTCTTACAAGCAAACTTTTGCAATTAGCCATCCCGCTTCAATTGCGCGGCTCCGGTCAGAATTTTCCGTTTTCTTTGAAAACTTGTATGATTTTAATGAATTTTCAAAAAATAAGAAAACCACATCATTTTATATTGTATTGTGAAAAATATTGTAAATTTTCATATTCTTCTGATCAACAATGTAAGAGTAAAACGGTTACAACTGGAAAAAAAGAGGTGACTTTGGAGTCGTTTTTCTTCAGTTTTATTAATTAAAATAGATTTCGAGAAAAATCACATCACTTCTCATATCCTGTAGATTGTTCAGTTTTGTTTTCTGCTTAAAAAGTGCCATAGTTAATGTATAAAATGGTTACAAAGTTACTCAAAACCGGGCGGACGCCCCTTAATTAAAAATTGCATGCTTTTGTTTCTTGTGCATGCAAAAGCAGAACTAACTCACGATGAAAAGCCTAGTTAGCGGCACCTTTGCGCGACGTGATTGCAAATTTCACGCCATTCAGCTACGGTTCACGGACCTACATGCAATGTTTATACCGAAACAGTCACATGAATAACACTGATTTACTCGTTGTTACAGATCCAAAATGCTGAAGTGGGCGGTATATGGCAAAAAGAATCAAGAAGGGCGACCAAACACAGAAATAGACACAGAGAACCGCGAACCTTACACCAATGGACCTTATAGCAACAAAATCCGAAGATCTTTAGACGCACAGACAGTTAAAAAGAGCAAAAAACCAAGCAGGTACCAAAGAAGATCCTTAGGATCGGCCGCAAGAAAAAACAATGTCAGAATCATTGATAAGGAGAACATCAATTGTATAGGAAATACTCCAAATTACTATAGAGAAGGCTTCACTAAGAAATCGGAAGTCCTCGTCTTGAAAGATGTTAGTAATATCACTCCGACTTCAGCTACTCCTGTGAAGAACTTCGAAAGGAGGAGATACTACACGAATGGTTCTAAAGATGATATTCCTCCTAATCTTCCTCCAACTCCACCAACTTACAGCAGAAGAGTAAGGGAGGCTAAGAAAAGGAAATTAGAAATGTCTAGTTCAAACCCTAATGAATTTTTCAGCAGAGATAGCTGTGCTTATAAATCTGAAAGAAGGATCACCGTCGATAGGAGTCAGCTAAGTTCTCCAAGACTGAGTCACTGCAGTTCAGAACCATCTTTGAACGAATTATCAGATAGACTAAGTGCTAGTACTACCAGTAGTCGACATTCATTTGCTTTAGGAAAACAATTAAATGGCATTCCAATAAGCACAACTAAAACTACAGACGAAGGTCTAGTTGAAATAGAATATGATGAAGATTTAGTTCTGAATTGTATAGAAAAGCCAATATCAATAAAAAAGGCTAGTATAGAAAAAACGACTTTACCTATATTCGGTCATCACATATTTATGGACAACCCATTGTATTTCAATAAGAATGAAGAAATAACGAATATAAGACCGTTGAAACGAACAAGGAAGAAATCAAACGAGTTCGAAAGTTCGTTTAAATCCCCTTCAGTAGATAAGAGAGATGCACATACTTTAGTCAGAGACGGTTGCTCTCCGGTTTCCATAACACCTTTATCAACAAAATTAGCAGCTCTAAGATTTAGTACTATGAGTACACACAGCAAGTCCAAAAGGTTAGCTTTTACAAATGATGTAACCGAATATTTTCCAAAAATAGAAAACCCTTTTACTATTCCTCTTAGAGATGAGGAAAGTTCAACTGAAATGGAAAATAAATGCATCCTAGGCAAAGATTCTTTAACCAATATAACGGAATCGACTGTTTCTACAACTCAAATGGGAGACATGACTCTTGAAAAAATGATCGAAGACATAATAAAGAGCACCAAGATAGTGAAATCAAAGAGGCGAATTTTGAACAACGAAGACGTGAATAAAAATTGCGAAGAAGATGAAATGCCAACTTTAGATGCTGTCAAAGATCTATTTGTTAATCCTCAAGCTGAAAACAAAGCCAACTTAATTAAAGAAGCAAAGTACGTTAACTTATCAAGAGAAAATTCTGTGTCCCCAAAAAATACTCCAACAAAGAGAGTTATGCAAGTGCATCGAGTGAATGATAGACTTTTAAAGAATCTTCCTATTGGCTGCTTCATTTTAGACGATGGTGACGGTTATAATGAAAGAGAGGTACGAACACCTGACGTTATCATTGATGAACGACCAAAAGGAAGTAGCAATAGACGTGCGAATAAATCTTTAAATAGATCACAATCAATGAATGCGTCTTCAATAGAAAAATGTTATTTAGAGCAAATGTCATCTGAATCTACACCAGATTTATTCTCTGCAACAAGAGAAGCAAACCTTAGATTGAGAAGACAAAGATGTATTCGAAGAAAAAAATCAACGGTCAGCAACGAAAGCCTGTTCAAGCAAAGGCCGTTAAAACCTGAAACGTCCTCAATACTGACTCTAGAAATGGGTATGCCTAGTCCTGCAACAGAACTACAAAATGTTTCGTTCTGTGAACCTCTTAGCTCTTCTTTCAATTACGCAGCACCTTGCGACGCTGAATTCGAATTTGAAAATAATGCCTCAATGAGATCAAACGTTTCACACAGCAGCTTGAAGCCGCAAGAACTTGTTCAAAACAAGAGATCGAGGGAGCTGTTTGGGTTAACACTAGAAAATGGTATTCCAAGTCCTATAACGCCGGTACCTAATCTCAAAAGATCAAGTAATGTACTTAGTGAAGAAAGAGCACATAAGACGAGTAAGCTAGATGAAGATTTGCTACCGACTGATGCGTATACTCCTGTGATTGAACACAAATCATCAAGGAGATGTTTAACGTATTCGCCAGAAGAGAGTATAAACAGTAGTGAAGAAAAACGAAGGAGCGTTGCCAGTAATCGCTTAGAGAGGAGTTGTGATCGCTTTCAAGCATTGAAAGGAACGATAGATTTGGAAATTATAACTAGGAATGACGTCATAGACGTTCACGGTGAGTGGTGACTATCGAACTCATTCTACTAACAATTTATTTTGATAATAAGAAGACGTGTATCTAAATCTAAAAATGTATTTTTCAGTAATACGCTGCAAAGATCTTCAGAGGTTTATTGGCACTGGAACGGGAAAGACAGATGACATTAACGCTTATGCTAAGGTAATTGATAAAGAACCGAAAGTCACAAAATAATAAGAGTAACTATCACCCATCCAAGTTAAAGTCAAATCTTTGTACCTAATACAACATTTCTTTCAGGTCGTTATTAGCGGCGTAACGGAAAGCCAAACTTTACCTTCTCAAAGGTCAATCTTCCAGAGGACATCGGTGCTCTACGGGAAAAGGGAACCAGAGTTCCAGAGGCATCTGAAGCTCCCTCTCCCGACTGCTGTATATGACCATCAAATGCTCCATATCTCTGTTTGGCATAGAGACAAGAAATACCGGTTCGTACAAAATTTGTAAAGCTAAATTCGTATAATACCTACACAAGGAAGGGGCAGATGATCCGACAATGAGTTCCGCAGGCCCCCAACGTTTGCAGAGCAGCTGCTAATTCACTTGATTTTTCTTTAGGTTTATAATCATAAATTCATAAGCTAGAGTGTTTTAATTTTACTGCAGAAACGGACCAAGGAATATAATACTCCCTAGGCGGGAGAAACGGACCTGAAAAAACTCCAGAGCACAGATCTTTTCTCAAGAATAGGGTGAACAGCTGGCTTCACCCTACGCTGATTGATTGTTTATTGTTTACAATTTCTGCCAAACGTCAAACGTGAATGATTTATAGCGTTTCTCTATGATCTCTGATATGAGCTTGTTATTGTTTGAAACTTTCAGAAAATTCAGTTACCTCTTTCTGTAGATTTCATTATTGGCAATATCAAAATAAACAATGGTACTGATTGGCAAAGTAGAATTAACGGTTATGAACGAGAAGAAAGTTTTTGATTAACGATGACTGAAGGAAGCACAACGGCGATAAGAAGACAATTTTCTAAATTTACACGTAGCATAATATATCAAAGTGAAGAACAAAGAATGATATAAGATATCCATAAGAAGGAAAATAATAAAGGATTTGGAACAAAACAGAAACTTTGCCAAACCAAACGTAACGTAATCATGATTTGTCGATCAAGACTTTTTCAGAGAATCAAGCTTTAAGGAGATTAACGAATATGAACAAACTGGAAATCAAATCTTATAAGAAAGGACACTACATTAAATAGTGTATCAAAAATCTTCGATTAAAATAATTATCCTAGTTCCCAGATACATCGATCCAAATGTCCTTCCTAAATACTGTTATGAAACAAAAGAGAAAAGCAGAATAAGGTGACCGATACAAATGCATGCGGGTCTCGAAACGTATATATTCTTAGCACCAGGTGTAATTAAATGTAGCTAAATTCCCAGATTCCATCACGCCCTAGTCCCAATTCAAACAATTATTAACATAATCATACTTAGGGCAAGACTGACGGCATTTTTCACTTTTCCTTCTCTTCTCATACATAAGATATTGGGAGTGGAATGACGCGGGGCGCAAAAGTACATGCGCACAGCCATCGATTGTTGCCCCGCGCAGTCCCGGGCAGTTGCCGATACGATTTCAACCGGGAGGTTTCGGTTTTAGCCGCGTTCACACCTTAAAAAATACGCATTGAAATATTATTTAGTGGATAGTGTGATGTGTGGGGTGACTGTGGTTTTGGATTGTTGATTAATTATTGGTGCAACAAGCCGTTTTGTTTGAGTTTAATCGGTAAGGATTTTCGTTGGTTTCGGACGCTTTTGTGTAAATGTATTTTAAAAGACATTTTACTTACCCTCTTCTTTCCTTAATCCAATATTTTAATTTTAAACTCTATTACGAACTTTAACCGTTTTTTTTTTAATTTTATCTTATAAACGTAAAAATCTACAAGGTATCTATAGCACACAATTAAAGGGCTATTTTATTTAAAATAAAGTAAATAGCTACCATACACGTGAAATAAAGTCAACCTACTTTGACGAACGTTAGCCCCCGTCTCTCCTCACCTCACGCTCCGTTTCCAGGTGTCAAAGCGAGATGAATTACCTACCCCGCGATACGAGGTCATTAAACAATGAAATACTGAATAAATTCTACCTGTAGGTAGGCAGATGTACATTGGTTGATGAATATGAATTTGTAACTCCATGCAAAGATATAAAATTATAAAGACATGTCACATCACATGTATAGCTTAGAATTCATTCCAAAAATGACCAATTCCCGTGTGAAAATGGGTAAATATCACTTTCACTACACTCACTCACTTTCTTCACTTTTTCTACTTCAAACACTATTTGTATTTATATAATTTGTGTGAGCTTATTGTAATTACTAAGAGGCCTTGAAAAAAAATGGCCAAACAGTCAATGCCTAAACTTGGTAATTGCTTAGATGTCACTTCGTCTACAAATCGAATTTCCACTTGAAAAAGTTTGTTTACGGAATATAATGACTAATGAAATATATTATTCACATCATTCACAGAAAGTTAAATAAAAAACGGAAAACAAAAAACAAATATTGCTTAGCGAGATTGGGATAGCATGTACCTAAAACCGAGCTTGAGATAGCAAGTAGCCTATCCTTTTTTTCATACTACAGGGCAATCTACAGGGTACATGAAGATGTAACCAACACACTTTCGGATTTATGAAAATAAGTGCAGAAATTATGCCGTATGGTCACCGACTTAGAATGGCCACCACATCTCTTCCCATGACGACTGTCGTAGGGTTGTGATTTGTAGTGTTTTTCTGGACGAAAAGCTAGCCACGTATCACCACTTGCCTATTAGCCGTCTTTCCTTTCTGAAACCTGGTTTAAAAGTGAAACTTGCCATGACTACACGCTTATAAATAGTAGCTGGTTGTTTTCGGAGGGTTTTTGGGCACCACTGAAGCCTTAAGGGAATACGGTATTAAATTAGGCTTATGTAGGTATACAGGGTGAAATTGATATCATTGGTATCCTTTTTTTTAAACTAAGAGTCTACCCATCAAACTGAGAAACTTTTACTATGGGAGTAAACCGACCGGAGCAACAAAAAAATCTGCTGTTGCATACATTTATTTGAGTCGAGTAGGCATTGCAGTTTAGTATTGGACAGCTGATTTTTTAGTTGCTCTAATCAGTTTGCTCCCATAGTAAAAGTTGTTCAGTTTGATGGGTAGACTCTTAGTTTAAAAGGATGCTAATGATATCAATTTCACCCTGTATATACCCTGTCTGATAAGTGACAGCCTTGCAAATACTGAAACGGTGACCTCAGAACATCAAACTGAACAAATTTCACTATCGAGCCTACTCAGGAAACGCGAAAAAAAATCAGCTGTCCCATACTAAACTGCTGTGCCTACATGACTCAAATGTATGGGACAGCAGATTTTTTTCCCGTCTCCTGAGATAGGATAGTGAAAGTTGTTCAGTTTGATGGTCTGTGTTCACCGTTTCAGTATTTGCTAGGCTGTCACTTACACCCTGTATATTATGTGTGTGAAGATATAAATATTATAGAACACGACCCACTAGAAATAGACCTAGTACGTCTTGACCTACTTTTCAAATTAAATATGAATGCTTACGACAAATAAATTGGATGGTAGTTATCTATAGATACTTACTTGATAACTGAAGAGTTCATAATCAAATTAATAACGTATATTATACCTATAGGTCTTTCTGTACGTCTACCATGAGTTGTGATAGTAAAATCAACTGACGTGGCTACATTCGTAAGAGTGAAGACGTTGAGCGAATAGATAACATTAAATTCGCACCATGAGTTTCATCGCACGCAACGAAAATCGTTAACGTATAGACGACAGGCACTGTAGCTCATGGCGTTCCATGACTCACTTCACACTTAATCGATGTGTCTCTTTCTTATTGCCTATTAGAAACAAGGATAGCAGAATTAGCTAAAAAAAATTTAAGTCCAAGCCAAAAAAAGCTAATTTAAAAAGTATAGTGTCAATACCGTAAAGTAATACGTTTAAAATAAAAAGGTTTGTTACTGTAAGCATTGCACTGGAGTTGTTTACGTTTTCATTCTTACAGTGTTATGTGTTTGATTGAAGCGGGTTTTATAGATTAATTTAAATTTTTTTCGCAAGAATATTAAGAAAATAAGATATTTATTAATCTCGAACATTGTCACACATCATTACATTAGGTTCATCCGTAAAGCGGTCACAGACAGGCTCCAAGTTTTCATCAACAAATTCCTCTGGCAAATCTTGAAGATCTTCTGACCAAACACCATCTCAAACGAGGAGCTATGGAGACGGACGGGTGAGCAGTGTCATAGCGTAATTATAACAATAGTAGGTGCGCTTAGCGGTCGCGGTGGATCTATGCTTGCGCGGTGTGCTGGGGGGTGAAGCACCGGCAGTATTGGTACCGCGCGTAGGTACATTGGTACCGGGACACGCTTCCCCCGGGCCTCCGCTCACCGCGCACGATTGGCCTGTCGCGGCCGCCGAGCGCGCTCACTAGTTTGATTACACTATGGCAGTGTATAGAGAAAGTGATCCTTAAACGAAAGTGGCAGTAGCTAGGCCATGCATTAAGGAGGCCTGATGATCACCATCCATGACACCCACCTGGCAAACGAAATAGAGGCCGTCCTAAAATAACCTGGCGCCGCCGCTCTGTGGAAGTTGAGGCCAAAAGCCTTAACATGACCTGAGGGGATATCTACAGTGCTGTCCAAGATCGCAACCGGTGGAGAGCCCTAAATGTACCCCACGTGGGGGTGACAGGAAGAGAAGATTTAAAGTAGCAGAATCTAGCCGGACTTACAATCAAAAAGACAAAAAGAAGATGAGGTCTAGTGAATCACAGTTTGATCTATGGCGTGACTGTGTGATAGTTAGAACAGTAACATGCTTCTAGAACCATTCATGGAATTGTACAAATCGCGAAATTGTACCGATGATGGCGATGCTTCCATATTTTGAGTGATTTGGTCGAAACGCATTTAATTTTCTTTTTATTATTGTATGTAAATAATAAAGCTTTTATCTATAATAGAGCCGTTTATTAAATAGGTAAGTCTTAATTAAATTAAAAATTAAATTAAATCACATCATTTATTATTGAAATAACTCAGATGCATAATAACAGTGATAACAATAACAATAGTAACAATGATATTACAAACTATGTTAGTTATAAATAAAAACCTGTCAAGTGCGAGTCGGGCTACTCGCGCACCGAGGGCTCCGTAACACACAACAATAACTTACAAAAATGTTTTTTTCTCCGGGGCCTTTAGCACGAGACTGAGTAACACTTGGCCGGTTTTTATTATTTGTTGCTATACTGTAGAGTTTGTTCTATAATCACACCAAGTTTGATACTTGCATGTATTACCGTTTTTACGATAGAGCGAGAAGAATAAACGTTGATAAAAACTAGTCTCTTGTATGAGGACACAGTGGCGTAGAGTGTGTTTCTGCCGCCCGGGGCACAGTCCACTTTTGCCGCCCCCTTAGTATCCCCCTTAATTTTATTTTTTCATTTTTATTATTTGTTAGCAAATTCGCCGCAATAAAGCATATTCTGTGAAAATTTCCACTATCTAGCTATTACGGTTCAAAAGTTTCAGCCCTAAATAGGTAGCACTGACGGACAGACGGACGGACGTAGGCTTAGTAATAGGGTCCCGTTTATCGATGTGTCTCTTTCTTATTGTCTATTAGAAACAAGGATAGCAGTACGTCTACTTTATTCGTTTTCGTAAATTATTTGTATTGAATTCCATACAGCGCCTCTGGCGGATAGTTATGTAACTAAAATCTGCACCATGAGTAAAGTTCCAGTAGTTGACTATCGCCGTTAATGTAACTAAAACGACACTACACTTATTGTAGTTCTCAAACAATTTCGGCACCATGAGTTACATATTTGACGGATGTCATAGTAATTTACTACAACGAAAGTAGTTGCGGCTGTCACCTTAATTTTTCTCCGTGAAATGGTAACTATTTGTTGGAAATCGGTCAAGTGCGAGTCGGGCTATACGCGCATCGAGGCCGAGGATTCCGTACCACACCACTACAACATATTAACGTAAAACAATTTTTTTTTTATTCCGGGACCTTTATCGCGAGACCGACACACTTGGCCGGTTTTTATTATTTTTTTGTTATACTATAGAGCTTGCTCTATAACACACCAAGTTTGACGCTTGCATACAGGGTGTCCCGTAAACCGACGTCAACCAGGTGGATGTTGATACGTTAGTTCATGCCTAACCAGAATACACTAAAATAAAAAAAATCTGTCAATCAATCAATCAGTCTGTCAACATTTTACTTTAGGAAATGGTCCTTAGTTTTCGAGATAAGGACAGTTTTATGAAATTCGTGAAACTCTTTACCTTATTCACTATTTTGAGTGCCACCCCGCTACAAATTGTCTATGCAGTATCTGTGTTAAAATTGTCAATATCTCGAAAACTAAGCCACTTTTACCAAAGCCAAATTTTGATAATCCGCTTAGTCATGACCTAACCTACCAGCATGCGCCGGGTTGACGTCGCGTCGGTTTACGGGACACCCTGTATATTACCGTTTTTACCATAGAGCGAGAAGAAAAAACGTTGATAACAACTAGTTTCTTGTTGAGAACCCCCCTTAATTTTAAACATTTTGACATTTTTATTATTTGTTAGCAAATCCGCAAACGCACATTCTGTGAAAATTTTAACTAAGTATCTAGCTCTTTTGGTTTAAAAGTTACAGCCCTAAATAGGTCAGACAGACGGACGGACGGACGGACAACGTAGGCTTAGTACCGTCAGTACCTAATAGGGTCCCGTTTTTACCCTTTGGGTACGGAACCCTAAAAACGTAAACAACTCCATGCCATGCTTACATAGTAACGAACCTCTTTAATTTAATCGTAGGTACTATATGTTATGTATGGTGTTGACACAATACGTTTTAACCCTAGAGTAGTCGCGCCCTGCCGTGAAACGCGAGTGATCGCGTGGGGAGCATTTTGCCGCTCATATAGAAAATGATTTTTATGTTACAACCTACCTACCTACTTAAATAAAATAAAATTTAACATTTTTAACGTGCCTTTTGGTTTTTGGAATAATAAATGCTTAGACGGACAAGTTCTAACAGAATATAGCATTATTTTTGGACCAAAAATGTATAAAATGCCGATGATGTCCTTTCTTGAATTTTAGTAACATCTTTATCTCAATCCGCATAAAATAAAAAATATTTGAGCCTAATTATAAAATTAAATGTTTTCTTCATCTACGGCATGTGTTTCAGTAAAATAGTCCTGACACATGTACAGACGGCAACAGGTCAGGTTACCCTGTTTGGACTTTGAACTATTAGAAGTTGATCGTTGCGAATCGTGCGAAAGGGTGCGGTATGTTGTTGTTGTTTCGTCTTACAGCACGCTGCGCCCGCGCCGGCAGCCGCGTCTATGCAGGCTCTCTACCGCACTATTTTGTGTTTTGTACGTAGTGTAGTTATGGGTATATGGGGTGCGTAACCTGATGTGTCGCCGTGTGTACATAAAGTGTTCGTTGCACAGTAACTTTGCGCATCTATTGCACTCTTTTTTGGTCCTTCTATTTTTCTTGGATGGACCACTGCACATATTATATACCTTCTCTTTCTGATGGTATTTTCAGATGTTCCGATGGTAAAAACAAATTTCTCATTGGTTTCTGTAACATGCTTAAGTATTAGTATCGACTTTTTATACCTCACACGTCATTCACCTATTTTTTTTAAATCAACTAATTAAAACAAAAACACCCAATAATTAAACAGAATAACCTAAATAAATATATTATTATTATATTTACATCAAAAAAACAACAAACACGATGAAACTAATAATACTTAAACGTACTGTAAAAAACCATACATGAATTTTACTTACGAGCGTAGTCACGCAGTGAGTAATTTGCCGCCAAACGCGACACACCTACAACAACCCTTTCTTCGTGAGGTAACCCGCGCACTCAATTTCTTCTAATTTCTAAAATGGGGAGGTGAGATATGTAATGTAGGGGCAGCTACTGGGACGCTTGACTTTGACAAATGCATCGTTTACAATATACCATTAATTTTTTGACGCAAGCGGCAAAATGCTCATAGCGCGAGCACTCTAGGGTTAAATTTACTTTTTTTGGCTTGGGTTCAAAAGATTTTGGCCAGTTTTGCTATCCTTGTTTCTAATAGGCAATTAGAAAGAGACACATCGATAAGTGTGAAGTGAGTCATGGAACGCCATGAGCTACAGTGCCTGTCGTCTATACGTTAACGATTTTCGTTGCGTGCGATGTAACTCATGGTGCGAATTATATGTTATCTATTCGCTCAACGTCTTCACTATTACGACTTATTGCATCAAAGCCTAAGAGGAAGGAGTCTCTTTGGTTTGGAATAAAGAGACTCCTTCCTCTTAGATCAAAGCCAAAAAAATTCAATTTAAAAAGTATTGTGTTAATACCATAAAAGGTCAGCGTAAGCGAAAAGTTTTTAATCTAAGATTAAAGGGGTATGGGTAATATTGGCGTCTTTTTTTTTCATGCAGTCAGTTACCAAATGTTGTGAGTATTTTAGGGCTATTATTATCTTACATTCTGCTTACATTATTATCAAAAAAAATTGTCCTACGGTGTAACGTTTCGGAGATATTTAATATTAAAGTTTTTAAAAATCACTCTAATAAGATCATTAAAAGTTACTCATTTAGGTTTTTTTACTACTTTATTTGTTTTTATAGCCCAGAATTATTAGTTCTAATTATTTGTGACTGATGTCGTGTCGTTTTTGGCGTGATGATTCACGCATATTTTGTGCAGGAACGCACCGCAATCCTCGCTAATTTGCGGTCGCTCGTTTGAATTAGTATAAGTTTCTACGAACTAAATATTGTGGGTACTTAAGTGGGTAAGACTAATAATTCTGGGCTATAAAAACAAATAAAGTAGTAAAGAAACCTAAATGGGTAACAATTAATGAGCTTTTTAGAGTGATTTTTTTTAAACTTTAACATTAAATATCTCCGAAACGTTACACCGTAGGACAATTTTTTTTGGATAATAATGTAAGGTAATAATAGCCCTAAAATACCCGTAACATTTGGTAACTGGCCGCTTCAAAAAAAAAAAGACTCCACCTTCCATACAAAAATTACCCATAGGCCTTAAAAAGGTTTGTTACTGTAAGCATTGCATGGAGTTTTTTACGTTTTAGTGTTATTTCCGGCTATAATAAAGTACTCTTTGGTCAGTACATATATAGCAAGGAACATATGTACTCTCTATATATAGATTCCTTGATATATAGTGATCTGTGAGTGTTATGTGTTTTGATTGAAACCGGATTTATAGTTCAATTTCAATTTATTTCGCAAGCATATTATGACAGACTCAAAGTTTTCATCGACAAATGCATCAGGCAAATCTTGAAGATCTTCTTAACAAACACCATCTCAAACGAGGAGTTATGGAGACGGACGAGTGAGCAGTGTATAGAGAAAGTGATCCTTGCCTGAAGGTGGCAGTAGCTAGGCCATGCATTAAGGAGACGATCACCCATCCATGACACCCACCCCCACCAGGCAAACGAAATAGAGGCTGTCCTAAAATAACCTGGCGCCGCCGCTCGGTGAAAGTTGAAGCCTGAGCCTGAGCCTTAACATGACCTGAGGGGATATCTACAGTGCTGTCCAAGATCGCAACCGGTGGAGAGCTATTATCCAAGCCCTAAATATACCCCACAGTGACAGGAAGAGAAGAAGATTTAAAGTAGCAGTAGCAGAATCTAGCTGGACTTGCAATCAAAAAGACAAAAAGAAAATAAGGTGCAGTGAATCACAGTTTGATCTATGGCGTGACTTTGTGAGACTTAGCACCATTTGCATTTTGAGTGATTTGGTGGAAACGCATATAATGCTCTTTTTATCGTATGTAAAATAATAAAACTTTTATCTACAATAATAAGTCATTTATTTAATAGGAAAGTCTTATTTAAATAAAAAATTAAATTATTATTCAGATAACCCAGATGCATATAAGTAATGTTAGTAACAATGATCTTACAAACTATTTTAGTTATAAATAAATAAATCCGGTCAAGTACCAGTCAGGCTACTCGCGCACCGAGGGTTCCGTACCACACCACCAACATACAAAAACATTTTTTTCTCCGGAACCTTTAGCACGAGACCGACTCACACTTGGCCGGTTTTTATTATTAGTTGTTATAAATTGTAGAGTTTGCTCTATAATCACACCAAGTTTGATACTTGCACCTATTACCGTTTTTACGATTGAGCGAAACGTTGATAAAAACTAGTCTCTTGTATGAGGACCCCCCTTAATTTTAAACTTTTTGTCATTTTTATTATTTGTTAGCAAATCAACCGCAATAACGCATATTCCGTGAAAATTTCAACTAACTAGCTTTTACGGTTCATAAGTTACAGCCCGAAATAGGTAGAACAAAGGGACTGACGGGCGCACGGACGGACAATGTAGGCTTAGTAATAGGTAATAATAAAAACGGATCCCTGAAAAACAATAATAACAAAAGATTCCCTATCAAACAATAATGTGGGTAGTTACAAGGTGGCATGCAAGCGCACCCATTGTTGCAGCATTGGGGAGTACCATATGTCTGCCAACGCGCGCAGGTTGTGGCTATTAGGGCTGCAGCGCAAACGGCCCAGCAGAGATGCACAGCTTTTGCATTATCGCGTGGAACCCATCACTGTGCGCCTCCGTAAACATATTGGAAGCACTACGGAACATTGGCAGCCCCATCAGTTGTTATACTGCACACTTAATGAATTTCACGAGGTGAGGGGGCGAAAAGGGTCCTTTTGACTTTGTGCGCGCATATGAACACTGTAGCTCCTTTGCATATTCCATTCGTCCTCAGATTCAGCTTCTGCTAACATTCTCCAAGCAAAATATACTCTTGTAGACATATTTGAAAAAAAAACTCAACAAATAAAACGATTTCACGGAGAAAAATTTAGGTGACAGCCGCAACTACTTTCGTTATAGTAAATTACTATGACATCTGTCAAATATGTAACTCATGGTGCCGAAATTGTATGGGAACTACAATAAGTGTAGTGTCATTTTAGTTACATTAACGGCGATAGTCAACTACAGCAACTCATGGTGCGGATTTTAGTCAAATTTTAGTTACATAACTATCCGCCAGAGGCGCTGTACTGAATTCAATACAAATAATTTACGAAAACGAATTTAGTTGCGTTTAATGAATTTACTATAGCAACTCATGGTAGCCCTACTGAAAGGCACAGACCTTCTCTTACGAATAGAGAGGGAGTAGGTCATACTATACGAAGCAGGTTTAGTGGAGGCATTTGTTACTGTTAGAATTTGTCAATCTGCCTAAATAGGCCTTCGTATTATTGTAAAGGTGAAAGAGATGTATTATAACTAGATTTTGCCCGCAACTTGTTCCGCTGCGGTTCCCATCATCGTAGCGAGATAAAATAAGTCTAAGCATAAACTTTTAACCACAAAATGTTTCATCAAAATCGGTCCAGTAGTTTTTGCAAAAATCTGTGATTTGTTGTAGAGACACCTAAATATCATATCGTAGCATTTTTTTGTAAATTATTATCTTCAATCGTGTTACAGTTTTATTACAGTGTATATTTTAGGTATTACGTGAAAATTATGAGTTTTCAGAATATCTCTGACTACCATAGAGAATTCACTGACTACCCATAGAGAATTCACCGCTCCCCTGACTACCCACTTCCACGGGGTAGTATAGTCATGCGCATGCTATAATGGCTATGTGCGAAGTGGGTGTTGGGAACTGTCAAGTCGATCGCAGCGCACGCTGTGGCAGAAATTTGAACTACTGACGGCGAAGCTGTATCAGATTTGCTTGAATTCTATGCAAATCCGCACACTCATTCAATACTCAAATATCCAAACCAGCAAATACTTATACTTAAAATTTGGCAGGGATGTTTTTATTGTCATCTAGGTGTTCACAAAAAAACATATTTTTCACAATTCAACCCCTAAAGGTGTGAAAATGGTGGTAAAAGTTTGTATGAGAATTTTGTAAAAAAGAATGGGAATCCCAGCTAGTTAAGTATTATAACATTTTTAATATCGTCAATATTGCACATTTATTTAGTTTTTAATTTGTTTTAAATTAAAATAATAAACTTTATCCTAACATTTTGTATACAAATAATCCACGGGGCCGTAGTGCGCTAGATGGCGCTAGTGTCGTGCACACAGCCAATACTACAGGACGATTTTTTATGTCTATTATGTATACCTACCTACCCAGTGGGAGATATACCTATATTTCATGAATGTCTATTCCAATCTCTTGGGAAAAACACTGCATACTCTTCAGAGTAGAGATGCAATGGAACATCATTATTTTGGACCAAGTTTGGCATTTGGCCAACACATCCTTCGTATAACAGTCGATGCGGCTTCTGACGTTTTGCTACGAGAGAATTCAGAATTTAGGTCAATGATATAGAGCTTAATTTGCTTTAATGATAATTGGATCGTGAGCCTCTGGACTCGAAGTTTGATACTGCAGTTCCACATAAGATAGCAATTAACTGCGAATGAGAAGAACTCAATTTAGAAGCTTTTGTAGTAGTTTCCTATAAAATTGTCTTCGTTTGTTCTTCTCAATGTTTTGAAATTAAAAGCTTGTTCTTTCAGCCTATATTACTCGACATTTTTAATATCTACAACGTGTTAATGAATTAACGCAAAACTAGAAAGTAGTTTGTTTAGAATCGAGAGCAGAATCGAATTATCATAGTTTCAACATAGGTAATTTTTTTGAAAAGATTAATTGTTTTTTTTGCAAAATTTTAAATTTGCTGAACCCGATGACAACCCACCGCACGGGCACACTCACCCTACTTACTACCAAAACAAGATTATAAAAATGTATCCATGAGTACGTTAGCGTTTTCTTTCAGTGCTGAAATGATAACAAATCATTTCTGCGTCAAAACTTAAAATGCGAATAACTTTAAATTTTAACTATCAAAATAATGAAATTATTGTTGCAATCTAATTATTTCGTTATAAATCAGTTGGGGTGTATGAGGTTTTGCGCTAATTCATTAACACGTTGTATACAGGGTTAAATTTATATCATTAGCATCCTTTTGAACGAGTCTAAGTATACCCATCAAACTGAACAACTTTCACTATGGAAGCAATCTGATCGGAGCAAAAAATAAATCAGCTGTTGCCTACATTTGAGTCGAGTACGCATTGCATTGCAGTTTAGTATGGAACAGCAGATTTTTTTTTGCTTTCGATCGGTTTGCTCTCAAAGTGAAAGTTGTTGAGTTTGATGGGTAGACTCTTAGTTTAAAAGGATGCCAATGATATCAATTTCACCCTGTATATAAGAGCAGTGTCTGTAACGCATACGAAAGCTGTGTCCACCTTATGTGATATATTATAATATATTTAAATAATTTCTTTAGTACTTCGTTTGATATGCCTGTCTGCCTCTGTGATATTTCATCCCAGATACCTCCATGCTTTGGCATCTTAACAAGTTTTGTTCTGGAAAACACAGAAAGCTGTTTTCATTACTTCAATTCAGAGGCATTTCGAGACTTACCTAATAATACTCTGACAGCTGAAGAAAGTGGAGTATGACCCGCTTCCTGTCACTATTATTGACGAATATCTGTAGGGTAGGCTGATGAAGAAGATAAAGAACAACACGGACGAAGCCACCATCAAAAGCTAGTTCCAAACCGAACATCCACAAGCTTTTCTTTAAAACTTTTCCCGATTTCAGAACCATAAATTTACTTATTGAATTGAAAATAAGGCAGTTCAAGGGTAAAACAGTTAAATATTAAAACGAACTGAAATCGATGAGGTCAAACCAATTCTGTATAGCTAAATACGACGCCTGGACTAAATGTATTAAAAGAACGACCTAATTCAAGTATTATTTGAGTTAACTATCCCTCATTTTAATAATTATAGGTTTTATTGGAGACAGAAAATTTACAAGCGACATTATTTGAATTAGATACAGTTTTGTCGCACGTTTTGAGAGAGGCTTTTGTTTAGATGGGGATAACAAAAGACTGATGATAATGACGATCCATTCCAAGCAAAAGTCACATCATTTATCACAAGATAAGAAAGAGTACATGCTATAAATACCTACTACATACAATACAGACACTTCTTGTAGCTACCAATTTTTACCTCACCCCCTCAAGGAAGACGGGAAGAAGGCGACAGTAGGCAATCGTGTAGTAATCTCTCACTCTCATTCACTCAGTATCGCACAAGCTTACCTCTTCTCCTCAGTGCGAGCCCATGTATGAAGTGTCAGGGGTGTATTATAATGCTCATGAACCAGCAGTTTGACAGCAACCTAAATTGACAGCAATCAACCTACAAATCAAGTACTAAACGAAGCACAGAAATAATGGTAGCAAACACTCGTTTTGTTCCAATGTTAATAGTTCTACCGAGTCCCGTATTTGCTGTCCCACTTCTTCAATGGATGTTTGCACGTTAGAATGTTCTTGTAATTGCGTTGTTGACCTAATGGTTTACTAAGTAGACAATATGCGAAGGCTTTTGTAACTGATACGTGGACGTACAATGACCATGCAAAGATTTATTACCTACTAGCTTATAGTGCTGGCAGTGGCACGAGATAAATTAGCTGGAAGAAGTGTCATCCAATCAAAATGACGCGAGCTAAATCGCGCTATAGAAGCTTTCACACGCTCTAAGGTTAAATAGGTTGAAATTCTAACCATTAACTTTTTCACGACTAGTCTCCAGGTATCACATCTAGGCCTATAGCCTGGAACATCTTGTTTTCCAGATGTACAGGTACCACTCCATACACCTGTAATAAGCGTTATAGATGAACACAATGTGAAAGCGAGAAGACCTATTTTTATAGCAAAAATACTAGTGTGAAAGAAACAGCAAAACTAAAAGTTTTACAAGAGTTGAATATGTTGGTCTTTATTCATCTTTTCAAGTCTGAAGATAATAAATCGGTGGCTTCTATCATTTTCACCCCGAGACTACTTGCTGTGGAAGATACTGTTATTGAGCCCAGACTTTTAGAGGCTTGAAAACTTTAAAACTCAGACAGTTTCGAAGGCCCTATCCTAACACTTAAGCCCCGACCAGATTTCGTCTTTGGCTCTTTGATCACAGGCCTTATTGCATCACTATCGAACTTCAAGAGATTTCATGACGCAGGTTCTTTCCCACTTCAATACGAATTTTATTAGGTACTTATAATATTCATTATTTCTACCAGAATGAAAAGAAGTCCCTCTCAAACTCTTTTATCAACAAACTACCTATAAGTTTAGCTCCTTACAGCAACCCTACTTGACCAACCATCTGCCATTGTCATGTCTCTTACTTTGTCTCTTACAAGCAACTATCAGTTGAAGTGACATTTTGGCAAACAACTTCTATGTCCTTAACATTCGTATTTAGTTGACCAGATACTACAGGAATCTATTATTACCTACTGTTTTGGTGTGAAATAAGTGATTGATTAATTGAAGGGTATTTTATTTTATTTTATTTTAACACTTTATTGTACACACGGAAATATACAAGAAACAACATAATAGACAATTACAAAGGGCGAGCTTATCTCTAAAGAGATTTCTTCCAGCAAACCCGAGACAAGAGAGAGAGCATAGAAGTGAGGCAGGCATAGTGTGCACATTTAACTAATAAAACAGTATTTAAGACTAATAAATACATAATATATAAAGATACAGATAAATGTATACATACATACGTACATACAATACGGTATATAAATAAATAAATATATTAGTTTATTGAAGAGAGAGATAGTGATCTTTGACTTGTTTTTTAAATGAAGCAATTGTTTGACAGTCTCTTATTTTAAATGGGAGAGAGTTCCAGAGCCGGACTGCATGGACAGTGAAGGAATAGGAATAGAAGTCAGTAGTGTGGGATGGGATATTAAGGAGGGTACGGATGTGGGATCTACAGGGTTTGTCAGAAGGACGGGAGAAGGAGAAGCGTTCGCGGAGGTAACTGGGAGCAGAAGGATTGTGGAGGGTATTGTACAGGAGAGAAACGATATGGGCGTTCCTGCGATCACGAATAGGAAGCCATTTTAACTGCTTCCTGTATTCGGATACGTGATCGTATTTACGCAAACCAAAAATGAACCGAATACATAAATTTTGGAGCCTCTCTAATTTGTTAATGAGTTCCTCTGTGGCATCCAAAAAACATACATCAGCATAGTCGATGATAGGGAGGATGAGGGATTGGGCTAAGGAGATTTTGGTTTTAAGAGGAAGGAAATATTGGAGATGTTTGAGGGAATGAAATGAGTAATGCACCTTCTGACTAACCTTGTTTATGTGGGCCGACCAAGATAAATAGGAATCGAAAATGACCCCAAGATTTTTTACGGTAGTACTAAAAGGAATGATGACACCATCGTAGAGAACAGGAGGAATGACAAACTCACGGAGACGGTTGGACATGTATCTGCTTCCAATAAACATAGACTGTGACTTGGCGGGGTTGACCATCAGACCAAACGAGTCAGCCCAGGTTCTAATACGCTCTAAGTCCTTGTTTATCTCAACGATGGTATCTGAGATGTCATCAGCCTTGAAGTGACGATAGAGTTGGAGATCATCGGCGTATAGATGATAATTGGAAGAAATGACAGTGGTGATGGTATTAATGAAAATGGAGAAAAGAAGAGGAGATAGGACGCCACCCTGAGGAACACCTGCAGTGAGATCACACCAGTCAGAGGAGACCCCTTCGGAGCGGACACACTGCGAACGTCCTCGAAGATATGAACTGAACCAAGTATTTGCAGGCGGAGAAATATTAAGAGATTGAAGGATACCAAGGAGTACATCAAAGTCAACAGAGTTAAATGCACTGCTGAAATCAAGAAGGATAATTATTGAAAGCATTTTATTCTCCATTGCCAACCGAATGTCATCAGAGACTTTAAGGAGAGCCGAAACGGTGCTATGCCCAGGTCGGAAGCCGGATTGTAGCGGATTTAGTAAGTGGTTGGAGCAAAGGAATGATGCTAATTGCCTGTGGACAATGAGCTCAAGCACTTTGGAGAGGAAAGGAAGAATAGAGATAGGACGAAAGTGTGAGAACAAGGTAGGGTTGGAAATTTTAGGCAAAGGAAGCACCAATGCTTGTTTCCAAGCAGAAGGAAAGGAACCTGTAGTCAAGGAGAAGTTGAAGACGTGGGTTAGGATGGGAAGTAGTTCGGGTAGGATAAGGGTGATCATGCGTGAGCACACTGTGTCGTTACCTTCTGCAGAAGAGGAGATGGAGAGGATAAACTTTTTCACGTCATGCTCAGTTGCCGCAGAGAAGCTAAAAGGTGAACAATTAGGCAGGGGAAGTTTTGAAAGTCCGCGAAGAGTATTCAATTTAGACGGAGAATTGATACAGACAGGAGGGAGAGAGAAGTGTTTATTGAGTGAAGAGAGATCAATGGAGACAGGATCAGAAACAGAAGATTTGCCTATGCCCAGGGACTTCAGAAACTTCCACACAAACACAGGGTCGGAGTTTTCAACTGAATCGTGTATGTGGTGCCTTCTGGCATCCCTACACATACGATTACACCGGTTGCGCCAATACTTGAAGCGAAAAAGGTTAGAGTCAGAGGGGTGCCTGCGAAGTTTTCTCTTGGCCCTGTCGCGTATAGCCATGCTATCTCTTATCTCCTGAGAGAGCCAAGGTGCAGGTGCGTGCTTGACTCTAACCTTTTTGATAGGCGCATACCGGTCATATAGGCTGAGTAGTAATGCGTTTAGCTCCGAAACTTTGTCATCTATTGTGTCCGCACCGAAAACTGAACTCCAATCAGTGCGAGCAGCATCTCTACGCAAGGCTTCTAAGTTGATGTTCTTATAGCTACGGAGAAGTCGAAATTGTGGCTTAATCTTAGGGGGACGTACTTTGTATGATAGATAAATAAGGTCGTGATAAGAGAAGCATGCGGGCAACTGACCATGCGTTGAAACTTTGTCCAGGGAGGAAACAATCATTATATCTAGGAGAGATGGCGTGGTATTAGGAACGTGGTGAGTAGTGGAAAGGGGAAGGACGTGAAGATTGATGGAGGATAGCAGAGAAACTAATTTGTTAGTGCGATGATCATTCTTCACCAAGCAAGTGTTGAAGTCGCCCAGTAGAAGAAAATGATCATATGTGGGACAGAAACTGTTAAGAAGATTTTCAAGAGACGAAAAGTAGTCGATAGTGGAAGATGGGCTGTAAAAGACAGCAAGTAAAATTTTGGTATGATGGAGGGAAATTTCAAGGAAAAGGTGTTCTGCAGATTTGGAATAGAGAGATGGAGATACACTAACAATCTTAAAAGGTATATCAGCCCGTAGGTAAATAGCGACACCACCACAGCCCACACCAGTGCGGTCATTCCTAATTAGTATAAAGCCCGGGAGAGCGTACTGAGTCGAGAGGAGCGAAGGTTTGAGAAAAGACTCAGACACCAAGATAGCATCAACTACTGACGAATCAAAGGAAGCCAGCAAATCGGAATAGTGACCGGGAATACTCTGGGCGTTAATGTGGACAATGTTGAGGTTATTAGGAAATTTTGAGAAAATAGAAGAGATCTGGTCGTGTAAAGAGACCGGAATGGAATCATCATCATCCGCACTTAAAAAAGCATCTGACGATGAAGAACAGGAAAAAAAGCTATCATTTAAGTCCAAGTCACACATTCAATAAAAAGAAACGATGAGAAAAATAAAATAAATAATAAAAATAAATACGAATAAATACGCAATTTAAAAGAAAACTGTAGCAAAAAAAAAAAAACACAAGCCACAGTACTCGCCAAACGGAAGAGATGGAAGAAATAACATTGACAAACATAACAATGCACTAATTGAACACAAAATTAATAAAAGCTATTTAAATAGGTATGCCTTTACAATACCAACAACAAAATTACAACAGTAACAGTTACACATGTAATGAACTCAGCTGTCAAATTAAATAAATTACAAGAAAATTGTGAGTTTGCTTCGAGATCGACTTTAAACAGTTCCGCAACGGATGACATAATAAGAATGATACATTTCTGAACGAAATCAAGTGACATTGACATAAGCTAATTTTGACACTTTTAAAAGATTTATTTTAACAAAAACCTAGAAATGAAACATAGGTAAACAAGTCTACCCTATAATTATTACGTTGAAAAACATTTAAAATAAAATTCAGAATAACTAAGCTAAACAGGTGAAGTCACACAACTTAAGACAGCGGTGGAAGGGTGATGCTCTTCCAACCAATAAAAAGCAGTATCTCATCTAAAACGGTACATCATTAATGTGATACTAAACAACAAAGCCCAGTAGTTTTATTCCCTCTCGCGGGGGCGTTGGGTTAAGTCATGAAATGTCCATGAGCGGTTGTAGCTCGTAAAATAGCGTCTAAAGGATAGGGTCAGGGGATTAGTGTTGGTATGTTTGTACAGTCCACAATGCCTTCTGTTAGGTCGAATTGGATTTCGAGGTTTCTTTAGAAAGGTATCTTTTAGGTTTCGACATGTCTGTCTGTCGTTGTACTAAAATCAAAAATGGGTATTTTCTATCTAGCCTTATCAATCCCGCTGCTACGTTCTTACTCTACAATATTCTACATCGACTAAAATTTATAGGTTACTTACCGATCGGTTAATTACATCGCTTTTTTAGGTCAAGTTGCTCTTCGGCAAATTATTGAATAGCAGATACAGGTACCTACACTTCACTGAAGTAATACAGCTAAGTAAGTATACCGCTAGATTAAAGTGGGATTGGGAAGGCCATTTCGAATGCACCAGGAAAGGTGGGCAAGAATTGTAACGCCCTAGATCCCAGAAAACGGTCGTCGGCCTCCGGGTCGTCCTAGGAAGAGGTAGCGGGACGATCTGGATTCTTTCGATGACGCGTGGCCGGAGCATACCCAGAACAGAGATGGTTGGATGATGAAAGGGGAGGCCTTTGCACAGCAGTGGGATGAAATAGGCTATTAAAAAAAAGCCACAGCGCGTCACAGATACCATTATCCATTGACCAAGAATTTTCATTCGCTAATTATCAGTTAAAAAAATATATATATCACTCCTGTCTAATTTTTAGAGAGCAGGCCTTTGTCATCGAATAAAAGAATAGAAGTAGGTACTGCAAAAAAAACGGCCATCCATCTCCAAAATTTCTACTTGAAGTTCTCGAGTTTGGGGGAAAACAAGACCCTCTGCACACCGAACAAGCTTTCATGCTAACTTTTTCAATGGGTTGGACCAAGATACAAGAGGACTCTCTGTTATTACAACAAAACATTTGGTAAAATCGTCAAAACTCCATCCATTTCAATGTTTCAGTTCATTTTCAAAAACTTTTCAAGGCATCTCTACTGCTACCCATCTTTCCCTCATATTTCCCTAAACTGAAATAACGAACCAAAAGCTCAAGTAATTTCATAACTCCCTCAAAGTCGGAGTATTTTTTACTAATGTTTACTCCTACCCCTTAATGTTTGCCCAGTGGCCTGAACCTCCCCATTTAATAGGGTTGCCTACATTTCAGCAAGAAAATAAACTTAGTCTGATCACAAACAGAAGCAGCAGTAGCAGTCATATTTTGAGTCCACACACATACATACATAAACTCACGACCGTAATCTCTTTTGGGTTGGTCAAAAACGTTGCTACCACCAACATTCTGTTTAAGAATTTAGTTGTAGCAATGCTCACATTTAGCATTCCCACACTCCACACGAAGTCATTATAATAATATCGTTTGCAGTGTAATGATGGGTACCTAACGTAACAACGTCAAAATCAAAGTGTTTCGAACATAGTACCTTTCGATTCCCAGTCAAGAGTGCGATTTTTGAACATCATACGAGTGAATCTGCAGTCTTCTTCTTCTTATCGTGTGGGCAGAGCCCTGGTGTCAGAGTTTTTTCAGACCGCCTTACGGCCTCTGACGTGGTTTTTATGTAACGACTTCTACCACCAGAGAAAGTAGCCGGGACCAACGACTTAACGTGCCATCCGAAGCACGGAATCATTTTTCTTTTCAGACAATCAGGTGATTCAGCCTGCTATGTCCTAACCAACTGGATAAAAACGTACAAAGTGACATATCACTAGGTGTCCCCCGTGGGAATCGAACCCACGACCTCCGTATCGAGAGTCAATGCTCTTAACCATTAGACCACGGAGGCAGTTCAAGTGCAATCTGCAGTAGAAAGATGCATAATAATCACCATAGTAATTTTGAAATTTTCTACTGCCGATTCGCTCGAATGATGTTCAAAAATCGCACGTCTGAAGTCAGGAACCGGGTCTTCGAATTTCGTTGTTTGTGTTACAAATTTTTCCCGAGCCAAATTTCGAAAACCCGTCGTCCGTAACTTTATTTTTATGTTTGCACAAAACAAATAACATCCTTTCAAATCCTAAATAAACATTGAAATTCTCGAAATATGTTACCATTATTCTCAATACGTTTACAAAACCGTAGTTATTCAATATTAAAGAATTAACTTGGAAAAACGTTTTTGTTCAACTAAGCCTTGTACGCCTAAATATTTAAATGTAGGTTAGCATTTTGCCAACCCTAAACGCAAATAGGGGAACCCGGGGAACTTTAGGCACATTTTCTCACTTTCCCTTTTAAATTATTTTATGGATTCTATTTGTCAGAAATAATGGGGTATCCGTGACTTTGGTTTTCATACTGTACCATGTTTTATTGAACCAATAACCGTATGTTTTTTTTAGTATTACTTTGTATAACAGCGGTTTTGATAACATTATAATGCAATAAACGTTTGTGTCGTAATATTTTCCGGCATCCATGCCGTAAAAAATAATAATATAATTCTGAATATTGAAATGTTTACGGTAAATAGGCGAAGTAGCTAAGGGATAAGGTTTCTTTGGCAGTGTGGCAAATAAAGTATTGATTGATTGATATTGTGAGCTTTTTCTATGTAACAACAATTTCCATGTTTTACTCCATAAAAGTTGTTCAGTTTTATTGTTCTTTGAGTTTATATACGTATCCTGTAGGTACCTACGTACCTACCGGTGAGAATCGAATTAATTCGTTTCGCTGTCGCTATGGTGTCGACCCCCCCCCCCCCCCCCATTAGTAATAAGTAGTAGCTGTTTCGGTGCTTCCTGAACAATACTGTATCATAATGTCAGTTTCGAAAAAAAATAGTGAGGACCGGTTTTAAAAGAAAATCAGCCTATTTCTATCCCATGAATTTAGGATGACAACAGTCTATCCCAAGGGAGCCTATCGTATCTATCCCGATAAACTATTTATCCCAACTCTTGCGTCTGAAGGATTCCCGTAAAAGTTTCACAAGTTACCGAAAAAGGTTAGAAGCGATAGATCGCTGTTTGCGTGCTATAGTTTTATGAAAAAAACAGGCTCTTTCTAACGGTTAAAAGTGGGGTTTACTCGCTCAATGGGAAGTGTGAATAATGTTGAAGCTAAACAAGTAGTTATAGAAGAAAATATGAACATAATATAGGGCCCTTCTTTCCAGGCCATCAAACAGCAACTTTCACTATGGTGCCCACATAAAAATCACGAAAAATATCAACTGTCCCATTCATTTGGCTCGAGTAGGTTTGCAGTTTTGTATGGAACAGCCGATTTTTTATTCGCGATTTCGATATTGGTCCCATAGAGAAATTGTTTCAGTTTGATGGTCTGATCATCCCCTGAAAAAACCGGCGGCAATAAAAAAAACTAAGATACTAAGACTTGTTCTACTTCATCTAATATTAGGTTTGTTGCTAAGCGAAACAGTTTTCTAACCTTTACTTAGGTACCCAGACGTCAGGAGGGCAAGGGCGACGCCCTACGTCACGCCCCGTGGCCCTGCTACGTTTACTTAACCATAGCTTATAGGTCATACTTTATGATACCTGTTAACTCATTTGTGGTTTAATGTGGTTAATGTTATGATTAACAACACAAGACCTATCATGGAGGGGGCTACGCTACCTTCGATATTTAATTATGTTACTAAATGAGACATAGTAAAACCTGTGGTAAAACATTAAACAGGCTAAGTCACAACTGCAAAGGCTGGCTGTACTGTACACCAGAGATGAGAGATGTAGGTAAGCTGTGTGCTTGAAAAAAATAACCAAACAAATCAAATCACTCCATTTTCAAAGCTTAGCTTATTCTGGCGTATGATTTCTTTCTATATACAATTCGAGTGAGAAATGCGTATGCTCTACGAATAAGAATGCTAAGGATTTGAGCTAGGGATGTGTAGCAATGATTTAGTTACAATACAGGTTGAAATTGATATCATTAGCATCCTTTTAAACTAACTCACCCATCAAACTTAACATTTACTATGGGAGTAAACCGATCGGAGCAAAAACTCAAATGTACTCTTTTGCATCAATATCTATGTTTTGCATACGTTTGAGTCAAGTAGGCATTGCAGTTTAGTATGGAATAGAATATCTTCCCCCATCCGTTCTATGTACCCGAGTCAGAGAAAAGGATGCTAATATATAAATTTCATCCTGTTTAACGAAGTTTTGCAAATTCTTCTTTTCATTTATCTTTTTCTTTTATCTTGCTTTATGTTGAAACCTAGAAAAGAAATGTATATTTCTGAAACCAAAGAAAAGAGTGTATCGCTAGTGAGATTGTATTCACTAACATACGTATTGTATACCTAACTAGGTAGGTATACCACCATATATCATTTTAAATGGGTGAGGACGAGGATGTTTACGCAAAGGACTCTCTCTGGGCAACGAGCCAAAAGGTTTTCATTTATTTTATACAACGGTTTTGTAAAAGTTCATTCGCCTTTTGGGATTATATAAAACATTTTGCAGTTTCACTTTTATATTCACGTGGTGTTTTGTCAATTATCCGTATTTTAGTATTTACGATATTTTTGTTTTTTTAACCGACTTCATTTGACAATTCGAGCCGCTGAACTGAAATGTTCATAATACCTAGAAGAAATTCATTATTTTTAGCTTTTAGCTAGTAATATGGCACTTGATTTACAATTATATTACCTGCATACATTTTTATGTTTCTGGATAAAATAGGTCATGGAAGAATCAAAATAGGTCTTGAAAATTTTACTGTTATTATACTAAATGGGTCAAACTCAAAATTAAGCAGCAAAACTGTAACACATGCTTTAAGACTAAAATTATTACTTTATAGTAGAACTTTTTTATTTAATGTCCACTTACATATGTATTTTAACATTATATATGATAAGAAATAGGTAGAATTAAAAAGTCATATTGTTATATTATTTTTTAGAAGTGGAAACTCCACTCCGTGCCCTGTCACAACTACGATTTTATAAACAAAAGATGTTTATTATTAGAGTTCCCTTAAAAACTAGCAATTTTTTTCTAATCTGAATATAGATTTAAACATATAGAATTGCTTTTACGCAATTTTCACTTTAATAATACCTACTACTGTACCTAAGTTTCGACTTTAATCTCACCGGCAAATTTTTTTACTACTCCGTGGACGTTATGTTTTCAAACATTTAAAGTCGGGAAAAAATTACTTTTTGCAATTTTTGTAAAAATTTGTATCCTTAAATTGGCCACACTGTAACTGTCAGTTTGAAAAAGTAGTGCCAGTCCATCAGCTGTGATAATTAGTGTTTTGTTTTGTAGATTTAAATAAAATTATTTGAAATTAGAAAGCATAATTTAACAACTCCGTGGGGTAATTCTAAGAATTAACCGGTAAGTATTCCTATCGATTGATAATTAAAAAGTATGCGCTAATTGGATATCTCTATGTATTTCTACTTTCTAACCTTCAAATGTAAAAGCCGGTTTTGTCAGGCGGGTAAATATTCAAAAATCTCCACTCCATGGACCTCCACTCCGTGGTAACGACTTGTCCACGGAATGGAAAGAGCGTCCATGGAATGGAAATTGTTGGTAAGAGTAGCTTGTTTATTATTTAAAGTAATTTGAAAATTTAAAGTATTTTTGTAATTGTGGGTGTCGTAAGAGGCGACTAAGGGATATGAGGTTTCTTATGCAGTGTTTATGTGGACGAAAGGTCTATTACCACTTAGCCCATAATTCCATCCTGAAATTTAATGGCTAAATGTGAGCATTGCTACAGCTGTTGACTTGAACAAAAAGTGAGTAGTTGTATCTATGTTTCTGACCGTTATGTTAAAAGAACGGCTGATCGATATGTAGCTCTCGGATAAGATATTGAAGATCTGAAGACCCTGTTCAAACTCTAACAGCAGTGGAAACAAAAGTTGACATATTTTTGGTAAAAGAAGAAGAAATTTGCGCTGCCGATGATCTTTTGTCTCTAGTGCCGGAACTAAAAACGGTCAAAAACACAATGCGTGTCCACCAAGTTCGCTGGAATATTTCTGAGCCAAATACTATTTATTTGCGTAGACTTAACTGTCTTAATTGTGAAAAAGATTGCTGTATCGGAAAATATATAAAATATATACCAAAGAGCCTCACAACAAACAGCAGAATTTCCAGCCGATGATGATCAGACGTTGCCGTTCACAGGGCAAACTGAAGAGGAATGTTCACCTGAGATCATTAACAAACGACCTAGACGCCGAATAATGCGCCTTAGTGATAGTAACGATTAACAAAGGTGCAGGATTGGTTGAAGGAATTGTTCGGAAAAATTAAAATAATGATTTGATTGGTGGTGGTAAAAATATGGCTTTTAAGCATCTTAGACGCAAAATATTTTTTTTCTGCGACGATAGCGACAGTGAAGTTGCAGGACCGGCTATGAAGATTTCTTATGATAAAAATGATAACATGGCATGTGATAATGTAGAAATAAATACTGAAATGCCTCGGGATGTGCCTTATCAAAAAGATCTCAATACAATTGAAAGTTCTGATGAGGATGATAAAATTTTTTAATTACTTTTTCAACAAAGTTGATCATAAGTTTTATTGTGATTTTTGAAAGAAACGTGATCTCAATTATGTTCCTAAGTTATGTTAATGTTGTTCCTAGTGATAATAAATGATTACGTATCTGTAATTTTGGTTTTCCATTAGTTTATTTGTCAATATCTTCTGACAAAACTCCACTCCGTGGTCAAAAATCTACTCCATGCCGAGCTCCGTGGACACAGTTCCACTCCATGGGCATACATTTTCTTATTTTTCAATTTTCTTAGTACCCATGACGTTTCATGCTTGGTTTCCATTTTTTAAATATTGTTGATGGATCAATCCTAAAGATACGCAAGTAAAAAGTAACACAAATTTATGTACGATTTTTTTCTAAATTCGGCTCCAACTTTTGAGATTGACCCAAATATTAAAGGCATTGAACAATTTATCAGAACTTCTAATATAATGGTTTTCTACTTTCATCATCATCATCATTAGCCTTACGTACTTAGGATATGAGTGGGATTGGGATCTCACTGCAGGGCGCGGGATTTCTCATGAAAAGCAAGAGAGAAAGTCTAGCAGGCTAGCCTAGTGTGGATTGATTGAGAGCTAGTGATCAGCTTGCCGTTAAAATATTTTTAAACCACATCAATAGCTTCTAATAATAAATAGGTACAAAACGATCCAACAGCCCAACCAGGACCAACCACTTTACGTGCAATACACTTTTCATGACTTTAAAAAGCTTATCTAAATCATAATTGAGCTACAAATAGGTACCTGCAAATAAATTCCACTTGACCTTTCCTACAACAAACAAAAGCTCTAGAAAAAACTGTAAACTTTTAAAACTAGCTTGGAGCGAAAGTGAAGCAAAGAGGGTTGTTTATTTAAATCGCCAATTCATTAAGCTGCTAGTACTTGACCAATCGCGTGCCAGTCTACTATTACTTTTCTTTTAGTTTCAAAGCTACGGGTGTAACTTACATTTTTCAAACGGACGCACGAATTTAAAAGATACTTTTTTGTTGTAGCTTGGTTGTCGTTAACATTGCTATTGCTGTAGTTTCCAGCTGTAAATAGCATCCACCCAGGTTTCATAAGTGTCAACTAATTCCCAGGCATCTTCACCACACTGTACCTCTACCGATTAGAGTCACTCCATCTGACTCTATCTCCGATTAGAGTCACTCCATCTGACTCTATCTCCGATTAGAGTCACTCCATCTGACTCTATCTCCGATTAGAGTCACTCCATCTGACTCTATCTCCGATTAGAGTCACTCCATCTGACTCTATCTCCGATTAGAGTCACTCCATCTGACTCTATCTCCGATCAAAGCAGTTTGGAAAACTGTAGACCTATTGCGTAAGTTTCCGAATATCGAATACAAAATCTGTAACGTATTTACGACTGTTCTGGGCAATTTTAGGTGATATTGTGTTTCTCCGATCACTATTATCCATTGTCGGAAATTGATTTACTAAATATTAAGAAGCACAATTACCATGAACTGACAAAAAACACCGTGTCGATTTGATACCGATATAATCGGATAGTTACACAATAAGACCACTACCACAGTATAAGAAAGAGTATCTATTACTACATACCAATGCTTTTCGTCGAATTCATGATGATGGTCAAGCACATGAAAATATCATGTGTACCTGAATATGTTTCTAAAGTAAATAACTAAACTGTCAGTGTAGTGAAATCGACGAGTTTGAACATCGGTTTATAGTCGGGTTTTTTCGGTAGCTATTTACCGCATAGATTTACCGTAGAACAGTGCTTACAAAATTATCATATTAATTATGACTTTATAACACTTCAACTTCTTAGGAAATATTTATTTCAAACCTCTTGTTTCTTTTAAGCTTGTTTTTTTTTGAACCTCTAGTTATGAACAGTGTACCTAATTATTAATTTATTTAAGACTACAAGGTAATAAAGTGTAGGTCTCTATTTGGTTATCTAGCAAAATTTGTCAGCTATTAATGAACATCCATGGCTCTTATATTATGTTTCAGTTGTTTTCTTTTACCCGTTACCGTTACGAAAGAAAAAGTTTTTATTTCTTTCCATTCCCCTTTTGCTTTTTGCCTTTCTTTTAACGATTTCATTTGATTTTATTAACATAGTTTTGTATTTGTTGATTATGTCTGTATTGAGATTGATATCAACAGCATATCCATCTATCATTTCAAAAGCTTAAACAGCAAGATTATGTTTCAATATCAATTACTACTGTAATCATTATCTCCATCTAAATACTATACATTTTGCAGTAACTGCTCATCCATTCAAACTATAAAACCTCTACGATGTCATTCGTCTCCCAAACGGTCGCTGGACTGATCCAAACCCGCAGAGAAGATCCCCCTCCAAGGCAGCACTGTTCCCACCAACACACTCTTCAACGAAACTTCCAACTCAGCCGAAAAAATAGCCTTCCAGAATGGGACCCACCCGAACCGAGAGCGAGGAAAAACAGCCTTCCAGCAGATATAATCGAAAGAGTTAGTGAGGGATTCACACACAGTCCCCCCATTCTTGAAGAAGAGTGACAACAGTCCCCGTAAGTGATGCAAAGACCCTTGGTGTACCCCGTCACTCTAGTAAGCATGGATGCACCTGTATAGCGCGAGGAGCTTTGGACAGGCCCCCGTTGCATGCTTAGAAGCTTATGTGGAACCTTAAGGGAAGATCTTGCACGAACCTTGTATAGATGTGTGTTGTATATACGTTATTATTTAAAAAATTATTGTGAATTAAGAGATCTGATGGGTACGAATGAGCTTCAAGGACGTACTCCGTAAGATGTTCGAGAATTATTACTAACTGCTAAGTCAAAATCGAAACGAAAATTTTACAAAGCAGAAATGAAAAATTTAACAGATTTTTTTCCATGTAATCCCAGCCTCAATGATTTTAATGAATAAGAAGCCTAATCCAAGATGGCATTAAAAAATTCGTCATATCGGATACAGATGTTTCAATCAAGAGGAGTAATCTAAAATTAAACCAATCATCGAGCCATGTCGTTTCTAATTTCAGCGAGGAAATGGGACAATTTAGAAGACCGTTAGTCTAAATCGTGTAATCGTGTGAAATAACCGAACCCTCTAATTAAGAGCAGGTTGCTTTATATGGATATGAACATTAAGGTCTGCAATATTAGCACTTATGCCAATGCACGATGGAGTAATTTCACGATCGATGTGCAAGGCATGAATATGTTTGAGGAAATAACTTGCACTTTCTCATCATATTCGAAACTCTGCTTTAATGTACATCAGATAAGATTCAAATTCCTTTCCAGCTGTGTACTTTATAGATCACCAAATCCGCTAATACCATAAATCAGCGACCTATAAATAGCCAACAAGATAAAACAAATTGCCATTTAAACGAACAAATTGTGTTGTCGCCAATAAATTAAAGTCAGGCCGCAATATATCTACGTCTCTGGATAAAAAGCAGGATAAACTTGGCAAAGTTGGCAGGGATACGGTAATCGTTCGATTAACCCTGTCCAGTGCAAGGTCGACACTTTCCCCTTTACTTCACTCGTGTGTTCATCAGACACGCTAGGGTGTTTACTGCATAACAATTTGCATAATTACTTTCTTCAGTTTTGAACTTAAGCATAGGTGTTACACCTGGGTGAAGTCATACGGGCATTGGCCTAATCAGTGGATGCTATTTTTAGTCAAGATCTACAACAGTGACGTTTGGAAGAAATTTCTAGAAAGGAGCTAGAATAATATGAAGAAAGACTTGTTTATATTATAAGAACAGAATTTACCCCTGTACACCTGGTATTAATTGAAAAAAAATCATAACACAACAGATCTCTAAATTAAAGCATTGAACAGGATTTTACTACGCTTACATGTGAGTTCATGGTTTTCAAGCAGTAAGAGCTGTCATGATAACCTAAAGGCCATTGAGGAACATCAGAAAAGAAGGGACAAATTATCATCGACATCTATCTTTTCTTAATGAACATTTGTGGTTTGGTCTCAATATTATACCAAGAAAGTAGAAAGTGACCACATACAATAATGTACATTATTGATGGGCTAAGTAAGCAAGTCATATATGTAGGTTACAAAAGTCCACAGTCATCATGCATTAAGGTCATCTGAAAGTTGATGAGTCAGACGTTCTTACCATATCGTTTACTCATTAGGAAAGATACTCGTATGAGAGAGTGATTGTAATGACTACGATTTCAAGCTTACATGAAGAAAATTCAAGATGTTCAATCGTACATTTCAATTTTGTTTTCTTTACATTTTATTTTAGTATTATTATTTTACATATATCTACTTCTCATTCCTGTAAATCCTGTATATTGATATTGTGACATTTTACTCCCCGTTATTCTCAATCCTGTTTGTTGATATTGTGATATATACTGTTTCATTATTATCATCGATTTCGGTTCCATCTTCTACATCAACACTTTTATTGCTTGTTACAGGAGGAGCGAGTTCCTAGGATGCGTCTCGTTTCCTCTAAAAGATGCAATTAAGGGCGACGTCACCGGCACCTACTTCTTGCAGCAGACCTCCGGTCGCCCGGGCGCGGCGCCGGCGTTGGATAGATGTGCTAGAGAAGAACGCGTGACTGACAGACACAAGATGGCAACTGATAATACTGAAACTAGCACTAACGATGGCACTAAAGAAAACCATAATGATAAAGGTAAGAATGATATGAAAATAAACTAACAAATGACCTTCTTTCAGTAGACATCAGATTATTTTTGCTCAATTGGCTTTAAATCTGTTATTAGAACTAGAAAACAAATTGCTCTCTTTTTAACTTCACCTAAAAGGTGTTGTAAAATATTTCTGAAACAAACTGCAAGTTGTAATATCAAATCATAACGTCACATACCTATCAAAAGCAAAGTCAGTTCCCCGAAGGATATCGTAAACCCTCTGAGTCTTCCAAGGTTTAATTCATTGTGAAGCCGCAGCGGTGAAAATGACATAATGAAGAGCTACATCCAGGAATAAATACAATACTAAAAATATGTCCACCAGCTATCAGACACGTCTTTGAAATCTAACTTTGAACCTTTTTATTCCAGGTGCATCAAACTCCGCTGCTTCGACAGGTAACCAGCCACAGTCAGTAGCTGCAGCACTCCAGAGAGAGGCGGACGAGCACCTCTTCCTTAGATACTTGGAGCTGGACCCCCCTGAGGATCCAGCAGCACCAAAGAAGACGCAGAGGAATGGTCGAACTCCTTTCACTACTACTAGAAAGTGAGTTGATGAAGTTCTTGGATAGACCAAAGGCTCTTCATGGCCATACTTCTTTATGACTATTTTATTTATCTGTTGTTGTCAAAATAACAGCCAATTAAAGCCGTTTAAAAATACTCAGATTACACATTGACTAATGATATACCCCTACGAATCTACACTGGGCTCCTGTGGTTTAGTATTACCCACTTGATTTACTTACTTGAGCATGGTTGCGATAGTTTAGTGGTCTATAGCCTACGCCGTGGTTAAGCAGGTCGTGGTGATACGTAAATCCATAGACAGTCTTAGTGTGAACTCCTTAAGAGGGCTATTCGAGTTCAGTGGCGCCCTCGTCACAATAATAATGATTTCTCAATAAAGAAAGCCTAAATTAAAAAAGTGCCCACTTGACAAACTACAAAAGCCTTCAAGCCATTGTTATACAATACTTTTATAGGTTCTAAACATTCCACTTTTAGATAATTTCTAATAAAAACAAAAGCGGCCGTTATTTTTCTTTTTTCAAAATTTGTATGTTTAGACCTTTAAAAACCTATAAAAGTTTTCTATGAAAATAGCTAACAACCGCACCCAATATAAATTTAAAGGCTTCACTTCACTTACTTTACATTCCCATTAAGATATTAACGAAACTCTACCTTATTTACAGACTTGTCCGTGGAACCAGTGGAGGTTTCGGCTTCACAGTAGTCTGGACACGACCTCCAAGAGTGGAGAGGGTGGCAGCGGGAGGGTCAGCTGACAGGGCTGGTCTCCGAGCTGGGGATTATATTGTGTTCGTTGGCAATAAGAATGTCGTTACTTGTCCCGAGGAAGAAGTACGGAATCTTGTCAAGTAAGTTTTTGGCAGTAATTTTTTTTTTGGGTAACAGTTGAATCTAACATGTAACCACAGAGTACCGTTACCGTAAATCTAACTAATAAAATTGCTAGTGATTAATCGGGAATTTATGGATCAGACTTCATGATTAGAGATTACAAGCTGATTACAAGCCGAAAAGTATACTCATAGATACAATAATTCAGTTCTTGCGGATTTATTTCTTTTTGGTAAAATTCTTAATGTAAAAAAGTTACGCGTACAGTTACAAATATAATTCAGGATTGCGTAACATGTATTTTCATGGAAAAATATACAAATTTATAGTAACTACATCTAAAAGTTGAGCGCAGGGTGGCGAAATTTTCCAATGTTAAAATAATTTCAAAATCTCGAAAACTATCCAACTAAGAATTTTTTTTGTATTTTTCCCTGAACAGTTATAAACTCACCTATCTCCTGTTTTCGGTTTGATGTTGAGTTTTCGGACACCCTGTATATGCTATTGCCGTGAATTTTTTCACATCTCCATCTACAACCGTTTATTAATTAATGAACACAACAATATCTGATCCAATTCTTTATCTTTCCAGGTCATCAGGCCCTACCCTGCTCCTAGAAACGTTCAGACGAGTGCCGCAGAACGGCGCTGGAGTGCCAATCAAACCTAAAGTTCCTCAAGTGACCATGCCTCCGGTACCGACGGAGTCCACCCCTCCCCCTGTCCCCCGGTCACCCCGCGCAGCTGCATTAGCTTCTCCAGCGACTCAAGCCAGACCACCTACAGCTTGCTCCTCCACCAGCCAGTCCCTCGACAGACGCAAGCTGCATCTGCCACAAGTGACGTTCTCAAAGGAGGTCGGTAACGGCATCATAGTTTGATTCATAAACTTTTTAAAATTTAAAATTTCGAATTGTGGTAAACTAGTCATCTGTAAAAAAAATTTGCGAATTTTGTTTTTTTTTTTAATTTGGAGTTTGGAGGTTGTTCGGATATTTGGATAGGGAAAGTGGTGCTAGTGTAGACATAGATGACTCTTTGTTTTTAGTTTTAATCGTGTGGTCGTTTTCTTTTATTTTGTAATTCACCAGTAAAAAATTTGTACAGTAATTTTGTAGCGAGTATTTTTAAGTTTGTTATTTATTTTTGTACAAATCGTCGATTTAATTTCATTAACTTCGTATACATTCCATTTTATTTTTAAAATAGAATTACTAACATAATTTCTAGGTGTATTTAACGGATTTCATTTATCTGCTTGTAGTTTAGCTACAAATATAAAGATGAATACTTTTAAAGGGGAATCGTTACGTTTAAGCTTAACTGTTTTTGTTAATATTTATTTTGTTAATGTTTTCTATTTATTTTTTGTCATAGATCATTGTGTGTTAATTTTTACTTCAGAATAATTCTGAACTTTTTGTCTCTTGAACTTGTGTTTTTTTTATTTTGTTTATTACGTAGTAAACACAATTTTAATATTGTACTTGTCCTAATTTAATTTATTCTTTTTAGTAATCGATATCAATTTTGGTTCCTGTTACTTTTATTTCATTTTTAATTTATGTTCTTCAATATTAAGTGCAAATAAATTTATTGCTTTTATTTTTGTAGTCTTCTTTTTTTCCGCACCTATTTTTCATAGTATAAGTTCATTTTCTCTATAGACCTTTATGCTTCTATAGTACCTAATTGATATTATGTATCAAAATCACAATATTCACCCATATTTTATCTATTTCATATGTGATCCTGATCATAAAATGAATTCGGTTTGAGATCGGCAACGAAGTACCTACTTAACCATCATATTTTCCCACCTTTAATAAAAGGAATTTCATGTTTATTTTCATTTCATGGTTATTAGGGTAAACAGTTGCATTACTTTAAGGTGTGATTATACCCATGATACTGAACAACTTTCCCAAAGAAACCCGTAGGAAATTCGAAATTTTTTTTTTTCGACTTTTCATACAAAAGTTCGGTCAGCTGAGTGCATTTAGTATGGGAAGTCCAAAAATTTTTTTACGAATTTCCTATAGGTTTTTTAGGGAAAGTTGTTCAGTATCATGGGTACAATCGGCCCTTAAAGTAATTCAACTTTTTACCCTAATACCCTGTATATATATATGATTTTTTTTTTTTGATTGCTCCTGACCGATTTCGGCCACGGCGACTGCTTCAGCTCCGTTGTTGGCGTTGATGAGCTCTCATGTGGCTTACATAGCCAATCTTCTTGGAGAAGATCCTCGCACATAGCGGGCACGTGAGCACGTCGTTTTCATAGTGGTACTGAATAGCCGCTGGTGGTCGGACTTTCAGTTCATCACGTTTGGCATCCAGTTGTGAACACCTACTAGCTTCAAAATCATAGATCTGACTGTTTACACGAGCTCTCCATGCTGGACGAATGGCTGCCAAATCTTCCCACTGCGTGGGTTCTATGCCACACCTTTTCATATGGCGCTTTTGCACATCTTTATACCTGAGGAGTTGCCCGCCATGCTTACGCTTACCCTCTTTCAACTCAGAGTAAAAGATGCGCTTTGCGACTCGCTCCTCTGCCATACGCGACAGGTGACCGCACCACCGAAGCTGACGCCTCATGAGGTAAGCTTCAATGCCGCCAACATTTGCTCGTCGCAGCACTTCGGTATTACGAACATAATCCGACCATCGGATTTTCATGATTTTACGCAGACACCTTAGGTGGAAGCGGTCTAGAGTACGGATATGATGGCGATACAAGGTCCACGTCTCAGCGGAGTACAGGAGGTTTGGCAGCACGATTGCCATGTAGACAGCAATCTTTGTAACAAGTTTCAGGTTATGTGAGCGGAAGACCCTGGTGTCTTACTTGCCGAATGCTGTTGCTGCAGCACTGATCCTATTATTAACTTCAGCATCAAGGTCACACTTTGATGTAATAGTACTCCCCAGGTAGCGGAATTTGTCAACCTGCTTCAGCACATCCTCACCGAGTCTAATGGTCAGTGTCTCGTGGCCTTGTGAGTCTAAGGACAAAACTTCTGTCTTTTGGACGCTGATCTTCAGGCCAAATGTATGGCAAGACTCGTGGAGCCTGGATATTAGCTGTTGCAGGCCGTCTGGAGATTCCGCTAAAAAGCATAGGTCGTCAGCATACATGATCTCGGAGATCAATGCATACGACACCTTAGTGCGTGCCTTTAACCTGGCTAAATTGAAAAGTTTGCCGTCTGTGCGGAAACGGATGCGGATTCCTTCAGAAGAAGAATACAATGCCTCGCGAACTGCGACTGCAAAGTATAATGCGAACAGAGTAGGTGCTAGGACGCACCCCTGTTTCACCCCGCATGTAACGCGGAAGAAATCGGACTGTTCACTGTCTACTGCGACACAGCATTCCATGTCATCATGCAGGAGCCTCAGGAGTCTCACAAACTTCTTCGTGCACCCTAGCTTTTCCAGTACCATCCAGAGAGCTTCTCGAGGCACGCTGTCAAACGCCTTCTCTAGGTCAACAAAGCAGAGAAACAACTTTTGACCCTGTTCTCTACTTTTCTCCTGTATTTGACGCAAGGAAAATATCGCCTCGCAGGTGCCTCGATCCGGTCGGAAGCCGAATTGGGTCTCCGGCAAAAGCTTTTCAGATATTGGGATCAATCGGTTTAGCAGAACTATGGCAAAGACTTTTCCAGGGACTGACAAAAGACAGATACCACGGTAGGAACCGCACTCAGACCGGTCTCCCTTGTTCTTGTAGAGGGCCTTAATACGCGACACCTTAAAATCAGTCGGGACTCGTTCCTCATCTCACATACGAAGAAAAAGTTTCCATATGTATGAGTGCAGTTCCTCGCCGCCATATTTAAGCAGTTCTCCCGGTATTGAGTCAATGCCAACTGCACGCATGTTCTGCTGCTGATTTATGGCACGAATAACCTCATCACGCGACAATGGTTCATCTAGCTCGTTAGCAGTGGGAAGCTCTGGCATCATACGAAGGTGTTCCAGATCGGCTGATCGATCCACGTTAAGGAGAGTATCGAAATGTTCTGCCCATCGCTTGAGCACATATTGAGCTTGAGCTACACACTTGAGCTTATATTAAAACCATGATCTTGGCAGACTGTCTACCATGACAGTGGTATTATTTCAGTCTAATAACCAGCCGTTTTCTTGAAAACAATTTACGCTATATTTTCATTTAAAAAAAAAAGTTGTATTGTAGTCATTGGCTATATCTCTGTTGAGGTAAATCAAATCCGTCGTTCTGACTCTCCCAATTCAGTTTCAGTATCAGTATACTGAAACTAAATTGGGCTATTTAAAATCAATAGCCGTACAGTTACGGCTCATGAATGTGCATTACTTACCTATTACTGATAATAATTGGTTCAGTAAAACGTAAAAAGACAATCATAAGCTGACGATCGGGTCAAAAATTTCGTGAAGTAGGTATCTCCTTTTAACATAACCTATAATATAGGTCAACCTACTATCTGGACAGACTCCTTTTACGCAGTTTAGTTTTTAAAGTTTTCTCAATAATGAAAACCCAAAATGAAAAAGTGCTAAGGTACCTACTCCAACTTCAAAAGCCTAAAACGATAGTAAACCTACTTTTATAAGTTCTTAATATTCCTATCGAAATAAATAATTATTATGAAAGTGATCGTTTTTTCTTTCTTTTTCAAAGGAGGTTTGTCTTAGACCCATAAAAAACCTATAAAAGTATTGTATAATAAAATAGAATGCATTTGTAGTATACTGTTGTAGCATTTTTTTAATTTAGGCTTTCTTCATTGAGAAATCTAAAATGTCGTGATGACTGATGAGGGCGCCAAAACCTTTATCGAGATTATTTTTACCTTCCGTCAGAAGACAGAGCCCGAGACCGAGACCTTCCGTCTTACATGGTATATTTGATGATTAAACGAACTTACCTTAAGCAACCTTAAGTGAAGTTCTATCATAATTAGAACTGCTACTAATTTCTAGGACAAGGCGCGAGTATAATTTAGATTCTTTATTGTACACAAAAACATAATTATGAAAAAATTACAGTTAGTCGTGATGTACAAAGGCGAGCTTAACTCTAAAAGAGTTTTCTTCCAGCAAAACGTTGAGTGAGAGGAAAACTAATATGTTATATGGTGTATGTCATGGTATATTTCTATAAACCGATCAGTACCTATCTGTCAACAACGCTATACCTTAGCTAGACATCACCAAAACCAACCACATTCAATCAAACCTTGGCTCTGCCTCACGGCATCCAATAACCTTAAAAATAGACTATTTACCCACAGACGCCAGGTCTAACGGATGGAAGAAAGCGGGCTCTAATGGCCGTGGTGGCCAGGGAACAGCATAACGCCACTTGCCTGCAGTTTGGCCTAGTGAGGTTTGTCTCCCCGCTGGCTGAGAGGGCAGACCTGATCGCGCCTAACGATCATCAGTTGCTATTCCAGAATATTGAAGAGGTATGTTAACAAAACACCACTCAGGTACGACAACGTACACGACACGTAAATTAATTCTGAAACCTATAGGGAGACTAAAAGTGAATCTTGATTACAATAGGGTAAGGACGAATGCAGATTATACGAATAACTATTAGCGAACGCGAAGAAGATATTGCGAAAGGATGTAAGCTTAAAAGTTTACAGTTAATAATTGTAGCACAGTTTCCGTTCTTCCCGAGAAAAAGTAACTGAATTCATTATATTGTTTGTATATGCAAATGAAAAGCATGATGCAAGATCAGGAAATAGCATACGAAGCATCATAACCGACTCTTCTAAACGATGAGCTCTCTTTACCAGATCTTCAGATTGTCAGAAGACATCTTGGACCAAATCGTGCAAGATGACGGAGAGATCCAGACATCGACGATAGTCGCTGTGTATCTACAAAAGACCCCTGTGTTCCTTAGTCTTTATAAGAAGTATTGTCTAGGACTGAAACGAGCTGATTGTGTATTGGTGAGTATATAGTCCATCGATAACATTTTAAGATCTTTTTGGTCATGCTTTTTGGTATTTTGAAAAACAAAAGACTTACTAAAACTATAAGTATTACTATAAGCCTTATACAGTATGGCAACGCTCTTGATGGCGGGCTAAACCGCCGCCCCCCGCGCCGCCGCGCTCCTGTGTCATGCACAGATATGCAAGGCAATACCAACCTCTTCATACAGAGTTCGGGATGCGACCCGCGCCACCCGCTTCCCCGCAAGGCCCCCTCCGTTGCTCTGCGCAAGTACATACATCCGTTGCCGTACTGTATAGACTATAGAGTTATGCTGTGCTAGTATTACGACTATCGTAACTAGAGTTTTAAAATACATTTTAAATCTTGATCATATTGTTATCGCCAAGAAACAAACGAATCTCACAGGATACAATTAGAAAGGTAGAAAGATAGTTACCTGTAGAAAATTCACATGAAATTAGAAATTAGAAATTATTTATTGTGCATGACATTAGGTAACAAAGGTTTATGATAAAGTTTACATCAATCAAAGGAAGTATCACTAAAGTCTGCCTTTACAAGCGTATACACATTATTTTATGAAATACTACATTAATACATTACTTATGTCAAAATTATTTAGTTAATACATGTCAATTCTCAATTGATTATCGATTAATAAATTAATAATACAAAAATAAAATATAGAAATAATTATGTCAGTTATGTTGTTTCTTGTTTGAATTCTAAAAACTCCTTAACACTATAAAAACATCGTTTACCGAGCCACCTTCTCACCTCATTCCCAAAAACATGCTGTTTCATATCCTTGTAAGTGTCTGGTAATTTATTAAATATTGTAATACACATCATGAAACAATTTTTATGTGGTAATGTCAATTTAGCGTAAGGCTTGTAAAGTTCATGTATATACTGTGATCGCAGGTGTCTGTGGCTTAGTACGTCTTTCCTTTGTTGAAAGATTTCTCTGTTTTTATGGACAAATAAACAGACATCCAAAACGTATAGGCATGGCACTGTCAAGATGTTATGTTTGATAAAGTATGGATGACATGACTCTATCTGTTTTAAGTTAAATATTGCTCTGATGCAACGCTTTTGTATCAGAAAAGCCCTGTCTACGTCTGTTGAGTTACCCCAAATTACGATACCATACCTCAGAACAGAATTGACATAACCATAATATGCCGTGATAGCTGCCTGTTCTGAGACAATTTGGCTTATTGTTCTCAGGGCAAAAACGAACCTATTTATTCTTGTACATAAGCTATCAATATGTTCTTTCCAATCGCAGAATTGGTCTAAAGTTATACCCAAGAATTTTGTTTGTGACACTTGCTTAATCTGTTCTCCCTGATATGCTATACTCAAATCATGATCATTGCTCTGTGGGGTACGAAATTGGATATAATTAGTTTTGTCAATGTTAACTTTTAAGTTATTAGTTTTAAGCCAGTGGATAGTACGTGTTAGTGTGTCATTGATTGTTTGGCAATACGTAGTTAAATCATGACCCTCCACAATTATGGTTGTATCGTCCGCAAACAAAATGCATTCCTGATTCAAGACGTTCGGCAAGTCATTTATATAAACTAAGAACAATAGTGGGCCCAGAATAGAACCTTGTGGTACGCCAAACTCCACGTTGATATATGACGAGCTATAATTATTAATAGTTTTGGTGTTTTGGCAGTACTTTGTAGTAACCACTGATTGCATTCTATTGCTCAGATAGGATCGAAACCAATCATATGCCTGACCGCGGATGCCATACATAAATAGCTTCTTCAGCAAACGGTTGTGGCTTACAAAATCGAACGCCTTGCTCATGTCCATAAATAAGACAGTGATAGGAGTTTTCTTATTAATGCTATCTGTTACTTTTCTAATCAACTTAAAAATGGCTAGACTTGTGCTTTTAGATTTTCGAAATCCATGCTGTGTACATGATATGACATTATTTTTTTCCAAAAAGTTTGACAATCGGTTGTACATTACTTTTTCTAACACCTTTGCAAAAACAGGAATGAGTGCGATCGGTCTATAATTATTCATGTTAGCTCGGTCACCCTTCTTGTGCAAAGGTTTAATTACAGACTTTTTCAGAACATCTGGATAGTGTCCTTGCATTATTGACAAATTTATAGCATGTGTTAAAGGTGCAGCAATAATATCAGAACTAATTTTTATTATATCTGTTCGCAGTTCATCATAGCCTACTGACATTGTATTCTTTAATGATTTAATTATCTTTAATAACTCCTTGGCCGTTAGAGCATTTACAAACATACTGTTTGCCAGTCCATTGACATGTTCATGAATCATGCAATGAGCGAGCCAATGAAGGTCATCTCTAAGGCTATGTGAATTCTGTCGTTTAAAATGTGCTGTAATAATCTACAAAATAATAATCAATTACTTAAGGTTAATACGGTAGATAGGTACTCAGTCTCATAAACCAATTACATAAATTAAAGTCCTTAACCAATCAATACAGGTAAAAAAATCAAAAGACCCAAGCGGTGCGTTTTCACGATTCTGTACAAGTCCACCGATCCCAAGAAGAAGACCTGACATCACATCACTGGTCCATAAACCTTTGGAGCAGTTCAGAGAACTGCTGAGGTTGATGAGGGCGGCAGCAGCATCTACTGGAGCTGGGCCTTACGATCAGCTGGAGAAGAAACAGCTGCAAGTTATTGTGGATCAATTACAGGTTGGTTAATACATGGCGATTTCAGCTACTACTTGATTAAAAAAGCAATCAGGGTATTTAGGATATATTTTAAATAAATAATAAATAAATAAATAAATTTTTCTTTATTTCTTCTCACACATAATATTAGTTCACGAAGATGACAATGTAGGACAATAGACTTAAGTAAAATATTATGTGAGAGACTGCTGGTTCCTGCCATAGAACTACAAACACAATTTTTATAGATCTAGGGACGGGTCACCAGGCTCTCACCCCACTTATGTCCTTACCCTCCTGCATGCTGATGGAACGGGAGACCGCTACGTTCAGAGGCTTGATCAGATGCAGTAACTATAACTGATAGATACATAGTGTGGGCATCAGAGATCTTCACCGTGCCTAAAGCCCCTAAAGGAACTTATCGCTTCTTAGGAATCTACTCAGTCTGTTCTTAATTACTGCAATACTGAAATAATTATACAATAAGAAATTTAAAAGTTCATCAATCGCTCCCTTTAAAGTATTGATATCACCCTTCTTATACCCTCAGGTAGGCTATCAAGATGTGACAGCGGGTTCCGGCCTAATGGGACTAGCAGGAGACGGAAAACCCTTACTATCTGTTGCAGACTTGGAGAGCCGGTTGGTGTTCACTAGGTGTAAGGTAAATATAACAAATATTTAAATTTATTACGCGTCTATTCAAAGGATAGTTTAAAAGTAGCATTCGTTTGTTTTAAAGAAGCTATTAAATTAATGAACCTATTTGAATAATTTCAAAAAGATATGTATTTTATAAATATTGTTCTTGCAGCCATTCGTCCTAAGTACAGCGGGTAGACAATGGATCTTCGGCGGCGAACTGTCCAGGGTCGAAGGCCGAGCAGTCAGACCTTACTGGGCTCTTCTCTTCAGCGATCTCCTGCTATTCGCCACGGTTTCCCGAGACAGAGTTCTATTCGTGACCGAAGAACCGGTAGCGTTAGCGACTGTATCAGAAGCACAGTTCAATGTTAGGAAAAAAGGTGAGCTGTCTGCGGTCACTTCACCGACTTGCTTGACTCATCCATCGAAATTTGCATGCATCACCTCTATGACTTTCCCATGTCTACCAAAAGATTCCAAACTTAGTGTAATCTATCCAAATTGCAGTGACAGAATTCCGGCTTATACTCGGCCGAGCTGGTGGTGAGAGTCCACTAGTCTCCTGTGCTCCACGAACCCCTGGACGGACAAGGACTATTGTGTTAAGAGCTCCATCGATAGACCTGAAAGCTGTGTGGCAGAGTTTGCTGCAGAGACAGATGTGAGTAAATTAATAGAAACGTAAGACGTCGATAGCCGAACTTACATCGGGATTTCTTAATTTAATAATTATTCCATCGGTTCAAGGCTGAAAATAAATCAAATAGTAGGGACTAATAACTTAGAGATAAAACAAATTTTACATTTTCACCTATCACTGACCAGTAATTGAAACTATCTATCTTCCAGATATCGAGCCCACACGATGTCAGGGACACCACTTGGCTCACCGCTGGACTCGCCCGACCCTCAACTCACCTTCTCCCTTGCCACCCTGGACTCACAACAACGACAGGTATCCGCGTCCAGCATCCAACGCCACTCGAGCCTGGCCATCTTGCCAGCCAGCTCATACCGCTCCCACCTTAACATGCTCGTCGAAGAACGTCCAGAGAAAGAAGTCAGGGTCAGCTTCGATGTCAGAACTTGTTCAGAATCCCCTGGGCCCCAACCCGTCAGAGGTCCACTAAGCTCGGTTTGGAAAACGGCTCCTACTCCTGAGACGCCTTCAGCTAATTTGTCTCCAGCTGATTCTCAAACGTTCTCCTCTCATTTCGTATCTTCTTCGAGTATTGAGAAGAACGATGAGCCACGAACATCTCCCAGTGCCCAGCTCACTCCTGAAGGTGGCGAGGATTATTCCGAAATATCTCCATGTAGATGGGAGTCATTCGAAGCTGATCTTGCGTTAGCGGATTTAGACGTTGACCCCTCTTATAAGCATGCTGTCGAGGAAAGAATATTCTTACCCGACGATCCACTTTTGCATCGAGTGGCGTTACCAGAAAGGCCAACGCCACCCGCTTATCTGGAACTTTGATCTGCGGAGTCAGATCCAGAGTTGGCAGATCCTTGCTATCCCTGGAGATAAGTTATTGACCTTTCAACGGTGTGTTCTAGTAGTCCTGTGGTTTTTAATAGCTGATGTTTAGGCGCGAAGGTTTGCCTTTAATAGGTAGATTGAGCTTTCGTCGTGTAGACTGGCAAAGAGAAACGGCGCGAGCAGTTTGTTGGATTGTTATTGCTTATAGTTGAGATTAAGGTTGTGGAATAAATTTTGAGAGACATATTTTCGAACATTAGCCGTATTGAAAAAAATCTCGATATTTTGATGAATAGAAAACATTTTATATAAGTCTGACACCTACTTATGATATAACAGAGTGTTCTACTATTGAAGATTATAAAATGTGAGTGTCTGGGGAAACATGAATATCTAAATGTACGAATACAAAAACAGAACTGAAAAATTATATGAAATGGGGTACCTAATTACAACTTGCTTAAGATTTAAAACAAAATGTATATGCCAACAATTTACAATTTTACCAAATAGAAAATCAGTGTCAAAATGTAACCATAGGGTACCAAACCGTAGATCATAATTTGTACGACCTCAACTTCACACTTTTGCTTCATAAGTCTTCCGTCCTTTTCTTATGATTAATTCCCAGTAAGCTTAATTATGCTTGTTTCAAATAATAAATATTTCAACCAGCACTATTTAATTCTTTGAAATCAACTGGTGATTTTCAACCACAGTTATGTATTTTTGCAATTAGCAATACTTCTTAATCTTAGCCATGATGTTGATGTTAATGGAACTGTACAGAGTTAAAATACTGTAAATCTGTACATAGATTTATAATCATTTTGTACAGGTCATGTGGATATTTGGCGATCAGCTTCGCGAACTGAGTCATCTAGAATCCATCGTAGACTTACACTAAAGCATTTTTTGTTTGGAAACGCTTCTTTTTTAACTTTTAAGCAATCATCGCCACTAGAATAAAATGTGTCTACAATGAAAAATGGTAGTGGATGTTCAATGTGAATTGTAGTTACCGCTTTTTGTTTTAGTATAAAATTGAAATATAGATGAATTGTGTTAAATAGTGTAACTGAGTTAGTTAATGCGCGTATTTCTTGTATCGCTAGCATCGCAAAATGTTCACATAACCTAATCTTTTCCGGGGTTGTCTCAATGTGTATAATAATATGACCTTTCTTTTTTATGAAAAAAAAGTAGTTAGAATCAATCATTTTCGATGTCTTTGGCTGTGTGTAAATTTTAAACATAGTTTAAGATATTATGAGAAAAAAATTAATAATTTTGAGAAAGCATTTTACTCATAGTTCTGGGTTGTTTGTGACTTATAATGGACTTAAAAACGTAATATATGAATTTGGATGTTTATGTTTAGATCGGAGCAGTATATTTCTAATGATCCGGAAATAAAGTGACTTTGTCAGTGGTGAAATACTTTTTATTTATAACTTTATAAAAATTTGCGATTTTGCGACGCTAACGAAATTTAAATTCCAAATTGATGTGAACAAATATGCTATCTACCATTTTTCCTTGTAATTAATGAAAAAACCTATCCGTCAGTTATTTCGATGACTTAAACAGTTGTATTACGTCGCATTTATACCACACAAATTAATAAAACCCACACTAAGTGATTTTTTTGAAAAATCAACTTTAAAAGCAATTGTCTATAAATATTCAAAGCATTATAATTTATAGTTTTGCAAGTATACACTTCAATAGCACAATTTATACTAACAAAATGAAAAACACAAATATTTATAAACACTAAGAATCAGCATCATCATCAACATCCTGTCGCTCCCACTACTGGGACACAGGCCTACTCTCACGATGAGGATGTAAAGGCGTCAGTCCACCACACGGCCCAATATAGTTTGGCAGAGTTCACATACATATCATAATTAACAACAATATTATTAACACACAACCAACAAAAATACAACAGCACACAATAACAACAATAAAATATTAACTACTAATATAGTTTCTATAACACAATCATTATCTGTAATTTTTAAATCCTTAAATAAAATGTCTAATGTATCCATTAATACATTATTAAAATATCCGCATAACCTATACAAAATCTAAAACCAACTATGACGTCACCGATCAACTTGTTCCGCAAATATAGACGCGTCGAAGTTCAGCGGAGACCCAGACGGGGGCGGGGGGAAGTGCGACAGAGGGAGCGAGGAGCTCGAGGAGTCGAGGTTCCACTCTCCACCTCCAGAGGTGGATGACTCAACTGCCTGAAGCCGAAGAAATGGATCCACCTGAACCTGACATGGAGGTTTGTGTCATTAGGTAGCTATTATATTTTTTTAAGAAACTGTAAGAATCATACAGTAACAAATATTCTGATCCAGATGTGGAGCATAGAAGAATTAAGGAAAAGGTCAAAAGAACTGAATCTACTTGAAGTTGCTGATCTAGTTTTGAATCATGAAAACAAAGCAAAACAATCGCCTGGAGAAAGGAAAGAAAATGAACGCAGTCCATCTAAGAGCAGTAATTCTGGAAGTCAAGTGAGTATTGTTCAGAACCGATAGAAGACGACTACTGATGCAAATATGACTGATACTATTAGGTAGCTAGTAAGCAGATATAAAATATTGCTCCTTGTTTTGTTACAGATAACTGTAAGAACAAGTCCAGTCGTAGTTGACACCATACCGGTCTGCAGACAGTGTCATAAAAAGTGTCTGTCAAAACCCAGCAGTCCTCTGGTGGCGCAAAAGGAACCTCCAGTCATTCCAGTGAAGCCCAAAATTGAACTCTCTCCCCAAACCTCGAACTCAAACAAAAGTTCAACTAGTGCGAGTGCGTGTAGTGCAAACTGTGGTAATCGTAAGCCTAAAAACTTTAGTCGTTTAGAGCGTAAAGGTGCTATGAGATTACGTCCTGAAGACGCCCCCATCGCAGCAGCGAAGGTCATTGACTCCATAGAACAGAGTCAAAGGATGCTCAAATCAACGTCATATGAATTGAAAACAGATTCACCAATTTTAAATAGAAGTTTACACTCGCGTGGTCACACAAAAAACCAGCTGGAGTTGAGGAAAGAAAACTCAATCAGATCACCAAGTCCTACTTCTAGCAGTAGAAATAACAGTCCATTTTCGACTAGTCACACTACCTGTAGTTCTATGGTCTTTAATTCTAGTTCTAATGATTTAAGAATGTCTAACTCTAACATAGCTAATCAAGTTCAATGTGTTATAGCTCAAGAGAAATATTTAAACGAAGTCAAATGTGTCGAAAGTATAACTTTATCTAAAACGAAAACTTCCACTACAAACTACCCGTCTCCGGCATCAATCAGAAAAGATCAAATTACAAGGCAAAAGGCTGAGAATGTACTGAATAAAGTACTAGGTATGAACATTATGACTAAAAGAGAAACTATTGGATCTTGTTTGAAAACATCTTCAGTTTTTTTAGACGACGACTCTATACACGAAGATGACAACGATTTTAAAATTGAACGAGGTTTAAGAAGATCTCCTAGGATGGGTATTTCAGCAGTTAGTAAAATGAATGGAGATATTAACAAGAAGACTGAAAGAACCACGGATTATAATGCTAATAGTAATGGTAATGAAGGGTCAGATGAAGATGAGCTTGGTCCGTTAATGCTGATGGGCTTATCAGCTATCAATCCAGCAGCACACCTAATGCGAGTAGAACCATTCAAAAGATCTTCAGCGACGAATTTGAACAATGTGCTTTCTAGGCCAGGAAGCCTTGGTTCTGTGAAGTCTGAATCTCCTGTCCCCAATATAGCAGTCGTGCCACCTACGCCTGATTATAATTCTTCTCATAAGACTGTAAGTACATCAATCTATCGTTTTTAAACATAATCAGAGCTTTATGCATGACTGACCTAACTTCCTAACATCTTCGGTTTAACAATGTTGTGAAGAATATAAAAATTTCGATTGTACCTACTTATTTTATGATATCACTTTATGTACATAGTGATCCTTTTTATAAAGTAGTTTTATTTCAGGATGGCCTTGTAGATGATTCTCCTGATTCCCCAGATGCCCCAGAAGACCTACCCTATGTTTCCCTTAAGAGGTATGTTTAAGCCTAATAATTAAATTAGACGGAGAGTCACAAGTCTCGAGGTACAGATGCTGTTTACATTTCAGATATGGAACTATGTCAAGCCTTGAAAGGCTACCGTCCGATGAAACTGATGATGGCAATGTAAGACTGACCTCAGACGAGCCGGATTCAGCAATAAAACCTTATAATCCAGGTAAACTAAAAATTAAATTCTTTTAGCTCTACATTCTTCAAAGCGTCTTAGAAAATGTACAATAGTTGTTAATGATGTGGCTAATTCACTAGATATCGACCTTAATGCTAAACATTTTCTTTTAGCAGTTACCGGCACAGCTGGTGGTATAATGGGTTGGACTGCAAGAGCGGGCTCGTTCGTTGTAGAGAAAATGAGCATTTTCAGTTATACAGAAAGCGTGCCTAATACTTCGGTTGTACTTAAACAACCTTCTTTCTTAGAAAGGTGAGTTTGTTTGTGCTGACTTGTTTGAAGGTGCTGAAGAAATAACCAATCCTTAAAATGTCGGGAAGAAGCAAAGACAACCAGTAAAATTGAGACATCTTCAGCTTCTCGATAATCTTAACGTAGATCATCGAAAAGCAGAATAATTCACAATTTATCATCAATTTATATTAAAGAAAATGTCCCGACAACGATGAATATTTTCCAAGAAATTCACCAAGAGATCGTCATTTAGAGACAGAAAAGATAAGACTGTTTTTCCTTTTTCATATCCAGTATTAAGGATTTGGTGATCTAGTGCATGTTGGATAATTCTCTCCATATTACTATTTGTCATAATATTGTGTCTTCGGACGTACAATAATATATTTTTCCTTGTACACATTAGGTTCAATTCAGACACATCGGAGCGAAATCAAACACGATGAGTATTGTGTGCGTGTAATTTTAATCTCCTTATGTTTTTTCATAGAGTAAAATTGAAGACTCAATTTGGATAGTATTGTAATCTTCGTGTAGGCTAAAATGTACCTTATAGATAACTCAGTAGGCTTAAAATTTGAGAATTCTGTGACGATAGGTATAAGGTATAAATTGTTTTGCTAGAATAATAATTTGATAATGGTTTAACATTGTTATAGAAAGTTTTACACTAGGTATTTTTATTTTAGAATCGTTTGATATTTTAGTGAAATATTTTTACTAAATGTTTTTAATATTAATCATAGAATTAATGAAATAATGTTTCAAACTTCAATTTGTATTCATTTTAGAAATAAAAGTAGTGTTCGTGTTCTAGACACAAAACATTTACGTAGTTTAAAAAAAATTAGTCGTTTAACAACCTAACAACTACTTTGTCTTAGAATTGAAGATGTCTTGAATTAAGACTTAGGTACATGTAGATAAATGTAGACAGGTAATCAAATATAGTTCTAAGATCTTTCAGGTGACTTGCACCAAAAAGTATATAATGGCTCAAACATATTTAAAATATGATGCTATCACTGTCATCAGTATGAGTAGTGAGATGGTAGTGAGAGAGACAGAGTGTTCGGTAAATACATTTTTTAAGCCTAAATACTTTTCGGTGCAAAGCCACCCTTAGTAATCAACCTGTTTCTTTTTTTCAAATAATATTATTTCAAATGTTTAGTCTTACGTCGACGACATACTCGTCTCTAATTAGTCTAATTACATCATCCATGTAAACAGGTGTCTTGGCGTTAGTGATTGGAAGCCTACAATTGGAACTGAAGAAGGGACAGGCGAGACAGGGGAGGGAAGCGGTGCAAGCGGGGAGGACGCATGGGGAACTCCATCTTCTGGAGACTTGTCTGATAATCTACCTGATTCAGAACACGGGACATTATCGGTGAGTGTTAATGATAAAATTTTAAATCATCTCTATATTTAGTCAGTAAGAATGGTCGCCAGAAACGTGTCTGAGTGATGTAATTATCATCGCTTAACCGTGAAGGAAACCAGGTGAAGTAGATCTTAAGGTAACCTTTTAAAACTTCAGTTTGTTAAATTTTAATTAAGGCTTATTTTAGTACTATCTTAACGTTCACTCTTAGACAATTTTTTCCCTCTTTCATACACAGTATCAATATCGTTATCGATGAATTCCTTTACGCATCTTAATTCGTATGACCAGATCTTTGCACCATTACAGTCACCAACAAAGTCCTCTTCATCGTACGCGGGTGACGATGATACGGAATTGATGATGGATGAGCTCCTTATGGCTCCAACCATCACTGGACCTACAACCTTAAGACCGCTGCTGCCTAGGTAAGTGTATATTCAAATTAAAATAGTCTTTTATAGTACAGTACGACCACGTCTATTTTTGTCATTATCGTCAATCTTCGTTCGCGCCGACAAGGACAACAATTTCCCGATGATACACAAAACCATTGTTGATAAAATCAACCATATACTTACTATATTAAAGTGTGAAATTGATTGCTATGTAGTCTAATGACCAACTGTCAATTCATCAGGCATGAAATCAATGGACCAATAGAATCGGGTTATTTTTGCCGCTCACCCGGTAGAGCATCCTTCCTTGAGATTGGTTCGCGTGGTTTTGAAAAAACTGCGCACGTGCATCCGTAAGGCTTATAAACGTAGTAATACTGTATTCGTGATCCATAACATTATTTTATAAGACTTATTGGATTTAAAGTGACTTTCAAAAAAAGACTAATAATAAAATTTGTAATGTAGGGATGTTTTCAGGAGAAGACTGGAACCCCTACTAGAAGAGGAGTTCTCTGACAGTGAAAGTGAGGACAACAAACAAACACCCACCAACTCTGACGACCAGGTGAATACCTAGGAGGCTTGTAACTTGACTAATAGTGACATTAATTGGTAAATATATGTTAATCAGAATGAAGATCAGTCATTCTCATTACCAAATTAGAGTCTTTGCTTCAAGTGGTTTAAGATCAACATCCAAATGGATAGCAATAGACAGTACCTACACACTTAAAAGTTCGAAGCACTTAAGTTTCTTTGTCATACAATTTAGTTAGTATATTCCTATGACAAGTTCATAAGTCTTGATCGACGTTTTTGGATCTGATCCTCATGTTATAGTTCATAATAATATAATTCATAATAATCCATAAAAACCAATCCTGACCAATCAATGGTGTTAGTTGTTCATAGCTTCTAACATTAATCATCGCTCAACATTGTAGTGACTGTAAAAGTTTTAAAATACCTACAATTTTGACTGACGACAATGATTGCTGAATGTATTTTAGTGTGATAATAATATCATAGCATGCCAATAACCACAAATGAAGAGTTGTTGACGGATTGAGCATGCTTGTTGCATGAACATACAATATTACTTATTATTATGTAACATTGAATTTACTCGAATAATACAAAACTCATTAGTATTACTATATATTTTATCTATTTAGCCCTGTTTTATAACATTATTTAGCTAGTAATTTTACTATTTTACCACTGTCTAACATACAAAATAATAATAGATAGTGACGTACATTTTGATAAGACGCTCTCTACTTAATCAATATTAAAATCACACGTACATAATATTATAGTACTTGTTTAAATCTTAGGACCTAATAGAGTTTTCCATAAAACCCTTTTTTATTTCTTTATGAACAGCCAGGCGTATGTAACTATTATGGAAAACAAAATCCGTGTTCGATAACAAAAATTCAAAATTGAACGACGCAGTGTTGGCTTATTGGCAAATACCTCTCGCGCGTAGCAAGTAGCTAGGTTATATCTCACATTGTGACTCGTCCGCTGGTGCGGCGCTTGGCGCAGGGCAGCGGGCGTGGCCTCGATGCTGACGACTGTTGCGACGCGCCGCACCTGCCGCCCTCTGCTTCCGAAATAGGTAAGTGTCCTGTTTACTTGGATGACATTATATTTCTCACTGAATACTCTCATGTTATAAGTATACTAGGTACATTATGCGTGCACGATATGGGAATGAAAGCTGATGAATGTGGTTATGGAATATTGTTTACTGGAGCAATGTCTTGTACCTACTACAATTTAGATATTTATAATGATGCTAATTTCAAATTTTACAATAATTCTTTCTAATTATATTTTAATGATACAATGTCTTATATATTTAGACGATACGACAATGCTAACCTTCACTTGCATATATTCATATTTTATTGTCATTTTTGACAAATATACTACTGAATGTAGAATTTTGGACACAACATGCCGTTGTAATAATAAAAGTTACAGTATGAAAGAAACCAATCATTGACCAAGTTTTAATAGACAGAATGAAAGGAAAAAGATAAAGAAAACAAGACAGAACTAACAAAAAACACTTATTTCGGAAACAAACCGAACAAATACTAACATAAATACAATGTTAACAGCAAAATGGACAACTTGACCATTGATCGAAGGTGAGAAGATGGCAGCTTAAAGACACAAGTCTGTTGACATAAAAACACTATTGAATAGTCGATATTATATTATGCAAAGCACGATGCATGCAATATTTAAAAATAAAAATATCAAAATACACAATGATGTTATGTTAGATAAATTATTTATTTATACTTAAATATACGACTCTTCAATATAAACCCTTGCATGACTTCATGTAGAGTTGGCACCCCACCTATATTAATCGTTTTATTTAATAAACACATACTATTTAACCAACTACATTTTTTGGTGCAAATCAAACAGAAAATCTTACAACAACATTTGAACAACTTCTTCTAATCAAAACTAGTATCAACACGTTACAAACTTACGGAAATCAATTCACAAATGCATCCGTATTCCTGAAGACTGAAGGTATACAATTTTACAGAAGCAGGGGGCGGGGGTGCGGGCGACGCAGCGGATGCTGGCGGGGGGCGAGATGGTGGCGTCGCGTCAGAGCTGAGCCCAGAGCGGACACCAACCAACGAAGCACCTTCAATGCCCTTACAATATGGTAATATTACCACATACAACGTTAGTGTAAATTATGCCTTCTTCACAATTTACAAAAGAAGCCCTTACCTTTAGTAGGTACCTTTTTTTTTTTCCAAAATAATTTGGACTTTCGTCTGGCCTCAGATTCACCGGATGGTTGGTGGTGAAGAGAACGATAGATGACCAATCATTTATGCCTTGTGAATTATGGGAAATTCAACTACATAGGAAGTAGAAGGTCAAAGAATCTCGTCGTCCGTAGCCAGTTCATAACCTCAAGAAACCAACGAACCAAGATGCTTTAAAACTTGCATAGTTTCTTTACTAACTTATGACCATGATTCCCCCAGTTTCAAAAGAGTATGCGGAGGCGCGTGCCGTTGCGGCCGGCGGTCGTCGGGGATCGGCCAGCTCGGCCAGCACGCCTTCCACACTCGAGCGTACCACAATACACAACCCTACGCCACTACATCAACTTTCCCCAGGTATTTATGTCTTTATATTGTATATGGAAGAAAATTGCATGATAAATAGATAAGAGAACAACAGAAACAGAGGTAGGTATAGGGAATATAATGTCATCCATATATACATAAACCACCTATTATAATCCCATGGCAGGATCAATATACCTTAAAATATCATCCATACACAAAGCAATCAATGACGAAAAGGGCGAGCATCCGACCATATTAAGCTGGATTTAAATTTAAAAGTGACGAGAAGTTTTTTCTTTGGACATTGATTTATTTATTAAATATTATATTCTTTCACAAACCTAGTAGTCTGCAGCTCGAATATAAATCTTGAAGTTTTTATGTATTTTGTAGTCTCAATTGGCAATATCAAAATTTTATTCAACAGCTTCGGAGCCAGCACCAGCGGTCGAGGAGTCTTTGCTGCAAGAGGAACAGATACCACCGACACAGGAGGAACGACTCAGTCCTCGAGTGGAGATGAGGCTGGCCCTCGAACAGGGGAAGGACATGCTGGCAGACCAGGAGGTGTCTTGGGTAAGGATTCAAGTTAATAACTGGACATTGCTTCGCTGATTACTAATCGTTGAGAATAACAAGTAAAGAATATAAAAGGTGGTAAACTAAAGTAGTTATATCGGTGGGCATGTTTGATGCATGTTAAGATTTAAGATACTGTACCTTTCTATTCCTACTTATAGGTAATTAAAAGAATTCCGTATCCGACTGACTAACAGACAACGCACAGCCTAAACCGCTGAAGATAGAAAAATGAAATCTGGAATAACAAATATTCTACAGAGGATGTAGGGATGCACTAAGAAAGGATTTTAAAAAAAAATTCCCCTGAACGGGTAATCCACACGGATGAAGTCGCGGGTGAAAAGCTCGTGGTTTGATGACTGGAAAGCCTTTCGCACAAGCTTCTCCACTTCCACAGACCATTGTTGCAGACTCTCTTTAGCATGTTGGTTACGTTCCTTCAATCGCGCCCGATACATGTGTTCGAGACGTCCATCGCTGAATCTAGCCTCCAGAGCTCCGAAGAGATGGTCGAACGTCCTATTTTCACCAGCACCTACGGCTTCCAGCACGGCGAGAGCCGGTCCCTGGAGTGCCAATGTCAACGCAGACTGCGGCTCCTCTTTGCTGTCTCAAATTGTAGCTTAATATTGCCCCTCTACCAGCAGGGTGGAGAGTCCGACCGCTGGTCGTTTCGCGCGGCATGCCAGAAGTCACTGCTCCGACGCGTGGCGAGCGCGGACGCTGTGACTCTGTGCCGCGCGTGCCCCCGCCGCACCGCCCCGCATACTACTTCGCGCAATTCTGTATATGCTTGGAAACGTGAGTTACGAGAGGAATTTATATTCCTACCATTATAATTATACGGTCTGACAAAATTAGCTGAAACTATTTTAAGGAGACATTATGGTGCCGAAACATAAACGTTCACTAAGGAAACTACAGGGTGAAATTGATATCATTAGCATCCTTTTAAACTAAGAGTCTACCCATCAAAGTGAACAACTTTTACTATGGGAGCAAATCGATCGGAGCAACTAAAAAATCTGCTGTCCCATACTAAACCCATAGTAAAAGTTGTCCAGATTGATGGGCAGACTCTTAGTCGCATGACTCCCATGGAGAAAGTGGTTAAATTTGATGGTCTGATCATACCCTTAATATAGTTTACAGCTAATTTTGTTTAACCTTCTAGATTAAATGAAATCTGTTCCGCATGGAACATAATAAGGAATGTAGGTAACCACTGTTCCACCCCTACGAATACTTATTCATAGTTCCACCCTTATAAGTATGCAATATTCTAATCTTTAAGAAGATCCTAAGGGTTTTTTTTTTATCTTGTGACTATTTTTCCACAGCTTTTCCGTTATGATGTTGTTTAAATGTATCTCTATACTTGGGAACTAAATGAAGCCTTTGTCTGGATAGTCAGAAACATCACATTTGACGGATTTATTACCATACTAATTTGTATTCATTGAAAATAATGTAGTTCCAGAAAGCGAAACGAAGCTTATGGAGATGGAGCAACTGGCACGAGTGGAAGCTCAGACGATGCGTTCGCGGACGCGCTCTCTATGCCAGAACGGGAAGATGTAAGTACCAACAACCGATGTAAGTACAGTGACCATTGACTGTGGCGGATTTCTGTCACCCGGGACACAGACCGATTTTGCCGCCCCCTTATCGAATCGATCGAAGTGAGCTCGAAATTTTTCAGCACAACTATTCTGGTTGTGGTTAGACATGTTTCGGTTTACCCATGCAAAAATTTAAACTTAGAGCGAGCAAAGCAAGCTCGATTTTTTTCCTCAATACGAATCAGTTGGAGCTAGAGCTTTTTACGTAAAAAATATGTGCAAAGTAAGCTAAGCAAGCTCGAAATTTTTAGAACCACGTTATTATAGTTTTAGGGAGCATGTCACAGTAACACACTACATACACCCAGTGTGTGTGTATGGGGGTTGTACAGCAATTAAAACAGAAAGTTAAAGCGAGCGAAGGGAGCTCGACTTTTCTCTGCGCTCCGAATTGGATACCTACACAGAGCTCAATCTTTATCTACATTTTTCCCTAATTTGCCGTCCCTAGTAAAGTGCCGCCAGGGACATATGCCCCTCCCCCCTCGCTGTGCCATTGACCATTGACACTTGAATAAATTGTAGAGTACTAAGAGTACGAGAGATGGTGTATTAAAGGTCTTATTTGATCAACTATTTCCAGAATGGGTTTCATCCGACGTCGCGCATCTTCCGATAGCCCAAGGCGCGAGCCCCTGCTCCTGGGCACCTCGGCGACCCGCCCGTTCTCACCACGACGCACCACTGTGAGCAACAATGGCTATTACAAGATATGCTTTGTCAATGGCTATGTGTAAGCAAACAGGCACGCACAGCACGAGCTTTCGGCCGGATTCAGCTGGATTTAAATTTAAAAGTGACGGGAAGTTTTTTCTTTGGGATATTTCGGGACGGGGGTTTCATTTGTTGCTGGTTTTTCACTTTTTGAACTTGAGGTCTTTAATAAAGAAATCGTCTCATAAGTAGATAAACCTCAAAAAACATAGATATAACGTTTTTATAATTATTTGAATTTTTCTGTATTTGATAACGCAATCGCAAGTAAATATAAATATGCCACATAATAAATATGCCACATAAAAAACAAATGCATATTATTATGTTTCATAAAATAATTAAGGAGACATTTTTCTCCGTTGCATTCTAAAATATTTTTAAAATACAGAGAAGACTTCCTGGCTATAATATATTTTAAATGTTTTTAGTCCTTATTAATTTATCCTAAAAACATTTTAATCGTTTTAGTTTAGAAAATGCTACTAAAGCTATTGAAAAAGTAATATTCAAATTTGAATTTAAATAGATTTAACTACCTAATCAATTAATAATAGAAGTTTAACAAGGGGAATGAATGGACATTAATAAAAAATTACTTTTGAAACTAACGGAATTGCATTTTTTCCCGTGATAAAACATACGAGATAAGATTTTAACTAGATAATGAAAAAAGTAGTGAGAGTGAGACGTGAGTGTGTAAAATTTTAGTCAATGTAATGGCCAATAAAATTGCCTTTTGAAATTTGAATCTTTTAGGAACTAAATTTAAAATTGTTAGTTAAAAATTTTTAGTAAAATATTTCATGTTTGAATGAAGAACTAACTTCACTTTTTAAACTAAATTTTTTTTTTTTCAATGGATTGAACTGTAGAGAGAGAATTTTCTTTGAGAGAGAGAAAGGAGTAGCAGACGTAAGACGTGTCAAAATGTTAATTTTAGGATTATTCCTCTATTATATTATCTCCTTAGGGAGGAAAATTGTAATAGAAATTCAAAATTCAAAGACAAAATTCATATTTGATTTCAGTTTTCCCCTCTAAGGGGTGTTTTCTCGGGGGATAATTGATATAATAAAAAAAGTTTAAAGTTACATTCAGAAAAATATCTTTTTACTCAATTGAATAATAAATGAAATTATATAATAATTATTATACTGTGCTTATTACTAAAAATCTGAATATAAAATTTATAAGTTTTGCTAAACTCACAACATAAAAGAAATTTGGTTTTTACAAGAAAGCCACGAAACGTGTGGTTGTGATAAGGGTTGCGATAGATAATTGGTCACCAATTTCTTTCCAATTGACAACATTTCATTTTTTTAACCACCTGTTTTTAATTAAAAATATAAAAATAGGTTAAAAAAGGGATACGTATTTTTTCGATTTTATTGTTGACCGATATGTCTATTTTTAATTTACTTTTGAATTTTCTGAAAAACGTTGGATTTATGGCTATAATACCTTAGCCGCAATAAAATTAAAAATAAAAGCTGTCAAATACAATAGAAAAGCCAAGCAGGCAAAGGAATAAAATGTCATTCAACCGCTATTTAATTTTTCAGTATTTTTTTAATAATTCGAGAAATAATGGATAGATAAATCTGTTAATTTTGATATAAGCCTTTGAATCACATAATCTCCAAAAGGTTTTCTAATTTTGAGTCAAGCGCATGTCTTTTTCATTATTGTACCTTTCTTAAAATGAAATGTTGTCAATTACTAATTGGAAACCAAAACATCTAGCAGGTACCTACCTACTTTCATAACTACTTGAGACTTTCTTATTTTAAAAAACAAAGTTTTGTTATTTTATACAATTGTTAATCATCTTGTAATTGTCTTGGCACTATAATTAATGTAAATTTTTTGCTTACACTTAATGAAGTTTAAATCCAGCTTAAAATTATGCAAAATTGTTTTGTTTGAATCGATCTGTCCGTTTTCAAACGAGTGTTCTCGAAAATATATTTTTTAATAAAAAGGTCATTACGCTTTTCATTCTTCATCCTGCAGCTTTGCTATTTATATCCCTGTCTTTCGTTTCGATATAAAAGGAGGGGACTGGTTGTTTCTTCAAGACGTAAAGGAATTATATTTAAGCGATATTGGACTCAATTAAATCGATGTTCACGCAGGCTATCTACTTTTTTATAATAATTTCGGCGCATAAATGGCAATTTTTATTGAAGTTTAATATTTAGTAATATAGCAATTTTTTTCAACTTTTCGGACCGGCCAGTCTCTATCCCAAGCTATGAAATGCGCCAAGTTTTTTGGTTTCATTAAGAACCTAATAAATAATATTTGTTTTTTTTATGAAAAGCACCAAGTTGTGGCTCATTCCATGTAAAAAATTGGCAACATTCCAATAAAACTTGGTTGCTCTAAATACATATTTGTTACTAATTTATGTGATCCGTCAAATTTAATATGTAAGTACACCGTTTTTTTTTTAATAATCATTTGTCATTAAGAGAAAACCACATTATTCAACAATCACCACCATTATCAATCAAATTTGAACAGTTTACTTATTAAATAGTATAAATATTTCACTTAGCGTGTGTATCAAAAATGTTACTTACCAAATTTATAAGTTTTCTTACAGGAAAAACAATTCGAGAGAAGATTCTGGAAACAAGTTACAAGAAGACGTCAATCCCTTGGATCCATCAGTCAAATATAAGTATAAAGCTGAACTAACTTAATTTACATAGCAGATCAGAAATGGTCATAAAAGTGTTCAAATCTATAATTAATACTCCAAGTTTAATTGTAGATAGAGCTAACGATAAAGACGAATCTTATTTTAAAAAGACATATACTTCATAATGTTTTTTGACAAAATACTTGTTAATGTCGAACTTGGTATACACCATTTTGATGGTAAGAGGAAAATTTAGATAGTAAACCTTATATTTAATCTCACCTTTGATGGACCAGGGCCCAATGTATAATAATTGACTGTTTACAATTTCTACCCCACTCTCCTTTTACTTCGCAGGCAGATAGAAATTATCACACCAGATTTTTTTTATTAATCGGATATGTTCTACTTTTCTTGATCTTAATCAAGAGCGAAAACAAACTAACTTATGCTAATAATATAATAAAGTGATAAGCCAAATCTGTATTTATTGACTCCAAAACGATTATGCATTTTAAATATCAAAATAGAAACACATAATTGAGTAGAATGCCAAAAATGTCGTTAAAAGAAATGCCAAATATTGAAGAATGGGACCTTCGACTTACTTCATATCGTAGATAGGCCAAACCAATTCAGATGTGTTTGGTACTTGGCTCTTGCCACTACCGTGCGTACGTGCATGTAAGCTAGATTTGATAACATTTTCTCAAAGTATCTAGGTCTAATTTTTGAAAGTCTTTGGAGTAAAAGAGAAAAAAAGATTCTATAGATTAGATATTTTGTAAAGAAAATTTAATTTCCTGGTCAATGAGAAAATGTTTGTCAGATTACGATGTTATTTAAACAATATGCACTAATTGGGTAAGTTCAGAGAGGACAAGTGGGCTAATGGGGCAAGTTCGTCTACATTTTGACATCTTGGACTTTGAATATTCAATAGTTTCCGAATGTGGCTCACCTGACTTTCGATATTTTCTATTCCATTAAAATGGTGGACATAGATAGGTTTACATAACATAACTGTAAACCTAATTATTATATAATTATATTTAATTATATTAATAATTAAGGATATGCAAGAGCGTCGCGTCGGTGGCGCGATGCGGAGAGGTCAGGTTCGAATCCGTACGGAGGACATGCCATTTTTCAATTAGTTTTTCTATGTACGTAATGCCGACTGCTCTCAAACGGTGAAGGAAAACTTGGACTATAATTTATGGTCGTGGATCGCCCATACACCCTACTTGAGGGTAGGCTTGTGCCCTGCAGAAGGACGTAGGATTTAGGCTAAGAATGATGATGATAATAAAAATTGGTAGGTATACTATACCTAATATACAACGAAGTATGTAGATATTTTTCTGCAAATCAAGCCGTTATTCCATGTGGACATGGACATTATTTTCAAGTTTTGTTATATTGATGAAAACTGAAAAAATAATTTAAAAAAAATCTTTCTTTACATCTCATCTACTTTTGGAATGGATAGAGTAATTTCTCAATAGTGCATATTATTTAAACATTTAAAATTGTAAGCAAGTATGTATAGTTCGTATTTTCGGTACTTACGGGAGCATCACGAAATTTCATTGACGAATAAAACAATTTTGTCGTTCTGTTCTGAATTCACAGCATAGCTTCGGCATCCATTACGCTGAGTTCAGCAGTTGAAAATGTCAAAATTACTATAGAGGTACCTACGCATCTTTCTACTGCTGATTTGACTTTCAAAAATCGCACTCCTGAAGTATGATTTTTGAAAGTCAAATCAGCAGTAGAATGCATATCTATCTCCACAGTAATTGTGACATTTTCAACTGCTGAACTCAGCGAATGAGATTCAAAAATCGCACTCTTGAACCTATTGTCAAATTAGGCTTTGAATTCAGAACATTATGTCTGCTGGAGTCTAAAAAGCTGACTAGACTTCCGTGATCGTTATGCTAGAATTAGAATTAGAATAAATTAAATTAAAGTGTACATACATTAAATAAAGAGCGGTTTAAAGTTTCTCTAAATATTTAGGAAAAAGTACGTTTTAAAGCCTGTCATTATGTGTAATTAATTATTCTGCAAGGGTCATTAAAGTTTTTAATGTAAAATAAATTTAAATGTTTTTATCTATAATATTGATGATGGTTTTAGCTATCCTGTAAATGCTGTTACTATATATTGTATTAGGAATCATTGTAATATACATTTTTTTCATATAACTGTATATGTGTTTACGTCCATTTTAAATATTAAAGCTAAATTTTTAAGTCGCATCTAAAATCACATTTTGTGCAAGATTTTTAAAGAATTGTGAAAATGCTTTGTAAGAAAACAAAATAATACTTACCTTGAACTATTCATGTTAAAACTTACGTTTTTTGTAGATAAAAATAAAAAATGGGAACGAAAACGAAGTAATTCGTTATCCTACTATTATCCTATCATTTGTCACTTGATTTTATGTTGTCTTAATTTCATCGATTTTAATAAAATTCTAAAATGTGTGAAGTACTTACTTATTTTCCATCTCAACCGTCATTTCCGCACAGCTGAACACTATCCACTGCTGGATACTTCTCAAATTCTCAGCCAAGATTATTTCCACCATGCTGTTATTCTAAGATTTCAATTTTAGATTAGATTCTTTCTCAAAATTGTGGCTACATCGAAGCTTGACGACGTTCGGTTATAAATATTCAGTGATTTTTTGAAATAAAAACACAGTCGAGACACTATACCATAGTCTAAAAAAACAAGGTCTTCTATTCCCAGAGTGACACAAGCCTACGTCACAAAAAAATGGCCGCTAGACATGGTAAAAGGGTATGATGACGTAGACTTGTGTCAGTCACGTGATCGGAAGAGAATACCAGGCGCAGTATATTATTGTACCATGCACTATACAATTGGAGCTTCGTTGTGGGTCGTAGAGCAGGTACGATACGCGACAACCCATAAACAGAACCACAACGCGACTTCCAGGAATTTTCTATCATCACACGCAAAATCGAATTTTAACAATAACAAAAACACAACATTTGTTAATATATGTACGTATATTGAAATATCAAAATACAATAGGTTTTGTAAATACAAATTCGACATGTAAACTCACATTTTATTCATAAGTAAGTACCTATTTATAATTGTTTTATTTCTTAGCACCACATGGTCTTCAGATTTTATGTTAACATTTAAAAAATAAACGTATTTAAGTACATTAAATATGATTAATTTATTAGAATTTTTTTCAATGTTGAAGTGGAGTGGTAGCTAATATTTAGCACTGTGCACTATATAAAATGGCTGTAGATTTATACAAAGACTCTCTATTAACAAATCAAACATTATATGTTCTCAATACTTTCATTTCATACCGACTTTAAAACAGTAATACCAAAATAAAGTTCCCACCTTAAATTTTCGTACTTACTATATTCACTGTTACATACACACCTAGTATGTATAATTACACAAACAACCATTAGTTGAGCACATTTTCAAAATTACCTTTGCCCTTTAGTTCCCAGCGTTGCATAGCAATCAAGGCAAGAATGTATTCAGATTCCGAAAAAAACGAAAAAAGAAAATCATGTTCCAAATACCAATTATTATTACTTACTAATAATTAGAATTCACCGACTGCTAAATTCAAACTGCAAATGTATCTTATATACCAATCTAACAGTACTTTTTTTGCAGTACCTAATCGTAAGTCCATCCGTATTAAATTACAGAAGATATTAATATTCATTATTAGATTTTCTATCATTTTATAGACAACGTCTTGCCTTGGCTGCTAGGTTTTTAGTAACATCCCTTTAAACTCATTATTATACTAAAAATAAAATTATTTATTTACAAATAAAGGTAGCAGATTATCTAATAAATTGACAGCATAATGAAACAATTACAAAAATACACTGATCATGTTTATTATGAATACTGTTGAACTACGACTATATTGCAAAAAAAGAATTGACGAAAATGTTTCGACAAATTTACTCAAATGTTATTAACCATAATGATTTTTATATGGGTAAGTGGCGTAAGTCTATTATCTATTTTAAACATATTTTAAATAATATAGGTACAAGAGATGTAATGATAACATTATCATTACAGGTACATCAGTAATATCTTTACGGAAAAACTGGGTTTGTTAGGAAGCATTATTTTAAACAATTTATTTTGGCACAATGTTAGTTTAAAATATAATAAAATTTTATACGCATTGTATTATTGTCTATCCTAAAATATTAAATATACTATTAGTTGACCTTTTTTAAAATGGTAAATTAATTATAATCGATGATGTTATACTAGACTTTAAAGATAATTTTATCGTGCTCTCAAGCGCAGTTTTTTTTTACATTGGTTCGTTCCAAATTCCTCAGTATAACATCATCGTTATACCGGTAAAGTCAACATTTTTGTATTAAAAACATTTTTTTACTAATAATATTATGTCACTTAAAAACAGGTAAATTAGTTTCAAAATGGACGGAATCATTAAGTTTACTTATAACCTTACGGAATACATTATACCGTATATAAAAGGCAGTGAAAATATCACTTGATTCATTAATTATTTGAGCTTCAAAATATACACGAAAAAGATCATTCTGAATTATTTTCAACTTATTTTGACAAGATTTCTGATCACCTTTTTCTCTCATCATTCACAATAAATCAGTATCTAAATTATACCGATTTAAATTCAAGCTTTATTTATTAGACCAAAAATAAATCACCTAGGTAAGGCTACCATCACCAAAATCACCGTCGCCGGACGAAGTCTTCAAAAACCCCGGACATTTCAGTAAAATCTGAAATTTTCCCCGGACAACATTGGAAAATTATATTTTGACAATAAAGAAAGCGGATAAGTTTTTGCAATACAATCCGAAACCTGGAACGATATAATAAGATCTAAAAATAGAGCGAGCGAAGCAAGCTCGAGATTTCGCAATACATCTTGACTCTACTTTTACTTTTCCTGATCGTGAATTTTTAATAATGTTTATTTCAATGTTTTGTTGACCATTGTATTGAAATAATCAGGTTTTACTCGGACACGTGAAGTGTCCGGCTTTTCCCCCGGACACTTTATGACCACCCCGCCCGGACGCCCCCCGGACGCCCTTAAAACTAGGACAAATCCGGGGAAATCCGGACGGATGGCAGCCCTAGACTGAACAGTTAATATTTTTATCTGTAAATAGCTGTAAGTAGCATAAAACTGTTAGTCTGCCTATTGAAGCATTAACCGTTTGTTTTTATTTAATTATTCGCGCCATTCTCTCGACGCCTGGAAAGTGCGAACCTCGGACGATGTGAACGTGCTCAATCCTTGAGGACCTGAGAAACGATAAAAATTCGGTCAGAAAGAAAGAAAGAAGGAAAGAATTAATGAAACAACGGTAAGATTCACACAGTCTAACCTTTTAGACCAAAGTTTCTTAACCTTTTTCTAGTCATGGACCCCTCTTAAAATTTCAAAGATCCCACGGACCCTTTCCAAAAAACAGAAAGCAATTTTTTATTGTTTGCAATTAAATATAATAATAATAATAATAACCCCGCGGGGGCAGCTTGTGGCGAGCTGACGGTGAGTGGCGACACCGCGTACCCCTATCCAGGGGGACCATACAGACATGCGCTCACACACACAAACACCCACACACACACACCCCCCTACACCCACACACACAGTAACACACCCCCCTACCTCTGGCTTGCCTTAATTGGCCGTCCAGAGTGGAATCGCAAGAGCAGAACCTATGCTCCAGGTTGGAAGTGTATTGCACGTAATGGCGTAATAACGGGGAAACCCGCTCACGGGGGTAAACCCCGCGATGGTGAAACCGGAGCCGCACCTCTCGACAACCTTCAGCCGCTCAATGAGATGTTGCCCCATTGTCGCACTTTGTGCGTGCGGCCGTTTTATGGGGCCCACTCGACGAGTCGGCGAGTCACCGCCTGCCCTATTTACAATTTTGAGACTAGTTGTCATGGCAGGCGTCCGTTAGTCTCCTCCCATAGCCCAGTATCCATCCATCCAACTTTCACCTCCATAGCCCAAGACCTTATTTTTCCATCGCGGCCTTAGCGCCGTACTCCAATAGTCTTTACACAAATGGCGGGGACCATCCCCGTGGGTATCATGTTGTACGCTCGGAGATGGTATCCGCCATTTGTGTATCCCTTACATTTAGATTAACTTGTCTTTTGAACGGGCCTCTACATGTTGGCTTCGGCCCCATGCACGCCTTCCAAAGGTCCGGGACTTAATTGCCCGTGATTACGGAACGTAAGACATACAATAATAATAATTACATGTAAATAATTAGTTAAGTGTGACGGTTGCTGTTGCTTATGCTGGATTAGAACGTCAAATTGAGAAGTAAGTAAGTAGGCTTGGCATGGCTTTCTTTACACGGACCCCATAGGGGTCCATGGACCACAGGTTAAGAAACCCTGTTTTAGACTATTTAGGCGATCGGTTTGGATCACGATGTTGCTTCATGCATACTCAAAGATTTTTGAGTTCTTTGTGACCTGCCCCTTTTCAAGTGTTCCCATTCTCACGTAGCGTAGCGTAAAACCAACTATCCAGATCCTCACCTCTGATCCTGCGGCCTGGAGTGGGTGTGACGTCACCATCTGGAACAGTCCACTGCTCCATGACTTCAGTGGCGGAGCGAGCCAGTGACGGCTGGCTGACCGAGCGATGCAGTGAGTGAGACCATGACCTGAAGCAAAGATATCATTAATAATAGTCCAGCAATACCTCTTCACCCTAGCCTAGCCTAGCCGCTCAGTAGATGATGCCCCCTTGTCGCTCCCTGTAAGCGGCAGATGAGTTGGCGAGTCACCGTCTGCCATTTTTGACAAACCAGACATTTTGTTATGACAGGCGTCCCGAGTCTCTCCGCAATAACCTAATTCACCCAGTTCATCCTCATAAACCAAGTAATTTTCTGTCCTTTCTGTATTTAGTCTCTGCACGAATGTGGTAAGTATGTCTTTTTGTGAATTTACATAATGCTTTCAGAATAGACCACGATAACTGTCTCAAAGGGGCCTCTACGTGTTGGATTTAGTCAATCAAACAATTGCCAGAACAAGGCGCTATCGAAGGAAGCTACCAGCCCTCAAGTCACATTCGCGCGTCTATTATCCGCGCAGACAACTCTGGCATTCAAATAACATCCCAAATTCACACGACATGTTACAAAACACTCACTGGTTCTGGTGGAACGGGTGGTCAGCATCGCTGTCGTCATCGTAGTAGCGGCCGAGCTGCGTGCCCCCTGACACTTCCGAGTGCGTGTCCGCCTGCTCCCGCGCGTAGTCCACCATCATTTCTGACATCGACCTGCAAAACGAATTGTATACAATTACTAGCGTTAACCCGCGACTTCGTCCGCATAAATTATATACCAGATTTTAAGTCAGATCATGAGCTATGAAACAAAAAAGTTTTATCAAAATCGGTTCAGTAGTTTTTGCGTGTTGCTCGTTCAAACACAAAAAGCAAAAAAAATTTTTTTTTTTTTACAGTTTTATAATAGTACGAGATTTTACCCGCGACTTTGTCTGCATTAATTATGTACCAGATTTTAAATCCGGTCATGAGCTATCAAACAAAAAAGTTTCATCAAAATCGGTTCAGTTGTTTATTGCGAGATGCTCGATCAAACAAACATACAAACAAACAAGCCGACAGACAAAAATTCCAAAAATTTGTGATTTGGAATCAAGGACACCTAAAAACCATATCGTAATTTTTTTTTGTAAATTTCTTCAATGTACCTACAGACACACTTCTGTCACAGAATAGGTAATAGTATATAGTTCCTTCTGTTACAGTTTTATATAATAGTTTCGATAGATATAGATAGATATATAAGGGTTGTTTCATGCGTGGGCAGTGGGCTAGCCACACCACAAACACAACACGTGGGCGGGCGCATATTTTGTATTGAAGATGAATAGGTTCATGAATTTATCTCACCTCATGTCAACATGGTCGCTTCGGTATGAAGACCTGCGCGAGCGCTGCGGCTCTCGTAGCGAAGTCGCGTCGCTGTCGTATTCGTACAGAGTCGGTAGGGAGCTTCGGCGGGATCTTGTGTCCCATTCGGCCTTCTTGCGGTAACGGTTCTGCAATATTTATTTCGAATATGAGTTAGGGAAACTTCTCATCTGTGAATTATATCGTAAGCTCGAGCCTCGAGGTTGTACTCTTCCAACGCAAGCGAAATTACATAAGCACTTCTCGTACCTGTGTAAGTGAGAGGGAGCTATTAGCAACTTGCGTGCGTTAGAAGACTACAACCTCGAGCTTACGATATCTTATAACTCCTGTCTGTGACGACGTTATTTCAGCCTAAGTACAACTTCAAATGGATAAAGACCAACTACTAATGTAAACCTGTATTCACAAATTAATAAATGAATTGAAATGAAAGACCTCCCCAAAGAAAATCACAATAATTGATTTGTGTCACAGACCATTTTATTTGGGCCTTGAAGCCTCGCGTTTGCATTTGCCTCTGCCAAATTACAAGATCAATTGATCATGTGCATTTACAGTATACAATTTTATACCTTATAACTAAACGAGCCTATAATTGCGGAATTTCACACTAGCCTGCAAATATTTTATTTGGTATTCGGGCGCACGCGAAGACCAAATAAAATCTTTGCTATTCTCGTTTGGGTTTCACACGACACTATTTTTATCAATGAAAATTAGAATCTAGAAATAATAGAATAAAATCCAAAGTGCCGCATTACACGCGTAACTCATCCATAGTTAAATGGTCTAAGATTTGTGCAGCTTGCAACCATACTTGCTTCACAGGGTTAGTCCACCTTGTGGGAAGCTGTATAGCAATTTGAAGTCTCCACTCGAGAATATTGTTGTACAGAGGAAAGTACCTGTTCCTTAAAGCTGACAATTTAGACAAAAGAAGGTATATGTGTATGTAAGCAAGCTAAGTAAAAATATTCCTTCAAATGAGACCAGAGACCTGGTTTCACATCTCATGTTTAACATAGATTCATGCCAAACATTTAAACTAACCTTGGGTTTATCCGGAGGCGGTGCAAGAATACGAATAATGACCTCCCACTTCGGAGGCGCATAGAGAGGCGCGAAGCGGTGATCGTGGGCGACCCTCGTGAACTCCTCGCGGGTCGATGACCTCGCCAGCTCTCTCCGAAGGGTGCTCTCGTGGGTGATCAGCTCTCGCCAGCGGAGTCGCTCCTCTCGGGTTAGACGGAGGGAGCGCTCGGTTTCTGAGAGAACCTGGCGATTTCAAGTCGGTTTTAGAAACATGATCAGGCAGTTGACACGACTTGAATTTTTTTAACAAGAAAGTAGGAGGCGGCGGAACCTGTTGGATGAGGGCAGCGCTGGACCAGTCGTTATGGCGATCCTTGGGGGGTATAATATCCAGCAGTTCACGTCCATCGGCTGAGATGATGATGATGAAGTAGAAGAAAAGAGGTAGGTAATCAATATCTTCATCCTATAGACGTCCCACCACTGCTGGGCACAGGGCTACTTTAAGGAGGGTTCATGAGCGTTAGTTCCCCACGCGTGCCCAATCCGTACTTCTAATATGCATCAGAATTTATTCTTCAGCGTACATGCAGGTTTCCTCACGATGGTTTCCTTCACCGTTTGAGAGCAGTCGGTATTAGGTAAATAAGTTAGAAAAACTCATAGGTCATAATTATGGCATATTATCCGTGCGGATTTGAACCCGGATTATCATAATTGATTGTCTATATACCTAAGTATATACCTCTCCGCAACGCGCCACCGACGTTCCTGTCAAGTAACACTTAGAAAACATTATTTAGATTAAGGGCCTATGTCGAAAAATAATTTAAGCGAAACGGAGCAGTTACAAGCGTTTATAGACAAAAACGGAGGCCACTTTGGCTTGTTTTTCTATTGAGAAAATTGGTCTTAATCGTGTTTTGGCTCTAATCAAAACTTCAATTATATGTTCAATTTACACATATCCGCAAATCATACTCCTACTGTTAGTACTTCATGATATATGGAGCTTTGAAGAATCCTTTTTTTTTACATAGACTCTTAAGTCAAGGAAAAGTCATCAGTGTCGAGCGAAATCCCGCATTTGCTCGACAGGAGAGTGGAAGACTTTATAAAGATCACAATCAGTCTACGCTGGTGAAAAGTCCAGGGTTGAGTTAAATGATGTCAACTCTCCTTGATTAACATTATCAGATACCTCAATCTGATCTACACTAGTTCAACACCGGCGCGGTAGGCGGCCGTCAAATGTCTCTTAATAGATCCGTTACATCACGAATCAGGATATTCATCCTTGGTATCAACGTCACGCGTGGAAGTCAACCCTCTGTTAATTTTTTATATGTCTATTAATGGATCCATGAAACACCTCATCATCTCCTCATCATATCTCATCTACCTACGCTTTCATTACCTCATCCTGAGCCTCGGTCTTCAGCACTCTAGTCAGCACACTCCAGTTGGCGGGTACAGGCGGCGCGGGCGTCGGCTCCGGTACGTCTTCGTCGTCTTCTTCCCTATAGAGCGGGTTGCGAGCTGGCGGCAACTCGGGCAGCAATGGAAGGTCGGCTGGCGATGTTGGCGGGTGGTAGACGTGGCCTGTCTGCTTGATTAGCTCGGGGGAGAATAGGTCAGGGCCTCCTTTACCTGGAATTTTTTTGTTGTAAATGTATAATATGGTGGACGAGGGACAGAATGTCATGGAGAAATATGGAGGAGGCCTCCGTCCGAAGACGGACTGTGATGGATGGAGATGTATAAAGTTTGTGGCGATGCAACTATACAACTACTGTGTAGGTATTAACGTGATAAACGGTGCAATAAAAACAATTGTATTTATTTACCCATCAGACCGTCATTCCATTGATGTCCGTAAAAATTACTAATATTTGATCTTGTACCAGTGGCAACTTCCACCTTTATTTCACAAGCTTTCTTTTCTCACTTCCACAAGCCACATCAAACCTTACTTCTATAATCCTACATTTCAACTCACCGATATACTTCTGCGGCGGCAAAGACAACGGCACCCTCTCCATCTTCGGTGTCAGTGTCATTCCGGACGCGCTACTGATGTCGGAGAAGTTCTCCCACTGCGCCTCCGGCATCGTGTGGTTTCTGATGGTGACGTCGAACTGTGGCGGCAGCGGTGGGACCTGCTTGTACTCTGTGACGAGGCGCTTGTGTCGCTCTATGTCTTCTATTGTCTTCTTCTCTGTGATCGTGCGGAGGAAAACGTCGTCGACGACATGGGATGTTATTTCTGGTTTTCTGTGGATATGCAAATTTTATTTGAACAGTAATCTTATGCAAGTCAATTACTACGCATAAAGAGCATAATATTGAAGGCTTTTTAAAAATTTAAAAATTAAAAATCCACACAAAGTGACAAAATTGTGTAATTTTGTTTCCCCACACTGAAACAAATAACGATGACAGCATAACTTTCGTCGCATAGCTACGAAGCGCGTAGTTTTGAATGAATGTTGGACAAACACAAATGTTTGGAGTTAGTTTCCAATATATGGTCCTAGCATTAAGTTCCTAGCTGGGGGATTCGAATGATTCATTCGTTATTTTATAAACACCATATCGATCGATGAACTAAATTATCACCATGATATCCCAAAAAAACACTGGGCCTGTGAGATCCAAGATCAACGCAATGGCCACAGTATTACGATACGTATAAGGCTTACAGTATGGCAACGCTTTTGATGCGCCGTCCCCCGCCGCCGCGCCGGTGTATTTACGTTGTCAATACCGAATCTTCATACAAATCTCAGGAAAATCCACGCCGCCCGCTTCCCCGCAAGGCCCCCGCCGTTGCTCTGCGCAAGCTCATCCGTTGCCGTACTGTAAAGACTATATAATTATGCTGTGCTATGGCTATGTTACCTGGCCGGCATGATGGGTGTCTCCGGAATAGGCTCGAGGCTCTCCAACAGCATCTCTTGCTCTTCGGTCTGCAGACGCTCACTCATCAACACCGGGGGTGGAGGAGGCGGCTTCTGCAATTATTAAATATTTGTTGAAAAGTAAAGAAAAGTTAGTCACTTCTGTGGCAACCTTAGAACCATTATTAGACGACCCTGTTTTCTACCTGACCAAGAGATAGCCATACCTACCTACTTGCTGAATATTTCTGAAATTATACACCACTAATACACCACAAATTTTTAATTACTAACATAACTTTACTTTAAGGGTGTATTCAGACAGTGAAACTAAACAACTTTCCCTAAGAAACATGGCTCGAAAAAGGAGAATTTTTTTGGACCTTCCGTACAAAAGTGTGGAGCAGCAAATCGATTTTCTGTGTTGGATACAGAATTATTTTTCGTTTTTCGACCCATATTCCTTAGAAAAATGTTGTTTAGTTTCATTGTCTGAATACACCCTTAAAGTTTTGATAGTAATTAAAAACTAGTTGTGTAGAGTTTTCAGTATCGATCGAAGTACACACGGCGACAGATCAACCTACCCATAGTTGAACTCCATGTTCATGGACATAAGCAACCACAAGTAGATAATATAATGTCCATTGATGTTCAATTTTCGAAAACACAATATCCGCAAAATTTTATTTTGCATTTGTAAATTTTTTAGTCCCGGAGAAAACAAAACTTTTCGTTTGGTCGCCGTGTGGTATGGAACCCTCGGTGCGCGAGTAGCCAGACTCGCACTTGACCGATTTTTATTCAAATGAGATGTGATATAATTATTAGTCAAATGAGTGCATACCTTAATATGGAACATCCTGGAGTGTGTGTTGTCAGTGACCTCGGTGACGGAGTGTGTGTCCGTCATCTCTGTGTTGAGAGAGACGATGGACCTCGGCCGACGCGACCACTCCTGGTTAGTTACGGGTTTATGGTTGGTAACGAAATGGACACAATGGTAGTTAGGTAACAAGATGGAACGGTGGTACGGTAGGGGAAGGACGAGTTTACCATCGTAAGTGTACACCTTGTATTAAAACATTGAAATAAAGGAAGGCTAAACCTGTGTCTACTTGAATTGCAATTACTATGCACCCTAAGATTTTTTCAGCGAAGTCCAAAAAAAATCTTTGCTACCAAAGAACTCTTAACTCTAAAATCGACACCCGCAATTTTTTTTTATTTCGTCAAAATTCTTTTTGACTTAGAATTTTAAACCTAGGCGTTGGCATAGAATTCGTTTAATGAGTCATTTTACAGAATGCCAATTTGCAAACTCACTGCGGATTCAGATTCGAGTTGTACAAATACACCTTACAGAATAGCACTGCTGATGTAAAAAGTTATTGATTCTGTAGACACAAATGGTTTTCAAGATTTGTGTTTATTCGTAACAAAGAATTAAGGAGTGCTCGGCTTATGGTGTCCGTAAATGAAACTAAAAAATAAGTAGGTAATGATTATGAAGACATAAAAATTATGGGTCAACTTACAGGCCACAGAAACGTTTATCTACATTTAAAGTGACGCATTCAATATGCTGAACTCAATGCTTTCCCAACCGTACGAGTATTGTGGTGTAGTTACTTACTTAAACTAAAGTTTTAATCACACAATGGCCTCGATTCGGAGTGTACCACGACTAAACTAAACTAAATGTATTCCTGTCACTTTCTAAAATAAGATTAAGAAAAGAGACAGAAAACCAACAGCTGACTTTAGTGCTGTCAAAGTGACGTTAAACGCCCAAAAACGACTTAAATAAGATGGCGTACATTATGATGGCATCATATTTTGCGCATTTAACGTCACTTTGACAGCACTAAAGTCAGCTGTTGGTTTTCTGTCTCTTTTCTTAATCTTATTTTAGAAAGTGACAGGAATACATTTAGTTTAGTTTAGTCGTGGTACACTCCGAATCGAGGCCATTGACTCAGAGAAAATAGTGAGGAGTAAGACGGTTAAATACAATGTATTGAAAAGAGTTGGTTTAATTGTTAATTTTGAACGATTGTTATATTAGTTCTGATCGAATTTAATGAAAATTTTCTGTTGTTTTGTTACCCATTCTTTCGAAAGTCTGAATTATTTTTGAAGGTAGTTTTCTGGCCACGTCTGCTCTACCATCATAATTTTTACCTTACGAAGCAATGATAGAGTATATTAAATACTGTAACTATTTCCATAAACAACGATTTTACGAAACTTGCATCCATTAGCTCCGTGAGATCTTCACAAAGCCAATACTCTACAGGGTGTACACCAGTGTTAGGCGTAGTTAACTACTATTCTGTAATCTAACTACTAACTACAACTACATGTAGTTAACTACAAGTAGTTATGATTACATGTAATCTAACTACAATCATCCCTTAAAATAGTTTCAGCTAATTTTTTAGACCTTATGTACATCAATACAGCATGCAAAACACATAAAACGAAGTAGTTTGAAGTAAACGTAAAAGTAGTTAGAAAAAGTAATCACGTAATCGTGATTGCAACTACAATTTGTAGTTAGTAATCAAAATTATTTAACTAATTTTACGATTATTTTATGTAATCATACAGTTATGATTACTAACTACAAAATGTAGTTGTAGTTAGTAATCAGTAGTTAGATTACATTTTGCCCAATACTGATTTTACGATTATTTTATGTAATCATACAGTTATGATTACTAACTACAAAATGTAGTTGTAGTTAGTAATCAGTAGTTAGATTACATTTTGCCCAATACTGGTGTACACCCACTTGCCCTGTATGGTATCCAGGAGTTGTATGGGTCATATTCCTGGCCAGGAACAGTTTGTACAATATAGCTAGTCCTTGTCCGGGACCGCAGGGTGTTTACCTGGTTGTAAAGTTGAGCTGGACGCGGCGGTCGAGCTGGTGGTGGAAGCTGCGAGGCGCGCGCGGGGAGGGGCAGCGCTACCGGCGACACTGTGCGCACTGATTCCTGACGCTCGTGCTCTTCTATCAGCATCGTTTGTCTGTGGTTATAATGCAGTATAAATTGTAAGAGTTACTTAGTAAGTACCACCCACCATCAATTTATCAAAATAATTACACACACATCTTTAGAGTTTCATCGTGCAGACAGTAGTCGGACAAAAATATCCCTCGTCTGAGTAAGCCCCCCCCCCCCCCCCCCCCCCTCCCCGCCCCTTAAGCGGATATTACACGAATCAACCAAATTGCATCAATTCCATTGAAAAACATTGAACATTGCACGCATTTCCTATACTTGGCTTTCAATAATCAAATTGAATCGTATTTAGATGTCTCAATGCCATTGAAACAATGGAATTGAAAGCAATATTGAACCGAAATTGATCCGTGTAAAATCCGCTTTACAGGTTTATTAATAGTACCTATCTTGACTATTATAAAACTGTAAATTTGAAAAAAGAATTTAGTTTGTTTGTTTGTTTGTTCGAGTATCACGCAAAAACTACTGAACCGATTTTGATGAAACTTTTTTTGTTTGGTAGCGTAACATCTGACTTAAAATCTGGTATATAATTTATACGGACGAAGTCGCGGGTAAAAGCTCGTAGAATATAAGATAGGTAGAAACGTCGACTAACCTCATACTGCCGCCATCTGTCTCGGTGGCAGTGATCGTAGAGGGCGGTGAAGGAGGCATCGGCGGCCGTTGGACTCTGACCCTTACGTCGAAGGCCGGAGGGACGACAATCGCACCTGCGTGCATTCGGCCGTTAGAGGCGCTCGTTTCGTGATGTTCGCCGTAACCTGTTAGTTGTTAGGTGGTTAATTATTAGGTTAATTTATTAGGTGTTTAGATTTACATTGAAAAATGAAAAAACGATCTTTTTGTAAATACTTGAAAATAAATTAATGATTTATCGGAATCAAATATAAATTAAAAAATATTTCATTTCTATTCGTGTAGTTACATAAAGTCTAATCTGTTTTTATAGTCAGTCAAATTAGATTTAAATTAAAAATAATTAAAAAATGAGGTATTTTTCGTTAATTTCGAGTTATGTACCAGTTAAAATTTTTGGTTACTTTCCAGTGTCTAGTTAAATTTTAATTAAGCACATTTAAATATTAAAATTTACGAAATAAGTATGGTAAATGTAGGTATAATTTTATAATTAGGTGTCTATTAATGAGAACTGCCTCCGTGGTCTAATGGTTAAGAGCTTTGGCTCTCGACACGGAGGTCGTGGGTTCGATTCCCACGGGGGACACCTAGTGATATGTCACTTTGTGCGTTTTTCCCCAGTTGGTTAGGACATTGCAGGCTGAATCACCTGATTGTCTGAAAAGAAAAATGATTCCGTGCTTCGGATGGCACGTTAAGCCGTTGGTCCCGGCTACTATCTCTGGTGGTAGTAGTCGTTACATAAAAACCACGTCAGAGGCCGTAAGGCGGTCTGAAAAAACTCTGACATCAGGGCTCTGCCCACACGATAAGAAGAAGAATGAGAACTAGCTCATTGCACCAGTTTGCTGGATCACATCGTTCTAAGGGTGCGTCCACATCTGACGAACGCGCCGCGAATGCGCAGCTCGCGAGCCGCTTACGAGCTGCTCGCGAGCGGCTCGCGAACTGCGCAGTAGCGACACACAAGGAAAAAATGTACCCGCGCAGCTCGCGCGTCATTTGGAAGCCGCTCGCGCTGCGCATTCGCGGCGCGTTCGCCAGTGTGGACGCACCCATAGAGTAAGAAGAGATGGCATATCGGCTTGTTTCTATAGAAAATGTTGTCGCCAACAAAGGGGGTGAAAAGGGGGTGAGGGGAAGGGTTAACATTTAAATACGCTACTTCCCGCTATTATGACGTCAGGCCCAGTTGAGTATCTGTGCACAGTTCGATACAACATCTCTTCCCCAGGGGAGCGCGTTATTTTCTCTATGGACGCACCCAAATATTACAGAAGTAGGTAGTCTATAACCGGTGACCCTATTCAGCCATTATTTGATTATTATTTATCGATTTGCCGTCATAATGTATCTACATTGTGTCAAGGACGGACCATTATCACACGTCCCACTGCTGGGCACAGACCTCTCACAAATAAGTGTGAAGGAGCGGACCTACATCATCAACAAGGACGGATACATATGGTTTTCTTTTTTTAATTGAAGGAAATAATTTGTTTGTGTGATCAAATGGATTTTCTCTGGGATGAAATCTATCTAGATGAACTTGGAAGACGCCGGGTAAAGCTCGTTCCGACCAGGTACTAACATCTACCGTACCATAGAGTACCATACCTATACTATCCAGTAAAACTACCCCGTTCTAAGAAGATAGATAGGTACTTTTCTATTTTCAACTCCAAGGCAAAAGTGTTTATAAATCAAGTCGTACCCTCACTATGATAAGAGTCCTCCATCAAGAACGCCTGGTTCGTATGAACATGTTCGGCTTCGCTCGGGGTCTCGGAGGGGTAGTCCGAGGGTATCGTGTCGGAGGCCACGCTAGCGCTCTCTGCTGCTACTGGGTACACCGGGTGCGCTCGAGGTATTTTGACTCCTGGAAGAAAGCGAGGTCTTATTAAAGACTACCTATAGACAGCCTCGGATCTAGAGGGGCAAACCGGGGCCCACGTCCCGGGCGGCATGTTAAAGGAGCGCCAAAATCTGGTGTTTAAAAACAAAGTCATATTCGCAATGCCCTAATAACAGCCCCGGATCTAGGGGGGGGTCAAACCGGGGCCCACGCCCCGGGGGCGGCAGGTTAGAGGGGCGCCAAAATCACGAGTTTGAGAAATAATTTAAAGCGATGACTTGAAAAGACTGCAAAAAAAAATTGGCTCCTGGCTTTTTATTGTATTAAAGCTTCCTAGTCATGTGATGTGTTGTATCAATGCTTCCCATTGCAGAATTCTATCCATATTTTAGATCATAATTGTTGCGACGAGCTAATCATATTGCAGTAAAACCTCGAGTTCGCTTTGGTCCCTCTAAGTTTATGGTATGTTTATTGCAACGACCTAACTACCGTGAACCTACCATCTCTGTGAAAAAAATATTACTAATCCCTTGGAGGGGAGGGGCGCCAAAATCAAGTTTTTGCCCCAGTAGGCCTAGCATGCCACCCCCGAGAAAACGATAAAAATCGAGATGTGCCTCCATCTTTATTATTTGACGTAGGCCAGAAAGAGCGCGCATGACGTTTTTCTCGTTTAAACGCTTTGTCGTGGGTGGCATGCTAGCCGTGCTGCTCGGAAAAATCCTAGATCCGGTGCTGCCTATTAATAATTATAGTAATAATAAGTCGAGCTCGCCTTGCTCGCTCCTGACTGCGCCATCAGAAGGAGGGTAAAGTTAATTAGTATTGCAGAAGTTGCTTCATGAATAAGATTTTATTGCAACGACCTACTCTGAACGCCTGGTCTATGGGAAAAAATATTATTACTGACGTCCATCCAGCAGAGAAGGATCACCAGTGTCAAATTTTTGCCCGTCCACGGCTCGGAAAAATCGTAGATCCGATGCATAAACAGAATGTTTCTGACGTGTCAAGAGATGATGGGTGCGATAACTTTTTGTTCACTAAACCATTGATTCTCTGATCTTCCGCCATGCTTGGAGACCATTTACTCAAAATTAATGGTATAGGATCAGGTAATACTGCAGACAATATTACTGATCCTATACTATTAAATGATATCTTATGTTATGTGGAAGAAAGCTTGCAATTCAATAACGAGGCACCCGTTCGACATCTGGCATAACATCTAGAGGAAACCTGCTCTGAGTACCAGTAGTCTCCAATAGATAAGAGAACGAAAAGAAGGATCCGAAAGTAGTGAGATATGCGTAAAAATATTGGCAAGCGTTATAGACTGAGTATATCGTTTTTGTGTTACAATCTACGGCTTCAACTCCATCAAATATTTTGTCACTTCTCTTCCCTACGATCTCCTCAAAACACAAACTCACCCTGGAAACTCTCTTTGCTAATAATAGAAGCTGAGGAATCATCGATCAGCCTCCTCGGAGGGGGGAGAGCTCGCCTGCGCAGACACAGGTATGATACTCCGAGGCCCAAGAGCAGCAGCGTGAGGAACAGGATCGCGCAGATGATCATCAGGATGTGGGTGCCGGCTAGAGGCGCCTTCGCTGGGAAGAGGCTGGGTTCTTGGCTGCGGAAGATAGGATCATTATTATTTGAGGGCCTTAACAGACAATGTGCCTATGCCACTGGGACCATTGCAGATCTTTTGTGAACGCCCCTTTTTATAGTTCCCTCCTGATCCGGACTGCAGTCAAGAACTGCAGCAGATTTCCATCTAGCAGAGAAGCCACTTTAAATACAGTCGTTAAATAAAGATTTTCATAGGACTGAGTAGTTTTATACCGACATGTGGTATCGTTGCATTCAGTAGAGTTTCCTGAGTACTACGAATAAGAATAACTATGGAAGAATAACTCTAAACAAAAGCAACATAATTTTTGGAACCCTTTGAAAAATGACATTTTGTATGAGTTTTGGCGGCAAGGTGTAGTTTTTAAGGAACAAATTTCGAACACTGTGTACTTTTTTTGGGGTCACTTTTTGAGCTTGATTTACATTTCTATACATTCTTATTCGTAGCCTGAGTAGGAAAAATGACGGTGTCCCTGTGTCAATTGGTGGCGTGGGGAGTAATGACGTCATCAATTTTTTGTATGAGATTAAAAACAATTTTTTTCTGAAACCTGTCTTGTTGGGTATCAAATGAAAGAGCTTCATGAGCTGGTTCTAAAAATTACACAATTATCTTTCAGCCACTTGTTTTAAAAAAATGCAAAAAGTATTCTCAAAACATACCAAGTTTGGGCTCCTCCAGGTGGGAAACGGCTGGGTAAACTTTTATAAAATACGCCAAATGACTCAACATCCTCATATCCAAAGGTCAAAAAAGCAATTTTAAAAATTTATGTTTATTATTTTGATTTTTTCTTTATTAAAAAGTTGGACAGTTCTTTAAGCTTTAGTAGTATCACTTAATGAAAAAAATTCAAAATAATTAATTAGTCGGCGTCTGATTTCGACATTTTCGACAGATTCGGTCCAAAAGTGTGACACCACCACCATTATACCACAATAAAATAAGCACTCACGGTAAAATGATGGGATTGGCGACGGGGGCAGGGACAACGGGCGGTGGGTACCGACACACGATGGTGATCACCTCGTCTCCATCCATCTCCAGGCCCGGGTGGAACCTCACCACTATGTTGTTCGTGAACACTCGGAGCGGGTCCTGCAAATTTTATTAACATAGGTACTAAATAGTATTATGTACCAGGGGATAAAGCAATTGTCTTTCGTCACGGGTGCCATTTTGAATACCGAGCGTAGCGAAGGATTTTTGGGCTAAGACTAGAATCCTGAGTACAGCAAGGGCTTCTAGCTCGCCCAAATGAAAACAACTTTGTCTGGGATCATTCTCTTACTTTTTACATTTGTTTCACACCTTCGGCGATACAATAAAAAGCAATAAAGCCCGATTTACATTTCAATAAGTACAGTAGCGAGTTTAGAAATCGGACAGTTATAAGTATCAAGTAGTAAGTAGTAAGTAGCGTCCAAACAAGGCTAAGTTCAGTAGTCATAAGTTGCCGTTCCAAGAAGACAGTTGCGCAGTGAGGTTCTGTTCCTCCGAACCAGTTGTTTAATTAATCCAGAAAATTGACGTTAAATTACTTAACCCCAATGTTCGTGAGCATTCGTGCTATAATATGAGAAATAGTGTCTTTACTTGTACGCACGGCGACACATCAAGCTATACAAAACCAACATAAGCTGGCCGCGCGTAGGTCGAGTAACGTATAACGCGGCCAGCTTATGTTGGTTTTGTATAGCTTGATGTGTCGCCGTGTGTACAACACATCGAAAATGTGTTTACGAACACGTGTTCGCGGCCGCTGCTGTGTGCAAACCAAATAGTAAAGTAATAGTGCAAACTTATGGACTGTACTAAACTCGCCCGTCTACATACCGGCCAGTTAAGTTGGCGGGGTGCGGGAGACGCGGGAGAGGGGGGCTACTTCGCACTGGACTAGTCGAAAAATAGGATCGCTTTCTACAAATTCCGGAGACAAATCACTGTCGCCACTCGCAATGATTATGAGAATCTTGTTGTCTTGTAGATTGGAATCAAATTGGAATAAACACGGCGCGGCGATTTGCAGTTTTCGCGCCTTTTTTTTTTATTCTACTCACTCGTGGTGGCCAGTTAGATAATCGAATAAGTTCTTTTTGTTGCAAGTCTCTATGATACATTTTCATACGAATTTATCTTATCTTAGTATCTTAAGTAGTAGCAGTAGTGTTTTTTTTTTTGTTCAGTTCAAGGTTTAAGAGATTATATCCCATATGACCGATGTCTTCAATAAATACTCTCATTTATAGCAATTAAAACGTTGGTGTTCGACGTTTCAACGCTTCTTTGGAGTTTTTGGAAGCAATCGAGAAACGCAGGAAACGCAGAGAAGTCCACAGGAAAGAGGTGAACCGACCGCTTGCCGCGCTACAAAAGAACGGAACACTTTTCCTGTTCACGACCCATACACCATCATATTTCACTAAACTGTATATTGTTCACTTGCACGACACTTTGTTACGCAAAAAGACACCGATTTTACGAAACAAAACTCACTATAAACATGCTATAAACAATAAAAATTCGATGAAATATGAGGACTCCAAACGTAGCTGTTCAAATCCCGCCAAAAACTCCGTAGCAAATAGCAATAGTGTTTTGTTTTCTGTTTTTTTTTTGTTTTTTCTATCCGCTGTCCTATTATATTGTGGTAGTAGCAAATATCTTAAATTGTATCGTATCTATACCTGTCTGGTCCCACATCCTTTCAGCGGCAACTCTAACTTGTATGAGAGAGCACCCTTCCCGACGACCTGGCAGGCTGAGTGTCGGTCGAAATCTGCATACGCAATCCCGTAAAATTTCTCGTTGAATTTCATTTCGATCTGGAATTAAAACCATGATTTTATCAGTTAATTAATTTAAGACCCTATTGTACCATATTCTGGCAAATAAATGTGTTCTATTCTGTTCTATTCTAATCTCACTATCTAATATTATCTCACTTATATTATAAATATAAAAGTTTGTTACGATGATGTTTGGATGTTTGTGGCGGGAGTCATATGCAGTTTCGAAAACTGTCGTAGCGAAGCACGCTGGTGCGAAAAACTTTTTAACTGCCTCATACGTTCGAAACATTGTACGTTCGAATCATGTAGTCGCGAAAACCGTTGTAGCGAAGCACGCTGCTGCGAAAAACTTTTTGATTGCCTCTTCGTACGTTCGAAAACTTGTGAGATTGAATTATGAAGTCGCGAATGAATGAATGAATGAATGAATGAAATATACTTTTATTTACACCAAACACAGATACAGCAATGACGCTTTTATTATATTGGAATTTTGGAATCGATAGTATTGAGATGCAATAGTATCGATAGTATTGCATAAAATCATATCAATAAATAGTGTTGGTTATTCTGAGATATCGATAGTATTGATACTATCGACAACATTGTCGATATCTATCTAAAGGGTCGACAAAAAATTTGCTATCCCATACATTTGGGCCGAGTAGGATTAAGTCGTCTGTTGTCAGGTACTTTTCGAGGCCACGATAGTATCGTTTTTTTTTCGGGACTAAATAATAATAATTCATAAAAAAAATCAAAAACAAAATCAAATAATAATTCAATCATTAATAATTCAATCTCACAAGTTTTCGAACGTACGAAGAGGCAATCAAAAAGTTTTTCGCAGCAGCGTGCTTCGCTACAACGGTTTTCGCGACTATACATGATTCGAACGTACAATGTTTCGAACGTATGAGGCAGTTAAAAAGTTTTTCGCACCAGCGTGCTTCGCTACGACAGTTTTCGAAACTGCATATGACTCCCGTTTGTGGCGCAATCACGCATAAACTGTTGAACTGATTAAGATGAAATTTGTCACACAGATAGAATATGTTCTGGATTAACACATGGGATACTTTTTCAAAACAATCATCATCTTTTTTCATCTTTTTCATCATCTCCTTCAATTTCGAGGCATGTATTGTACCTACTGTCCATTACAAGTGGCGACGGGCTAACAATAAACGGGCTATTAACTCCCCGTCACACTGGACAGAGTTTCGGTACTACTAGTGAAACGTGGATGTTCTGAAGTTTCAGAATGTTGTATTATTGAGTCGAAGACGTTGAGGATGTAGAGATAATTGTATAAATTAGTGAAACAAAGATGTTGCTGACACAAGTGTTTATATTGAAGTGAAGTAACTAACCACATAATCAACTTTAAAATAGGAATAAGAATATGTCAATATGATTATGCATAAAAAAGAAAATAACTTATAAAGAGTCTACACAACAAGAGATTAATATAGACAGTATCTACAACAGCCGCCCTTAATCGATGTTGTGGTTAACAAGGACACAAAAAAAACACATACAAAACCTTATTAACAGCCTTTTGTACAGATAACAAGTTGGTTTTTAAATCCGGAACAAAAGCTACTTCACCAATACTGTTGACAACATTCTCTGGTGTATCAATTGAGATATTACCAACTCCACAACACTTAATTTGTTGTAAAGTATAGCCACAATTGACGCATCCTCCATCACCCTGTCAATATCTGCAAGACCCTGCGCGGTTGACACAACAGCGCTGATGCACAATTCCATGTTATCAAAGTCTGACAAATTCAATCTGTACAATCTTCGCTCTAAGGTTAGTCTTCGTCCCAAACCTTTATCCTCGAAAGCTCTCTGCAAAGATTTCCACGCTTCGGCTGCAGTTTTTCGCACATCTGACGTGAGTAATAGCTGCACCGTCTACTGTTAAGCATATTTTGGTCACGCTTTGCATCGTTACGTACCTTGGTCGAGGCGGGGGTGGTATCATCTTTAGGATAACCACTTACTATTTCCCATAAGTCCTCGCAAAAAGGTAATTACGCATCTTAAACTTCCAAGTAGGATATCGAGGTGGGGGTGGTATCATCTTTAGGATAACCACTTACTGTTTCCCATAAGTCCTCAGGCAAAAGGATGGTATTGACGAAGAGGAACTCGACTTACTAACACTTGACTCTTCTCCAGATTCATGTGACATTTTAAAGAAAAATTTTTGTTTCTATCAGTCACATAAAAAATTTACTAAAAAATATATCACAATTTAAACTTTACGTGAACTATCTTCTATTCGTGCTGATAACGTGTTGTATTATTGAGTCGAAGACGTTGAGGATGTAGAGATAATTGTATAAATTAGTGAAACAAAGATGTTGCTGACACAAGTGTTTATATTGAAGTGAAGTAACTAACCACATAATCAACTTTAAAATAGGAATAAGAATATGTCAATATGATTATGCATAAAAAAGAAAAGAACTTATAAAGAGTCTACACAACAAGAGATTAATATAGACAGTATCTACAACACAGAATATCTCTGACTACCCCCTCGGGGAATATAGTCGTGAGCATATGCTATGCTATGCTATGCTATACTTTTTAAAAGTTAACGCAGACGAAATCGCAGGCAACAGCTAGTTTAACCACAAACCACAAAGAAACCTCGGACTTTAAATTTTAATTAAAATCAATGTTTTATTCAAATTAACCGGTTGTCAACAATAGGCCGCTCACTAACCGTTAGCTTAGGGTAAACCGTAACCCGTAACGTTAACGTAATAGTTACCGTTAAACTTGCATACTTGATCGATGGATATTGCGATGCATTTCACTGATACGATTAGGCACGTTATAGATATAACATATCGGATATGCAAATCTAACTTTGAGTATCGGATATAATTATATTTTTGGATACTATTAAAGGATCGTCGTAATCATAATTTGATTCATCATTATATAACATTAATTATAATATTATACATCGAATAATTTTATCTAAACTATTATAAAACTGTAACAGAAGTGTGTCTGTACATTGAAGATATTTACAAAAAAAAGATTACGATATGATTTTTAGATGTCCCTAATTCCAAATCACGAATTTTTGGATTTTTTTTCTGTCTGTTTGTTTGTTTGTTTGTTTGTTTGTTTGTTCGTTTGTTTGTTTGTTTGTTTGTTTGGGTGTATGTTTGTTCGAGTATCACGCAAAAACTACTGAACCGATTTTGATGAAACTTTTTTTGTTTGATAGCTTATCATCTGACTTAAAATCTGGTATATAATTTATGCGGACGAAGTCGCGGGTAAAAGCTCGTATAGTTATAAATGTAAACAAAAGCAAATAAATTGATGCAAAGCAATGTGAATGTGGCTAAAAAGGTGTCTCAGAATCGTAGCGTGTGGCGGGCCATAGTCTCTGCCTACTCTCATGGGACAACGGTGCTGCTGGCGTGAGCTAATAATGTATGAATTGTATAGGGTTAAATTAAAGAACTTCATGTGTATAGTCTTAGTATGACGGATGCCAACGCCTAATACTTATTTGCAATTACAAGGGTAGAAGATTCTCGGCGTAGTCAGAAAGTTAGCTGCGAGTGACTGCGACTACCAACTATATTTTAGTGTGCAGTTTTCCTCTGTATCCTCTCTTTTTCGGGGATAGGCCCACCACAGTTTACCACCGCTGTAACTCCTGTAAACCAGGATCAAGAGCGGCGACCATTCACAACACCAGACTATGAATGAAGTCCAGCGAGGGATAACTCTAATCTGTCTTGGAACCCGCAATGAATTAATCAAAGAAGACTTTCCTCCATTGCAAACGGGAGAAACCAATAAGAAAAAAATGCATGGCTATTAGAGAGCCAATTCCAGAGATCATTTATGGCAGAGTTGAAAACGAAGACCCTACCGCAAACACCAAAAAATAAAAATATAACATTACAAAAAAAACAAAAGAGGAACCTAAAATTGGAACTGGGACTATGACTTATTTTGCTTCCAGTAATAAGTATGGCAAAAACATCTGAACGCACGGAAGTTATCCCTAGTTGCATCAAGATCCATTGTAATAAGGAACACCAGAAAACGATTTTATTACGTCAGGCATGGTTCCTCTGTATCCTCAACATAATCTGATTTGTATCCGTCATTTTCGGTTACAGATACAAAGTTCGCATCCCTAGATAGAACGCGATACATGATAGGCTCGTACGCAATAGATTGCAGAATTCCTCGCAGCTGGAGCGTGGAAGATCGGCGTTATGTCAGATATTTCGATCGTGATCGGCGTCCGACGAGAAATTCTAATGCAAAAAAGAGGAATATTGCTTTCTCTGATTATTATTTTTGCTTTCATACTCTCTACGTCTACGATATCGTGATCTGATGTGGCGGGATTATATTGGAATCATTTCAACCACATTTTAGGTTTTACTTAAAATTTTTAGACTCTCAATAGATTGAATATTTCGATAAATATTTCTGTCCAACTGTATAATTATCAGCCTAGACAGTATAATAATTTCTATGGCCTAGACGCAGTTCGCGGCACGTTTGGGCGCATTATCTCTAATTCGCAAATCGTTCAATTCGCAATAGTTCTAATTCTGAATAAATCGCACTGGCCAATTCTCATTAAAAATTAAGAATGAATGGGTCATACTAATCCACAGCGGTGTATATTGGTGGAGGGAAATTACTCTCCAACTTACCTTCTCTAGATCTAGATCGTGCTTCTGCATTCCGTTGAATGAGAAAACCTCTAAATCTTCTAATATTCCGAGAGATAAGTGTACTTTTTGCAACCATCAGCAGCAAGGCTGATTCAGTGTTTATGGGGTGTAGAGCATCTCTGAGATGGGGATGGAGCAGGTCTGCCTGCATAACTCAAGTCGGTTTAGGAGTTACTGATGATTAAAGTTCTGTAAAAAATTAATGATCAGCTGCAAGGCTGATCGTATGTTATTGTTGTAGTATGCACTGTAGCTATGCGAACAGTACAAAAACTGACATGGTTCATCAGTCGGTTTAGGAGATACAGCCGTTCAAAGGTTGAAACTTTGACAGGCTGTATCTCCTTAGCCGACTGACAGAACATGACAGTTTTTGTACTGTTCACATAGCTACAGAGCATACTACAACAATATCATACGATCAGCCGTGCAGCTGATCGTTAATTTTTTACAGAACTTTAATCATCAGTAACTCCTAAACCAACTGGAGTTATGCAGGCAGACCTGGTCCATTCCCATCACAGAGATGCTCTACACCCCATAAACACTGAATCAGCCTCGCTACTGATGGTTGCAAAAAGTACACTTATCTCTTATACTATAATATACTCTTAAAATATATATATTACCTGCATAGACCCAGCAGCGCAGTTGAGGGCCGCTTTCGTTCTGTTTAGGAAGATAACCGGACTCAAATCGTCCAGCTTTGTGACCTGCAATAACATATTGGCTGATTAGATCAATTTATTGCGAAAATATTGAAATTAAGCCTTATTTAGGGAAAAAAATTTCTCTTCTTCTGTCGAGTATACAGGGTGAAATTGATATCATTAGCATCCTGTTAAACTAAGAGTCTATCCGTCAAACTGACCAACTTTTACTATGGGAGCAAACCAATCAGAGCAAAAAAATCAGCTGTTGCATACATGTGTCGCGTAGGCATTGCAGTTTAGTATGGAACACCAGATTTCTTTTTTGCGATTTCATGTTTGCTCCCATAGTGAAAGTTGTTCAGTTTGATGGGTAGACTCTTAGTTTAAAAGGATGCAAATGATATCAATTTCACCCTGTACCTGTAGTATGTCAAAAATGTGCAAAACAAATTTTTGAAAACCAGCAGACTTTCTGATTGTCCAAAGTGCGGAATAATCATGACAGGGTTCAGAAGTGCGATTTTTGAAAATCATACGAGCGACTTGGCAGTAGAAAATGTCAGAATTACTATGGAGATCAATCAATAAATCAATCAATCAATTATACTTCACACAGAGATCACATGGAGATTATGCATCTTTCTACTGCCAAGTCGCTCGTATGATTTTCAAAAATCGCACTTCTGCTCGTCAGGCCCTCTATCGCCTGAAAAACTCGAAAGTGTTGAAACTCAGGACAACAAAACATACCTAATTAAAAAAAGCATAATTCTATATTTAGTTTGGCTGCATCGCATAGCGGCTGTCATCGTAAATCTATACCGCTAATTATTTGCTGGAGGCTGTGTCTATCTAGAGACGCAGTTCCATTGTATTAGACGTCACGTCTCCTCTAAAGAATGAGAGAACACTCTCTTCCAGAGACAATTTAGTACAGGTACTAGGTAGGTCTAATCGGCTTGCTGTTTTTGAAAAGCACTTTAAGCAAAAGAAGCGTATTATACCCTCTAAAAGTAACGCTATCCGTGTCTGAGTATTTGAAAACACTAACTTGAAAATAGTAGAAACTCTGACTGACCGCATCTTCTCTACAACGGAACACCTTCCGACGCCGTGGTAGAGTCAAAAAAATTACGTCGAAAAGCTATCTTTGTGATATCAATTTGAATAGAAGCTTTTGAGTTTCCGATATAGTTTCCAATATAGTTTCCAATATCAAAGCTCCACTACGCCAACAAGAGCATCTCATCTTAATATAAACGTATCAAAACGAAATGGAAACAGTTCAAAAGACCACAGGCTATCTATCGTAATAGCCGTATACATCATATCGAACGATGTTCGCGGCTCCATAACAATATGCAATCCAAGACTTTTACTATTATACGTTCTATATCCCTTAATTCAAACCATTCTCAATCATACGCTCCAGACAGTAAGAGTTTTGTGTAAGACTTGTTATAGAATCCAATACGTTTACTATACACCGGCACATTTGAACAGATTACTATGTTGCTTGCTTTATGAATAGCTTTAAGGACTTTTCGTTTAGATCGTTTAATTTAAATTTTACATTGAAAAGGATGATTAGAATTAATTAATTAAGTATGTTGCACTGTAAGTATCGAGGAGTGTAGTTGGTTATGGAGATGGTTTTGTATATAACTCGGTAAGACCTGCCCAGTAAGGTGTGATACTTGGGAGATTAGAATCTGCGGAGATACAGCCATATTTGGTTCATAAGCATACAGACAGGGTGTTACATAAGATGGTAGTATCATTTAAAGATGTGGTTTAGGGCAGGCATCAAACTGAACAACTCCATCCATATATGGACACAAATCATTTGTGTCCTAGATACTGCAGGTTCTCGCGATTTCGATATTGGGTCTATATTGAAAGATTTTCAGTTTATTTATCTTTTCAATATTACTACCATCTTTTGTTATTAAGCGGGTAAGCTTAATGCATAATTATGCTGCAAACCTACTCGACCCAAATGTGTGCAACAGCTGAATTTGTTTCGCGATTTCGATGTTTGCCTCTTTGAGAAAGTTGTTTCTTCTGCTATTTTCTATGTCACAATTTAAAATCAAATCATTCAATGCACAACAATAAAAATAAAAGTATACAAAACCCCCAGTTGGAACTATTACTTATACTAGTTTCTGCCGTAGAACGGTAAATTGCGGTTACAATACTCCAGTTTTTACAATTGTAGGTTAACATAACTTGATGTAAGGTAGCGGCCGTTTGCATTTGAATAGAAAAGCTCTAAGATGATTTGTCAGAAGATTCATCATCATCATCATTATTCCATATACGTACCACTGCTGGCCTACTCTCAAGGAGGACGCACGTTAGCCCACCACGTGTGCCCAATGCGGATTGGTAGACTTCAAATACACATCAATTTGTTTTTTTTTTTCAGTGTAATATGCAGGTTTCCTCACGATGTTTTCCTTCAGAATATGAGAGCAGTCGGTATTACGTTGGTATTATGTCATAAGTTACGGAAACTTATTGGTACAGTCAAGAGCACGTCAAACTTGACACTTTGGACTTTGTATCGTTCTTATTTAGTGCGCCATAAGCGTTACAATCGAACTGCAAGTGTAAAGCTTGATGTGCTCTTGACTGTACATAGTACTCAGCATAGTCATCCGTTGGGATTTAGATACTGCATCACTCTAGGGGCGATTTTAGAGTAGCCGAGCGAAAACCACACACAGCAGGCGCGAGCGTCTGAACGAGATGACGTGTGTGCCAACGCCACCTTGTTTCTGTAGTAGTCCTACCATTCAAGTGGGGTGAGATGCCTCCGTGGTCTAATGGTTAAGAGCTTTGGCTCTCGACACGGAGGTCGTGGGTTCGATCCCCACGGGGGACACCTAGTGATATGTCACTTTGTGCGTTTTTCCCCAGTTGGTTAGGACATTGCAGGCTGAATCACCGGATTGTCTGAAAAGAAAAATGATTCCGTGCTTCGGATGGCACGTTAAGCCGTTGGTCCCGGCTACTATCTCTGGTGGTAGTAGTCGTTACATAAAAACCACGTCAGAGGCCGTAAGGCGGTCTGAAAAAACTCTGACACCAGGGCTCTGCCCACACGATAACAACAAGTGGGGTGAGATCTATGGAGTGCCCGGGGTGTGACCTAGCATAGCGGAAGATCTTTTTTAACGGAAAAACATTCCACTATGTTCCTCCTCAGTGGCTTTAACAGTTTAAACAATGATACCAACCTTTCCATCCAGCACCGTTTGTTCAGGGAGCCCCTCCCCCTGATACTCTATGTTATTGGCCTGCGACCCGTAGTTGGACTGCGCCCGCGCAGCCGTCAGCGCGCACGCCAGAACGCACCATAGTAACGCCATCTTTTATCTGTAACAATAAAATACAATGTTATTATGAAGCCGTGTTGTTATGGTTAAAGTGGACCACGATATATCGTCCCGTGGTTGTAGTACAAGCCTACTAAGAGATAAGGTTTCTTATGCAGTGGTTTTGTTGGATAAAGGCTAGGTCTTAGTCACCACTTTATACACTTAATATGCTAATGTGCAGTTGTAGCAAAGGTCTATAGATAAGTTTCAAAAGTCTGGTCATTACCCGACCAGTCTGAAGAAAAATCTTCAAACCAATGCTAGAAGACGATGGCACGTATTTTTAACGATGGATCACGAACTGGAGGCACTGATTCATAAAGAAACGATCGTCAGGTTCTGCAAGTTACAAAGACTTTAAGGCAGGTAACCTGCATGTCTAGCATGACTTCTCTGCACGCGCGCGACGCGCCTTCGCTGCATACAAAATAACCTGGGCCTCTACCCGCACATTCGAAGTTCGCAATTGCGTGGAGGTTTTCGTTCCAATGTCAACTCTATTTCAATTAAGGGCGGAGCGAAACAGCAGCGATATATCGAACATCGAAAGTCCGGGTACAGGGACTGTTTCCGCGCTTTTCGAAAGCCGCGCTTGCTGCGACTTGTAGTATGGAGAAAAGCCAAGTCGCGCGCAAGTAGGGAAATCATGCTAGAGGGTCTGGAAAGAATGGACAACACCGGAGTCACCGGAGCTGTCAAAACCATCTTCATGTACGTAGACCCCGCAACAGAAAATAAACAGTAAGACCCAGGACGATGGAAAGATTTTGTTGATGAAGATCTGATTAGTATAGGCAGGAAAACATCTAAACATTTAGAGCGAAATGGAAGATCGTTGAGGAGGTCAAGACCAACATAGGGTTCGGTTAGAAGTAAGAAGTAAGATTGGTTATTGTATGGCAAAGTTGCTGACCAAATGCGTATTGTTTTTCCATTGCATACTTATTACTTGATAAGCCTTATTTGTACGTCAACCGTGTCATTGTTACATCATTATTCATTTGATTAATACGCCCGAAAAATCGTACTCAATGAACTTTTTAACAAATTTTCAAAATTTACTGCAAAACACTTAGCACCGCATCATTAAAAGCTATTAAACGCCCGCCGTATAGACCATAATGAATTGCTAATGTTTATAACGGGAAAGTCTAGACACTAGAGATATCTCACGGCTTGTCTCTGGAAAACTTACGCGCTTTTTACTGGATTTCTAATTTTCTATTGATTCAATTTCTCTTGAGTTGTTGAACACCGTGTGTACGATACCATTATTTGTTTTATACGTGCGCTACTGGGGAAAACTATAGTGGAAAGACATTAATTGAGCTAATACAAAATGGTGGTCAGGAGGCTGTCGCGAGCCAGAACTCCTCCTCATATTAACAGACTTGCAACGCGACTCAAACGAACTACCTAACTGCTTTTTGCCGTGAACAAATGGCAAGTGTCAACCACAAAACAAGAACAACCGCCCTTAGGGTGCACACAGGCCTTACAAAGTCTCGGTCTCCACAGATTCGTAACCGCAAACTCAAGCAACACGAGCGACACGATAACAATGCGTCGGCACCATAATCGACATCCCCGCTGGCGGGACGTCGATTGCAGAGGTCGCAGCCTCTACCCACTCCGATGTCTTCTGGCATCTACAGACGCTACAGGCATATCCCAGGCCGCTTCTCACCGATCTCCGCTACCCGATCTCCAGCGTATAGTCCCAGCGAGGTCCTATGTCGAGCTCCGTATCGTACCTCTCTGGGTGACCCTAGGTCGGTTGCTTAGTTCATACACTGGCTCGGTAGACCCTTAATGATCTCTCCAATTGTCCGCAGTAATAAGCAGGTCGGCCGTTGCAGACTAAAGCTGTGCAATTGGGGGTATAAGGGATCCTGGTCTAACACAGTGTGATTGCGGCGAACCTATCCAGTTGATGGGCCATCTGCTGGAATGTCCGCTGTGCCCGGACACCTGCACGAGAGAGAATTTAAATACAGCTGCGCCTAACGCTGCCAGGCTTGCCGAACACCTGGCTACTAAAATATAGAAACCCCACTAAGGAGCCATTGACACGAAAAGAAGAAGAAGCAGTAACTACTTCCTGAGCAACGCTGTAATTCTTATATCGAAAAAAAATACGTGGTCTATTACCACTGCCTGCAGTAAGCACAAGTAGCAGCCACAAGTGGCTCGTGTTGAGTAGTCTTTACGACTTAAAATATTATCTTCTTCGTAACCACACAGTTGATTAAGTCATAAAAATACATTGAAATTCCGATTGCCGATTGGTACTCGTACTTTTATCTCTGGTAAATACACGTTACAATAATGAAATGCGTTTTAAACTACTTTCTAAGAATCTCATGCGATTTTTATAGTGTGCTGTAATTGAGTTGTGACGATTATATTGCCATTTAAATATCATTTTCGTGATTCGATGCGATGGGAAGACTTTGATGGAAAAAATTATGTTAAATTAATTTTAACATTTTATGAGCATAATGGTTACATTTTTCCCGCGGAATTATATTGTATATTAAGAATACACATATTTCACTATTCACTAAATAAGTTATAGCCTGTAGGAATCGAATCATCTCAGCCGATGGACGTCCACTGCTGGACATAGGCCTCCACCAAGGATCGCCACAACAAACGGTCCTGCGCTGCCCTCATCCAACAGATTCCCACCGCCTTCACCAGGTCGTCGGTCCACCTTGTGGGGGGTGGGGGGCGGAATTCTACCCACGCTGCGCATGTAGGAGATGCAAGATATAAAACCAAATAATGAGATGAAGCGATCGGTGGAGGCAAGAAAGAGGCAGGCAAGACACTAATAGTTTCCAAATGTTTGTCAGTTTAAATGGACATTAAAATACACGCGTCGAAATTCAAGCATGTTCGTTTCCTGCTTTCCTTCACCTAGTAAGTATAGTATTAGATATTTTATGTGTGCCTTCACCAAAAAACCAGTGCTGTTTCAAATTGTATCTTAATATAAAAACTGTTTTAATGGTAGCTCTAGCAAAGACAAAAGACTAATAATGTCCTAGTGGAGCGATTAAAACTGGATATAATAATCTACAAGGATATCAACATACCGGCGCGCGCGCAGGTAACCTTTCACCAGGCCAGCAAGGTCTGTCTGTGATTATATTGTAATTTACTGCACAGCTGTGCAGTTCGATTCATTTGTTCAACTATATGACACATTAAACATTGATTGCATTACCGAATTGCATAGGTACGCAATTTAGCCAATTACTTTGTATATGATACGTGAATCGTGTTATACCTGCATTTTTGGTAGCACTGGTTTGCGAGATTTGGCAAAAGAGTGGGTCTTTCGCATGGTTTGATGACATCATAAAGAGCGCGCCTCCGGTAAGATTTGGTAGAGCTGTTTCCGATTTTATCGATACAAGATCTTAACCTTATGTATTTTTCAGTACTAAGCGGTACTTTGAAAGCTGAGCTTTATCTAAGTAGTTGTGGTCAGTCAAAGAGCCCGCCTCGGGTCGAACCCGGTTTTTCAGTATATTGGGAAATTTGTTAGGACCTAATATTGTGTTTCTCCGATCATCATATCGACAGTCTGTAATTGATTAACTAAATGGATAAAAACCAGGAACTGTAAAAACACCATCTCGATTTAATACCATCAATTGAATCGGGTAGTTACAGAAGAGCACTCCTGGACTTGAACCGATTTAAATTTGCAATTGGACGATGTCATAAAAGGACGACCTAATAGCACTTGGTCCAATACGCATTTTATCCAAAGTTCGACCACGCGCATTTATTACCTGCCTGTTAATACCTACTCATTTTCATTTTATTTCTCAAGAATCAATCAATCGATCCATTATTCTTTATAATTATTTATCATACCTACCAAAACATTATCAAACTCCTTTAAAATACATTCTGAAAAACAAATAGGAACAAATATTTAATTGAATCTACAGAGTCGTTATTACCTAACATTATTATAATCTCTTGTGCAACGTTTTATGCAAAATTACATAAATGCACGTAAGTTTAAATGCCAATGCATTAAACTTGTACTGTGAACCTTTGAATTGGACTGCATCGTTAATTTTATTATATTTAGACCTCAGACAGAGGTTATACTTACATTATGTTTTGATAATTATCAAATATTTATTTATATATTCATTTACGTTTTCTGGAATTAATGTGTTAAAATTTGATTATCTCGATTTCGATGGACTCCATAATGAAAGTTTTTCAGTTTGATGGTCTGAAGCATATACCTATCCTATAAACAATAGACAAATCAAAGGTGTGAAACACCTCCTAAAGTACTAGGGTCTTATATGCTGCCGGTTTTAAAGCGGTTGATCAGACCATCAAACTGAACAACCTTTCTCTTTGGGACAAACATCGAAATCGTGAAAATTGCTGTTTCATACAAATCTGCAAACCTACTCCAACCTTTGTGGAACTGCAGATTTTTTTCAAGATTTCTATAATGGTGCCATAGAGAAAGTTGTTCAGTTTGATCGTCAAATCATCCCCTTAAAAAACCGTCAGCATATAAAGAAGGAGCCCTGTATGTCAAGCATTTAAGTTTACATACTGCAAAAAGCTATTGCGAAGTCTCTATGCATTCGCCCAAGCTCTATGCTATACCGGGAAGAGTGGCATAATATAAAAATAGCCACTGTCTTCCAGGATCCAGGTCTAGGTACCTTTCTTGGAAGCTGGGCCATATTATCTCTAATGATATCTCTAATGTTCCAATTGTAACTTTATCTATGCAAAAATACCATGGATTTTTTGTCTTTTATTGTAAAAAATTAACTCTTTTATTTTTTGTTTTTAATGGGGCTTGCACCGGTGGATGGACAAATGCTGATGATGATGAATTGATGAAGCATGATCGCTCATCGCTCCGCTCGTCTCTCTCCCACCTTACTCATAAACTCTTAGTGTCATTTCGTCAAATGCATTAACTGCCTAATTTATGTATGTGTATAAAATATACCGCATCTCGAGATATGGAAGGACGTTGAACTGATTTCAGGTTCAAATACTTTTGAATTTTAAACAAGTTTTTTAAGATTGTTTTATCGCGACTTTTCAATATCAATTTCAAAAACATAGTTTGAATTCTGCTGGACCAAAAATGAGGCGATTTCTTTTTTAAAGGAAATAGTTTATTGACACTGGATGGATGTTACAATCATAAAAATGTACTTGTCAGATCCCTATTTTCGTCTTATTTTCCATACAAAACTGCAAACTTACTAAAGTAACAGTTGGCAATGATAATGACAGATGATATTTATGGTAAGAAAGTTTCCGATCATCCCCTTAAAAATCATCAGTAGGATATTGCCATTGATTTGCCCACGCACACACAATCATTCACACTTCTTTTATTCAATAAAAATCTTCACCAGTTTCCCAACACATTAGACGTTATAAAATGCAAGCAAACATGTTAAGAAACAGGTATCAGCAGTGATTTAATTAACAAGTTTATAGAGCCATGTGCCATGTGTGGGCACATTGACGTTTCCTACAGTTTGTTGCGCTCACGCATCTATTGTGGTATGTACAGTTAGCTTCCGAAGTTATTATAAACATGTGAATTTTGTCGATCGTTGTGAAAGGGCTTCTACTGTAAGTCATGAATATAAGGCAGTTCTCACACAGACGGGAGCTGCCCACACCGATTTGGAGGTGCTTAAATAAAATCCGAACCCAGAAAGATCGGCCGAATTAAAAATAACCTGTTCAAGAGGCAGTAACTTGGGGGGCAAATGTCCCGGGCGGCACTTTATTAGGGGCGGGAAATTCAAGAAAAATACAGGGTGTACATACCCTACATCCTGTATAGATTGATTGAGCTCTTGTAACCTATTCGTAGAGCAGAGAAACGTCGAGCTCCCTCTAAGTTTCTGTTTTAATTACTGTACCTACACATAGTCCTAAAGAGTTCTGAACACAGGTAAGACGTGGTGCTAAAAATTTCGAGCTTGCTTCGCTCGATCCATGATAGCTTTTACTTAGGTTACTTTGCACATGTTTTGTACGTAAGAAGCTCTGGCTTCAACCGATTTTCTTATTGAGGAGAAACGTCTAGCTCGCTTCGCTCGCTCTAAATTTCTAATTTTGCATGGATAAACCAAAACATGCCTAACCGCAACCCGAATAGTAGTGCTAAAAAATTTCGAGCTCGCTTCGGTCCCTCTTTTATTTTGATGACCCGGGCGGCAGAAACCTAGACTAGTCAGTCCTCAGGTGTGAATGCGGCGTTGCCCGCATGTGTTGTCACAGTCTGAGGACTGTAACCCATCTTGTATCCTGCCCTTCCTGCCCAGACAACTGCACGCAAACAGAGCTTATGGACTTATGGACGCTGCCGGTAGTTCTATCCGTGTGGTACAATACAAGTACTATACTGGAAAATTATGCTCGGAGTTTCCCTGCGAGATCGAATCAGAAATGAAGAGATCCGCAGAAGAACCAGAGTATCTGACATAGCCCAAAGAATTGCTAAACTTAAGTGGCAGTGGGCGGGGCACATTGCTCGCAGAACCGATGGCCGGTGGGGCCGAAAAGTTCTCGAGTGGCGACCGCGTACCGGAAAGCGCAGCGTGGGTAGGCCCCTCACACGGTGGACCGACGACCTGGTGAAGGCGGCGGGAAAATGTTGAATGAGGGCAGCGCAGGACCGGTCGTTATGGCGATCCTTGGGGGAGGCCTATGTCCAGCAGTGGACGTCCATCGGCTGAGATGATGATGATGACTGGAAAATTATAGAATGGCATGCCATCGACTCCATAGAAGAAGAACAAAGCCCTGTAAAGATGTGTCGTCGGTAATACCTAAGCACGAATGTTGACATTATTGTATTCGACTTTACATATGTTTCATAGTATAATGTCACTTAGCATGTCAGAAGCCGCATTGCCCACCCGGCAATGCTCCTACGCCGCATTGCATTGTTCCCGCTAATACTAAATTATCTTTGCTAAATATTCATTATATCGCCTTGAATGTAGCTTGTGCAATATTAATGGCGATACTGCCCACAGGAACTGTTATAAATGCTACAATTATTATAATTAAGTGGAACTATTAGAGATTTGAGTCAGCAAAGCTCTGACTGGTATATGCAAGTGTGATGTAAATACATAATTTGGAAATAACTATTAGAATCTATTAACAAAAGAACAATATTTTGGATTATTCCATGCACGGTGCCTATTCTACTACCTATACTTAAGTCACCGATTAAAAATAGTAGTAGCAGTCTTAAGGGGGCACCGAGCCTATTGTGCTGCCCTCAATCGTATTTTTTTATATCCCAATAGTTACCAGTTTTGGCGGCTTTAACGATAATAACTACAAGCATAAAAAATTATAATCCGTAATGTTTAATAAATTGAAAGAGTGCGATTTTTGAATCTTGAACTCAGCAGTTGAAAATATATAGAGAAACGCATCTTTCTACTGATTTGACTTTCAAAAATCGCACTTCTGGAGTATGATTTTTTAATATCACATCAGCAGTAGAAAGATGCACGTCTCCATAATAATATTGACATTTTCAACTGCTGAGTTCAAAGAATGAGATTCAAAAATCGCACTCCAGGACTACAATGTGACATTCTTATTTTTTGGAAATGTTTAATCGTTTAGAAAAAAAACGATTGAGGGCAGCACAATAGGTTCGGTACCTTCTTAAGTAACTCCACTTAAGGGTTCAACCAGACTGACCAAGTACTTATTTGGTTACTGCATTTTAACTTCATCCTAAAGCTTTATTACTATACAGGGTGTACAATAAAATGGGACAGCTACTTAAAGGGGTGCTTCAGACCATCAAACTGAACAACTTTCTCTACGGGACCAATATCGAAATCGCGAAAAAAAAACCGCTCTCCCATACAAAACTGCAAACATAACTCGACTGAAATGTATGGGACAGCAGATTTTTTTTTTCGCGATTTCGATATTGGTCCCATAGAGAAAGTTGTTCAGTTTGATGGTCTGAAGCACCCCTTTAAGTAGCTGTCCCATTTTATTGTACACCCTGTATACCTAAGGCTACATTCGTGATGTAATCACGTGCCGAGACAATACTTATCTAATTTTAATGAGTATAGGTGTGGTTTCTAAGCCATAAATCACTAATTCAATTTAGATCCTTCAAAAAAGGAAATTAGAAAATCTGAAAGCAAAACAACGTAAAATTTAGCATAATAATGCTCACGACTATATATTCTATTTTTTTACGCCAATTTTTTTACAATAAAATTGTTATACGATTTATTTCCTCTGCTTTAATTGTAATTTTTTTTAAATCTAAGCTGCTTTGACTAAGGTGATTTTAAGCTTAAGCAGTTTTTGTGTTGTAATATTATAAATTAGCAATAAAATGCAGGGTTTAGTGTAGACACTTGCATTACTTTAAGAGGGCTATCGTAGTCCAGTGGCGCCCTCGTCACAATAATAAAGATTTCTCAATAAAGAAAGCCTTAATTTAAAAAGTGCTCAACAGATAAACAACAAAAGCCTTCAAGCCATTGTTCTTCAATACTTTTATAGGTTCTAAACATTCCACTTTTAGATAATTTCGAATAAAAACAAAAGCGGCCGTTTCCAAAATTTTTATTTTTAGACCTTTTTAAAAAACCTATAAAAGTATTCTATGAAAATAGCTTGAAGGCTTTTGTAGTTTATCTATTGAGCACTTTTTTAATTTAGGCTTTCTTTATTGAGAAATCTTTATTATTGTGGCGAGGGCGCCACTGGACTCAGGGGCGTCCGCCCGGTTTTGAGTAACTTTGTAACCATTTTATACATTAACTATGGCACTTTTTAAGCAGAAAACAAAACAGAACAATCAAAAGGATATGAGAAGTGATGTGGTTTTTCTTGAAATCTATTTTAATTAATAAAACTGAAGAAAAACGACTCCAAAGTCACCTCTTTTTTTCCAGTTGTAACCGTTTTACTCTTACAGTGTTGATCGGAAGAATATGAAAATTTACGATATTCTTCACAATACAATATAAAATGATGTGGTTTTCTTATTTTTTGAAAATTCATATAAAATCATACAGGTTTTCAAAGAAAACGGAAAATTCTGACCGGAGCCGCGCAATTGAAGCGGGATGGCTAATTGTAAAAGTTTGCTTGTAAGAAAGAGAGCCTTGCAGATGGGAGGAGTAGCCTTAGAGGGTGATTGTACCCATGATACAGAACAACTTTCCCCAGGGAACCAACAGCAAATAAGAAAACGTTTTTTGGCCCTTCTGACATTGGCTGTCACAATGCACACTTATAAATAAAACCGGTCAAGTGCGAGTCGGGCTACTCGCGCACCGAGGGTTCCGTACCACACCACCACCAGAACACAACATTATTAACTTAGAAAAAAAACGTGTTTTGTCCGGGACCTTTAGCGCGAGACCGACTCACACTTGGCCGGTTTTTTGTATTTGTTGTTATTTTATAGAGTTTGCTCTATAATCACACTAAGTTTGACGCTTGTATGTATTACCGTTTTTACGATAGAGCGTGAAGAAAAAACGTTGATAAAAACTAGTTTCTTGTTGAGAGCGTTGAGAGCCCCCTTAATTTTTTACTTTTTGACATTTTTATTATTTGTTAACAAATCCGCCGTAATAACGCATAATCTGAGAAAATTTCAACTGTCTAGCTATTACGGTTCAAAAGTTACAGCCCTGAATAGGTAGGACAGACGGACGGACGGACGGACGGACGGACAACGTAGGCTTAGTAATAGGGTCCCGTTTTCACCCTTTGGGTACGGAACCCTAAAAATTAAGCACTCTGTACACTTTGTATCGGATTCTAATTTCACCTGTACCTATATTTAGTTGGTATAGTTGTTGCAAAGTTTTAGACCGCCACAAAAATTACAGTGATATTATGTGTGTGTGTGAATGTGTGTATGTAATTATAGTATACAACGTATGAAATAAATCCTAAAAGGATTATATACGACCAAATAAACGACCTATCTGTGAGAGAGCAAGCCTTTTACAATAAATCAGCTTTCCAAACACGTCGGGACCGCGGACCGGGTTCCGTTTATTATGATTCTAATTCCGTCATCGGGTATTAATACATTTTGTTTATTAAGGTAAAATAAATCCTATTCTCAAAACGAATAGGTTGAAAGTGTTGTAACGTGTAGAAACCTGGCGATGACTTAACCTTTTGAGTTCATGGTTATTTAATAAAACTTGTGCAATATGATTTTTCATTTAAGTTCTAAAAGCCCGCTGTACAACGACTCGTCTACAGGGTGTAACAAAACACCCTAGTAATACTTAAGGGGGTGCTTCAGACCATCAAACTGACCAACTTTCACTATGGAGCGAAAAAAAATAAAAAAAAACCTGCTGTCCACATCTGAGTCGAGCCGGTACTGCAGTTTTCTATGGGACCACAGATTGTTTTTTCTTGTTGTTGGCTACATGGTGAAAGTTGTTCAGTTTGATGGTCTGAAGCACCCCCTTGAGTATTACTAGGGTTTTTATTACAACCTATACAGGGTGAAATTGATATCATTGGCATCCTTTTAAACTAAGAGTCTACCCATCAAACTGAACAACTTTTACTATGGGAGCAAACAAATGAAAGCAAAAAAAAAATCAGCTGTTGCATACATTTGAGTCGAGTAGGCATTGCAGTTTAGTATGGGACAGCAGATTTTTTAGTTGCTCCGATCGGTTTGCTCCCATAGTAAAAGTTGTTCAGTTTGATGGGTAGACTCTTAGTTTAAAAGGATGCCAATGATATCAATTTCACAGTCTAGCTAGCATAGACGAAATCTAAAAAAAAAGATGATAGGTAACTAAACAAAAAAAAAAGCATACTCGTCGTATTCATATCCATAAACACTAATCAAATTGTATTTACATTCAGATCAGAAATATGTGATTGTTGGTTAGATATGAATGAAAACAGACAGAGTTTACACGAAGCTGGTTTCAGAATGTATAACTTAGTATACCTACTCACAACTATATTCATCGAGATATTCTGAAAACTCAGTATATCCACATTTCACTAGCAGTCAGAAACTCTATGTGATGGGGAGAGAGCCCGTCGCGTCACCATCACCCTGTAAACTCAAAATTCACTACCAGACTTGCTAAGGTCAAAAACAACTTGACGAAACCAAATGTGAAAATTGGCATCGACAACAATCAACTAGTTTTTGCTCAAAAGCATTCGAAGACGATGACTTTGATGAGAATCATAAGTTACGAAATATTTCATAATAAACTGCAGACCCAAAATAAACCTGTCCATCCATCAAGCAATAATTGAACTACAAAAAACATTTTAAAACTGGTAGTAAACTGACATGAATTCTTCAACACTTGCAAAAACGTTCAATACCCAAATACGAATTCACCAACACAGTTTAAGTACCTAAGCAAATAAAAATACACCATAAATCTCGAACTGTAAAGTCTATATGAAACGCATAAGTAAAGATTGTTTAAGGTTCTCGTGATGTAATGCCGGGCGACCTCCTCCATTCTTTTTGGCATTACAACTTTCACTTTTTGCTGAGATACTTGTTACCCTTTGCGTATGTGACTTATGTACAATACTGATATAAATGTTATAGTATGGTTTTAGTTCGAAATAAAACGCCGAACAAACGTAGTTGATATCATCAAGCTGATTTCGACTCTAAAGTGGAAGTCGACAGGACTTGGCCAGACGGAATGATGGCAGATGGACAAAAGCATTGACGGAATGATGGCCGTGGGAGGGGAGACGATCAGCAGGGCAGACCAACTGCCAGATGGTCCAACGACCGCTGTAGAGTGCTGGCAAACAATGGATGAGACTAGCGTGGGACAATTCTGGTTGACGTGAAAATGAAGAGGCCTATACCTAGCGGTTGGCGCGCGGTTTACCTGGCTGATGATGATAGTTTTAGCTGATCAGAAAGATAAAGTGGAGCTAGGCGGGACATTTGACTAGAAGGGAAGATGGTCAGTGAACCAAGACAGTAATTATCAGAGTAGTGGCCAGCGGAGGGATGGAGGTCAGTAGGCAGACCACCAGCACGTTGGTGTGACTGATAGGTTTGCATTGGATCAGATTAGCCATCCATCCAGCGAAACCTAGGACAGCAGAATCAAGTCCAACAGCCAGCGGTGAGGTAAAATTCGTAGTGATAAGTCCACGATATGAGCACATCCCGGACACTGCATACAAAAATTTTAAATTGACAAGATGACGTCACCACATGCGAAACCAAAGTAATTGAACTTTAAGTCTTCCAGTAACTAACTAACCACAGGGCGATAGAGGGAGTGAGGTAAAATGTTGGTGGGAGGAAGGGAGTGTCCGTACTGTATCTAGTAATATCACAGATTATTTAATAGTTACTACCGTAACAGATAGTTCACTCAACCCCATTTCACAAAAATAAAATGCGCCTTATGGTAGGCCTTATGTCAATGAGCGACGATGCACACCACAGTGGTGTCCGGCTGTCAAACGTAGGTACCTGAGCTAAGCCTGAGCTGAGGAGTGAGACAGGCCTGGTAATAGATACTCTTTTTTATACTGTGACATGAGTCTACAGCGGCTGCAGCGGGGTCTACCGAGATGATAAAGATGATTATATGTCTGGAACAGCAGCTACCGTAAAACAATCACAATTTGAATAATACTGACACAATTTTGTCACTGTGCACACTTGCTTACTCAGGTGCATTCACACGTTCCGTTTTAGTTATAAGTTAGCTTAATAACTACAAGTTAAATATGAGTTTAACATCTGCGCAAACGATGAAACAACTATGTCCTTGCGCCTGCGTCGTGCCCCACATTCGGCCAGTCACAATGGACTGTATGTGAGGTGCAGTAGTCGACAATCAGTAGCTAGAGTCAGATTTTTTAACTCCATTTATTGGTTCTTTGGTATTACTGCGATATATCTAAACTATTATTTATAAAGCTGGTAAACAGAAGTGTGTCTGTACATTGAAGATATTTACAAAAATAAGATTACGATATGGTTTTTAGATGTCCCTGATTCCAAATCACCAATTTTTGGATTTTTGGTTTGTCTGTTTGTTTGTTTGTGTGTTTGTTCGAGCATCACGCAAAAACTACTGAACCGATTTTGATGAAACTGTTTTTGTTTGATACCTTGTGATCTGACTTAAAATCTGGTATATAATTTATGCGGACGAAGTCGCGGATAAATGCTCGTTTTATGATAAAGCTACGATACTACGCTACGCTAATTTAGGATTAGCTTTTCAGCAAAGTGCGATTACCTACCATTTAATACGGTTTTGTTTTTCGGGCCGCTTGCATTGAGTCCCCCTTTGATTGGTCAAAGGGGGACTCAATGCAAGCGGCCACGGACCACGGACGAGATTCGTCTCGTCCCGTCCCGAAACAGACAGAAGAACAGCCAGAGAGATAAAAATATCAGTCAATAATAATGATAAATTATTTCAAGATTTATTTTTATTTCATTGTATGTAACTAAGCTCGACCATATTTTAAACAGTTGTAGGTACACCTGCATGCAGGTTGAATATTATGCAATGATTGCTGATTGATATAAAAGTTGCAGTAATTGTTGCATTGTGTAAGGCGTGCTTCAGATCATCATTGAACTGAAGAATGCTCACTATGGAGCCAACATCGAAATTGAGAATTTGTAATAGATAAAGATTCAGACAAAATTTTATTACCATAAAAACAATAGTAGGTACTTTTGGTATATTCTTTGTCTATTCGATAACATCGAGGCTGTTCGATGTTGAAATCGAAAACTCAGGATGTTCTAGTTGATAAACATTAACACTCACGCAACGCAACATAACATAACCGGTCAAGATATTATCGTGTGATAATGTAATGTTAAATAAATTATCATAATTTGTTATGCAAACCTTAGACCATATGGTGCGAAGGGGTTATTTCCTCGCCTCGAATATGTTACCGCGCTCCATAAATCAAAGTTTAATAATACTTTGGATAGGTAATCCAAAGATCAAAAAGATCTTCTAACGAGTCGATGTCTTTTCAGCCCAGTATCGCCACACGGATAGCATTACCGGCAGGCAGCAGCGTCCATTTTGGACACCAAAACCAATCAAAGTCAATGTATTTTTTTTAATACGATGCGATCTAGAAACTAAATAACTGTCTCTCTCTCTCTCTCTCTCTCTCTCTCTCTCTCTCTCTCTCTCTCGTGTAACACCACGTAAGCCTATGCTCCTGAAGGTTATCTGCAATGTCACGTACACCCAGGCTACCCCGCACATATTCGTTGCGGATTAAAAATTCGTTTCTATACAACGTGTTAATGAATTAACGCAAAACTAGAAAGTAGTTTGTTTAGAATCGAGAGCAGAATCAAATTATTATGGTTTCAACATAGGTAATTTTTTCCAAAATATTAAATGATTTGTTTGAAAAAAAATTTTTTTTTAGCCCGATGTCCACCCATCGCACGGTCACACTCACCTTACTTACTATCAAAACAAGATTATTAAAATGTATCCATGAGTACATTAGCGCTTTCTTTCATTGTTGAATTGATAACAAATAATTTTTGCCTCAAAACTTAAAATGCGAATAACTTTAAATTTTAACCATCAAAATAATGAAATTATTGTTTCAATCTAATTATTTAGTTATAAATCAGTTGGGGTGTTGGGTTTGCGTTAATTCATTTACACGTATCGTGTCTTAAAAGATTGCATTGGCTAATCTTACTTCGTTCGTATGCTATAACTTGCAGGATCCTACTGCCAGAGGCCTCCTCTATCGAATAAGGAGAGACGGAGTGGCAACAAATAAGTAAAGACATATAAAACAAAACGTTATATCTAATTGTGTAATCTAGGGTTCTATAAACGAGACACTTAATTCAAAACTTGCAACTTATTGCAGCCTCTTAGTCACAGCAGAAGCCGGTTTCGAAACTAGTTTTATCCATAAATTAATAGCTAATGGACACAATTTATCCATCAATGACTATTATTTATGGGTTAATAATATTTTATGGCCAATGTTTTCTGTTTTCTGGATTACTTTTATAAGAAGTTCATTTAGAACTGTGATGTTAACTTTATATTACTCCTTTTGTCCATTAGGATGCCACTCTTTATCAAAGAGTGTTTTTAGGGTTCCGTACCCAAAGGGTGAAAACGGGACCCTATAACTAAGCCTACGTTGTCCGTCCGTCCGTCCGTCTGTCTGTCCGTCCGTCCGTCTGTCCGTCCGTCTGTCCTACCTATTTAGGGCTGTAACTTTTGAACCGCAGATTCTGCGTTATTACGGCGGATTTGTTAACAAATAATAAAAATGTCGAAAAGTTTAAAATTAAGGGGGGTTCTCAACAAGAAACTAGTTTTTATCAACGTTTTTTCTTCACGCTCTATCGTAAAAACGGTAATACATACAAGCGTCAAACTTAGTGTGATTATAGAGTAAACTCTACAGAATAACAACAAATACTAAAAACCGGCCAAGTGTGAGTTGGTCTTGCGCTAAAGGTCCCGGACAAAAAAAGTTTTTTTTTCTAAGTTGGTTTTTCTAAGTTCAATAATGTTGTGTTCTGTAATGGTGTGGGACGGAACCCTCGGTGCGCGAGTAGCCCGACTCGCACTTGACCGGTTTTATTTCTCTTTTTCTCTTTTCTTCTTTTTTTCTCTTTTTTTGTGGGCAATGGCTCCTATTTGTATTTCCCACCAGTCTAAATAATAATTTAGACGGGTGGGAAATACAAATATGATTGCTCACATTCCAACGCACTAAAAATACGTCTGTGGGTGGGTGGGTATACACGAGTAACGAAAGACTACCGAATGTAGAGGAATAATTATCGATATTGACACAACGAGGTCGATGGTGAGGCCTGAACGCAAAGGGGCGGGAGACCTGTCAATATGCAGCAACCCAACTTCGGTTCCCAGGAAATTATATTTTGACATCACATCTCACACCCAATAAGGAAAACTGTAGGTGTCAGCAACAATTTTTTGGTTTGTTATTTTCCAGTAAGGCCTACCATTACCATACAGGGTCCTTCTTAATATGCTGACACTTTTTTAAGGGGATGATCAGACCATCAAACTATACAACTATACACGCACATCGAAATCGCGAAAAAAAAATGTGGTCGTCCATACAAAACTGCAAACCTACTCGAGCCAAATGTACGGGACAGGTGATTTTATTTCGCGATTTCGATGTTGGTCTCATAGGGAAGGTTGTTCAGTTTGATGGTCTGATCATCCCCTTAAAAAAAGTGTATAAGGCGTAACATAGTGTGCCAATTTTTTAAGTCTAATATTATAAAACAGGGTCCCATAGTAAAAGAAGAAGTTTGATGGTCTCTAAAGCACCCCTTAAAGTTATGGAACGCTTTTAAGTTTAAACCTGTATTCCACGAAAGATTTTTTTATCTGTGTTACGACAAAAAAACTATCAATGGAGGAAAAATCAAATTAGCATTTATCTAGTCGAGATTAAAAAAAATCTTAGATAAACATTTTGAAACAGGAGGTTTTTGACCATAAACATATTATACTTCCGAGTAGTATGTGTGTGTCTATATTTTTGACAGTTTTATCCTATCTACCAATATGTGAACATAATTATGTGACGATTTTTAAAGATGTTTGTGACTCAGTCAAATATAAACGAATTTGGATCAGCACTCAGATAGAATTAGAAGTCTTTGGATAGAATATGTTCTAGATTACAGGATGTTTTTTTAAAGTCCACGCAGACAAAGTCGCGGGCAAAAGCTAGATAATGAAAAAACACAGTAGAATCACCAAACCCGAGAATTTTTTTTGTCCCTGGGACAAAAAAAATTCTCCACCATTAAGTATCATTTAACCTCATGAATATAATTCGTCGCACCGCCACCGCCTGCGCCCGCGCCGCTAATTATCGGCGGGAATATTGAATTTCGATAATAAGGTTCATACATAATTTACTGCGGGCAACACTCCCCGTATTATCGTGTTAGTCGCTACGCCTAACTATGTTCACATTTAAAGGTAGGTGCAGACTGTAACCTGGTTGTACATTATTTTCTCTAGCTAAAATATATTGAGTTGTTCCTTTTAAAAATAAACCTCGCCATGTTGCGGAAAATCATTGGAACTAATTTTTGTACTTGGAACATGGACATTAAAGGTTAAAGTCTATTGCAGCGCCCCCAAACCAGGTTTTTTATATTTCTTATTCTTCTTCTTATCGTGTGGGCAGAGCTCTGGTGTCAGAGTTTTTTCAGACCGCCTTACGGCCTCTAACGTGGTTTTTATGTAACGACTTCTACCACCAGAGATAGTAGCCGGGACCAACGGCTTAACGTGCCATCTGAAGCACGGAATTATCTTTCTTTTCAGAAAATCAGGTGATTCAGCCTGCAATGTCCTAACCAACTGGGGAAAAACGCACAAAGTGACATATCACTAGGGGTCCCCCGTGGGAATCGAACCCACAAGCTCCGTGTCAAGAGCCTAATGCTCTTAACCGTTAGAACAGGGAGGTAGTTTATATTTCTTGTCAGGCTTTACTTTGCGAGTGCCAAAATAAGCGCACATGACGTTTCTCGTTCTGTCGCTTTGTCATGTCATATACAATCGACCAATTTGAATCACGACCCATCGTAGAACCTTGTCACGATCACTTGTATTACTGTCATTAAGGTTCTCTCAAAAGTGACAGCAAATAGTTTGCTGCGAAAATGTTCTACGATTCAAATTGTTCGATGGTACATACCAAGACCAAAAGATAGCTACTATTCTAAGTTGGTAGAGCCATGGAAAAGTGCCCATAGTATATTCCTGCCCATGAGCGACTATAAAAGTAGAAGAACGCCCAGTTTATAAGGTCAAGGTCGACGTATCAGACAAACCTAAGAATGAACCATAACTGCGCTCTTAACATGTGCTGCAAAATTTAAATGTGCTTAAAGTTGCAAAGCCTCTGACCAGAAATATTGCGTGAATATCATTTGTTAGCACTAATGTATAAACGACAGTATACACCCTCCCTTAGGACACCTCGTTACAATTTATCATGTTTCACTAAATATAGCTCGACTCGCAAAAAACAAATTTATGGGCTCAAGACGCGCAAGAGCGGTGAAAAAAATTCGGAAAGCGCAAAGAAGGAAAGCCATCATACTCTTGCTTTTGCCGAAAATGCTGGCCGGTTGATAATTTTACTTTTAAATTAACATAACTTGCTGCAGGCTGGTTTTAAATACAGAATAAATAAGGAAAAAAAGTGTAGAGCCAGCCAAATCGACCTTTTGGAAAAAAAACAAGAATCACTATATCGCATCGTAACCAGTTTTTAGTTACCACGATGTAAAATTAGATAAGTTTCGTATTTAAGAGGATATATGCCATCTAGCAGGCTTCATACACACGAAGTTTAATAATATTTTGGATATGAACCAATTAAAGTGAATGAAATGTTTCAAATAATGTTTTTGAATACAGCTATTGGTATTGGCCCCTTATATGTTTTATTTTGCTGTAAAGTACCTGCGAACACTTGCACTTATGTAGTTTTAAAACACAACAAAATGTCAACAAACAAGTAAAAATAATAGTCCTTTAAACGTACCAATGTACACAACTATAAGAAGGTACTAAGTACGCATTACCAGTTTGCTACCCCATTGAAGTGTCATCCATAACGAGTTGATCAAAGATAGTACGCAACATTCTACGCTCGTACCTTGTTAAACTCTATTCAATCTGGACTGTTATTTGACGTGAACCTTATTAGAACGACATAAAGGCGTCTTTTGGATAACGCGAAAAGTACAGTGCGATTTTAGAGGTACCATGGAAATTCACAGAGATTTCGATTTCACAATCTTTCTTGACTTTAACATTATAGGTATCCCAAGCCTCCTATGCGGCTTTGGATGTAAAAAAGTTAAAATTCTTCAAACTTATCCAGAATAAAGTCGTCGAACTTATCCAGAATGGTTTACCTCGTCTACCGTATAAAATAATTCACACAACTACACATAGACTATTGGTTATGTGCACGACACTAGCGCCACACTAGCGCGGCGTACTGACGGAACTTTTTCGGGCAGCCGTGAATTATTTACACTATTATAGTACTGTAAAAGTCTGTGTTTGTTCGAGGATTCTGCCAAAACTACTGGACCGAATTGGATAAAACTTTTTATATTTAAAAGCTTATTATTAGTCTTAAAAGTTAGCTTATATTTCATTCCGGTACGATGACGGGAGCGGATGCGGACGAAGCCACGGACAAAATCTAATTTGTATCGGAATTCCCATACAAACTTTTACCTCAGTTTTAACACCTTTGGGGGGTTAAAATGCGACAAGCCTTTTTTAAGCGAGCATCTAGATGCCAATAGAAACTTCCATGCCAAATTTTAAGTTTGTAGTCTTGACAGTTTTGGAGGTTTCGTCACAGGTCCGGCACTTCAAACAACATTTTAGATTTGACATGATGACGTTCGCACATGCGCACTTTGTGAAAATTGTGCATGACATATGTGTAGGGTTGACTTAACACGCATCGTATGAACTACATTATACAATTTGTTACTTTTTATAGTTCATTCTGTTATTAAAAATAGTTTTTAAGCTAAAGAATCACAGATAATGTGAATTTAGTGTTATTTTCCAACGTTTATTTTTACTGTGAGGAGAAAAATAAAATCTATTTTATGTAGTCAAATCCAACGGGTGCGCGCGCCTGACTGCATTCCCTTGCTCGGCTTCCCTCAAGTCACCACAGAGAGTGTGAGGGGAGGTGGGGTATCTGAAGTCAGTGGGGGGCGGGGAGTGGCCGTTCTGTATGTAGAACTATATACTATTACCTATTCTGTGGTTTCGTGTTAAGTTAGTGTGCTGATTTTCATAGATTCAAGTAAATCTGACACAGCTTCGCCGTCAGTAGTACAAATTTCTGCCACGGCGTGCGCTGCGATCGACTTGACAGTTTCCAACACCCACTTCGCACATAGCCAATACCGCAAATCTAAGATTTTTGGTTACCTGTTTTATTTTAGAGGTTTTTTTTTGGACATCATTGAGGAAACAAGGTCTTTGCCCAGCAGAATCCAACGTACAGGCAATTTGCTTTAGAAAAAATTTTTTTTGGTCTGTTGAAATCTACACAAGGCTTTTCGATCTTCATAGGTATTATTTTGTCATGTTCAATTCCGAAGATAATCGACGCTAATAGTTTAAATGCGAAAGTGTGTTTGTCTGTATGTATGTTAATTACCTTTATAGTTTATACAGCTAAAACCCTGAACCGATCTTGATGAAATACATTATGATACAACTATTGCATTCTAAAGACTACGAAGACAAAGTTGCGGCTAACTCTGACAGCTACAGTCTATAATACTCTATACAGGGTGAAATTGATATCATTAGCATCCTTTTAACCTAAGAGTCTACCCATCAAACCGAACAACTTTTTTTTTATTTATAATCAAGGGACTCTTGCTTGTGCGTTAGCACTGCATTTCCGCCAGTGTCAAGTAGTTTATGGGAGAATCTATCCCAATCTCAGGGATTGTTTTTGGACAAGAACAAGAAGAGATTGAGGATTGCGAAGCCTCGTGGCGGGCAAAAACGCGACGCGCGGAACCACGCGCGGGTCAGTTCCTGCAACGTGACTCCTGAACAACTTTTACTATGGGAGCAAACCGATCGTGACAAAAAAAAATAATAAGCTGTTGCATACATTTGAGTCGAGCAGGCATTGCAGTTTAGTATGGAACAGCTGACTTTTTTTTTACTCCGATCGGTTTGCTCCCATAGTAAAAGTTGTTTAGTTTGATGGGTAGACTCTTAGTTTAAAAGGATGCTATTTTGCTAATGATATCAATTTCACCCTGTAGTGTCACAATATTTCAAGCGACAATCTAGTGAGATTGAGTCTTAGTACCGCAATAGTTTTAAAAAGCGTAAGTAAGGAATTCTTATTTTTTTTCATAGACTGTAAGTGTTTGTGTTAGAGCATCCACTATAAATTGTTTACAATCGAGATAAATTGTTGTCCCAGACAAGAAGACAACACAACACAGTGAGTGCATTGTTTTCGATCTAGTAAACAAAAGGCTATTGTGGTTGTTTGTATCGAAATTACATATATGGAGTGAAAGAGACAATAAAAATACGACTTTGTATGAAATGCTATAATAGGGTAAAACATTTAATGCGTTACATGAGGGGGTGCTTCACACTATCAAAATGAACAACTGTCTCTAAGGGATCAACATTGGATTTACGAAAAAAAAATCTGCTGTTCCATACAGTTTAGTCGAGGAGACGTTTTCTATGGAACAGCAGATTATTTGTCAGTTTCGATATTGGCTCCTTAGTTCAAGTTATTCAGTTTGATGGTCTGAAGCGCCCTGTTCCATATGTAACGCATTTAATTTTAGACCCTGTACCTACCTATAAGTATTAAGAAATGAGGTATGGTACGGAATGTCTTTATCGGAAAAGGAGAAGTCGTAAGCCAAATAGTTTTTGTGAAAACTTTGATTGCGCAATTCAGGTTTCGTGATATTACTATTTTTTTTTTTACTATTTAGGCTTTTCTGCTTCGTTGAAATGTGTTATATAGCCTGAGGGAGTCACCGACGTGCGACTGCGGGGCACCCGACCAAACCCTCACCCATGTGTTAAATGAGTGCACTCTGCACTGTTTCCCTGGTGGAATTGAAGAACTCCATCTATGGAGTTCTTCAATTCCACCAGGGAAAGGTTAACTCCGGCAGTGGAAGACTATGGCTAAAACACCTTGACCTCGAAATTTAAACCGCCCCGGATCCAAGCAGGAAGACAAAAAAGACTAAACCGCATTGGGCACGCGTGGTGTGGTGTACTAACACCCATACATACACCTGAGTTTAGGCCTGTAAAAGTGTTCCGTCATTTTTAGCGCGGCAAAGCGGTCGGTGCACCTCTTTCCCGTGGACTTCTGCGATTCCTGCGTCTTTCGATTGTCTCCAAAAACTCCAAAGAAGCGTCAAAACGTCGAACACCAACGTTTCGAGGCTTAAAATTCATCGTCATCTATCATCCTCATCCACCATCAAAATTAAGAATTTGAAGAAGGAAACGTTGATATGGCTTTAAAGGACATAGTATCCAGAGCCATAAAACACATTTGAAAAAAAAAGGTTTAGGCCAGAAGTGCGATTTTTGAAAATCATACGAGCGAATTGGCAGTAGAAAAATGCATAATCTCCATAGTAATTTTGACATTTTCTACTGCCAAGTCGCTCGTATGATTTTCAACAATCGCACTTCTGTGCCGTGCAGTGGGACGTACAGGTATATGAGGGTAGCTAGAAACGTTTTGTCCTTTTTCACACAAGAAGTGTTATTTTTGAAATCGGGTTCAAATGATGCATAATCTTCTACTGCTGATTTGAACAACACCGCACTCCTGGACAGTTTCATATTGGTATCCGATTATGTGGAGTTAGCGCCAGTGCACTCTCGGTCTATTATTATACCCTACTGGAAACAAAACACAAGAAAATAGAATAAAACATATCTGCGTACCAATTACACAGGTTAATTACTACTTAACTTTTTAGTTCGAACAATTAAACCAATCCGGTCAAAAAAGCACTTAATCGCAACAACCATCCTGCCATAATAAATCTACCCGCAAACGATCTTATTGGACCAATTTGAAGCAGTCAACGGCAGCCAAAGGCAGGAACGAAGGCAAATTAAATCTGTAATAGGAGCCCTGTAATTGCTATGCTATTGCAACTGCATTACAATATAATTAAAGGAAATCGCATAGCGACGACGTTCCTATGACTTTAACGAGATCTCCAATGTTTTTATTACATCGCATTCTTCGCATACACAGGGTGTAAACTTAAATATATAACGTATTTAAGTTTACCCCCTGTGTATGCGAAGAATGTGATGTAATAATACACTATAAACCCGTGCTTCAGACCATCAAACTGAACAACTTTAACTGTTGGACCAACTTTAAAATCGAGAAAAAAACACGTTAACCAAATTTTTTTTTTGCGATTTCGTAGTTGGTCCCATAGTAACAGTTGTTCAGTTTGGTCTGAAGATTCGTTATGTAACGCATTTAATTTTATACATCTGTATAACAGGATGTTTTTTTTATTATTGGCATTATAAGGTATAGGTACCCATCAAACTGAAGCAGATTGTGATTTTACTAAAGTTTATAGGCATTATACTTATTAGAATACAACGTTGTTCTAATACTAGCTGTAGAACACAATAGAACAACTTTATAACAAGACAAGCCTCATTTCCATTTTCCGCTTATTAGAGTAATGAGTTAGAAATAAACTGGCAACACCGGTCTTACCTTACAACACTTGTCTATGATCAGTCAAGATGGCTGTCACTCTCGAATCGGCGGGAAAACTTCGTCACATTGTCGGCTTGTTACTGTAACAAAGAAACGTGATTTGTTTTATTAAATTGTACACTGTATTAAATAGCTAACAATAAATAACTTAAAGGAAAACTGGTCACCATGGCATTCTTAAAAAGCTTAAAACACTTACAAACTTCTGTAGCAAAGAAGGCACAGAACAGAAGTCAAAACAGAGGAAATTTCTACTTAATGTATTAGCTTCACCTAGGGGCGCCAAAATGAAGAGTTTGAAAAATAAAATATTGCAAAGACTAGAAAATATTGTAAAAAATCTCGAGCTCGCTGCGCTCGCTCCTGGTATTAGATCATATTGCAGTGATCTCATTATTACTGCGGTGAAATCTCGGGTCACTAAATAAACTAAGTACCTACCTATGTAAGAAAATCTAGGAAGCCGATTTTAACCTACTTCTATTAGTCTTATCGAATGGAAACTTTGCAAGCGTATGCCATTCGGAATGCATTACAATAATTTGGTATCATCGAGCTGACACGAAGATGTTATAAAGATGGTAGGAGCCAAGAGGAACTCTTCAATGACTAGGTACTAGTAAACTCCTCGAGTTGGGGCTCATTGTGCGCTCATTTGGTTTATCTTGATGAGTCTTTTTTACTTTTCACTGATAAAAGCGTGCTTTTTTGTTTTTGAAGTTTCAAGTGGTTATATAGTTATATAACTTATTTATTATTTGTATAATGATTTAATAATTAATAAACTAGCCATATCTTGTTTTTTAATACCGTATTAAATTACTTAAATATTGAAAAAAAATATTTGATGACTTGACGGCAGGTTGATAAACTAGGGATGGGCTGCAAAATATTATAATAATATGTTGATCAATCCATCTTGCAACCAATCCTTAAAAAATAAAATAAAATAAACAACGCTCTATAAACCCAGTCCGCAAACAATATACAATAAAAACGTACCCATCACTCAATAATTCCAATAACAAGAAACAGCAGCTAAAAACAAGTCCGTTATGAAAACAATGAGCAGTTCTACGAGCTGTCATCGACAGATCACCGCATTTGCTCCCGTTACACCCCCTTTGTATGCAGATGTGACGACAGGGTGACAATGATCGCAAGGTTGAAGAATAACTGGGTGTTAGAAAATACAATGAAAGAAACATACACCTATGATGAGTATACGTAGATATAGACTAAGATCCCACTGCAACTTTTCTACATAATTTGTTTAGCCAATGATACATACAGGGTGAAATTGATATCACTACCATCCTTTTAAACTAAGAGTCTACCCATCAAACTGAACAGCTTTTACAATGGAAGCAAACCGATCGGAGCAACAAAAAAATCTGCTGTGCATACTACATTTGAGTCGAGCAGGCGCCGTAGTTTAGTATTGAACAGATGATTTTTTTTGCTCCGTTCGGCTTGCTCCCATACTAAAAGTTGTTCAGTTTGATGGGTAGACTCTTAGTTTAAAAGGATGCTAGTGATATCAATTTCACCCTGTATACCAGTCGAAATGTCGTGTCGTCGGATCCTAAAAAAATAAGGCTGCCAACCGAAACCTGTCGCAACCCTTTTATAATTACAAAAAAAAATGTTCCTGTTGTATTATTTTATTATGAAATACCTTCCCAGAAAAGAGGAGATTTCATGTATGAAGGTATCATCAAAATTAGTCCAATAGTTTCGAGTAAATCTTTTCTCTATACGTACGACTGAAATAATGCGACAACCCTACGTAGCGATCTTAAATTATGCGGAATTTCATATTTTTTCGTGTAGCTGATACGTTTAGCTTCAACTTTGTATACCTACAATTTATTACGTAAACAAATGAGGACATAGAAAATCAAGAGGAATAAAATTTTTGAATTGGGCGTCGAGGGGGCAGCCCCGGATCTACGATTTTTCCGACCCAGGGCAAAAACTTGACATTGGCGCCCCTCCCCTCCAAGGAAGTACCAATAATTTTTTCCAGGGGTGGTCGGGTCCAGTTTTAGTTGTTGCAAAAATATCTAAAACGGCAATAAGATATCGAATTCTGCAATAGAAATGACTGGATACTTCCAATACAATAAAAAATTAAGAGCGAGCGAAGCGAGCTCAAGATTTCACCGCAATAATAATGAGATCACTGCAATATGATCTAATACCAGGAGCGAGCGCAGCGAGCTCGAGATTTTTTACAATATTTTCAAGTCTTTGCAATATTTTATTTTTCAAACTCTTCATTTTGGCGCCCCTAGACCTGCCGCCCGGGGAGTGGGCCCCCGTTTGCCCCCCCCCCCCCCCCCCTCTCCCTAGATCCGGGGCTGCGAGGGGGTTGCAACAGGCTTTAGGGCAACCCTATTTTTAGGACTCTAAACTATGAACCTATCCACTGGAATAATGTATCATCGTCTAAACAAATTAAAATGTAGAAAACTTGCAGTGGGATCTTGGAATAATATGACTGTACATTGAATTGACTCACACGGATCATTCAAGCAATTATAATTCTAAATACGACTTGTCAACGAACAGCAATGTGACAGGCATGCGTTAGTCATCATCGCATCGCATCGGTAGTCATCGCGAGGCAATCATTGCTGGTGATCTTTGTGAACGTGCTAGTGTTTTGCGATTTTTCGTCGTAAATGGAATTTTTAAATAAATAAACTTGTTATTTATACAACATTAAAATATAGTCAGACCATACAGGATGTAAGGAAAAGTATCATTAACCTTTAAATCACATACTCTAATTAATAAACAGAAAAACTTTTACTATGGGAGCAAACTTGTCAGCGCCAAAAAAAATCTGCAATTCCATACTAAACTGCGATGCCTACACGACTCAAATGTATGAAACAGCTGATACTTTTCCATATAGGTAGGTATACCCCGTATTTTAATACTCCTTAAAATATAGGGTCCTTCTTAATATGCTGACACTTTTTTAAGGGGATGATCAGACCGTCAAACTGAACAACTTCCTCTATGGGACCAACATCGAAATCGCGAAAAAAAATCATCACTTCCATACAAAACTGCAAACCTACTCGGAGCCAAACGTATGGGACAACTGTTTTTTTTTTCGCGATTTCGATGTTGATTCCATAGAGAAAGTTGTTCAGTTTCATAGTCTGGTCATCGCCTTAAAAAAGTGTCAGCATATTAAGAAGGACTCTGTATATTAGATTATAGATGAATAGATTTCTGAACATCACACGTTCAAATCAGCAGTAGAAATATGCGTAATCTCCAAAGTATAATTTTGACATTTCCTCTGCTGATGACAACCTCCTGGGTGCCTCAGGACCTCAGGAGTGCAATTTTTGCTAACTTGCCAGCAAAGCGCAATCTTATACCGAATTAAAAAAAAAATTTGGGTATGATCAATGGGTATTGGTATGGGTATCATCAAACTAAACAATCTCTATGCGAGTAATAAAGTCAAAATTGCGAAAAAAACAGGTGTCGTGCTGTCCCATTTTGGATCAAAAAGGTTTGCAGTCTAACTATTTTTCTAATTTCACCCTAAACCCGAATACTCGTTAGTAAACGTAGAGTTTTTGTTCGTAAAAGTCGAAAGGTAAATGCACTTTGTTTTTCATATTTTTGAGCAAAACCTGTGATGTTATCAAAACAATCAACTCATATCAAATTCTATCCACGAATCATCATCCCCACAGAACAGAAAAATTTTGAGTTGTCTTGGAAACTTTTTGGGGGGTTTAAGTCACTCGCGTCCGTAGGTTTACCCTCGAGACCCTACACGTGACCCCTGGGTGGTGCTAAATGAGTGACAACTTACCGGTGGTAGGTTTCGGCCGAGGCTGGTTACCACCCTCCAGATTGAGCCGTGTCGCCAAGTGGTACTAACCACGTTCCGCCACGAAATCCGGAGTTGCCCCATGGAGGACGGGTCTGAGCAGTAGAGTCGCGTCAGAAGACCGTTCACAGGCTGCTGACCTCTGCTACACCGGCTGGCTGGTTTTGGAGGCTAGCGGGATCCGAAGCACGGTGCTCCGCTGGCCGACCGCAGGAAGTAGGGGGCCCAAGTAGCGGGAAAGCCACCCGTGAAAGGCTGCCCCGCCATCTAGCGAAAAATCCCGGGTTGCTCCACCATGCCGGTTGGCGACCGGATGGGAGAAGTTGGTGGGCATCCCCGGGGGGGTTCGGGCGTCCCCGCGGTCTCCAACCCAGCCATCTTAATGTGTGGCAGACTTCAGCATACTATCTGGCTCGATTGATGCTACTCCTCGCTCAACTACCGGCCCCCTGCCTATTCGCTCTTCAAAAAAAAAAAAAAAACGATGAATGGTTCTAAAAGGAAGAAAGTTAAACAGCGGTTGCACGTTCTCCCTTTAAAAGTGCACCTCTGCAATATCCGAGGACTGCACTCAAATCTCGTAGCAGTCCACCACCACCTAGAGACTGAAAAACCACAACTGCTGTTTCTCACCGAGACGCAGATCAGATGTCCGGCAGACGCGGCGTACCTCAGCTACCCTGGGTACTCTCTGGAGCATAGGTTCATTCCTCATGCCGGAGTCTGTGTGTACGCTCGCGATGACATCTGCATCAAGCGTCTCAAAAACCTTGAGGAGCCTTCTTTCTCAGTATTGTGGATACTGGTGGAGACGGGTGTTGAACAAATTGTTTACGCCTGTGTCTACCGTTCGCACAGTGGAGATCAGGAGACGACTAGGTTGTTCGACTATCTTGGAGAGGCGGCTGAGGAGGCTCAGCTAAGGTATCCTGTGGCGCAACTGACCCTTCTGGGTGACTTTAATGCTCACCATCAAGAATGGCTGTTCCCCTACCAGAAGACCGATCACGCTGTACGAGAGGCGCGCAAACTTGCACTATCGCTAGATCTCAGCCAGCTGGTCAATTGTGCCATACGGATACCTGACGTTGACTTTCACACGGCCAACTGCTTAGACCTTCTGTTGACAACTGATCCAGACAGATATTCTGTGTCGGTATGTGCCCCCTTAGGTACCTCCGACCACTGTCTGGTGAAAACTGTATCCGTATACTCCCCACCTGATCAGGGCCACTGTGGTAAGAGACGGGTGTGGCGATACAAGTCAGCAGATTGGGACGAGATGCGATACTTCTTTGCTTCGTATCCTTGGCGGCAAACCTGCTTTTCTACAGAGGAATCGTCGAGCGCTGCGACCGCGGTTGCCGAAGTGATACGTCAAGGTATGGAATATTTTATTCCGTACTCTGACGTGTCAACCGGCGCCAAAGCTCGCCCATGGTTCAACGCTGACTGTTCTCGTGCTGAGGTGCAAAAACAGTCAGCGTATATGTCCTGGGCTGATGCTCGAAAGCGGAAAGCTCCGAACACCGAAAAACTGAAGAAAGCCTACAACAAAGCCGCCAAATCTTGCAAAAAGGTGTTGCGAAAGGCCCGGTTTGACCATATAGGTCGTATAGGGGCTAAGCTCGCCTCCTATCCAGCTGGCAGCAAAGCGTTTTGGTCGCTTGCCAAAGCGGTGGAAGCAAACTTCGGCCGTCCCTCCCTACCACCGCTAATAAAACCTGACGGATCGCTGGCTCACTCGGCGGAGGAGAAAGCAAATTTATTTGCTAATCTTTTTGCCGGGAATTCGCATCTGGAGAACTCAGATAAAACACCACCTACCATTCCTCGTACTGAATGCTCAATGGCATCAGTTCACATTCGCCAAAAAGAGGTTTTTAAAATCCTACGTTCTCTAGACGTGAACAAGGCTAGCGGACCCGACGGAATCCCAGCGATTGTCCTACGCACCTGTGCTGCAGAGTTGTCTCCTGTTTTAACACGCCTGTATCGCCTCTCACTTAAGACTGCGGTAGTCCCAAAGTCATGGAAGCTTGCCAACGTGCAACCTGTGCCCAAAAAAGGCAGTCGTGCCGACCCTGTCAACTATAGACCAATATCAGTCACTTCCATACTCTGCAAGACTATGGAACGTGTAATTAACAACCGGCTCCTGGCATACCTTGAATATAACGATCTCCTCAGTGACCGCCAGTATGGGTTCCGCCCAGGACGGTCCACGGGGGATCTCCTTGTGTATGCCACACATCTGTGGAGTGAGGCTGTCGAGAGATACGGGGAGGCACTTGCCGTGTCACTTGACATATCCAAAGCCTTTGACAGGGTCTGGCATGCAAGCCTTATAAGCAAGCTTCCATCATATGGAATTCCGATTGACCTATGCGACTGGACTTCTTGAGTGAACGATGCATACGAGTAGTCATTGATGGATACTCATCGGATCAAATGGCTATTAATGCCGGTGTTCCTCAGGGGTCAGTTCTGTCAGCTACTTTATTTCTGCTGCATATAAACGACATGCTTGTGCCCGGAACCTTTGGGTATGCTGACGACAGCACTGTTTCTGACAGATATCTGTCCGGTGCAGGGGTCAAATTGGATGTTACTCAGTCTTGTCGAGGGGCCATGGTGCAGCGATTAAACTTGGCCCTTGAATTTGTGTCCGACTGGGGTGACGCTAATCGGGTCAGTTTCAACGCAAACAAAACACAGGCGTGCCTTCTCTCCACAAAACGGAGTCCCTTCGCTTTGACTCCGACTTTCCGAAATGTGTCCATACCGATAGCTGATCGCCTGGAGCTCCTGGGCATTAACATATCGTCCGATTTGAATTTCGGGCGGTATATTGAGTCCATGGCGAAAACCGCAGCGAAAAAACTGGGCGTCCTTTCGAAGGTCAGACGGTACTTCACTCCGGGACAGCTTCTACAACTTTATCAAGCACAAGTCCGATCGTGTATGGAGTACTGCTGCCATCTTTGGGACGGGTCTGCCCAATACCAGCTGGCCGCGTTGGACTCAATCGACAGGCGTGCCAGGAAGCTCATAGGTGATCCAACCTCTGTGGCGAAGCTACAAAGTCTTGAGCATCGTCGCAAGGTAGCCTGTCTATCTGTTTTTTATAGGATACATTTCGGAGAGTGTGCGACGGAATTACACGATTTAATACCTCCGTCTCCCTTTCATCTGCGGGGGACGAGACGCAGGCTGGGTTTCCACCCTTATGTCGTTAACCTACCAGCAATTCGCACGAAGAAGTTTGCTTCTTCTTTTATAATGCGCACGGCTAAGGAGTGGAACGCACTGCCTGCGGACCTGTTCCCTGAGCAATACAACCTGGGCCTCTTCAAGGCAAGAGTGAATAGGCATCTTTCTAGGTAAGCATGCTACATCTTCGGCCTCATCATCACTCAACATCAGGTGAGATTGGGGTCAAATGTTTACCTATCGAATATAAAAAAAAAAAAAAAAAAAAAAAATTATTGGTCCTTCTGAAATATCGCACAATATTTTTAGGGAATAATTAGACCAGGAATAAACTTATGCAGTGTTCTGTGGGCGAATGGATAGCTTCTTTCCACCACTTGACACGTTATTCCAGCTTGAAATTTCAAATTCAATAATGATGGTAAATCTTACTGCAACTAGGTACATGTTTCAAAAGAAAGTTGGTAGGTAATTTTAGTAAAGTTTCTACCATTCCGAAAGGGACTATGATCGTGCGTGACTTCTGATTTTATGACCCACAAATAAAAAACGGCAAATAAAAGTTTTCCTCGGTCATCTGCATACAGCAATCTTGTAAAATAACTAAGTAACTTACAACTTTTAAAGAAAGAAAAAAGGTATCCCAATGGTTACTCTTATGTTTTCCCTGTTCCACAAACATACATCGTGTTATGTTTAGAATATAAGCTCGTCGTTAACTGGTTTGTACAGTTATGTAATTCTAGTAAAACTTCTACAAAACCGTATGACAACGGATTACATTCATACCACGTTCTGTGACATCCGCATTTACTATAAACTGTATTTCTGGTAAGTTCGCATCTATCTTCGAGTATACATTGGCTTTATTTATGGGGTGCTTCAGACCATCAAACTGAACAATTTTGAGCAAGGGGCCAACATTGAAATCGCCGCGGCTACAGTTTTTTTCCATACAAACGTATTCCTCTGTTTCCACGTTGGATAATGACACTAGAGCAAACATTTATAACCTATTTATAACCTACTTGCATAGCGTATTGGAGTTCCTCTGTAAAGCTGTGTAATTGTTTAATAAATAAAATAAAATAAAAAATAAAAATTTTTTAGCATACAGTCTATGTTACCTCTTCTATGTCCCTATGTTTTGCTTTTTAGCATTAACTAATTACTAAGAAACAGGGACCTTCGAAAATGACTAATTTTACCGCCCGATTTCAGACATCCAGCAAATAGTATATTATTATTATTATTTGTGGTTTTGGGCCTTGACAGGCTTGCTAAGCCTGTGCCACGTAGACCATCGCTGGTCCTTTGTGATCGCCCTTTTTATAGTTCCTTACCAATCCCCACTGCGGCCAGAAATCGCAGTAGATTCTTGATCGGGATAGTTTGTATCTCATCTGGTGTCAGCACCTGCCTACCCAGATGAGTGCTGCGTTTGTACATCAGGGGACCACAATCACATAGGAGGTGCAGAGGAGTTTCCATCTCCTCCTTGCAAAATCTGCAGCCGGTCGTGTCACTTAAATTCAGTGTGTGCATGTGCTTATTTAATTTGCAGTGGCCTGTGAGTGACCTTGCTATTGTACAAATTTGGTCCTTGCTGAGGGCAAGGAGACCGTTCGCAAGTTTGCGATTGTAGCCTTTGATAAGTGCTTTTGAGTGGCCCATGCCTGGGGTGTTACACCAAAGCTTTATTGCCTCACCAAAGCTGGCCTTATTCAAAGAATCTCGCGTTAGACTATTGGGGATTCCGAGAAAGGGTTCGGGGCCTATGAAGTGGTTTTCAGTGCCTCTTCTAGCCAACTCGTCCGCCCTCTCGTTCCCTTCGATGTCTGAGTGTCCTGGCACCCATTGTAGCACAAGTTGATTGTTATTGCCTAAGGCATTCAGTTGTGATACGCAGTCCTGTACTAGCTTAGACCTTATGATCGGAGAGTCTATGGCTAGCAAGGCTGCTTGGCTATCAGAGTTGATTGTGATATATTGGTTGACGTAGCGCTTGCTTAAGTTAATTTCAGCGCAGGCTGTGATGGCGTAGACCTCCGCCTGGAATATGGAGGCGTAATTTCCAAGATTTTGGGTCTGTTGTAGTCTTGGATTTTCGCCGTATATTCCGCTGCCAACGTCATTGCCTTTCTTGGATCCGTCTGTGAACCAGGTTAGGCAGTTGTCTTTGATGGATGTTTGGCCCTCAAGCCAGTCATCCCTCGAAGGAAATGTAACAGTATAGTTCTTGGTGAAGTTGTATACTGGCGTCATGGTGTCTGTGGTCATCTTTAGCACTGGGAGGCACGTGGCATCCTCCTGCAGGCTAATCAAACACCTCGACTGCCAGTTACGGTTCTTGTTTGGGTTAACTCTGAGTATGCAAGCCTTCGCTTCCCTTTGCGCAAAAATGTGCAGCGGTTGGAGGTTGAGTAATGCATTCAGAGCTAGCCCGGGGCTGGTGGACATAGCGCCTGTTATGATTAGGCACGCAGTCCTTTGAAGGCTATTGAGTTTGTCTATTGTGGTTTTTTGGAGGGTCTTTTTGTACCAGATAGCTGCAGCGTAGCATACGATTGGCCTAACTATGGCGGTAAAAAGCCAGAGGGCTATTTTAGGGGTTATTCCCCACCTAGTCCCTGCCACACGATAGCTGATGCCGAGCGAGGTCTTGGCCCTCTGAATGACGGTTTCAATATGCGTGTTCCAGTTGAGGCGTTGGTCAAAAGTTACGCCTAAGTACTTAACTGTTTTGGAGTAGGGTATAGTTTTGCCATTGAGACGGGGAACTTTTAACTTTTTGAGGTCCCGTTTGTTCGTAAATGGTACTATGACTGTTTTGTCTGCGTTTACAGACAAACTGTTTTCGTCACACCATCTTTGTATGATGTGAAGAGCTCTTTGCACAAGAGAGGACACTGTGTCTAGACACGGCCCTCTGATGATTACTACAAGGTCGTCGGCGTACCCTTGTGTGGGTAGTCTTTCCTCGGCCAGTAGATGCAAGAGTTGGTCAACCGCGACTGACCACAGGAGGGGGGAAAGTACTCCTCCCTGTGGACAGCCTCTAGTTGTTCTGACTGTATGGATGTGACCGTTCAGTGTTAGTTTTGCAGACCTGTTGCGGAGCATCGATTCTATCCAACCTATAGTGGTCCGATCTACCTCTTTGGCAGTTAGTCCACTAATTATGGTTCTTGTCGGGGTATTATCGAACGCTCCTTCAATGTCCAGGAATGCACAAAGGGCAATTTGCCTATCCTCAATAGATTTTTCGATCTTGTCGACTAGATCTATCAAGGCGGTTTCTGTTGATTTGCCCTTTTGGTAGGCGTGCTGATCTTTATGCAACGGGTGTGTCAATAAAGCACTTTCCCGTATGTTTAGATCTAGTACCTTTTCCATGGCTTTCAGCATGAAAGAGGTGAGACTAATAGGTCTATAGGACTTTGGTTGGGCATAGTCCTTTTTGCCTGTCTTTGGTATGAACTTTATTGTGACTTTAGTCCATGGCTCAGGTATAACGTTACATGCAAAGCTAGTTCTAAATATTTTTATTAGAATTGGAGTTAGGATTTCCGCGCCTTGTTGTAATAGGCCTGGGAATATTCCATCATCTCCAGCTGATTTAAAGGGCTTGAAGGTTTTTAGCGCCCATTTGACCTGATTAGGTCTGAAGATTTTTGACGCTCTTCGCCAGTCCTCTGAGTGAGGCCTATGTGGTGCATGAGCGTCTTCGTTACCCTTTGTACTTGTGACAGTGCTTGGGTTGGTTTCACTGACGGAGCCAGGAAAATGGACTGCTGTGAGCAGTTCCAGGGTCTCCTTCTCGGAGCAAGTGAAATTACCATCAGGCTTTCTGAGAAGACCTAATTGGTTTTTTGGAGCTTTTGCGAGGATCCTGTGCAGTCTAGCTCCTTGAGGAGTTTGATTGATCTCCTCACAGAACTTCCGCCAGTTTTTCCTCTTGGCTATTTTGATTTCTCGTTTGTAAGTTGTTAGAACAGACCTGTAGGTGTCCCAACTACACCTATAGGATTTGGCTTTATTAAAGAGCCGACGAGATTCGATTCTAAGTTTTTCTAACTTACGATTCCACCAGGGAGTATTCCTTCGTTGCTTGGGTTCTTTCAGAGGGCAGCTTTTGTGGTAGGCGTCTAGGATGCCGTTTGTTAGAATAAGTACTGCCAGTTCTAAGCTATCAGGATCTTTTATTGTTTTAGGAAAGTCCTGTAGGTTCTCCTTTAGTAGGGTTCTAAATAGTTCCCAGGATGTCGCCTTCGGGTTCCTAAAGGTGTTAGTTTGGTATATCGGAGCGGTTATTAAATCAAAACGTATGTGTCTGTGATCAGACATGGATTCTTCCTCGCTGACATGCCAATTACTTACGCATTTGTAGATTTCCTCTGTTGCGAAAGTAACATCTAAAACCTCCTGTCTGTTAGCTGTTACAAAGGTTGGTTTACATCCTATGTTACAAATAAAGAGACGGTTGGTTAGAGTAAAGTCATGGAGTAACTCACCCCTTGGGTTGATGTCGGTGCTCCCCCAGTTGGTATGGTGGGCATTGGCGTCGCAACCGACCAGAAGCTCGGCATGTTGTAGGCGCGCGTACTCCCGCAGTTTGTCGAGTTCTGTTGTTGGGTCCGTCTCCTTACCGTGGAGGTAGGCTGAGCAGACTATAGTCCTCATTCCCTTCCATCCACGGAGGTTGACGAACGCAGCTACCAGGTCGTCCGTGCAAAATTCTGGAACTGGTAGAAATTCAATTAGTTTGTTGAAAATAATGCAGGCTCTTGGCTTAGTGCCATTAATGTTATACAGAACATTACCTGCGTTGTGTAGACCCAAGACTGTGTTGTTTTCCAGCCACGGTTCTTGTACGAGGGCCATTTCTAGGTCATCCCGGCGGAAGTTGTGTGTAAGCACGTGCGTCGCAGCTGTGGCGTGATGGAGATTGATTTGGATGACCTTTATTGCCCTCGTTGTGGTTTGCCTTTTTGGGGCATTAGTGTGCAGGGGGCGGTTTGGCTCGTCCCTCACCTCCGGGCCGTCCACGGCCTTTCGGTTGGGTCGGTCCCCTTTGCGTCCCTCTGCTGAAGTTACTGCCTCGGGAACCTCTCTGTGGCCTACCCCGCCAGGTCCCCCTGGACAGGGGAAAGCCCCCTCTAACTGGGGGGTTTACGTTGCCCGCCCCCCCTTGGGTCGGTGTTTGAGGAGGCTGATTTGGGGTAGGGTTTGAGGGTCCCTCCGTTTCAGCCTGTTTAAGGGGTTTTTCACCACCTTTCAGCCTGAACAAAATCTGTTTGATACCTAAGCTAGCCTTACACTCCATAGCGCGAAGGACCCCCGCTGAAAGGTCGTCGATAGATAGGGTTATGGTGAACCCTGTCTCTTCGGCCTTGCAGTGGAGAACCTTCCACATATGGGTGTTCAGGTCCTTGTTTTGCACCCCTAGCATTCGCACTACCTCTTCAGCCGACTTGGCTTCGGTCTTGGGTGCAAAAGTGATGCCTACGGTTGGTTTAGGCATTTGTGCCTCTGTCATTATCGACAGTTCCGCTTCCGGCCAGGGTTTCAGGCTTCCTACACGGTCTTCGAGCCACTTACGTGACTCCAGGTCCTTGCAGGTGATCAGCAGCCACCCCGGCCGTAGCGAATGGCCTAGGAATCTTGGTCCGGTTCCTCTAATCTGAGTATTGCTTATCACACTGAGAATAGAGCACCGGACCAATTCTAGTTGCTCGTCCGTCATCGGTGTCCTATCACGGATACCAACTCGGTACGAGCCTACTGCCTCCTTGAAAGTGGATGGGCCCGCTCGCGGTTGTCCCCCCAAATTCCTCCTTGCCGTTCCTGGCTCGGCAGAGGTGGATGGCTTTGGGGAGGTGACGCGATGCGGATTCCCGTCCACTCTCGGTGCCTTGTGGACACCTTCTTTAGGAGACACTTCTTCTGACCGGGTCCTTTTATATGGCCTACGGTCGTACTGCTGCTGGGCCATACCCAGCTCCTCGAGTGTCTTGTGGCACTGTTCGAATGCTACAGTCGGGTCGACGCCCTCCGAAACGAGCGTTTTGTAGCGCCTTCGAGCAGAGCCACACATCCTTTTCCTACGAGCACCTCTTTGGTTCGGACTCCTAGGCGGTACGAAGGTTACTTCGGCCGTCCTGGTTTCCGTCTCCTCAGCTGCGCCCGTGGTCGAGGATGCAGGTGATGTTAGAAGGCTTTCTTCCAACATCCTGGAGCCGTCTGACGAAGGGGAGGCTGCTGAACCTTCCTCCATCATCGGCTCCTCCGTGTTTTTGGTAGGGGTGCTTGTTGAGCCGCTCCCTCCAACGGTGTTCCCTGTTACGCCCAGAGATGGCATTAACTTTAAAATTGTTTTAAGTTTTTCTTCCATTATTATTCCCACGAGTAGCAAGGGAATTATATCAGTCCATCCCAGCAGAGCCCCGCTTGCCAGGACAAGGCAAAGAGGCATCCCCGAATCTGCCCGGTATCGGGGAGACACCGTTCGAGACTGAGCACCCCCTCAGCCACGCATCCATGGGCACGGTTCGGTTGACACCTTTGGATTGGGGTTTTTAGAGTCGAGGTTTTCTCCTCCAGGAGGGGGAAAGTGATAGGATAAGGGTAAGTGGAAGGGGAAATTTGGAGGATAGGAGGAAGGATGAGGGAGTAAGGAGACTCCCATCGGTTGGGAATTTTCGATGGGAGTTCTTCCCTTGTCCGGGGTCCCGAGGGACTCCCCGTCCATGGGCGGGTACCGTACGCAGTGCCCGTTCACGGCGGGGGGGCTATCCGCAACCTGCCACCCGTCCGGTCGCATGGGAAGAACCTGCGCACGGTCGACAGGTGTCCACACTGTGGTACAGCGATTCATCGACCGACCCGGACTAATAAGCAAATAGTATAAGAGATAAGTGTACTTTTTGCAACCATCAGCAGCAAGGCTGATTCAGTGTTTATGGGGTATAGAGCATCTCAGTGACGGGGATGGACCAAGTCTGCCTGCATAACTCCAGTCGGTTTAGGAGTTACTGATGATTAAAGGTCTCTAAAAAACTAACGATCAGCTGCAAGGCTGATCGTATGATATTGTTGTAGTATGCACTGTAGCTATGTGAACAGTACAAAAATTGTCAAGTTCTGTCAGTCGGTTTAGGAGATACAGCCAGTCAAAGTTCCGACCTTTGAACGGCTGTATCTCCTAAACCGACGGATGAACCATGTCAGTTCTTGTACTGTTCACATAGCTACAGTGCATACTACAACAATAACATACGATCAGCCTTGCAGCTGATCGTTAATTTTTTACAGACCTTTAAACATCAGTAACTCCTAAACCGAATGAAGTTGTGCAGGCAGACCTGGTCCATCCCCATCACAGAGAAGCTCTACACCCCATAAATACTGAATCAGCCTTGCTGTTGATGGTTGCAAAATGTACACTTATCTCTCGGAATAAAACAAAGATGAATATGAACAAAACAAAACATACAGGCATAGCCAAAGTCTTTCTCATATTATTCTTGAAAGAATTATTAAAATCAGTTTATTATTCAAATGCAGTCAGGAGTGCGATTTTTGAAACTCATTCGGTGAGTTCAGCAGTTGAAAATGTCAAAATTACTATGGAGATACGCATCTTTCTAGGGCTGATTTGACTTTCAAAAATCATACTTCAGGAGTGCGATTTTTGATGCGTATCTCCATAGTAATTTTGACATTTTCAACTGCTGAACTCACCGAATGAGATTCAAAAATCGCACTCCTGGTATGCAGGATATACAGGGTCTTTCTTAATATGCTGATGGTTCTTTAAGGGGATGTTGAGACCTTCAAAGTGAACAACATTCCCTATGGGACTGACACCGAAATCGCAAAAAGAAATCTGCTGTCCCATACATTTGGTTCGAATACGTTTGCAGTTTTGTATGGAACAACAGATTCTTTCAGCGATTTTCGTCAGCATATTAAGAAGGACCCTGTATAGTATAGTCTTATATGCTGACAAGTTTAAGACAATCAAATTAACAATTTGTTGTATGGAATTAACATCGCAATCGAAAAAAATATCAGCTGTAACAGCTGGGTTATTTTTTCAATTACAAAGTACACAAAGCAGGTATTACAAAGTAGGCATATCGATAACAAAGTAGAAGTATCTAGCTAACTATAAGTTACCTTACAGTTATTGGCACGATCACCTTTACTCCCAAGTCCCAACCGACCGCAATACCTCACATAACTACATTTCCCCGTACTGCGCGGGCGCATCCGACATCGACATGTTGTCATCGCACGTGATGACATGCTGTTACGATCTACTACAATCATTAATATTATTATGTGAACTGTAGTTGCTTATTGCTTTGAGATACAGCGCACTTTTGTGTACCTAACATACGTCAAGTTTTATTCGCAAGATTGTGCACCTTCGATTCCTTCGAATCGAGTCTGAAGAAACCCCTTTAAGGGCCTATGTCGAAAAATAATTTAAGCGAAACGGGCGTGTGATAGCTTATATTACTGCCAGATGCGAGAGAAAGAGATGGGGCGGCGCGCGCGCCTGGAACGAATCAAGCGAAAAAACAAACTTTATTTAATTGTGATTGTACTATTTATGTAAGTTCAATTCTGCTCTAATCAAAACTTAGATAATAGCAATCTCTTTTTTTTTAATCTGGTCTCATGTTTCTATTATTCACAGTTTAGCAGTTACAAGCGTTTATAGACAAAAACGGAGGCGGCTTGTTTTTCTATCGAGAAAATTTGTCTTAATCGTGTTTTGGCTCTAATCAAAACTTCAATTATATGTTCAATTTACACATATCCGCAAATCATACTCCTACTGTTAGTACTTCATGATATATGGAGCTTTGAAGAATCCTATTTTTTTTACATAGCCAATGCATTCTAACATATTTTTATTAGAGTTATCAAAGGGTGAAAACGGGACCCTATTCTATTACTAAGCCTACGTTGTCTTTCCGTCCGTCAGTCCGTCTGTCTGTCCTACCTATTTACGGCTGTATCTTTTGTACCGTAGGTAATAATTATATAGACACTGGAAATTTTCACAGAATGTGCGTTATTACGGGGGATTAGATAACAAATAAAAAAAAATTGCCAAAAATTCAAACATTAAGGGAGGTCCTCATACTAAACTAGTTCTTATCAACGTTATTCCTTCTCGCTCTATCGTAAAAACGGTGATACATACAAGCGTCAAAAGTGTGACTGATTATAGAGCAAACAATACACTATAACAAAAAATTATAAATACCGGCCAAGTGTGAGTCGGTCTCGTGCTAAAGGTCCCGGAGAAAACAAAACTTTTTAAGTTCATATGTTGTATGGTATGGAGCCCTCGGTGCACGAGTAGCCCGTCTCGCACTTGACCGGTTTTTATTTATACTTACCTACTTACTGGGTTTGCCACTTCTATAGAACCCTGCATTTCGACCAACCATCGTCTACTTTTCATCGCGACCTAAATTAAAAAAGACAAACCAAAAAAAACGTAACACCATAAAGAAAGTTGTCTACCGTCTTAACAAACCACAAAAAACAACAACACACGAAAACCATTACGCCTCTATTTACCAACGAGAGCAAAAAGGCGGGTAAAGACGCCGCCATCTTTTGTCTGCGCACTTGTCATGCGCGATGCGTCTGCGTCGATCGTTAGCGCAGCTTCTTGATGCAACTGGATTCTGACCGATTTTGTTTATCGTGGTGTCTTTGTTTCGTTTTAAAGAAAAAACAAAAGAATGATTTTAGGTGTTGACACAGAATACCTACGTACAAAACTTGCACTTTGCAAAAACACAAAGGTTTTAATTCCATTTCCACTGCTGCCGATGTGCACTAAGCAATGGGTATTGCTTCACGGAGTGACTGTGAACGTTGCAGAAAAGTGGGACAATGGCGTGAGCTTATGTATGTATAAGTATGTTTAAACGCACAGTGGCGTATAAATATTTTTAATGCTTTTCGTGCTGACAAAACCGATGTATAAATCGCGTAAATTAATAATAATAAAACCGGTCAAGTGCGAGTCGGGCTACTCGCGCACCGAGGGTTCCGTACCACACCACCACAGAACACAACATTATTAACATAGAAAAAATACTTTTTTTGTCCGGGACCTTTAGCGCGAGACTGACTCACACTTGGCTGGTTTTTAGTATTTGTTGTTATTCTGTAGAGTTTGCTCTATAACCACACTAAGTTTGACGCTTGTATGTATTATCGTTTTTACTATAGAGCGTGAAGAAAAAACGTTGATAAAAACTAGTTTCTTGTTGAAAACCCCCCTTGATTTTTAACTTTCTGTCATTTTTATTATTTATTAACAAATCCGCCGCAATAACGCATAATCTGAGAAAATTTCAACTATCTAGCTATTACGGTTCAAAAGTTACAGCCCTAAATAGGTAGGACAGACGGACGGACGGACGGACAACGTAGGCTTAGTAATAGGGTCCCGTTTTCACCCTTTGGGTACGGAACCCTAAAAATCTGCTGTTCCTTACAAAATTGCAATCCTACTCGACCCAAAATATTAAAGGGCAACAGATTTTTTTTGACCCGAATTCAGTTTTCTGTTGGTCCCATTGATAAAACGGTTCAGTTTGATGGTGTTATCATACGCTGAAAAAAACCGTCAGCATTATTAAGTTAGGCCCTGTATAAGAACAACAAAACATGCCCAAAATTAAAAGTAGTCAAAAAAATTACAGATTGCATGAGAAAAACGACATCATAAAATTTTATGTATGTTGTATAAATAAACAAACAACTTATAAGTTAACATAACCCAACATTAAATCATCGTGATCAAATAACCGATCTTAATTATAAATAATTCACGTAGAAATTTAATTTAATCATAAAACGTGTCTAATCACAACTTTAATTCAAACTTAATAACTCTTTACCCTTTTTTACAAAGACTAAACTCTTTATAAACAACAATAAACAACTTTGTCCCATTGGAATAAAGAATGAAATTACTCGATTTAAAATATACAAAGGTCGTTCTTAAGATGGCAGTAAGTGAGTATAATTAAGTGTGTTGTAAATTGACGGTCAAAACAAAAAATAGAGTAACTCGCAAATACTGCACCACACGTGCGGCCTGGCACATTGTAAAAAGAAAATGTAAGACGTTTTTCATCTTAACAAATTGCTTGCGCACAGTGGAGCACCGTGTTTTTATTAAGATTGTTACTTACTTACCTACTTGTGTAATTTGGTTAGGGTATTTCATGCATACCAAGAAGCTAAAGAATTTTTGAAGTTAACGATCAAATATTTCGGAAGCATTTTGTGTCAAAAAATATACATAAGTGGGTATTTGACTACATACAATATATTTTAATTTTATCTTCTTAATAAAAATAAGGTTAGAAAATAACGCTAAACTCCCATTTTCATTGAGTTTTTAGCCAGAATAAAATTTTTAATAACAAGGTAAACTTTAAAAAGTAATGAAATGTTGATGACGTCACAACTCATTATTTAGTACAAATGTTCATACAAAGCGCACGTTTTGACGTCCGATAAAGAGTAGCTGATTTGACTGGTTGTCAAGTAGCCTATTACATCGTGAGGAACCCTAACATGCTTCAATTTCGTTGCATGTATTGTACGACTCATCGGTGTGGCGCGTTGCGCGGAGCTACGAAAACTCATTCTTGAGGCCCAAGTTCGAATCCGCACGGACGACATGTCATGCCAATGAGTTTCTCTAAATTATGTAGGTACGGTAATACCGACTGCTCTAAACGGTGAAGGAAAACATCGTGACGAAACCTACATACGCTGAAGAAGAAATTTCGATGTATGTGAAGTCTATGTACCAATCCTCATTGGGCACGCATGGTGGACTAATGCCCATACATCCTCCTTGAGGGTAGGCCTATGCCCTGCAGTGGGACGTATATAGGCTGTGATGATAATTGTACCCACTGTCCATGATAAGTGGCCACGGAGTCCCTTCCCGTCACACTGGACTGGACAGAGTTTCGGTGGCGACTAGAACGTTCGCTAATCGTCCCACACCACCGATGTGCTAGATCAACACGTAGAGTAAATCAAGTCTTCTTCTCTTCCTGTTACCCCTACGTGGGGTACCTAGAGGGCTCGGATAATAGCACTCCACCAGTTGCGATCTTAGGCGTTAAAATAAATCAAGTGCACTACAAAAACAACATCTGCAACCCCTAAAACGCGCAAGTAGAAAACTTTGCTTGGCTTGTTTTTGCAACAGGGCTCTTCTGACTGACTGACTGTCAAATAAAGCCAGCTTGACAGGAACTACCCTACCTTCTTGCAACTGACACCCTGCTACTGTTACTGAATACTGGAAGGGCAGCTCATCATTGCTTATGAAATCACTCGAAGTTCTACTAAAGCGCACAACCAAAAACCACCTTGATCGCTACAATCACCATAGTAGAACCACTACAAGAACCTCTACTCTCATGAACACAACAGAACCGTGTTCCCAGATGGAAACAACGCATAAACGCGCCCTCTACACTGCCCATATAAATTAGGGCCCATTAAAAACTAATGACCTCCTCAATTGATCCAAACGAGTGCGCGCGCGCATCTATGTTCGGCTCCAGACGCCTGAGGGTTTGTTCAAGTTCTTCGTTTTAGGAAAGACTAATGGTTGTGTGAATTAATTTTAATGGTTCTGTTATAAATTATAACCATACTCTTTTAACCTGGGTTCTTTTAACCGGTTGAGTTAAGATATAATCCCATAGACATACAAGGTCCTTCTTAATTTGCTGAAGGTTTTTTAAGACGATGAATAGTCAAACAAAGGTGTCGATTCGGACTGTGCCACGACTTAACTTAACTAAATTTATTCCTGTCACTTTCTAAAATAAGATTAAGAAAAGAGACAGAAAACCAACAACTGACTTTAGTGCTGTCAAAGTGACGTTACACGCCCAAAATATGATGCCATCATAATGTACGCCATCTTATTTAAGGCGTTTTTGGGCGTGTAACGTCACTTTGACTGCACTAAACTCAGTTGTTGGTTTTCTGTCTCTTTTCTTAATCTTATTTTAGAAAGTGACAGGAATAAATTTAGTTAAGTTAAGTCGTGACACAGTTCGAATCGACACTAAAGTCAAACTGAACAACTTTCTCTATGGGGCCAACATCGAAAGCGCAAAGAAAAAATCAGCTGTCCTGTAGGTACATTTTAGTCAAGTAGGATTGCAGTTTTATATGGGGCAGCCATTTTTTTTTCGATTTCGTCAGGGTCCCATAGAAAAGTTGTACAGTTTGATAGTTCAATCATCTCAAGACCGTCAGCATATTAAGAAGGACCCTATACAGGATATAAGTGACAGCCTAGTAAATACTGAAACGGTGAACTCAGACCATCACACTGAACAACTTTCACTATAGAGCCCACCTCAGAAAACGCAAAAAAAAATCTGCTGTCCCATACATTTTAGTCGGGTAGGCTACCTACCTACAGCAGTTTTGTTTGGGACGGCTGATTTTTTTTTCACGTTTCCGTTGATGGTCTGAGTTCACCGTTGCACTATTTGCTAGGCTGTCACTTACACCCTGTATAATGCACAATGCTGACTACTAAATTCCCTGAGGGAGGAGGTAGTAAGAGATATTCTTAAAAATTCGAAACATTATGTTTCACTAAACTTAGTGCATTCAATAATCTGTTACCGAAACTCAGTCCAGTGTGACGAGTAGTGAGATCCTGATCATGATCCATTTATAATGGACAGTACAGTACAAGCCTCGAAATTAAACCATGCAGATTTCCTCACGATGTTTTCCTTCCCGATGAATATCGCAAAACTCAATGGTACTACGAGTCGGCCTGGAGTACGATTTTTTTAACATCACACGATCAAATCGGTAGTAGAAAGATGCATCTCCATAGTAATTTTGACATTTTCTACTGCTGATTTCAACCATAAACATATACTACAATAAGTTTATGATTACAACGTGTGATGTTCAAAAATCGCACTCCTGGACTGGATTGAACCATCGCCTCCTGCACGGCAGGCATGGTTACCCGCCACTGAACCACCACGGCTTATTATTCTAATAGTAGCATATAGAAAATATGTACCTTATTTAGCTAAAGGAGCTAAAGGAAATGTGAGACTTAAAACCTCAGTTTTCAAAGAACACGGTCGCCATTGGTCTTCGGTTCCAAGTAACTTGCTATTATACTATTTTTTGTTGTCAGACAAACATGGCGTCATTCTAGTGACTAAGTTTCCGGTCGACTGTTTAACTTTGGACACACTTCGTAAGGTAATATTATGGATATTTATACAGTGACCTTCACAACAGTTGGTTTTATTTTAAAATAAGTTTTATAAGTAACAAATGTTTGCATACTTCTTCATTTTTCAAAGCGTCTGTGTCTGAGATAACTTTGATTAGTTAAAGTTTTTTTATTGATATTACGAAGTGTGTTCCAAAGAGGAAGTTGTTCAGTTTGATCTGAGAATCCCCATTTAGCGCTCTCACAGACGAGCGACACTTTGCGGTCGCCATAAAATGTATGAGAGCGACGCTCTGCGACCCACCGCGACCGCAAAATGTCGCTCGTCTGTAAGAGCCCTTAATCTATTAAGAAGTAGGTAGTACAGTAGTACATACAGGTTGAAATTGCAATCGGTTGCATCCTTTAAAATTAAAAGTATAGCTTTTGGATAAAAATATAAGAGCAAATCTGAAGTTGTTAAAAATTTTTCCATACATTTATGTCGAGTAGGCATTTCAGTTAAGTATGGAACAGCTGAATTTCGATTTCACCCTGCATAACCAAATATTTCAGAGCACTCCACTTTTGTAGTGACCGTTGATGTCTTTTGTATGGAGCTTTTAGTATTGAAGAATATGCAAATCTTTAACTCGTTTATTAAGTACAAAGACGTGTGTAATGTAAGTATGCATCGATGCGTATGCGCACTTGACCCGAAGGTTACAGCGAGGCGAGGCAGGCATTGTGTGCGCCCACCGGATAGATTTAATTGTTACCTACTTCGTTAGTTCGTCCTTACGAAGTATGTGTGGTATTACTTTGGTTGATCGAATCAAGAACAGTGTGATAAGGGATTGGTGTAAGTTGAAGGATGATATAGTAACAAGGATTGAGAGGGGTATGCTTAGATGGTTTGGTCACGTAGAGAGAATGAATGAAAGAAGACTTACGAATGAAATTTATCGAGCACAGGTGAGTGGAAGTGTTGGGAGAGGCCGTCCGAGGAAAACATACCACGATCAAATCAATGATCTTTTCCGAAAAGGACAAGTGCGTAGCACCCTCAATCGACGGAAGTGCATGAAAAGATGTATGAATGTCAATGAGGCTAGAGAAGTGTGTCAGAGTCGTAGCGTGTGGCGATCTGTGGTCTCTGCCTACCCCCTTGGGACAATGGCGTGAGCTTATGTATGTATGTATGTATGTTTTTAAATCGATTTATGTCTTTCCATGGCTAGGAAAAAGACTTGGCCACAGTTCTTTCGGTGCTATTTATCTAGCTGTCACCCTTGATTTCGTCTGTGTGGCTTTTTTGTGGCCGGGTGTAAGTAAACTTGTAAATACAGGGTGTTATGCGGATAGGCTTGCTGAAATGGAAATTTGGAGAATAGGACACTTTTCCGACTAAATACGTATTCTTCCTATCCGCCTTACCCATACACCACGCCGAATAGAGTGCGAAAGATACAAATGTGCAGCTCAGACCGATTTTATCTACATAAAATCGATGAAATCTGTATTTCGTATTCCCCTGTTTCCTCCTCCAAAACTACACCGATTTATATAATTATTTCAAGAATAATATGGAAAGACTGACCCTGCCTTTGATTATGTCTGTCTGTATGTTTTGCTTTTTTTTTGTTTATATTCGTCGTTTGCTGGATGTCTGAAAACGGGCGGTAAAGATCCCTACCCTAGTAATTAATTAATGCAAAAAAAGCAATGCAGCACGGCTAGCATGCCACCCACGACAAAGGCCTACAGGGACATAGCAGAGGTGGCATAGATTGTACGGTAAACAATTTTTTGCTCTAGTGTCATTATCCAGGGAGGAAACAGGGGAATACGTTTGTATGGAAAGAACGGTAACCGCCTGTCCTCTTAACTTAAATGCGTACTTTATGAGGTGCTTCAGAACAGCAAAATGGACACCGGTCGCGCTAAATATATCTCTACTGAATGAAACGTGATTGGTCGCATGCGAACCAAAACTTTTTACATATTTGGTATCGCTCTGATCATTTGACAGCTCATGATAGCCTTTGACAGATCGCTCAGACGTTTCGGGCTGTCAATCATAGTAAATAAGTCAAGTTTAGCGCGATATGGAATTCAGCACAGTTGAATAGTAACTGGATTGCATAGTGATTAGAACTAAGATTGAATAAGGATTGAATCTCGATGTTTTGAATAAGCGCAATCGGGCACCTGGACAACTTTCGCTACGAGACCAATATTAAAATGTAAATAAAATAATGTATATTTTATTTCTCCGTCTGAAGCAGAATTGTCAAAAACTCTCAAAAACATAATATCGATTTTAAACCGCTACTACTAGCACTCCTGAATCTGGCCAAAAAATGTAGTGGAAAACTTGCTTCCTTATAACAGGCTTATAACTTTTCTGACAGTTATATAAGTTGAACAAACTTTACTTAACGATTGCTAATTCGATATCTTTGCTTAGGATGTGTTGACGATAACGTTTAGGTACAGAAAAACCTAAGAATGTCGGCAAAAGGTGTAAAATAAAAAGAACACAACACACAGACGTGAGACATTGAAAAAAATACTTGAAAAACATGTTGTTTAATTTAGAAATGTTATGTCTTGCATAAAAATGCTCGCTGGCGTCGCTGAACAAGTTTCTATTTATTGTGGTTGTTTTTATTCACTCAAACTTCTTACAGAAGGTATTTCTAGTGTTACAAGTTTTATAAGTTCCTAAAAACTTTTTAGGAACTTTTTTTGCTCTCAGTTTTTGCGTGATGTTCGAACAAACAGACAGACCAACAATCAAAAAACCGGTCAAGTGCGAGTCGGGCTACTAGCGCACCGAGGGTTCCGTTTTCCGTACCACACCACCACACAACACAACATATTAACTTAAAGAAGAAAACGTTTTTTCTGCGGGACCTTTAGCGCAAGACCGACTCATACTTGACCGGTTTTTATTGTTGACGATTTTATGTATTACCGTTTTTTCGTTAAAAAACGCTGATAAAAACTAGTTTCTTGTTGAGAACCCCCCTTGATTTTTATGTTTTAGGCAATTTTACTATTTGCTAACAAATTCGCCGTAATAACGCATATTCTGTGAAAATGTCAACTATCTAGCTATTACGGTTCAAAAAGTTACAGCCCTAAATAGGTAGGGCGTAGGCGTAGGGCTAAGAATGGGATGGGACCAATTATTTAACAATTTAACACATACTCGCAAACTTTTACATGTCATACACATTATGTTTAGACCTTTTATTGTATAACTTGTATATTTGTAAAACCTGATACGCTGTAAACAGCGACTCGCTGCCTGCGATTAAACCTAGTAAGGTTTACTGTAGGAATAAGCTTATGTTGGAAAACAAATATGTAACTCTTTCTTTGTGAAATAAATTGAAAAAAGGACAGACGGACGGACGGACAATGTAGGCTTAGTAATAGAGTCCAGTTTTTACCTTTTGAGTACGGAACCCTAAAAATCTGTGATTCGTCTAACGAGTCGATGGCATGTCATTATACATTTTCCAGTCCAGTATTTTGCCACATCTTGTGATTTGGTGTTAGAAACACCTAAACATTATACCATAAATAACCTTTTGTAAATAATTTACACCTTTCTTAGAATGTACACGTACACACGGCGACACATCAAGCTATACAAAACCAAAATAAGCTGGCCGCGCGTAGGTCGATTGACGCATAATGTCGCGCGGCCAGCTTATGTTGGTTTTGTATAGCTTGATGTGTCGCCGTGTGTACACTGTACAGACATACATAAAAGGAGAATGGCAGATTTGGACCCAGCCATTTTTTACGAAAAGTAAAAGCTCTTCGGGACGGCGGTCATAATTATTATAAACAGAAAAAATTAAGGCATTTAAAAAATAATCCACATCTCCAGAAATCTGGATTCAAAAGTAGAAATTACTAGTAAAATAGACAAATCATCCAAAAAGCAGTAGCAAAACGCAACCACGACAGCTATTTTCATCGAATATTATCCTGAGGTATTTTTTGGTCGTTTCGGAATATATTTGGCTTGGTTGAACTGACAGTTCGTTATTTCATTTTCTTGCATTAACATTATATTATCGTGAATTTGCATTAAAATAAATACAATGAATCCGTAGAAGATTGAGTGGACTATCTAATAAGAAAGATTATGAGTTTCTTACACTTGCTACAAAGGTTATTATAATGAAAAATACCTTTCCCCCAACTTCTACAGGTTACAACTAATTGACTTTTTTGGTTTCACTCAACACGTATTACTAAGTTTCATTCATGTACGGGACCTCTAAGACTGGGTCTCAAATTACATGGCCGTCCTCCAAACTTCTTTAGATAACTGAATGGTCTCTCAATGTGAACCTAATACAAATCTTACAAGTTATCTAAAAACAAAATAAAAAGCCAAATGGTTATGTAAACACGACCAAGCGTGACAAGGTTACTCAGCCTCAGAACAGTGACGCAACAATGCGGTCACATGACCACACCCTGTTCTTTGAACTACGAATTATCTGCCACCTACGAATAAGAATAACTATAGAAGAATAAAGCTAAACAAAAGCAACATAATTTTTGGCACCTATGAAAAATTTAATTTTGTATTAGTTTTGGCGGCAAGGTAGAGTTTTTAAGGAACATTTAGAACACGGTATAGTTTTTTTTGGTAATCACTTATAGTAGAGACAAAGAGACAGAATATAACTATTTAACTAGGCGTACATACTAGATACTGGATCCTATAGGTCATTTTGAAATAGTCATAAATGTTGCTATAATATAAAGCCTCGTATCCACTTGGCAAAAATAGGCTACTTGACAACTAGTCAAATCAGCTACACTTTATCGGACGTCAAAACATGCGTTATTGTATGAAAATTTGTACTAAGTAATGAGTTGTGACGTCATCAACATTTCATTAGGTACTTACTTTTTAAAGTTTATCTTGTTATTAAAAATAGTATTCGAGCTAAAAACTCAATGAAAATGGGAGTTTATCATTACTTTCTAACCTTTTTTTATTGAGAAGATAAAAATAAAATATATTGTATGTAGTCAAATACCCAATTAATGCGCAGCACGTGACGCTCACCATGTTCGGCAACGTTGCTAAACAACGCGCGACGTTGCCGAACATGTTGTGGCAAACTGAAGTTCCGCGACGACGCGACGTCGCGCGTTGTTTTGCAACGTTGCTCAACATTTCATGTTGCCTAGTGGATATGCGGCTTAAGCAGCGCATTTTGAAACATATCAAGATTCAGTTTTACCCTACGTTTTAGCATATTTACATACATAAATTCACGACCGTAATCCCTTTCGGAGTGGGGCATATTTAGGAGTTTCAAAATGCTAATTTAGGTCCAACGGTGACTGACCTTTCGCCCAAAAAATACGCCAAACCTCTCCAAGCCTAGTTAAATAACGGAACATAGAATTAATAGTTAAAAGTAATTAAATTGAGGAAGTTGAACGATCACATAAAGTTTATTGACTTCCCATAGTCAAAGATAAGTACATATTTATTTTAGAAAATATTTGCTTTCGAAGGTATGTTCATATCAAACACATCCCATAATCGTCATATGGCCCATAAGAGGGGTTAGAAGTGCAAACGCGTGCCACACGGTTATGCAATGATTTGCATAACACAGTAGGCGCGCGGGGCGTGGTGCGAGCGAGAGGACATAAGTAGTTGTAGCAGCATGAGCGGGAAGACAAGTGGCGACAGCGCCGTCTCCATTGCAAAAGCGCAACTTTATATTTTTAACCCCTCTTATAATGTTCTGTGGCAGCAAGGTAATGAGGTAGCACATCCTGATCGGTCAATATAATTTCGAGGGCTATTAAAAGAAGATTGGCAGATTTGGACCCAGCCATTTTAGCGAAAACTAAAAGCCATTCAGGACGGCGGTCATAATTATTATAAACAGAAAAAATTTAGGCATTTTTTAAAAAACTTCCACATCTCCAGAAGTCCGGATTCAACAGTAGAAATTACTAGTAAAATTGGTAATACGTCCAAAAAGTAGTAGCAAAACGCAACCACGACAGCTATTTTCATCTAATATTATCACTGAGGTATTTTTGGTCGTTACGGAACGTATTTGGCTTTCTTTCATTATCATAATATGGTACGGTTATCGTGAATTTTCATTAAAATAAAAACAATGAATGCGTAGAAGATTGAGTGGACTATCTTATAAGAAAGATTATGGGTTTCAAACACTTGTGATACAAAAGGTATCATAAGGAGAAATACCTTTCCACCAACTTCTAAAGATTTCAACCAATTTACATTTTTGTTAGTTTTGTTTCACTCTACGTGTATTGCTATGTTTCATTCATGTATGGGACCTCTATGTCTCGGTCTCAAATTATATGGCTTTCCGCCAAACTCCTTTGCCAACTGCGCAGGTACATCGGGGGAACTTATAAATCTGGTACTACTGTACTAACTTATCGTACAACGTACAGTACGGACACCCTGCCCAATAAAAATGTTGACCTCGCCTCTCGGCATTACTGGAGGTTGACGACTATAAGCTATAGCAGGTACTATTATAAGTTTTCAGGCTATGCCTCGGTTTATATTGCTTACAGGTAAGAGCACTCGAGCCGACAACGCACATTGGTAAACTGTACCATATCTTACAAACACTTTCCTCTAACAGTTTCGTAACTGTTCTTGACTCTAATCTCAGTACAATTATGTGTGCTAATCGCTTGGCATCATCTCAACAGCATGTTTGGTTAGATTTGTTTGTTCGTGACCGTGGCGAATCGGTGATGGGCTGGGAAGTGTGAAGTGTGAGGTTCATATTTAATAATTGTGACCTAGAAAGCTGGTTATTGTTTCGATGTTAAAATCATTGCGGAAAACGACGCTTCAGGGCTTATTATAGCCTATTTATTTAAGAGCGAGTAACACTTTCTTTTAATGGGCACAGGAACGGCATCGGCCTAACACACATATCCTCCACTGATGCAGAATCAATAAAAGCCAAATAGGTGCGTACCTATAAAAGAAGAACGGCGAAACTTCTTCTTCTTCTTCTTATCGTGTGGGCAGAGCCCTGGTGTCAGTGTTTTTTCAGACCGCCTTACGGCCTCTGACGTGGTTTTTATGTAACGACTACTACCACCAGAGATAGTAGACGGGACCAACGGCTTAACGTGCCATCCAAAGCACGGAATCATTTTTCTTTTCAGACAATCAGGTGATTCAGCCTACAATGTCCTAACCGACTGGGGAAAAATGCACAAAGTGACGTATCACTAGTTGTCCCCCGCGGGAATCGAACTCACGACCTCCGTATCGAAAGCCACTGCTCTTAACCATTAGACCACGGAGGCAGTCGGCGAAACTTGACCCAATCCTTTTTATACAAAAACTATAAACCGTACAAGTAAACAAGTTGATTTAAGGAATTTTCTAAAACAACACTAATAAATGGGACAAATCAGTCAAAAAGCAGAAGATCTTAGACCTAAAAGATTCTTTAGACAGAAGATGATTACTATGGTGGAATACAATAAAAACCGGTCAAGTGCGAGTCGGGCTACTAGCGCACCGAGGGTTCCGTACCACACCACCACAGAACACAACATTATTAACTTAGAAAAAAAACATTTACTGTCCTGGACCTTTAGCGCGAGACCGACTCACACTTGGCCGGTTTTTAGTATTTGTTGTTATTCTCTAGAGTTTACTCTATAATCACACTAAGTTTGACGCTTGTATGTATTACCGATTTTACGGTAGATTGTGAAGAAAAAACGTGAAATAAAAACTAGTTTCTTGTTGAGAACGCCCCTTTATTTTAAACTTTTTGAAATTTTTATTATTTGTTAACAAATTCGCCTTAATAACGCATAATCTGAGAAAATTTCAACTATACACGTTACAGAGCCCTAAATAGGTGGGACAGACGGACGGACGGACGGACGGACGGACGGACGGACAACGTAGGCTTAGTAATAGGGTCCCGTTTTCACCCTTTGGGTACGGAACCCTAAAAAGAAATGCATTACAGTTTGTTACCAACTTTTATATAAATACACTAAGGAAAAGTGTTTAGGTACCCTCCCGTTAACAACAGTCTCTCCGTGATCGCTGCCGGCGAAAATTATCGCAGCAAATCATATTCCTTTCTCAATTACTGTCAAGAGCAAAACCCACGGCCCTTCTCCTGTACATTACACTGTATTATTACACTGTATTACACACCATTATTACTGTATTACACAGAATTACGTGTCTTGACATGTTGTTATGACAAATTATCGAATTTGGTCGGTATTTGCATGAGTGGAGAAAAATTATGAGTTAAAGCGGCTTATTTTTATTTGCTGTCTACATTTGAATAAACAGTTTCTTACTGTTCCATGTGGTTCTTTAGAACAGACCACTCCATTCTTCCCATTGACGTAGAATACTGTGGACGTTGGGTCTAGTACAATATTATCGAAAAAAGTGTCCGAAACTAAACTGCACAAACCTAAGTACGTGTAATAACGTAATCCAACTAAAAACATTGAAAATGCTGATCAAACGAAGACTGTCGCGTAATTGGTCCTCTTTTTACGTTTTGGTGCTCTTTTGGTTCGGTCATTTTTGATCGCGAATCAGTAGTTGGTAAGTCAATGATTTTTCTTTAAAAAGTGTCATATGGATGTGATATGGATACTGTATACACGCACGCACCACGCACGCAATGGATACACACACGCACACCAGCGGTTCACTGTATACAAAATCTCAAAATATCGTTTATGTGAACCTAAGGTTAGGGCCTAAAGTATGTAACGCTTTTAATTTCTAAACCCGCATAAAAATAAACAGAGTCGGAAGCGCGTTGCAGAGAGGTATGGATACTCAATCATGAGGGTCTGGGTTCGAACCTGCAATCTGCTAGTTTTCTCTATCAAGTACATAATACCGACTGCTCTAAAAAGGTGAAGAAAAACATCCTGAGGAAACCTGCATACGCTGAAGAAGAAATTCTGATGCATATTGTGAAGTGTACACATTGGGCACGTGTGGTGGACTAACGCCCAAACACCGCCACATACACCGTTTTATATTTTTGGTGTGCAAATAAAGAGTATTTTATTGTATTGTATTGTACACCCTTCCCTAAGGGTAGGCCTGTCCCTGGGACGTATACAGGGTGTACAATAAAATGGGACAGTTACTTAAAGGGGTGTTTCAGACCATTAAACTGAACAACTTTCTCTATGGGAACAAAAAAAATCGCTCTCCCATACAAAACTGCAAAAATAGCTCGACTGAAATGTATGGGACAGCAGATTTTTTTTTCGCGATTTCGATATTGGTCCCATGGAGAAAGTTGTTCAGTTTGATGGTCTGAAGCACCCCTTTAAGTAGCTGTCCCATTTTATTTTACACCCTGTATTATATGCTGATGATGACAAAAATAAGTTTAATTAGTTGGTTAAAAACGTTGTTATTTAAAATACTTGGCTAAAAGAGACTCACATTATTTTTAGAGTCAACATCATTATCTATTCTTATAATTTATTCACTGCGGAAAAAAACAATATACAGGCAAAGAATTCGCATTTCATGACTAAAGTGCGTAAGGAATAAAACAAATTGTGTGCTATTTAGAAATACGTTGTTACGTGGCGTTTACACGCTAACTTACGCATTTTAACGTTGTTAACATTTAACATACGGGGTCCTTCTTAATATGCTGACAATTTTTAAAGCCATGACCAGACTATGAAACTGAACAACTTTCCCTATGGAATCAACATCGAAATCGCGGAAAAACAAAAGTTGTCCCATACGTTTGGCTCCGAGTAGGTTTGCAGTTTCGTATGGAAGTGATAATTTTTTTTCGCGATTTCGATGTTGGTCCCATTGAGGAAGTTGTTCAGTATGACGGTCTGATCATCCCCTTAAAAAAGTGTCAGCATATTAAGTAGGACCCTATATATTTTATACTTACTTACAAAACAGTTCCTTGACTGACTGACTGACAGATAAGCTGAAGATAGAGACATAAAATTTGGAATACCTACAGGTTGTAAGTAAGGGTAAACAAAAGTTATATTACTTTAAGGGGTGATTGTGCCCGTAATACTGAACAACTTTCCCTAAAATAACCGCGGGAACGGGAACACGGTTTTTTTTTTAAGTTTTTCATACAAACGTTTGATCAGCTCTGCTGATTGCGTTTAGTATGGAAAAGCCAAGTTTTTTTCCGAATTTCGTATAAGTTTCTTAGGGAAAGTTGTTGAGTGCCATGGGTGCAATACAATCACCCCTTAAAGTAATGCAACGGTTTACCGTAACATCCTGTATAAGCACGCAATCATTCTTCCTTCCTACAAAAAGATGTCATTTAATCGCTAAATAAAAAGCGTTTATCCATTTTAGCTGACTTTAAATATAAACATCGTAAATCAAAAAATAACTTCGAAATGAACTTAACGCAAAAATAACAACGACAAAAAAAAGTTAGCTAAATTACAGACGCGGCAATGCACATAAATCTCTAGCCGTAGACAAGAAACATGGCCGCATGTTCTATATTGTCTTTGGGCCACATATGCTTTTTAATAAAAAAGAATTTACAAACTTAATCACTCTCATATCTTAAACCTTAATAGAAAACATTATAAGGTTTAAATTCGGTCGGTTTGTGTGCAACTTAAAATATGTTTTAGAAGTGCATAGCGATGACAATCAGCAAAGTGATCTCCCCCGCTGTTTTATTGTATGAATGTATGGCTTGTACTGAAATTATGCGTATAATATGTACTGGTTATTGATTTAAATTATTGCCTGAGAATTTTCTTTCAAACAACCATGTTTTGATGCCAGAAAACACTAGGCAATATCACGATGCGCTATGCACGCTTGGCATTTTACAGATCGATTTTTAACTAAGTACCTAAGTTTTTCAATAACTATCGCCTGGCATTTTAAGAAGTTATTTGTATAATTTTGAGTAAAGGATAGGTTGCGTAAAAATGCGTTTCCGTTTGACGCACAATACGCGTAGACGGAATTAATAAAAGTAATATTTAATATATGGAAAAATAGTTTAGAAAATCTAGATGTCGCGTATCAAATCATATTTGCAATTTATAATAAAATTACGAAGATTATAAATCTTTGAAAATTTTGTATGAAAAATTTCAAAGCTTTATATCTTCTTAATTATATTATAAATTGCAAATGTTATTTGATACGCGACATTTAGATTTTATAACCTATTTTTCCATATATACAAAGCTACTTATATTAATACTGTCTACGCGTATTGTGCATCAAAGTTTTGTATAATATTGGCCCCTCTGCAACCGAAAAGGGGGCGTTCCAGAACATCAAATTGATCCACTTTTACTATAGGACCAATATTGAAAACGCAAAATGTTAATAGTCACTCGCTCGACCCAAATATATTTTTATTTTCCAGATTTTAAGGTCCCATGATGAAAGTTGATCAGTTTAATAGTCTGATGCGTCCCCTAAGGTAGGTAAGTATGTAACGCATAAAATTTTACACCCTGTATATAATAAGTATACGAAATAATTATCTCATTTGTCTTGTTAACTGTAAATAATAAAACCGGTCAAGTGCGAGTCGGGCTACTTGCGCACCGAGGGTTCCGTACCACACCACCACAGAACACAACATTATTAACTTAGAAAAATACCCTTTTTTGTCCGGGACCTTTAGCGCAAGACCGACTCACACTTGGCCGGTTTTTAGTATTTCTTGTTATTCTGTAGAGTTTGCTCTATAATCACACTAAGTTTGACGCTTGTATGTATTACCGTTTTTACGATAGAGCGTGAAGAAAAAACGTAGATAAAAACTAGTTTCTTGTTGAGAACCCGCCTTAATTTTTAACTTTTTGACATTATTATTATTTGTTAACAAATCCGTCGTAATAACGCATAATCTGAGAAAATTTCAACTATCTAGCTAGTACAGTTCAAAAGTTACAGCCCTAAATAGGTAGGACAGACGGACGGACGGACGGACGGACGGACGGACGGACGGACGGACGGACGGACGGACGGACGGACAACGTAGGCTTAGTAATAGGGTCCCGTTTTCACCCTTTGGGTATGGAACCCTAAAAAGTAAATTTGAAGGAAACTGAAGTGTCAATGGTCATATGGTCAAAAATGACGATCTTCAAAATATTAATACAAAAGACATCAACGATCTGTACAAACGTTTTCTAGCCAGAATTATTTTTCGAATAATCGCTAAATTCTATAATGCCGTGTGGTGCCGGCCAAGAATACTGCACCTCCCCAGCCCCCAGAGTATATTAACACCCAACTGCGATCGCCAACCCGCCTGCCAAGCGTGGCGATTATGGCAAAACCTCCCTTTTGGGGGAGGCCCATGTCCAGCAGTGGACGCATAAAAAAGGCTTAAATGATGATGATGAATGGTACGGAACCCTTCGTGCGCGAGTCCGACTCGCACTTGGCCGGTTTTTTATTGTTTTGGATTTCCCGATGTACGTAGTTCCGTGGTTAACTTGGGCTGAATTAACAACTGCGTAACTCTCAAAAACTGTATGTTTGTCAGTCTGTCAAACTTTATTTTCTTCGAAACTGTTCCATAAATAAATAGAAAAGAAAGCCTTTGTACAAATGGACTAAGATCCCGGTGCAGGTTTTCTACACCCAATCAAATATACTATATTTTGCACTAAATCAAAAGCAGTACACACCCACAGAGTATATAGCAGTAACATATTCCAGTTGTACCTATAGTTAGTACCTACTAGGTACATACCACTCAATAAAGTGGCAGAAATGCGTGAAAGAGTTTAGGGACTAGGTAGAACTGCTTAGTAGATAAATTCGGTCTCCATTAGAAAAGTACATACTCGTTAAAATAATTACCTCGTTTGTAAAACGTCTTCTCAGCTCCAAACCCTTTCTAAGAGCGGCATTGAAGACCTGCGTTCGATATCTGAAAGAAGACATAAGGACTTTTAGAACAGTATTCACTTATCAACCTAGGTATAGATTATATTATCTGTGGTATAGCCAAAAGCAAATGTCCATGAACTTCACCGAAATTCGTAATGAAATTAAAGTCGAAAAAATATATAAGACCCTTCTTAATATGCTGACATGCTAACACTTTTTTAAGGGGATGATTAGACCGTCAAACTAGACAACTTGCTCTATGGGACCAAAATCGAATTCGCAAAAAAAAATCTGCTGTCCCATACAAAACTGCAAACCTACTCGAGCCATATTTTATGTATGCGTAAGCTGATTTTTTTCACGCGATTTCGATGTTGGTCTCATAGAGAAAGTTGTTCAGTATGATGGTCTGATCAACCCCTTAAAAAAGTGTCAGCATATTAAAAAGGACCCTGTGTTTTTTACTATGTGAAATAAACTTTTTTTTTATGTTACAGATATTACGTGAAAGAGCCGTTAAATTAACTCCGCTTTAAATAAAAATAAAATTAATAGAATTAATATAATTAATTTCGTCATCATTTACTCTTATTTATTTATTTGTTATTATATATATGCATCTCAAGACTTATAAGTATACCAAGTTGTTCTTTTGATGGTCTGATCATTCCCTTAAAATTGTTTCAGCTTATAATACTTCGATTTGGATCCATTTTGTTTATCTTTGGCACAGTATAAGAAGGGTAAAACTTTAAAAGATTCTTTAAACTGAGTCCATAATTTGTAATATACTTTCTTCTTAATCATTTACTATTATTTTAGCTTACCTTTTAATAGGCAAGCACTTTTCATTTAATTCTGGATAATCTTTGGCGGATTCATATAATTGGTCTGTTCTGTGTTCATTGTTTGTAACCATTTATTGTAATTTTGACTGTTGGTTTCCCGAATAAAAATGTATTAAAAAAATTATTTATTTATTTATTATTGTGTATGTATATGGGTCCTTCTTAATATGCCGACACCCCTTCAAGGGGATGATCTGACCGTCAAACCGAACAACCCTCTCCATGGCACCAACATCGAAATCGCGAAAACAAAATTAGCTCTTCCATACAAAACTGCAAACCTACTCGAGCCAAATGCATTGGACAGGTGATCCCTCAAAATTCAATTTTTTTTTATTCAAAATAATATCACATAGATAGCTTTTTGACGTCTATTATACGCTGGCAAAGAAAATATACACTACGACGCTGGCCCCATAGAGAAAGTTGCTCAGCTTGAAGGTCCGAACATCCCCTCAAAAAAGTGTCAGCATATTAAGAGAGACCCTGTACGTATACTTTACTCATATAACAACAACGAAAAAACCAAAAGTGTGCCACTAGTTCATTACTCATTATCCTAACTAGCATATGAATGAATTACCTAACATTATGTATGTACTCGTAATACCTTACAGCACAAGAGTTATTGTTAAAAAAACACAGCGCGGACCAGCCGCGATCACTTTCCTTTTCACTATACATAAATATTATTAGTCCCGTAACATAACTCTTAAGCCTACACCTTAAGGATTCAATCACCTTGTATTGCGTGTCTTCGTGTATAGAAAGGACAATACGAAACAAGTGAGTCTTGTCGCTTTGGGAATAAAAGTGAAATTTCTTTGAACGTATTTGGGGCGAAACCGGCTGGTAATGTCAAAGGAGTCACTTTGATAGGACCTTGGATAAAGGTTATTGACAAAAAGCTTTTAACGCATCCTGGGAACTGGTCGGTGGTGACGTCACACGCATTTTACCTTTCAGGTTCATCAGGTAAAAACTATACATGGTGCTTTTTTCGGAATAATTTTTAGTTACTTAAAATTTTTTCTTGTAATTTTCTTCTTGAAGTCAGAATGAAAAGTCACAATAATGTCTGTTAATTTTATAAAGTCAGTGTTTATTCGACCGATGGGGTGTCAGACTTCTAGAGTGGAGACCACGAACTGGTAGGCGTAGTGTGGAATGCCCTGCTGCCCACTAGACAGACGAACTAAAAAAGCGACTGGATGAGGAAGGCCGAGGACAGAGTTTTGTGGCGCGCCTTGGGAGAGGTCTATGTTCAGCAGTGGACGATGATAGACTGATGACGATAATGACTGTTTATTCTATTTATTTTATTAAAAGAAGAATTGAAAGGATTTTTTTTTTATAACTGCATCCTAATTCGAAAATTTTAAACATTTTCGCAAAATAAATAGATAAGTACCTACTTTTACTACCATATAATTTAGGTACTATGTAAACTCTTATATATTCCGTGGTACAGTCGCCATCAGATATATCGTAGCATACAAGGTGTCCAAATATATCTGAGCAGGGCTAATTTTCATTAAATTATTTACAGTTGTTACCAATTATATCTAAAAAATAAAATAAAAATTTATTTATTTGCACAGAAGTGAATCAGTACAGGAAAAAATATAAAAGAGGAGCACAAATTGTATAGCAGTTCAGTACATAGATTGGGAGTGATGGTGGTTCCACACTAGGCAAGCCTGGCAATGTGTGAACCTGTAGGCAGTTTTAACAATATAATCTAGTAAATCAGGTGAGGTCTTGTGCATTAATATTTTATATAAAGATAAAAAGAAAAGTATAACTACTAATAGTGCAGAAGTTAAAAAGTTCTCTAAACGTGTATTTTGTCATAAATATGTGAACAGCGAATTTTCAATAATTTCTTTACAATTTTATTTAAAATTAACATGTAAAACAACGGAGTAAGGTTTTTTATCCGAAACTGTTCAGATGTTTATGGCCACCATGACTGCGTCGATATATTTGATGTTCTAGGCGTTCCTATATTGTTGATTGACTATGAGTAAAGAAATTATTGAAAATTAGAACTGCTTAGAAAATATTTGACCACCTTGTTTGCTACGATATATCTGCTGGTGACTGTACTATGCTTAGATCAAAGTAAAACGAATGGATAGGCCCAAAGCGCTTTAAGTTGAAGCACGCAAAACTAGGGCACTTCAATACAAATTAGGGTACTTGGTCTGTCATCTCAGTACATTTTCGAAGTAAAACTGTCTTGAAATGTTCACGTAAGGCCTGTCCATTCTTGTTTACTAATGTCATTGGTACTATGTACCTATAAGTACGAGATGCAGTGTATTTTTTTTCCTTTTTTTTGTAGCTTTTAACACTGAGGCACTGGCGGACTAAGGGGGGGGGGCGGAGGGGCGGTCCGCCCCGAGCCCCCAATCCTGGGGGGCCTCCGAATCTCGAGAAGAGAATCCCTTTTTAATCAAAACCAAAATAATGACGTTTATATAGCAAGTAAAGACACAGTTTAGAGTTGGAGGCCCGGGCCTCAGGAGGCCAGAAGTAGAACAGGTTCTGAGACTGCAGTTTGAAGTTGGAGGCCCCGTACGTTAGTCATTGAAAGTCAAGAAAAGAAATAGAGTCAAAAATACTGCGAATTTGCGAGCTCGCTAAATTTTTTTCAAGTTGTTATGCAGTTAGCATAATTATGAGTTCGCTTCGCTCGTTCCGGAGGCCCTGGCCTCCGGTACTGGGACTGCAGTTTGAAGTTGGAGGCCCCGTAAGTTAGTCATCGAAAGTCAAAGAAGGAAATAGAGTCCAAAATATTGCGAATTTGCGAGCTCGCTTTGCTCGCTCAATCTTTTTCAAGTTGTTATGCAGTTAGCATAATTCTAAGCTCGCTTCTTGAAAGGTCAATGTGGTTGGAATTAGAATGTGTTTCGAAAATTTGAGCTTGCTTCGCTCGCTTGGTTTGTTTGATAGCTTTCTGTGCTTTGAGACTGAGTTCATGCTACAACCCAGTCATAATTATAGAATCGTTCGCTCCGGTTTTAATTTTATACGCCAATATACTCACCTACTCTATTTCAAGATGAGCTCTACAATCGAGTTATTATAAGCATTAGGTATATTATAAGCTCATTTCAGCTATTTGTTTAATACATCAATCGCCTCGATTTCGGCATGAGCTGAAAAAGTCGAGTTATAATGAAGTAAAATCTCGAGCTCGCTTCGCTCGCTCCTGGCTAGACACATTGCACTAAAATCTTGAGCTCACTTTGCTTGCTCCAGAAATCAGTGAAGTCTCGAGCTCGCTTCGCTCGTTCTTGGTTTTGGATGGTACCTACGTCTTTTCATAGTATACAGTTGCAGTTGCACTGTTGGTGTGCAGTTAAATCTTGAGCTGACTTTGTCCGTTCCAGATAATAAGTCGTAAAAAAACTCGAGCTCGCTTCGCTCGCTCAATGATTTAAATCTTATTCCACTGATCTCATTATATTGCAGTAAAATTTCACTTAGCTTTGCCCGCTCCAGAATTCAGTGAAATCTCGAGCTCGCTTCGCTCGCTCTAGGTTTTACATTGTCGCTTCGCTCGCTCCATGTTGTAGGACCTGGATCTCTCTGGGACAAAATACTTGCTACCTAGGCCTATGGAAGGAAGGGGCTCCGATGTTTAGTTTTTGCCACGGCTCAAATAGTAGATTATGTACCAAGGGGATAAAGCAGTGTCTTTCATCACGGGCGCGATATTGAATCCCGAGCGCAACGAGGGAGTCTAGGGTTAACTCCCGAGCGAAGCGAGGGAGTTAAGACTAGAATCCTGAGTGAAGCGAGGGGTTCAAGCTTGCCCAAGATGAAAACACGTTTATCCCCGAGGACCATACTCTACTTTTCACACCCTCCGCGAGAAAATAAAAAGCAATACTGTTAGAAACCCAGGGGAGCGTGTAAATTCTCTATGGTTTGAAACCAATTCTTTTATTAGAATTTATAACAAAGTATTAGAGTTCAATAGTATAGTATTAAGAAAACACTATTTTATTAAATTCAAAGTGAAAGTAGATATTTGAAACATTAGACCAGGAGAGCGATTTTTGAAACTCATTCGCTGAGTTCATCAGTTGAAAATGTCAAAATTACTATGGAGATATGCAACTTTCTACTGCTGATTTGACTTTCAAAAATAATACTTCAGGAGTGCGATTTTTGAAAGTCAAATCAGCAGTAGAAAGATGCGTATGTCCATAGTAATTTTGACATTTTCAACTGCTGAACTCAGCGAATGAGATTCAAAAATCGCACTCCAGTTGTGGCAAGAAAATGTAATATTTTTTATTACCTACTTTGTTCGTAGTAATAGGTACAGAGATTTGCAGTATTCGCGCCTTTTTTTCTTTTTTTGTGTTCAATACTCGTGGTGGCCAGTTCGAATTTCGAATTAAGTTCTTTTTGGTGCGGGTCTCCATGGTAAGTTTTCATACGAATTTTAAGTAAGGGTCGTAGTATAATCTGTGGATGCGGTTCCATATTCAAATCTCATTATTGACCAGCGGGTTATAATGAAATTCAGTACAATATTATTGCCCGGCTAGTCCCAGGGCTATAATGACCATAATGACTTGCTTTAGGTTCGAGTTACATGACATATAATGTTCCATTTTCGAGCGGGTGGTGTGAAAAGAATTGTAGATATCAATTTCTGGAAAGACCGGGGGCCTCATTTAGATTTGCCGCCCCGGGCCTCCGGCGGGCTTAGTCCGCCGCTGCACTGAGGTTATGTCTGCCATGTTATGTTTTTCAAATTAAATCAATCAAAATATAGAGATAAAAATCGTGGGTTGGCGTCCTAGCCATGCTGATGCGGTTTTAGGTTTTCTATTATTTTATGTGTATTAAAAATAAAAAAAATGTTCAGATAAAGTTCTAAATGTAGGCAAATTTAGTTTTTAGGCATCGTGCATTTTAGGTACTTCGCTCAAAAGGGATAAAATACGCCGAGCTACTTCGAGAAAAGGACACGACACGCGACAGCGCGCATCCTTTTGAGTTTTTGGGTAGACTTTGCGAGGGCACTGCCATGCCCCCAGATGTTTAAAAAGTCACTTATCAAAATTATATAAATTATTCAATATTGTAGGGATGGTTTTGCATTCATTTGAGCACGTTTTGTTATTCATCTTGACTCTATGTTTCTTTCTCTTAAATATTGGTTTCTACTAAGCAGTGACCTCGAACCCACGCGGTCAATTAGCATTTTGAAGGCGCTACCTAACGTGACAGAAGGTGGTTCCATTGATTGAAAATTGTGTTTGTTAGTTCAACCTTGAGCTCTATTTACCTACTTGAAGTTGGCAATCAAGGTAGCTGATCGATTTTAAACATACATTAGGTACCTACCTACCTATATACTCATTTACCTACTAGTATAAGAGATAAGTGTACTTTTTGCAACCATCAGCAGCAAGGCTGATTCAGTGTTTATGGGGTGTAGAGCATCTCTGTGATGGGGATAGACCAGGTCTGCCTGCATAACTCCAGTCGGTTTAGGAGTTACTGATGATTAAAGGTCTGCACAAATTTAACGATCAGCTGCACGACTGATCGTATGATATTTTTGTAGTATACACTATGTGAACAGTACAAAAACTGTCAAGTTCTGTCAGTCGGTTTAGGAGATACAGCCAGTTAAAGTTCCGATCTTTGAACGGCTGTATCTTCTAAACCGACTGATGAACCATGTCAGTTTTTGTACTGTTCACATAGCTACAGTGCATACTACAACAATAACATACGATCAGCCTTGCAGCTGATCGTTAATTTTATACAGACCTTTAATCATCAGTAACTCCTAAACCGACTGGAGTTATGCAGGCAGAGTCCATCATGGTCCATCCCCATCACAGAGATGCTCTACACCCCATAAACACTGAATCAGCCTTGCTGCTGATGGTTGCGAAAAGTACACTTATCTCTCGGAATATACGTGAATCATCATTGGCATTATGTATACATGATTTATACTCATGATTGTACCTAATCAACATTAGGGTTGTCACCGGTTCGCGATGGAGAGAAGCCTGATATTTGTTCTTCCCTACGGTAGGTAGTATAATCTTAAATAAGATAGCGTACATTATGATGGCATCTTATTTTGGGCGTGTATCGTCACTTTGACAGCACTAAAGTCAGCTGTTGGTTTTCTGTCTCTTTTCTTAATCTTATTTTAGAAAGTGACAGGAATAAATTTAGTTAAGTTAAGTCGTGGCACAGTCCGAATCGGGGCCAATGTCTATGGTTCTTCCTACTCCTCACACCTTAGATTTAAATTCGCTGCGGGTTCCAACACAGCACAGATAAGAGTTCTTAGATTTTTTATTGTACAAAAAACAACATAGAAAATTACAATAAATAAGTCGTGAAGAAAAAACTGAAACTAGAATTTTCTTTCAGTAAACCGTTGAGTGATAGTCTCAGTTTGTATAATGTACCTACTCTATGAGAGAGAGGAAAACGAATGTGTTTGGATAAAATCAGTATGCACACAAATAAAGATCTAATTTTGAGATAAAAAAATGTAAGTACCTATACCTATAAAATACATATGTACATACATATTCTCACGCCTGTCTCCCACTGGGGTAGGCAGAGACAACGGAACGCCACCTGCTACGATCCTGAAAAACCTCTCTATCATCCTCCACATTCATTATGCATGCTCGTCGGTTTCGGGTAGATGTGACCAGGAGTGCGATTTTTGAATCTCATTCGCTGAGTTCAGCAGTTGGAAATGTCAAAATTACTGTGGACATATGCAATCTTTCTACTGCTTCAAAAATCGCACTCCTGAAGAATGATTTTTGAAAGTCAAATCAGCAGTAAAAAGATGCATATCTCAACAGTAATTTTGACATTTTCAATTGCTGAACTCAGCGAATGAGATTCAAAAATCGCACTCAAGGTGCAAATGAAAAAATTATGATTTTGTTTATTTTATAGAACCTGCGCACCTCCACAGTTGGCAGCTTGAAGATGGAGAAGAAGAAGCCCTTTGTAATGTACCTACCTGTAAAATAACCTAAATGAATTTATAAAAATGCGAAAGATAGACTCGATCTCGAACGAAATCCTTAAATGAAATTAAAAGTGGTATATTTTCAACTTTATTATACCTATAATGATTTTACACATAAATATAAATAGGGTTGCCAGATATGTTCACTCAGTGGTATATACCTTTCGTATTATCTGTATTATGCTTTCGTATTAGTTGCAGTGTATAACATTATTAACCTTACAACACTGGACAGCTACGTATCTATAACCATCACAGAATTTTAATGCTTGTTTCCATCAAGAAAAATGGCCTATCCTTTTCCGCGTTCCTCGATCACTCTGTAACTCGTAGCTCTGCGCCTACGCAGCTCTGACTAATGGTTAATCTCACTACAACTCGTTTCTTATACCAAGTCTTGCGCATCAAGCCATTTCCGCCTCTAAACCTCAGGCATAAGTATTTTGATTGAAGACTTAATTTGGTAAACTATAGATTAAGTTATATAAAGTTTCACATGTCAAGCTATTTTCGTCTTTAATATGCAGTCTTCAAGGGTTGTAAAATGGGACTTGGATGAGTGGATGAATTGATACTCTCGCTATGGCAGGACTAGCACCATGTTTGGTTTGAACGTTTGTTTCAACAGCTTTTAATTTGCTTTGATTGCTTTTAAGTTGGATTTTGAAATGTTTTTTGTTGGTATTAATCATTTTAGCGAACGAAGTTAAAAACCGAGTTTTTTGGTAGATATAACTAGAGTTAATGAATATGGGGTGCTGTAAAAAAGTACCTATACCTACATGGTGTAACTCTTTCAATTTTGAGTCGTGTATAGGGATTGCAGTTTAATATGGAACAGCTGATTTTTATTGCACTGACAAGTTTGTCCCATAGCACAGAATAGGTAATAGTATATAGTTCTACATACAGAACGGCCACTCCCGGCCCCCCTCTGACTTCAGATACCCCACCCCCCCCTCACACTTTCTGTGGTAACATGAGGGAAGCTGAGCAAGGGAATGCAGTCAGGCGCGCGCACCCGTTGGATTTGACTACATAAAATATATTTTATTTTTCTCCTCACAGTAAAAATAAACGTTGGAAAATAACGCTAAATTCACATTTTCTGTGATTCATTAGCTTAAAAACAATTTTTAATAACAGAATAAACTATAAAAAGTAACGAAATGTATAATTTAGTTCCTACAATGAGTTAAGTCAACCCTACACATATGTCATGCACAATTTTCGCAAAGTGCGCATGTGCGAACGTCATCATGTCAAATCTAAAACGTTGTTTGAAGTGCCGGACCTGTGCCCATAGTAAAAGTTGCTCAGTTTGATGGTTAGAGTATATGGTTTAATGGTTAATGATACTTTTCCTTACACCCTGTAAAGGATAACCTCTACGATTGTCACGCGATATTGTGCCCTCGGGCCCTCTACCAAATCGCATCGTAAACTCTAAAAGTCACCTAACTGTACCAGCTACCAGCTAGTACACCGTCGAGACGAGAACGGTACACAAGTCGGCTACCACAATAGCCTGTCCATTGCCTACTGTTATATACAGATAAACATCTGAAGGGCTACGGCTATTGGACATCAATCTATAATATAGAGTTGTATAGATCAAAAGATATGATACTATGTTTCTATTACTTCACTTCTCTGACTACATTGTAGAGTAAGGACCGATCGACGGTTTGTCCATACAAAAAGCACGAACGCCCGCAACTCGTCACGTGTCGTCGTCTATGCGAAAGGATGCGTACCCTACGCATGTGATTATACAGGATATGTAAACTTAAATGAGTTACATACTTAAAAGGGAGCTTCAGACCATCAAACATCAAACTAAACAACTTTCACTGTGGAAATGGGGAAAAAATCCGCAGTCGCATACATTTCGTCTTTAGATATTCACTGAGATAGAAATTAGAATTGACATACCTACACATAGGTGGTAGGGGTGGTAGGGGTCCAACTTAATAAGCTGAAGGTTTTTAAGGGGATGCCCAGGAGTGCGATTTTTGAATCGTACGTTGAACTCGGCGGTTGAAAATGTATGGAGATACGCATCTTTCTACTGCTGATTATTTGACTTTCAAAAATCGCACTCCTGGAGTATGATTTTTTAATGTCAAATCAGCAGAAGAAAGATGCACGTCTCCATAGTAATAGTGACATTTAAAACTGCCGAGTTCAAAGAATGAGTTTCAAAAATCGCACTCCAGTTTATCAAACTGAACATCTTTCTCTACGGAACCAAACATCGAAAGAAATTAGCTGTCCTTTTACATTTGGGTCGAATAGGATTGCAGTTTTGTATGGAACAGCAGATTTTTTTTGCGATTTCGATTTTGGTCGCATAGAGAAAGTTGTTCAGTCCAAGGCTGCCTGTCCACTGATGCGAGCTGGCTGGGCGAGCTGTGTAGCTGTGTGAATATTAACCAATCCGGAGCCCGGCCTATCTCCACCGAGCTCCTGATTGGTTAATATTTACAGCCTAATGGTCAGATTATTTTTCCAGACGTCGCGTCGACACGTTTGTCCCATACAGAAAGTTATTCAGTTTGTTGGTCTGATTTTCCTATTAAAAACCCGTTAGCAAACTAAGAAGAATCCTATAAGTAGCTAGAGAAGCTAGCAATGCGACTGATAACATAGGTAACTAAAACTAACACAAATGATAAAGAAAGTCTACACATTGTCGCAATCTCAACAGCCGTGCAATATTAATAAAAAAGGCATAACAATAAACACAATGCGTTAAATTGTAGAAAGTAATGCACTCAATGCAGATCGCATCGTTCCGTGTGAAATTACTTGCATGGGAACTCTGGTAATTAATTCTATTACTTACGCGTTTTTTATATTTTTGTCTTCTTTCCATTTTCTTAATTTCACTATAAATTTTGTTGAATGAAAGTTTTTTTTAATGTTGATGAAAAAACAATTATCTTTATCTACTCGTATTACTAATGAAATCCCATTGCAACAAGTTTTTCAAAACTGTTGAAAATCCATATAAAGCGTCGAGGGTCCGGGTTCGAAGCTGCATGGACGACATGCCATATACCATGAGTTTTTGTAACTTATGTATACGTAATACCGACTGCTCTCAAACGATGAAGGAAAACATCGTGAGGAAATCTGCATACGCTGAAGAAGAAATTCTGATGCGTATGTGAAGACCACCAATCCGCATTGGGCACGCGTGGTGGACTGACACCCATAGCCCCCTTGAGGGTAGGCCTGTGCCCTGCAGCGGGGCCTACCTATACAGGGTATAAAATTACATGCGTTACACACCTACTTAGACACTGAAGCACCTCTTTAGACCATGGATAATTTTACACCCTGTATAGGCCCTGTTTACAACATGGATGATGATTCTTATGAAACAGTAAATTAAAACAATATTGATTACTAAACAAATAACGATAAAAAGGACAAACATTCCAATAAACAGCAGGCTAACAGCAAAGTATCATTATAAAAAATTAAACAAACTACCATAACGCAACTCTTATAACGTAAGACATAGGTTTTAAAACAACATAATTTACGAGACTTTGCAAAGTGAAACGAGCTATAAGTGGCTACCTAAGTGTCCACACAGAAAGATGTACCAGGAAACGAAACAAGTTAGACTAGTTCTTGTCTTAGGCTATCTAAACGGAGCGTGGAAACCTATCTTGTAGCTTAAATAGATCAACGGTTACGGATGGATTTTCTATCTTGTTCGAGAGCTGTGGTTAGGTTGTTCGTAAATAGAGTTGATCACGCTTGAAGATGGAAACTATCCTCTTAGGTACTTGTTTGAAAAACCGGCTGAGTGTGAGACTCGCGCACGGAGGGTTCCGTTCCACCACACAATACAATTTGTGTTAAGTACCTATTTTTTTAGGGTGGGGGAGTTGATTAAGGGAGGATCCCCAATTCCCATTGACACTGTTAGAATTGGAATTCCCACAGAGTCAATGTCGCTAAACGTCTCAGTCTCTTCGCATAATGTCACGTTTTTAGGGTTCTCAACATTCAGGTCTTGTTCTGTTACATTATAATGGTTCTCATTTCTCAATCAATTTCGACGAGAACTTGTTTTTTTCTTCATATTCATATTAATCTGTTTTAAAAACAATAAGCCACTCTTCTCGCTGATAAAAGTATCTTCTATCCGTTTTTTTTTTTAATTTGTTATAGAGTTAGTTTTCGCTCAAAAGTTATATTTTAATCTGTGCTGTTAAATCTATCTTGTAGATTGTGGATACTGCGTCTTTTCAGTCTCTGCATAATAATTTGAAATGTCTGAATCAATTTCAAACTCTTAACCTTGACTATGCTGGACCCGATTTTCGCAAGATTCCGTCGTGTGCTGAACACTTTTAACTCGAGACCGTCCGCTCGGCGTTTTTTGTGCTTATTAACTTGTTGTATAATATACGGGTCAAAGTTGCCTATGATCAGGGTCACCGCGTCTCCATAGTGGAGTCATCAGCATACAACGGGATGTTTTCGCCTGGCGCTACAATGGAGACACCAGCATACAAAAGGTTAAACCAACCAGACGCAGATGATTAATAGTTAAAACGCGGCGCCGGAAACAAAAACAATGCAAGTGAGAAGACTACTGTTCAATCGATCGATGGACGCGTGACGCACGCAAAGCTAACGAGCTGCGTGTATCGCACGCAAGAAACACGCAACTCATACTAATTCTTAGAAGAGGAAGCTACCTACACAGATTCACTGTGAAGACTTGGCAACAATCGCAGTGCACTGTTTCTGAGGCTGAGAATAAGAAACGAAATCTGAGGTCGGCTTTCAAAAATGAAATGCGAGTTATATAGGAATTAGGGATGCAACGATTACGAAGCGGTGCATCGTTTTGCATCTGTAATCGTAATAATCACGATTAATAACGATGCAATGCACCGTAGTTAGAATCGTACGATTATTAAATCGAATTGAAAACGTCAATCGGATTGCACTTGTTGACAAATACCAGACCTGAATACTAGATTTCAGAGCCGAAAAACAACTTTAAAAAAAATCGTATCTCGCTGCCCTTTTAGCTAAATTTGACTTTTGTTTTGGTCAGATTTGACTCTCATTGTATTATTTATTTTCAATTCAAATGAGGTCTATGATTTGATTTTCGGTTTGATGTATTACATACATTCTTGTCCTCGCCATATCTCATCTACATTTTAAAAGATTAATCTCCCACGTAAATCGGACGAGATATCGCGTGTTTAGCGAAATTATACAGGACCATGTTGCATATTGTGTTTTTGAAAGCAAATTGTCCTCTACGCATCCAAAAATCAGAATCCTGACCAAGTGGACCTGATTTTGATCTCAAAGTAGTAGAAAAAATTACAAAATCTTGGAATTTTTAAAAAGTTTATTTTTTATGATTTAACTTTCATTGGAATGCAAAGAAACACAATGAGAACTCATTCTGAGGAGAATCTCAACTAAATTTGTTTAAATAATCGTAATGCATCGGTTATCGTAATAAATAACGATTAATATCGTAATCGTAATCGTAATCGTAATGGCCGAATCGTTGCATCCCTAATAGGAATCCATGTCTCCATGTCTGAAATAAACTATTTTATTATTTATTATTATAGGGTCCTTCTTAATATGCTGACACTTTTTTAAGGGAATGATCAGACCATCATTCTGAACAACTTTCTCTATAGGACCAACATCGAAATCGCGAAAAAAAATCAGCTGTCCCATACGAAACTGTAAACCTATTAGAGCCAAATGTATGGGACAACTGATATTTTTTTTGCGATTTCGATGTTGGTCCCATAGAGAAAGTTGTTCAGTTTGACGGTCTGATCATCCCCTTAATAAAGTGTCAGCATATTAAGAAGGACCCTGTATAGTTCGAATCGAACTCATTTATGTCAAAATCATTGAACTACCTCTATTGCACTATCATTGTACCTACTATACAGGTGTAACAAAACACCCCAGTAATACTTAAGGGGGTGCTTCAAACCACCAAACTGAACAACTTTCACTATGGAGCCAACATCGAGAAAAAATAAAAAAATCTGCTGTCCCATACAAAACTGCAGTACTGACTCGACTAAAATGTATCAAATCAAATCAAATCAAATCAAAAGTTTATTTTGCATACTAAGTGTACAATATGTTCTTAAAAATAATATTACAGTGCACTTACAACTTAGCCACCTTTTAAGGTATTGCAAAAGGAGTTAAAGAAAGAGGACAGTACCTATTCAAATAAAAAAATTAACTTTAACTTATACAACATACGTAATTAAATAATATTCTTAGTGATAAAGTCTACATTTTTATTCTTATGGGTTAAGATACTCATGTAGAGAGTAGAAACATTTAGAAATTAAATATTTTTTTAAATTTTTTGAAAACGTATTAACATTGTGCTCGTTTTTTATATTTTGAGGTAACTTATTAAATATTTTTACGGCCATATAATAGGGGCTACAGTTTAACATTTTGATCCGAGATTGTGGTAGGTATAATCTATCTTTGTGTCGGGTGTTACGGTTGTGAGTGTCCTGTACCTTTGTGAATGAATTTAAATTTTTAAAAGTAAACATGCATATGTCATAAATATATATTGCCGGAAGTGTTAATATGTTATATTTTATAAAATAAGGTTTACATGTATGGGGCAGAAGATTTTTTTATTTTTTCTCGATGTTGGCTCCATAGTGAAAGTTGTTCAGTTTGATGGTCTGAAGCACCCCCTTAAGTATTACTAGGGTGTTTGTTACACCCTGTACATACTAGAACTAACACGACACACAAACGTCGTGCGCCACATGAGGGTGCGATAAACGCAGGCGGGTCAAAGAGGCAGCGATAGCGAATCGCTAAGAAAGTGTGACGATATCGCCACAAAGAATGGGACAGCAGCGTTGCGACGTGCAGTTTTATTATGAGTAGTGGCGTAGCGTGGCGTACCGTATTCATGGTCAAAAATAGTCAAAATCCATGAATTTTTCAACTCACGTTCAAGAGTCGTCTCTGAATCTTATACTGTGAGATTGATCTTTGGGATGTAGCATGTAGGTAGGTACGGAGCATGGGATTGGGCCAAAGTAAGAGCAGGTTTAAAAATTCCAATAATTTATTGAATCCAAATACTTATTAATAAATTAACTTAACTTAGTCTAGCTAGTAAGGTATGAATTACTTATAATTAATTAGACATAAATATAAAAAAAATAACAATAAATATGTATTAGGAATTTAGGACCATGAAAATCCACTGAATCTATTTTCCATTTTTCATATTTTACTAGACCAACATTTACAAAAAGTGAGCATGTTGAACATATACAAATTCAGGACCTGGGAGCAATGTAACATATGCACCAGCAATGATCGAACGATACCGAAAATCTTTGTGTTTGGAAGTTGATTTGCGATTCTGGTTCTCAATGTTTAGTTTTCGATTTCAGGCGATGACTATGAGGTGAGGATCATATAATAATTATAATATCACTTCAGAATCGCCTTGCTAACATTTATAAGCACAATATCTATCTATGCAATCGGCAATCTGCAAATGCCAAAGATTTATAAAAATTTTCACATGCTATAATGTACCATGGGGCGATTTGTTTCCGTGCTTATAAGGGACATTTCATTTCTAAGTACCTATACCTAATTTTTCTGTACAAGTATGTTGATCACTACCTTTCATCTTAAGCAAAAAAATTACCAGCAAGCAGGTAAATGACGCGCATCTAAAATAAAATTAAGAATAATATTATTTGCAGAACTTTTTTTGTTTTTACTAAACACTTTAAAAATTGTTGCAGTGAAGATAAAAACATGCCACGGTCACGAGTCGAGTGAATTCTTGACAAGCGTGACACAATTTTATTGCTTTTTGAAAATTGAAAGTATTTACTAGCGTTGTAATTCGCACTAGAAGTTGTACACTGCAGCTTATGTTCTGAAATCAGTCTGGAGTCATTTTCCAATGTATAATATGTCCAATTATCTCCAACACTTTAGGACATTACGTTATAAGTGTAACGGGGGGGGCGGGGGGGGGGGGGGGGGGGGCAAAGCACCCTAGCAATATTTAAAGGGATGCTTTAGTTAGAACACCATGCTAGAGGTGGATAGAGGCAAGCAAATGATAGAGGTCCTTATTGTTATTTGAGCAATACATTTAATTTACGTTCGTAACTTAAAACAACCGTTGGATCTAAAGTGCTATTTTTGAATCTCACTTTCTAATTAGTACTTATACGAATGATGCATAAACTCCATAGTTATTTTGACGTTTACGTAATACTAATTAAAATGTTGGAAATTAAAAAATTGCACCTCTGATCAGAACTAAGGCGTGTGTAAGAGTGACTAGCCTCAAACTCATAATAACTTAGGTATACATTTAATAAAATAAATAGGAAATTTAATAAATAGTTCCACATTAAGTTATTCCTGTTATACAAACTACATTTATAGTTAAATGTTGTCACCTGTTATAATGGAACTGAGAAACTTGGCCACAGGATGTGTATCTCTTATAAGAAACGATCGAATGTACAGTCAGAAACAAAATTATGTAACCCTACTGTCTCATTGTAAATAAGGCAAAATAAAACTTAAAATGCTGACCGTACTCATTGTAAGGTCAGCATTATCTCATACAAACGACAGAAACAACAAAACGCTAAACCACATAGAGACCAATATGAAATCCCTTGTCAGTATTCTTATAATAAGAACACAAATACGAAAATGACTTGAATTTCCAGACTTTATACAATACATCTTATTATTATTTCATGCTATTGACACTATATCCCATTCCGATAGAAATAGCTTAAGCTGTAAATAAAAATCTAATTACGATTAATTTCGCCACAAATCAGACATTTAAACTGTTTAAAAAAAGTGAACCTCTCTAAGTTTACTTTTTTAAGGCCTGCTCGATATTACAACTAATTTTCCAGGTTAATCATCACCAGCGAAACATTCCTATCGAAATGACATAAAGAAACATCTACGTACGGAATAACTGTGACAGATCATACTCTTTCAAATCCACCAGGCCCTGGTATCCGTTGATCATGCAGTAGTACTCCGCTCCTACGATATAAGACAGCACCATTGCAGCTACGACGCTGCCTAGAGAGGTAGAACTTGGTAACACGATGCCTATCACGATGACGAGGCCTACGTAGGACATGTACCTTTAAAGAGATTGCATGGTTAGCTTTTGCATGGCAGTAAAGCATACATATTTATGCTGATGACTGTACTTCCAAAGATTTGTAAGGAAATGTAAAATAAATTAAAATTAAATTAAAAGATTCACACCATCAAACTGACCAACTTACTCTATGTGATAGAAAAAATGTTGGTCACATCGAGAAAGTTATTCAGTTTGATGGACTTATTAGCTCCATAAAAACTGACAACCTATTAAGAATGATCCTGAATTTAGAATATATCTGGCTGTTTCGGGGAATGAGTATAGTATAGATAATACCGGCATTTCTTAAAATATGCCCAAAGTGTGGCAGGTGTAGTGAGCCCGTCGCCACTTTAAACAGAAAATGGACACAATTATATGCATTGATATTGGCGCATGCTTATCCCTCACGATGTGTTTCTTCACTGAAAAACCTGTTGTCGCGATACATAGCAAGTAAATACAAATATAGAAGCGCGACTCGCTCTTTAGAGAGCGAAAGCCGCGAAAAAAACCCAAGGGGAGTGTGTAATTCCTCTATGAAAAAACCGAATTGAGCGCATGTAGAGAAATCATCAGGCTGATCAAAGTAAATTTTTACCTGAGTACTTATGTTCTGGCAATACAGATCCCAACTAATAAATTCTGTATTACATGTATACTATGTTACGAATATTAAAAAAGGCAAGCAATTAATTAAAAGTTACACAATTTGAGAATCTATGTATACTGGTACGAATAAAAAGCCTATGCCTAAAAATGACGCCTTTTTTCTTTTTTTAGCGCGTTTAAAGTTAAAAACAAAACATTTTATTACAAATATCTCGGAACTCAGTCCGAACTGAGATAAAAAGGCTTGAAGTGCACAGCCCGGACGCTGCATACAAAAAATTTAATTTGGAAAATTTAATTTGAATTTAAGATGACGTCAGCACATGCGAAACCAAAGAAATTGAACCTTATGTCTTCTTCTTAGGTAACGAGTAACCAGTGCGAGGTAACCAGAGGGCGATAGAGGGGGTGAGGTAAAAAGTTGGTGGGAGGAAGGGAGTGTCTGTACTGTATCTAGTAATAGATACTCTTTCTTATACTGTGGTAATGGTAATATTTTCAACTTCAAGCCTTTATATCTCCTTCTGGACTGAGTTTAGGGATATACATGTTAATAAGTTTTGTTTGTTACTTTATTCTAAAATAAAGTATTCAAGTTTGGTTGCTGGCCGCGCCAAAAACAACGGTGTAAAATAAAGCGCCAACCTTACATATAAAACCCGCATTGTCTTTTGTTATTAAAAATAAAATAAATATATTATAATAATATAATATTGCTACTAAATATGTGATAAGTACAATATGTAACAACATGGTACAGTAATCAGATTTGAATTCAAAGCAGTACTTTTGTTTCATACAAATAAAGTATGTTGTTAATATTGTATGAAACAAAAACAACATGTAGTACTGTTGTTCATGAACAATGTTTAAATCCACTTTCAGATAAAAAGGACATGAAACGTTTGCACAGATTCATGCAAAACATCATCATGCTCATGCAAAAAACATACTTAATTGTTGAATCTACTTATTATAATTAAGTCAATGTGTTGTCCTTGCATGCCTGCTTAATGTCATGAATAGCCTCTGCATGAAATGGCTACAATTAGCATCATTTTATTTACATACCTGCATGTGGTTATATAATTATAATTTTTCCCATAAATAAATATATGCACATGTATAATTAAACTCGCAACTATATCATAACATCACATTTATAATAAAAACAATAAAATTACATGAGAGAATAGTCCAAATAAAAAACAACTTATAATAATTCTACATTAGAGATAATAAAAATAAAATATCAGAGATATAAATAAATGTAGATAAGATTATAATAGCTTAAATTACTTTATAAACATAAAAGCCCGAAAAAAACCCATCACCGAAAATAAAAATTTAAAATTACCTAATTTACCAGGGTTACGGGCAAAATTTACAGGTCCTCTTTTCTGTAAGAAACGTTTCAAAATTAACAAAAAAAAAGCTCAAACCAAAATCAAACACAAAACAAACCATTCCAAAAATTACCTCGTTGACGTCAACATATCCGAAACATCCTCTTCTTCCCTATCTCTTATACAAAACTCTCCTTTCTTTGAAAATCCATTAGCACACTTCCTGCACATATCAGGTCCATCTCCATGGCAACCATCGCACGATGGATCACAATCCATACAGGCGTATGAGCCAATGGAGTTCATACAAAACTGACCTTCCTTACATTTATTTACGTCATTGCATTCGTTGACGTCTAAGCAACCTTCATCGGTATCAAATTCAAAGCCAGCTCTGCACGCTACACAGTCTTTCTGTGTCCCGTGGCGACATCCTCCCATACACGATCTATGACACGGCGAGCATAAGAACTTGTTATCATCCTTAAATGCTAAGTAGTAACCCGTGGAACACTGTTCGCAGTCATCTCCGCTATAACCGGAATCACATAGACATGTCCCGTTGCCTTTTCTCGTACCATCTCCTCGGCATTTCCCATTACCAGAACAGAGTTTTTCATGGTCACCCGGGCAGGGTGTACAGTCTTTACCATAATGGTATTTCGGACAGCAAACTAACATCTTCTCTATACAAATTTCTGTGTACAAATCAGTTGATTCATCGGGGTTTCTAGACCACCATTCTTCGATGAATTCTTCTGCTTTCTCAGCCATGTGATGGCATTGGACAGAGTGCTTTTTTACCTCCTTACACAGACCCTCTTGGATGTCAATAAGACGCATTTCACTGCGTTTGTATGACTTTTTAAGCTTTTCTTCCTCCCATGCAGTGTCACCGCCTTCATATTTCCCTCGAGATGTCCGTTCAAGGCCTTTCGTAAAAGAATCTACGAATAACTTACAAGCTTGGCATTCACCTAGGTTTTTAGTTTGTATTAGAATGTCTGGGTTGATCATTGGAGGCTGAATATCACACAAACCGGCGGGCAAAATGAAAAACGTGACGAGAATTTTTATGAATACAATTTTATAGTTTTCCATCTTGGCGCAGCTCTGAAAGGAAGAAAATTTTAAAAAGAATGCGTTTTACTGTTTTTAATCAATATTAAACCCGACAAAAGTTGAGTTTTCGGTCAGATTTTTGATAAAAAAGCGAAATAAAACTCACCAAAAATCAGCAGTGCCTTTATAGACCAAAAAAGCTTTACGCACAAGATTTTCAATTCCCAAACAAGTAGTATCACTGAAAATAACGTTTTATCGTTAATTAAACCCTTTAATAATACCCCATTCTTGATTAAAATGCAAAATTACTGACGTGTTTGCTTTGTACTCGCTCTCGCACTACGAATTTTTGACGTTTGGTTTGTCGCCAGCTGACACCTGACATTGACAGATGCCATGCGCCAGCCTACGTTTCGTTTCACGAATATTTCAAAGTCAGACAGACCCGCTTTACATTACGCAACTGATAGCAAGTTTACATTGCTGCCTTGCGTGCGTGTTTTGTTTTAATGGACCGTTTATACGATGACAATTTCTAGGCGCCAATTCTGCGGCGCCTAAAATTAGCACTGTGTAAACACTTTAAGGCACGACAATTTTAAGGCACGGCGTAAAATTGTCGTGCCAAAAGTGTTTATATGGTGCTAATTTTAGGCGCCGCAGAATTGGCGGCGCAAAATTGTCATCGTATAAACCATCCATTAGTTTAATGACGTGGAAAGGTTTATTTATCAAACAAACCGGTCGATGTACACACGGCGACAGATCAACCTACCCATAGTTTGAACTCTATGTTCATGGACATAAGGTCGAACTATGGGTAGGTTGATCTGTCGCCGTGTGTACTTCAAATCGCACGGCGAATGGTTGCATTTTCATTTAAAAGTAAGTATTCGTATTATCTTCATCGACATCACCTACACAAAACGCCTACATTTTGATACACCAAAAAAGGATTCATGACATTTTTAATCCGTTGACCTCACTCAGGCTTACCTACCGCCCGCCGGATACTATTTGGCAAAAGTCCATAAAATTCTTGCAAACCGTTACTTTTAATAAATTATCCTGTTTATATACAACGTGTTAATGAATTAACGCAAAACTTTCAATTTTTTACTAAACCTGATGTAGACCCACCCCACGGGCACACTCACCCTACTTACAACCAAAACAAGATTATTAAAATGTATCCATGAGTAACAAAACATTTTTGCCTCTGAACTTAAAATGCAAATAACTTTAAATGTTAACTATCAAAATAATGAAATTATTGTTTCAATCTAATTCTTTTGTTATAAATCAGTTGGGGTGTATGAGGGTTTGCGCTAATTTATAAACACGTTGTATAAAGTAAATTGTATAAAATAAAGTGAAAGAAATAAAGACATGTTGTACTTCTCAATCTTTCGCACAGAAAAAAGCGTGTTTTAATAAAAAAAAGTTCGATTTGCTCACAATAAATAAAAGTGTTGGAGGCGTGATCCACGTACAAAATGATCGATTGTGAACGAGATTCGAATAGTATCTTCGATATCTTTGAATTGTGCGAATAATGAATAATAGTGGTTCACAGGACCATCATTTGTCATGTACTCCCATTCGATTTTATAATGATAGCTTTATTTATCTCTGACAGGGACGATAATTAACATTGAAGACTTTAACGTCTATATGAGCATAACATCAGTCTTACAACAAATATCTTATAAATTATTATTGACAATGATAGCATAATGATCTTGCATTAAAAAAATTGGTACCTACACGTAGTGTTTCAAAATCAAATTCAACAAGACAAGAGAAGTAGCTCTTAAATAAGATGATGATGATTATATTGATGGAAAGAAATTTAAATCATTTTGGTCAGTAGTTTTGGGTCCTGCCATTTTTCCCAGAAGAATTATAATAGGTAGATGACACGATTGTATCAAGACCTCCGCCTCTAAATACCTAGTAGACAAAGTTGTAGTCCGCTCGGCGGAGTAACAACTCTGTATCGAACGTTCGTCGGTCTAACTCCTGAGGATGCTCCTTGGTGGAGCGAAACACGTGTAGAGTAGAAATTATTTGGTAAGCAGGTTGTATTTTATCACGTAATACAACTTTGTCTACTAGGTATTTAGAGGCGGAGGTCTTGATACAATCGTGTCATCTACCTATTAGTCATGGATTTCCGCAAAGTAACGCCTGATTCAATTAATTAAAAAATTATAACCAAAATTATAATTTTTCTTCTATATAGGGCCTAGGAGAAACGATTTGAGTAAGTAGGTAAGGTACCTACCTATCTACGTAATTTTCTATCGAATAGGTATACTTACTTACTTACCGAACCGACTTATACAGGGATAAAGACCCTTGGTTTAAAAGGATGCTAATGATATCAATTTCACCTGATTTTCTTCTAGTAGTCGAGCATTAGTCATACGCCCAATTGTTTGGACCTTCTGCTGACTTCAGATCCAGACAGGCACTCAGTATCGGTCTCTGCCCCGCTGGGAACGTCCGATCACTGTCTGGTGAAATCCGTGTCGATCTGCTCTCCTCCCGATGACAGCCCTAAGGGCACGAGGCGAGTCTGGCGATACGGGTCGGCAGATTGGGATGAGATGCGGCATTTCTTTGCGTCTTACCCGTGGCGGCAAGTGTGTTTTTCTTCGAGTGACCCTGCTAGTTCGGCTGAGGCGCTGTCCTATTGCCATCGCACGCGCGATCATGAGTCCGTCCGATGAAAATGATCGTGCGATCGTGCGATCAAACATAGGAATCAGTATTGACTGTCCTAATTTCGATCGCGCGATCATGCGATGCGTTCGAATTGTTCTATTTTCGACGCACGATCGTGCGATCGTGCGATCAAACATAGGAATCAGTATTGACTGTCCTAATTTCGATCGCGCGATCGAGGAGCGCGACGAGGCAAGGGTGTACCTACACTCAGCGGGACCCCGTGTCCTAGAACTTGTTCTATAGAATTTGTTCTAATTTCAAATATTATTGATTTCAAACATATTACAGCCTTTGGATAACGCACTTCCCCGGTTTGGAAGGGTGCGGGTTCAAGTCCGGCTCGAGACTTAATTTTTCAATCTTTAATTTGATTAGAATTTGTTCTATCGAATCCAATTAGAAATAAAATGTGTTCCGTCAAAATGGGAGAATGGCATAGGCAAAGATTTTTTTTGGTCTTTACGACTAGAATTCGAGTTTCAACAACAACAAAAAATGAAAACCGACTTCAAAGTAAAAAAGTTAAAAAATAATATTTCAGTTTGACTTTTACGTTCGAATCTATAAGAAAATTAATATTTTGTTTTATCGAAGTTTGATAAAGGTGAGAAATAAAACCTTTGGCCTTAATAATTAAACTCAAGTTGTTTTATTAAAATAATCAAGCACTGTTGTACAAGTAAGAACATAACATTGTCTACAATTGTATCATGGACAAACTTTTTCTATCATCAACCGTTGTCGAGATATCTGTCTATTACTATTTTAATTAATAATTTTTTGCAAATATCTCGTTTCGTATGCATCAAATCGTGAATAAAGTTATTACAAAACTTCTAGAACATAACATTGTCTACAATTGTATCTTTGAGAAACTTTTTCTATCATCAACCGTTGTCGAGATATCTGTCTATTACTATTTTAATTAATTCGTTTTTGCAAATATCTCATTTCGTATGCATCAAATCGTGAATAAAGTTATAACAAAACCTGTAGTACATAACATTATCTACAATTGTATGCTACACAAACTTTTCCTATCATCAACAATTTTCGAGATATCTGTCTATTACTATTTAATTAATTCGTTTTTGCAAATATCTCTTTTCGTATGCATCAAATCGTGAACAAAGTTAAAACAAAACATGTAGAACATAACATTGTCTATAATTGTATCAAAAAGAAACTTTTTTTATCATGAACCGTTGTCGCGATATCTGTCTATTACTATTTTAATTAATTATTTTTTGCAAATATCTCGTTTTGTATGGATGAAATCGTGAACAAAGTTATTACAAAACTTGTAGTACATAACATTATCTACAATTTTATGCTACACAAACTATTCCTATCATCAACAATTTTCGAGATATCTGTCTATTACTATTTAATTAATTCGTTTTTGCAAATATCTCTTTTCGTATGCATGAAATCGTGAACAAAGTTAGAACAAAACTTGTAGAACATAACATTGTCTATAATTGAATTTTAAGAAACTTTTTCTATCATCAACAATTTTCTAGATATCTGTCTATTACTATTTTAATTTATTCGTTTTTGCAAATTTCTCTTTTCGTATGCTTCAAATCGTGAACAAAGTTATTACAAAACTTGTAAAACATAATATTGTCTACAATTGTTTTTCAGACAAACTTTTTCTATCAAGAACCGTTTTCGAGATATCTGTCTATTACTATTTTAATTAATATTTTTTTGCAAATATCTCTTTTCGTATGCTTCGAATCGTGAATAAAGTTATTACAAAATTTGTAGAACATAACATTATCTACAATTTTATGCTTAACAAACTTTTCCTATGATCAACAATTTTCGAGATATCTGTCTATTACTATTTTAATTAATTCGTTTTTGCAAATATCTCTTTTCGTATGCATCAAATCGTGAACAAAGTTAAAACAAAACATGTAGAACATAACATTGTCTATAATTGTATCAAAAAGAAACTTTTTTTATCATGAACCGTTGTCGAGATATCTGTCTATTACTATTTTAATTAATTATTTTTTGCAAATATCTCGTTTTGTATGGATGAAATCGTGAACAAAGTTATTACAAAACTTGTAGTACATAACATTATCTACAATTTTATGCTACACAAACTATTCCTATCATCAACAATTTTCGAGATATCTGTCTATTACTATTTAATTAATTCGTTTTTGCAAATATCTCTTTTCGTATGCATGAAATCGTGAACAAAGTTAGAACAAAACTTGTAGAACATAACATAGTCTATAATTGTATTTTTAAGAAACTTTTTCTATCATCAACAATTTTCTAGATATCTGTCTATTACTATTTTAATTTATTCGTTTTTGCAAATATCTCTTTTCGTATGCATCAAATCGTGAAAAGTTAAAACAAAACATGTAGAACATAATATTTTCTATGATTGTATCTGTAAGAAACTTTTTCTATCATGAACCGTTGTCGAGATATCTGTCTATTACTATTTTAATTAATTATTTTTTGCAAATATCTCGTTTCGTATGGATGAAATCGTGAACAAAGTTATAACAAAACTTGTAGTACATAATATTATCTACAATTGTATGCTGCACAAACTATTCCTATCATCAAAAAATTTCGAGATATCTGTCTATTACTATTTAATTAATTCGTTTTTGCAAATATCTCTTTTCGTATGCATTAAATCGTGAACAAAGTTAGAACAAAACTTGTAGAACATAACATTGTCTATAATTGTTTTTCAGATAAACTTTTTCTATCATGAACCGTTTTCTAGATATCGGTCTATTACTATTTTAATTAATAATTTTTTGCAAATATCTCGTTTCGTATGCATCAAATCGTGAATAAAGTTATTACAAAACTTCTAGAACATAACATTGTCTACAATTGTATCTTTGAGAAACTTTTTCTATCATCAACCGTTGTCGAGATATCTGTCTATTACTATTTTAATTAATTCGTTTTTGCAAATATCTCATTTCGTATGCATCAAATCGTGAATAAAGTTATAACAAAACCTGTAGTACATAACATTATCTACAATTGTATGCTACACAAACTTTTCCTATCATCAACAATTTTCTAGATATCTGTCTATTACTATTTTAATTTATTCGTTTTTGCAAATTTCTCTTTTCGTATGCTTCAAATCGTGAACAAAGTTATTACAAAACTTGTAAAACATAATATTGTCTACAATTGTTTTTCAGACAAACTTTTTCTATCAAGAACCGTTTTCGAGATATCTGTCTATTACTATTTTAATTAATATTTTTTTGCAAATATCTCTTTTCGTATGCTTCGAATCGTGAATAAAGTTATTACAAAATTTGTAGAACATAACATTATCTACAATTTTATGCTTAACAAACTTTTCCTATGATCAACAATTTTCGAGATATCTGTCTATTACTATTTTAATTAATTCGTTTTTGCAAATATCTCTTTTCGTATGCATCAAATCGTGAACAAAGTTAAAACAAAACATGTAGAACATAACATTGTCTATAATTGTATCAAAAAGAAACTTTTTTTATCATGAACCGTTGTCGAGATATCTGTCTATTACTATTTTAATTAATTATTTTTTGCAAATATCTCGTTTTGTATGGATGAAATCGTGAACAAAGTTATTACAAAACTTGTAGTACATAACATTATCTACAATTTTATGCTACACAAACTATTCCTATCATCAACAATTTTCGAGATATCTGTCTATTACTATTTAATTAATTCGTTTTTGCAAATATCTCTTTTCGTATGCATGAAATCGTGAACAAAGTTAGAACAAAACTTGTAGAACATAACATAGTCTATAATTGTATTTTTAAGAAACTTTTTCTATCATCAACAATTTTCTAGATATCTGTCTATTACTATTTTAATTTATTCGTTTTTGCAAATATCTCTTTTCGTATGCATCAAATCGTGAACAAAGTTAAAACAAAACATGTAGAACATAATATTTTCTATGATTGTATCTGTAAGAAACTTTTTCTATCATGAACCGTTGTCGAGATATCTGTCTATTACTATTTTAATTAATTATTTTTTGCAAATATCTCGTTTCGTATGGATGAAATCGTGAACAAAGTTATAACAAAACTTGTAGTACATAATATTATCTACAATTGTATGCTGCACAAACTATTCCTATCATCAAAAAATTTCGAGATATCTGTCTATTACTATTTAATTAATTCGTTTTTGCAAATATCTCTTTTCGTATGCATTAAATCGTGAACAAAGTTAGAACAAAACTTGTAGAACATAACATTGTCTATAATTGTTTTTCAGATAAACTTTTTCTATCATGAACCGTTTTCTAGATATCGGTCTATTACTATTTTAATTTATTCGGTTTTGCAAATATCTCTTTTCGTATGCTTCAAATCGTGAACAAAGTTGTAAACTTGTAGAACATAACATTATCTACAATTTTATTTTTCAAAAACTTTTCCTATCATCAACCGTTGTCGATATATCTGTCTGTTACTATTTTAATTATTCAGTTTTTACAAATATCTCGTCTCCTATGCATAGGATTGTAAACAAAGTTTATACAAGCGTGAAGACCATTAAATTTCCAACAATTTTGTTCATAACAAATTTTTTTCTATCACTTACCATTGTCGAGATATCTGTCATTTTTGTTATATTATAAAAGTGGTCTGATTCTGGAAAGGTGACCGATCCGCCATGTAAGACCGGGTTTTTCGTGATGGGTAAAGTGTGTTCTTTCGATCCAAGTTGGTTTCACATTTCCTATATGTTTAGGCCTAAGACCTATTTTTTTTTATTTTCAACCCCAGTCTGATTTTGAACGGTGACCGATTTGAGAATAACTAAATCTGCTGTGGTGTTCTCCTAAGAGGGCTCTTTCTTAAAATGCGTCCAGTTCGTATCCTATATATTTAGGCCCAGACCATTTTTTCGCGATTGTCTTACCGCTGTAAAAAAAATCAGTGACCGCTTTGAGTCATAAGACCGAGGCTAAATGATGTACTTTGGCGTCTATTTTCGAGCTAGACTGAATCCAGCTTTCCTATAATTATAATACGTTTAGGCCCTAGACCGTTGGTGGCTCTGGATCTAATTCTTCCATTTTGACGGATTTTTTTTTATTTCTAATTGAATTCGATAGAACAAATTCGGAACTAAATCCCATACATACTCGCATCGTTCTAGGACACGGGGTCCCGCTGAGTGCAGGTACACGAAGCAAGGGAGGGTGATCGATCGCATCGATCGCATCGCACCAAATTAGGACACACGTTTTTTGATCGCGCGATCGGTTTCATCGCGCGATGAGATCGCATCGCACCATCGCGCGTGCGATGGCAATAGGACACCGCCTGATGCGGTTGCGGACGTGATACGACAGGGAATGGAATATTATATTCCTTTCTCCGACATCTCACTCGGTCACAAAGCCCAACCTTGGTACAATGCGGATTGTGCTCGCGCTGAGGCTAAAAAAGAAGCCGCCTACCAAGCATGGGTCCAAGCTCGCGACCGCAAAGTTAGAGCTCGTAGGGTTCGCGCGAAGAAGAGGGCCTTTAATTCTGCCGCCAAGTCCTGCAAACGGGTGATCCGGAGGGCTCGATTCGACCATGTCAGCCGCATTGGAGCCAAACTGGCATCCTACCCTTCTGGTAGTAAACAGTTCTGGTCCCTTTCAAAATCGGTCGAATCCAACTTCTGCCGTCCCACTTTGCCTCCCATGCAGAAGCCTGATGGGTCGCTGGCTCACTCCGCAACTGAGAAAGCTAATTTATTTGCTTCTCTGTTTGCGAGCAATTCACGTCTGGACGCTGGTGCCAAACAGCCGCCAACCATCCCTCGTTGTGATTCTTCGATGCCGGAGGTCACAATACATACAAAAGAGGTCCGCAGAGCATTGCGTAGTCTGGATGTGAATAAGGCCAGTGGTCCTGATGGTATACCTGCAAGAGTGTTGAGATATTGTGCGCCTGAGTTGTCTCCTGTTCTAACACGCCTGTATCGCCTCTCTCTCAGAACAAGAACGGTGCCTAAATCCTGGAAGCTTGCGAATGTGCAACCGGTACCCAAGAAGGGCAGTCGTGCCGACCCCTGCAACTACCGCCCTATCGCCATTACTTCCATTCTCTGTAAAGTCATGGAAAGAGTACTTAACAGTAAGTTGCTGTCATACCTAGAAGACAATGATCTACTCAGTGATCGCCAATATGGCTTCCGCCGGGGGCGATCGACTGGGGATCTTCTTGTGTATGTGACGCACTGCTGGGGCGAGGCCATCGAGAAGCACGGTGAAGCACTGGCTGTATCACTTGACATCTCGAAGGCCTTTGACAGGGTATGGCACGCTAGTTTGCTGAGCAAGCTTCCCGCTTATGGCATCCCCGCTGATCTTTGCAGCTGGATATCTGATTTCTTGAGAGAACGGTCGATTAGAGTTGTCATTGACAGCTGCTCTTCTGACCTTATGGCAATTGATGCTGGAGTTCCTCAAGGGTCTGTTCTCTCCGCGACACTTTTCCTGCTGCACATCAATGACCTCCTTGTGTCGGGTATTGTTGGGTATGCAGATGACAGTACTGTCATGGAGAGATATGTATCTGGCGCAGGGGCCAGCGGGGATAAAATACGCTCGCAGAGGGAGGCCATGGTTGAGCGGACAAACTTGACTTTAAGTGTTGTCTCCCAGTGGGGTGACAATAATTTAGTCAACTTCAACGCCACCAAAACACAGGCTTGTCTGTTCACCGCAAAAAGGAGTCCGTTTAATCTGACTCCTACTTTCCGGGGTACATCTGTCCCTGTTTCCGACAGTCTTGGGCTTCTGGGTATAAGCTTGACCACAAAACTCAACTTCGGCGCTGACATCGAGTCTAAGGCTCAAACTGCGGCCAAAAAGCTGGGCATCTTAAACAAGGTGAAGCGGTACTTCACTCCTGGACAGCTCTTAGTATTGTATAAAGCTCAGGTCCGATCATGTATGGAGTACTGCTGCCACCTGTGGGATTTCTCAGCCAAGTATCAACTTGCCGCACTCGACTCGGTTGAACGCAGAGCCAGGAGGCTCATTGGCGATAGTAAGCTGGTGGAGGCCAAGCTCCATAGCCTAGCCCACCGCCGCAGAGTGGCCTGCTTGTCGGTCTTCTACAGATTGTACTTCGGTGAGTGTGCCCTAGAGCTGCATGAGCTCATCCCACCTTCCCCTTTCTACTATCGGACTTCCAAACGCACCGCGGGATATCACCCCTTCTTGGTTGACATCCCACATATCCGCACCAAGCGCCTTTCTGAATCTTTTATAATGCGCACAGCCAAGGAGTGGAATGCCTTACCTGCGTCAGTATTTCCGAGTACTTACAACCCGAATTCCTTTAAAGTACGAGTGAATAGGCATCTTCTGGGTAAGCTCGCTACATCTACGACCCCATCTTCGTCCTGAGGACTGGATTGAGGTCAAGAGCAAACCCATAGTTAATAAAAAAAAAAAAAAAAAACATTATAGTATTAGGCACTGTAAATAAGTTGTCGTTGTTATTGTATAGGAACAAAAGCAAAGAAATTTAATCAAAAATGTATGGATTTTTTAAATTGGATTTTTAGTACTAACCTATTGGTTCCTCGGAATATAAAACTAATTATGGTACCTACTTAATTCTTGCCTACCTATCTAACTGTCTTACGAACTTTGTAAAGAAAACACACATAATAATGTGAATGAGCAGAGCAATGATACAACTTGCATAACTTCCCGCTTTCTCCGTAACAAAGACTTTGGTCTACACGACCATGATGCTTTGTACCGTGTCGATACGTGCTGGTATGGAAATTAGAAGATTTTAAGTTCCTTTCCTTCCTTGTTCAAAATAAATAACATCTTATTTTGCATGCAAATAGGTGGATTACTTATCTTGCGTAAAAAATAATAACTGAGTAGCGGCACAGATTTCTGTGCTCCCTATCTTAGATAAAATCTAATAGGTACTTCCTATTTCTATGGTACCGGTAGACTAGTTTTATAAAAAACCATAAAAGGCTGTTCTTCCAACGAAAATCCTTATTTTTATAAACTACTGGAATAAAACAGTAACTTTGATTTTGTGGTATTTCATCTCGAGCGCGTCCGTTCTTCGAAAGGCACACTAAGCAGTTTTGATTCCGGATAGTGCCGTTAGATATGGCGTTAGCCTCACATCTTGATGAGTGATGACAATGCACTAATTTGATTCCACACTGTATGTACTCTGTATACCTACCTAACAACGTGTACACAACGTGCCCACTCCTAATCACTATTATTAGTTAGAGGAGTACCCCACTGCCCATCAGTGGGATCATACAATCTTTTTATACAAATTATCACAGATAAATTTTTGTTTTTCCTAAGTATACTTTTTGAAAACCAGCAAATCATTTTGTATATACTTAAAAGTAGTTTTTGTTTTATTTTATACTTAGGTACTCTATAGGTTCCGATCCACTCAGTTTTCATTTTATGCTTTTCATTTCTTAATCGTTGTAATACCTCTACCACAATAAACATCAAAGCAAGTTTATGCTATTTAAAAGATGATATCAAACTGCGGACTTTAAGTGCAGAGATATGCTCATTTCTTTTTATTACTTAGTTCATAACACCACATTTTAAATCCACCGTATAAACTGTCGGTCACTCCCATCTCCTTTTATTTACTGACACAGGCGATATAAAATACACTGTGTCTATGTTGCTCTAATCTTTTCCCTTGTCCCATAATGCAAGCCATTTTGAACCTTTCCTCGTTTGATTAATAATTCAGTCAGGGAACTAGTTCAACTGCAGTTTGTACTGTTTTAATTTTGCGTGTTGCCCTGTGCAGGAACAGCTGGAACACGCAGTTTCGATACGCATAGTCCTTTTAGTTTCTTTCTGTAATGCCTTATCGTATTTAATACAATAGTACCTGCCCTACGCCCCGAGAAAGGAATGCAAATTTATTTTTTTACAGTCAGAATTTTAACGCTTTGCACGCACTGCGGCAATCGCCCGCCGATTTTATCTTAAAAATCGACCCTTGTTTCTTAAAACTGCTTTACATTATGCAACCGATCGCATGCTAGCTATTTGATGTGCATCGACCGGTAAGTGTAACAGCAATTTAAGGCTTTTATTGAAACTATTCGCCCGCGGGCCTCTTATTCTTAGGAGTAAGGACTGATAACACTGGAACCCAAAATAATTGGCAAAGTTACAAATGCATAATTTTCGATTGTACCTATTTTTCTGTATAATTACTTCATATACTTCAAATCATGAAGTATTGACATTTTATTGTTTGTCTGTATAAATCAATTAGAGTTAACCCGCGACTTCGTCCGCACAAATAATATACCAGTCAGATCATATGCTATCAAACATAAAAAGTTTCATCAAAATCGGTTCAAAAGTTTTTGCGTGATGCTCGTTCAAACAAACCGACAGACGAAAAATCCAAAAATTGTTGATTTGGAATTAGGGACACCTAAAAACCAAATCGTAATTTTTTTTTTCTTGTTAATATCTTCAATGTACAGAGCTACAGACACACTTTTGTTACAGTTTTTTAATAAGTAGGTAGTTAAGATAGGATAAGGCATTGTCTAGTTTCGTGCTTGCGTATTAAACCGATATGGTGCCGCCCCACACAGCACAGAATATCTACTAGATATCTATTGGATATTTTGAAGACACTTTGATGTTTTGTAGATATACCTATCTATTAGATATTTTGTAGACATTCGTGCTGTTGGGGCGATGCCATGCCGATGCCGCCTGCGCGGCAAAAATCCTCAGTGCGTACCAGTCTAAGTAAAAAATATAATTTAAGTTCTATGCAAACAATTCTTGGTGCGAACTTTATGGACGAGGAGCGTAAAATTCTTTGACCTGAAAACAACGCGGCTTAACTTTTTTTAATTTTTTCTTGGTCGCCAACGCATAGACGCACGCGCGCATTGTTATGCCAACTTAATTAACTGCTCGCCTTGCTCTTGCGCGCGGCGTTAAAAATATAACTCGTTTTAACGCTGTTTAGATAATATAAGGTAATTAAACAGTTCATTTTAATGACTTGGTATACTTACATAAATTATTCTGTTCTAGTTTATACCTACCTTTTAATGCTCTGCGCTGTTAGGAATCTCTAGTTCTCTACGCAATATTTTTTTTAACCTCACAAATTGGAAAGATTCTGTTTATCATTCGAAATCTTGAGTGTATAGTACATTTATAAATAAATAATAATAAATAACGCTCACAGGAACATACATTGTAATGATCCCAAGTAAGCCTCAGGCTTTTTGTTATGGGAATCATACAACAACGGCACAAACATACAACATCCATGACCGAACCGGGATTCGAACCCAGGACCCTGGTTTGGCAGTCCGGCGTGGTAACCATTACACCAACCGGATTTCATCCGCTAGCGTGGAAAGAGGTTTTAAAATTCGAATATTTCTCTTCCATATTTTTCTATACCTAATTACCTACTGCCAGTCCACTGAAAATGCAACAACTATTTTCATGTTATTGGGATAAGCTCTTTTTTTTTTCATCTAATATTCTCCTCGCTCGGCTGCAAAGTTATTCTGCTTCTCGTATCTTTGAAACCTTCGCTACGCTCAGGATTATATATTTCAAAAACCAACTTTGCAGCCTTGCATAACAATAAGTAGGTATGCCTATGCTTTTTAATGCACAATATACGGCCCAATAGCTCAGTTGGTAGTCAACCTGCCTGCTGATTCAAGGGTCGCGGATTCGAATACCGCAAGGAGTAAATATTTGTATCAAAGTCATGGATAGGTAGGATTTGTATCATAGTATGTATTCTATACAGGATAAATGCTTTCATTTGTAAGTTAATAAGGATCGAAAATGCGAAACAATCAGCTGTTCCATAGAAAATGTAAATAGCTATGTATGCTCGCTCAAGTTATGGCTCAAATCTTGATAGCTATAAAGTCATTCAAAGATAACAACCACAAAAAAGCAAAAACTAATCAAAGTTACAGAGAAATAGTCGTCCTACCTAGCAAAATGACCAAAGATGACCTTTGCAATGTTTGCAGTAAAAAAATTAAAATAAAAAACCTATCAGCGGCTTCTCTTTATTGTGGCCAGTGTCGTTTTGCTAAGATTGCGCTACTACAGATTATCGCATTTATAAGATCTTCTATACCCACCTACCTACTATTATAGTTCAAAGCTACTTTAATATAAGTATGTCCAAAGGCCAGAGTAAAATCATAAAAGAATTATGCAACATCATCTTAAGTTATTAGAATCACTTATCTGATTTTGGCGTGTAATTAAAAATGATTCTAGATAATGAAATAGCTTTGTAAATTTTGAATTACCTAGTACGAGTACCTACCTATCTCGAAATAACATACAATATTTTACTGTCTTTTTAAATCAGAAGATCTTTTACCTTCCTTGTTCCTTTAGAAGACAACATAGGTAATTGTATTAATGCTGAAGCTGAGACATTCTTTTGTTCCCAGTACTAGTTAGTTCCGTTTCGGAGTTCCATCGCGCAAATAGTGATTTTTTTTCCCAGTAGTTCCGCGGAACTAAAAACAAATTAAATATTACGTACCTAATTTTATTCCGTTTGGTAGATTATATAAATGCCAGGGAAGCACCATTATATTTTTCTACCATTTGATCGCTAACTAAGGAATTGGGTCCTTAGGGCCCTTAGGGCAGGTTTCTCTCACGAAGTTTTTCTTGCCAGCCCCATTTCTAGTTCGTACAAAAATACGTACAAGTACCTACCTAAAACCAAAGATCAATGAGTCATTGGATAAAACTCAATGGTAAGAGCTCGGGATCGAACTCACAAACAAACCACGTTAGGTGAGCGATTCCAACTAAGCCTGTCGCTGTAAAAAATTACTGTAAAAAAATTACAGGAGAATATCCTAGATCCTACTTCCTTCCCAACCAAATTTTCTGCAGTTTTAGTTAAGTTCCTGAAAAGGAATAAGTGTACCTACAAACGATTGCGCATCGCGGTGAAACCCATATCTGTCGAAAATATCAAACTTTTTTAAAAACTCGTCGTAGGCGACAGAACCTCAAGAGTTCTTGAGTCACCAGACGTATGACGTCATGATTGCAAATGCCAACCGGCTGAACAAGGCCTTGCGACAACCTGGCTCCGCCGTACACGATTAATAGCGAATCTATGAAATTGTCGACGAACGGAACGCTACGAATGTGCCTTCGTGAATATGTTATTATTCACTGACAAGGTCCCCTTTGTGGAGGCAAGTTTTTGTTAACATTAACTTTAGTACAGAATTGATTGCATGGAAAATTGATTTTGAAGTAAAAAAGTTTCGTTAATAACTACTTAGAGTACCTTCTTAATGTTAAAAATAAATTAAACTCATTCAGATTGAATATTAAAAGTTAAAGCAATTAAGTAGCAATGCTTATCAAAATATATATATATATATATATATATATATATATAATGAATAATCGCTTTTTACGAGGCTATGACATCTCTATTTTCACTGTCGAAACAATAAAACGATTAAAGTTACTGCAAGAAATGACCGTAAAACGGAACGGGACAACAATTCCCGCCAATAAAAATAAATAAATAAAATTGAATAGGGCGGCAAAACGTGCAGTGTGGGTGCGCTGCTGTGCAACCTACGCACCCTGTGAAAACCTTGCGTAAAGTAGTTCGTGATGTCAAACTGTTTTACCTTTAAAAATTTTGCACGGCTTGAAAAAATATAAATAGGTACTTAATTACTCATTAGATCACAGATAAATTAAGTTAAATAAGAAGAATGCAGCATGTCCTGTTCATACCGCTAAACTGGGACTAAATATTACAGGGAAGAAAAGAATAGGATTAAAATATTAGTACATTATGATGATACAACTGAGAGAAGTTGATCATTACACCCGAGGCGGGATTGCTGCACGAGCCGCAGCCGAGTGCTGTAATACGAGCTGAGGCTGTAATTACAAACGCTCACGTGTTTCATATGAAGTTTTACAACACACTTGCGAGGAAAATGTAAGTTTAGTAAAACACTACTATTTTAGACAAATATGTATTTGTGAAAAATAGCGCTGGCCTTTTTTTTCTAGGGTCGTTCCTTTGTTTAAGAAGGAAGGAAGAAGAAGCAATGACTTAGCTGAAATTCAAACAACGGCATATTTTTGCAAACAACCTAATATAAAAAATATAATAAACTAATTATAATTATTAGCTCAAATTAATGTAAATTTGTAACAAAAATTAATTGTTTGATAAAATGAAACTTTTATTTATTATAATTTTAATTAACATGGTTTATTTATTCAGAAAAATGGTTGAATTGTTTTTTTTTTTTTATGAAATCTCTTTGATGAGATTTTAAATCAAACTATAGAAAAAAACTACATTGCCCCGCACTAGTGCTGCGGTAATGTTATATTATATTACGGCAAGCGTTTTTAATAAGCTGCATTATGTACCTAAAAGCGGTGCAATAAGAGCCACTTAACGAGCAAGTGAGATAAATATATATTTTTTAGCTGTTAATGTTTCGTTCAAATCAAACGGCAAAGGATTTGAAATATAAGTCACGTTCGAACATCCTGCGTTGCGCTGCGCAGCGACTTGTGCCCATAAAAAAGCCACGACTAATCGCCGGTCATCGCTCTCTCTATGCTTTCGTAAAAATATTTTATGGTGGCCAACTGGCCAGACACTTACGGGAAAGACAAGTTCCATAACCGACGTGTTTCGCTGTTTAAACAAGTGTGCCTCATATTGCCTAATCTGGCTTTAAGTTAACAAAGACTTGTTCTACATTGCCGGCTATCTACGCTATGGTTAACTTAACAGACTTGTGTGACTTGAGTCATATTATGGTTATTGTTAAGTTAGATCTATAAACGTGGAAATTGATAATAGTTTCACTTCTTCTTCTTATCGTGTGGGCAGGGCCCTGGTGTCAGATCTTTTTCAGACCGCCTTACGGCCTCTGACGTGGTTTTTATGTGTTTCACTAGTGCTAGTGATTTTATATCCGCTGGCATGGCATTATGACAAAATTAGGTACAAAACTTAAGTTCTTAGGAAATTGTACAAAATCTTTATACTTAGTTCCTATGTTCTTAGGAAATTGTACAAAATCTTTATAGTTATTAGGTAGAGGTAGATACCTACCCCTTCTTTAAATATCAGGTTCTCGGAGGGTCGTTGCCTCTTTTTGGGGTATTTTGCCTCTTTGCACAAGCAAGAGTTAATTTGTCCTTACCCTTAGACATTGTCACACAGAATAAATCTAGTGACTCGATGGGATTTCAATGGGACTAGATTCAAGTCCTAGCCCTAGCCCTGTAATCTAGATAGATTCAAGTCCTTATGCTTATCCTTATTTCCACCATATGGCAGGTATCTAAATTCTCAAGTCTGTAAAATATAATCCGAATGAAAATGCAAGTTCTTCCTTTCAGCAAAATCCACGCCATATAGAAACAAAACGGCCGGTTCAAATCACCGAAGGCATCAACATCCATTACAAAGCATCATGTTATTTGCCTAAGTGGTCCTATCCAGGATAATAAGTTAGAAAGAATAGCCCTGGGTTAGGACAATCTTTTGTGTGGAGCCCGCTTCGCTTTGCCACCTCCAGGCTATGTATAAACTCAAATGTTCTAACTCGAGATTACCATAAAATAGGTACGTCGGTACTCAGTAGGAAACAAAATTACTGTGCAGTTTACATTCTACATCTGTTGTTTTTTTAATAACAGGGTGATCGCTGGAGCGTGTAGCCGAATTTGTTAGTAAAAAAAAACGTTAGCGTACATACTTCGCGCCAAAGATTTTATTTGGTCTGTCCGACTTCCCTTCTTTTTTGTTAATAAGTATGTACTTTTAAAAATTTTGACATGGACATGACTTAAAAAAATTAATCTTGCAAAGTAATCGAAAAGCGACACACGAAAAAATAACTTAAAAAATATATATCGATTGCTCTCACAGCAGGCCTCCTCAGTTACTTCTCGGCCATTGACTGTCATTTTCGAAGGATAATAAAGATGTTTTTGTGAGCCCTAATTTGTAATTTGTATTTTTTTTTTCATTACGCCTGCCTTATGTGCGAAAAATTACCTCTGCTCTGTAGTATTGATGTAAAGTTCTACCCCATCTTATTCTCAGTGCCATAAGACTTGAAGTTGAGCTACTAATATTGGGTAAGCTTGACAACGTGCTGTCGAGTGTACTTAAACTCCAGATTGGATTTTATTTTTAAAACCTACCTAGTAGGTACGTTAAAATACCTGATGGTCGATAGATAAAACATTTTACGACAGGAAGGGTTAGCTATACTCTTTCACTTCAAAAAGGAAACCGAAAATCTCATTACCATTCTGCGTTAACGACTCACTACTCCCTCTCGGAATTACTTTCGTTAATAACGAAGGAATAGTAAAGGATTTTATGGAGTTTTAACTTTAGGTTCAAGTTAAAGAATAGGAGCGATTGTAATTTTAACCTTTGAGGTATCATATTAAAATAGCAAGATAGGATAGATTACTAACCTAACCTAACCATTAAGAATATTATAACATACGTTACCCGGTCATTAAAAGAATGGATCTCATAACATTAAACAATGTTCTAATTTATTCTGTTAAATTTAAACTCTGGTTAGAATGCATCTATTCATATCATTGCAATATCCATGCTCTTGATTCTGAATCCAATACGCGTGGTGAATTCAGGCTGTAATTCAGGAGTGCGATTTTTCAAAGTCAGCAACTCAGCAGTAGAAAAGTATGAAGTTTCATGATTTCGAATTCAAAAATAGCACTATAGGCAATCTTTTCTGAAGTGCTATTTTTGAATTCGAGATCATGACCCCAGAACAGAATACACAAACTTCATACTTTTCTACTGCTGAGTTCAACGCACGACATTACAAAATCGCACTCTAGAGATGTCTTTTGACCGTGAGTTGAGTCTAACTTAGACCGTCGTCTAAGTCTAAGCGTAGGGTGGAAAACATGAATTAGGTACATACGATACGGGAGTTCCACGCATTTCGTTTCTGAATCTCAGAATCTAAATTCCGTGGTAGCTAAAGTGTCAATTGTCAGTAGGCAGGATTCCAAAGTTTATGTTTCTTGTGACTTGCATCATAAAATAGTTTTCCACTCCCGCTACATCTCCAGTCTTGAATGCAAAGGATTCCCGCCATTCTAACGTCGCCGTCGTCGGCGCAGACGCATCCAAGAGGCGGAACTCAAGTAATAGGCGCATTCCGGCGTCGAGCCTGTGAACGCGCGTTAGAAGTACTCAGAAAATCTCTGAATGGCTTAGGAAACCATTAACGGGTTGTGTGTTCCGCGCCGCTTGCTGCCCAAACGATAATGCACTGAAGAAGCTTTTGTCGTTAAGGATTTACGTGGATAGTCGTGTTTTATAGCGCAAGAACACTGGGTCCGCTGACGTTATTCTTCTTTGGAACCGTCGACATAAAAATGTTTAAAAGGAAACATTTTAGACGCAACACAGTATTCACGATTTCCGACGAAGTTTTCATCTTTTTATGATCCTTCGAGCCGGATAATCATCATTTCGATAACAATCATAGATACGTTTTTTCTCGCAGGTATAATCATAATTACTTATTATTATTCATATGCACACTATCCGCAATAATTTTTAATACCGGATCACCAAGGAAAACATGACAAACATATCTACCAGGCATGTCATTAAAATAATAATCTCTGAGGCATGTCTAATTGTAAATAAGTCTACATAGTTAAATTGCTGCTAGCGTTAGAAACGAAAGGGCAAAGCGCCGCTGTGGTTAAATCCCTTTAGGTTAGCTTTAGACCATCTATAGGTAGGTACCTAGGTACTTGGGAAGGTAGTTAGAAACGGGAATTTTATGTGAACCTCCCATAACATCTAAAAGAAAGTTTTCCGTTAATTATTCTTATACGAATCTTGTTAGATTAAAATTGTTCTCAAGAAATATATTTCGCTATTTACCGATTTAGTTATGTAGTGTAATAAAATAAAGAAAAGTGGTTTTAAGCCCTTTAGAAGTTAAGACCCTTGCTCTTGGTCTAACTAAACTTAACTAAAGGTTAAAAGTTATGTAGGACTTTTTTTGTAGGTAAAATTTTTATTCTATGCTTTTATTTTGTAATGACGATAGAAGGTACATACTTAATACAAAGTCTAATTTTGATTCTGGAACTTCGGTTAGGAGTTTAGGACTAATTGGGACTAATAATAAGTCTTAATATTTGTAATTACCTACTTAAGTGTAATTTATTTAGGAGTAGAGCTACCTACCTAATAATTAAGAGTTCAATTTCAATACCTGAGTAGGTATCGTCCTTTTCAAGTTATAGGTCATATAAGTAGATAAGTGTTCAAACATTCTAAACTTTTTATTACCAACATTATTCACGTTGAGTTATTACAACTCTATAAATATGGTTATTGCTATCCGTTACTTTTATGTAGCAATTAGAAATACAGCTTTACGTCTTATTTACCTGCCTGTCTATAATTAACTTAGCTCTTACCTCACGCAGCATAACTTCGCTAACTTTTACAGGCAAGTTTTCTAAACATTGCACTTCTTTTATATCACGACTCTCGAGGTCAAACATGAGGTAACTTGCAACCAACCGAATCATTACTGAATGACTTACAAAACGATGCAAATGTACCGAAGGCTCGGCCATTTATCGACGTAAACTCTATCCACTAGACCACAATCAGAAGAAAGAGACAGCGCGTACAATAAACTAGAAAAACGGAGGAAAACAAACCTTTGTCCTGAGTCGTTTGCTGCAACCTTCCAAAAAAACTGTTCAAATGAAAACAAACACAGGTTGTGAAACACTATTTTTCTAACGGGCACGTTTGACAGCACAGGTTTTCGCGATCGTATGTGGAAGGGTTTGAATTGACGGCGACGTGCGCGCGCGCCGGCCGTTCCGCGCTAACTGCCGAGGTGATGGTGAACGTCGTATGACCTTCCTGCCCACAGAGCCTGGCAGCCTCTTTTCCATTTAAGAGCTGGCCCCAAAATAAGACCTTCGGGGAGCCCCGAAAGGAAATGCCATTTCCTAATTTCTGAATATCCGGCTCCGAAGGACCATCGCTTAGCAAGTGGTGAAGAAGGGACCAGGGCCTTGTCAAGTGTTTGTTTATCATTAATTAGCATCGCTGATGTCATTTAGGCTTACATAAGGGTACATAATCTCAAAATAATAGACTAATAGTAATAATAAGTATATGAAGAGAAAAATAGATCGCGGAGAATTTTCCCATACCTACAATGATACAATCCTACAATGTTAAACAAGTCCTCTGTAAAAAAGGTTACTATAAACTCGACAATTTTACACTATGTAATGTAATATTGTATTTTAATTGTAGGTACTTTGTACATTTTGTTTTGTTTAAAAGATGTGTGTTGTAGAGTTTCTGGCCACATCTTCTCTCAACGGAACACCTTCCGACGCGGTGGTAGAGTCAAAAAATGACGTCAAAAAGCTATCTATATGATATTATTTTGAATAAAAATTTTTGAATTTTGATGTTAAAACTAAACTAAATAAACAAAACCTAAAAATCTAAAACTAAAATCTAGTACCTAATTATAGGTCTTTATTATCTTTATTTGTAAGATATAGAATATTATAATAATGTAGATACCTAAAAAAGTACAGAGTGACCCTTCTCTGCCTTAGGCCCTTATTATATTCTCTAAGTTCTCTGCCCTTATCACTCCTCACTTCAGGAGTTATTTAAGAGGAGACGAGCTGACGAGCAAGAAGCAAGGCAGGCGTGTGCCACCGCCCGTTATCTTGTTTCTGCGGGAGTACTCCAGTTCCTATCGCGAGATCGTTCTATAGAGTGCCCGGGATGTGCTATTGATTCACATGCAGATTACTAATGTGTAGCAAAATAATATTGATTGACATGGAATAGTTAGGTATCCTAAAGATAGAACCAACGGAAAATCTGAGAAAATATTGAATCTGAGCATTAGTCCTATCAAAATCAAAGCCCCTATTCGTCATCATAAGGTTATACATATCATCTTAGGTCATCACATCATAGATCTCACTGCAGAGTATGCAGGCCCACCCTCAGGGAAGATGTACCTACTTATACAGGGTGTAACAAAACACCCTAGTAATACTTAAGGGAGTGCTTCAGACCATCAATCTGAACAACTTTCTATACTATAACTATGGAGCCAACGTGCAACGTCGAGAAAAAATAAAAAAAATCTGCCTTCCCATACATTTGAGTCCACACGGTACTAGTTTTTTATGAAAGAGCGGTTTTTTTTTTTCGCTTTCGATGTTGGCTCCATATTGAAAGTTGTTCAGTTTGATGGTTTGCAGAACCCCCTTAAGTATTACTAGGGTGTTTTGTTACACCCTGTATAGGGCTTGTTCCACCACGCCTTCAAAGTTCAAAGCGCGTGTAATGCGGATTGATGAACTTCGCAAAGGAATGCATCAGAATTTTTTCTTCAGCGTATGCTGTCTAGCTTTATCACGTCTTATCTCGCTCGTTCGCGCGCAAACAGAAAGAGAGCGGAAGCGTGATAGCGCTATATCTATCACGCTATTTTGGGTTGGCGTACTAGCCCCGCTGAAGATTTTTCTTTTTATCTTCGGAATTTGCGTGGAATGAAATATTAAAATGTTGTCATGCCAAATGAATAGATAGAATAGAACGAGCATAAAATAATACAATACATAATAATTATTAATAAAAAAGCTAATTACATAGTCTAATATACCTACTTATATTACTCTTTGGAGTTGTGAGAAAAAAAATCATGTTTGGCCCTTTCTGCGTATACGGTATTGATGTTATAATAAAGTACTCTTTGGTATTGATGATGACATAATAAAGTACTCTTTGATGATGACTACGTTGAAATTGCTTACAAAATCTGGCACCTGTGCCTGTCAAAGCACAATTTCTCATCTCTGTAGGTATTTTTGTTTCTCATACATTTTTGTCATATCTCCGTCTCTTTCCAGGTATACGCTGTCAGGAAATATATAAAATACTCAATCAACGATAGAATACCTTTCCCAGACACGTGCAATCATTTGCAAAAAGCATGGCAGTGTTCCGTCTTTTTTGCTTTCTGCGTTTGCAATCGTGGGTTCGGCCTTTAGACAGACAATTTTGCTGCCGCGCGATTCGGTTTTGGCAGGAAGCATGCAATCGGTTGCCCGTCTAAAGGTTGCTATAGATATACCTAGTACCTACACTACCTACTTCCTATTTCCTATGTTCCTAGCTTCCTGCCATAGTTTGTTTGGTACCTACCAAAAATTTTGTATAGTAACTAGATTGTACACTACGGTGCTGGCACCGGGGCAAGTGAGATTACCTAAATCCTCGTGTGTCCCTTTCTAACTAGGGAGTCCATTCGATCTCAAATTTGACGGGAAACCTAATATGCATTTATTCAAGCCTGTTTCTTACCATCTCGTTGAGGATTCAATATTATCCTTTTATTCTGAAAATGTTTTCAGGGGTAAACTCAGGCTAAAAAAATATAGATATAAAATTAATTTTGAGTTTACCCGCGACTGTTCTCGTTCATCCGCAAAAATAATACAACGTGTTAATGAATTATCGCAAAACTAGAAAGTATTTTGTTTAGAATCGAGAATTGAATTATCTTGGTTTCGACATATGATTCTTTCTTCAACATAAAATTTACTGAACCTGATGTCAACCCACCGCACGGACACACATACCCTACTTACTAAAATGTATCCATGAGTAGGTTAGCGCTTTCATTCATTGCTGAAATGATAACATTTTTGCCTCAAAATTTAAAATGCGAATAACTTTAAATTTTAATTATCAAAATAATGAAATTATTGTTTTAATCAATATTTTGCTATAAATCAGGTGCATGCGGTTTTGCGCTTATTCATTAACACGTCAGTACCAATACGTACTTACCAGATGTTAAATCATAAACTATCAAACATGAAAAGTTTCATCAAAATCGGTTCCTTAGTTTTTGCGTGATGCTGTTACAAACAAACAGACAGGCGAATATTCTAAAAAAAGGTTGATTTGCAGTCTGGGAAACCTAAAAACCATATCGTAATCCTACTTATGTAAAGATTTTCAATACGTACAGACCCACTTCTTTTACAGTTTAATAATACCTTGTTTCGATTTTTATTTAAATAGGTATGCTGTTCCAACTTGTTTAAATTTATGTACCTAATCTAACCTAACCATTTTTCTCTCAGCGCAGCGTTTCATCCCTGGGAAATCTAGAAGCAACACACATTTTGTGTTTAATACATAGGTCGCCAAAATGGTCAATGGTCACCCTAGTTAAGAAAAGTTTAGCGAAACAATAAAATATCTAAACTGTGGAAAGAAAACCCACAGCCAGGGTAAATTTCATTTTTGTATCCAGTAACACAGCAAAAATTGACCATTTCGAAGGTTTACAATGTTATTATCAGTTTCAAATATTATTGATTTTGAACATGTTACAGCCATGTTGTGCTATTTCGAATCAAATTAAAGATTGAAAAATTCAGTCTCGGGCGGGACTTGAGCCCGCACCCTTCCAAACCGGGGAAGTGCGTTATCCATTTCGCTACCGAGCCCACTAACCAGAGAACGAATTTTTCAATCTGTTGCGTCTTGAGGGGACGTGAGCGACATCTACTGGCAGCTATTACAAGCTAGCCAACCCGCAAGTTCAGCATTACAACTGAAATTCATACGGTATAGATGACACACCCTGTTCCAATTTCAAATATTATTGATTTTGAACATGTTACAGCCATGTTGTGCTATTTCGAATCAAATTAAAGATATTTGAAATTGGAACAGGGTGTGTCATCTATACCGTATGAATTTCAGTTGTAATGCTGAACTTGCGGGTTGGCTAGCTTGTAATAGCTGCCAGTAGATGTCGCTCACGTCCCCTCAAGACGCAACAGATTGAAAAATTCGTTCTCTGGTTAGTGGGCTCGGTAGCGAAATTGGATAACGCACTTCCCCGGTTTGGAAGGGTGCGGGCTCAAGTCCCGCCCGAGACTGAATTTTTCAATCTTTAATTTTATTATCAGTTATCACAACAATTTAATTTGTTATTTTATGACTTTTCAAATTTCAAATATGTCCGCCATAATAATATTTTTTCATAACACCAAAGAGTTGCCATTAAAAAGTTTTGAAATAATACACTAAAGTATTGTACTTACCTTATTTGTTTTGTCATAAATTGAACAAAATTAGTGTAAAACAAATAAAAATTATCAATACCTAATATACTTTAAATTATGAATTTTCTAAACAAAAATATTTTTTTAATTTACATGCATCTTTTGTTACAGTAAATTCTAAATTGGTAGCTTAATAAGTTGGCAACATGTTAGAAAGAGACACACGAGTATTCTGGTTATCTCACGAATGAAATTAATACTTATTACGTAAAATTAGAGTTTATTTTGCATTCTCCACGAAATTCGAGAGTTTGGTCCACCTATAGGATACTATATACAATGTTCTTGGTACCTACATAAAGAAGCTTAAACAATCTTTTTGGTTATAGCTGTAAGCTTTGATTAAACAGATTAAAAACTTTTCGCTTGGTATTAATTTTATAGGCATGACAACATTTTAACATTCCATTGTCCGCAAATTCCGTTAGTGTATTACATAGTCTAAGGCAAATTCCGACGACATTAAAAACCATTTTATTTATTTACATTATCTTGTTGTGCTATGAAACGTCTTTATTTAAATAAGCGAAAAATTCTTCATCTACTTCGTTTTTATTTCACACTTTTGGTTAATAAGCAACGAGACAAAATTGTCTACGTCTGGCAACCCTGCATGGCTAGTACGCCAACCCGCGCCGCGATATCCATGATACGGCTATATCACGTCTTTTATCGCGAACAAGCGAACGAGATAAAATATGTGATATAGCCGTATCACGCACGGCTATTGCGGGTTGGCGTACTAGCTAGGCTGACAATTTCATCTTGAACATTGGAATGTGTGTAGGTACCACAAGAAGATTAAATGTGTACCATCCTCACATTTCAATAGGTTAGTTAGGCAGGTTAGGCTCATAGATATAGGCACAGATTATTTAATAGTTAATATAGGTTAGGCTAGTTTAGGTTTAAGTACAAAGAAAAATATAACTTATGACCAGGCTGTAAGGGCTAGTTCCCATTGCCTTTCCGAAGGGATAAATAAAAAAAAACATCTGACAGTGCTGCCACCTTAGCGCTTTCGGCGCTAGATACAGCGCTTTTTTTGGTATATTTAGCGCCGTATCTAAGAATTTAGCGCCTAGCGGAGAATCTAGCGCTTTTTTAACTCTTAATAAACCAACATTATTTGTGTTTGAATATGCAATATTTTGTGTTTTTTTGCTGAATATTGATAGTATTTTGTGGTCAAAACATGTCCATTGAGCGTATAGTGTTCGAGAGATCCAAATACGAACGCTTATTTGAAGTGATATCATTAATTTTACAAGTGACTCGAATTGACCGACTTATTGACAAAAAATAGGTTTTGGAAAGGTTGATAAAACTATTTAGAGAACTTTAAAGGACTATTTATGTGATAAGAATTTAGCGCCGTATCTAGTGCTTTTTTGAGCTGCTATTTGGAATCTAGCGCTTTTTTCACAGTTTTAGCTCCCAATCGATTTTTTGAGGTGGCAGCCCTGTTGTCATCTGACATTCACTATCACTGTCAAAATCCAAACAAACAAAAAATTTTCTGTTTTCACTTTCAGCTAAAAATAGATTGTGATCAGTAGTACTTGTGAATAACAAAAAAAGAACAACAACAGAACAGTTTCCTTTACAATAAAATCAAAATGCACAATTTACGAAGATCTATTCGGAACACAGGTAATTTTTTAGGTTATATAGATTTGCTACCTTGCTAACTTTTTAGGTACCTTTCCTTTTTAACAAATTAAAAAGTTAGCCTACTTTTTTTCAGTGTTCAAAGGTCGAAGGAAAATTTTCGATCAACCTCTACGGAACAGTGTGAAATGTATGTGTACTATGGAATGTCCACCTGAAGAGAGAACTGAGACAGGGGAACTAGAATTTAGTATTCCTAAGGGTATATTTGGTCAGCCGACATGCCACTCCCACCCTCACATCATACAGGAAGGCCACCTCACGTCTGGGATAACACAAATGGAATATAGACAGAGACGGGACATGTTGGTGAATGTTTTAGTATCGGAAGTGGACAATCAGCACCTAAGTCATATTGTAAGTAGGTTTCGTTTGAAAATTCTCTATAATGAAACAAAATACTTGGTCCCTTGAGTTTCATTATACAGGATGCATTTTTGAGACGGGGCAGTAAGGGCAGATACCTTAACCGTTGTAGCTACAGCGAAACATTCTTAACCCGGTGAGCACCAACCTATAAAAAAACCTTAAGTTATAAGAAACCTTTTTTTTTATAAGCCATAATTTAGACTCAGCCCACTTTTCGAACCGTACAGTTCGACCGGCGCTCACGGGGTTAAGAGACTATCCTCAACTGGAAACTCATCAGTGTCTTGTTTTATAAGCCATAATGTTGAATTAGAATAACTAAGTTAGACTAGGTAAAATCTAGTCATAAGGTACGATGGGACTGACATATAATGTATATAACATTTTAGTATAAAAGTTCCCTTAAAAAAAATGATTAAAAAAAATTTTCATCATATGATTTTGAAAAAAAATTACAGCGGACCAGTCTCCAGGCCAGTCTATCTAAACTACTTAGACCATATACCTATAGACGGAGCAACCAGCGGGCCAAACGGTCCCAACAAAAGTAGTCAAAAACAGTACTACTTGTGAAAACCGTCAAATAGTGTCAATAATGACGCGTAACGATACACACCTCCTGAATCCAAGTTTTTAAATTCCGAAAATATTACTTACATGCTGAAATTGTGACAAATTCACATAAAATATGCACAATAAAAAAAAGATGAACATGTTTCATACTTAAAAATTAATTTTTCACCATGATTTAAGATACAATAAGATGAATGAAAATTTTGAAAACTTTGTATTGTTTACGTAGGCCATTTTTAAAGTGTGGTCAGATTTTCCTTTCGAAATTTCCCACCATTTTTTTTTTTAAATATTTATTCTTTCGGAAAGGCAATGGGAATTTAAACCTTAGAGTCCTCTTTAGTTATACATATTTTTCTATGCTCCTATTCTTAACCCAACTTTTAAAATGTGACGGTGGTTCGCACATTTCAATGTTCAAGGAAGTTTTACGTGAGGATCAATCCGAATCAAACGGGAGCGCCTAACTTTATTTCTTACTATTACTGTACTGCCGTGCAATTTATAAACGCAGTAACCAACAGTTTGCTAGTTTCGAGTAAAACGCGCTCAAAGATTCGACCGTGTTTTGTAGTGCCACGAATTCTACAGTAACCTTTAGTCTATTTGAAGTCACTTTTTATATAGAAAAAACAGTGTAGATTTTAAATTTTGCATTAAATGTACTTAATTGTAGTAATTAAGCATTAAAGTAATCCAAAATTACTTTATACCTAGAATCACATTAGTTTAAAAGCAGGATTAAACAACGCATGAATGCAGTGAATTTGTTGCTTACTGCGCTTATGCGTAGCAATTTCACATAAAATGCATTTGAGCTATGCAGTAAAGTATTGTACTGCATTCATAAGAAGGAAGTGTCAAAACTATATCAAGCAAGTCGATAGTATAATTTTTTTAAAGTGAAATTAAAGTGAAATTAAAAAATTCTGGACCACTATTTTTCTTAAATAAAAAAAAAATATGCTTATTCTATGGCGTCGATTTGAATTTTAATTCATAGCTAACATTTTTTTCGAGATTTTTTCATAAATCAATGTCTGATCATACTGAGCAATTTAAATAAATCGATAACAATGACGGTCAATTATTGAAAAAAAAATTACAAAGTTTTGAAATCATGCGGTTTTTCTTTTGTATGAAAAGAAGTGTGCGTTTTACTGAAATAACTTCCTCGTTTTGTTAGCTTTCGTTTAGAAAAAAATGTTATTACAATGTCAAAAAAGGTTTTTTACTTAGTTCGTGACACGTAGAGGCAACATTCTCCTGGAGAAAAATTTTACGATTTTTTTTTAGATAACATTATTTATTAATTTAAATCTACACATCTTACTCAGAGTGAGCCCCTCGGTTCCATACACATACACGCAAACACTTTCTTAGTTCATTTTCGGTTACTCTTGAAGTAAAGGTAAAATCTCATTACCTCCGCTGCGTTTATTATGCGCTGCCTTAAGTCTTCTACGTCGCTTACTGGGGTTTGATAAACAAGGTCTTTTATTGTGTCCCCAGACATAAAAATTACATGAGATCAAGTCGGGACTTCTTGCAAGCCAAGGAGTGGCCTTCCTCTACCAATCCCTAAAATGGTTATGGTACGTTGCTGGCCCGACTTGCAACTTATTCGAATAGATGGATTGGTAGAGGACGGCCAATTCATGGTCTGCAAGAAGCCCCGACTTGACTCCATGTAATTTTCGTGTCTGGGGTAACATGAAAGACCTTGTTTATCAAACCTCAGTAAACGACGTAGAAGACTTAAGGCAGCGCATAATAAATGGAGGTAATGAGATTTTACTTTTACTTCAAGAGTAACTAAAAATGAACTAAGAAAGTGCTTGCGTGTATGTGTTCGGAACAGAGGGGCTCACTCTGAGTAAGATGTGTAGATTTAAATTAATAAATTATGTTATCTAAAAAAAAAATTAAATTTTTCTCCAGGAGAATGTTGCCTCTACGTATCACGTACTAAGTAAAAAAGCTTTTTGACATTTTCTAAAACATTTTATACCTTTTTAGAAAGCTAACTAAACGAAGAAGTTATTTCAGTAAAACGCACACTTTTATTCATACAATTTTTTGAGAAAAACGCATGATTTCAAGATTTCGACGATTGACATGATTCAAGGAACCGAGGGGCTCACTCTGAGTAAGATGTGTAGACTTAAATTAATAAATAATGTTTCTAAAAATAAATCGTAAAATTTGCTCCAAGAGAATGTTGCCTCTAAGTATCACGTACTAAGTAAAAAACCTTTTTTGACATAGTAATTTTTTTTTTCTAAAACAATATACCTTTTTAGAACGCTAACAAAACGAAGAAGTTATTTCAGTAAAACGCACACTTCTTTTCATACAAAAGAAAAACCGCATGATTACAAGATTTTGTATTTTTTTTCAAAAATTAACCGTCATTGTTATCGATTTATTTTGAATTGCTCAGTATGATCAGACATTTATTTATGAAAAAATCTCGGAAAAAGTGTTAGCTATGAATTAAAATTCAAATCGACGCCATAGAATAAGCATTTTTTTTTATTTTAGAAAAAGTGTGAAAAAATTTGGTTTTTGGTAAAAAACCTTAAATTCCAAGTATCTCGAAAACTATTAATTTCCGACCCCACATATGGGGGTTTACATAATTGCATTTCGGCTGCCCTTTAACATCCTGAAAGCAATACGTCGAATTACAAAATGTATAAAACATATAAAAAATAAACGCGGCAAGAGTTCGCACTGCATTTATACTAAGGATGTGCTCTAGTCATTTATGAATATAGTTACGTATGAAGAATCCTTACCGTAACTACTGCATTTATGCTATGGTATGTTTGGAAAAAAATATTATTTGTCATTATTTATAAGCAGTAAGATTACTTACTGCACACATTTATAGGGTTCGCAATGTCGAGGGTGCCTTTACTGCATTTATGGTTTTTGCTTTACCTCCTTCTAAGGTACTTACCGAAAAACGGGTCTTTTTTTCCGAAAGATCTCATCGCGAGGATGCCAAATATGTAATAAACTCAATTTTGAAAAAAAAGCACCCACTGCGTTTATAAATTGCGGGGCAGTGTACAGGGTGGACCAAACGAAGAGGTACAACATTTTTTTTTAAGTTCCTCACACCTAGATGTATTCGAAAATACTCCATGTATGTTCCGCGATTTTTCGTAGTTTAGAAGTTATTATTTTTTAAAAGTGTATTTGAGAATTTTCTACCGGAGCGGCTTAAAAACGTCATAATTTTTTTCATGGTAAGAATTTTACGAATTTTGTTATTGTAACATGATCGTCTGAAAACAATCTTCCATACGTGAAATAATCAGCAACACGACATCCTTACAAATTACCGAAAAAAGGGTCCAAAATGAAAACTCTAGGTTTGAATTGCACAAAGCAAAATTTTTAAAATTTTTCTTAAAAATACAAAATGGAAGGTTCCATAGGTTAAAACTAATTTTAAAAACTTAAGTGATTATTCAACTTACCAAATAAGAAATAATAAGTGGTTTTTTTTTTTTTTTTTTTTTTTTTTATTAACTATGGGTTTGCTCTTGACCTCAATCCAGTCCTCAGGACGAAGATGGGGTCGTAGATGTAGCGAGCTTACCCAGAAGATGCCTATTCACTCGTACTTTAAAGGAATTCGGGTTGTAAGTACTCGGAAATACTGACGCTGGTTAAGTGGTATAGGCCATTTTACGCTCTTTTTTTATAAGAATTAGAAAACTAATTTGTTTTTGGTTGAAGACACATTGTCTACGGTCAAGAGTCACAACAACACACAAAATAATTAACAGAATCAATTCAAGATTTTTTTTTCTTTCAGCAAGATAATATTAGTTTCGATATTTTACAGGGTGTAACAAAACACCCTACTAATACTTAAATCTTAGTCCTTAGTACTAAGTCCTTGAGACCAATAAATGAACAACTTTCACTATGGAGCCAACATCAAGAATAAATAAAAAAAATTAGCTGTCCCATATACAGGATGTAACAAAACACCACAGTAATACCTAAGGGGGTGGTTCAGACCATCAAACTGAACAACTTTCAGTATGGAGCCAACATCGAAATCGCGAAAAAAAAACAGCCCTCCCATACATTTGAGTCGAGTCGGTGCTGCAGTTTTGTATGAAACAGCTGATATTTTTTTCGCGATTTCGATGTTGGCTCCATACTGAAAATTGTTCAGTTTGATGGTCTGAAGCACCCCCTTAAGTATTACTAGGGTGTTTTGTTACACCCTATAAAAGGTCTAACAAAATTAGCTGAAACCATTTTAAGATGATCAGACCATCAAACTGAACAACTTTCTCTGTGGGACCAATAGAGAAATCGCGAAAAAAAAATCAGCTGTCCCATACATTTCGGTCGGGTTATGTTTGCAGTTTTGTATGGGTCAGCTGTTTTTTTTTCGTGATTTCGATATTAGTCCCATAGTGAAAGTTGTTCAGTTTCATGGTCTAAACCACTTTAAATATTTATTTGTATTTTTGTAACAGCTTGTATATGAGAGCGTCATATTCTTGGTTCAATGCAATTTGATTTCACACAAGACAGTAGGTATGTCTTATTTCAAGAAATCCTTTTATCCGTGTACTTGTTAAGTATACTTAATTGATTGATTGTTTTTTAAATATAAATAGTTAAATGGTTCTCTGTTTCCTAGTAATTAATACTAGCTGTTATTAGCAAATTACGGCAAAATTTGTTGATTTTCGACTTAGAATTATGTTTACTAATATTTCCGAAGAGTTGTCTATCTTTGAATACTCAAAAACAACAAAACCCGAACGTTTCCGAACCTTGGACTACATCTACAACAAAGTAAAAGTGCAACCTTACCTACCATTGATTTTTCTATATCAAACAATGAACGGATAGTATTGGCTGAATTGATTCAGAGCCAAGGCCAAAAAAAAAAAATCCCCTATTTCGAGGAAAAATGTTGTTCGCTGGTATCATTAACACTCACACATTGAAGGGCTGATACTTATGTAGGACACATCACTCACGCACACATCTAGAAAAAAATGGAACCATTTTTGTGTTCCATTTGTAAAGCGACACTCCATCTAGATAATCTAAGCTAAACTATTATAAAACTGTAACAGAAGTGTGTCTGTACATTGAAGATATTTACAAAAAAAAGATTATGATATGGTTTTTAGATGTCCCTGATTCCAAATCACCAATTTTTGGATTTTTTGTCTGTCTGTTTGTTTGTTTGTTTGTTTGTTTGTTTGTTTGTTTGTTTGCTTATTTGTTTGTTTGGGTGTTTGTTTGTTCGAGTATCACGCAAAAACTACTGAACCGATTTTGATGAAAATTTTTTTGTTTGATTGCTTATCATCTGACTTAAAATCTGGTATATAATTTATGCGGACGAAGTCGCGGGTAAAAGCTCGTACTTAATAAAAAGTTTTATCGAGAATAAAATAAAAGTATGATTAAGTCTCATTTCCTACAAAATGTATGGGAAAAGTTTTTTGAAATTTCTGACTTTTCTAGTCGGTTGGTCCAGTAGAGTTTATTGATCCTTAGAAGAAACAGGATCGATAGGCATCACAGGTTTTGTGTAAATTGATAATTTTCTTGCTGACTGTATATTTTGTTCAAAATCTGTGAATGCAGATCAAAATGTCTCAAAATGTCGCCTAAGATAAGATAGTCGCTTAAGAATGTTTTGCTGTAGCTACAACGTTTAATGTAACTGCCCTTACTGCCACATCTCAAAAATCCATCCTGTATATCATTGAACTATTATGAACGTACATACTAGAACTAACACAACAAAAAAACATTGCGTGTCACTTGTGAGTACGAAAAATGCAGGTGGGTGAAAGGGACCATGATAGCAAATTACTAAGAAAGTGTGGCGGTATCACCACAAAGCATGGGACAGCATCGTGAATTGCAGTCCTTTTCTAGTAATGTAATACATAATAATTCAATTTCTTTGGTATTTATTATTCTATTTTTGTTTAATGGCGTTTCTTTGGTGGATTTTGCCAATATCTATAGTTTAAAAAGAGCAATTAGTGCTTGACGTTGTACGGTAATTGATATGGCGATCTCAAAGCCCTGTTTTTATACAAAAAAACACACTCGAAACCGCCATAAAATGGCGGAGCCGCGTGGCTACCTAAATCGCGAGCCAAACGACAGACGTCCACTCGAGAGCCCTCTAGCCACGCGACTCTCTGGTATTTATTAAAGAATTTAATAAATTCACCTTTTGACAGATATCACCACATCTCTACACTTCATTCTAAACTCTAAAGGGTGTAAAATTAAATTTGTTGCATATATATATATATATATATATATATATATATATATGCATCTTGGACAATGTCACACAAATTATCTAGTCACATTTAAAGTACCAGGATCTAGCCTGGACTTGTATTATGATGACTAGACAACGATATAGAATACATATATAGATACAAACATCCGTGACTCGGGTACAAGTATTCATATTCATCATACAAATATTTGTCCCTTACGGGATTCGAACCCGCGACCCTCGGCACAGCAGGCAGGTTCACTACCGACTGTGCTACCGGGCTGAGGGGGTGGTGCTTCAGACCATCAAACTAAACTTTTACTATATGGAGCCAACATCGAAATAGCGAAAAAAATTCAGCTGTTCCATACAAAACTTCAATGACTACTCAATCCAAATGTACCTATTTGGACAGCAGATTTTTTTCGCGATTCTGATGTTTTCATTTCATTCATAGTGAACGTTGTTCAGTTTGATGGTCTGAAGCACCCCTTGTAGTATGTAACGCAATTATAGTCTGACCACAAGGGCTGTACATCTTCGTAGGTAGCTAGGCGCGGCGAGATGTGGGTACAGAGAAGCCCGGTCCGCTCTGCCATTCCGCCGTAGACTCACGGCTGCTACTGTCTTTATTTCCACCGGACTGTACTTCATAATATGCAGATGAGATCAAACATCCAGAACTCTGTCTCACCCACAGATTACCCCCAATAGATACCGCATGATGAACACGCCCGAAGTCACCATTTTTGGCGGTAGGTGCGGGTAGCGGCGCACGAAACGATGCAACGTGATTGGCCATTTCAAGATCGCACTAGTTCGAGCTCGCTCACTCGTGTTGCTTATATCAGTGCAAAATCATAGATGTGTGGCGCGCGTCGGCGGCCTTGTTTGCGGTATCTATTGGGGGTAATCTGTGGTCGCACCCAGTGACCCTTGTCTATAGACTATAGTACTTAAGCTTTATTAATTAAATTAATATCTTTGACAAGTTATCTGGTCCCATTTAAATTAAAGCACTCGTTTATTATGATGACCCCACAATGTTATACAATACACAGATAAATAAAAACATTGACTTGGGTACAAATATTCATATTCACCATACAAGATTTGCCCGTTGTGAGATTCAAACCTACGGCCCTTGGTACAGCAGGCACCAGGCCAAGGCATATCCAGGGGGGTGGATAGGTGGGATTTATCCCAGCCGCGTGATTGCATCCCCTGACGATATCCCCCCCCCCCAGAAAATTAATGTCAACAAATGAAATTAATGTCCCTGAACCAAAAATCTAGATATATGCTTGGACTAAGCTATTTAGCCATTGATTAAGACCATATAATATGTGAGACAATACCCAAAATATTGATTTGTTGGTTGTTATTTGCAGATAGTAATACCCGCAGCTCCAAAGCAATACATGTCAGACAAGATACCTTATGTGTTCAGACAAAACTCAGACTTCTTCTACCTGACGGGGTGCCTGGAGCCTTCCGCTGTCCTCGTTATAGTGAAGCCTCCTCAGACCAACATCTTTAAGGTGGGGTATTAACCTTTAAGTGTGGACCTCTTTTTTTTTTCTAGAAATAGATATAGAAATCATTTCTTTGCCACAAAGCATAGCCTATACCTATACAAAAATATTTATATTATATTGAGAGTTCAGACCATCAAACAGACTGCCTTTCACTATGGAGTCCATGGAGAATAACAATTAAAAGAATTTACTGTTTCATACAAAACTGCAGTACATATACGACTCAAATGTACAATGTAAAAAGGATTTTTTTTTAAATCAATCAATTGGAGACAAAATATGTCTCCATAGTGAACATTGTTCAGTTTGATGGTCTGAAACTACCCCTTTAAATATAACTAAGGTATTTTGTTACATCCTGTATTAGTAATTTAGTATTAGGCTTGATAAAGTTATTATTATTTATTTATATATTATTTATTTGGGAACACTTTTAATTTAGGTTCTCTTGATTATGTTATTCTTTTATGATCAATTATTTATCCTTGTCTGCAGTCGTCACTATTCGTTCAAGAGAAGGACAGTCACGCCGAGCTATGGGAGGGCCCGCGCACTGGATGCGAGGCAGCCGTCAAACTTTTCGCCGTCGACGAGACCATGCCCGTCGACTGCTTCAGTGCCTTCATTAACAAGTATGTGCTTTTTGCCCGGGCGAATTAACTTGACACCTGGCTCGAACGACTTTGCTGTAAACAATAACAAATAACAGCAAAAGAATAACTCGAAAGTACTAAACCGCAGGGACACATGCAACGGTAACTGAGATTCATCGCTACTGGCCTCGCTTTAGAATTTTCGAGTTATTCTTTTGCTGTTATTTGTTATTGTTTACACCAACGTCCTTCGAGCCAGGTGTCAAGTTAATTCGCCTGGGTTGTAAAAGGACTTTATAAAAAAGCTTTTTATTTAAAAAATGAATCTTTTAATTTATTTCAGGTTTTATTGATTGAGAAATCTAAAATCTTGTGATGAGGTTGCCACTAAGCGGTACCATACCTCTTAACATATTTATTTAAAGCCTAACAGAATAATAAAACACCTCGCCATGTTGCGTAAAATCATTGGAACTAATTTTTGAACTTGAAACATTGTGCATTAAAGGTTATAATTGATCATAGCGCCTCCGAAGCAGGTTTTTTTTTTTCTAGTCAGGCTTTAGGACCTGGATGATAGCGTGGACATAGAGAGGGAGCGCCGGGCGTTGTCTGTTCGATGCAATATGCTGGCCCGCAGGTTTGCGCGTTGTACGAGGCAAGTAAAAGTTACACTTTTTAAAGCTTACTGCCAGTCATTTTACACGTGCGGTCTGTGGGTTGGCTACACGCGGAGGACATACAACGCCCTGCGCGTGCAGTATAACAACGCGTTCAGGGTGCTGATGGGGCTGCCAAAGTTTTGTAGTGCCTCTAATATGTTTGCGGAGGCGCACACTGATGGGTTCCACGCGATAATGCGAAAGCGGTGTGCATCTCTGCTGGGCCGTATGCGCAGCAGCCCCAACACCATCCTGCGCGCGTTGGGAGACAGATGGGACTCCCCAATGCTGCAACGCTGGGTGCGCTTGCATGCCACCTTGTGATTGCCCACATCTTTGTTGGATATGGAATTTTTTGTAATTATTATTATCTTTTTTATAACTAACATAGTTTGTAAGATCATTGTTACTAACACTACTATGGATCTGAGTCATCTGATAAATAAAATGATTTAATTTAAATTTAATTTAACACAGTAACCCTCTTCCAGGACAGCATCAACCAAGCCCGCAGTCCTCTGGTATCAAAACGACAATCCATCGAATCCAGACATCCATCGTACAGTCAGTTCAGTGGCTAAGAACGCTCACGTGTCATTAGGTGACCCCCAACGAGCCATTCACCTCATGAGGGTCATCAAGTCTCCGGCTGAAGTAGAACTGATGAAGGAGACCTGCTACATTGGATCACAGGCTATGAACATGGCAATGGCGTGCACTAGTCCTGGTAAGTTGGTTTAAACCTAGGGGGACCGTGTGAATTCTCTATGGTTTAAACTATATGGGTTTTTTAACCGACTTCAAAAAAGGAGGAGGTTTCTAAATTTTAAACTAATAAAGGAAAACAGGAATATAAGATATATTTCTTCCCCTTTAGAGGAATTTAGGTGGAAGTACAGCCAAATTAAGTTGCGTCCCTTAAGGTGGACTTCCGATGCTAGCGGCCGACGCGTCTGACGCGCGCGGCTCGCGGCCGACGGCCGATGCGGCCATACTAGTTACTATGAAAACGTATGGCGCCGCTTCCGATGCCAGCGACTGACGCGTGCGTCAGACGCGCGCGGCCGATGTCTATCGCATCGGCCGCGGCCGCGCGCGGCTATGCGCTGACGTCACGCAGAACAAGAATGTTTGCCAGACATATTACGATGTTTTTACCGAAAACTTGCTTAATTTTCACTATTTTTTATTTGTATTTTATTATCTGCAAGGTCGCTCATCCACGTTGCGATAACACCATCTATCGATCCATTTGAAACTAATTTTTCGTTTTTCGGAGAATCCCTCTTGCCTACATAATTATTAGCTAGACAGCGATCCATATATAGGTTAAAAAGCCAAGGGGACGCAACGCATCCCTGTCTAATTATAATAACTCTTAAAAATGTATTTTATCAAAAATCCTGTAAAAAATGCATTCATATATTTCTCTAAACCTATCAATCTGTCAATCAATCAAATATTATTTATTAAAATATGTATTGTTTTTTTTTATTTATGTTTTTAAACAAAACACCAAAACATAAGAACATACCCAAAATTTCGGGGAAAATACCCTAAAGTGATAACACTCTGCACAATAGGCACGCGTCAGTCGCTGACCTCGGAAGTGAGGTCTGTCGTCGGCCGCGCGCGTCTGACGCGAGGTTCTGTCAAATATGACAGAACCTCGCGTCAGACGCGCGCGTTAGTCGCATCGGCCGCTGGCATCGGAAGTCCACCTTTATGCGTCTCCCACTTAAGGGAGCACCGAGCCTATTGTGCTGCCCTCAACCGCATTTTTTTATTACTAAACAAACAACATATTTTCCAAAAAATAAGAATGTCACATTGTAGTCAAGATTTGCTTTCAATTTATCGAAACATTACTCAACATTATTGTAGTTATTATATTTTAAAACCGACAAAAGTGTCCACTTTGCTTGGCGGTTTTAACTACAAACATTATAAAAACAAATTCGCAGTGACCCGATAAATTGAAAACCAATCATGACTACAATGAGACATTCTTGTTTTTTTGGAAATATTGTTAAAAAATGCGATTGAGGGCAACACAATAGGCTCGGTACCCTCTAAAACACATAAGTGCGTCAGTCCAATGCAATGCCAAACGGACATGCGCCCAAATGTCTCTGGGTGGATTTTCACTTGAAAATAACACTTTCTATTTCTAACTATGTCATGTATGTGACTTGATTTGATTACATGTATGTGTATGTAATCAAATCAAAGCACTCTTTTTCCACTCTTGTCTGAAATGATTAGAAGCAGAACTGTCAAAAACACCATAGCTATTTTATGCCGATCGCATCGCGTAGTTCTAGTAAAACAGACTCCTGATCATAACAGGTGTTTCGGAGCACTCAATAAACGCGATCCTGGAGTTCACGAGCCGGCAGGCGGGCGCGGAGCACCTCGCCTTCCCCCCCGTGGTGGCGGGCGGGTCCCGCGCTACCCACATACACTATATCAATAACAACCAGATTTTGAACGAAAAGGAAATGCTGCTTGTTGATTCTGGTGAGTTTTCTGAGTATTGCTTATCGATTATTTGTGGTTGGGCTATTGCAAGCAAGGGCCGTTGTAACACTGAGACCCGCTCTGGTTCTTTGTGTTCGCCCCAAGCTCACCCATATTTTACGCATACCTCCGAACTTATGGTATTTTTTTCGATTCTCGGGAATGCATGTTTCCTCACGATATTTTCCTTCACCGCAGAGCTAGTAAATGATAAATATATACCTACGTACATATAAATTTTACAATAATTTCTGAGGATGGTCTTTGCAGAGCGCAAATTAAATTAATAAAACCTAGTTCTTATTTGTACCCGAAATCGATGAGCATGCATGAACGGACTAATGGGTTTGTTAGGTTCGTAGCAGATGGCGTTCCGTTGTCTCTGCCTACCCCAGTGGGAGACAGGCGTGAGAATATGTGTGTATGTATGTATGTTATTTGAAGGTACTACTTTTCTTCCGACTAAGCTATCATTCTTAGTTCCGAAGATGTTAAGGTTTTTGTTGTTTTTACTATCTACAGTTGTTAGTACCAAATGTAATAAAAATATAATCAATTAATCAACATCACAGAACATTATAAGAGGAGTTAGAAGTGCAAAGTAGGCGTGGAACGCGTGCCACACGGTTATGCAAAGATTTGCATAACACCGTAAGGCTCGCGTCATGGTGCGAGCGAGAGGGCATAAGTATTTGTAGCAGCATGAGCGGGAAGACAAGTGGCGACAGTCGTCTCCGAAGCAAAAGCGCTACTTTACATTTCTAACCCCTCTTATAATATTTTGTGGTCAACATCCATAATAATTATAATATTATTAGCTGACCTGACAGACGTGTTCCTGTTCAAAAATCGTATTCAGACTATTACGAACATTTAAAGTCGGCCAAATCGATACCAGAAGTTCTAAAGTGATACGCTTACCAACGAACAGCATTTAATTTTTGTTTACATAGATTTGATATAGATAGACGAGCTTTGGACCCGCGTGGATTACCCCTTTAGGGGTCGATTTTCGAAAAATCCTTTTTAGTGCAACCCTACATCCTAGCTCTGTAGAATGTATATTCCAAATTTCATGTTTCTATCTTTAACGGGTTAGGCTGTGCGTTGGCTGTCAGTCAATCAGTCAGCCACGGAACTCTTTTATAGATAAGTATAGCCAACATGTTGTAACTACCATTTTGACGTTCACAGGTAGTCAAAGATGGCTCTATAACTCGGATATATCAAGAACGTGGCCTGTCTCGGGGAAGTTCTCACACTATCACAAGATATTGTATGAACTAATCCTTTATGTGCAGGTTAGTTGACTAAACCATTGCTTTTATACTTACCTCGACATTTATCATTTCAAATAAATATAGGAAACTTTTTATGGACTTGCTACGCGTAAAACGTTTCCCTTATTAACACCAATGACATTAGTAAACAAGAATGGACGGGCCTTACGCGAACATTTCAAACCAGAAAAATGAGGCAAAACAATTGACAGTTTTACTTCGAAAATGTACCGAGATGACAGACCAAGTACCCTAATTTGTATTGAAGTGCCCTAGTTTTGCGTGCTTCAACTTAAAGCGCTTTGGGCGTTCATTTTACTTTCATCTAAGATTGACACGGAAAAAAGCCTATCAAACAATGTATCAAACACGGCTACTATCCATTACGTATTATTATATTGGTAGCTAGTACCATACTAGTATAAGCAGTTATATCAGTAAAAGTGGACTTGTCACATCTTTAAAACGATCTGTCATAACAACCATCCTATGTTGGACGGACTATAGTGATGTCACTTTGTGCGTTTTCCCCCATTTAGTTAGGACATTGCAGGCTGAATCACCTGATTGTCTGAAAAGAATGATGATTCCGTGCTTGGGATGGCACGTTTTGCCGTTGTTCCCGGCTACTATCTCTGGTGGTAGTAGTCGTTACATAAAAACCACGTCTGAGGCTGTAAGGCGGTCTGAAAAAACTTTGACACCAGGGCTTGCTGCCCGTGCCCATACGATAAGAAGAAGAATAAATACAAACGGTACTTGATAAATATATTATAATTGACTTCTTGAATAATGTGATCAATACGCGAGATACGCGTATCCAGCTAAGATAATTTTCATTAATTTGTCACAGAAACGTCTGATCGAGCTCCTAGGGCAGCACAGGCCGCCTCTCGACCAACTATTTGACCACATGTGCCGACTGCTCGGGCTACAGTTGCAGCAGGAAGGCATCATACCCAAGAACATCACCGGCAACGAACTTATCGCGGTGAGAACACCATACCTACATCACAAATACAAATATACAAATACAAATATCTTTATTAACAAAATAGAAATTCAGTACACATGATACAATGGACCCCGCATGCGGCAAGCCAGAATCTCGGGAATCCTCTACGAATTTTAGGACAGAGTGAGCAAAGTTAATAATTATGAGATTTAACATTTGACATTTGAAACAATTCTACAAGGAAATTTCACGTATAAACAGAAAATGAAATTAAACTAATATAATAGGTAACGAAGACATGCAATGATATTTAAAAACCTACCCATTTAATTAACAGTTTTGAAATATATATAACAGTGTGTGTGTGTATATATATATGGGTGTGTGTTAGTGAGTTGATGTTTTAATAAGGAACGGCTAAGAGTGATTCAGTGGCAACATAATCGAGGGACTTTAAATACTTGGTTACTTTATGTTTGACCTCTCTGTCTCTAAGGTCTTTTAGGTTACATATCCCGGTAACTTTGCTGTATAGAAAGGGGAACAGAAATGATCTGAAACGTTGAGCAAAAGTGGTCTTCACTCTCTGTGTTTTTATTATCATTCGGCGGCTCTGCTCGGACTTCATGAAATCAGATGAGTTCATATAACATTTATGAAAGGTGTTTATTGCCTTGAGTATGTACAGTTGGCGGACAGTTAGTACCTGCGCTTCCTGATAGAGTAGATCAGTACTGAAGCGATATTTTTTGCCCAGCATTACCTTGAGGACTGATCTTTGGGCTCTTTCAACGGCAATGATGTGCGTTTTAGCAGCACTACCCCAAGCAGTCATACAGTAGAGGAGAATAGATTGACAAATTGCAGAATATACCATTGCAAGAACTTTTTCACTGGCACCGTCTCTCAACAGCTTCATAATATGGATCACTTTTCTCACTCGACCCGAGAGAGCTTTGATGTGAGGCCTGAACGTTAATCTCTCATCCAACACACACCTTGGACACTTAGCTGTCATTTAAATTTTTTAAAGAGGAGGTAAGCATGTGCGATTCTGAGTGAGTGCAAACGAGAAAGGAATACACATTTGCTTAACATGCAGTAATCAGAGGGCAATAGAGGGTATGAGGTAAAAAGTTAGTGGGAGGCAGGGAGTGTCCATACTGTATGTAGTAATAGATACCTACTCTTTCTTATACAGGGTGTTACAAAAGTAAAAATAAACATTTCAATCTTTTATGGGGTTGTTGAGACCATCAAACTGAACAACTTTCACTATGGGACCGACATATAAATCGCGAAAAAAAAATTTTTTGTCCCATACATTTAGCTCGAGTAGATCTGTAGTTTAGTATGAAACATCGCAAACGCATCGCATCTTGGCGATTCTGGCAAATCTCCCCATTTTTGGGGAGGCGTATGTCCAGCAGTGGACGTCTATCGGCTGATATGATGATGATGGAACACAAGATTTTTTTTTCGGGATTTCGATATTGATCCCATAGTGAAAGTTGTTCAGTTTGATGTTCTTAACCACCCCCTAAAGTTTTTGACCAAAACAGATGATGTCTTTTTTTTTAATGCGTAAATTCACACTAAAGAATTATAACTTCTTACGTGCGTACGTAAGTACACACACACTTTTTTTCTGTTCTTTATGGGTAAAAGCCTCCATTTATTTATTCCACCTGACGATGAGATTATGGGTATAAGGACCTGTTTGACCTGTTTCATCACGTCAAATCAAAAAAGTCCTCTGTAAAAAAGGATATTATAAACTGGATGATTATTTAAATTATCAAAATGCTTGGGTCTGAGTGACACTAACTTATAGTACTGTATAGTATCAATTATTTTATTAAATAGACTAGGTATGTATTATTGTATACATCACCGTTATTAAGTCGTGTTATGTTGTACAGGGTATAACAAAACACCCTAGTAATACTTAAGGGCGTGCTTCAGACCATCAAACTAAACAACTTTCACTATGGAGCCAACATCGAGAAAAAATTAAAAAAATCTGCCATCCCATACATTTTAGTCGAGTCGGTACTGCAGTTTTGTATGAGACAGCTGATTTTTTTTATTTTTTCTCGATGTTGGTTCCATTATGAAAGTTGTTCAGTTTGATGGTCTGAAGCACTTCCTTAAGTATTACTAGGGTGTTTTGTTACACCCTGTAAAGTTTCTGGCCGCATCTTCTCTACAGCGACAACACGTTCCGACGCGGTGGTAGCTTAAACAAGATTTGACATGTAATAAGTGTGCTTCAAGCTTCCTATATTGAATAAATAATGTTGATTTTGACTCTGGATAAGTTCTTAATAGCTTATCTGACGGATCGTTTAGAAGGGTTGAAACAGGTCCTAACTGTGTGTGATTGTCGCAGAGAGCGTACCGGCTGTGCCCGCACCACGTGTCGCACTACCTGGGGCTCGACGTGCACGACGCGCCGCTCGTGCGCCGCAACGTGCCCGTGCAGACCAACATGATCGTCACCGTTGAACCCGGTACTGATACCTTACCTCCTTATGATAGGGTCTAGTGTAGCACTCATACACTCGTGTCGTGCAGACCAACATGATCGTCACCGTTGAACCCGGTACTGATACCTTACCTCCTTATGATAGGGTCTAGTTTACAACTCATACACTCGTGCCGTTCAGTCGTTGAGTAGGCATTGCAGTTTAGTATGGAACAACAGATTTTTTTTGCTATTTCAGGTTTACTCCCATATTAAAAGTTCAGTTTGATGGTCTGAACCACCCCTAGTTTCGGAACGGTAAAAAAAATCATTCGATATATTTCATGGAGGCAATAACTTCATAATTTTATCCTTTTTTGACCAGGTATCTACATAAGGCCAGACGATAAGACCATCAGAGAAGAGTTCCGAGGCATCGGCATCAGGATCGAAGATGACGTGCTGATCACCGACGGAGACCCCCTGATCCTCACAGAGACCTGCGTCAAGGAGGTCAGCGACATAGAGGCCTTGGTCGGCACGCACCAGATTTGATGTGGTCATTATAGGCCAAGCGGTTACCCTATATTATCATTACATCATTAGAACAAAGGACCACTCTCCCTAAAAGCATATTCGGACGCAATACTACCACACTTCCGCGATAAAATAGGGTATTTTCCTACAATATATATTATTTTGATCTTCTCAATGAAAAATACGTTTGAAAGACACAATACGGTCAACATAAGTTTATGAATCTTTATTTATACAGGTTCCTACTTAATATACTGACGGTTTTTATGGGATTATCACACCATATCAATATTTAAAAATTTATATATGGAAACAACATAGAAATCACAAAAAAAATCAGCTGTCCCATACATTTGGAATCGGATCATCCCCTTAATAAACGGTCAGCATCACATGTTGAGGACTTAACTCAACATGTGATATCAATATCATACTACAATTTTCAATCTTGACTTGAGAATGGTACTTTCTGATTTCAGAAAAAAAAAATCCCTAGACATGAAATTGCCTTTTCGGGAAGTAGTTCCTTTAGAAAAGTGGTCCATCTGGGAATTAGTAATTTTGATAAGTAATCCTTTTAGGAAGATGTCCTTGTAAGCCTAAAGGAGACTAAAGGTAAGCGCATATTAGGGCGGGCCGCAGCGCAAACATCCGCCCAAATCACTTCTATACAGGGTATAAGGGACAGCCCTCCGCAGATTGAAACGGTGAGACTATCAAACTGAACAACTTTCACTATCTAGCCTACTTCCGGAAACGAGAAAAATAATACAAAACTGCTGCTATCAGGAGTGCTATTTTTGAATCTCATTCGCTGAGTTCAGCAGTTGAAAATGTCAAAATTACTATGGAGATATACATCTTTCTACTTCTGATTTGACTTTCAAAAATCGCACTCCTGAAGTATGATTTTTGAAAGTCTAATCAGCAGTAGAAAGGTCCAATCTCCAGAGTAATTTGTACATTTTCAACTGCTGAGTTGAGTATGAGATTCAAAAATCGTCCTCCTGACCCAAAATTTATGCTGGAACAGCTGATTTTCGCATCGCATCGCAAATATCTGCCTGCGCTGGATGACTTATTACGATGCGACGTTGCAGTTATGTGTGGGCACACTAAGTATTTTCCGTTGCGATTCGGTCCGCACCGCCCCGATGCGGACCTCCCTAATATGTGCTTACCTCAATTCCGCAAAATCTTGCTTCATAAAATAAAATGAAATAAATCCCAACTACTTGAAGTAGTTTAACTCGTTTCAAATCAATGAAAAACTGCAACCGTGACCAATACTATGCCTACCAATCAAACTGGCACACACTAGCAGCTTTGGGGCGTATTTTGACCATAAAGTTATTATACCTTACAGTAATTTTGACTCCAATGTACGCGCTACATTCATAATGTTCCTATACCATAGAATACTATACCAATAAAACTTCCACATACTGGTTTAGACGTAAGTTGATTTTAATTTGACTCAATATGCCCCCTTCATTATTCGTCCTATTACCTATAATGTAAAAAAATTCGCTTTGTAAGCACAATCTGACCACTTGGCGAGAATAATCTTGTGATTGTGGCAGTCTAAGTTATTGAGAATGTTAGAAATGTTATACAGGGTGAAATTGATATCATTAGCGTCCTTTTAAACTAAGAGTCTACCCATCAAACTGAACAACTTTTACTATGGGAGCAAACCGATCGGAGCAACTAAAAAATCAGCTGTTCAATACTAAACTGCACTGCCTACTCGACCCAAATGTATGCAATAGCAGATTTTTTTTTGCTCCGATCGGTTTGCTCCCATAGTAAAAGTTGTTCAGTTTGATGGATAGATTCTTAGTTAAAAAGGATGCCTATAATGTATAACTTGGAAAATTAGTGTCAAGTTCCTGTGACTGTTTAGAAAGTAGTTTAAAAATATTGCGCGTTATAAAAAGTTGATCCTTTAGCATAATTATAAGTGTGTAACAAAAAACCCTAGTAATATTTAAAAGGGTTATTTAAACTATCAAACTGAACAACGTCCACTATGGAGATAATATTTAAAAAAACAGTTGTCCCATACATTTGAGTCGAGTCAGTAGGTACTGCAGTTTTGTATGAAACCAAGGAAATTTAGGAAAAAGGAAACAAGGAAACCGATTTTATCTCTGATGTTGGCTGCATAGTAAAAGTTGTTCAGTTTGACGGTCTAAGGGTGAAGCCAAACGAGCGTAATTTTGTGAGTTGTGAGTCGCGTATTTTGAGTCCGTTTCATATAAAGGCTGAGGTCATATACAATGCATTCCCGGATTTTATATGAAACGGAATCGCAACTCACAACTCACAAAATTACGATCGTTTGGCTTGACCCTAAACCAGGGACACAGGTCCGGCACTTCAAGTCTTCAAGCAACGTTTTAGATTTGACATGATGACGTTCGCACATGCGCAAATTGTGCATGACATATACATTTCGTAACTTTTTATTGTTCATTCTGTTATAAAAAATAGTATTTAAGCTAAAGAATCACTGAAAATGTGAATTTAGCGTTAATTTCCAACGTTTATTTTTACTGAGAGGTTAAAAATAAAATATATTTTATGAAGTAATATCCAACGGGTGCGCGCGACTGACTGCATTCCCTTGCTCCGCTTCCCTCAAGTTACCCCAGAAAGTGTGAGGTGAGGTGGGGTATCTGAAGTCAGAGGGGGGCGGGGAGTGGCCGTTCTGTATGTAGAACTATAATACTATTAAAGTTCGTCCAAGATAGCTTGGTGATTTTGACAGGCGGTTTTCGAGATTTCATTTTGCTTTTTAAAGCTGTTTGAGCCGTCAAAGCTTTATAATAAACTAAAAATATACAAGATTAATTAACATATAACATAAAATTAAAGGGTTTACGGCTCAAACATTTTCAGAAAGTAAAATAATGGCTCTAAAACGATCCGTCAAAATCACCAACCTATGTTGGACAGACGTTACCTATTCTGTGCCAAGGGTGATCAAACGCGTTTAAATTCAGTTAAGGTCAGATTCTGTTTACGCTGATATGATATAATGAATGAATAATGAAAAAATGAAATTGGATCTAGGGTGTTTTGTTACACCTGTATAAGTTACTGCATAGACTATTCATGTCAAAACTAAATTAACTCCACTACAACTATAGATTGAAATATTTTTGTTAAATCAAGAGCAGGTTGCACAAAATCTAAGTACCTAATATTTAACAAACCTTATATGTTGAAGCTCAAATATTATTTCGTTTGCATCTATTTTGGCACATTTACGTTGTTATTTAAGATGTAGTTGTACATACGATCAAAATTGTTTTAGTTATGTAAATAAATTGATATTTTAAATTTGTACATAGGAAGTAATTAAACGAATAAATTTGAATACCCTACATGTTTAATTAATCTTTGCACAAGGTACACCCTTAGAGTCATATATCGCACAAGCTATTTTTGAGCGTGGGCGTTGTCGGAACGATATCGTCGCGATATTTCTAAAATCAATCAGTGTCGCAGCTGAATCGTGGCGACAACGTTCAGTAAAAATCGCGGCGGTTCCGGTGCAGTCGTGAAATCGTCTACGCTCAAAAACCCCTTGTATGATATGGCTGTTAGAAAACTTAGGGTTGAAAAATAATACGACAAGTATAAATAAAAAAATAATTATATTTTCAATTACGTGTATAGCATTGTACTAAGAGGTACATTAACAAATGCATTAGCTGTAATATTCCTTCACAGAACGCCCATCCTTTATTAAATCTAGTCATTTCAAACTTTCGAGCACAACCCCATAAAAAAACCTTAACTTTTTTTTGTTAATAATATCTAATACGAAACAACATAGATAAAACAACATCAAAAATGCAGGAAGGCATCATTATTTCACAACAATATTTTAACATGGAATGTAAAAATATTACAAATATGTTCTAAAGATGTTTATATTCTCAGATCATGTAATATTCGAGAATAAGCCGTAAAAATAAAGGTCCATGCGATGTTTTAACAATTCTTTTTTTTTTATTGTTCTCTTGGGAAAAAACCGTTACTTTTTCGCATAGATCTTGTCGATCGGAATCTCATGAAACTAATTTCAAAGACATTTTATTATTTTTAATAATGTTCAAGCGCCAATTTAACTACTATGTCCCTTTCACAATAAGGGTACGCCGCAGCACCGCCGCGTGCGGTCGCGTTCCGTCTATATTATTTGCTCTAGCACATGGACGTTCCTGAGTGACAGAAAAAGGCGATGCGGTGCTGCCAGATGGGGTTCTTCAACCCTTAAAGACCTTTTAGAAAGGGCAGCCATGAAAGGCATCACTCGAATCGATTTTGTTTTTATAACCGTACGCTCTTTCTCCTAGTTAGATTCATATACTTTACACATGAATCGATATCTCGGCAAGGCCGAAGCGGGGCGCCGCGCCGGAGTAAATCTCGCGCCGCTGCGACGCTAGATCTATTTTGATCCTTATAGCAATGGATCACGATTATGCAGTTCCGCGCGCTTGTAAGCTTGTCTTCTGGAGTGCGATTTTTGAATCTCATACGTTGAACTCAGCAGTTGAAAATGTATGGAGATACGCATCTTTCTACTGCTGATTTGACATTCAAAAACCATACTTGAGAAGTGCGATTTTTGAAAATCATACGAGCGAATTGGCAGTAGAAAGCTCCACAGTAATTTTGAAATTTTCAACTGCAGAACTCAGCGAATCAGATTCAAAAATCGCACTTCTGGTTGATGATATCTATTCATGTGACATAAGTTAGAAGCTATTTTCTATGGGCAAACAATGGGAGCAACATGTCCACAGAAAAAAAGCTAGGTATGTAGTGCGTTATCTATTTAAATTTTAATTAATTTCATAAGTTTCCGGTCTTGATTTCTTATTACATTAATATCTACATTAAATTAAAACTAAAGTTCAAAGTCGAAACCAGCACGACTCAATTATAACTAAAAACTGTATACAAATACATTTATCTTAAAAACTATAAAGAAGGCACTGTTGGGAATGATTTTCATTTATTTCGAGATGTCTTAACTATTTTTATTGCATTCGAGAATATTAAGATATCTTAACTATTTTTATTACATTCGAAAATGTTAAGGTATCTTAACTATTTTTATGCATTCGAGAATATTAAGATATCTTAAATTTTCTTTTGCATAAGAGAACATTAAGATATCTCAACTATCCTTATTGCATTTGAGAATATCACTTCTTTATTCAAAAGAAGTAATTTGATTATTAAAAAGGTATAAATATAGGGGAGTGCGCATACAAAAAGTCCCTTTCTGGCACATAATTATGAAGGTTAACCTTCTTCAAAACCTTGCTTAACTCCCACGCGGTATTATTGAACCACCCATTGTTCATACATATTCTTTTAAAGCCGGGTTGCGAGCGGTTAAATACCGTTTTAGGAACACGAGCTTCACCCTGGGTTACAGAATATAGATGTCATAAATGAGTACCTTTGGTCCCCTTTTGCGCTTCTATTCAGTACTCCCTAACAATATTAAAAACTTGAATATTCGAGTAAAAAAAATCGAGAAACTGTCAGTAATATTATTTTTTCTTCATTATAGAAATCATTTTGTGCGAAGACATAATTTTAATATTTGTTTATCAGAAAGCTTTGTCGGAAGGCTATCTTTTATTATACTTATAATAGAAGTACAACGCGCCAAAATGGTTTAGTGTTAGACATAATAAAAAAGGATTAAAATATGTTATTCATCCTAATCCAGTCTACCCCGCCTCGAACTTTTTCTTATGACAATAACAAGTATCGAGTTAAAATATTATACGGAACGGAGTGTAAAATTAAATGCGTGGGTGCTAACCATCAAACTGAACAACTTTCACTATGGAGCCAACCTCAAAATCGGGAAAAAATGCATTGTTCCATAGAAATGTCAATGAGTAGTACCCAAGTATGGAATAGCAGTTATTTTTTTCGCGATTTCGATCTTCATCATCAGCCTTTATACGTCCCACTGCAGGGCACAGGCCTACCCTCAGGGAGGGTGTATGGGCGTTAGTTGACCACGTGTGCCCTATACGGATTGGTAGACATCACATACGCATCTGAATTTCTTCTTTAGCGTATGCAGGTTTCCTCACAATGTTTTCCTTCAGCGTTTGAGAGCAGTCGTATTACGTACAGTTAGAAAAACTCATTGGTACACACGGCGACATATCAAGCTATACAAAAACAAAATAAGCTGCGCGTAGGTTGAGTAACGTATAACTTCGCGCGGCCAGCTTATGTTCGTCTTGATGTGTCGCCATGTGTACATACATGGCATGTCGTCCGTGCGAATTCGAACCTGGACTGCAAGATTGAGTTTTCATGCCACCGACGCTGCTGTCGCGATTTCGATATTGGCTTATTGAAATTCAGTTTGACTGTCCGAAGCGCCACCAGAAATATGTAACGCATTTAAGGTTAACTCCTGAACAAAAATTCTCAAATATAATTCTTCACCGCCAGTAAATAGAGTCCAGAAGCTAAACGATCACCAGTCGACGTCCTCTGGGAGCCCGCCGGGGTACTCGCCGGTGAGGCAGGCGGTGCAGTGTCCGCCCACGCCGTCGCTGGGGTCCGCCTTCATGTTGTAGTGCACCGCACTCACTAGACCCTCCACGCTTAGGTACTCCAGACTGTCCGCACCTACGGGTAGAAAGGGTACGTGAAGTACATGGTACCTTTGACAACGTGTAAACATTTTAAAATGGATCAACAATAAAAAGGTATTTGAATAAGATGTTTGTACATATAAGGTGGTTGGTGTTTCGGCTAAAAATAACTGGTAACTCGATCCTCGACCTTTCTCATCCAGTCCCCGTCCCCGTTACCAGTCTCAGGTCGTCGGTCAAGCGTCCCACACTACGCTCGCCATTAGTTTCCGTTCTAGAACGGCTTCGGCAGATATGACCAGCCCATTGCAACTTTAGATCTATGTCAACTATCACTCCATCCTGATGTAAACCATCACAGAAACACCGAGCATGACTCTCTCCGTAGCTCGCTGAGCGACTTTGAATACGAACTAATCCTATCGTCAGATCACACGTTTTCGCACCATAGGCATCGATCGTTACTGGCCGGACGTCCTTCGTTGCACGTGTGCCTCATGCGGGTTGGTGGAAGCTAGCTAGTAGTTAGTGGTCAACTCAAATGGTAATTAAAGTTATGAGAGCTAAAAGTTGTAACATTACAAAAAAAATACTTTATTGAAATTTCAATTAACTTTTGAGGAAAATATCTACAAGTGACTTTACAAACGATGTCAATAAATTCCATGTTTCCTTAGCTTTCTAAAAAAGTATAATAAGTGCACAAAATTCTCAAAAACCGCACAAAAAACTCAGTTATTGTCGAGTAGGTAAACCGTAAGCTACACGTTTTTATTACTTAAAGCTCCTGTAACAACGTTATTGACAAAAAACTCCTTTACCATATCGCCTTTCTAACTCTGATAAAGGATCTTATGGATGTACAGGTGGCGGTCTGTTCAAGCTTTACCTTTTGACAGCTGTCATGTTCTTAAGTCAAAGCAGTAAAGATTATTTTCCCTATTATGAACACAAATGCCATACGACGTAATAAACAGTAGGGTAAAAACACTTTTAAACTTTTAAAACACTTGATTTTTATTTAAAAAACACTTTGTTTATTTCAAATCTTGTTCAAATTGTCTGCCTTGATTTCTTATACACGCACGGAGTCGTTTTCTCAAGTTGGAACGAGTTACAACCCCGGTAAGTTCTCGCTGTATTTGATCAGCAGCTGCTAATATTCTGTTTCTTAACTCTTCAACATCATTTACTGGTGTAGTGTAGACTAAGTCTTTCATGTAACCCCATAAGAAATAGTCGCAGGGTGTTAAATCCGGGCACCTTGCCGGCCATGGCGTCGGTCCACCCCTACCAATCCAGCGGAGTGGAAAATTGTCGTCCAGCCATTCTCTGACACTAGTGCGGTAGTGCGCTGGGCAGCCATCGTGCTGAAATATCATTTGTTGCAGGTTGGCTAGCGGAACATCTTCGAGAAGTTCGTCCAATTGGTTACGAAGAAAGTCTTCGTAAGCTTCGCCATTCAAGTTATTGGGTAAAAAGTATGGCCCAACTATGTATTTGTCGATAATACCCATCCACACGTTTAATGAAAATCTTATTTGATGAGCTCCTTCTTTGGCTACGTGAGGATTTTCACCCCGTGAAGCCCAGTAGTGAATATTTTGGTAATTGGTAATACCGTCACGATCAAACTTGGACTCATCAGTCCACAAGATCCTGCTCAGAAATGTGTTGTCTTCAGAGTCCATTTGTTGCATATACCGACAGAAATCCACACGTCTTGCAGGGTCTCCCTCCTCTATGGCGTGAACAGGCGTGTAGTGAAAGGGATACTGTCTGGCTGAATGAAGAGTGAACCACACTTTGTACTGAGATAATCCCATTTCCCTAGCTACGACGCGAGTAGATGTATTTGGATCTCTGGTAAAACGATCCACGATGCAGTCGGTACACGAGGTCTACCGGCATCATGACGTCGCTCGTGGACACTTCCACTTTCCCTCAGACGTTGAAACGCCGCAGAAAATACTTGATGACTCGGTACACGACGATTTGGGAATCGGCGTATTACTCCCTTCTGGCCTCTCCAGTATTACCGTGTACAGAATCCATACACAAACACTATGTCTGCGTACTCTTCGTTACTGAAGTTCGCCATGGAGATAATGTAAAGCTTCGAGATAGATAAAAGTAACTATGTAGTACGTCCGGCACGCACAAGTAACCTAGTTTATTCAAAAGTTATTTCTTTCTCAAAATTCTTCGTATTAACACACAATTATTATTAAACAAAAACCAAAACAACAGTCTTTCATTTGTTTTTTTTTTCAATTTAGCTTCTTTTTATTGCAAGCCAGTTCGAATTTTAAATAAAACTTATGGAAGTTACCTCCTTGGTTGCATTATTGCGTAATTTAAGGTCGTTCCATTTTTGAATAACAGGACGGATAAGAGTTTTCATAGTAATTTATCTGTATTTTCATACAATTAATGTATTTTCATACAATTTTTGCTGGCGTGTTTTGGCCAATACAGCAATTTCGATTTATCTCGAAGCAGGTTGTCAAAATAATGTTCGAATTTCCGAGCATGTTTGAGAAAACTACGTAATGGGAGAGTGAGTTTCATATTGAAGCAATAAACAGTGTTTGTTTATAAAATAAAACATTCGTGTGCTCATATTTCAACGATCCGTGCGCTAAAAAGCTGTCGAGCACAGCGCCATCCAATCGGATGGCGAAGTCCCTGACCGGTACGATTATTTTTATTATTGTATTGAAATTTATTTAACTTTCGTTTTTTATTAAATCTGATTATTTGTGCCAATATGAGTATTTTTACACCCCATGTAGAATCCCGTAGGTAGGTATACAGGCAAAGTACAGTGGCGGTCTGTTCAAGCTTTACCCTATGACAGGGAAAATAATCTTTACTGCTTTGACTTAAGAACATGACAGCTGTCAAAAGGTAAAGCTTGAACAGACCGCCACCTGTACATCCATAAGATCCTTTATCAGAGTTAGAAAGGCGATATGGTAAAGGAGTTTTTTGTCAATAACGTTGTTACAGGAGCTTTAAGTAATAAAAACGTGTAGCTTACGGTTTACAATACTCGACAATAACTGAGTTTTTTGAGCGGTTTTTGAGAATTTTGTGCACTTATTATACTTTTTTAGAAAGCTAAGGAAACATGGAATTTATTGACATCGTTTGTACGACAAGTCACTTGTAGATATTTTCCTCAAAAGTTAATTGAAATTTCAATAAAGTATTTTTTTTGTAATGTTACAACTTTTAGCTCTCATAACTTTAAAATTTGAAGTAACTTATGAGATTTTTTGTTTTTAGTTTATGAATAATTTATCCAGTAAACAGAAAACGTAAAAAAAAAATGCATGCAATAAGTATTTATTTTTATTTTTATGCTTTTACCTTAAATTTTGGTAATTTTCGAAAAAAAGTTAAAGTGTCCATTATTTCCGAAACCAGTGATTTTCGACCAGGGGTTCCATACAGTTTTAGACTTCTAATGGGCTGTACTCTTTCCCCTTTAAGCCATACAGACCTATTAAAAATCACCCTATATAATAATGCTTAAAGCATTATTGCGGCTTGAAAATTCTCTGATAGCAAGTTGACCACTAACTAGCTTCCACCAACCCGCATGAGGCACACGTGCAACGAAGGACGTCCGGCCAGTAACGATCGATGCCTATGGTGCGAAAACGTGTGATTTGACGATAGGACTAGTTCGTATTCAAAGTGTGTCTTTGACCTAGCTTAAAGATTCTCAATACGTTTTCAGGAGATAATGTAAATAAATTGAATGAAACGGAGAAACCCTACTTACCGACATGTTCAGCCAGTTTGTAGGAGTCCATCTTGTTGGCGATCAGTTCTTCGGTGGTGGGTATATTGATGCCCATGTAGCACGGGTACTTGAGCGGCGGCGACGCTATCCTGATGTGTACCTAAAGACAACAGTTTATATGAAAATATCACATTTACACTACAGAATACAACACTTTATGGTTGAGCCTCATCTGGCAGCACCGCAACGCATTTTTTCACGCTCTATCCTTTTCTGTAGCTCAGGAACGTCATTGGCTAGAGCGAGAAAGGTCGCAGCACTGCCGGTGCTGCCGCGTGCGATCACATTCCCGCTATCTTTCTCGCCCTAGCAAATGACGTTCCTTGGTGACGGAAAAGGATGGAGCGACTAGGGTTGCCAGACGTCCTTTATTTTAAAGGACGTCCTCTTTTTCAGACCCAAAAATTGATCTTGTCCCCTAATTTGAAACCTTCAATAGAGGACAATACTTTGTCCGTAACTTTTTTCTTTTGTACGATTACGTGGACCACAAACTGAAATAAAGATATTGACACTGTAAAAACAGAACTACAAATAAAATCGAACTTCAACATGCCATACATTATCATTTTAGTATAGAAAACGAAGAAGCTCTTAGAGCAGTCATAAATAATGCCAATGTTATAAATTCAAAAATAATAATTAGGTCGTACTACCTAGGAACTTGGCTTCGATTAACGATGAACTACGTTACATTGCATATTAACATTGTCTTTTTTTAAATAAAAATGTCGCTACTGATAGTGTACTAAAATAGTATTTTATAAAAAATTATATGATATCCTTTATTTTCATCCCATGTCCTTTATTTAATCTTATCGAATCCTTTAAAACAAAAAATGGGAGCTGGCAACCCTAGGAGCGACGGAAAAATATAAGATAAATTGTAATATGTTAATAAGTAATTTTGCAATTTGCAGTGTTACAGAGTTCATATGCGCCTTATTTTATGATAATTTTTTTCTACCTTGTGTAATATGACTAAGGGCCGACGCACGCCTGGCAAAGCGTAGCACAGATCATTTTTCACAGGCAAACCATTATCGACTTTGCTTGCGTTGAAACGACATCGAAAATCAATTAACACAGTTACTAGTCCCCGAGAGCATCGAAGCGACTTGAGGCGAAAGTTGTGTTAATTTATTTTCGATGTTATTTCAACGCAAGCAAAGTCGACGATGGTTTGGCTGTGAAAAATGATCTGGGCCTCAATTGCGCAATTTTATACGGTTTTGGTTTAGTTTTGGTTTAGATGAAGTAAAAAAGCTATCGCGATATTTTTTTCTGAACGGTTAAATCGCACAATACAGAAAATTCGATCGAACGGACATCAAACGTTACGCCAACGTATCTTCCGAAATAAAGCTAAATCGTTACCGTTAATATAATTTGCGCGATACGAATTGTGCATAACGTAACGTTTTTGGTTGTGATTTTGTTTTGGTAGTATCGTTCAAACTTAGGGCGATTGAGGCCCTTTGCTACGTTTTGCCAGGCGTGCGCCGGCTCTTACAATATTGTAATCTTAATTATTATAAAACTAACAAAAGTGTGTGTGTGATTGAAGATATTAACAACAAAAAAGATACAATATGGTTTTTAGGTGTCCCCGATTCCAAATCACCAATTTTTTTACTTTTTGCAGCATCACGCAAAAACGACTGAACCGATTTTGATGAAACTTTTTTGTTTGATAGCTTATGAGCTGACTTAAAATCTGGTAAATAATTTGTGCGGACAAAGTCGCGGGTTAACTCTAGTAACTAAATAAAGATAGAAATAGCTCACCTCAGCTGCCCCGGCGTCTCTCAGCAACTTTATAATAGGTCCGATAGTGTTTCCCCGCACAATAGAGTCATCAATAAGTACGCATCGCTTCCCGCGCACGTTCTCCGAGAGAGCTCCGAATTTCTTCGCTACACCGAGTTGTCGAAGCCGCGTCGACGGCTGGATGAAGGTGCGACCCACGTACCGGTTCTTACATAGCACCTCCATGAATGGGATACCGGACTGTGGAGGATATTGATGAGTTATTGAAATAGGATTAACAAAAATAATTGAACAAGTTTTTGACCGGTGAGGGATTATACAGGGTGTAAAATTAAATACGTTACATATTTTAGAGGGTGCTTCAGACCATCAAATAGAACAACTTTTAGTATGGGACCAACATTAAAATAGCAAAAGAAAATCAATTGTTCCATATACAGGGTGTTAGGGTAAACAGTTGCATTACTTTAAGGGGCGATTGTCAGGTTAAAAGGATGCTAATGACTTCGATAAAGTATAGGGTAGATTTTGAAACGCCGCTCGGAAAATGGCACCATCAAAACAAACCACAATCTGGCAGTGTGCCTTGTTTCGCTCTTAGTCGCTAATCGACCGTGCCTGCAAAAGAAACTCACGAAAAGTGCAAAAAACAATATGAGTGTCATACTTTCAGGAAGTATCGCTTTGTAATCACATTATCTTCAATATTTGTCATATATCATGGCATTTAATCGCATTTTTTCAATATTTTTGTTCATTTACAACCACGCGGCAAGCACGCAACTATCCCTTTCACTCTCGCCTACGCGAGTATAAGCGAAAAAGAACCGAGGATTATGTCGCCGTACTATTCTAACGCACATCAAATTAAATGAGCACGTCTCACTCCGCGTATGCTGTTCTCGGCGATGACCTTGGTTCCGCAGTTCCAAAATGACGTTACACGCATATCCTTTGAGACGATTTTGTGCTTTATTGCTATAGCAGTAAAGGTAATTTCAAAATGAATATTTTTTAATAAGTAAAAACTAAAACAAATGGCTTACGACGTTATTACTGAGCATTAAGGTCTATGTTAAAATAAAAGGCTGAGGAGGTATATACCGTAATTATATCTGTGTAAGTATGAATTGACGCGGCGCCGCAGATTGGATGTGATTTTGTATAAGACTGTTTGTCTATCCTATATTTGGTCGCAGGCTAATGATATCTAGGCTAATATAGGAGAGAGGGCGCTGCGGTGCGCACGAAAACATTAGCTCCGTTAGCTCGTACCAAATAAATAAAAAATATATTAAATTATCCAACATTTATCTATTACGGTGAAAGAAAAACACGAAACTAGTGATTATGCAAGCAAATAACTATGAATAAAGCCAAAACAGTGAAAAAAGGTGATGTTAATCGACATAATAACAGTTTTCGTTACACAAAGAAAGTTACGGTGAAATCACGGCGTGTTACACATATTTTTTACTGGAAAAACACCAAATCAGTGACCATCCTAGACCTGTGCACCAACCAAGTGAACAAAGTGACAAAAGGTACGCAAAAAGAGAGGAAGAAACTAATTTCCAACACAACATAACCTCAAAATAATATTGCCGATTCATTGTGGGGAAATCAATATAAATCCCAAATCATCCACAACGCCATCTACCGTCAAGTAGCTGAAACTGCCAAAACACCTTGCGACCCAACGCAGAACGGTCTAGACACCAAACCAAACAGTTTGGCTACTCGCCGACAGGGAGCGCTCGCCTCATAAATAAGATGGAAGAACTAAAATTACTTATTTTGAATCTACAACAAAACATTCTGGAACAAAAAGTAGAAATGAAAAACATAAGCGAAGAAATAACGTACCGCATAAACGAAAACATGAATGATAAATTTGAAAAAATGAAGCAAGAAAATGATCACTTGAAGAAAGAAATTAAAACCCAAAATACAAGATTGGGATACATCGAACGGGAACTCAAAAAGAGAAATTTATTAATTTTTGGAATAGAAGAACGAGAAAACTCCTACCAAGATCTAGAAACAACAATTTTACAACTGATAAACCACAACATAGGAGTAAATTGCGATAGATTGGAACTAGAATCGGTCCAAAGAAGGGGAAGAAAGACAGAAAGTAAAGTAAGACCGGTCGCAGTATCATTCACAACGCTAGGAAAAAAGATTCAGATCAGAAAAAACAAGAGCAAGTTACAAAAAACTACCAACTACTACTTACAGGATGACTTTACAAAAGTAGAGCTAGAAAAAAGGTCGTCACTTCAACAACAAGTACAGCTAGAACGACAAAAAGGTAACAACGCTATCATCAAGCATAACAAACTGGTATTCCTTAATAAGAACGACCACATACTTTCTGAAAACCAGTATGAAAGGAAGAAAAGGAACCGTTCCAGCTCACCTCGTAATGAAGATTCTCCATCCGCTAACACAAGTACATATATTAACCAAAATTATAAGAAAAATAAAACGTTACTAACATATTTCAAGCAGAATACACACAATTTGGAATCTTCAAGTGGGCAAGAGACAATCTACGACAGAGATACAGCATAGCAACAAAAAACCCCTCACCCTCTCCACCTCCCACCACGGCTGGTCACCGCGGGCAGGTCCGACCACAACCCTCCAGAGAGAAAAATCAAAAGTAAGAATAAACATACTCTACACTTATGTACTTACAACGTAAGATCACTGTCATCTGATGAGAGATTACTCCTTCTGAAACACTCACTCTTAAAGAAGAAATACGACATAATAGGCTTAGCAGAGGTCCGCAGAATGGGCAACAATATTATTGAAGATGAAGATCACATATTTTACCACATAGGAGAGACGAAGGGATTGCATGGAGTTGGATTTCTCGTAAAAAAGGATTTTTTAAAAGAATATAGAAAGCTTCACCGGCATATCAGAGAGAGTTTGTATTTTACAACTAAAATTTGATACTCTACGTTTATCCGTTATCCAGGCATATGCCCCCACTAAGGATGCCCCGCAAGAGGAAATAAATTTATTTTACGAGAACCTAGACATGGCTCATAAGATGTCATCAAAATATATTGTTACAATGGGAGATTTTAATGCAATGATCGGTCAACCAAAGGCGGAGGAGTCATTGGTTACAGGAAAATATGGTTATGGCGACAGAAATGCTAGAGGTGTACGTTTACTACAATATGCCTACGAACACAAGCTAAAGATATTAAACTCAGTATACAAGAAAAGACAAAAGAACAAATGGACGTGGATCTCACCAGACAGGAACACAAAAAATGAAATTGATTATATTATGACTAATATTCCTCAACTCTTCACCAACTTTGAACTTCTAAACAATATTACTTACCCATCAGATCACAAACTCTTAAGAGCCAGCTTAACATTGTGTAACCCAAAAAGAAACAGGAAAACGTTCTCAAAGAATAACAACCAACTTAAAACAGAAGAAAACCAGACGAAATTCCTCGAAAATTTGAAACTACACGAAGAGGACCTCTATATTCAAGAACAGGACGATGTAACCACCTACTACTCGAGACTCGAGAAGTGCATAAAGGACAGTCTACGGGTCAACTCTACTGCGCATACGCACAAAAAGTCAATAATTTCGGAAAAAGCTAAAGATCTTATCAATCGGAGAAATACCTTACAAAAGAAACATAACTTATCACAAGAAGAGAAACAAGAATTAAAAATACTGTATAAAAACACAAACAAGGAAATAAAACAAAACTATAAAGCCCACAGACAACAAATAATTGAAAAACACTTAAGATCTTCAGGTAGCACAAAAAAGGCATTCAAGGAATTAAACAAAGAAAAACATTGGATCCCATCACTGAGCTCCAAAGCTTCCAGAACTCAAACTCGCTCCGACGTCATAAATCAAGCCACTGATTTCTATAGAGAACTATACAGCAGTCTTCCATTAACTCGTAGAGATCATATACAATCACCTAATCCAACAAACGAAACTGAAAACAGTACAGAGATAAAGTACTTTGACGAAACAGAAATATTGAAGCAAATGAAAAAACTCAAACTGGAAAAATGCCCTGGTCCAGATGGAATAACAAACGAAGCTATCAAAGTTGCAAAAAACATCTTATTAACACCGTTGACTCACCTATTCAAAAAAATTCTGGTCGAGGAAAAAGTACCACAGGCATGGACAGAGTCGGACATAATACTTCTGTACAAGAAAGGAGACCCGACAGACGTAGGAAATTACCGCCCGATAAGCCTCATGCCATGTCTCTACAAACTTTTTGCCTCTTGTCTACTGTCTAGAATTAGCCCAGACGTGGAATTGTACCAACCAGTCGAACAAGCGGGTTTCAGAAAAGGTTTTAGCACAACCGATCACATCATGGTTCTAGAACAGATAGTTGAAAAGTACACAGAATTTAGAACACCTCTGTATCTCGCTTTCATCGATTACAAGAAAGCATTTGACTCTATATCGCATGTAAGCATATGGAGAGCACTGCATAACCAGAAGGTCAATGCTAAATATATAAACATCTTAAAGAACATCTATTCTAATAGCACAAGTCGAGTTAGGCTGGAGAGATCAGGTAAAAACTTCAAAATATGTAGAGGTGTCAGACAGGGTGACCCACTTTCACCAAAGTTATTCATATCTGTACTTCAAGATATCATGAAAGACTTACCGTGGTCAAGAAAAGGTCTAAAGGTCAAAAGTGAATATCTGAGCCATCTACGTTTCGCAGATGACATTGTGCTATTCTCTGAAAGCGCAGAAGAAATCTCAAATATGTTGCTAGAACTCAACGCCGCCAGTACAAATATAGGTTTGGAGATGAACGTTCTAAAGACTAAACTGATGACCAATCACACACAGCGTCCAATCAACATTGGTACTTCACCTATTGAATACGTCGACGAATATGTTTATCTAGGGAAACAAGTCACCTTTAGAAAAACAAACAATATAGAGGAACTGGATAGACGTATCGCGATGACCTGGAAAAAATTCTGGTGCTACAAAGAAATTATGAAGTCCACGCTACATTTATCTCTAAAAAAGAAAGTGATCGACTCTACTCTTCTACCCTGTCTTACTTACGGCTGTCAATCATGGGTATTTGATACAATAACCAGATCAAAAATAGAAACATGCCAGCGAGCGATAGAAAGAAGTATATTAAATGTCAAACTAAAAGACAAAATAAGGCACACAAAAATTCGCGAGAAAACAAAGATTATAGATGCGCTATCTTTTGCTCAGAGCTTAAAATGGAAATGGGCAGGACACATAATGCGTTACACCGATAACAGATGGACGAAAAAAGTGACAACGTGGTGTGGCCCCCCAGGCTTTCGGCGTCCAGGCAGACCCAAAGCGAGATGGAAGGACGAGATAGTGCACACGGCGGGGCGCGACTGGTCTACACTGGCTACTGACAGAACCAAGTGGAATACTCTGGAGGAGGCCTTTACCCGACGAGGGGTCCATACAAAAGACAATAAACAAGTCAATACCAATAAATGAAGAAAAATATTTACCTACTCAACTACTTACTACTTTATTGTGAAATGCATGCTATCACTGAACAAAGAATCGAATTATGTAATCTAGGCACCTTACTATAATGAATTTTTTATGCAATAATGTTATTCTATTTAATTGAGGATAATAATAAGTATAATATTCTAGTCAACATTTATTGTAAGAATCAATTCATAATTCCCTATTTCTGTGATAATTTAATTTAAATGAAATGAAATAATTATTATAATACTATCATAAGTTTGAAATGTATGTAGTGTGTATAAATGTGAAATTCTAATATTTATAATTTGCATGATTGCACGATCCTACCAAATTTTATTATATAACTATACTTTTTTTTAAATATTTGTACATGAATTTAACTTTTTTGTATGGAATAAAAAGGCTTTTTTATTTTATTTTATTTATTTATTAATGATATCTAATTCTCCGTATTGGCTATTTGCACGACACTAGCGCCACACTAGCGCAGCGTACTGACAGAACTTTTTCGGGCAGCCGTGAATTATTTACACTATTATAGTACTGTAAAAGTCTGTGTTTGTCCGAGGATTCTGCCAAAAGCGGAGCGGATGCGGACGAAGCCACGGACAAAATCTAATTTGTATCGGAATTCCCATACAAACTTTTACCTCAGTTGTGACACCTTTGGGGGTTGAAATACGACAAACCTTATTTATGTGAGCATCTAGATGCCAATAGAAACTTCCATGCCAAATTTTTAGTTTGTAGTCTTGACAGTTTTGGAGATTTCATGTTAAGTTAGTGTGCAGATTTGCATAGATTCAAGCATATTTTCACAGCTTCTCCGGCAAAAGTACAAATTTCAGCCACCCCGGGCGCTGCGATCGACTTGACAGTTCCCAACACCCACTTCGCACATAGCCAATAGATTAGTTGATAGTAGTACACATAGATGAGTTGAGATGTAATGGTACCTGTCTCGCGTAGCCGTGCGCGGCGGCGGTGCCGGACTCGGGCACGGAGGAGACGATGTCCGCGTCGACGGGGGACTCGCGCGCCAGCATGCGCCCGCACTGCATGCGCGCAGAGTACACCATCTGACCTGCACACACATTTACATTGCGTTACTATCGTTTCACGTTTGCTATGTGTAGACAAATAAGATTAAAACCAAAGGGGTGGGGTGCCAGGAAAGAGCCGCACCGAGGGAGCCTCGTCAGTTTCTCAACTCTACAAAATAAAAACACATTACTAGCATTTCTTACAGATTATTTTGCTCTAAAATGAGTGATTCACAAAGTGAAATAAGTATAATTTGGGAAGGCAGAATGCCACCTGCCGGCCGGCCGCTCCACTGCGTCCACTGTATGGATGAATACCTCCACTGCTCCACTCACCTTCGAACATACTGTCCGCCCTCGCGAAGTACACATACTCGAAGATGCAGAAGGCCTGCTGCTTGCCCTCCGGCCGCTCCACTGCGTCCACTGTATGGATGAACACCTCCACTGCTCCACTCACCTTCGAACATACTGTCCGCCCTCGCGAAGTACACATACTCGAAGATGCAGAAGGCCTGCTGCTTGCCCTCCGGCCGCTCCACTGCGTCCACTGTATGGATGAACACCTCCACTGCTCCACTCACCTTCGAACATACTGTCCGCCCTCGCGAAGTACACATACTCGAAGATGCAGAAGGCCTGCTGCTTGCCCTCCGGTCGCTCCACTGCGTCCACTGTATGGATGAACACCTCCACTGCTCCACTCACCTTCGAACATACTGTCCGCCCTCGCGAAGTACACATACTCGAAGATGCAGAAGGCCTGCTGCTTGCCCTCCGGTCGCTCCACTGCGTCCACTGTATGGATGAACACCTCCACTGCTCCACTCACCTTCGAACATACTGTCCGCCCTCGCGAAGTACACATACTCGAAGATGCAGAAGGCCTGCTGCTTGCCCTCCGGTCGCTCCACTGCGTCCACTGTATGGATGAACACCTCCACTGCTCCACTCACCTTCGAACATACTGTCCGCCCTCGCGAAGTACACATACTCGAAGATGCAGAAGGCCTGCTGCTTGCCCTCCGGTCGCTCCACTGCGTCCACTGTATGGATGAACACCTCCACTGCTCCACTCACCTTCGAACATACTGTCCGCCCTCGCGAAGTACACATACTCGAAGATGCAGAAGGCCTGCTGCTTGCCCTCCGGTCGCTCCACTGCGTCCACTGTATGGATGAACACCTCCACTGCTCCACTCACCTTCGAACATACTGTCCGCCCTCGCGAAGTACACATACTCGAAGATGCAGAAGGCCTGCTGCTTGCCCTCCGGTCGCTCCACTGCGTCCACTGTATGGATGAACACCTCCACTGCTCCACTCACCTTCGAACATACTGTCCGCCCTCGCGAAGTACACATACTCGAAGATGCAGAAGGCCTGCTGCTTGCCCTCCGGTCGCTCCACTGCGTCCACTGTATGGATGAACACCTCCACTGCTCCACTCACCTTCGAACATACTGTCCGCCCTCGCGAAGTACACATACTCGAAGATGCAGAAGGCCTGCTGCTTGCCCTCCGGTCGCTCCACTGCGTCCACTGTATGGATGAACACCTCCACTGCTCCACTCACCTTCGAACATACTGTCCGCCCTCGCGAAGTACACATACTCGAAGATGCAGAAGGCCTGCTGCTTGCCCTCCGGTCGCTCCACTGCGTCCACTGTATGGATGAACACCTCCACTGCTCCACTCACCTTCGAACATACTGTCCGCCCTCGCGAAGTACACATACTCGAAGATGCAGAAGGCCTGCTGCTTGCCCTCCGGTCGCTCCACTGCGTCCACTGTATGGATGAACACCTCCACTGCTCCACTCACCTTCGAACATACTGTCCGCCCTCGCGAAGTACACATACTCGAAGATGCAGAAGGCCTGCTGCTTGCCCTCCGGTCGCTCCACTGCGTCCACTGTATGGATGAACACCTCCACTGCTCCACTCACCTTCGAACATACTGTCCGCCCTCGCGAAGTACACATACTCGAAGATGCAGAAGGCCTGCTGCTTGCCCTCCGGTCGCTCCACTGCGTCCACTGTATGGATGAACACCTCCACTGCTCCACTCACCTTCGAACATACTGTCCGCCCTCGCGAAGTACACATACTCGAAGATGCAGAAGGCCTGCTGCTTGCCCTCCGGTCGCTCCACTGCGTCCACTGTATGGATGAACACCTCCACTGCTCCACTCACCTTCGAACATACTGTCCGCCCTCGCGAAGTACACATACTCGAAGATGCAGAAGGCCTGCTGCTTGCCCTCCGGTCGCTCCACTGCGTCCACTGTATGGATGAACACCTCCACTGCTCCACTCACCTTCGAACATACTGTCCGCCCTCGCGAAGTACACATACTCGAAGATGCAGAAGGCCTGCTGCTTGCCCTCCGGTCGCTCCACTGCGTCCACTGTATGGATGAACACCTCCACTGCTCCACTCACCTTCGAACATACTGTCCGCCCTCGCGAAGTACACATACTCGAAGATGCAGAAGGCCTGCTGCTTGCCCTCCGGTCGCTCCACTGCGTCCACTGTATGGATGAACACCTCCACTGCTCCACTCACCTTCGAACATACTGTCCGCCCTCGCGAAGTACACATACTCGAAGATGCAGAAGGCCTGCTGCTTGCCCTCCGGCCGCTCCACTGCGTCCACTGTATGGATGAACACCTCCACTGCTCCACTCACCTTCGAACATACTGTCCGCCCTCGCGAAGTACACATACTCGAAGATGCAGAAGGCCTGCTGCTTGCCGGCCGGTCGCTCCACTACGTCCACTGTGCGGATGCCGTGTCGCGACATCTCTATTATTTCACCGGGTAGCACCTCTCGAACGTAACGAGCACCTAGAAAAGGACGGAGTATTTAAATTCAAGTGAAGTCTGTAAACATAGATAGAAGAGATGCTTCACAATTAGTGGATTTATCCCTAGTTCGGCGAAGAAGGGTTTTTCCTTCATCGACAATAAATGTTGTAAGGAATTCTAACTGCTTAAATTTCGAGGCGTGTATTGTTTTGTATTCATAGACTTATAATAAGCAAAAAATGTAATGTAACATTAGATACATAATGTCCTAGATTGTGACGTTTCAAAGTTATTTCTAGGAAAAGAATTGCCTACACAATCCCTATCTTTTTCTCTTTTCTCCTAATATCTGGGAAACGTGTCACTTTAGGTTATTATGTTGTGTGCCTTGTATGTACATAAGCTACATTGTGCGTCGCAGACTTGAAAAATGGTGGTAAAATCTACGAACCTCTTTCAAAATTTATTTGTGAAACATCTGCATTATATCAAGCAATCCTAAATATTATGATTTTATTTAATAACGAGCTTTTACCTGCGACTTCGTCCGCATAAATTATATACCAGATTTTAAGTCAGATGATAAGCTATCAAATAAAAAAAGTTTCATCAAAATCGGTTCAGTAGTTTTTGCGTGATACTCGAACAAACAAACACCCAAACAAACAAACAAACAGACGGACATAAAAGCAAGAAATTGGTGATTTGGAATCAGGGACATCTAAAAACCATGTCGTAATTTTTTTTTTGTAAATGTCTTCAATGTACAGACACATTTCTGTTACAGTTTTATAATAGTTTACATTATTTATTTGTAACTCACCGATGGAGAGGAACCCGCAGGACTCTGACGACACGACCCACCCCTCCGCTCGGTCCTCCACTCCGTTCTTTGAACTGCCGTTCATTAGAACTGTAACAACACATTCATTTATAAACAACCAATTAAACTCTCGACCTTATTCCCTTTGCTGGGAGGTCATACACTTGGCTACAACAAGTACTTTTTTGAACGTATAGTTAGCTAAACATTAAGAATGTTCATAGAAAACATGAAAAAAAGATAAAAGGCATGCAATAATGTTTGTGTTTTGGATGTTCATAGTAAACTTCCCCGTGTTAAAGCTATCTCATATAGGGGTCATGAGATATTGGCCACTTGCAGAGTATTCAGTATGATTAGTAAAATTTAGAATGGGTCCCATTCAAAGTTTTCACGCACTGCCCTCCTGCCCACTCTCAATTCGTTTGCGATGGGCCCATGGATACGGATGGACGCATATATGCGGTGTGGCCACCGCTAAAAAGTTTAGACCATTTAAATATGGACGAGTTACGCGTGTAAGGGTTGTACCTCATCTGGCAGCACCCCATCGCCTTTTTCAGTCGGTCTATCCTTTTCTGTCACTCAGAAACATCAATTGCTAGATCAAATAAAATAGACGGAACGGGAACGCGCTCGGCGTTGCTTCGGCGTGCTGTCGCGTTCCGTCTACCTTATTTGTTCTAGCAAATGACGTTCATGAGTGACAGAAAAGGATGGAGCGACAGAAAAAGGCGATGCGGTGCTGCCAGATGAGGTTCAACCCTAATTCTACTAACAAACTTTTTTGACAATTTTTGCGGGGAACGAGGTAACATGAAATACGCAACTTTCGATTTTATTTCGTTACTTTAGACTCTAAAGTTTAGAGTCTAATTTTGAATGTCAAAAATCATGACAATTAGTCTCGTGTGAACCCCAAACAAGACTAGTTGTTACGCAATTATAGGCTGTCTAGTTTAGTGATAAGGTATAAAATTGTATGCACATGTACATGATCATTTGATCTTGTACCTTGGCAGAGGGGAATGCTAACGTAAGGCAAGTCTATTTAATTGGTCTATACCTAAAAAATCATCAAAACGCGCTTATGCGTTAGGTTAGGGGGCATGAATGTGCCATAGCGTAATTATAATAAAGCGGTCGCGTCAAGTTAATAAGCGCAGCGTGCCGAGAGGAGCGCGTCCCGAGCGTACCCTAACAGCGCATCCAGTTAGGGTACGTCTGTCCCCGTCCCCCGCACACCGCGCTCGATCGACTTGGCGCGGTCGCTGAGATGTTCCACTATATTTTTATTACGCTATGAATATGATTAAACCCATGACTGTAGGTAAGTATGAATGAATTAATACATGATATCAATTAAAATTAATTAATAATGAAAATGAATCATGCTTTACCCGCTGCATGCTGTGCTGAAGACTTTTTGTAGACATCTGCAAAAATGTTTAGTTTATTACATAAGTACCTGCAAATAGCAAACAGTTCAAGTGATGAAACCAAGTGAATTTTATAATTATAACATTCTTAACATAGTGTGTGTATAATTAATGAATAAGATAAAATGCTTTACTGACCATATTAGATAATACGGATGCATGAAAATAAGGAAAGAATTGTCATGGAGTGGTTTAGTACATCAAACTGAACAACTTTCACTATGGAGCTAACATCGAAATAAAGTTTTAAAAAATCTGCTTTATATCGAATCGAGTCTCTAATAAAATAAAAAACCCCGTCTGCGTAAAAAGTTAACTTTAAATAAAAACTGAAAAGAAAAAAACAAGTCCAGTTAGTTTAGAATTCTGTTAAGTAATATTAATAATATTTTAGTAATATTTAAAGTTAACTTTTTACGCAGACGGGTTTTTTTGTTTTATTTCGATATTGGCTCCGTAGCAAAAGTTGTTCAGTTTGTTGGTCTAATTTATTCCCTATTAAATATTGCTACCCACTTTTGTTACACCTGTAGGAACACATTTTTGGACGAATAATTACGCTGCTAAATAACCCCCCCATGTAACCCAAATGTCATGACTTTTAGTTAAGTGTTGTTTTTTGTCCATTTAAATAATGTTATGTTTATGTACAGGGTGTAACAAAACACTCTAGTAATACTTAGGGTGGTTTTAAGACCATCAAACTGAACAACTTTCACTATCGAACCAAAGAGAAAAAATAAAAAAAATCTGCTGTTCCATACATTTTAGTCAGTACTGCAGTTTTGTATGGGATAGCAGATTTTTTTTTCTATGTTGACTCCATAATGAAAGTTGTTCAGTCTGATTGTCTGAAGCACCCCCTAAAGTATTGCTAGGATGTTTTGTTACTGTTACACCCTTTATAAGAGATTAGTGTTATGCTACGGTCCAAAATGCGCAAATATGCGCTATCGGTAGAGATAGCATGCACACAATCGGTTCATAATGCGCGAATGTGCGGATACGTTTGCTGTCTGACGTCATCAGTGACGTCATTAACTTGCGCTAATGCTGCACACGAAAAATAGGAAGTGCAGCATATGCACGTCAAATTGACAGCTGGTTCAAATTGTACAAATTGTTTAGCAGTGTATTCGTAGTTACTAATTTGGACCGACTGGTAATGTGTGTGCATAGCGTTTGCACTATTGGCATAATTCGAACCGTAGCATTACAATAATATAACTCACATGAAGAGCCAAGAGGTAATATCTTGCCGAGGCAGAGCGGTCTGTTGCCGTAGGGGTCGCGCACCGCGTATATCTTGTCCTTCAGCATTATCACTAGCGAGTAACTGAGCGGCGCTAGTCTGTTGACAAATGTCACCTTCTGATTAGGTGGTTAAGGTTCAAATTTATTAATTTACGAGCTTTTACCCGCGACTTCGTCCGCATAAATTATATACCAGATTTTAAGTCAGATGATAAGCTATCAAACAAAAAAAGTTTCATCAAAATCGGTTCAGTAGTTTTTGCGTGATACTCGAACAAACAAACACCCAAACAAACAAACGAACAAACAAACAAACAAACAAACAAACAAACAAACAGACAGACAAAAAATCCAAAAATTTGTGATTTGGAATCAGGGACATCTAAAAATCATATCGTAATAATTTTTTTGTAAATATCTTCAATGTACAGACACACTTCTGTTACAGTTTTATAATAGTTAAGATATTACTGCCAGATGCGAGAGAAAGAGATGGGGCGGCGCGCGCGCCTGGAACGATTCAAGCGAAAAAACAAACATTATTTAATTGTGATTGTACTATTTATGTAAGTTCAATTCCGCTCTAATCAAAATTTAGAAAATAGCAATCTCTTTTTTTAAAATCAAGTCTCATGTTTCCATTATTCACCGTTTAGCAGTTACAAGCGTTTATAGATAAAAACGGAGGCTACTTTGGCTTGTTTTTCTATCGAGAAAATTTGTCTTAATCGTGTTTTGGCTCTAATGAAAACTTCAATTATATGCTGTAGTATAATATATCTATGATTATATGTTCAATTAACACATATCCGCAAATCATACTCCTACTGTTAGTACTTCATGAATTCATGATACATGAAGCTTTGAAGAATCCTATTTTTTTTTGCTTAGCCCCTTAATGCTGTTTCATCCCACTGCTGCTCCTGTAACATGACAGGGGTGAGAGCGACACAGGTCACTTCTAAACGTCAAATTCATGTGAGATGGCGGTTATCTCCATAGTATCTCACTTAAATTTGACGTTTAGAAGTGACATGTGTCGCTCTCACCCCTGTCATGCTACAGGAGCTGGCCTCCCTTTTAATCTTCCAACCATATAGATCTATCCTGAACAAGCTCTGACCACTTGTCGTCAAAAGCATCCAGATCATCCCGCCAGATTTTTTTTTCATTTCTTATGATCAAGCAACCATTCTACTCAATAACGCGCCAATGGACCCCAGTGGCTTGGTTTTTTTTATTTTTTTTTTATTCATAATGGGTTTGCGCTTGGCTTCAGCTCACCTGACCACACAACTGTCCACATAACTGTCTTTACTTTGTATCAGGGTTCGAAATTATCAAGATAATTATACATATTTTCTCAAACATGCTTGGAAATTTGAGCATTATTTTGACAACCTTCTTCGAGATGAATCGAAATTGCTGTGCTGGCCAAATACATGCGCGCAGCGGCCGGCAATGTTGTATGAAAATCCATATCTGTCGTGTTTAGCGGCCAAATAAATTACATAGTAAACTCATATCTGCCGTGTAATTTAAAAATGGAACGATCTTTTACTCCGAAACATGGCGACCAAGGAGGTAACTCATCAAAGGTTTTATTTAAATTTCGAAGTGGCTTGCAAATAGAAAGCTGTTTATTGAAAAAAAACAAATTGCTGTTCGTTGTTCGTCATTGATTTTGAAAAGTTGTAATTTCCGCGCATTATTTGAAAAAATTTACTGCTTTAATTTCCGCGCATTATTTGAGAATAGTACATTACGACCAGCAACGTAGGCACACATACGTAAGTCCATCAATGCCTAGTTGTGGCCAAGGCTGTAATTTATTTGGCCGCTAAACACGACAGATATGGTTTTTCATACAACATTGCCGGCCGCTGCGCGCATGTATTTGGCCAGTACAGAAATTGCACTGCCTGCGGACCTGTTCCCTGAGCAATACAACCTGGGCCTCTTCAAGGCAAGAGTGAATAGGCATCTTTCTAGGTAAGCATGCTACATCTTCGGCCTCATCATCACTCAACATCAGGTGAGATTGGGGTCAAATGTTTACCTATCGAACATAAAAAAAAAAAAAAAAAAAATTTCGATTTATCTCGAAGAAGGTTATCAAAATAATGCTCACATTTCCAAGCATGTTTGAGAAAAAGTACTATACAAGCCTGTGGCAAGTTGTGGCCACAACTAGAATCTCGAAGAAGGTTGTCAAAATAATGCTCACATTTCCAAGCATGTTTGAGAAAAAGTACTATACAAGCCTGTGGCAAGTTGTGGCCACAACTAGGCATTATAGATCCAGAGCCCCCAACGGTCTAGGGCCTAAACGTATAGGAAAGCTGGATTCAGTCTAGCTCGAAAATAGACGCCAAAGTACATCATTTAGCCTCGGTCTTATGACTCAAAGCGGTCACTGAAATTTTTTACAGCGGTCAGACAATCGCGAAAAAATGGGGTCTGGGCCTAAACATATAGGAAACGAACTGGATGCATTTAAAGAAAGAGCCCTCTTCGGACAATACCACAGCATATTTAGTTTTTCTCAAATCGGTCACTGTTCAAAATCAGACCGGGGTTGAAAATCGAAAAAAATTGGTCTTGGGCCTAAACATATAGGAAATGTGAAACAAACTTGGATCGAAAGAACACACTTTACCCATCACGAAAAACCCGGTCTTACATGGCGGATCGGTCACCTTTCCAGAATCAGACCACTTTTATAATATAGCAAAAATGACAGATATCTCGACAATGGTTAGTGATAGAAAAAATTTGTTATGAACAAAATTGTTGAAAATGTAATGTTTTTTAAGTTTGTAGTAGCTTTGTTTACAATTTGATGCATAGGAGACGAGATATTTGTAAAAACTGAATAATTAAAATAGTAATAGACAGATATCTCCACAACGTTTGATGATAGGAAAAATTTGTTCAGGACACAATTGTATATAATATTATGTGCTACAAGTTTTGTTATAACTTTGTTCACGATTTGATGCATACGAAACGAGATATATGCAAAAACGAATTAATTAAAATAGTAATAGACAGATATCTCGAAAACTGTTGATGATAGGAAAAGTTTTTTAACATACAATTGTAGATAATGTTATGTTCTACAGTTCCCGCGGCATGACGCCTCGATAAACGTTTTATCGCGCCTGCTAACTCGTTCGTTCGCGCGCAAAAAGAAAGAGAGCTGGGGCGCGATAGCGCTTTATCGCGCCGTCATGCCGCGGGCGCAGGTTTTTTAATAACTTTGTTCACAATTTGATCCATACGAAACGAGATATTTGCAAAAAATAATTAATTAAAATAGTAATAGACGATATCTCGACAATGGTTGATGATAGAAAAGTTTGTCCAGGATAAAATTGTAGATAATGTTATGTTCTACAAGTTTTTTTATAACTTTATTCACGATATGATGCAAAAGAAATGAGATATTTGTAAAACTAAATAATTAAAATAGTAATAGACAGATATCTCAACAACGGTTGATGACAGAAAAAGTTTGTCTAATAAAATTGTAGATAATGCTGTTCTACAAATTTGAACTACTACTACAAACTTTCTTTACAATGCTTTCTTTGCACGCCGGACTGCCAAGCCAGGGTCCTTGGTTCGAATCCCGGTTCGGTCATGAATGTTATATGTATGTGCCGTTGCTGTATGTGGTTCCTATAACAAAAAGCTTAAGGCTTAATTGGGGATCAGTGTCTGTGAGCATTATTTATTTATTTAATGCTATGTATAGAAAACGGGATATGTGCAAAAACTAATTATTTAAAAATAATAACAAACAGATATCCCGACAGCGGTAGAAAAAAATTAGTCAGAATAAAATTTTTGAGAACTGTTTGTTCTACAAGTTTTGTGTTAACTTTTTAAATCTAAAATCATTTATTGCAATATAATAAAAGTTGACATAAAAAATTGATGGTAAAAATTGGCAACATGCCTTGTCCAAAATGTACAGTCAAAAATCCACAACAAGCTTCGTCACAAGAGAATACAAATAAAAATCCACAAATCGTTTCGTCAGCAAAATAATAAATTAACCTAAACTACACGGCATCGTCATAAATCGTACCTGGCACAAAGGATCCCATCACACTAGCTGCGTTCCCGCGCTGGATAGCCAACGAAATCCTCTGCACCAGATACGACCCAGAGCGGACATCGCCGCCACTCTCAACCAACATCCTGCCCAGCTCTCTTACAAACGCCTTACCTTCCACTCCCCACGTTCCAGACGTCTCCACAGCCAGTGGCACAAAGATGTACTGGGACTACAGTATCGCGTACCTCACATGCTTCTGTGACTTTTTAAATTGTTTGCATAAGAAACGAGATACGTGCAAAAAACTAACTTATACGACCTTCAGGTCAAAATTTTTTTTCAACAAAACCCAGAAATCCAGTTTAAGAAAAAAACATTAATTGCTTGTTGTGGAGTATTAAGAGTTTCTCTTTTTACCGGTACCAATGCAAATAAAATTTTTTATTCCATTCCTATGAATGAAATCGTGAACAAGTTATTACAAAACCAGTTTCCTACAATTTATTTTGTACAAATTTCTTATATCATTAACAGTTGTCGAGATATATTTTTTATTATTTTAATTAATTAATTTTTGGAAACACCTTGTTTTGTATGCATCAAATTATTAACAAAGTTATAACAAAACATATAGAACATACAATTATCTACAATTTTATCTTGACCAATTTTTTTCTATCATCAGTCGTTATCAATTATTTTTAATAATTAGTTTTTGCGCAGATCTCGTAATTCTATAAATAGAATTTATTGTAAACAAAGTTATAGCCAAATTTGTAGAACAGCATTATCTACAATTTTATTAGACAAACTTTTTCTGTCATCAACCATTGTCGAGATATCTGTCTATTACAATTTTATTTATTTAGTTTTACAAATATTTCGTTTCTTTTACATCAAATCGTGAACAAAGTTAGTATAAAACTTGTAGACCATAACATTATCTACAATTGTATCCTAGACAAAATTTTTCTATCATCAACCGTTGTGGAGATATCGTCTTTTACTATTTTAATTAATTATTTTTTGCAAATATCTCGTTTCGTATGGATCAAATTGTGAACAAAGTTATTAAAAAACCTGTAGAACATAACATTATCTACAATTGTATGTTAGAAAACTTTTCCTATCATCAACAGTTTTCGAGATATCTGTCTATTACTATTTTAATTTATTCGTTTTTGCAAATATCTCGTTTCGTATGCATCAAATCGTGAACAAAGTTATAACACAATACAATACAACTCCAATTCTACAATTGTGTCCTGAACAAATTTTTCCTATCATCAACAGTTGTGGAGATATCTGTCTATTACTATTTTAATTATTCCGTTTTTACAAATATCTCGTCTCTTATGCATCAAATTGTTAACAAAGCGTCTGCAAACTTAAAGAACATTACATTTTCAACAATTTTGTTCATAACAAATTTTTTCTATCACTAACCATTGTCGAGATATCTGTCATTTTTGCTATATTATAAAAGTGGTCTGATTCTGGAAAGGTGACCGATCCGCCATGTAAGACCGGGTTTTTCGTGATGGGTAAAGTGTGTTCTTTCGATCCAAGTTGGTTTCACATTTCCTATATGTTTAGGCCCAAGACCAATTTTTTTCGATTTTCAACCCCGGTCTGATTTTGAACAGTGACCGATTTGAGAAAAACTAAATATGCTGTGGTATTGTCCTAAGAGGGCTCTTTCTTTAAATGCATCCAGTTCGTTTCCTATATGTTTAGGCCCAGACCCCATTTTTTCGCGATTGTCTGACCGCTGTAAAAAATTTCAGTGACCGCTTTGAGTCATAAGACCGAGGCTAAATAATGTACTTTGGTGTCTATTTTCGAGCTAGACTAAATCCAGCTTTCCTATACGTTTAGGCCCAAGACCGTTGGGGGCTCTGGGTCTATTATGGACTTACGTATGTGACTCGGCTTCGCCTCGGCCCACATTTACACGTTCGTCCATCAATGCTCTGTTGTTGGCCGCTGCAGTAATGTACTATATCGAACCCTGCTTTGTATATAATGTGACGTTACCTCATGAGGTGGTTGATCCTGGCGGGCCAGTCGGGCCCGTTGGTCTCGCCCTCGGGCGGGTTCAGGCACAGCGCCTGCGTGATCAGCTCCGAGTCCGAGTGCGTGGACAAACCCACTCCGCGTCCTAATACCTACCGAATTTAATATTTGTTAGACATTACACACATTCTGGTGAACACCAATAAAATATAACTAGCGTGAGGATCGTACAGTTTGAATAAACCCTTGCGAGCTCGTGCGTATTGCAGTTAAATTTGACTTTACGATGAAAAAAGAATCTGGATAAAATGAAAACCGTTCAATAAGGAATCCGCGAAAAAGGACTAAATCTGATTGATAAGATTCTCTTTACTGGATTTTTTCACAAATTTTTTTTTGTCGCCTACCTAAATGAGGGATTTTCCGAAAACCATTAACCAATTCCCAATGGCTCGATAGATGATGTTGACGCAAGATGGATGAGCAACCTTGCAGATAATAAAATACAAATAAAATAATGAAAATTAGTGTTCGTGAAAACACGAATTCCGCCATACCCAACGCGGTATGTTGAACTACATTTTATTAGTTGTCCGTAAACTTCTCAAAAGAATCTGTCTTAAATGGAATGCGTTCAAAATGGAATCGGGCGAAAAGGACTGATCCATAGTAACAGCGTGCACAGACAATGTATTTGACTTGTCTGATGCCCTCACGGAAATAAATCAAGATAGAACGGTTATAATCATTGTTTTACTCGTGTTCCGCGCCGCGTGCCTGTTTCGGACCACCCGTGTATTTTTCAAGTTTTATAACGTTTTTAATTACAATAAAGTACTCAAATCTTCAATCCAACTGCGGTCGCCAACCCGCCTGCGAAGCGTGGCGATTACGGAAAATTCCCCCATTTTGGGGGAGGCCTATGTCCAGCAGTGGACGTCTATCGGCTGATATGATGATGATGATGACTCAAATCTTCAGTCACCTCAGAACTTTTGTTTCTGCAGTTAGAAACCGCGCAATAAGGCATTTTCTCTGATTTGTCACCGATGTTTATCGTAGCGCGACTCAGTGCGTAATGAGTAAACGTATAACAAAAAATTTAAGTTATTGCTTAATGTTGGCACGCGTGCCCCGCGCACTTCACCGGTCTATCTTGATTTATTTCTGAGGATGCTCCTCTACTTGTTTTGTTAATAGCATGTGACGTACCATCTTGCGCAGACTGCTGCAGTTGACGAGCTCGCCGTTGTGCGCGACGGCGAGCGCGCCGTGCGCCGTGTGCACCACGAACGGTTGGCAGTTCACCTCCTCCGACGCCGCCGACGTCGAATATCTAACACGACATTATTTTATATTTAGGAACTATTAGGTACATTTGTAATTTTATATTCAGGAAATTTAGACCACTCAACGGGACGGCTAACCAGGTATCATCGCTTTTGAAAACTCTAAAGTGATCCTTGCTACGATTAAACGCTCTTAAAGATGATTCAAGCAGTGTTTTTATGATTTTTGACCCCTAAAGTCACAAGTTGAAATTAAAGTCGTTGACATAATATTTAAACCAAAGCTTCCTAACCTACCCTAACCAACTTTGGAGGCGGGCCACAGTTTCGATTCTACATACACAGCAGTAGCGTAGCGAGGGGGGGCAAGGGGGGCAAATGCCCCGGGCGGCACTTTCCTAGGGGCGGCATATTCGGGAAAAATATAGCTTGATAGAGCTGTATCTATAACCAATTCGTAGAACAGAGAAAAGTCGAGCTTGCTTCGCTCGCTCAAGTTTCTGTTTTAATTATTGTGCCTGCCCACACATAATCCTAAAGAGTTCTGGCTTAGACATGGTTCGATACATAGCGTTTACTTAGGATACTTTGCAACTATTTACGTAAAAAGCTCTGGCTCCAACTAATTAGGAATTAGGAGAAAAGTAAGTTTATATTTTTATTTAATCTACATTTATAAATCTAAAGATGTCTGACCACAACTAGAATAGTTATACCATAGTGTAAATAAAATAAGTGATGAAGCTCAGTTGTCGCGGCGGGTCTATGCCCGCGCGGCGTGCGGGGTACGTCGGGGGACGGGGGTACCATAACTCAATTCGCTGTTAGGGTACGCGCGCAGGCAGCGTGGGCCGGGACGCACTCCTCCCAGCCCCCGCACGATTGGCCTGCCGCGACTACTGAGCTTCACCACTATTAGTTATTTATATTTACACTATGGTTATACTAAAAAAAATTCTCTCTCCTCGCTCCGTTGTTTTTTGCGTCGGTCTTCTTATAAAGATACGGGGGCAGCAAAATCGGTCCGTGCCCCGGGCGACAGAAACCCACTGACACACAGATAATAATGTAATGTCAACCATTGTCAACAATATATTTTGTGTTTTTGTAAACAAATATGTATAGATTTTTCTAACCCAGAAACATTTCATAGAGCCCAAATCGGCTTGTGTTTAGATTCCACTGCAAAGCCCAAAAAAAGGACCTTTTGTAAAAGTCACAAATACTTACCTAGTATGTCCAATCCCAAGGTTCCCTTTGAGTTTCTTCATGGCCTCGTCATTGAATATATTGTTAATAAGTCCCATTCCTTTGTGTGAGTTGAATGTGCGCGCGCTCTTGCCTTCAGACGTCACTATGCCGGCTGACTCTTGTCCTCTGCAGAGATAAACTTTGTGTTATCGTAGCGTAACGAATATGCTATGGGTAGTTGTAGTTATGAGATCCGGCTTCGGATCAGGGCCCTATTTAATAAACGTGACAATTGACAATAACAATTCAGAGTAAATTGCGTAAAATGCTAGGACACATGAAGCACTGCAAAGAAGAACGACCACTTCCCATACATTTCAAAACCTGTCTTTTTATTTATTTCGTTGAAGTCGTATAATACTCAAATGTTGAAGTATACAGTTAATATTGATATAGGAAAACTATAGGTTGATTCCATTTACATCGGTAATAATTTATTTTTCACACCACCCGCTCGAAAATGGAACATTATATGTCATGTAACTCGAACCTAAAGCAAGTCATTATAGCCCTGGGCCTAGCCGGGCAATAATATTGTACTAAATTTCATTATAACCCGCTGGTCAATAATGAGATTTGAATATGGAACCGCATCCACAGATTATGTAATAGTTACTACGACCCTTACTTAAAAATTCGTATGAAAACTTATCATGGAGACCTGCACCAAAAAGAACTTAATTCGAAATTCGAACTGGCCACCACGAGTATTGAACACAAAAAAAGAAAAAAAGGCGCGAATACTGCAAATCTCTGTAACTATTGCTACGAACAAAGTAAAAAAAAAATTACATTTTTAACCGACTTCAAAAAAGGAGGAGGTTTCTCAATTCGACCGTATATATTTTTTCTTTCCACAACTGGAGTGCGATTTTTGAATCTCATTGGCTGAGTTCAGCAGTTGAAAATGTCAAAATTACTATGGAGATACGCATCTTTCTGCTGCTGATTTGACTTTCAAAAATGGCACTCCTGAAGTATGATTTTTGAAAGTCAAATCAGCAGTAGAAAGTTGCATATCTCCATAGTAATTTTGACATTTTGAACAGCTGAACTCAGCGAATGAGTTTCAAAAATCGCTCTCCTGGTTTAATTTTTCAAATATCTACTTTCACTTTGAATTTAATAAAATAGTGTTTTCTAAATACTATACTATTGAACTCTAATACTTTGTTATAAACTCTAATAAAAGAATTGGTTTCTAACCATAGAGAATTTACATGCTCCCCTGGGTTTCTAACAGTATTTCTTTTTATTTTCTCGCGGAGGGTGTGAAAAGTAGAGTATGGTCCTCGGGGATAAACGTGTTTTCATCTTGGGCGAGCTTGAACCCCTCGCTTCACTCAGGATTCTAGTCTTAACTCCCTCGCTTCGCTCGGGAGTTAACTCTAAACTCCCTCGCTACGCTCGGGAGTTAACCCTACAATCCCTCGTTGCGCTCGGGATTCAATATCGCGCCCGTGATGAAAGACACTGCTTTATCCCCTTGGTACATAATCTACTATTTCACACCACCCGCTCGAAAATGGAACATTATATGTCATGTAACTCTCCATAGTAATTTTGACATTTTCAACTGCTGAACTCAGCCAATGAGATTCAAAAATCGCACTCCAGTTGTGGAAAGAAAAAATATATACGGTCGAATTGAGAAACCTCCTCCTTTTTTGAAGTCGGTTAAAAATGTAATATTTTTTTTTACTTTGTTCGTAGCACTGGTAGCAATAGGTACAGAGATTTGCAGTATTCGCGCCTTTTTTTCTTTTTTTGTGTTCAATACTCGTGGTGGCCAGTTCGAATTTCGAATTAAGTTCTTTTTGGTGCCTGTCTCCATGATAAGTTTCCATACGAATTTTAAGTAAAGATCGTAGTAACCATTAAATAATCTGTGGATGCGGTTCCATATTCAAATCTCATTATTGACCAGCGGGTTATAATGAAATTCAGTACAATATTATTGCCCGGCTAGGCCCAGGGCTATAATGACTTGCTTTAGGTTCGAGTTACATGACATATAATGTTCCATTTTCGAGCGGGTGGTGTGAAAACTACATTTATATTTTGTGCTTCTGCTGCCTCCGTGGTCTAATGGTTAAGAGCATTGGCTCTCGATACGGAGGTCGTGGGTTCGATTCCCACGGGGGACACCTAGTGATATGTCACTTTGTGCATTTTTCCCCAGTTGGTTAGGACATTGCAGGCTGAATCACCTGATTGTCTGAAAAGAAAAGTGATTCCGTGCTTCGGATGGCACGTTAAGCCGTTGGTCCCGGCTACTATCTCTAGTGGTAGTAGTCGTTACATAAAAACCACGTCAGAGGCCGAAAGGCGGTCTGAAAAAACTCTGACACCAGGGCTCTGCCCACACGATAAGAAGAAGATTTATATTTTTTTCATAATCTACTTAAATTATTGTGAAATGTATAACTCATTGATATCTCAAATGCTTATCACAAGTTGTGATTCAAGTTCGATTCCTCAACTTTGCATAAAGCAAAAAAAACTGGATATATTCAGTTAAAAGCATAAAATTGGGTGGTCCATTGAATGTTCAGTTAAATAAGTTTGGTTAAATAGGTTATCTGTGTCAAACCAGTTATTCCTTAGTGTTATGGCCTTGTAATTAATTAAGACAGGATCTCTTATACGCCTGTTGTATCATGTATATATTAATGCATCTGCTTCTCTCTTAAGAGGGAACCGAGCCTATTGTGCTACCCTCAATGGCATTTTTTTATTTCTAAACAATTCAACAATATTTCCAAAAAACACGAATGTCACATTGTACTCATTGCTGATTTTCAACGTACGATTGAGGGCAGCACACAATAGGCTCGGTGCCCCCTTAAGCTATTTTTGGCTGAACATCTAAACGGGCATAACGCGATGTCCCTAGCACATACATTTTTTTAAATTCCTTTCACTCTGAGTTGTGATCAAGGTCTAACAAAAGTTGAGGTCCAAAGCATGGGCGCTTACAGATGAGCGACAAAATCAAGACTCCGTCACTCGAACTCGATATAATCACCTAAACATTGGCGCACCGTAAGCGATGCGCTAGCCTTGCCTCTTCGGACAGAATGTCACGGGCGTATCGTCTTGCAGAGGGAAAGAGATAGGTAATCAAAGCGTGGGAATTTCTCGTTTTAGTATAAGAGATTAGAGAAATTTTGTTAACCATTAGCTGCAAGGCTGATTCTTTATTTTCATAGGGTGTAAAGGATCTCTGTGATAAGGTTGGACCAGGTCTCCTAACATAACTCCAGTCGGTTTAGGAGTTACAGCGGTTCAAATGTCTGTATCAAATGAACGATCAGCTGCAAGGCTGATCATAGAATATTATTGTAATATGCACTGTAGCTCTGTGAATAGTACAAAAACTGTACTGTGTTGTGTCAGTCGGTTTAGGAGATACAGCCATTCAAAGTTCCGACCTTTGAACGGCTGTATCTCCTAAACCTACTGATAGACCATGAAAGTTTTTGTACTGTTCGCATAGCTACAGTGCATATAACAATAATACCTGCATATTCATGCATATTCATTTTTAGCAACCATACCAGACCTTTGAACGGCTGTAACTCCTAAACCGACTGGAGTTATGCAGGCAGACCTGGTGCATCCCCACCACAGAGATGCTCTATACCCTATGAATACTGAATCAGCTTTTCAGCTGATGGTTACCAAAATTCCTCTTATCTCTTATACTATTTGATGTATCTGCTAAGTAGTAACTCTCTAGTAATCTGTGAAAAAAATCATCGATTGTCTGTCTGTCTGCATACTGTAAAAAGCGCCCTAAGGCAGAAGCCTAGTCTTCCATCAATGATATAACCATAACATTGGCAGTACTATTAAGACAGAAGTGGTAAAGTTAGTTGAGCACTCACCGATGCTGTAGCGCCACCAGTCCCAGGCATATCACTTGACCAACATCGATCTGTGTGGGCCAATCCCCTGTGCTGATCGCGCCAAAAACGCCGCATTCGTGTGTGAGTCCTGGAGATAGACATTCGATTTAATTAATAAATCATCATCATCATCTACCTGTATATACCCGATTCATAATTTAAAGGACATCATGGAAGTTTCGTACACGGCAGGTCCAAAAAAAATTTGCGCGGCCGATATTTGCAATAGCTAAGTCATATCGACGGTTTGTCCATACATAAAGCCCGATTAGTAACCGACGCATCGACGTGGTATCCCAAACTAATCGTGATTTTTGTATGGACAAACCGTCGAACGCCATTGATCAATGCTTCGTAACGCTTAAGTTTACTGTACGTATACTTAACCTCGTAACTGCGTTTTCAAAATAGTTATTTCATTTTGTATTTTGTTTATGTTTATTTTGTGTTTAGTACTAAATTCTAATTTTAGTTCATAATTATGTTTATATTTTAATAATTCGTCTGGGTGGTCAAAAACTTTGCCCCTTATAGTGTCGTACAAATTATCAGCTAGTCGCCTATGATTTGGAATACTTACTATTGCCCATTCCAGATTCTTTCAAAGTCAGCGTAGAAGCTCCCTATATCCACAACACGAAATGTATCTAATTTAAAGCTACTATCTCTAAATGGACCTTATTCAACTAATAATAGCGATCGCGTTTCATTATCACACGTGTTTGCTGCTATCACGCGACAGATATATTTTTACGCGTTTGACCTTTGTCTGGTTACATCATAATTATGAAATGTTGGCCAATTCATATTATTGAAAGTCATGGATTTGATATTAATTACGTCGCACTTTACCTGAGCTAGTAATAAATGTATTATCTGAATAAAATAGTAAAAACAATAGAACGAACAAAACCAATTCTAAACAGAACCACAAAATGATTATTTAATTGGTTGCATATGCATAATATCATTTTATGACAAAATGATGATATTCCTAGCTTTAAGATTCAAATTCAAAAATAAGTTAAGCCAGTCTTTTAAAAACAGGCTTAACCAGGATTAAGCCTAAGACTGGTTTTGGCCAGTGTCTTATAAATAAAAATCAATCATCGTAAGCCTATAGAATTTAACACTTCCCACTGCAAGGCACTAATTATCCTCCTCTCCTCTCACTAATAAGGGTAAGAAGTGGAACTTGAACCCGCCACCTACCGTTCCAGGGCTGTGCTTTCTTCCTCTCTTGCGTCTATAAAAGGACATTATAAGAGGTTAGAAGTGCAAAGTAGGCGTGAAACGCGTGCCACACGGTTATGCAATGATTTGCATACTCGTAGCACCACCGTAAGAGGGAGGTTACACCTTCAGTATTTCGTCATTCTGGTCCATCAGTCTGGTCATGTTTATTTGATTTGAAGGGAAACTGATATACTGAAGCACCATGTTAGTCGGGTCAATCTCGAGTCAGTTTCCCTTCAAATCAAATATACAAGACCAGACTGATGGACCAGACTGATCAAATACTGACCGTGTAACCTCCCTCTTATAAGGTGAGCGGCGTGGTGCGAGCGAGAGGGCATACGCTCCGAAGCAAAAGCGCTACTTTGCATTTCTAACCTACGAATAAGAATAACTATAGAAGAATAACTCTAAACAAAACCTAAATAATTTTTGGCACCTAATGAAAAATGACATTTTGTATGAGTTTTGGCGGCAAGGTGTAGTTTTTAAAGAACAAAATTAGAATACGGTGTACTTTTTTTGGTGCCACTTTTTGAGCTTGATTTACATTTCTATACATTCTTATTCGTAGTTTCTAACTCCTTTTATAATGTTCTGTGGTCTATAGTCTGATGATCGTTTAATTACCAGATTCCACGGCTCCCCTCCCGAACCTCTTGCTCCTGACCTTGACCTCTGGCTGTGTCTTGTCGCACTGGCAGCTCGACTGACAGTCCTGGCTGTCCGCGAGTCCGTCCGTTGTGTCCATGTTTCGCTGGCAAGGGCCTGGTCCTTGAGGACCCTCCATGTTCTGAAACGACATTAAGTTTAGGTTATTAATAGCGGAATTAATTAAAGCCGTGTACTTAGAGTTGACGACTCCATTTCTAGTCGGTGTTGAGTTGTCGACTGTACGAGACGACTAAGGGATTACATTTTTTGTGCAGTGTTGCCACAAGCCACTTGACATATATTATTCCATCACATTAATACAGGGTGTTAGGGTAAATAATTTCATTACTTTAAGGGTTGATTGTACCCAATCAACCCTTAAAGTAAACAACTTTGCCTAAGAAACCTGTAGGAAATACGCAAGATTTTTTTTGGACTTTCGATACGAAATGCAATCAGCTGATGGAACGTTTGTATGAAAAGTCAAAACTTTTTGCGATTTTCCTATAGGTTTCTTGGGGAAAGTTGTTTAGTATAATGGGTACAATGACCCCTTAACGTAATGCAAATGTTTACCCCAACACCCTGTACACAGAGATACCAATACGAAAACCTTGCTGAATGGCAGAAACTTTTCTACGCGCCTGGTCGTGCGTGCAAGCTAGATTGCACTATATTCCCGCACAGCGAAACTCTCTGTGTCTTTGCAGGGTGAATCTTCTATGAAATACTATTATGAGTTGTGTGGATAGTAGGTATTCTTTGATAGTGGTGCGTTTCGTGCGCTTGTAACAATGGATCGAAATTCAACAGACGAAATTCAAGTGATTTTTTCCTGCTTGATTGAACGCACAAAGCGCAATTCAGAGCTTTCTTTGTTTCGAATTAGAGGAAACACAACATTAGAAACAATGGGTTATTCATCAACTTAATAATAATGATAACATTAATAAATTTGTAATGCCTATTCTCTTACTATTCAAATCACTAAGGCGTCACGGTACGTGGGTAAATTCCTGATAGTTATGCACTTTAAAACCTTTCTCTATAGAAAGGTTAAGCATTTACTTACTAGGAAATATTTTCATTGGATTCAAATCAGTATCGCACTGGTTCTTCGCAGCTCTGTCACTATCTCAAATATATTTGCCAATGAAAATATTTCCTAGTAAGTAAATGCTGGCTAAATGACAAATGACCTGATGCTGAACTACTACTAAAAATGAATGCCCAGTTTTGATATTTAAATGCGCAATAACATAATTTTTTATAAACAAAATAATGACGATATTAATATCAAAACGTGCTAAATATTAGCTATCTAACTTCACAATGAAGATTGAACCCTATCCCTCTAGTGATTAGAGCAGAGGTCAGTTTGTTGGCGCCATGACGTCAAGGAAATTAAAACAATATTTTTATTACCGCAGATTAGGGGCCTATTTATTTGAATGAAACGTCACCGACTCCGTATCAATTTCAGGGCATGGGGTCAAGATAGTTGCTTGGAGCCAAAATGTAATGAAGAGCATTTATTACTAATTTCATGTTTACCATTTTGATAAAAAGCGAAGCGTTTTGGGTAAAAGAGTTGTGTAAATCATATAAACTCGTCCATTTAGATTTTGCGGAATTTAAAGAAGTGACCAGACGTCCATTCATGTATGGGCGCATCGCGAACGAATTCAAGTGTAGTACCTGACTGAGTGCACTGAATTTTAAGGGGCTATGTGAAAAAAATAGGATTCTTCAAAGCTTCATATATCATGAAGTGCTAACAGTAGGAGTATGATTTTCGGATATGTATAAATTGAACATATAATTGAAGTTTTGATTAGAGCCAAAACACGATTAAGATACATTTTCTCGATAGAAAAACAAGCCAAAGTAGCCTCCGTTTTTATCTATAAACGCTTGGAACTGCTAAACGGAGAATAATAGAAACACAAGACTTGATTTAAAAAAAAAGAGATTGCTACTTTCTAAATTTTGATTAGAGCAGAATTGAACTTACATAAATAGTACAATCACAATTAAATAAAGTTTGATTTGGCGCTCGATTCGTTTCAGGCGCGCGCGCCGCCCTATCTCTTTCTCTCGCATCAGGCCGTAATATAAGCTATCCCACGCCAGTTTCGCTTAAATTATTTTTCGACATTGGCCCTTAATGTTTATTCTACTCCATCTGTTAAGTGGTTAAGATTTAAGAAAACATTTTTTCTTTTCATGAGATCGCCTTCAGTGAAATGTGATCAAAGAATTTCCAATAAACAATCTTCTGTGACCTATTGCATACACAAAAAAAATAGCTCTTAAGTCATTGAAGCGTGATCGAAGCCAGAGACCCTGACCAATAAGCAAATGTCATTAAACTATCCTAGACAACCTCGCGATTGTATCCATTAATTATATCTCATAATTATACCTAATTACGCTTAGAACTTAAGAACATGATTGATTAAATATTGCGTTTACAATATTGTACCTACTTGAAATATTTACTTACCTAGTTAAGTAAGTAAATATTAGAATATATTGAGTATTGAGTATTGAGTATTAAGTACACTATGTTTTTTGTGGTGAACTTTTCACACATTTTTGGGTCTCAAAAAGATGTCTTGGCATTATGTTATCTCCAAAAATTATGTTCGAACCTAGTATACTCGTATTTAATTTCATTTTCATTCAAACATGTCCTCGTAATAATTGTGAGAGAATAGTTGGCCCTTCTCTATCAGTCCAAATACTGAAATGGTGGAAAAAAATCAGCTGTCCCATACATTTGAGTCCGGTAGGTACAGCAGTTTTGTATGGACAGCTGATTTTTTTTCGCGTTTTCTGAGGTAAGCTCCATAGTGAAAGTTGCTCAGTTTGATAGTCTGAGTTCACTGTTTCAGTATTTGCTAGGCTGTCACACCCTGTATAAAAGGCAGATCCATTCACTCACTCACTGTCTCATCAGTATAACGTAATCTCCAAACTGCAAACAAACTTGACATTTGGCAGAGATTCTCCTAGTAAATATCTTGGACAATGAATAATAACTAAATTGTGCTCACTAAGAAAGTATTTTTCGAAATTCAATACCTAATAGTGTGTAACTGGGGGGTGAAAGTTTGTATAGGAATTTCATAGCAGACCAACAGAAAGCCACCTAGCCTTATAAAGGGTGTAACAAAACACCCTAGTAATACTTAAGGGGTTGCTTCAGACCATCAAACTGAACAACTTTCACGATGGGGCCAACATCGAGAAAAAATAAAAAAATTCTGCTGTCCCATACATTTTAGTCGAGTCGATACTGCAGTTTTGTATGGGACAGCAGATTTTTTTTATTTTTTCTCGATGTTGGCCCCATAGTGAAAGTTGTTCAGTTTGATGGTCTGAAGCAACCCCTAAAGTTTTACTAGGGTGTTTTGTTACACCCTAGTGGATAGTAGTACCGAACAACTTCCACTATAGAGCCAACTACGAAATCGCGACACAAAATCTGCTGCATACAATACAATCAAATGAGTTGAGTAGGTACTAAGTCAGTAAGTACTGCAGTTTTGTATGGTACAGCAGATTTTTTTTCTTTTGAGGGTTTATACCACCGCTTTAAATATTAGCCACTTATGTTACACTCTGTAATAAAGGCATATCTGTTCACTCACTCACTGTCTTATATTCACAAAATCTTCAAAACTTTAACTACAACTTAACATTTAGCACGTATGGTTTGGTTTGGCTTCTCTTGGCTTCTGGGTAGGTAATAAGGATTTTAAATTTGGACCCCTAAATATTAAGAGGATTGTTACAAGCTCAGTGGCGCTCTTGGCACAATTTTTAATTTAGGCTTTATTTATTGAGAAATCTTTATTATTGTGACGAGGGCGCCACTGAGCTTGTAATAGGCCTCTTAAAAGACGGCATAAGAATTACGTGGGGAACCACGGGGTTATTCAGCCAGTGAACCAAAACAATAACAAGCAATATTTCGTCTTGTTTTCGACCCAATAACGAACGATAATGTAGCACAAACAGCTCGCACGCAACAGTGCTCGCAATGTCGTCATAAACTCTCGCGCAGCGGGGGGTTATCTCACAATTATTAGTATCTTTCCACGACAGGGGTCTGTAAACAGATAGTGGAAATTGACATGTCAATAACATATCACTTTAATAGCTAGTGATATTTTAATGTTGGCTATTTTAGAATTCTCTGGGAACTTAGTCTGAATCATTTGGTCGGAATAGACTATACCTATGCCACCTTCCTAGATCGTTGTCTTCTTTAAAAAAAAAAGCGGCTATGTACGAGTCGAGTCTCGATCAATAATTCAATAGTGTTCCGTACTACCAGTCTATTAAGAATGGGTTGTATGTAGGTAATAACGAATATTTCAGTCCCATAGTAACTATCGTACATACATACATACACTAACGCCACTATCCCACAGATGTAGGGAGATACTAAGTCGTATCGGTACCGACCTGATAATTTTCCTTCAATCTACACCTCATTTCCAATGTACCCTGTGTGGTTACCACGCCGGACTGCCAAGCCAGGGTCCTGGGTTCGAATCCCGGTTCGGTCATGGATGTTATATGTGTTGTTGTTGTATATGGTTCCCATAACAAAAAGCCAACGGCTTAATTTGGGATCATTACAATGTATGTGCCTTTGAGCGTTATTTATTTTTATTTATTTATTTTTACCCTACATGATTTTTTCAGATTTAACTTTGCTTTAATTTTTGCAATACAGGTAGGGACTGCCGCGATCTTTGTTTTTTTTTTATTTGTTTGAAAAAAGTTTTCATGAAAAAATGTCATTAGGTACCCCACAGAATAAAGCAGAAACATGTTTTTTTTGAAGACACGTTGTGCACCTCAAAATAAAAATGTTGCTTTATTTATAATTTTAAGCAAAAATTTTTAAACTCACGTTTAATTTAGACATTCAAATATTTGTTGGTAATGATAATTAAAAATATAAACAACAAAACAATGCAGGTGTATAAAATTACTTAAAAATGAATAAGTGTTAACTTTAAGCCACTTTTGATATGGAATTAAACTAGGGTTAAAGTTGACTGATTACATTATAGACCAGCAAGATTACAAGACTATATCAAGTAACATTTTGTACCTACGAGCCTTACCGCTTGTGCAAGGTTTTGATTATAGCATTCACTGGGTACCTGACACCATTGCATAATTGTTGTTAGTCTGCGACAGTATTTCTAATTACGGACTAGACTCGTGTCTAGTACTTCAATAAGACAGTCGTAAGACGTCAACAAAATAAAACCGGTCAAGTGCGAGTCGGGCTACTCGCGCACCGAGGGTTCCGTACCTCACCGCCACACAACAGTATATAACTTACAAAAAAAATTTGTTCACACCTTTGCCACGAAACCGACTCACACTTGGCCGGATTTTATTATTTGTTGTTATACTGCAGAGTTTGCTCTATAATCACACCAAGATTGATGCTTGTGTGTATTACCGTTTTTACGATAGAGCGAGATGAAAAAACGTTGATAAAAACTAGTTTCTTGTATGAAGAGTATGAGGACCCCCCTTAATTTTTAACTTCTTGAAATTTTTATTATTTGTTAGCAAATCTAGGCTTAGTAATAGATGGTAAAAGGGTCCCGTTTTCACCCTTTGGGTACGGAACCCTAAAAAGGTTAAACTTTAGACTTGAACATGAAATGATTAACCCCAAAATGTCCCACCAACCAACACACCAATTTTTTTTTACAAATTCAAGGAAACAGCTCTCTTGATTTCTTAAATTCATTATATTACATTAACCACAGATGACAGAATGTTCATATCTTCAACCACAAGTCTAACAAAAAAAAATGAAAAATTAGTTTCAGAAAATACACTCTTGATTTCTTCAGTATTTTCTTTTACACAATTTCTTCCCGAGGGTTCGTATCGTTCGTATCGTTCGTATCTTTGCCGAGGGGGTGGTACGAAACGAAGTGACTAAGAACAAAATTTCTATTTTATCGCCGCTTTTTAGCAAATTAATGGTTTTGGCTGCAATGAGGTGTAAATACAAAATTTTTCTAAAGATGAAGAAATGTAATTGTTGACCCAAATTATATTTAGATAAAAATGAATTCATTAATTTAACTGTGTTGTAAGCTAAAACGTACACGTGGAGTTAAAAATAACATTTTGGAAACATGAAGCCGTAATAATTGTTAAACACTTGTTGGCAATTTATGTTTTTTTCGTTGACTCTACAATTTACATAATTCTCTGAATGAAGCTTGTTTAATTCATACTAAAAAAACATGTTTATATAACTATTTTTTTAACCATAGTACTGAAGACAATGCAATAAGTTGAAACTGACTCGTATATTTGTTTTATTCATTTCCAGACTGTCAATATGTCCAGCAGTGGACGTCCATAGGCTGAGATGATGATGATGAATATACAACTTTAAGTGTCAGTTGTAGAAACGTTCATTAAAGTTAATCCTCCATTAAATCTCTTGCTGTCACTTGTTGTCTTGTTGGCGTAGTAAAAGCTAGAAAGTTTCTGCAACTAACAATAAGACCACTATAAATTATTATTTAAAGTATTATTTTTTCGCTATGTTTATAGCCTAGCAAAAAAAACACATAAAAAAAAGAATGTCATTTCAAAAATTTTTTACACCAACATTTTGCACCACCCAAAACTTTGAAGCCCTAAAGACCCTACACAAGAAATCGTATCCCTTAGTGACCTCTTACGAATCCCATGAGAAGAAATGAGGTTGTCTATTTGAAAACCTTTTTAAAAGTTCTACCACACCTTGGACACTTGGCTCCATACAAATGGTAAAAACTTTCATTGGCTATACTGGGTGAGTGCGAGTGAGACAGAAATACACCATTGCTACTATTTTCTGCCACACTAAACCAAGAGCGAGTGAGGTAAAAATTGGTAGGGGGCTGGGAGATGTACTAAAGGGTGACAATGAAATGAATCGACAAATTTTTAGGGGACAATAAATTAAAAATAAAATTATGTCGGTTTAAAAATTTGTCGGTCCCCTAAAAATTTGTCGATGGTCTGAACCATCAGACCATCAAACTAAACAACTTTTACTATGAGAGCAAAGCTGAAATCACGAAAAAAAAATCTGTTATTCCATACAAAACTGCAATGCCTACTCGACTCAAATGTTGAAATTTCATGTTTGCTCCTATCTACAGGGTGGAATTGATATCTTTAGCATCCTTTTAAACTAAGAGTCTACCCATCAAACTGAACAACTTTTACTATGGGAGAAAAACGGATCGAAGCAACTAAAAAAATCAGCTGTCCCATACTAAACTGCTATGCCTTCCCGACTCAGATGTATGCAACAGCAGATTTTTTTTTGCTCTGATCATTTTGCTCCCATAGTAAAAGTTGTTCAGTTTGATGGGTAGACTCTTAGTTTAAAAGGATGCCAATGATATCAATTTCACCCTGTATAGTAAAAGTTGTTCAGTATGATGGTCTGAAGCACCGCTAAAAATTTGTCGACTTATTTCAACGTACAACCTGTAAGTTACTCTTTTTTTATACTGTGGTTATACTATAACATTTTTCATTTCTCAACCATCCATCGATAGGTCAACTAGGTCAAACTAGATAATCTAGTTGTATTTTATTGTTGTCTATTTTCTGTTTCGTATCTAATTAAGACCTATTATCTGGCAGGCCAAGAACGAGTGAATGGGCCAATAACATGAGACAGTCATGAGCTAGATAAACTTAATTATTTGAATATAAATTAAAGTTTGCATTTTGAACCTTGAATGCTAAGAGTTAAGATTCAATGCTAGACTAGCAAAATTTCTAGTACCTAGATATCTTATTAGAATAAATTGTAAGGAAGAGTCACGTTACAGTTTGGTCGCGAGCGGTTGTGTCATTCGCGTGGTGTTCGCGCGGTTCTCGTTTGACCTTGCCATGTGGCTTCGCCATCTTTTCCCAATTGTGTTTTTGTTAAAAGAACAATCCTTTTGAGATTGGTACAGATCATAGAGAAAACAAACACCACAAACTGATTGGCAGAAATGCAGTGCTAGTCCCAAACAAAAGGCCTGAAATAAAATATTCAAGTTTGGTTGGCCGCGCCAAAAACAACGGCGAAAAATAAGGCGCCAACTTTACATATATCACCCGCATTGTCTTTTTCTTGTGCAAAGCTCACTTTTAGCATGCTGTTTAGAATAGAACTCATTTATTTAAACTAACCATAACCTCAGGGTTAAAAGCTCCAATTAAAATAAAATAAAAAACAGAGTTAAAAAAAAAAAAAGTGCTGAGAAACTAAACAACAGTAAATTAATTCATAATTACATAACTAGTAATGCTTGGCTTGCCTCGTTTTTTTGGTCTAGTCTACCATTTAATGTAATAGTTAAAATAAACATTTATCTTATCTTATCTAACATTTATTTATAAATATTATATGAACTATTTATGTGGCACCAATCAATGCAATAGATTAAAAACTTTCATCATTTGTTTATTTTTAGAACATAGGAACTGAAGCTTTATTGAACCACAGTATAATAAATACTACATAACCGTGTAAAGTATGGATACTCCATGCCCACCCAACAATTTTGATCTCGTCTCTGGGTACAGGGTACAGAACGTCTATGCAAGATTTTTAATTATGATTGTTATTTATTTTACTTGGAAGACCAACAACTTGCCACAATAGAAATTACGATGGCTAACAGAAAGCCACCTATTGTAAAAAAATATCTACGATAGTAACATTTTCTGGAAAAGAATTAATTCTATTCTATTCAGCTTTATTTAGACTCGCGCAACTCCCTAATTCAAAAATGTTATATGAAACACGCACTAATGCCATATTGAACTTTAGCACATGTTTCTAACATTCTGGATATCTGCAAAATATCGGTCACAACCAGTTATTATTATGTAAAAACCCACTCTTATAACGTAGTTAGACATTCTCTTTGGTTTTATTGTCTGCAAAGAGTTAAAAAATGTAGGCAAAACCTGAAAACCGTTTCTCAATAAACCATAAATTGTTGGTAAATGGTATAACTTACGGTAGTAATTATAGTACTCTGTGGTATAACTTTCTAATTCGTTCATATAATTTAGGTTTCTAGGACCTCAGCCATGTGGTTCCGGCCTAGAATAGACCACCCTAATTATTCCCTTGGTTGGGTATCGTATGAGGTGACTAAGGGATTAAAGGTTTCTCATGTAGTGTTTATGTGGGCGAAAAGAGAAATGTGAGAATTGCTACAACTACATTCACTAGAAAGTTGTTAGTTGTAGCAATGTTTCGGACCACCCTGAAAGGGATTAGGGTCGTGAGTTTATGTATTTAGGTTTCTTTTGCCTTGTTTTTGTAGGCGAATGGGTAGCCCCTATAAACAGTAGAAATTGTATCATTTTGACCTGAGAAACAATGGTTCTGTCCTGTCTGAAGGCATACAGGCTTGAGTCTTTACAGGGTGCAGGGAAAGTATAATTAAATTAACCTTTAAACCACATACTCATCAAACTGAACAACTTTTACTATCGGAGTAAACATGTCAGAATAAAAAAAACCTGCTGCTCCATACGTTTGAGTCAAGTAGGTATAGAGTTTAGTATGGAGCGCATGTGCCTCCTCGGTGATGGATATCCAAAACCGGGAGACCTACAATACGCTTCTTCCCCTCAATGGTATTGCCTCCTTCATTGACCATGTGTTTGAAGGGTGAAGTAAGCAAAAAGTATTGGGGCTAACACAAAAGATCCCACTGGGTCGAAGTGTTGCTGGCTTTCCAGCCCCCACAATAAGATAAGATAAAATAAGATAAGATGGAGCCGCAGATATTTTTTTCATTGTGACAGGTTTGCTCCCATAGCAAAAGTTGTTCAGTTTGATGGGTATGTGGTTTAAAGGTTAATGATACTTTTCCTTACACCCTGTATATGCTCATTTATAATACGACAAACAAACATGTGAATAATCTTATTAATCATTTTCTGACTAGTTACTTAAGTAGATAAATGAAGAATTAAAACATATTATCCTTATATTTGTAAAAGTGCATTAGGATAAAAACCCTGTTTAAGGAAAACTTTAAAAGATGTACCGACATACAGTCACGTAACAGGGGTCGTCGGTCAGACCGGAAACTGTTAGCTTAGCTTAACACTTTAACTGGTGACGACCTACCTGGTATGTCAGCGACAAATGGGCCGCAGTGCTGAAGAACCCACGTAACGAGCCGGTTCGATTGCATTTCGCCTATGCTCATGACCTACCGCGCGAGTCACCGAAAACCTTACGCCTGAGCGGGTGACCCACGACGCGAGCCACATTATCGTTTCAACATTACGACTGTGCGCACGACCTACGAGGGGGGTCAGCGCTATTGCATTTCGCCTGTGCTCATGACCTACAGCGCGAGTCACCCAAACCTTACGTCTGTGCGAGTGATCCACTAGGTGAGCCGCATTGGTCTTTTTACGCTGCGACTGTGCGCACGACCTACGAGGGGCGTCAGTTTCAGCACTGCGCGAGGATCATGATTTTGAGCTTAGCAGCGAAAGTGTTAATGGGGCCGAAGCATTTTTTTCGTATTATGAATAAAGTACTGATCTGTCGAATCTGAATCGACTGATTGTTTTCGCGCCCTTTTTGCTGCTATCTGACTTTGCATTCTGATTATTAAATAACTTTGGCACACCCCGGACACTGCCTACAAAAAATAGAAATTGGCAAGATGACGTCAGCACATGCGGAACGGGCCCTAGACTCAGGCTACAACTTTAGCTGCGTGCAAGTGAAAAGTTTTTAATCTAAGCTGCGTGTGTTACCTACATAACTTTTTCGTAAATAAAACGCATTGACACCAGTCTATTATAGCCTGAGATTATATTTTCTGTTTTGAAAACATAAATTCTAGCTTCAAATATTATTGATTTTTAAACATGTTACAGCTATGTTGTGCTATTTTGAATCAAATTAAAGACGACGTCCCCTCAAGACGCAACAGACTGAAAATTTCGTTCTCTGGCTAGTGGGCTCGGTAGCGAAATTGGATAACGCACTTCCCCAGTTTGGAAGGGTGCGGGTTCAAATCCCGCCCGAGACTTAATTTTTCAATCTTTAATTTGATAAATTCTAGTGTCTCAATTTATGCTACTGGTAACTGCGGAGGTAATCAGAGGGCAATAGAGGGGGTGAGGTAAAAAGTTGGTGGGAGGCAGGGAGTGTCCATACTGTATGTAGTAATAGATACTCTTTCTTATAATGTGCCTATACTATACCAAAGATAATATTTTACTTACTTATGTGAAAAACACCAGTTTGAATTGTCTAGCATACAAAATCAATTCAGAAAATATTCTAATTATAGGCAGGTACTTGTAAGCTGGTACCAATACCAAGTTATGTGATAAATTCATATTCATATTTATAAAATATATTTATTAGCGTTAGCAGGAAGAAAAAACCCGTGTCAATGTGTAGAACTAGATATATAGGATCGTAGTTTTAAATGTTTTAACAGCAAATAATTAAAACAAATCGTTCACAATTTTTAAAAGACATGAATAAGGGTTCTTAGTTGTGAAATAACCCATAAAGTTTGACTTACAGCGCTGGGCTGCGTTCAGAACCTACACCCGTTGTGCACCCCGAGTGCAACTTTTCGCACTAACGCCGTTCAGAACCTCGGTGAAAAAACGCTCTTTGCAACTCGGTTGTCACAACTCAACCGTTCCGAACCTCTGACGGGTTGCAACTTTTAACCGTCTAATTAGATGGTTGAAAAACACTCTGACGTTTGGATTATCTGTGGTCACTTGACTTTTCGCTCGTTTTGAATTAAAAGTTTGTTTTCCAAATTATTTTTTGATCCGCTAACATGGAACAAGAGTTTTTTATTGTATTTGGAAATAATGGAAGCCCTGGAAGCCCATTTTAAAGCCATTTTACCGTCAATGTCAAAATTTGAGGTTATAAAACAACCGTGATCGTTCCGTACCTTATGGCGAGTTGAAAAAACGCCCTGGCCGTTCCGTACCTTAGAGCGAGGTGAAAAAACAACTGCACAAAAACGTTCTGAACGCAGCCCAGTAGTGAACTCTAATTAAATAATATTAATTAGTCTGCACCAAAAGAAGTCACAATTTTATAAATTAATAATAAACTTTTGCCAAATAAATATTAGTAAAATTGAGTAAAAACTAAAAATTTAACCATGTGGACACCCTTCTGTCATTGTCAATTAGCATAACCATGCCAATTTAAAACGTCGTAAACAAGTTCTAAAATAAAGAACACAAGAACAACAATTCAATTCCATCGGATATTCAAACACAACACCTATAATTTACCTATTCCGAAAAGTCAACAGCTGATTTAGAACTCGTAATAAATGATTTTTTTCAAACACTCACCTTATTTATAAAAGTATTTGATTAACACCGAAATGCGTAGTGAATATAGAATTCCAATAATAACTCAGATAAGGCTGCTGAGCACTGTTGAACGACAGGAATCGCAATGTTTCAAGAAATAATTGAATGGCCGTATTTGAATTTGATTGAAGTTAACTAACTGTGCGAAAGAGTCGACAAATAGGTGGGAGCGGGTGGGAAGAAAATACTGTGACCAAGCAGTTTTGGTATTTGAACTCTAGGACTAATGAAACTTAGAGCCAGGTTACACGTTCAGTATTTCATCAGTCTGGTCCATCAGTCTGGTCTGAATGACGGGAGAATGATGCCAGAATGATGGGAGAATGATGGACTGATGGAATGATGGTAAACCATCCATCCAGACTGTCATTCCGTTGTGAATGATGGTATACTGATGGTAAACTGATGATCCGTCGGGGTTGCCAGATTAGGGGTTTTTCACGGGATTTTGGGGAAAAATTTGGCCTTTAGGGAAAATATGGAGAAGTGAAATCGTTGGGGAAATTTATGGGGAAAAAATTTGAACACCGCATTATGATTTATGTTACAAAATTAGGGCCTAATAATTAGAGATCGGATATTCGGATGCATAGTTAGCTAAACTTAATTTTTAGCAATAAAATTATGGCGGCTTCTTAAAATTATTATTTTTAAATATTTGTTGGGATGCCATGAAAATGCGGGAATGCATAACTAATCGGATGCATAGTAAACGCATGCATAGCAAAAATCAACTTTTCAAAATTATTTAATTTAAAAGTTAATCTTTTTTAATTTAAAAGAGAAATAAATCCCGGGATTTCAGTACCTCGTACGTCTGGCAACCCTGCAGTCTTCCATCATTCTGGCGTCATTCAACGTTTGACCAGACTGATGGACCAGAATCATGAAATACTGATGGGAAACTGATCGTGTAACCCACTCATCATTCTGGCATCATTCTGGCGTCATTCTGGCGTCATTCAGAATGATGGACCAGACTGATGAAATACTGACCGTGTAACCTGGCACTTACTATTACTTTGATGTTTGAAACAGCTGATTGCTTTCGCGATTATTCTAATTTCACCCCCGCATTTTTCAAGTTGTTTGCCGGGAACTACACAAAGTTTAGCATTCTGTTTCATTTTATTTTACAGAGGTAGAAAGAGACGGATATCAGCTTTATATAATTTTTACAGTAATGTACCTACCCTTTAGAATTAGAAGGGCAATCGATTGTATGCTTTCTGTCAAGGCCGAATCGTCCGTTTGCACGTCTAAAGGCCGATAGCACGATCGCAAATCCGATCTCATCTCAGCCAATAAGGAACGCGTGCTGCGCTCCTCCCCTCACCGCCTTTGCTATTTGGCCCTGACAGAAGAGCGCGATCGATTGCGTCTTTTTTTTCAATATGGGCTTGCCCTTGACTTCAGCTCACCTGATGGAAAGTTTATATGAAGTCGAGGATGTAACCGCCTATGGGGTACCTAACTAAAACTAGTTATGTTAATAAAATTCAAATCAATTTAACTTACCAGCACCAAGACAGCGCAGTCGCACTATAGCAACTTGTTATCAAAAAGTCAACCGGGCGAGTGCGTAGGAGAGCACGTGGTGATTCTCCTCAGATGCTGGATGTCAAAACTTTATAAAAGGCTCTTGCTGAGTTGTAGACCTGTCGCGCGATCCTCTCTGTCCTGCTAGCCCGCCTCATTGTTGTTTCCCGTTGCACAAAAACCGAAAAATGTCTCATCCGAAAGAAGGTAAGTTTTTTCCGGCACATTGAATAGCGACAACCCAACTGAATTCAAAAGTTTTTCTGCAAGTTGTATTTTCTATAGAACTGTGTTCGTCTCATTTCGATTGGATTATAGCAAGTTTTTTTACTGTGCGCAAAAGGCAAAAGTATTCGCTCATTCGACCTTCGTTATTTATTAGACGTTTTTTGCCTTGCTTGTTTATAAATAAAAAATGATTTATTGCTTTTAGATATTGACAAATCAAATAGGTACCTGTCTACTTTACGATTGCTTAGTCTTTGATCTTCGCTAATAGTTTAGTTAGCTATTTGAACTTAATTTATTTTTATTTTCGGTTACCTCCGACTTTTCCAGAGTTTCAAATTATCTTTTTTTCTTAGTCAATGGCTACAAACTCGGCAACCTCATCATCGAGGGGAAAACGAAGCAAGTCTTCGACCTCCCAGAGGTTCCCGGACACTGCCTGCTTCTCAACAAGGACAGGATTACAGCAGGTGATGGCGTCAAGGCACACGACCTGGAAGGGAAGGCGGCTATCTCTAACCAGACCAACGCTAAGGTCTTCGAGATCTTGAAAGCTACTGGTGAGTTCAGATTTTTTTTCCACTTAATTTATAGATGATATCAAATGTGGCCAACAGATGGCGCTGTCATTAAAAATGTTTTAATTGAGTTGCGAAAAATGTACAGTCAGTACAGGCAATCCCCTAAGCTTATTAGAAATGATCTATGATTACAAAAAATTCCTCACTTCAATCAAAAATTTTATTGAAATGTTGGGTATGGCAGAAGAGGAATGAATCCAGAATAAATGCTGTCGAAATGCGTTCTTTACGCAGTATGTGTGGTGTGACTCTAAATGACAGAATACGAAACAGTGTAATAAGAGAAAGATGTGGATTGAAAGAGGATATAGTAACAAGGATTGAAAAGGGAATGCTGAGATGGTTTGGTCATGTGGAAAGAATGAGTGATAGCAGAATGACGAATGAAATATTTATATACGCTTTATATACGCTTTATATATTTAAAATATCTTGGACAATTTGTGTGACATTGTCCAAGATATTTTAAATATATAAAGCAAGTGTGAATGGGACAGTCGAAAGGGGTCGCCCTAGACGTACGTATGCGGACCAAATTGGTAGCGTACTTAAGAAGGGTCAGATCAAATGTACCCGAAACCGACGAGCGTGTATGAAACGACTTATGAGTGTGGAAGAGGCGAAAGAGGTGTGTCAGGATCGTAGCCGATGGCGATCTATTGTCTCTGCCTACCCCAATGGGACACAGGCGTGAGTATATGTATGTATGTATGTATGTTCCCATCATCAAAAGTTTGATTTTATTTTTTACAAAAGTCATATCCTACTTCTTCTTATCTTGTGGGCAGCAAGCCCTGGTGCCAGAGATTTTTCAGACCGCCTTACGGCCCCTGTCGTGGTTTTTATGTTACGACTACTACCACCAGAGATATTAACCGCGACCAACGATTTAACGTGCCATCCGAAGCACGGAATCTTTCTTATACACTCATAAATGACAAAATACAAATACAAAAAAAAAAAAAAAATAAAAAAAAAAATAAAAAAAAAAAAAAAAAAAAAAAAAAAAAATAAAAAAAAAAAATGACAGTAGTTACATATATTCTGATTTAATGTTTGTTTACATCTTACGCCGTTTCTGTTGGAGTAGAATATACCTATAAGTATCATTTTCTCGATATTATCATTTAAGACATTATTGACGCACGATAACTAACATGATCTAAAACGTTTCCTCGATCAATATATTACGCAACTATTGCATAATTAGACATGCCGGCCGGGTGACAGTATAACAATCAAGCAGTAAGCACCTTCCAAAACTAACAAGCGCCCACGCTCCAAGACGACATTCGCCGATAGTGTTGCACTCCTAAATCCCCCATGCATGAGTGTGCTTGAATAGAACGACTTGGTATACTATAGTAGAAGGGAAGAAAAAACGAGTGATTCGTGGCGGAAAAGTCTAGGTACTTAGTATATAAGACCCGTTCATTATATGCTGACGGCTTTTTAAGGAGATGATCAGACCATCAAACTGGACTTTTTCGATATGGGAACAGACCATCAAACTGAACACCTTTCTCTGTAAGGGAACAGTGTCAAAATCGCGAAAAAGATCAGCTGTTTCATACAAAACTGCAATCCTTCTCGACCCAAATGTCGAGGGACAGCAGTTTTTTTTTTTCATTTAGACGTTGCTCCCATAGAGAATTTTTGATGGTCTCACAGAACATTATAAGAGGGGAGATAGTCTTTTTTTTTCTAAGGATGGTTTGATCATCATCTTAAAAAACCATCAGCATATTAAGTTGGACCCTGTATAGGTCCTTACCTAATATCGACTCGAGAGTTAGGACACGCATTTTTTATTAAAAAAACAGCAGTGGGATGTAGATGGAAGTTTCAATACTTTTAGATCCCTCCATACCAACCTACTCTTACAAACTTGTACAATCGACAACAAAAGTAGCATTTATTCACTATGAGATAGGTTGACGTGACGACCGTACATACATAAACTCACGACCGTAATCCCTTTCGGGGTGGTCCGAAGCGTTGCTACAAACGACCGACCGTACCATCAATTATTAATTTGATTATAAAGAAAGAGTATCCTATATTGAATAAGCTGTTTGGTCGACCCGTATTGACCCTACCGATCACCAGATAATAACCCACTATTGTGGTAAATATGATACATACGTAAGGTCAAACAAATGTTGCGCGATGATGTTATAAGTTATTAACACACTTTATGTTATCTTAATTACTGATGACAATGAACTCTTGAAAAAAATATGTTTAATTAACAATAGTTCTACCACCCACATATCTTGGATGACTGAAACCGAAAGGTTTAAACCCTTGGCGTTAAACAAATTAAGAGGCGTAGTAACAACAAAAAAGTTCGAGTTAGTTCTTCGCCAGTTACTAGATGGCGTCGTAGTCCCAAAAATGTACTTGTCAATCCCATTTTGTCAGTATTTTCCCGCCTAGGGAGTATTATATTCCTTGATATTTTCCTCTATTTTCCACTGATAAGGAGATATTTGTTAATCAATAAATATTATTATGATTGTAAAAATATGAAAGATGTTGTAATACTTTGAGTAAACAGTTTTTAAGTTATTGATGTTTGTCTTTGACAGATATATTTCCGTCTGTATTAGAACTACTAGTAACGCCATGTATTGTTTATTCCTTACCAACCATTGAAAAGGCCTTAAACTTGGACGCTTCAAACTTTAAATATGTAAAGAATTGTGATTTCATCATCATCAGCCTACATGATATCTACGTCCTACTACAGGGCACATCACTCATGCCTCCTTTCCCGAATAAGGGCTAGAGGATGCGGGCCATACTCCACCAGGACTCAAGCATCTATTAAAATGGACCAAGTCTCATGATTACGACTTCCTTTTCCTCGCACAAATAATTTTATACCTAATAATTTTTGTTCCTAATCATTAAGTATCTAGTACCTTTAGGTCATAATTTGACGATATAAGCTTGTAATAAATCGGTGATATACCTACTCGTAAGTAAAATGGCGTGTTTTTTTTATATCAATATATCAATTCAAGACCATATAATCCTTCCAGGTTGTTTCCAGAAACGAATTAACATATTCATTTATGGTTTCAGGATAGAGATATACCACATTCAGATTTTTATTAATTGATAACTTTAAACTAGAGTACCTGAATACACCTCATGCCTTTCCACTATACCATTCCAGGCATGAAAACCGCCTACGTCAAAATGGTATCAGCAACGGCTTTCCTCTCAAAGAAATGTGACATGATCCCAATCGAATGGGTGACCCGTCGCCTCGCAACCGGCTCTTTCCTCAAGAGGAACCCTGGAGTCACCGAGGGGTTCCGCTTCACGCCTCCTAAGCAGGAGACATTCTTCAAGGACGACGCCAACCACGACCCTCAGTGGTCCGAAGAACAGATCGTGTCTGCTAAATTCAAGATCAATGGACTTGAAATTGGTAAGTTATTTGTTTAAATTATTCGTTTTTGGATGATATTATATTTTTCATAAGCTGATGGATTTCGAAGAATCTTATTCAGTTAATTAAAAAAAATCTACTTATTAATCAAATCAGCCCAAACCTGGGCGCATATTGCCTCCTTTTGAGACGCACCAATTTTGACGAAACTCTTCAAAATAGGTAGTCCCGCCAATCTTGACTTTGAGATCCGCCTACCTACCCAGGTCTTCAACCCTGGTTCTTTTTAGAATTTCAGTTCACCACTACACTAGTCTTCTATAAAATTGCAAAAGCTACCTTAACTTAAAGTATTCTAACAAATATTTAAGTGTAACCCCCTACCACTCATTTCCACCACTGTAACTCCTGTAAACCAGGATCAACAGCGGCGACAACTCACAAGACTGGACAATGAAGTTCAGCGATCCCGAGGGATGACAAATCTGCTTTGGAACCTAAGACGAATGACAGGAGTAGGAAATTTCTCTGTCGATGTTACGCTTTAGAGCCCCTAGCTAGTGACCTATAATAATAAAACCTTGTATCACAGGACAGGATGAAGTAGACTACATGAGGAAGGCCACTATCCTGGTGTTCGAGATCCTGGAGAAGGCATGGGCTCTCCGCGACTGCGCCCTCGTTGACATGAAGATTGAGTTCGGAGTCGACACTGAAGGTAAGGACTGCTGATCTTACATCAAACGATTGATCATTGAGTTTGACTTGCTCAAAAATTACCCTCAATAGATACCGCATACAAGGCCGCCGACACGCGCCACACATCTATGATTTTGCACTGAAATAAGCAACGTGAGTGCTCCGAGCTCGAACTAGCGCAACCTTGAAATGGCCAATCACATTGCATCGTTTCGTTCCCCGCTAACCACCCGCACCTACCGCCAAAAATGGTGACTTCGGGCTTGTACAAAATTTTCATCATGCGTTATCTATAGGGGGTAATCTGTGGACTTGCTATTGAGGGATTCCCAATTCAATACAACGCCATCTAACGGCGCTATCCCGAACCAACATTGTCTTCCAAAATTTTATATTTCATTTTGGTTTTCATAGGGTTTCTTTTTGTTTTGTTTTCTACCTGTTATACTGGACGGAGTTTGGGCACTAGCTTGCTACAAGGGGATAATGATACTTACCTACTAGTGAAATGTAGATGTTTTGAACTTAGCTTTTGAATTACTTATATGTTGGGGTCTTGTCTAGGGGTCCGTGTAAAAACCACTCGGGGAGTGAATACGAAAGAGAAAAATCATACGAAGATATTTTTGTATGTAGGGGACAGACATACTCTCCGAGTGATTTTTATTTGTAAGTATGGATGGATGTTTGTTCCGCTTTCACGCAAAAACTGCTGTACGAATTTTGATGAAATTTGGCATGCAGGTAGACATGGCCTGGATTAACACATAGGGTACTTTTTATCCGGGTAACGCAGACGAAGTCGCGGGCAACAGCTAGTATTTTATAATATTTTGTACACCTACACTATTTTTTTCTTTTTTAATCTCTATACAAATTCGTTCCCGCAGGTAACATTCTCCTCGCTGACGTCATCGACTCAGACTCATGGAGGCTCTGGCCCTCCGGAGACAAGAGACTGATGGTGGACAAGCAGGTAAGGCACCCCACTATTACATCACTCTTATGTTATCGCCCGTAAGGTTAAAAGTTGAATGATAAGCAAGATAGATTAGACTCGCAATGACCTTGGGCCGGCAGTTTGTGTGTAGATAGATCGCAATGCGTTGTGTTATAGATTGTTGCTAAGATGATAATAGGAGGAGCAAATAGGGTTGCCAACCCTATCGCAATGACCTTGGGCCGGCAGTTTGTGTGTAGATAGATCGCAATGCGTTGTGTTATAGATTGTTGCTAAGATGATAATAGGAGGAGCAAATAGGGTTGCCAACCCTACTATACAGTTACTTTTTATTCAGTGCACGTGTACCCGTGTTTTTTTGTTTAACCCGGTTTAGAACAAAAATAAAAAAATTACTGCATCTGAACTTATTCATTAAAAATGTTTGGTTTGTACTGACCATACTGTCACCTGTCACTCGCTTCCTCGATCGGCGCGGTTGTTATCAACAGTACGATCAGCACAGCAATTTTTATTCAAGTTTACGGGATGGCAAAAACAAGAGATAAAATTTGCCAAAAAAATATTTGTTTTGTTTTTGTTTCGGGCTCTATTGACGATACCTAATACGTTGTGAAAGTTTGTGCACTGAATAAAAAGTAACCCTGTATAATATAGTATCCTACTATATTAGGGGCCCTACTACTATAATTCTGAGAAAAATATATAGTAGGCAAAACTACTATATTTTGATGATAAAATAATTTATACAGAATTTAAATATATTGGTACTTAAGTTCAGTAAAAATGCCTAATATAATAACTTAGCATTATTTCCAAAAAATTATATCTCTTCATTACACTTGTTCCATTTGATCTAAACTGGACCATGTAGATACTTTTTAAACAATTTTCTACTAAGTCTACTGCTGAAAATAGACAACAAGTTTTCCTAAAGTCAGGTTTATCTAATTTAAAAAAAAAAGTTATATTATTTCTGTATCGACTCCAGCGACTTCTGCGTTTACAGGATGCATTATTTTCTATAGAGAATACGAAATGGAGAAATGATTGTTCCTTAAGATTAAAAACTTGGTATTCAAAACAATAAGTATCAAAAAACTATCTTTTTAAAATTTTAAATTAACAAAATCGAAAAATACTATATATTTTCTTAATTTTCCCCGATCTATCATATTTTTTTGGGGCATTAGGCTCGAAATACTATATTTGGTCTGAAAAAAGTTGGCAACCCTAGGAGCAAAGGACATTCGTTAAAATGCGTGCTGATATAAAATGACGAAATAATCAATTGATTCGTTACATATTGACGACTCAGAGACTGAATGCCTGTGTGACTTCTTAAAATATTGTACCTAACAATGGATTAATTAAAAACCGGCCAAGTGCGAGTTGGACTCGCTTATGTTCTATAACTACACTAAGTTTGTTGTAGTAAGTAGTATTGGCGTTTTTACGATGCAGGAAAAACAGAAAACCTTAGAAAAACACGTCTTGTATACTTACTTACTTTTTCAAGTTTTAGTGTTTTATGATTTGTTAACACATCTGAGTGAAAGCCTGGCAAATACTGAAACGGTGAATTCAGACCATCAAATCAAACTGAACAACTTTCCCTTCGGAGCCACCCTCAGGAGACGTGAGAAAAAATCTGGGGGTCCATACAAAACAGCTCCTACCTACTCGACTCAAATGTATGAAACAACTGTTTTTTTTTCACGTTTCCTGAGAGGGGCCAAGGGAATGTTGTCCAGTTTGATGGTCTGAATTCACCGTTTCAGTATTTGCCAGGCTATCTTCACTTACACCCTGTAAATTCTATGTAAATTTCAACTCGCTACCTTTTACAGTTCAAAACATACAGCTCTATAAAGTTAGAACAGACGGACGGACAGCAGAAGCGCAACTTACTTAACTAAATCTAAATCTATCGATGGTTTTGAAGCCACCAACCAATAAATCAACACACAACTTTGAACCCTATCACCTACAACTCACAGTCCACTTGCAGGTGTACAGGAACCTGTCGACAGTGACCGCCGCGGACCTGGACACAGTCAAGCGCAACTTCGCGTGGGTGAAGGACCAACTGGACCACCTTAAGCCCACCATCCACCACAAGGTGGTCGTCTTCATGGGCTCCCCGGCCGACCAGGAGCATTGCCAGAAGATCGCCAAGGGTAAAGAATTTACAAAATGAATAGACCGTCGTAGCCACAGAACATTATAAGAGGGGTTAGAAGTGCAAAGTAAGTGTGGAACGCGTGCCACACGGTTATGCAATGATTTGTATACCATCGTTAGGCGCGCGGCGTGGTGCAAGCGAAAGGGCATACGTAGTTGTATGCAGCGTGAGTGGGAAGACAAGTTGCGACAGTCGTCCCTGAAGCAAAAGCATTTTGAACCCCTCTGATAATGTTCTGTGGTTGAAGCTGTGCCCGACATACGTTGCAATGCCCCTAGGGTTCCGTAGTCAGGGGGTCGATTCACACCAAAAGAGCAAAGCGCATTTGCTCGCAACGGCAATCTTATCACTAGCGAATAAAGGTTAAAATTCGCGCGTTGCTAACGCGGCGGCCGCCAAATAAATTTGACCTTTATTCACTAGTGAAAAGATTACCGCTGCGAGCAAATGCACTTCACTGCTCTCTTGGTGTGAATCGACCCTTATACTTTCGTCAATTCTGTCTGTTTGCTCCGCCTCTCCATTACTAGTCGTTACAATGCTTGTATCTCGAGATATATGCTCTCAAACTTAAAAACAGAGTGAACTGATTTTATGCCGACCTATCTTCGTCAACTGTGTCTGAATCCGTATTGTGTTGTCGACAGCGGCTTCAGCACTGGGGCTGGACGTGGAGCTGCGCGTGACGTCGGCGCACAAGGCGACGGAGGAGACGCTGCGCATCATGCAGCAGTACGAGGACACGCACGGCGCGCTCGTCTTCATCGCCGTCGCGGGGCGCTCCAACGGGCTCGGGCCCGTGCTCTCCGGCAACACTTCCTACCCCGTCATCAACTGCCCACCACCCTCCGACAAACTTGTTCAGGTTTGTTGTTTCTTAAAGGTTATAAAGACCTCGTAATATCTAGGAAGAAGGCAATGAAGCCTTCGAATCTTAATAAAGACCTTGTAATATCCGGGTACAAGGTCATAAAGACCTGCATCTGTTGTTGTTCAGGTTTGTGGTGTTTTCTTAAAGGTACAAAGGCTATAAAGATTCTGTAATCTCAGTGTACAAGGCCTAAAAGATTTTGCAATCAGACAGTAGGCCAACAAAACAAGACCCTGCAAACTCTCCCTACACCGTTATCTATTTCCTGCTGTCTTCTGAAAAACTTGTACAGGTTTGTTGTGTTTTCATAAGGTACATTATATCAAGACCCTGTAATATTAAGGTATAATGTCATAAAGACCCTGTAATATTAGGCAAGAAGGCTTATGGAAGACTTGGGTATTTCACTATAGGTTTCACCACTGTTTCAGTCATAGATAAGCTACTAATTTTACAGGAAGTTTCAGTGATAAATAACTATAAATAAATAAAAAAGATAAATTCACGAATATAATGATTGTAACAAGCTCAAGTATGGACGTTTAATGTAAACCTTATTATTATTACTGTTAAATACAGTTCGTATTCGAGCCCGCCAAAGCGAGTTCCCGCAAGCGCCGAGGGAATAAAGCTATTGAACCTTATTGTTCGCTGACAAAGTTCAATGTACAATTGACATTAGAAAAAACGCAGCACTACAGACCACATGTAAGTTTGCCGCTCACTGGCGTAGCTAGAACGACAAGTGTTAGGTACTATAATATACCTTATTCCTTTACAATAAAAGTGATTATTATTAATTATTTTTCTCAATCTGTAAGGTCTTTTTCCTTTGACTTTGTCACAGTATAAGAATGACTATGTACTACAAACAGCTGCTCCTCAGACATTTTTATGGCAGACGGGTGGCAGACGACAATAGGCGTTGAGGTATTTCTCTCTCACTCGCACTCGCATCGTATCGCTCGTGCTTACCTCTTCTTGTGAGTGCGAGCCCAGTGTATGAAGTGACAATGAATTGTCCATGGGGTGCGAGCATGTCATAAATCCTTTAAGAGCGTGTCTTCAAAAATATAATATAGGTCTAAGTACCTGTAAAGGTAAAATAATTAAATTTCCGATAAAAGGTCTTTAATGATTTGTGTGTTTGAGAAAGAGACATGCGATTTTTAGGGCACGTGAAATGAGCATTTATTCCCATCCTTGCTAAAACTACACGATTTTTTTCCTAGTAGTTCTGCAGAACTATTATGCATTACATTTTTTTTTTATTTTCCCTAATTAGACACACGATCACTATTATCCTTTTTCCTTGCAGACGGCAATTATATTTGCATCGCTTTCACAAGCTAATACAAATAGAGATCAGGAGTGCGATTTTTGAAAGTCAAAGCAGCAGTAGAAAGATGCGTATCTCCACAGTAATTTTGACATTTTCAACTGCCGAACTCAGCGAATGATATTCAAAAATTGCACTCCAGACTGCCTATTGTTAAGTCTACTTCTTTTCCTTTAGTCCTTTGAACACATTTTTTAACCTTCATCTATTCTGTTGTCTCCAGGATATCTGGTCATCTCTCTCAGTGCCGTCTGGCCTCGGCTGCGCCACAGTGATCTACCCCGACAGTGCTGCCCTCATGGCGGCGCAGATCATCGGGCTTCAGGACTACCTCGTCTGGGCCCGCCTTAGAGTCAAACAGCTAGACATGGCCGCCTCATTGAGACAGGCTGACAAGAAACTTAGAACCCTTAAGTTTTAAATATTTACTTTAAGTCATGTTATCGAGGAGTGATCAAGGATATGTACTGGAAACAGGAGAGTTGGGGCAATGTTTTTGTTGGATTTTGTATTTTATTTTTATGCTTAGAGATAATTATTATAAGGTGTAATCTCAAAGTTCCCAATGAATTGTTTTAAATTACATTCCGTAATAATAAAGTTTGTGTTACTATTTTGCGTTGTCTTAATCTAAACTATTATAAAACTGTAACAGAAGTGTGTCTGTACATTGAAGATATTGTTACGAGCGACGGGTTACGGGATTGGAGTGAAACGCTAAGTCCAATTTTACAGAGTTTATTTGGGATGCACTTACAAACGGTCCACCTCACAGAGGTTCCCCTATTCGGTTCACTTCACCGGGTCCTCCTCGCAGGGATTCCCCGTGCACCACTTACTGTCACTGTTCACAGTCCACTACGTCACTACTGTGACGACCCGACACGCGTCACGGCTATGACGTCACGACGCACGACACTATGACGACACGCACCACACTGACACTATGACGTCACGTACTACACCGACACTATGACGTCACGCACTACACTGACACTAGTCTACTCACTGTTCCACTCTTAGCACTTTTCTCTTCACTAGTACTTTTCCACTTTTACTTTTCTTCCTTTTGTTTCGCACTGTTCACTGTTAAATCAAATACTGAACCATCAGACGGAATGCGCCGCCTTTTATATCCCGCAGAACGTTCTGGAATACCCTTTTTCCGATCTTCTTTTCTTTACTCGTTTGTTTACCTCCAGATATTTCCAACCCCGCCTTCTTTTCTCGAAACCGATCGAAGACACGCCCACTTTTCTGATTCTTTTCAAATATTCGTAATTTCGCCTCCTTTCTCGAAGTTCCTAGACACGTCACCTTTTTGTCCCCTTTTAAATATTCCTTCTCTTTCTTCCTTCTAGAAAATTTCTAAAAACACTAAAATCTAGAAATATTTTTGGCGCGGATCGGATTCGAACCGTCACCCCCTAGCATGGGAGGCGGAACCTTAGACCGTAGGACCACGGCGATTGTTAATGGCCCGGCCGAATTTTCGAATGCCTTCTTTACGTTTGACGTTTGACAGCGGCCGTAACACTGCCCCTCCCTTAGTTCTGCTCGTCCCGAGCATCATTAGTGCCGAAATATCGAGCTAATCGATCCACGTGCACTATCTTCAACGGGCTCCTTGGCGATCGTCGAATTCGATAGGTGACGTCATTTATCCTAGTCACTACCTCATACGGCCCTTCCCAACTTGCCTGCAACTTCGGACTCTTCCCTTTCCTCCGAACTGGATTATGCAGCCAAACTGATGTTCCTTCCTCAAACCCAGCATAGTTCGCTTTTCGGTCATATCGTGTCTTTGAACGGTCACTTGAGTTTTGACCTGCTTCTCGAAGTTGTTCATAAATGTCGACCATTTTTTCCCGCAGTTCGCTCACATAGTCACTGATACTTTTAGGAGTGCCTGGTGCGCATCCTGATAGCAAATCTGCTGGAAGCTTCAACTCTCTCCCGAAGTTTGCTATTGCTGGAGTTGCCGAAGTACTCTCATGAACAGCGGTTCGGTAGGCCAACAGGAAAAGAGGTATGTACTCGTCCCAGTTATCTTGATGATTATCGACGACCTTCGCAAGATGCCGTTCCAAGGTTTGATTGAATCTTTCCACCATGCCGTCGGACTGAGGGTGATAAGGAGTAGTCCGGGTCTTGTGGATTCCGAAAATTTTGCAAACTTCCTGGAATAACTGTGACTCGAAGTTCCTGCCTTGATCACTGTGCATTTCCAACGGAACCCCGAACCGGCAGAAAACTTCATTCACCAACTTCGTAGCCACAGTGACCGCTTCCTGATTTGGAATGGCAAATACTTCTGGCCACTTTGTGAAATAATCCATTACCACGAGTATATACCGGTTTCCCGATTTAGTGACTGGAAATGGTCCCGCGACGTCCAAAGCGATTCGCTCCCAAGGCACCCCAACATTATAAATTCTCATTGCCGCCCTGCTCCTTGTATGAGGTCCCTTTACAGCTGCACAGACTGTGCACTTGCGGCACCAATCTTCCACATCGTCTCTGCAATGCAACCAGTAAAATCTTTCCTTTACTTTCTCCAAGGTTTTCTTTACACCCAAATGCCCTCCGGAAGTTCCATCATGAAAAACTCGCAGAATTTCTTTCACCTTAGCTTGTGGGACCACCAACTGTAGATACGAGTCTTTCCCATCCGATGTCTCCCATTTTCTACAGAGTAATCCGTTATGCACGATGAGGCTCTTCCACTGAGCCCAAAGCCCCTTCGTGACCGCCCCGTACCTTGCCACCTCACTCCACTGAGGCTTAGAACCACCACTCTTTAACCAGTTCAGGATTGGCCCGACTCCTGAGTCCTTTTCCTGTTCGCGACGCATTGCCTCGTTTCCCCACTCATCGTTGATGGCATCAGTTCTAATAACCTTGAGTGAAACTGTTTCCTTCCCTTCTTGCTTGCTGCAATGCTTACAATCTCCTGGACATGGTCTTCTTGACAGTGCGTCTGCATTGGAGTGAACTCTTCCACTTCGATGCTCTACTTCAAAGTTGAATTCCTGTAGTTGCTCCAACCATCTTGCAACTTGACCTTCCGGGTTCTTAAATTGGAGTAACCATTTCAGCGCAGCGTGGTCCGTCCTGACTAAAAATTTACGTCCCAGCAGATACTTCTTGAAGTGTTGTACAGCCTTCACCACGGCCAATAATTCTCGCCTGGTAACACAGTAGTTCCTCTCAGGTTTAGATAATGACTTACTGAAGTAGGCTATTACAGTTTCCTTTTCACCGTGTCGCTGCGAGAGCACACCTCCAATCCCGATGTTACTGGCGTCTGCGTCTACAACAAATTCACCCTGGACATCGGGATATCCAAGAATTGGTGCCTTACTCAGACGTTCCTTTAACTCTATAAAAGCCTCCTCACATTCTGAATCCCATGTGAACTTCCTCTTTTCTTCCGTAAGTCGATGTAGCGGCTTTGCGATGTCCGAAAACCCTTTCACAAAACGACGATAGTAAGAGCAGAGTCCAAGAAAAGCTCTAACTTGTGTCTTATCTTTCGGTGTTGGCCACTCCCTCACAGCAGCAGTTTTGGCAGGATCGGTCTCGACTCCTCTCTCAGAGATTACATGTCCAATGTAATTGACCTGTCGCTTGAAGAAAGAACATTTTTTTGGACTCAATTTAAGATTGGCTCCACGCAGTCTTTCGAAGACTTTCTCCAACTTTTTCAGGTGGTCATCAAAGTCTCGCCCAACAATGATGATGTCGTCCAGGTAGACAAGACAGGTGTCACCCAGAATTCCAGCCAGGACATGTTCCATCAATCTCTCGAAAGTCGCAGGGGCGTTACTCAATCCAAATGGCATTACCTTGAACTGCCACAGTCCTTTCCCGGTGGAAAACGCGGTTTTCTCCTTGTCTTTAGGGTCTACGTCCACTTGCCAGTACCCACTTTTCAGATCGAGCGTTGAAAACCACTTCATTCCATTCAAAGTGTCTAAGGTGTCGTCGATCCTTGGCAAGGGGTAGCTGTCTTTCTTCGTTACTTCATTCAGCTGCCGATAATCCACACAAAATCTTGTTGAGCCATCCTTTTTCTTGACGAGAACTACAGGTGAACACCAGGGACTTGATGAAGGTTCGATGATGTTATTCCTTCTCATGTCCTCTATCATTCCCTCCACTTCCTTCTCACGAGCAAACGGAATGCGCCTAGGTCGTTGCTTGATTGGCGCTACATCTCCCGTATTAATCGTGTGCTTCACCAAGTCTGTTCTACCAATATCCGCGTCGTTCTGGGAGAACAGGTCTGAAAAACGCCGCAGCAAGTTCTTCGCTTTCACAGCCTGTAGCTTAGTCAGGTCCTTGCTGGAGTCTTCCATAACTTTGGATACTACATCCTCCTCAGCCTTATGTTTCCTAGGAGGATTTTCCACACATTGTCGCAACCATAAAACTTCCTCACAGTGACCAACAACCTCCCCCTTCTCAATCGTCAGGTCCACATCTCCAACGTTAAGTATCGGGATTGAGGTAGATGAAACTGATCCAACAACTGTCCTTGCCGGAATCCAAGAAGTTTCAGTTTTAACTTTCTCTATCACAGCACATCTCCGTGGTAATCTCCCATCGTTACTCTTGGGCAAAACGACAGGTACCAAGGTCTGTGATCTAGGTTTGAGAACTGTTCTTCTCACACAGTAGACCTTTCCCGACGATCCACCTTTCATCGGAACCTCCTCTGTGTTACACCGTAGCACTCCGTTTTTCATGTCTATACTGCACTGGTGATTTTGTAAGAAATCTAAGCCAATGATGCAATCGTCCACTATTTCAGCTACAATCACCTCATGTTTGAAAGGAGTTTCCCCGATCTTAATTGAAACTCCCAACTCTCCCTTGACAGGTATGCGCTGGCCGGTAGCTGTTGTTAACTGCAGTTTGGTTTGTTGCAGAAGTCGTTTCTGATAACTTTCCATCTCGTTTATCAGTCGAGTATTGATCACTGTTCTCGAAGCTCCGGTATCCAAAGTTAGTTGACAGATTCTACCATTGACCTCCCCCTCGACTAACAGACTATTTCCGTCTGATGTCTGTCTGACTTTTATGGTTGGGGTTGCAACATAACCGGCCAGCGCCCACCCCGCAGCCCTGGCTGGTTTTAGTTTTCCTGCTGCTCATCAGTCGAGACTCCTACATCCCGACGACCTGTGCGCTTCGGGCAGGAGCTGCGAATATGCCCTCGTTCACCACACTCGTAGCACACATAACCGACGCTTCGATTTCTCGGCGGTGAGGTTCTAGTCACCACAATCTCCCTGAGGCGAGCGGAACGAGGATCCTGCCGTACAGCCTCCACCTCCAATGCATGGGCAACAGCGTCCCTGAGTGTAACATGGTGCCCCAGTCGCACGGCAGCTCGCACCTCCGGGTCCCGTATCCCGTCCGTAAAGGCCTGCAGGAGCATGTCATCGATGGCTGCTGGTGATGACTGGAAAGCCTTACGCACGAGCTTCTCCACTTCCACGGACCATTGCTGCAGACTCTCGTTAGCATGTTGGTTTCGTTCCTTCAATCGCGCCCGATACATGTGTTCGAGATGTCCGTCGCCGAATCTAGCCTCCAGAGCCCCGAAAAGCTTGTCAAACGTTAGATTTTCACCAGCACCTACGGCTTCCAGCACGGTGAGAGCCTGTCCCTGGAGTGCCAATGTCAACGCAGACTGCGCTTCCTCTTTGCCCCAGCCATTAACTTTCATCGCTGTCTCAAACTGTAGCTTAAAGGCGGGCCATGACGTCAGTCCATCGTAAACCGGAGTCTTGACACCTTTCGGCTGTATGGGTGAGTCAAAAACAGCAGCGACACGGCTGTGAGATTTGCCCTGTTCAACCTCTCGCCGGATTTTGGCAAACTCACCCTCCACGCGATCCAGCCTTCCTTCTACAGCTTCGACTCTCTCTACTGCCTGGCGCAAGCCTTTCGTGATATCTTTATGAAGCGCCTCCTGCATCGTGCGCATTTGTTCTTCCTGGCGGCGAGCCTGTTCCTCCTGACGGCGAGCCTGCTCCTCTTTCAGTGCGCGCAGCTGTTCCTCCTGCCGGCGAGCCTGTTCCTCCTGCCGGCGAGCCTGTTCCTCCTGCCGGCGAACCTGTTCCTCCTGGCGGCGAGCTGCCTGTTCCTCTTGACGACGAGCTTGATCTTCCTGACAGCGAGCCTGTTCCTCTTTCAGTGCGCGCAGTTGTTCCTCCATCATGCGCTGGATTTGACAGAGGAAGTTTCCTGGGTTTTGTTCCGGAGTGCGCTGCACTTCACCTCCCTCAGGTCTTCTCTCTGGGGTTCGCTGCACCTCAGTAACAAGGGCCGCACCTTCCTGCCGCGCTTCCGACATGGCCCGGGTGGTGACACCCTTTAACTCTTTTGGCACCAGCGGCATCTTACTCCAATCCCACTTCTGACACCAAATGTTACGAGCGACGGGTTACGGGATTGGAGTGAAACGCTAAGTCCAATTTTACAGAGTTTATTTGGGATGCACTTACAAACGGTCCACCTCACAGAGGTTCCCCTATTCGGTTCACTTCACCGGGTCCTCCTCGCAGGGATTCCCCGTGCACCACTTACTGTCACTGTTCACAGTCCACTACGTCACTACTGTGACGACCCGACACGCGTCACGGCTATGACGTCACGACGCACGACACTATGACGACACGCACCACACTGACACTATGACGTCACGTACTACACCGACACTATGACGTCACGCACTACACTGACACTAGTCTACTCACTGTTCCACTCTTAGCACTTTTCTCTTCACTAGTACTTTTCCACTTTTACTTTTCTTCCTTTTGTTTCGCACTGTTCACTGTTAAATCAAATACTGAACCATCAGACGGAATGCGCCGCCTTTTATATCCCGCAGAACGTTCTGGAATACCCTTTTTCCGATCTTCTTTTCTTTACTCGTTTGTTTACCTCCAGATATTTCCAACCCCGCCTTCTTTTCTCGAAACCGATCGAAGACACGCCCACTTTTCTGATTCTTTTCAAATATTCGTAATTTCGCCTCCTTTCTCGAAGTTCCTAGACACGTCACCTTTTTGTCCCCTTTTAAATATTCCTTCTCTTTCTTCCTTCTAGAAAATTTCTAAAAACACTAAAATCTAGAAATATTTTTGGCGCGGATCGGATTCGAACCGTCACCCCCTAGCATGGGAGGCGGAACCTTAGACCGTAGGACCACGGCGATTGTTAATGGCCCGGCCGAATTTTCGAATGCCTTCTTTACGTTTGACGTTTGACAGCGGCCGTAACAATATTTACAAAAAAAAAGATTACGATATGGTTTTTAGATGTCCCTGATTCCAAATCACCAATTTTTGGATTTTTTGTCTGTCTGTTTGTTTGTGTGTTTGTTTGTTCCAGCATCACACAAAAACTACTGAACCGATTTTGATGTAACTTTTTTGTTTGATAGCTTATGATCTAACTTAAAATCTGATATATAATTTATGCGGACGATGTCGCGGGAAATGTTCATTATTTATAAATCACGTGTTAATCAAATATCTGTTTGCTGTAATACAAAAATAATACCTAAATTTATTTTAATAACTCGGGAAGTCTATTTATTATTTATCGCACTCTCTTATTATCATCGTATGCTTTTTATCCTCTGTATTCACTCCTCCAGTGATTTTTTTAAAACATAGCCCTAAAATCAAGATAGAACCTCACGCTACTAACATACGAATAAAAATGGGTCAACAATCTTAGGTTGGTGTGCGTGAGGCGTCATACAAATTATATCTGTGTCTACAAAGCTATAGGACCCATCAAAATTGACTTTTTCATCTGGTCCTATAGCTTTGTATGGCAACTTTAGACGGTCTTACTATTACGTATGGGTATTGAACTTAGGTGAAGAACATGACAGTATAGAAAAAAAACGGTAACCTCGAAATTAAAAAATTTAAGAAATATTTTTTTATTTATTTTTTGCTACGGCGGGTTGTGATCTTTAAGACTTGGGTTTTAATATTAGTAATTTCGTACCCTACAACAATATCAAAACGGCAATCGGTAATCTTTTTTGTAATTAAAAAGTCCCGTGGCTACAGTACTAATAGACTCGCTGAGCGCGTACCTATACCGAAAGATACGACATAAATGTATGAGAAATCGTACTTACAAGATTTTGTATACAGTCAAACAAAAATATACGCTGAAAGGGACAAACAACATAGATTTTCTTTTCTCTCGCTCATTCTGTGTAATAGGCGTATATAAGCCTGTCTCGTTTTCGTGACTATTATTATTCAATAGGGCTCCCACAAGAACATTGTATACAATTGATTGTATACTATAATAATTAATTACTATACAACATTTTTGGGCTCCCCTCTAATTTGTAATAACTTCTTCCAGTAGATGGCGCTCACGTCCCCTCAAGACCCGTAGAGAGAGTAACAAGACCCAGAGATTTTGTTGTTCTTGTTCAGGCCTATGACAGCTTAGTTCTGGTGTAGCCATTGTGGCGCTGTTTCCCATCGTCCTCATTGGACGATGATACATTGTATCATCGTCCAATGAGGACGAGATACAACGCCATATTGAACTTACAACAACAGCAGCCTCATGCCGTGTTGTTGCGTCAGAAGCTTATATCTTGTGATTTTCCTGGTATTTTAGCTTGAGTTTAGAATCCTTGAGAAGCCTCAATTCTTTTCCGTCGTATGACATAATAATATCGTTGAATAGTTTGTTCCTTGGTCAAATATCCTATTTTTGCATCCTGGAATCAGTGTATACATACCTATAAATATATATAGTATAGTACCGCTACAAGTTCTATACACATTAGTTTGACGACAGAACGCCACAACGGAAACAATGGAACTAAGTGCAAATTTCACTGTCGCATCTGTAGCTTGCTACATATCAGTAATCTGTGTTCTTGTTCCTAGCTCAAGACAAGACGAAACAGATTGTTTCGTTCTCTGGCTAGCGGTTCGATGACGAAATTGGATAACGCAATTCCCCGGATTGGAAGAGTGCGGGTTCAAGTCCCGCCCGAGACTTAATTTTACAATCTTTAATTTGATTCGAAATAGCACAACATGGCTATCTTATGTTAAATATCTATGGATACTCTTTCTTATACTGTGACATGGCTGCAACATGTTTAAAATCAATAATATTTGAAAGTATCTTGCGATGTATACGTGTATCCAAACTACCAAACTTAAGAAAAATTTAATAAAAATTTTTGTTCTGGCAACACTCCCAACGTCACAAATGTCACTGTCAGCGATCTTGCAAAAAACTCGTGTTTCTGCGTATTGTGGTGTTTTAGCTTTAAGAATAAACTCTAGATTTATATTTACGCACAAAATGACTGATAAACCCGCAGAATATACCGCCACAAACGGTCTAGAGAGCAAAACTCCGTTCCTGATCGGTGTGGCTGGCGGCACGGCTAGCGGAAAGGTAACCTTGTGTTTCATTGCTACTTTATCGATTTTCTCCCTAGAAATGAGGATTACATAACCAAAACTTATCTTAGGTCCTCATGACTGACTATTCGGAGGATATAATCGTTAAATATTGCTGCTCTCAACAATTTTTGCTATAATAAAACAAATAAATACAAGGGTATGTATAACCTCTACTGCGATCAATTTACATTGTCATCCATGGAATGCGAAGCAGCCAAAACTTCCGGTCCTGCGATATGAGAACAATGATATTGTCTCAATATACGAGTGGGTACAATAAGATGGTGTTTGGTTTAAGATCAGGTGTACAAATATGCTGGTCTAAGTACCAATCTAAATCAGGTACTTAAATTATTGATCTCAAATCAGTGTGACCATACGCAGTATATAAGGGTGTTAGGGTAAACAATTGCAATAATTTAAGGGTCGATTGTACCTATGATACTGATCAACTTTCCCTAAGAGACCTATAGGAAATTAGCGTTAAAATTTTTTGAATTTTTCATACTAAATGCAATGAAAAGTTGAAATTTTGTTTTGCTAATTTCTCTTTTTTTCTTTGGGAAAGTTGTTCAGTAGCATTGGTATGGGGCTGCTCAGACGGTTTGTACGCTTTCATACTCAGGGCGTAAATTAAATAGCTGATAGGCTTGGGGGTCATGAGAGATGCTTGATGGACCGAACCATCCCCTCTAATATGTAACGCATTTAAATTTATAGTTTATACCCTGTATTCAGTGTTTATGTTAATGTTTATAAATATGCAGAAAATAAAGGCAGTTTAAATATTTTTGATAAAATAAAATTTAGATATCAAAAAGACTGATGGTCATACATAATCACCTACATGATTTGATGTTTCAAAGACTGATTTGACAGATTTTTTTCGGAGTTAAAACATAGGTACCTCACCTCACCCCATAGGTAGATATGTACTCACCTACCATGTACCTACATACATGTGGGTACAGTAGAAATAATTGTTTTCAAAACAACAAACCTACTAAGTAATTTATCAAATTAACTGCTACATTAAATAAAACTTAAAAAGTAGGGAAAAATTATGTCAAGGAAAATTCGGTTTCGGTTGTAAAAACTAGTTTCGGTCGGACACTAGTGATTTTCATGCCATCGTATGGGGCTTGATATGTAATGACATTTAAATGCAAATCTGATCAACAAATTGTGAACTTTCACTAAATCTGAGGAGTCAGAAATTACGATTTATCATTTTTAACGCGATCTTCAGGGCAAAAGCATGATTTTGGCATCTTATGCTAATACTTTCTTTCTTATCGTGTGGGCAGAGCCCTGGTGTCGTAAGTTTTTTCAGACTGCCGGCCTGTGATGTGGTTTTTATGTAACAATTACTACAACCAGAGATAGTGCTATAGAAGCAAGTGAATACTGATATAAATTAAACTATTAACACAAAAAAACATTCCAACCAGTCAACAGTATGCCAACGCATCATGGAGAAGCTCGGCCAGCAGCACAAAGAGCAGACGGAGCGCAGAGTTGTCTGCATCAGCCAGGACTCCTTCTACCGCACCCTCACCACTTCGGAGAGGCTCCGCGCTGAGCGAGGCCAGTTCAACTTCGATCATCCGGATGCATTTGATGATAAGAAGCTGCTGACAATACTGAGAGATATCCTCGGGGGAAAGAAGGTTGAGGTTCCAGAATATGATTACATCACAAATTCTATTCAGTGAGTATATTGGTTTTCTATCTTGTTTCTCTTCTCTTTCTTATGAGTTTCATGTGGCAATAATATGAGTATTATTGTATTTTATTCATAGCATTTTATTGATGATAGTGAAATGTGGATATTCAGAATATGGTACTCATAATATTGATATTGAGAAAACACCACATAGTGATTACTTGCTCAGTGAAAATACCCATGAGCACCATGCAATTCTCCTCTTAGATTGGTCAGAATTTTCCTCTAAGGAATTTTCATTTGAAATCAAAAAAAGAGTTTTTATTTAATGTTGCCTATCAACATATGAAATCCCTATTTAAAAATAACTAAAGAGTAACTAGCCACGTTTATTGAAAAAAAATTACTAGGCAGCCATTAGCAATAAAAAAAATAACTATTTTTTTAAATTAATTATATGGAATTTGGGATTTTTTTCAACTAAAACAGCCAATCATTTATAATAAAAAGATTGGAGGACTTTTTAAAAAAAATATTTTTAAAATATAAACTTTTTGATGGGAACAAAGATGAAGAAGTTGAGTTGTGTTCATATTTGAAAATCTTGCGTTTTGAGTTTGTATTTTAATATCTTATCAATACGAGTAATGTAAAGTTTCGAAAGAAGTTTAGGAAATTTAAATACACAACACAAGAGCCTTAGTAAGGCCTCTGTCACTCGGCCGTAGATACTGAGATAAACACCTACACTTTGGTGCATCATATGTGATGCGTTTTGCGAAGCAATTTGTTTTAGTACGTTAGAAGCGTGAGGCTCTATCTTTACATATCAAAGGCTGTCAATATAAGTGAATAACTTGGTCCAGCCCGCACCGGTCGCACACCATCTACCCGGCAGACGTGGTGCTCATCGAAGGCATCCTGGTGTTCTACTTCCCCGAGGTGCGTGAGCTGTTTCACATGAAGCTGTTTGTTGACACGGACTCCGACACCAGGCTGGCCAGGAGAGGTATCTTTCTTCAAGCTTTATTATTGTACTTTTGCTGGCACTGGCTTATTTGGCAAATGAATCACATGGTGGTAGCACTTGGCCTATTTTTGGCAAATATAACATGACAAATACGCGTTTCCTGGCATCTGTCGGTTTTCGTAATTTCGGACATAAAACGAGTGAAAAAGCCAAAAATGCAACCAAATCATCCTCTGGGATCCACGTTTTTATAGTTACCTCATCTGTCAGCACCGCATCGCATTTTTCCGTAGCTCCATCCTTTTCTGTCACTCAGGAACGTCATTTGCTAGAGCTAATAAGATAGACGGAACGTGACCGCACGCGGCGGCGCCTTTACTGCGTGACGTTTCTGAGTGACAGAAAAGGATGGAGCGACGGAAAAATGCGATGCGGTGCTGCCAGAAGAGGTTCAACCCTTATACGTTTTTAGAAACGCGCATTTGTCATGCGTGATATTTGCCAAATACCCCGTGTGAAGTGTTGTTTGTATGGAACAGTGATTACAGCTATACATTTTTCATCGAAAATAGCCACCTGAGAATGTTCCCCCGAACCCAAAGTCTAGATACGTGCTTGGCAATGGTCTTATCGATTCTGACTGCCCAGGGTGCGACAAACGAACACAGTTTTCGTAATTCGGGAAGGCTCTTTCCTTGCACCCCGACAGGGCAGATAATACCAGCTATAATATTTATTTTTTTAAAAAGTTGACAAATGGTGGACTGCATCAGCATTCGTTCTTCAGCATATACAGGTTTCCTATCGATGTTTTCCTTCACCGATTGAAAGCAGTCAGTATTTTACGTATATAAGTTGGCCCACGCGCGTTAGCATACGCGTGCCCTATCCTCAGTGGGCACGAGTAATGGACTGTGATACCCATACACCCTGACTGAGGGTTGGAATGTGCCTTGCAATGGAGCATGATGATGGTGATGCGATGGAGTGATGGAGTTGACAAATATGTTAATTTGCAGTGCCGCGCGACATAATGGAGCGAGGCAGGGACCTGGAGCAGGTCCTCAACCAGTACATGAACTTCGTGAAGCCGGCCTTCGAGGAGTTCTGCCTGCCGGTGAGCTGCTTCCCTTATCTCTTCTTACATTATTCACCTTTTTACCTGCCCCAGAAGGATTTGCTTGATTTTTTCCACTCGCGCTAGACGGCAACGTCGCATGCGTCGCGAGCTGTACGAAGTTATAACAACGCTGCGTCAAACTTCATTAGATTCTTTTTTGCGCGTAACGTCTGACAGTAGGTCATTAAAGCGGGAAATTTATCGTTTTCTAAGGAAATGATATATCTGTTAGGTTTGTAACTTGTAATCTGTGATCAGGAGTGCGATTTTTGAAACTCATACATTGAACTCAGCAGTTGAAAATGTAGAAATTACTATGGAGATATGCATCTATCTACTGCTGATTTCACTTTCAAAAATCATACTCCAGGATTGCGATTTTTGAAAGTGAAATCAGCAGTAGATAGATGCATATCTCCATAGTAATTTCTACATTTTCAACTGCTGAGTTCAATGTATGAGTTTCAAAAATCGGACTCCTGGTCCAGAAATTTTGATTGATATATCATATGATGATACTGAACAAGTTTTCAAAAGAAACTTATGGGAAATTCGCAAAAAAAAAACGACTATTCATACAAAAGTTCGATCAGCTGATTGCATTTAGTATGGGAAGTCCTAAATTGTTTTTAAGAATTTCCTATAGGTTTCTTAGGGAAACTTGTTCAGTATCATGGGTACAATCACCCCTTAAAGTAATGCATCTCTCTCTTCTATTATGTTATGTTATGTCTACTGGTGTCGACTTAATACCCCATTTGTGCATGCTACCTTGGTACCGAGCTACTCCCGTACTCATTCTGTTAAGGGCGACGCGCATCTTGCGGTGCTCCTTGAAACCTCAATGCATCTCGGAGGGCTCCGACGATGAGTTGAAGTAAGGGATTTGAATATGAATTAATTTCTTTGCAGACAAAGAAGTTTGCTGACGTCATCATACCGAGAGGCGCTGATAATCTAGGTAAGCATATTTTATAGTTTCTATAGATTTCCATACAATGCTTAGTTATTTTCCAGTGTGAAATTGAAATCATTGGCATCCTTTTAAACTAAGATTTTAGTCATAAAACTGAAAAACTTTTACTATGGGAGCAAACTTGAAAAAGAAAAAAGGTCTCTTGTTTCATAAGTATTAAACTGTGATTCCTACTTAACTCAAACGTATGAAACAGCTGATTTTTATGACGATTTAAGTTTTGTTCCCATAGCAAAATTTGTTCAGTTTTACTATTGGATTTTAAATAAAAAAACAAAACATGTCGAAGACCTGTAATTTGTTTCAGTTCAAAATGAGTTCAAAGTATAATCTCAAACCGCTACAGTTAAACACACAGTTCAGTGGTGGGTCAACGTAAAATTATTAAAGAAAACAATTTTTTTATGCAAACAGATTTTTTACTTAACTGAACCAGTAAGAGGGTAATTTTTACCCAGATTTTTTTTTACCTTGTAAAATGATGCATTACTTGTCACCGTCCAAATCAATAGATACCTCAAGGCGGGACTGACATGACATCTTTTTAGCTTTATGAGCAGGAAGCTGGGAAAAGTAGTGGCCTCGATTCGGAGTGTACCACGACTAAACTAAACTAAATGTATTCCTGTCACTTTCTAAAATAAGATTAAGAAAAGAGACAGAAAACCAACAGCTGACTTTAGTGCTGTCAAAGTGACGTTAAACGCCCAAAAACGACTTAAATAAGATGGCGTACATTATGATGGCATCTTATATTGCGCATTTAACGTCACTTTGACAGCACTAAAGTCAGCTGTTGGTTTTCTGTCTCTTTTCTTAATCTTATTTTAGAAAGTGACAGGAATACATTTAGTTTAGTTTAGTCGTGGTACACTCCGAATCGAGGCCATTGTCTATTTTATGAGATTAACATAGACGGTGAAACAACATCATTAGTCTCACTCGCTTTGAGGTTCCTTTTGATTTATATTGACACACATAAGTTCGAATCTTAGGATAACCACTGGCCGAATTTGATGGCTGGCTTCGTGTGGATGTCTCGAGTGCCCGTTGGTCTTAGAGCCTTGGATAAAAGCTATTTTCGAGAAAGGGCGTCGTCTCGAAAAATTTTTGTATGTAGACCACAGAGGACATTGGACAGTATCCTCTTTTTTTAAGTTGTTAGTTTTTAACTCCTAGACACAAATATCGTGTCAACTTCGCCAATACCTACTCGAAAATAGCTAAAATGATGGAGCCCTAATCTTACCGACTACCTTAGAGCCTTATTATTTTTCAGTCTTGCGATGTATCCCGCCGCGTAATTTCGTACATATAAAACGGAAGCAATTTATCGCGTACTTTAATATGTATAAGTGAAGAAATGAAACAATTTGAAGGTAAGTAACACAAGGTCATAGCCACTGCAACAAGGAAACACTTGGATAGTCGAAAGGGTCTGTTCATTTATTACGTAAGAGATTTTAGGGGCCGCGTGTTAGCACTACGCTAGGTGACTGCTTACGGCAATTGAAACCACACGTTATACCTACTGTTTATTTTAAAACTTACCAAGATATTTTTAACTTCTGCAAAATTTTGAAAAGAAAAAGCAATTAAAATGCGCACTTTTTTATGGCGTGTATTTTTAAAAGTTTCAAATGGGGTTATTGAATTCAAGATGTAACATTTAAGTGAGTACCAACTCGAAAGGATGTGATTTTGATTTTGCAAACAAACCAACGTTTTCACAATCGCAAAAAACCTAATCTACAAAAAAAAATAACTAAAAAATACAAATACATACAAACAAGACAACTGATCGATGTGATTTACCCTTCAGTTAATTATTTGTATGAATAAAACAAAATAAAACTTCTGCTATATGTACGGGGAATGGATTTTTATTCGGTTTCAACATTGCATTGGTCCCGTAATAATTATTTTAAATCACACGGTTCGGTCTACTATCCCTTTAATATTACATCTTGTTTAGTTATAAAATTATTGCTCTATATTCTCTACAGCCAAAACATCTTACGAACCTTACAAAAATAAATAAAAAAACATAATTGGAATAATCTTTTGAATAAACTTACTTTTATTTCGATTACGAGTCACTCGTGGTTTCAATCTCTAAAAGCTGTCTATCTAATCTCTCCCAACTTCTAATCACATATTTCTCGTAATCCCTTGGTTTCAATTTCTTAAAAGCGTTATCTCCCAACTTCTAATTCAAATACTTCTCTCCTCTCGGGTCAACAAGTCTTACGTACTAAATGAACAGCCCCTAAACTTCTTGCAGCGGCTATGCTCTACCTAGCTGCTAACTATCCGTAGTCAACTCCGTTTTCCGTTGTTGCAGTGGCTATTGACCTTATCGTACATCACATTTGGGATATAATGTATAAGAAGAGACCTTCACCAGTCGCGGACAAGGTTCAGAATGGTATAAACGGGACGCACGAAGAGGAGCCGAGCAATGGAAGACGGATGTCGGGCAGCTCTGAAGATACCTTAAGCCGATAGTCTACGAGTGTTTGTGAGACCATGAAATGCTGTAACATTTAGTCTTTATTTGGTAAGTTTGGTTAAATGTATTTAACAAAATGTAATAGAATTTAAGTGAACCATTTCAGGTTGGGGCATGAATCTCGGAAATATACACAGGGTCCAACTTAATATGCTCACAGTTCTTGAAGAGGATGATCAGTTCATCATTCTGAACAACTTTCTCTAAGGGACCAACACCGAAATCGCGAATGGTTGTCCCATACATTTGGGTCGAGTACGATCAGCAATTTTTGTATGCAGTTTTATTTTTATCTTCGCGGTTTCGACGTTGGTCCAATTGAGAAAGTTGTTCAGTTTGATGGTCTGATCATCCCCTTAAACCGTCAGCATATTAAGAAGGACCCTATACTTATAGTTATTAGCAAAAACACAATAAAAATATTAAGAAAAGAAAAAAATTATTAAGAAAAAAAGGATATTGGTACTTATGTTTAAATTCAATAGTTACCTAGATAATGAAAGGTAGACGAATTTACCCCGATGATGGGTCAACTTGTCCCACCTAAACTTATAAAAAATTTACTGATTATTAAATCACTTACTTGGCTCCACCAACAAGCACGTATCCAAAGGGGGTACCTATGGGGTTTATACAGGATCCCATTCAATATGCTCACGGTTTTTCTGCGGAAAGTATAATCAAACCATCAAACTAAACAACTTTCTATGTGAAACTAACATTAAAATCGCGAAAAAAAACAGCTGTCCCATACGTTTGGGTCAAGTATGCAGTTTTATATGAAACAGCTGATATTTTTTTAGCGACTTCGACGTGTGGGCCCAAAGAGAAAGTTGCTCAGTTTGATGTCCTGATCGTCCCCTTCAAACCTGTAATAGAAGTGTGTCTGTACATTGAAGATATTTGCAAAAAAAAAGTTACGATATGGTTTTTAGGATTTTTGTCTGTCGGTTTGTTTGTGTGCTTGTTTGTTTGATCGAGCATCACGCAAAAACTACTGAAAATATTTTGATGAAATTTTTTGGTTGATAGTTTATGATCTGACTTTAAATCTGGTATATAATTTGTGCGGACGAAGTCCGGGTTACCTCTAGTAATATTATAAAGGTGACAAAATGTTAATAATCTTTCAAAGCCGACTTGTACCACATTAAGATCGTCGTGTGTGCTGTGACGATGGGTGGGAAACTAAAGCAGCGGCCGTAGTATTGCAGCGTGATATAGCGTTATCCCGCCTTAGCTCTCTTTCTATTTGCGCGCGAACGAACGAGATAAAAGGTGTAATATAGCCTTATCGCGCGCTTCATACTACGGCCGCAGTTCACTTATATGCTATATCATTTTGTTCCAATAGTAATTAATTTTATTATTATTTATCGACATAATTGTCAACAAAACCAGTGGAACAGTATTGTTAATTAAAAGCAACGATAAATATTAATCAAAACAATTATAACCGATATTTAATTACTTTAATGGCAGCATTTGATGGACTCACGTGTGCTTTTGCAAAATCTGTGATTTCTGTGCCGCCGTGTAACCGAGGTTATATTTTTTGTTTCAATCTGTATTTTTAATTTTTGTTATACGGTTCTGTGATATGTCGAAATGTTGTTGGTTTTTAATTTCTTTCAAAAGTGTTGTTAGGTTAGCGATCAAAGTGTTTTCAATGCGACAAAAATCACAGATTTGTAACTCGAATTGTCTAGGTATAATGATAAAAAAACGAGGGCTACGTACGACCAATATAGAGTTGTAGAGAATAATCGATCTAACTCGCTACCTTACGTACCAGTTGCGCAAACTAGTGACGCATTATGGGCAGCCCTTAATGTTTCGATATCTCTTTGACATAATTTTATGTTATGTGAATATTATTTACCCGTACTTTGTATGAGCTTCGAGTAAATATGTAAGTGTTAGATTATAAAATCTAAAGTATAAAAAGGAAAAAAAAATATTTGTGCGTCGTGCGGTTTCGCCCCAATGTTTAAATTGTATTGTTCCTATGTATTATTTTATGTTTTAGTTAAGATTCTTTTTTAAATACTTTTTATTTTAGCCAGTAAGCTACTTTGTATAAAATTGAAATATCTGTTATAGTTACATCTTGGAGGAAGTTACTAAATATTTTAATTCATTGGGAAAGTCTTAACACCCGTATTGAAGTTAATAATTAGCTTCTTTGAGGTATCTTCGACTCGAATCGACCACCACCACTCAGCCAAACTGCATCTCAAAAATTTCCTCCGTCAAGTCGAGGAAGAGCGGATTAATAAAATGTAAAACTCCAGGTACCTATCCTAAGTCTCCTCAAGGTTCAACACCGTTGAAGTATAGTTTTGGCTAAAATAATAATCTGAATAAGACGATTTTATGGAAGCAATATAAATATTTATAACTTTTGCTATACTAAACACCATTACACCACCAAAAAAAAGAAAAAATAACTTCAAATTCCACCATTATCACTAATTCCTCGACTCAATCTTGACGGAGGAACCTCGAGGTTATGACTGAAAATACAGATTTCGACGCCGAGATAAACAACAGAAAATACGATAAAAATTTTGAATCAATGAGTTTGTACAGACCAAAAAATATTTGTTTAGATTACATCTAGTCTTAGACTTTCCTATCGAACTAGAATATTCGCAGCCATATTGTTATGATAATTATTTATGAATATTGTTTGCTTTTTACGGGTTTTTGTCAAACAACATGTCTTAAATTGTATACGAAAAGGACTGATTTCAAAACTGAAAACAAATGTTATATTAGCCAAACTAGTCTTTATTCTCAAGAATAAGCCTTAGCTTTCTGTCGGCCTTTAATACAAAACACTGCCGTATCGCCTTGCAATAGATTACAAAATTGTTTGCCAAAATCTTTCCCCAAATAGTTATTTTAAAAATCTCATTTGAGAAATGATAGAATACTTCTTATATGCATTTATATACGTATATAATAGTATGGCATAGCAATGTAGCTACGTATATCGTCAATAAATTCGTGTCGAGCAGGAATTTAACTGAATATAACGTTTTACGCACAATATTTGATTGCATTTTAAATATTTTTAACAATATTTCGCTCAATATAATGTTCTTTTTTAATTTACAGTAAGTTTTTTTTAGCTTATCATCCCTTTGATTAATTATATTATATGTCAAGATAGAACTTCACGCTTCTAACGTAGTAAAACCAATGCGCCAACTTTCTTAGGTGTTGGTGTGTTTGAGGCGTCATACAACTTATATCTGTGTGCGTGTATACTGACAGGGTTTATCAGACTAGACTTGGCTGATATTTTTTTCGACGCATTCGTAGTTTCCACTGTCTATCTTGACATATAACTTATCAAAAGATCATCCATAGACACATGAGTTTTGTAATCTTGCTCCTACATTATATTACACAGTTCAATATTCTGCTTCTTATGAAATTTATCCACTTTACAACGGGACGTGCATGGATGGGCGCAGCAAGAACAATCCTTTTTTGAAAGCCACACGTTCAAATCAGCAGTAGAAAATTTCAAAATTACTATAGAGATTAGGCGTCATTCGCTCATGATTTTGAAAGTGTGATCTTCAAAAATCGCCCGTCCGGTCCCATTCATCTGTCGCCCCCCTCCTGCCTGCGTAACACGTGCGTAACATGACAGAGGTGAGACCGACACAGGTCACTTCTAAACGTCAAATTGGCGGTTATCCCCATAGTATCTCACTCAAATTTGACGTTTAGAAGTGACCTGTGTCGCTCTCACTTGTGTCATGTTACGCAGGCTGTTGTATAGCGGATAAACATTTTTGAAAAAATAAACAGACTGATAACGATTGGAAAGACTTAAGGATGTAATTCCATACCTACGTATCTATTCCTGATTATTGTAAAATGTATGTATCTACTCTTATTTGTATTGTAGTCGACATATAGATGTCATTGAGAATTAAAAAAAAAATTATTACTTACTGTAAAATTTATATTATGTAAGGTAAGAAATAGGTACTTGTTTTTTTTAGTATTAGCATGATAAAGTGTAAAAAATCGTAAAAAAATATGGACCCTAAGAATAAATTGTTTAGTTAAAATATGACAACAGATTTTTTAAATAAAATAAAACGTGTACTTGCTTTGCAAATATATCGAGCCTCAAAAGCATTTTATGGCATTTAATTTTAATACAGTAAATTGTGAATGTGTAAATTTATTGTAACCCAAAATGCCTATGCCTAAACATGGCGCCTTTTTACTTTTTTTAGCGCGGCCATCAATCAAACTTGAATATTATAGTTCAGAATAAAGTTAAAAACAACACTTGTTATTACAAATATCTCGGAACTCAGTCCGAACTGAGATATAAAGGCTTGAAGTACACGTCATAGTAATATTTTCAACTTCAAGCCTTTATATCTCCGTCCGGACTGAGTTTAGGGATGTTAATAAGTTTTGTTTGTTACTTTGTTCTGAAAAAAAATATTTAAGTTTGGTTGCTGGCCACGCCAAAAACAACGGCAAAAAATAAGGCGCCAACCGTACATACAAAACCCGCCTTGTCTTTACTTAACATTTTTGTTTTGCCGTCATTGTAATCTGTTTTTAGTTTTACGTTTCTTTTCCTTTTTAATTTGTGATATTATTTCATCTTATTCCAGTGTTTAGACACGTAGTTTATGAAAAGTTTAGTTAATTTTAATTTACCTACAATAACTTTATCCTTTCTTAGTTTTGTTAAGAAAAAGTATCCACTGCACAAAATGTTTATACAAATACCTAATTTAATTATGTACCTATATTTGTACTAAATTTGTAACTACATACTTACTTTTTATTACATGTAATATGTAAATTGTTCTCTGACCCCTTAACTTGAAATAAAGTGTTTGTAACTCCATAGTGTTTCATTTATTTCTACCCTACCTGTTAATAGGGCAGGAGTGCGAGTTTTGAGTCTCATACGTTGAACTCGGCAGTTGAAAATGTATAAAGATACGCATCTTTCTACTGCTGATTTGACTTTCAAAAATGGCACTCCTGAAGTATGATTTTTGAAAGTCAAATCAGCAGTAGAAAGATGTAATATTGACATTTTCAACTGCTGAGCTCAGCGAATGAGTTTCAAAAATCTCACTCCAGGAATTTTATTATTATTCTGAATGTAAAGAAAAGAAGTGTCCGTATAGCTAGGCCGCGGTCCGATTCACGCCAAAATCGATTTTAGCGCTCTCAAACGTGTCCCGATTTGGTGAAAGCGCGATCACGTTAGACGGCGTGACGTCATTGATGACGTCATTATCAGCGCCATCTTGGAATTTCTGCGCCCATGCTCCACAGCGATATCACCGTGAGCCTTATGTCAAACCCAAAGAGTAATGTCAAACCACTGTCACTGTCAATGTCAAACTGATGTTTTATGGCAGTTTTTGGTACAATATAACGTGAATACAACTGTCAGTGGTTTGAGACCGGAAAAAGCGGTCCGATTCAAATAGCGCCGTAAGTTGTGAAATCGCGCTTTTTGTTTCGGACCAGCGATTATAGACGTTAGCACTGTGAGCCATGAAATGGTGAATCGGACCGCGGCCCTAGTGTACACATGAAAGGGATCAGGCTAGGATTAGTGAGTGCCAGTGTCGAATTAGTACCTAGGCCAAATAGTGTCTCTGCACTTTACGAGGTAGCGATTTTATTCCCTGGTACGCTAGCTTGACGTCAAGGTAGCATAGACATTTTCAGTGGCTAAAAACGGCTTGCTTGTATAATTAGCAACGATTTTACACTTAAAAAATTGTACACAAATAGTGCCTCCAAAATCTCATGAGCAGTGATCGGAATAGGTAGTGCAATTTAAGGTAATGTCGCGAATATTTGTGTGATGACTGATGAATATTAATATTTGTATTCGATTCATGGGTGTTTAGTATCTATACAGGCCGCAAATATTAGCGACATTACCCTAAATTGGGGAGTTGACTGCGTCAAATATATTTTAGTTGTATCGTCTCAGTAAAAATACGTTTAAGAATAATGCTATACTTAAATTTTCAGTCATTCTGTAGCTTGAATACTATTTTGAATAAAAGGATAAACTATAAAAAGTATAGAAACGACGACGAAAAACAATGACGTCACTATTCATGATTTAGTACAATTTTTCATACAAAGCTCGTGTCATGACGTTTGATAAAGAGTTGCTGATTTGACTAGTTGGAAACTCGCGGACTGCACTACATATTCCGATGACTGCTCATGAAGCTAGGTCTTCAGGGACCGGAGATATACAGGGTGAAATTGATATCATTAGCATCCTTTTAAACTAAGAGTCTACCCATCAAATTGAACAACTTTTACTATGGGAGCAAACGAATCGGAGCAAAAAAAAATCTGCTGTTGCATACATTTGCATCGCGTAGGCATTGCAGTTTAGTATGGAACAGCAGATTTTTTTGTTGCTCCGATCGGTTTGCTCCCATAGTGAAAGTTGTTCAGTTTGATGGGTAGACTCTTAGTTTAAAAGGATGCTAATGATATCAATTTCACCCTGTATTTCGATATTGGTCCCATAGAAAAAGTTTGATGGTCTGGTCATCCCCTTAAAACAGTTTCAGCTAATTTTGTTGAACCTTATAAAATAAATCTTTTTAATAAAACGCTGGCGTTGCGCTAGCGTGCACACCACACAATAGAATAGTTCTTACAGAAGGAGACGTTTCTTTAAAAAAAACGAATCAAATAAATAGTGCGTCTGTCGGTACAAATATTTGTGTCCGTATAGCTAGCGTACACATGAAAGGGATTTGGCTGGGACTAGTGCCAATAAATAGTTCCTAAATAGTGCCTAATTAGTACCTAGGTCAAATAAATAGTGCCTCTATACTTTACGAGATATCGATTTTTTTTTACCTGGTACGCTGGCTTGACGTCAAGGTAGCGTACACATTTTCTGTGGCTAAAACGGCTTGCATTGGAGCATCGAATTTACACTCAAAAAATAGTTCTCAAATAGTGCCCTAGGCAAGCTAGGCATCCAAAATCTCATGAGGCTAGGTCTTCAGGGAGCGGAGATATAAATAAGTCTTTTAAATAAACCACGGAGCTGGCGTTGCGCTGGCATTGTGATTCAAGTGATTCTGATTCTGATTCTAAATATTGGCTGAGCAATGGTGTGAAACCGCTTACACACACAAAAACCGCCTTCAAAAAAACTAAAAAGTTAAAAAATAATATTGCAGCCTATATGACTTTTTCGTTCGCATCATAAGAACATTAATTTGTTTTATTGAAGTCGCTGTCAAGCCGGTACGATTCGCGACATGGCTTGCATTTTTTGGCTTGGCTTGACACCGACTTCTATAAAACAAATTAATGTTCTTATGATGCGAACGAAAAAGTCATAGGCTGCAATATTATTTTTTAACTTTTTAGTTTTTTTGAAGGCGGTTTTAATTTTTTGTTAAAATTTTGTTTATTTCACAATTTTCAGTGGTGAATTCATTAGTTCGATTTAATAGGAGTGCTTTAAATTAAGAAACGCACTAGTCGGCAGTACGATTTTCGAAGGTTCCCCTCGATTTCTCTGGGATGCCATCATCAGATCCTGGTTTCCTTATCATGGGACCACCCTTGGGATATCTCCTTTCCAACAAAAAAAGAATCATTACAATCGGTTCATAAACGAAGAAGTTATCCGCGAACACACATTTAAAAAAAAAAAAAAAATATATACGGTCGAACTGAGAACCTACTCCTTTTTTTGAAGTCGGTTAAAAATGAACTCTATTACTAATCAGCTAAGTCTAAACTCGTTTGAATAAAATAAAGCGCCATCTCTCGGTATGAGATTTTACTATGGTTTAGTATGTAGAACTTTAAATCGATTTTTTTAATTGTTTCATTACGAATTAAGTATCATAAAAAATTAGTACTGGCTGAAGCACTATTTCAGAAACTAGTTATTTAATGTAGTTTTTATAAAAAAAACTTCACCTTCGGTAAAAATTATATCGAGTGAATTCGCGTGCACACTAGCTCCACGCCAGCCGTAGTTTATTCAAAAGACTTGCTTATACATATCTCCGTTCCTTGAAGACCAAATCTCTCATACTTATTCGTCGAAGGCGGCTTTTGCCCTGCAGTGGGATCCTAAATGCTATACTTAACATACTTGCTTATGTGCGTACTGGTTTCAAATCTGTGACAATAAGGCTGCCTGTCCATTAAAGCTGTGCGAGCTGTGTAGCTGATTTTTTTTAACCAATCAGGAGCTCGGGCGAGGTGCGGCCGATCTCGCCCGAGCTCCTGATTGGTTAAAAAAACACAGCTACACAGCTCGCACAGCTTCAATGGACAGGCACCCTAAACATTGTCACAGATTTGAATCTGTGACAAAGGCCTTGTCTGCGCAGAAATAAAATTTGTAGGCGTAAGCGCTAAATCATGTTGTTTGCCGGGTGATGATGATGATGTCCTCCATGACGTCATAGTGTAATAAAACTAGTAGCATATTCCACTTTATTAAAATTACGCTATGACGACGTATCCGTCGACGTCAACCCGGATTAGTTGAGTTTGGATGTGGCTGTTTTTGCCGAGTACTGTACCGACAACTCTTCTCAATTCGCAGTGGCCATAGACCTGATCGTGCAGCATATATCCGAGTACCTGAAGAGGAGTCCGGGCGACAAGAGCATCGCGCTCGAGTACCCTGGCATCGCGTCCGCCTCCGTGCCGGGCAGTCCGCAGCGCACGGGCAAGAGCGGACGACCGCATTAGGTAACAGAGTTATATTGAATGAAACGGGGTAGGATAAATAGTTCCAATTTTGAGAAGATTTTGCCTTTTGCCGGGAGAGACAGCCGATACTCAATGCGGAAAAAACAATGTACTTCGATGCACAAAAAGGGAATACTGTGTGCGGTACCTGAATGAAATTCATGCTGTATTGTTTTAACGCGCAAAAAAGTCTCCCGAGATCTGTCATTTGGCAAGGGGCTTTTATACTATTTGCATCTAGATACAGTTATGATAAAATTGTTCGTATTTTGTGAGATCAATGCAAGGTTTTGCTGTTGACGTCGATGCCTGCTGCTGTGACCAACAGTGACGGCTGCAGTCGGTCGCCTCTGTCGACAGCAAAATGCTGCTCGCGTGTGTGAGGCCTAACATAGAACACAATTAACACAGATTATATCAATGCAAAATATTCGTGTGCATATTCTACGGCAAAAACTGGAAGGATATGAACTGTGTGAATATTATAACGAGGTTGCTACGGCAATACAGTGAAGGAACAATGCTTATAGTTCAATTGTAAGAAAATGTAGCAAGACATTAGATACGTACGTAACTCTTATTCACAATTTTCACTATATTAACTGAGTAGAAAGTCTTAAAATCTCACAAACCTAGTAACATATCCGCAGTACTTGTAAACTAATTCTCTAGTAACGATAACTAGTCAATCTGAATTAAATTTATATAAATATTTAATTTGTGAAGTCTATGCTCAATGGCATTAGTACTTATTTTTGTAACTCTCAAGTAGTTTTATAAAAAATTATTTAAATCTAATAATTTATGTGCTTACACCTAGGTACGTTATATATTTTTTAAGGAATTTATTATCTGCCAATACAAAAAAGTAAGATATTGGATACCCAAAAAAGACGTCGAAAAGAAATGAATGGAGGGGCATAAGATTTTGCCAAAATAATAGGTTATGGGTAGGAGGGATGATGATGATGATCTGGTGCCAAAAGAATTATAGAAAAAACAACACATATTCGGGTAAGGCGGTGTGGCGGTGGCGGTTAGTTAAAGTAACAGAATATAAACCTTATAGTACGTAGCATAGCGTCGTTTTTGTTGTAAAGGAGAATCATAATTCTCCAAACGACGCTATGCTAGGTTTATATTGTGTTACTTTGACTATCCGCCTCTTCTGTATAAACCGCGCCCTAGAAAACACTTGTAAAAATTTACAGTGTTCAGTCAAAGATTGGGAGCAAGCAATTGCATAGTTTTGGTCCTCATTTGTACTTTTTCAATTCGATATTTAATAACACGACACGGATGGACCCAATGATATTAATGTTACTGTCTGGATGGACGTAAAACTAGTTACCATTTGCAACTGGAACTCACGAATTCGGCCTAAGCAGTAGGACAGAAAATAAGACGATGTCAAATCTGGAATAAGTAAAGGGTTCAAGGCATCCCTTGTTTCTTGTGTTCACAGTTATGCAACTTATTTAAATGCCACATGCAAATGTACCTAGCAGAAGGCATAAAGTGAAGTGTACCAATAACAATAATAGTTATGTATTATGCACATCCATTTCAACGGAACATAACAGACTTCTTTTAGTATCCATATGAATATCGAGTTTCACATGATATACTTACTTATTTAGTCTGCCCAGAAATATCCACAAATAAAATATAATATAGTCTGAAATAGAAAAATTATGTAATTTTTATGTATGCTGAAAGGTAAACATTAAAAAAATTAGACAATACAAAAAAAAAATATTCTCAGGTGTACCTAACTTGTTTAAGAATTGTTATTTACAAATCAAAAAATATCGAAACACTACATTATTTTGAAAACCCTCGCCTTAAGATTGTTTTTGGATATCTTTGTACGAGATTAACATGTAGCGGTGAAAAAAAAGCACGCCGCTTCGCAAGGCACATTTTAGATAGGTATACAGGGTGTAACAAAACACCCTAGTAATACTTAAGGGGGTGATTCAGACCGTCAATCTGAACAACTTTCACTATGGAGCCAATGTCGAGAAAAAATAAAAAAAATCTGCCAACCCATACATTTGAGTCGAGACGGTACTGCAGTTTTGTATGAAAGAGCGGTTTTTTTTCGCGATTTCGATGTTGGCTCCATAGTGAAAGTTGTTCAGTTTGATGGTCTGAAGCAATCCTTTAAGTATTACTAGGGTGTTTTGTTACACCCTGTATAGATTGACGAAAATATATGAAATACCTTAGTGTGTTGTCAGTCTTATTATTTATTTATCAAAAGAGTCTTTAACCAATCGTCAAAATTGTCTGTATTTTTGTAGCAGTACTTAATTAAGGTAAATTAAAATTTGAGTATTAGACTTACCAAAGTTTTCAAAATGTTCTAATTAACTATATTGTACCTAATGAAGATTGGATTTTTGAGGTTGTTGATTTATCGTAAGTTTTAAATGTTGTACTTTTAATTTTGTGTATGGCAGATGTACCGGGGTGTTTAGTGTTATGTGATTCTATGATGTACCACAGATAAAATAATACTATACACGGTACAATAATATACTGCGCCTGGTATTCTCTTCCGATCACGTGACTGACCATGTGACTGACACAAGTCTACGTCATCATACCCCACTCATACCCTTTTAACAAAAAAAAATCTTTGCCTTTTAACATGTTTAGCGGTCATTATCTTTGACGTAGGCTTGTGTCACTCTGGGAATAGAAGACCTTGTTTTTTTAGACCTGCACTGGTAAACATGCCAACCCGCGATAGCCGTGATAATAGGCTTTATTACGTCTTTTATCTCATTCGTTCGCGCGCAAAAGAACGAGATAAATGACGTGATAAAGCCGTATCACGGCTATCGCGGGTTGGCATGCTACCAGTGCATGATACTATACTAGGCCGTACCTAGGTACAGTCGGCAACGAAAGTCGTTGAACATAGGTATATCTATATGAGAATAAAGTTCGGATGTGTTTCAACTTTCGTTGCCTCCCGTACTACGTACACAATTCGCCCGCTATTTTTAGCTTAGGGCCTGTTTCACCACTTCTGTATACGTTCGACGGTTCGTTTGATATTATCTTTCATATGAAATATGTCAAACTATCTGTCAGATAAGCTAAGAGCTTACCCAGAAGAGGTGAAACACATGTGGCGTGACATCATATTATAGCACGACCACTCCGGCGCAGCAGTGTGCCATTTTGTTCCTAGATCCCCTTGTTTTTTGTCATTTTAATGTTAGTCTAAAAGTTTGCCTTTCTCTGTTGGAAATTGTTGATTTTGTTATCTTATATCTAGTTATTAAGGTTTATTTTCGCACGTATAAAATAACTTATAAGTGTCATTGTTATAGCAACATAATTAGAGTTGCAATCTGAAATATTTCATGTTAAATTTTGGACTTTATTCACACGTAACTACTAAAGTTCAAAATAAAACTGTTATTTGAATTGCTTTTGCACAGCTCTCCACAAAGCGTGTGGAGGTCCGTGGTCTCTGCGTGGGAAAAGGCGTGAGCTTATGTATGTATGTATGTCCACAAAGTTATTATAACAGGGAAGTTCTTATCTGCGTAACCAAAATCTAAATAATTTATTTCTTATTCTTCAACCGCTTCTGAAAGCGAATTTCAGATGTTTCATGTGATGGAACAAGCTTAAAAATAAATAGGTTTGCAGGCGTCAAAACTCTTAGCTCATGACGAAATCTGTTTTTGTATAAGCGCTTCCCTATTATAAATAACTAATGTATCGTGCAGGTTTAGGCTAGGGACTAAAGAGCGAAAAAATTCCTCGAAAATCCGGAAATTAATTTAGCGCGAACGTCTGCTCTGTGACAACTTTGTGCTTTGCGAAGCGCAGCGCAGAGCATTTTTCACTGCCAAACCATTATTGTCTTTTCTTGCAAATAACACTGAAAATATTTAGTTAATTGTAACTATACCCCGTTCAAAGTCGATGTGGTACCGAAAAATTTATCTTGCCCGTGATTGGACGAAGATAAGGAGCATAGGCGGCGTTCACATTGTAATTGCGAGTCATCTTTAGTCTGCTCATGCGCTTCCTACCGTTCAGACGTCTCCTACGTACTCATCACTGCGATCATTGTGAATCTTTGAACTGGGTTGAACTTGCCTTGCATTATATATATTTGTTATGTTATACTATTTAATTTAATTTATTGCTAATTTATCTTTTAATATTTATTAGAATTTTTCGTTATTAAATCAGTATTACAGTTGCGATCAAAAATGCTACATTTGTTTATTCATAAATGTTTACATTTAAATGTGCTAAATGTTTAATTTTGAAAAACCACCTCTTAAAAAAAACTTTTTTTTTAATCATTAATACACAATCAATCAATATTTATTGCTTACACAGTATGAACAGGCCTTAAGATTGTAAACCGGTCGGTCAAGCCTATGGGAGGGGCAGTTTTATTTGTTGTCCCTGTCATTTGTATGCAAATGTGGGACAGAGATAGAAATAAAAATCTATATTCACCATTGAGAGATAGCGCCATACCACTCGGACTCCGTGAATGAAATGAGGTATAGTCCAGTCCCCGAGAGCATCGAAGCGACTTGAGGCGAAAGCTGTGTTAATATATTTTCGAGGTTATTTCAATGCAAGCAAAGTCGATAATGGTTTGGCAGTGAAAAATGCTCTGCGCTGCGCTTCGGAAGGTGTGTGCTAGCTCTAACAGTTTGGCGTGTCGTTAGGCTGCCTGTCCATTGACGCGAGCTGTGTAGCTGTGTAAATATTAACCAATCAGAGATCCAACCGAGATCGGCCGAGCTCCTGATTGGTTTATATTTACACAGCTCGCACAGCCAGCTCGCGTCAATGGACAGGCAGCCTTACTCTAGTAGGTATTAATTTATTCATATTCCGTGATGTGTTGGTCTGCGTTTTTTGCCAATCGTTTCCCTAGCCTCTTATTTCGCCTATTTTCTTATACCAAAGAATGTTTCGAAGAAAAGAATTTTGTTAACAAGGTGTTACAATAATCTGTGATTCTGATGTGATTAAGAAAAGTGGATTAGTTTTGTATGAAATTTAAATAAAGCCATTGTTTATCTCGTATATTTTCATAGGTATTTTGTAACATCTTGTATAATGTACGTTACCTATTAGTGAAATTGTATGTGTTAATGTATTTCTATTTATTGCTTATTGCACCTTATTGTATTTGTAAATAAAGTTGTGATTAAATCTAGAAAAGACCTGCTAGACAGGCTTGAAATTAGCTTTTGGAATTTACCAAAGAATTGAATGCAAATAGCTAAATTATTAATTTCACATATTGAAATAGTGCGTAGATAAAATATTCCATGTTTAAAACATTTTTATGTAATTTTAAATAAATACACACTAGTGAACTTTTATTACACTATAGTACTTAATAGTTTGTTGTGTTACCAACACAAAATATTGTACAAAATATTATTTTTAAAACAATAAAGCTATTTTATTTTAAATAAGGTTTTTAATTCAAAATGAAATAAACCTAGGAAATAACCCAACAGTCAATCCATAATCTTTAATAATCATAGGTACCATTCTGAATCTAAATATACTCGGAATTCTTATCTTCGATCAAGAATAAAAAATTAGATTTGTACCCATACACAATCAATGGTCCAAATATTATCACAGAGTACAGTCAAGAGCACATCAAGCTTTACACTTGCAGTTCGATTGTAACGCTTATGGCGCACTAAATAAGAACGGTACAAAGTCCAAAGTGTCAAGCTTGACGTGCTCTTGACTGTACCATATTTTTTTTATTTATAATTAAATGGAGGTGCTTGAGCGTGAGAGCGTGCTCTTGCTTGTGCGTTAGCACTGCATTTCCGCCAGTGTCAAGTATTTTATGGGAGAATCTATCCCAATCTCAGGGATTGTTTTTGGACAAGAACAAGAAGAGACTGAGGATTGCGGAGTCTCGTGGCAGGCAAAAACGCGACGCGCGAAACCACGCGAGACGTGTGCTCGGGTCAGTCCCTGCAACGTGACTCCGACTGTACCATAATTACTACATATTACATTCAAAAGTCCAAATCGCTGACAGTAATCAATGTACGAATAAAATGTAAATTTGCTAAGATGCGAGATAAAACTGCATCTAGTTTTTATATTTGATCGATGAATGTAGTTATTTTGGTCGTGAATGGTAAATATTATGTAAGTTAATTCAATGAACGGCCATAAAATGAAACTACTCAATAAAATTTGATCCGCATTTATTACAATACACATTAAAATAATAATTATTGCGATAATTAAAAACAAGTTAATCGTTGTTTATTAAATATATTTGTTTAAATATAGTCTCATCTTAAAACTAAGGCGTTTGCACGTGGGTCTGCGTGCGGACTAGAGGGCGCTTGCGTCGGGGTCTCTGGGCACACTCAAGTGAATAAAATATCAATAGACACTATGTCATTTCAAGAGCCGCCGTCTTGATCTCAGCCATATCTCAGCGGACAGAAATTACCGTCAGTCCTCGGTACGTAGAAAGAGAAGGTAATAGAAGGAAGCACGTGTCTTGTCATATTCACTCAATAAGAGATTTTAGCAAATTCGCTCTAGTTGAAACAACGGCGTATGAGATAGCGATAGTCATAAAATCCTATACAGTGCATATGAAGTGACTCCGGAGTCAGATGGCTGTCGGAGTACAAAAAAGTGGTTGTCCATAAGGACAGCAATAAGATAGCGATCTCCTTTTTTAACTAGAGCGAATTTGCTATGTGCATCTCTTATTGAGTGAACATGACAAAACACGTGCTTCCTTCTATTACCTTCTGTTTCTACGACATGTGTGTTCTTAGGTAACGCACACATCCATAGACAGGTTTTGTTTGTGTCATAGACAACGTGTCCGCGGAAATATCGTCGCGCACAGCGCCTTAAAGATGACATTTGATGACTCAAAAAGAAGGATGTAAGATTCAAGTCCAAAGCACCGAAATGGAAGGACCAAATTCAGATTCGGTTTTTTAAAATCGAAAGCTAGTATCTTAATTAATTACTGAAAAATTTACAAACATTCAACGACAGTAAAGGATTTGTGATAAATGTACGTACAGATTTTTTAACCGTAACAAGATGAGTCCGGAGTCCTGCCCAGTGTCGACCCCTAGCGCCCAGTGTGGAGCACGCGGTGCTTCGAATCACATAGTGAAGTCTGCTTTACATCCTGTTATTCGTGATAAATTAGGTGGCGCCTTAACAAAGAGGGACATTTTTTTCTTGACTAAACGAAAGGAAATAAAGAAAAGGACAGATTTTTTTTACATTTAAAATCAAAGTCCGATCTCTTGCGAAAGGAATGCATTAGATGAGGAGTGCGATTTTTGAAACTCATTTGCTGAGCTCAGCAGTTAAAAATGTCAAAATTACTATGGAGATATGCATCTTTTTACTGCTGATTTGACTTTCAAAAATCATACTTCAGGAGTGCAGGTACGCATCTTTCTACTGCTGATTTGACTTTCAAAAATCGCACCCCTGGAGTATGTTTTTTGAATGTCAAATCAGCGGTGGAGGGATGCGTGTCTCCGTTCTGTAGGTATAATATATCTATGGTGTCTCCATAGTAATTTTGACATTTGCAACTGCTGAGTTCAACGAATGAGTTTCCGCACTCCTGGAAAGACTTTTCAGAAAACGCCTTGTAATGCCCTAAAGCTATAGGGTTCAGCAACTGGCTCAGAACTATCGCGTTTCAGAAGAAAGTAGAGCGAGATGCGGTGAATTTTTTTTCATTATCTATTTCAAAGTTATATTTTGAGCAGACAACGTTCTTGTCGCAAGATTTGATTATTAATGATTTTTTAAATGTTGTTCTAAACTGGGCAGTTGGGCATTAAGCTACTAAATCTTATGTAAAGCAGACTTTAAAAGGGATAGTTTTCTGAAGCTATTGCTTTTTTAAATTCATTTACATTACTATCATAAACATTAGTGAAAACTATCCGGCGCAAGTCACTTTAGTGATTGTACTCTCGAAGCGAAAACTCCTCGCCTAAACATTTGGTCGAATTAACTAAAAACGAAAATGTACAAATTACACACTAAAATTATAAAATACTGCGTGGGCCAGTTGTGGATCGCTCGAAAACGATTGATTGGTCTCATTGCCTATAATTTTCCCCAAAGATTTGATTAAAACGGGACAATATTAATTTCCGTTATGATTTTTTTCTCAGATTATGTGACATGTAGTTTAACAATGTAAGAAGTAAAATTTTGCGGTTTAGATTAGAAATGTTTTAAGACTTGATGTGTCCATAAATTTTCCAAAAAAGTTAATTTTTGTAATATCATGTAAGCCTGAAGGGTCAACATTTCAGGGGCGAGGCCGTATCGATTATTTTCGTTTGTGCCACAATAGTCGGTCAACGCTGTAAAAGCTTGTAAATCTATAATGTTCTGTTCTATACAACTTGTAATATAAACTTAAAAATCTATCTAATTTCATCTATAAAATGGTGTCGCCTTAAGTATCGTACTACTGTAGCTTAAACAAATAATATGATACACAATATTTACATTAATAACAAACATTTTGCACTATGATCATTATTAAATAGGAATAAATCGAACACTTGCTCCTTGCTTGCTTAAATCTAAATCTCTCATCGACCGCCAGAGGGCGCCAGTAACACGAGAGGTTTATATGCATTATGTTAGAATGATGCCTCATGATTCAGTAGCACTGAAAAGTGACGCTCACTGATCATAATTACTGAGAAATTTTCTGATTGATCCACTTATACAGGGTGTTAAACAGTTGCATTACTAACAGGTGATTGTGCTCATGAAACTCTGAACAACATTCCTAAGAAACCTATATAGAAGATAAACAAAATTGTGAACTTTCCATACTAAATGCAATCAACTGATAGAACGTCTGCATGAAAAGCAGATATTTTTTTTCGAATTTCCCTTTTGCTCTTTTGGAAAAGTTGTTCGTATCATGAGTACAGTCACACTTTTAAGTAATGCAACTGTCTACCCTAAAACCCTGTTTGTCGTGAACTATGGATTTTAATTCATAATAAGCCACTGGATACATTTATTTTTAAGATCACATGTTATTGAACAATCGAATAAAACCCATCTAGTTAGGTACCTCGTATTTATGTGAAAATGTTTTCGTTAAGTATAAACTGATTGCGTAAATGTACTTCACTAGATTCCAACAATATTTAAATTTAAATTCATTACAATTAATTACATCATCAATAAGCTGTACCTACATCACAATTTTCGAAAAATAGCTACAAATATAAGGCGTAGCGATTACTTACACAGAAATTTATTGACTTGACATTTTTGGTATTAAGTTACAACATTATTAATTTGTAATCCTGACTTTTAAGGCCGGTGCACACTTGGCGAAGCGCAGCGCAGAGCATTGTTCACTGCCAAACCATTATCGACTTTACTTGCGTTTAAATAACATCTAAAATCGATTTACGTTTCGCCTCGCTTCGATGCTCTCGAGGACTAGTAAGTAGTTGATTTTCAATGTTATTTCAACGCATGTAAAGTGGATAATGGATTGGCAGTGAAAAGGGCTCTTCTCTGCGGTTCATCAGGTGTGCCGGCTCATAGGAACGCCGAACTGATTTAAGCCGGCCAGTAATTACTTTATGTCAACTGGACAATAGAAAAGTTCCGCGATGCCTATCATTATCAACAAAGAACATTCAATTTACGCCTTTCTTTGTACTGTTGACACAAAAACATTACTGGTAGGTTTATTATATCGATTCCAGCACCGCTAGCATGATTTCTCTACACGCGCGCGACGCGCCTTTGCTCCATAGAAAATAACCTGTTCCCGCGCTTTTCAAAAAGTGAAAGCCGCGCTTGCCGCGACAATTAGTATGGAATAAATCCGAGTCGCGCGCAAGAAGAGAAATCATGCTAGACCTACAGATCCATAAATTTAAAGATAGATATTGCAAATAAGTCGTCAGCTAAAATACGCCTGAAAGAAAGTATTAAAGCCCAAAACGGCTAGCTTTCAAGCTAAACCGAACTTCAGACACTATAATCATACGATTGTAATTCCAAAACCATAGATAAATTTTTTTTTGTAAGCGAATTTCTAAAGTGTTTGTAATATAAAAGGGTGTAATGTAACGTGTATGTATTGATATTATCGCATCTAATACTGCACGGTGTTACAATATACTTTATACATAAGCAGTCATCATCATAAGTATTTATTTCATTATGCATAAGTGCTACAATTGTTTGAACAATCTATTAATTAATAATACGTAAATTTTTATAGAATAAGTTTAAGTTAAAGAAATCAACTGTTCACGACTTATATTTATGCAAAGTAGCAATTCAGATAAACTCTTGTTACTAAAAGTCAACTAGATAAGTCAGTACTCGCCAGCGACGTTACAGACGCGCGGGGCGTGACGACAGCGGGGTGGGTGTGGGGTGCGGGCGGCAGAAGCATTCTTGCCGTAGCGTAGCTTAGTTCGCTAGCAACATCACCCCGCCCTTCGCCACCTGTCACGTCGCGGGCGAGGACTAACTTATCCGGTCGGCCCTTAGACAATTTAATAGGGACGAGTTACGCGTGTCATTCTACTAAGAAACATTTCTGCCACTTTTTGCAGGGGGCGAGGTAACATGAAATCCGCATCTTTGGATTTTATTCCCCATAAGTTTAGATTCTAATTTTGAATGTTAAAAATCATGAAAAGTAGTCTCGTGTGAACCCCAAACGTTCTAAGTTCAAAATTATTGTTTCGCTATTATAGGCTGTCTCGTTTAGTGATAAGGTATAAAATTGGGTGTAAATGCGCAAGATTAATTGATCTAATACCGTGGCAGAGGGGAAATGCTACCGCAAGGCGAGTCCCTATTAAATTGTCTAAGGGTCGGCCTATAATAATATGGGAAAAAAGTGACGTTTCTTGAGTAAGTCTCTGATATTAAGGGATGCACGGAGCCAGCATGGTGGAGCATTACTTGTTTTCTCTCACCGTTATTCGTAGTCGTGCGAGGGCATTTTCCTGATTTGGGACATCATTATTTTCTCTAGTCTCTGGAATGACTCAAGGAAACGTCAAAATGTTGTTCAAGGTGTAAATTTAAAAATAATATCGCTCATCTACAAAACGAAATATCAACTTGAAAAGTAAATAACTGCTTAACATATTTCTGCATTACAAAAGGTACTTGAATAAATGATTAAAACATAATTATTTCTTTACAACTTGTGACGTATTTTGGAATACAATAATTACTAAACTAATATTGTCAACTTGTACTGGTTATTTCAAATCCTGCATTCTAAAATGTACTTGTAGTCAGAATAACGTTCGGTATAAACCCTTATCATTTACGAACAAAAAGAGGTACTTAATCAACTAATTGCATGTACATCTGTTGTAATGTTTTTAAATTTCTGATGTAATGGTGTCGAGATCGATGTGTATAGTACCTTGTCGGCGGTTTGCACCCGCGCGTGCTACCCGGCGACACGCCGGTGTGGCTTGAAAGCCCGCTCACATACACGACGGTATTAACTAACTTCCGAAAAAAAAATGCACATTTCGTGTCGCCCACAAAGATTTCCGACTTGCAACGGTGAAGTCGTCGACAACCAACCCACCGACAATGTCTTACTACATCAGTGTAGCTCTAGTGTACTGTAAACATATGATATTAAACTCTATTTCATAGTGTTAAGTCACAAGTTGTAAGAGGTTAACAAAGGTGGTTGAAAGTCAGTCAGTGAACGATGAGAGGCGAGACAAGGCGGGAGGGGGGCGCTAGTCGGAGGGGCGCGGGGGCGGCGCGCGCGGCGGCAGCGGCGACGCGGGCACGCTCCAGCTCTCGCTACTGTTCCATCTGACATAGAAATATGTAGCTTGTTACTTGACAATTAATGCTTCCAGTATCTTTTGATGGTTTAAAAGCGATGAAATTATTTTTGATTTATTAAAGATTTTTATCTAACCTTTAAACTTAGTCAAAAACTATGTACATTTTTTAAATAGGGCAAACCACAGAATTATCTACAGGGTGAAATTGATATCATTAGCATCGGTTTGCTCCCATAGTAAAAGTTGTTCAGTTTGATGGGTAGACTCTTGGTTTAAATGGATGCTAATGATATCATTACTTTCACCTTGTAGATGGTCAAACTTAATAAGCTGACGGTTTTTTATCGGGTCTGGGATGACAAGACCATCAAATTGAACAACTTTTATGGGACCAACATAGAAATTGCGAAAAATAAACAGCTGTCCCCCTAGGGTCTCCCATAACATTTGGGTCGAGTAGGGTTGCAGTTTTGTATGAAATAGCTGATATTTTTTATCCCGAGATGAAGCCAGTAAGGGTTGAGCCTCATTTGGCCGCACGGAATTGCATTTTTTAACGCTCTCTTTCCTTTTCTGTCGCTCAGGAAGGTCATTTGCTAGAGCGAGAAGGGTTGCAGCACTGCCGGTGCTAACGCGTGCGGTCGCGTTCCCGCTATCTTATTTGCTCTAGAAAGGACAACCGCCGCTCTCCCTTGAAAAAATACCTTAAAATGTATAGAAGTTTTGACTGAAGTCAAATGTGTAATTAATTATGAGGTTTTATAAAAACGACTCAGATAGTATCATTTATTTTTATTTAACGAGTTATTTAATCATTTATTATTAGTAAATTATAAAAAAGCAGCAACCCCAACATGGCTGTCAATGTTGTTTAGTAGGAGGTGTTGCAAGCACAATGTTTTTTTATGTTTTTTTTTATATAAAAATGATAAAAACTAATAAATCATTATAAAATAAACTAATGCCTGCAGTTAGTTTCTAGTGTTCCATAGTCCATAATAAAAATAGAAGGACGGTTATACATTTTTGGGTATTTTGTGCCAGATGTCCTTACGTTCCTGAGTGACATAAAGGGATGGAGCGATGGAGAAATGCGATGCGGTGCTGGCAGATGAGATTCAATCCTAAAATGGCAGCTAATGAGATGAGATAAAGCCAGTAAGCCACTGACCTGTGCCTCGCGGGATGCGGGTGAGGATGCGGCTGCCTCGGGTCGCGCTCTCTGTCGCGGGCTGCAACATGGAGCCACTTGACGTACCCGCTGAGCCGGCGCTTCACCAGCCCGGCGAGCGAGTGCAGCCAGCCTGCGCGACGGACACGTCAGTGTGCCGCCACCCTTACACCTCGCGCACGATACCATACGATACGATACGATACACGCAACGCTCTGCCCACTCTTGTTAAAACTCTTTGGTTGAACGCATGATGCAAGAAAATGTGGTCTTTGGTAGGTAATGTTAAGGTGGAAAATATAATGTGATGTTTGGTCTTTGTCGTATTCATGGTCTAATTGAATCAGTGGCAGACTTCCATTTTACTGTTGATGGTGAATTCTTCGCCTTCTGATAGTGAAATAACATTGTTATTTTAACCAGAAATGTGAAATGAGTAATGGAATATATCACTACATAGTATAAAACAAAGTCGCTTCCCGCTGTCTGTCCCTATGTATGCTTAGATCTTTAAAACTACGCAACGGTTTTTGATGCGGTTTTTTAAATAGATAGAGTGATTCAAGAGGAAGATTTATGTATATAATACATGCAAAGTATCAGCATTGCACCCGTGCGAAGTCGGGGCGGGTCGCTAGTCAGAAATAAATACGTGTTTCATACTACAAATAGGATAGAATAGGTAGTAGAGGTCCGGGCAGAAAAATGTCATACTCAATGTCATGTCTCTTTTATATTATAATAAAACCATTTCATTCGTCAAATAGTTTCTATTTTTGAATCACTTATGGATGAAATTTATTATGATAGGATAGGGTAGATATATTACTTCCGAAGCCTATCATAAGAGAAGAGTATACAAATATTAAAGATTTGAACAAGTATTGATAAAATTGAAGATGGTAAAATTGAAATGTATGGGAGTGAATGTTGGGTATGGAATAAAAGGAATGAAAGTCGAGTGAATGCAGTTAAAATGCGCTCCTTACGAAGTATGTGTGGTACTACTTTGGTTGATCGAATCAAGAACAGTGTGATAAGGGATTGGTGTAAGTTGAAGGATGATATAGTAACAAGGATTGAGAGGGGTATGCTTAGATGGTTTGGTCACGTAGAGAGAATGAATGAAAGAAGACTTACGAATGAAATTTATCAAGCAAAGGTGAGCGGAAGTGTTGGGAGAGGCCGTCCGAGGAAAACATACCACGATCAAATCAATGATCTTTTCCGAAAAGGACAAGTGCGTAGCACCCTCAATCGACGGAAGTGCATGAAACGATGTATGAATGTCAATGAGGCTAGAGAAGCAATGTGTCAAAGTCGTAGCGTGTGGCGATCTGTGGTCTCTGCCTACCCCCTTGGGACAATGGCGTGAGCTTATGTATGTATGTATGTATGTATGTATGTATGTATGTAAAATTAAAATCTATTATAAAAACAGTTCAAAAATTTCTCATGATTGAGTTAAAATCAAGAGATTTTAACACACCTCGAAAAAGAACCCATAAAATTTCACACCTAACTAGATACTAACATATACCCCTATAGTGAAGTATCGTAGATTCAACCAAAGAGCTTCGGAAAGTGCCAAATGCCTGGCTCATGATAAACTGACAGAGTGCAAAGCTGTGATAAGTCGATGTGATGATGAAATGGAACACAAAGCCATGTACACCTTGCTACAAAGCGCCAGGGTTCATTTTTATTTGCTTCAACTGTTAGATTTGTTGGTATACGTTTACTGGGCAACTTAAGAATTATTTGTAGCGATTTAACAGTTGACGGACAATCATATAATCAAGATATTTAAAATTGTATCAACTAGGTATTTTTAAATTGATTTGTTGAAAGTGAACTAGACTTACTTTTTTTTATTTATATCTTACGCGAATAATATATGAATTTTATCTTATACAAGGTGCTTCTTAATATGCTGACACGTTTTTAAGGAGATGATCAGACCATCAAACTGAACAACTTTCTATATGAGACCAACATAGAAATCGCGAAAAAGAAATCTGCTGTCAATTACATTTGACTGGAGTAGGTTTGCAGCTTTGTATGGATGAGCAGATTTTTTTTTGCGATTTCGATGTTGGGGCCACATAGAAAGTTGTTCAGTTTGACGGTCTGATCATTCCCTTAAAAAAGTGTCAGCATATTAAGAAGGACCCTATACAGGGTGTAACAAAACACCCTAGTAATCTTAAGGGGGTGCTTCAGACCATCAAACTGAACAACTTTCACTATGGGTCCAACATCGAGAAAAAATCAATTTTTAAATGAACTGGGGTGTTATATAGTTAACTACTATAGTTCTACATAAAAAAAATATCGAAGTTAATACATGACACATATTTTGTCAAGTTTATGCGTTGTATATAAGATGGTCTGTAAACTATCTAAATGTTGTAAAGCACGGATATGTACATTTCCAGCTCCTCTAGAATACAGTATTTTATTGAAGCTGCTCAAAACTACAACAAATATAAAAACCTAATACTAAAAATAATCCCAAAGCGTTGCCCTACGACTTTAGGCCTCAATAACCAGGTGTTAAGGACGAGTTTAGTGTGGCGAGGCGTGTGACAGCAACACATGGGCAGGCGATGTGTGGGGCGTGAAGGGACAGCGGCAAAGCACAGGTTAATGCACTGTTTATGTTGGATCAAATACAAGATTTATATGCTGTTTTAACACCGTCATACTAAGTACAAAATTACGAATATCAAGGCCAAAAGTACAGTCAATGTATGGATTTTGACATACGGGGATTTCGAAATAAGACTTAAAAAACGTATCTGAATCGCGACCTGATACTTTACGTCATTCTTATCTCAGTGCCGTAGAGTTGAAATTTAGTTGAATTTCAAAAGATAGGCTTGAAGTGCTTTCGATTGTACTTTTGTCAGTAGATAAATTTCTGTGTTAATCAATAATTGACGACGATGTCTATAGTGATTTGCATAATTATTATTATTCGGAATCTAGAAATGCAAAGAGACTACACTGTCTTCGCCAAATCTACAAAAGGCGCGTCACAGTCTCTACATTTGTTTAGTGTTGATCAAACATAAATCAGTGCCCAACAAAATTACATAAAATGTACAAGAATAGTCTGTAAGATACAATTTTGAGAAGTAAATCCAAAAGCAACAGACATAGAGTTAGTTTTATAACAGCTTATACTACAAACATCTAACGATTTACAGATGTCCCCAAAAATATAAACGGCTTGGATGAAAATCGGCACGCAGATGGAATATTAGTATGTTCTGGATTAACATATAGGATACTTTTAAGATCTACGCAGACGGAGTCACGGGTAACACTAGGTAGAGAATAATTTAACAAGTAAAACAAAATAAGTAGAGTTTTAAGAGTTACACAGTTCTAAGCGATACGAGTTTCAACCGAGATTCTAATGATAATGGCCTCGATTCGGAGTGTATCACGACTTAACTAAACTAAATTTATTCCTGTCACTTTCTAAAATAAGATTAAGAAAAGAGACAGAAAACCAACAGCTGACTTTAGTGCTGTCAAAGTGACGTTAAACGCCCTAAAACGCTTTAAATAAGATGGCGTACATTATGATGGCATCTTATTTTGCGCATTTAACGTCACTTTGACAGCACTAAAGTTAGCTGTTGGTTTTCTGTCTCTTTTCTTAATCTTAGTTTAGAAAGTGACAGGAATAAATTTAGTTTAGTTAAGTCGTGGTACACTCCGAATCGAGGCCATTATCGTTAACATTTTTACAAAAGTCCCATACAAAATACTTGACAGTTTTATCTTTTCTTATGTGACCGAGTTGCAAGTCAAAAGAGATCATTGACATGGAAATCATATCACGGTTAAGAAAAACTTTGGGAACATTCTATCAGCATTTTGAACTGGACAAACTATATTTTGGGAACACTGTAGTTATATTAAAAAATATTCTTAGCCTACAGGCCAACTCAATAAATACAATGCATCATTTAGGACCTGTTTCACCACCTGGATAAGTTCTTACACCCTTACTTCTTATCTAACGATCTGTTAGATAAGCTATTGAAAACTTATTTACTAGTTCAACAAAGACATCAGAGTAATTTAGATGCATTATATTTAAGTTTTGCGCGTAAGCAGAATATCTGCAAAGCACATAGGGCCGTCACAGGTAAAGACCAACCAGAAAAATAAAACACCTCGCCATGTTGCGCAAAATCATTGGAACTAAATTTTATACTTGACATCTTTTCATTAAGATCGGAGTCCAGTGGCGCCCTCGTCACAATAATAAAGATTTCTCAATAAAGAAATCCTAAATTAAAAAAAGTGCCCACTTGACAAACTACAAAAGCCGTCAAGCCATTGTTATACAATACTTTTATAGGTTCTAAACATTAAACTTTTAGACAATTTCGAATAAAAACAAAAGCGGCCGTTTTTTTTTCATGTATGTTTAGACCTTTAAAAAACCTATAAAAGTATTCTACGAAAATAGCTTGAAGGCTTTTGTAGTTTGTCAAGTGGGCACTTTTTTAAATTAAGGCTTTCTTTATTGAGAAATCTTTATTATTGTGACGAGGGCGCCACTGAGCTCGAATAGCCCTCATAAATTTTATTGATCGTAGCTTTGGAAGTAGGCTTTTTTATTTTTCTGGTCAGGCTTTAAAAAGGCTTAACATACCGCCAGAAATATCATAATTCATAATCATCAACACGTAAGAGGGAAAATTATACCAGGTGTTACCAAACGGACTCAAAACCTGAAAACCGTTTTTATAACATCAATATTTAGAACAACATTGTATTTTAAAAATTTTCGTCTTTAAATCTCATGCTTAGGCAATGTCCGTTTATTTTATTTTATTTATTTATGTTTACCAACAGTAGTTACATTGAAATTTTACAAATAACGTTGTTAAAGGCAGCGAGCAAAATGCAATAACAATTATAGACAAACACAGCGTGCAATCCATTTGAACAGAAACACGAATTATTTTCCCATTACGAAAAATATACCAAATTAACTATGTTAATTTGACATCACCTTGTATAATTTTTTCCGAAACTATAAATTACAGAGTATATCTGGCAAAATGAAAATTTTTTGGTAGTATAACCGAGTTGAAGATAATTTTGGCGCTATGTTAACTCTGTCACTCGTTGAATTTAATTTTATCATCATCGGCTAAACTAATAGATCAATTAGCCGCCAGAGCTTTTTGTTACCGGTCTTAATAACGCAATTACAATACATCAATAATCTTACATTTCCATTAATTCCATCATGGATATTCAATGGATGGGACTAGTGAGAATGATCCACTTGTTGTTGTGTATTACTATAGGGTGTTTTGCTCCACCTTGTATACAGGGTGCAAATGATATCATTAGAATCGTTAGCATCCTTTTAAACTAAGAGTCTACCCATGAAGCTGAACATCTTTTACTATGGGAGAAAACCAATCGGAGCAAAAAAAAACAGCTATTGCATACATTTGTGTCGCGTAGGCATTGCAGTTTCGTATGGAACAGCAGATTTTTTTTTTGTTCCGATCGGTTTGCTCCCATAGTGAAAGTTGTTCAGTTTGATGGGTAGACTCTTAGTTTAAAAGGTTACCAATGATATCTATTTCACCCTGTAGTTGTCTTGTCATCATAATACAAGTCTAGACTAGTTTCTGATACTTCGAATGAGACTAGATGTGTCTGATATTTATTTTGTCACGTAGACCGGTAAAAAAAACAGTATGCAGCCGACATATATCTATAAAGCTTATAACCCGTCGCTTTAAGGTGGTTCTCATATTTACAGTATGAAAAGGGTAGTATGAGACATACGGTACATGGAAATGATATGGGGGTGATGCGTGCTATGATTGTGGTAGTCTGGGTAAATAAATTTCGCATGATACACCGATTTTCTTTAGAACATCCTACCATTGATATCCATCTACCTAGATATAATGAATGACTTATGTCTTCTAAACTTAGTCTTTCAAGGAAAATTAAACTTCAAATGACATTCAGCTTTGTAAGTTTTGTATATCAGCATTCAGCACATAAAATATGTGCAACTGAGTTCAAATAATCAATCAAATCAGCCTACAGCAAAATGCCTATATTTTATTGCGTTATTCGTCACGGTCCTGTGCTAATCTGATCCATTTCTGACCCGCAACCCTTACAATATCGTCTGTCTAACGCATCGGTATTCTTCCTACTCACCCCTTCCTTCGCCATTTGGTTACTGAGTAAACTCACAGAGAAATTACAAGGTCCCCTCCCTAGGGGAATGTGTTTATGCAGTTTAACCCTTTCAACTGCATAAACACATTCGTTCCATAAGCTCTTGATAGCTTTTCTGACATATCTTTCATACGAAATATGTCAAACGATCTGTCACATAAGCTGTTATAACTTATTCAGAAGTGGTGAAAAAGGCCTCTTATATTTTAGATTTTTACTCAGGCCAACTTTAAACTCAATCGTTATCGTAATCATATTATCCTTTGACATTTTTATCTTTTATGTAACGTACATGTTTACTTGTAATTATGAATTTGATAATATGAAAATAAATAAACATAAAAATAATTATATTCTATTCTTATGTGCTCCTATTTGTGTGGACGCATATACATATGCGTGTCACAAAACATGCATACGCATCAGAGCGCGCGAAAGTGTTAAAAACAATAAACATATTCATTGCAAATTTTCAATATTTGACATTATCTTTAAAATCTTATCGTTCTTTTTAGATCTAGACTACTACGATCATAGCACTGCACAAACATATGAAAGGAAGGCGAAGAGTGGCAAGCGCAGCTTTTAACAACAATAAATTTGAACACTTGATAGGCTGGCTGCCCTCAGATATATTTACAATTGTAATTTAAAACAATTTCACATCGAATTTGTAACGTTTTTGAAACCAGAGATACACTTAGGTTGTTTGCTGAAAAACATCATAATTAATGTTCAAGCACACCTTCTGCTTAAGGGTTTCCATTAGGGGTTGCACACACGATTGACTTTTCTCCGTGGAAATTAGACATGGAACTTTTGGATGCAACGCCCAAGGCACGTATGTGCTTTTTATGCGTCATATTTTACAGTCAATTTTACGGAAACTTATAGTCCGCCGTGTGTGCAAGTCCTTATACGTATCGCTAGTCAAGTCCATACAATCAAATTCTCTGCTTAATCATAAAACGATCACCAAGTGCACTTGAATAAATTCTAACCACACCAAGTTGGTTGGCAGTGTCACAGTATAAGACAGTAATCTATCTTCATACAATGGTACCAAACTTGTATGTGTGCTCTCCAGTACGTACGCCTCGTAGCACGCACACACTAAAAATATGTCAGACTGATAAGAATGCGCCAGACGGGGCTACGCGGAGATACTGTCAGTGTGTGGGTGCTACGAGGCTTACACGGCGTTTGGCACCATTGTATAAAGATAGATTACTGTGATGAAGATAGGCTGCCTGTCCATTGAAGCTCGCGAGCTGTGTAGCTGTTTTTTTAACCAATCAGGAGCTCGGGCGAGGCGCGGCCGATCTCGCCCGAGCTCCTGATTGGTTAAAAAAAAACACAGCTACACAGCTCGCACAGCTCGCGAGCTTCAATGGACAGGCAGCCTTATACTGTGGCAGTGTCGAGGATAATTTAAAAAGTATGGCAGGTGTAGTCACGGCGAAGTTCGGCAAGATATTCCTACTCTAGCTCACCTAGCACACTGCCGTGCTTATCAAGGCTGCAGTAAGAATTTGGTTAACGGGGTTGTGTTATATTTATGTTTTGGTAAGCAAGAACGCAGTATGGTCGATCCTCATAGAGTTCAATTTCAATTTATTTATTTGTGAATCGCAGGTAATAAAGATGTTACAAAACACAAGGATCACAAGGATTGTTAAAATATATGTGGCTCAATTTTTACAAAAAATACTCACTGCAGTCTTAATAAACACAACAGCACATCCTCCAAAGAAAACGAATAAAATCGAGATGTCATTCTGTCCTTTTTACTTAGCGCATTTCATGACTATCTCGTTGAGTCGCGCGCGGTATGCTAGCCTACAGGAGCGTCAGTAGGTGGGCACTGGGCACTCGGCAGTAACAAGAGGAGAGCGGCACTCACCCTGGTCGTCGTGGTGGTGCTTGGGCTGCGCGGGCGCGGCGAGCTCGGCGGCGGCGCGGTACCCGTTGCGCAGCTCCGCCCGCGTCAGGCTCTGGCTACGACCCTCTGATAGCCTGCAAACATTGTCGTGTGACAATATTTCTTGTTGCTTCTTCAAAATTGCCACTAAACTGGATTGCCACAATTCGATACGTCAAGTTTTTTTTGGAGGTCTGAATAGAAAACAATTTTTAGAGATAATTGTTTTAATAACTTTACTATTACACTTTAAGATTAACCTACTAGACCTCCTTTACTAGATAATTAATTATTATCTATGTAAGAGATCTTAATATTTTTTAACCAACTTCGTCCCACCACTGGGCAAAGGTCTCCCCTTAAATCTTCCACATAACTCTATCCAATGCGGCATCCCTCCATTCGTTGCAATAGGCATCCAACTCATCGCGCTAACTTCCGGGGTCTGCCTCGACCTCGACTACCATCATTAGGCTGCCTGTCCATTGACGCGAGCTAGCTGGCGGAGCGGAGAAACGGAATTTTACTAACCAATCAGGATTGCATAAAATCTCAGCCGAGACTCGACCGAGCTCCTGATTGGTTAATATTTCCTCGTTATTCGGCTCCGCCAGCTCGTTCTGCGTCAATGGACAGGTACCCTTACCTTAGGCACCCATTGAGTGGCGATTGATGCCCACCGCTCGGTGTGCATTCGGCAAACATGCCCAGCCCAGTCCAAATAAAAGGATTAAATATATTTTTAATAAAATTCCAATTAGTTATACCATCTTTTCACGGCTGTCTTACCTTTCGTTAAGTAGTAGGGGCGAGGGAGGGTGCAACCTTTCGTGCAGCGAGGGCGGCTCCAGTTCCACGCTGCCGTTAGCTGCAATACCATTCAAGCAATTAACTTTACATTCACGAGTTTGTATGCTTGTTGAAAAGCATATAATCTAAACTATTATAAAACTGTAACAGAAGTGTGTCTGTACATTGAAGATATTTACAAAAAAAAGATTACGATATGGTTTTTAGGTGTCCCTGATTCCAAATCACAAATTTTTGGATTTTTTGTCTGTCTGTTTGTTTGTTTGTTTATTTGTGATTGTTTGATCGAGCATCACGCAAAAACTACTGAACCGATTGTGATGAAACTTTTTGATGAACAAATTTTTTGTTTGATAGCTTATGATCTGACTTAAAATCTGGTATATAAATATAAACCTTCGTGTCCCAACATCGCGTGCTGTCGACTAGTTCTCGGCGGTGGTTCCGGAGACCTGCCCGCACTGTGCTCTTTGCTTAAACTGCAACAAACAACATCATCATTAGCTACAGGAGGGTATAAGATAGTCCCAGCAGGGATATAAGATACTTCTAAGTTACTATGAGCATAGCGTAATTAAACTAGTGAGCGCACTCGGCAGTCACGTAAGGTGCGCGGTGAGCGGAGGGGGGTGTTCCACTTGCCCCCCCCCCCCCCCCCCCCTCCCGCACATCGCGTGAGCTACTACGCGACCGCTGCGCTGAGCCACAGTATAAGACAGTAATCTATCTTCATACGCCTCGTAGCACGCACACACTGACAATATCTTCGCGTAGCCCCGTCTGGCGCATTCTTGTCAGTCTGACATATTTTCAGTGTGTGCGTGCTACGAGGCGTACGTACTGGCGAGCACACATACAAGCCGCGCTTGGTACCATTGTATGAAGATAGATTACTGTCTTATACTGTGGCTGAGCGCAACCACAATATTATAATTACGCTATGCTATGAGTATAATCTGTCTTGTGGCGCCATCTCCTATCGGAGGTTGGCTATCGCTAGATTTCAATCCATCCGGTATAGCATAACAGGTGAGAGCGACGGTGTGATAATGGCAGGCAAAGAAAGATATAGTAAATACCTTCTATGCCTGGGTGTGGAGTGTAGGTCGACCCGCGACCTCCTCTGTTGACTCTGGTGCTGAAACCTCTGCAGCACTATGGGACTCGTGTTGCCTGAACTCTACGGGTGAAACGGTCACAATTAAAAATTTCCTAAGGCGCAGTTTATACAGAAGAGTAGTGTGGCGGTTTCGGATAGTCAAAGTAACACAGTATAAACCTTATAGTACGTAGCAAAGCTTCGTTTTTGTCGTAAATGAGAATCGCGCCCGCGCCTCCAGGCGACGTCGCCTGGAGGCGCGGGAGAAATTCTCCAAACGACGCTATGCTACGTACTATAATGTTTATATTGTGTTATTTTGACTATCCGCCATCACCACTCTTCTCTTACGAATAAATCGCGCCTAAAAGATTTTAAAGTACAGTATCAAATTCAAAAGATACGCTTATTATTAAAAACTTACAGCAGGAGATGCTCGCCACCTATTCTCAGTGGATACTCGACGCACGGGCGGCGGCGGCGGGGAGGCGCACGCGTCTATCGTCCTGACAAACAAATTACAACTTTATAATTTTTTTACATAATTAACGATATAAAGATTGGAAATAAATTAAGCTGTGATTAGAAGCATAAAACCTGTGCTCTCAGATGAAAGCTATGCAGAAGTGTTATTACTAATGTAATGGTGTTTGCGAGTGTTAAACAAAACATGAAAACATATTCGTAAGTACAGAATCTATAAAAGTTAGTAAGTTGTAGCCTGTAGCATCCCATTACAGGGTAAAACAAGCATAAAGAGACTGGATAATAAATAACAGCCTTAGGCAGTTGCAAGTCCTGACCAACTCTCTTTTAATCTTTTATCTGATTTAAAAAAAAAAACAGAAAAATACAAAATATTTTCTTCATCGTTGCAAATGTAACAATGCAAATGTTGCACATTTTAGGTGGTGTGAACTGAGAACTATGCCTTCAGCGACTAGATACAACTACTTATACTGATGATTTAAAAAATATGTGGTACTGTGGAGTTTCTTCCGCCGTTTCTTCTTCCCATCCGAAATACCTTCCGAAGCGGTAGTTAATAAGAAAATATCACAATAAGACTACTTTAAAAAATTACACGAAATTTTTATGAAAAACTTGTTATCTACATATAGGGTAAACTATATAATGATTGGCACCTTAAGGCTAAGCCAGACTTGACTTACTTATAACAAATTCAATTTTATGTTTAGACATAAGTAACCATTTTTGAATTATCGATTGGGATATAGGTTTTTAAATAAAAGAGTATTCTAGTATACATTATCAAAGTTTGAATTATAAATTTACGGATTAAAAAATTATACCCGAAAGTATAGTCATTGGCACCCCAGGTACTATGTATCAGTGATTGGCACTAAACCTCAATAATATTTTATAAACAGTTATTCTTAATCTTTGTACAAATTGACATGTACAAATCAACAAAATTATTATTTTAGGTAGGTAGGTGTAGGTGTTTTAAAAATATACAGGGTGAAATTGATAACATAAGCATCCTTTTAAACTAAGTGTCTGCCCATCAAAATGAACAACTTTTACTATGAGAGCAAACCGATAGCAGCAAAAAAATAATCAGCTGTTGCATACATACATTTGAGTCGAGTAGGCATTGCAGTTTAGTATGAAACAGCAGATTTTTTTTCCTCCGATCAGTTTGCTCCCATAGTGAAAGTTGTTCAGTTTGATGGGTAGACTTTAGTTTAAAAGGATGCTAATTATATCAATTTCATCCTGTATAACGGTAAGTCATCCTCACTTTCATAGCTTTCGTTTAAATTTTGTTTTACAGCTTTCTCCTTAGCATTTTGATGTACAGTTTTGTGTACGTTTTCTCTTTAATGTGTATTTAGTAATGTATTATACTAAAATTGCCCCAAACTGACTCCAACCTGCCCCAAACTGCCCCCAACCTGTCACCAAATTGCCCCAATCTGCCCCAACTGGACTGCAAACTGCCCCAACTTGGGCCCAAATTGGCCCAACTTTGCCCGTAACTGTCCCAACTTGGGGCCAAACTGCCCGACCTGCACCAACTTGGCCCTAGCTGCCCCAACGATCCACAGTGTGCTCCAAATTGCCACAAGATTCTCCCAACTTAGCCCCAGGATGCCCCAAACTTGCTTGCCACCTGCCACCAACTTGTCCCGAAGCTGCCCAAACTCCCAACAACTAGCTCCAAATTGCCCCTAGCCTGCCCAAACTTGCCCCTATCTTGCCCCAAACTTGCCACAGCCTGCTTCCAATCTGCCACCAACTTACACCTAATGTACCCCTAATGGACCCCTTATTGACTCCTAGTGGACCCCTAATCGAATCCTAGTGGACCCCTGATGGCCCCCTAATGTACCCCTAATTGACCCCTAGTGGACCACTAATGAACCCCTAGTTGACCCTTAATTGACTCCTAGTGGACCCCTGACGGCCCCTTAATGTACCCCTAATTGACTCCTAGTGAACCCCTAGTTGACCCCTAATTGACTCCTAGTGGACCCCAATTGGACCCCAAATGGTACTATAATTGACACCTAGTGGATCCCTAATTGACTCTTATTGGACCCTTAATGGTCCCCTAATTGACCAGCAGTGAACCCCTAATGGACCCATAATTGACCCCTAATTTACTCCTAGTGGACCCCTTATTGGTAATGGTCCCCTAATTGAATCCTAATGGGCCCCTAAATGACTCCTAGTGGACCCCTAGTGCAGTCTAATGGCACCTCTTGTACATCAATCGTTTGTCAGATTAACTTTTGCCAGAGACGCAAGCCCTGACTGACTAGTTGGTTGAACCAACATGACATTGACGTGACCTTGGACGCGTCTGTCGCGAGAGTTTCGCTTCTACTATAGTGTACTATTACTATTTATTCATATGACTATGCCTTCAATTGCAACGATTGGCACTCACTACAGTGATTGGCACTATACCTGTGTATAATGATTGGGAGTGCCAGAAATTGATAGCAAGGTAGTGAAACAAAATTCCAACATTGTTTAAAAGAAAATGTTAACAACCGATTCATCTCGTGGTCTAATATTGAAGGGAAAATATTAGAATAGATTTTTAGTGATTGGCATAGGTGCCAATGAATTATACTTCAGTACAAAATTATAACTATTGATTGGCACTCTATAAATTAAAGGTTACGTTCGAAAAATTAACGGAAATTCCATTAAAATCTATTATTTATTGTAAAACAAAGCAAAATAACGCTCATCATATCTCATATGCATATTTATACGTAAATTATAAAAGTTCAAACTTACCCAAAGCTTGTTAAATTTGCAATAAAATGGCGTCAAAGTGATATTTCTCCTGTCAAGGACTTTGTTTTGGACTTTTCTTTGTTTACAGTGTTGTCAGGTTATATGTTACAAATATTACGATTGAAATTTACGAATGTTGACATTTACAAGAAACAAAAAAAAATACCTAACTGTATTTTCTGATAGAACAATTCTTAATATTTGTGTTCAAAATGCAAAGTGCCAATGACTAGTGGGGTGCCAACAATACTATAGTTTACCCTATGTCCTTCTTAATATGCTGACTGAAAACTACTGAACCGATTTAATGTGGAGTTTTCAGAAAAACGTGTTTGTTTAACTTAGACATTTAGGACCGGAACAAATCGAAAACAATACTATAGTTTACCCTATGTCCTTCTTAATATGCTGACTGAAAACTACTGAACCGATTTAATGTGGAGTTTTCAGAAAAACGTGTTTGTTTAACTTAGACATTTAGGACCGGAACAAATCGAAAATTACTTAAGTCTTTATTCGTGAAAATGTAGTCTCAATAGTGAAGTATACTATCAGTTTAAAATAACAATGTGCACGACCTTGAAGGGCCGTTGAATAACTTCACTCGGTTGTAAAGGAATGTAGACTCTATGTAAAGGAAACAATCATTTGAATGACTCGAGTGAAGTTCGTGTGATTGAGTGACGTCACATTTGCGAGCGAGGTCATGCACATTGTTATTATAAACCGATAGTACTGTACGTTCTAAACGCTGTACAATGTAAAATGAACCTTCCGTACTTGTATTAAGATGCTCACCTGCGCCTCGGATAAGGCGAATGGTTAGAGAAGTCGGTCTCAAGGCTCGCGGGCTGTGAGCTGCTGCCGCCCGCGTTGTTTGAGCACGTCGACGCCCACCACGCCCTGTTCACAAATCATATATCCTCTTAGGGCGCTTATGTAAGCCATCTTAATGGGTTATACGTTCCGGAATCACCTGGGAAGGGGTCTTTTATTTTGCGTTTTTCTACAAGATTTATACAAGTTACCGAAACGAAAAGAATACACAGTATTCTATCTATCTATCTACAGGGTGTTAGGGTAAACAGTTACATCACTTTAAGGGGTGATCGTACCCATGATACTGAACAACTTTCCTAAAGAAACCTATAGAAAATTCTAAATTTTATTTCGACTTTTCATTCAAAAGTTCGATTAGCTGATTGCATTTAGTATCGGAAGGCCAAAAATTTTTTTACGAATTTCGTATAGGTTTCTTTGGGAAAGTTGTTCAGTATCATGGGTATAATCACACCTTAAAGTAATGCAACTGTTTACCCTAACACCCTGTATAACGTCACGCCTCTTTCCCAGTGGGGTAGGCAGAGACCAGGGCGCGCCACTTCCTAAGATCCTTACATACCTCTTTTGCCTCATGCACATCCATACATCTCTTCATACATGCCCGTCGGTTTCGAGTACTCCGCACCTCTCCTTTTTGAAGGACGCAACTGATTTGATCAGCATACGTACTACGAGGGCGCCCTCTGCCGACACTTCTACTCTCATTAGAGCACCATATATCTCTTTCGTACATCTGCTGTCACTCATCCTCTCCACATGACCAAACCAACGAAGCATACCTTTCTCTATTCTTGTCACAACATCTTCTTTCAATTTACATCGATCTCTTATTACACAATTTCTCACTCTATCTCTCAGCGTGACACCACACATACTTCACAGTATTCTTGGATAGTCTATCTAGTGATATCATTAATTTAATAGACGATTGAAATTACTTCACACGATAGAATTTCTTTTCGAAAAGTTAAGAAAATAACGGATTATTAACATTATTTTCTCAAACTAGAATAACCGTTTATAATTACTTGAATTTTACTCACATATTTACCAGTAGTTTATCGAGTGAAATCATTAAAAAAATATCTTAAAACCGGTCAAGTACGAGTCGGGCTACTCTCACACCGAGGGTTCCGTTCCGTACCATTACACAACATAGTAATTAAATTTAAAAAATCTCCCGGACCTTTCGAACGAGACCGACTCACACTTGGCCGGTTTTTATTATTTATTGTTATTCTGTAGAGCTTGCTCTATAATCACACGAAGTTTGACGATTGTATGTATTACCGTTTTTACGACAGAACGAGAAGAAAAAACATCAACGTTTTTTCTCACTCTAGTTCAAATCTAGTTTCTTGTATGAGGGATATCCTCTTAATTTTTAACTTTTGACACTTTTATTATTTGATAGCAAATCTGCCGTAATAACACATATTCTGTGCAAATATCTACTATCAGTTTAAAATAACAATGTGCATGACCTCGCTCGCAAACGTGACGTCACTCAATCACACGAACTTCACTCAAGTCATTCAAATGTTTGTTTCCTTTACATAGAGTGTAGAGTCTACATTCCTTTATCAACTGAATGAAGTTATCCAACGGCCCTTCAAGGTCATGCACATTGTTATTTTAAACTGATAGTAGCTATAACAAAAATTACAGCCCTAAATAGGTAGGGGCGTAGACGGACGGACGAGTGAGTGCGCTCCTGCTTTTTCGTGTGCAAATGTGTGTGTAGCGGTATGTCTGTATGCTCACTTCACTATAAGCACGATCATGTGTGCGTGTCCATGTTTCTGAGTGCTCAACGCTTGCACTGTGTGTGGCTATTGTAATAACTGAATTGATTTGGCAATATTGGTAACAATTTATAGCATTAACCTCGCAGGCGTCGGTGTGATCTGCTCGGGCGTCCAATGCTGCGAACTCGTGACGAAGTTCCTGACCGGCTGCGGGGTCGAAGGAGCCTCGTAGCCGTTGCTTTGTATGGCCGCTGACCTAGTTTTGATAATTCGGTATGTCAAGATTTTTTTAGGGCTGAATCAAAAACCATTTCGAGATAATTGTATTATTTTCAAAAAGATTTAAAAAAAAACATTTTCTTATAATGATGTCTACTATTCGTGCGAAATATAAAACAAACAAAAAAAACACTTGACATGCTGAATTTTATTATAATATTGAACGTTAATAGTCACCTCGCAGGCGTCGGTGTGATCTGCTCCGGTGTCCAATGCTGCGAACTCGTGACGAAGTTCCTGACGGGCTGCGGGGTCGAGGGAGCCTCGTAGCCGTTGCTGACACTTTGCATGGCCACTGACCTAGTTTTGATAATTCGGTATGTCAAGTTTTTTTAGGGCTGAATCGAAAACCGTTTCTTGATAAATAAAGATAAAAAAAATTAAATCAGTTTCTTAAAACGATGCCTACTATTCGTGAAAAATATAAAACTAACAAAAACAACAACTTGACATGCTGAATTTTATTATAATAAACATAGGACGATAATAGTCACCTCGCAGGTGTCGGTGTGATCTGCTCGGGCGTCCAGTGCTGCGAGCTCGTGACGAAGTTCCTGACGGGCTGAGGGGTCGAAGGAGCCTCGTAGCCGTTGCTTTGTATGGCCGCTGACCTAGTTTTGATAATTCGGTATGTCAAGATTTTTTTAGGGCTGAATCAAAAACCATTTTGAGATAATTGTATTATTTTCAAAAAGATAAAAAAAAAACATTTTATAATGATGTCTACTATTCGTGCAAAATATAAAACAAACAAAAAAAAAACACTTGACATGCTGAATTTTATTATAATATTGAACGTTAATAGTCACCTAGCAGGTGTGGGTGTGATCTTCTCCGGTGTCCAATGCTGCGAACTCGTGACGAAGTTCCTGACGGGCTGCGGGGTCGAGGGAGCCTCGTAGCCGTTGCTGACACTTTGCATGGCCACTGACCTAATTTTGATAATTCGGTATGTCAAGTTTTTTTTTAGAGCTGAATCAAAAACCGTTTCGAGATGAAAAAAATGAAATCAGTTTCTTAAAATGATGTCTACCTATTCATGAAAAATATAAAACAAACAAAAAAAAAACGCTTGACATGCTGAATTTTATTATATCATAAAATATAATATATAACGTTAATAGTCACCTCCCAGGTGTCGGTGTGATCTGCTCGGGCGTCCAATGCTGTGAGCTCGTGACGAAGTTCCTGACGGGCTGCGGGGTCGAAGGAGCCTCGTAGCCGTTGCTTTGTATGGCCGCTGACCTAGTTTTGATAATTCGGTATGTCAGGTTTTTTCTTTGGAGTGCTGAATCGAAAGCCATTTCGAGATAATAAATTGTCTCAATAACAATATTTTCAAGAGATTATAAAATGAAAGTATTACAGATGTTTTTAATAAAATAATTTAGTTTTTTAAGTGACCGAGTGACGTTACTCGGTGCTTTGTAAACTTAAATAAGTGGTAATTTATTAAAAAATATATTAACAATGTCAGAATTTAAGATTTGATGTTTGCCGTTTGTTTTCGGCATAGAGTGAGAAAGAGAAGACAGGTTTTCTTTTATACAGGAAGATTTTTTTATCACCATCCAAATTTTAATAAAATGTTTGTTTATGAAAAAAAATCGATACGTGTTTTTTCTTTTAGTATCGCTCAGTACTAAAATATTGAGAAATGACTACGCAAAAATGTCTTAAGAAAAACAATTCGACTGGACACAGTACGCACCTACCTGTGCCACAGATTACTTATTAATAGTTACTACCACTCGACCCGATTTCGCGCGCTTTTTCGAATTTAGAACTTTGCTTTTCAAGAACGAAAACTAACGAACGAATCTCTGTGGTCAGTAATTTTCTTTGGGTCAGAGCCTTTTAATTTTTAGAAAAAGTTTATAATGTGTCATTGTGTCATTCAAAGAGTACTTTATTATAACCGTGTCATTGAACAAAAATAAATAAAATAAGGGACTAGTATAACATTTAAACAATGTTTTGATAGTGTTGTGTGTTCCTGTTAAGTTTACAATGCGTGGGACTCTGAAGCTAGGGCTCCGCCCCCCGGTCCTGCCGCACTACCCGGTCGGTACGAATACGAAACTCGATGACCAAGCTTTATGGAAAATTCTGTAGGATAAAATTTTTAAATGTGCAATTTTGACCTGCCCTTTTTTTTAATGAAATGGGTTCTATAAGTGATACCAAACATGTAGAAAAAATTTGGATGGTGATAAAAAAATCTTCCTGTATAATAAAAAAAAACTTTTATTTCAAAAACTTTTAGTCCTTCATAATATGCTGACACTTTTTAAGGGGATGATCAGATCGTAAGTAAGTTGTTCAATTTGATGGTCTGATCATCCCCTTAAAAAAGTGTCAGAATAATAAGAAGGACACTGTATACAGAGTGTAACAAAACACCCTAGTAATACTTAAGGGGGTAGCTTACTTCAGACCATCAATCTGAACAACTTTCGGTGCCTAAATCCTGGAAGCTTGCGAATGTGCAACCGGTACCCAAGAAGGGCAGTCGTGCCGACCCCTGCAACTACCGCCCTATCGCCATTACTTCCATTCTCTGTAAAGTCATGGAAAAAGTACTTAACAGTAAGTTGCTGTCATACCTAGAAGACAATGATCTACTCAGTGATCGCCAATATGGCTTCCGCCGGGGGCGATCGACTGGGGATCTTCTTGTGTATGTCACGCACTGCTGGGGCGAGGCCATCGAGAAGCACGGTGAAGCACTGGCTGTATCACTTGACATCTCGAAGGCCTTTGACAGGGTATGGCACGCTAGTTTGCTGGGCAAGCTTCCCGCTTATGGCATCCCCGCTGATCTTTGCAGCTGGATATCTGATTTGTTGAGAGAACGGTCGATTAGAGTTGTCATTGACAGCTGCTCTTCTGACCTTATGGCAATTGATGCTGGAGTTCCTCAAGGGTCTGTTCTCTCCGCGACACTTTTCCTGCTGCACATCAATGACCTCCTTGTGTCAGGTATTGTTGGGTATGCAGATGACAGTACTGTCATGGAGAGATATGTATCTGGCGCAGGGGCCAGCGGGGATAAAATACGCTCGCAGAGGGAGGCCATGGTTGAGCGAACAAACTTGACTTTAAGTCTTGTCTCCCAGTGGTGTGACAATAATTTAGTCAACTTCAACGCCACCAAAACACAGGCTTGTCTGTTCACCGCAAAAAGGAGTCCGTTTAATCTGACTCCTACTTTCCGGGGTACATCTGTCCCTGTTTCCGACAGTCTTGGGATTCTGGGTATAAGCTTGACCACGAAACTCAACTTCGGCGCTGACATCGAGTCTAAGGCTCAAACTGCGGCCAAAAAGCTGGGCATCTTGAACAAGGTGAAGCGGTACTTCACTCCTGGACCGCTCTTAGTATTGTATAAAGCTCAGGTCCGATCATGTATGGAGTACTGCTGCCACCTGTGGGATGGCTCAGCAAAGTATCAACTTGCCGTACTCGACTCGGTTGAACGCAGAGCCAGGAGGCTCATTGGCGATAGTAAGCTGGTGGAGGCCAAGCTTCATAGCCTAGCCCACCGCCGCAGAGTGGCCTGCTTGTCGGTCTTCTACTGATTGTACTTCGGTGAGTGTGCCCAAGAGCTACATGAGCTCATCCCACCTTCCCCTTTCTACTATCGGACTTCCAGACGCACCGCGGGATATCACCCCTTCTTGGTTGACATCCCACATATCCGCACCAAGCGCCTTTCTGAATCTTTTATAATGCGCACAGCCAAGGAGTGGAATGCCTTACCTGCGTCAGTATTTCCGAGTACTTACAACCCGGATTCCTTTAAAGTACGAGTGAATAGGCATCTTCTGGGTAAGCTCGCTACATCTACGACCCCATCTTCGTCCTGAGGACTGGATTGAGGTCAAGAGCAAACCCATAGTTAATAAAAAAAAAAAAAAAAAAACTTTCACTATGGAGCCAACGTCGAGAAAAAATAAAAATAATCTGCCGTCCCATACATTTGAGTCGAGACGGTGCTACAGTTTTGTGTGAAAGAGCGGATTTTTTTTTCTCGTATTCGATTTTGGCTCCGTAGTAAAAGTTGTTCAGTTTGATGGTCTGCAGCACCCCCTTAAGTAGTACTAGGGTGTTTTGTTCCACCCTATAGGTACAATAAGGTTTTCTCAATGGAGTTTGCAATATTTTCTCGCGACCATTTGCATTTAGAGATCACAGATCAATATTGATCAAAAAAACTTGACATAACGAATTTTGTTACAATATAGACAGTGACTTATACAACGTTAATAGTCACCTGGCAGGCGTCGGTGTGATCTGCTCGGGCGTCCAATGCTGCGAGCTCGTGACGAAGTTCCTGACGGGCTGCGGGGTCGAAGGAGCCTCGTAGCCGTTGTTGACGCTGTGCGTGGCCACTGTGGTGACACTACTCGTCTTGACGGGCGTGCTCGAGCCTGATATCGGCAGGGAAGCGTACCACGCCCCGACCGACACCGAACTACGCGCTGATTTCACTACGAACGGGTGCTCCAGCAGTTTTGCGTATTTAGGACGCTGTCTGTAGTTTTTTGTTAGGCTGTTGAAGAAGAGTTTAATTAGATATGTAGGAAAATAGATAATATATTACCTTAGACAATTTATATAGGGATGAGTTACGCGTTTCATTCTAGTAAGAAACATTTCTGCCACTTTTTGCGGGGGGCGAGGTAACATGAAATCCACAACTTTGGATTTTATTCCCCATAAGTTTAGATTCTAATTTTGAATGTTTAAAATCATGAAAAGTTGTCTCGTGTGAACCCCAAACGTTCTAAGTTCAAAATTATTGTTTCGAAATTATAGGCTGTCTCGTTTAGTGATAAGGTATAAAATTGGGTGTAAATGCACATGATCAATTGTTCTTATACCGTGGCAGAGGTGAAATGCTACCGCAAGGCGAGTCCCTATATAAATTTTCTAAGTATATTACACATTGCATAACAAAATTCATACAATTTTACAAAATATGCAAAATTGTTTACGTCTGTCTGTATGTCTGATACCTTTTCCCAGCTAAATAGCTGAACCGATCTTGACGAAATCTTGCAAAGAGAAGAAAGACAGACAAAGACATAAAAATTCCACAGAATCAAAGCAAGGTGACAGGAACATCCGTATTTCGCTAGCCGAGTCATAATTCTGTTCAAATACACAAATACAAAATTGTTTATTGTGACACGCAGGTAAAAATGCATCTGTGGTGTAATGGTCAAGAGCATTGGGCTCTCAATACGAAGGTCCTGGTCCTGGCTACTATCTCTGGTGGTAGTAGTTGTTACATAAAAACCATGTCAGAGGCCGTAAGGCGGTCTGAAAAAACTCTGACATCAGAGCTTGGCCCACTCGATAAGAAAGAAACAGGTAAAAATATGATATTACAGTAGTAAAATACAATACGACTGGCAGTGAGCCCGCTATTTTACGCCATTTCAATGGTTTTATAACAAATACTTAGTAATTATTGTTCACATATCTTTGATCCTGTATTTATAGATACGATAACATACCACTGTGTTACGAAAGACTTGAATTCCGGTGAGAATTCTATTCCGGAGTCTTCAGGCAACTGTGGTGGATCATCTGCTATTACCTGAAAGCAAATAAAAATATGGGTTAGAGGGAGCAGAATAAACTGCACGCGAATGGGAGCCATGGTAGGATATTGGTATTTTCTCTGACTTCGAGATATCTCTGAAAATATTTAATAATATAGCTCTTAGTTTAGTAAGTTCTTTCAATGTATATTAACGCCACCAGTAGGCCCTCCCATGCCACCCCCGAGAAAACGATAAAAGTGGAGATGTGCCACAACTTTATTATTTTAGATATGCCAGAAAGAGCGCGCATGACGTTTTTGTCGTTTAAACGCTTTGTCGTGGATGCCATGCAGGACAAGAAAAAAAAATTATATTGAGAAACCTCCCCCTTTTTGAAGTCGGTTAAAAACAGCTTCTGAACAAAGTGTGTACAAAAACGCAGTAGACCATTTTTTCGTTTGTTTCGTTTGTTAAGGAAAAATATCTCTGACATTCAGTTTAAAATAATTCGAAGCCGAAATTAAAGAAAATGCCCATAGCTTTGATTGATACTACACAAAACAAAACACATCACAAAAACAAAACAGTAAATGCATCATCATACAAATCCTGGCAGGAGTAAAATGAAATATTTCAGATGAAAAAGCTACAAGCCGGTGGTACGTACCCTGGTGAGGACCTCGAAGTCGTTCTGGCAGTCCCTGTAGGGGAACACGCCGGTGGCGAGCTCCACGAGCGAGATGCCGAGCGACCACACGTCCGCGCGGATGTCGTAGTCCGGCCGCGTCGGGTCCGGCGGGTCTATCCGCTCCGGCTGCCGACAATACATTACTATTAGCAGAGTCCTATTTATTTTTGTATAGTGGAGCATCCGTGTGCTGTCGGCTAAGCATAGCACTATGCCATTTCCTCGCGTGGGTGTCGTAAAAGGCGACTAAGGGATCTACCGGAGGATGGGTAGCTGCATCTTCTGAGTACACACATTCAATCCAACTGCGATCGCCAACCCGCCTGCCAAGCGTGGCGATTATGACAAATCCCCCCCGTTTTGGGGGAGGCCTATCTCCAGCAGTGGACGTCTATCGGCTGATATATGATGATGTTCATGAGTGGAGCTTTGGCATAGGAAACGATTACCGAAGTTAAGCAACGTCAGGTCCGGTCACAGAACAGAGAACCCGGCTCCGCCCTGGATTTGCAAGTGCAACCCGCGTGCCACTGATATAATCGATATCTGTTCATACATTTCGCTCAACAAAAGGTTATAAGTAACTTTGATAATTTTTTTCAAGAGAAGGTTGAATTTAATTTGTATAGTTATTTGTTTGATTGTTCACACTAATTTTCCAACTAAATAGTCCTAATGCTATTTCTACCGGTTCTCTTTTCTGTGGGTCCAGCCTGTTTTTGGGTGGATGACTGTTTTAGTGGTAGTTCTTGCTTCGGAAAGCACGATAAGCAGATGGTATTATCATTCGTTATGCCAGGTCAGGGGCATATTAAGGCGGCTTGAGTAGTCTCTGACAGCAAGTTGCGTCCACTTATGTTTAGTCGACTGCTATCTCTATCTCGAAGCTAGCTGCTAGACTAACAATAGGAAAGTACTCACAGCCATATAAGCCGCGCAGCCGGCGCTTCTCGTCTTGGCCTTGGAGTCGACGAGGCGGCCGCTGATGCCGAAGTCGCACAGCTTGACGTTGCCGCGCTCGTCCAGCAGGATGTTGCTCGGCTTCACGTCGCGGTGGATCACGCCGTGCGTGTCCTTTAGGTACGAGAGGGCGTTCACCGTCTGCAAGGAAACTAGGGTTAGTTCTGTGCAAGTAGCATTATTTTTTCTTCGTGTCAATGATTCTACGGGAGATTCTGTAGGGATACCCCTATATTTTACTAGCTAGGTAAACTGCGAGCCTGATAGCTTCAGTTGTGGCTGTATTACAGGTGTTCGGGCTCAAGGGACATTGTAGCAAGTTTGCCATCGACTGGATATGGATAGGATGTGTAACTTATGCACATAAGTTTTCATAAGTTATACATCTTATCCATACAGTTGAATCTCCAGCAGTCAAAAAACAACAATAGTAGAGTTGGGATATCTTTGCTGTTAACATATCTTTGTGTAATCGTGCGATAGAATGATTTGGCTTTCAGGAGTAGAAAACAAAGCGAGGAAACATATTTAATTCTATTTTAAGGGTGTGTTGTGTCGTCCTTACCGCCACAGTGACCTTCCCAAGTATAGCTTCGGGCATCGGCGCACCGAGCCTCTTCAGCAGCTTGTCGAAGCAGGTGGCCATCAGCTCCATGCAGATCCACACGTCGGCGTCGGTGACAAAGCAGCCGAGGCACCGCACTATGTAGGGGCAGTCATGGGAGCGAACAACCACGTCTAAATCCATTAGGATTCGTTTGGTTTCTTCCGAGTTGCCGGAGCGACGCATTTGCTGTCGAGTAGAAATTAGTTGTAAAATAATGTTGGCATTATTCGTTAAAATTCGCTAAGTCTATCTACCACTTAGTTTCTCTCTGAGGCGTGAGACAGAAAAGAGATATTTGTAGTCGCCTGCACCTTACCTGATATTCAAAGGACCCACTTAAGGACATTATAAATATATTCAATAAATAGTGAAAGACCATTATCTGACAGACGACAGTAATGCCGCTACCTTGAGCAAAAAACAACAGTTTAAACTCCTAGCGGCGTTAGGACTTCCCTCCCCAACTTCACGATAAGATAACGGCGGCGTAGGCCGTGTGCACTTGTGCCCGCTCTTCCCGCTCCCGATCGCTCAGGTGCTGCAGCTCATCTATGCTCGAACGATGCTATATCTTAGAGACGAACCTTGACGGCGATGACGGCGGCGGAGGACTTGTGCAGCATCTTGACGACGTGCCCGCACGTGCCGCTGCCGAGCTCGCCCAGGTGCTGCAGCTCATCTATGCTCGAACGATGCTATATCTTAGAGACGAACCTTGACGGCGATGACGGCGGCGGAGGACTTGTGCAGCATCTTGACGACGTGCCCGCACGTGCCGCTGCCGAGCTCGCCCAGGTGCTGCAACTCATCTATGCTCGAACGATGCTATATCTTAGAGACGAACCTTGACGGCGATGACGGCGGCGGAGGACTTGTGCAGCATCTTGACGACGTGCCCGCACGTGCCGCTGCCGAGCTCGCCCAGGTGCTGCAGCTCATCTATGCTCGAACGATGCTATATCTTAGAGACGAACCTTGACGGCGGCGGAGGACTTGTGCAGCATCTTGACGACGTGCCCGCACGTGCCGCTGCCGAGCTCGCCCAGGTGCTGCAGCTCATCTATGCTCGAACGATGCTATATCTTAGAGACGAACCTTGACGGCGATGACGGCGGCGGAGGACTTGTGCAGCATCTTGACGACGTGCCCGCACGTGCCGCTGCCGAGCTCGCCCAGGTGCTGCAGCTCATCTATGCTCGAACGGTACTCTACGCCGTCCACGTTCAGCTTTCCGCTCACCTGTTAATTATTTTTTAAACATTTATAATTTAACGAGCATTTACCCGCGACTTCGTCCGCATAAATAATTTACCAGATTTTAAGTCAGATCATAAGCTATCAAACAAAAAAAGTTTCATCAAAATCGGTTCAGTAGTTTATGCGTGATGCTCGAACAACCAAACACAGAAACAAACAAACAAACATACAGACAAAAAATCCAAAAATTTGTGATTTCGAATCAGGGACATCTAAAAACCATATCGTAATCTTTTTTTGTAAATATCTTCAATGTACAGACACACTTCTGTTACAGTTTTATAATAGTTTAGATGGATAACGAGTCGTAACTTAGGCCCGTATTAATAAATGAAAAACGCTTGCGCATTCAAGAGTCTGCAGCGACCATGCAAAATGCAGTTGCTAGATTAAACCTATGTACATCAAATGCGGGTGGATTGCCCAGTCGATCGGCAGTTTCGATGCAGTTATACTAACAACTGCATAAAGCTGCATAATAACTGCTATTTTGCAGAACGAATTAAGTCCGCCTGAAACTGCATTCGTCTTGTACATTTGCATCTACAAGAATATTAATTTGTTTTACTGGAGTCACTGTCATGTCAAGCTATCATAATTTCCGAAAGACTGTGGACACTGTGTGGTGTAATTAAATTGGGGGTAAGGTCTTCAGAACAGAAAAAGAATCATCCAAATCGGTCAAGAAATTCCGAAGCTACGGTGTAACTCGTGTAATTTCTCTATGGGTGTAACATACAAGCAAAAAAAGAATCCAGTGAATTGAAACCTCCTCCTTTTATCCAAATTGGTTAAAAATACCTCTAAATAGAGAAAAAAAAAGGGTAGCTATAATTATTATAGCTACCCAAGCTATTATAGCTTGGTTAACAACTAACAAGAATTCTAGTTAAAGATTAAAGAAGACAGATTTAGTTAAATGTACCAGAATTCTAAAACTACTGAAATGAATAGATGCCACATGTTCCCTCTATGCAACAGATACAGTTTAGCATTAAGAGAGTGACACCATTACCTTATAAACTTCTCTCATCTGGTGCTCAGTCTCAGTTTGTTGTGGTGACCTCGGTGGATATGCCGGTATCTCTCTACTTGGCAGCATGGCTGGAAATTACATTGTATGAACAATTTCACAAATAATAATAGAACAGAATGTTCCCATTTCATTACAAACTCTAACCATGTGAATATTTACAAATGTTTGAAAATTGAAACAGATTTATTGTCACAGCAAAAAAAAATTCTACAACATCATGTTTGTTCCATTTCAGCCCTTGGTTTGAAATTATCAAAATAATTATTTGATAATTGGGTGTTATGTTATGTTTGTTCTGTATTCAATTGTGAAAAAATTTTGACATTATACAGGATCCTTCTTAATATGCTGACACTTTTTTAAGGGGATGATCAGACCATCATACTGAACAACTTTCTCTATGGGACTAACATCGAAATCACGAAATAAAAATCAGCTGCCCCATACATTTGGCTCGAGTAAGTTTGCAGTTTTGTATGGAAGAGCTGTTTTTTTTCGATATTGGTGCTATAGAGAAAGTTGTTCAGTTTAACGGTCTCATCATCTCCTTAAAAAAGTGTCAGCATATTAAGAAAGACCCTATATAATACCTATTGTTGTTAAAAAAATAAAAAATAAAATCATCCATTAGTCGCCTTGTAAAACATGACAACACAATGAGTAGACAAGAATAAGAACAGACTGAAAACGCTGTGGAAGATAATTACCATGAATGTTATTATTATAATGCATGACTCCAGATGCCAATCAGTTTATGAAAACTGAGTCATTGAAAAGCACTGAAATGACTGAAGTGCATGATTCTGTAGTCTCAGTGTGACTATTAGAAGCAGTAAAATCATTAATCATGTCTGAAATAATATGAGTAATTTGAGGAGGAAGTTAATTATTTGTGTAGCATTAAGAAAACTATACAACCTATACACAGTACATCACATAAACATATTAGTTTAGGATGTCTTTCCTATTATATTATCCGAATCCATAAATTCGATAATAATCAGTAAATAAAAAATAAATTTTTAAGTAACATTTGTAGTTGCCAGGATGAAGAGAACCCTGAAAGAATCAGTCGTCTTATAGTGTAACTACCGGATTCAATCGGTATCAAATCGATGTGGTATTTTTAGGCAGTTTTAGGGATTCTGCTTCTCAATATTTAGTCATATATGATGATCACAGAAACAAATTATTTTATAAAAATTGCCTATTTTACTGTACAGTCATAATTATGATCTTCTAAAAGTTATAATATAAAGCCTCCGCTAGTTATGATGTTTCTATCTTGATTTGTAAGCCACAAGGCAAGTAGGACTTAATTATTATTATTATAAAATCATAACTGCATATAATTTGAACCAAATCAAACAGTTTATTTCAGAAAAAAACATAGTTTATAAAAAATCACAAAAAAGCACACATTATTAAAAACAAGCAAAAAATTACATGAAACCTAATTAAAAATGTCACGTTGACATTGTGAGAGTGACGTGACGGGTTCGCATTGGATCAGATTGGCACAGGACCGTGTAGAATGCCGCAATAAAAGGGAGGCCTGTGCCCAGCAGTGGGTTGATGTGGGCTGATTTGATTGATTGAATAAATAATTTGGCAAGAGGTCAGGAGCTCAGTGATAATAACTACAACCAGCGGAGCTGACTGCGCTGCACTCTTTATCAGTCCTGCCCTGACTCCACGAGTTACGGTGTAGGAGGTTAGAAGGCAACAGCAGAAAAATATATACATAGATGGGTATGGGTCTTAGACAATTTATATAGGGACGAGTTACGCGTGTCATTCTACTAAGAAACATTTCTGCCACTTTTTGCAGGGGGCGAGGTAACATGGAATCCGCAACATTGTATTTTATTCCCCATAAGTTTAGATTCTAATTTTGAATGTTAAAAATCATGAAAATTAGTCTCATGTGAACACCAAACATTCTAAGTTCAAAATTATTGTTTCGCTATTATAGGCTGTCTCGTTTAGTGATAAGGTATAAAATTGGGTGTAAATGCACAAGATTAATTGATCTAATACCGTGGCAGAGGGGAAATGCTACCGCAAGGCGAGTCCCTATTAAATTGTCTAAGGTATGGGTATAACAATGTGTTTAAAGTGAATAACGTTGTGTTACTGTTTGTGAATGTATGTGATTGTGTTGTTTACATCAAGTGTTCTATTTATGAAGGTCTGAGAGTATAGTTATAGGATCTGCCATGGTCCGGAAAGTGTTTTGAATTCTCTGTAATTTTTTGTTTTCTGCCTATATTAAAATAAAATGGGACAGTTACTTAGAGGAGTGCTTCAGACCATCAAACTGAACAACTTTCTCCATGGGACCAATATTGAAATAGCGAAAAAAAAATTGGCTGTCCCATACATTTCAGTCGAGTTATGTTTGCAGTTTTGTATGGGACAGCGGATTTTTTTTTCACGGTTTCAGTGTTGGTCCCATATAGAACATTGTTCAGTTTGATGTTCTAATCTAAGCACCCCTTTAAGTAACTGTCCCATTTTATTTTACACATTCATTTTCTTGCGCATTGGTGGGGGTAGGTCATTCCAGATTTTTGACATTTAAAATTGAAAACAGCCCCTAAAGCCAGCAGATCCGTGCCGGGGACGGCTAAAACATTCTTAACCCAGGTGAGTTTTTCAAACAGATACAAGGGGTTTTTGTTCCAAATTACTTTCTGAGCAGTGCACGCAAAATGTAACTAACTACGCATGTCTAACAAATCATCTGTTCTCCAAATGCTTTTTTATGCATTTTTTCACATCTCTGTGTGAGCGCCTGTTTCGCTCATTTGTATGAAGCCCTTCTCTGGGTTCTGGCTTTTCAGTGAAGGAAAACATAGTGAGTAAACCTGCATACTTCAATTTCGAGGCATGTATTCCCACTGTCTATTATAAGTGCTGACGGGCTCACTCCCCGTCACACTGGACAGAGTTTTGGTACTACTGATGGAACATGGATGTTCTGAGGTTTTAGAATATCTCTGACTACCCCCATGGGGAATATAGTCGTGAGAATATGCTATGCATGCCTTCTGTACCTGTATCTTTTGTGCTAATGTTATGATAACAATATAAAAAAGGCCTGCAGAACTACTTTGTCATGAAATGCATTCACCATTTCAAGAGCAAGTTCATTGCAATTTATTCATCGAAGACAACTAAAATGCATTTCCAAAATATAAAAGAGTTTTACACAATTGAATGTTTTAGACAATAGTTCGATCACAATGCTGGTAAACATAAAAACTAAGTCTTCACAGTTTCAATGTGAATGCTAACACCTCCCACTAAGCGATCAATGCCAATTTATGCTAATAATTCCGTACACAATGTGCTAAAGGTGACAGGGAAGCTGCCAACGTGAATTATAAGTAATTATCCATATGTGAGAGAGTAGGTACAGAGCTTTGGAGGTTTTTTCACAATAATTTGATCAACAGTCTAAGTCAATCTTTAATATTTTCCTGTTCATAATGTCATGTTACGGCATTCTAGCAATCTGATAACGAAAACAGGGCAATGGGTTTCTGAGAAATCCGATAAAAGTGGCAATAATACAGATATTATGGAAGAAAAGAGAACACAGGTGCAAAAACCCATGCTCATAATTGTCGATAAATATACCACATGTGATATATAGGAGTGTTATTTGCAGTACTTACGGGGTCTAGGCCTCCTGCCGCTGCCTGGCCTGGGAGCCCCGAGTCCACCTTGATTGTGGAAGGCACCTTCTCCGCGAATACGCATTTCATTTTCGAATCGCTCTTGCAAACCTTTTAATCGTCCTTCAATTGAACCGTTCGACATTTTAACAACTGAATATTTTCACTGATCCCATTTAAGTTCAGAATTCTTATTTCAAAGCAGCTAAATTTATTTACACAAAAAATAAAATCAAGGAGCAGCAGTCCAAGGATTTCCTTCGCTCGCCAACCATTTTCATTCATTCATTTTTAATCTTGTCGAAAATAAATCATTCATTCGCAATGTGTTTTATATGAAAGTATATTTTTGTCTCCTTTTGTTCCATCACTTTCTTTATACAATTTCATTGAAGTACAATTTTTCCAATTTAGTCGCGCTATAATAAATGTTGCCATATTAAAAATTTCTGCACATCTGATTGATTTTTTTTTTCGTTTAGGAATGGTGAACTAAACTACACAAACTTGACAAAAGCTTGACACCTTAGTACATAGACGAAGAATTTTTCGCTCCTTAGTACAAACACTTTAGTTTTTTTTGAAAAATGATAATTTTATAGCACCATTTTACATAAGCGGTGCATTACACATACATTTACAGATGAAGCGGTAAAACGAGAAAACCGTTATAAGCGCTCGTTTTCGCATATATGCAAAGTAACACAGGCAGAGGTACATCTAAATTTTTGTCGTTTTCTCGGGCGTGGCATGCTAGGACTCTCTCCTATGGCTCTTTCTCATCTCAGATTGTCTCAGATCTAGTGAGGTGAGCGGTAAGAGGAGACCAAAAAGAAAAAAGATCAAGTGTATTTTATTTTAATTAATATAAAGGAGCAACGCAACAGATTCTGTATATTTCTAAACGAAGATAAGAGATCTTTCTCTTGGCCATTCACTCACTCAACCTTCGTTTCAATCATTCATTCACTTCAATTTCTCGGTCGCTTTCTGCAGTGTGACCACTTTTAGTAGATTTCTACTTTTTTGGTAGATTTAGGGCAAAAAGAACGATAATTTAGTAGTGGGAAATTGTTTAGTAGATTTTGGTAGAAATTCGGTATTCGAAAATTTCGTCAAAAATTCAAGGATTTAGGCAAAAAAATCTAGTAAAGCTTTAGTAGTGTACAGCTAAATAAGAATCTTATCGCCTAATGTTGTTTATTTATAAAAGAGGGCTTGTAATATAAGACACAGACACAGAAAACTACACCAACTTTAAACCTGCATAGGAACGGACGACCACAAATATTTATTTGGATTTATTTGGAAATTGAAGCATCCATGTTATAAAGTGATGAAAACTGATATTTTTTTACATAATTGCGAAAATAGCATGACTAATGAGCTTTTAGATAAAAACTGTAATATTTTGTTCAAAAACGTGTTTTGTATTGAATTTTAACCATCTGGAACGCATAAATATTAGTTGGTAGATTTTAAGTAGAATTGGAAACAGGACTTGGTAGATTTTGGTAGATTTCAGCAGTCATTTTGGTAGATTATCTGAAAAAAAAGTGGTCACGCTGGCTTTCTGTCTGTCGTATTTCAGCGAAAAAGGGAAAAGTAGAAAAATATTCGCGAAAATCATTATTTTCTTTTTGTAAACTTTCCTTCAACGCAAGAAAACTACAGTGCGAACACTTAATTTAAACCTAATGGTACAGTATAAGCAGTGCCATAACTATAATTCAAGGTGCAATCAAGTGTTATTATATTATCAAAAACTTGTGTTTCCCGTATTGAAATGACGTGAAAACATTACCCAACGCTTATTATTAGTAAAATGTGTTAATGTGATTAGAAACTGTCATGATGCAGTCTACGTCGGAGGGATGTATGAACATCGCCGAGCTGGCGAATCAGCTGAGGCGCGAGAAGATTTTTATCAACTCAGAGAGGCTGCTATTGCAAAATCTCAACGAGGAGGTGGAAAAGAGTGCCCTGGAGTTGCTGCAGGCGGCGTGGATATGCTCCCAGCAGCGGCAGAACTTGACAAACCTGATCACTTCGAGGTGTGAGGCAGATTCTGTGGCAGCATGTCAGAGGGCTAGCTTGCTTGAGAACACCACCTTCGTCGACGTTTATAAGGTCTTGAAATACAAGGTAAGTCAATGAATATACTTTTTATAACTTTGACTAATTAGTGCTGAATTCAGGCAAACTTTTTATAACAGATGTACATAGTGAAAGTGGAGGCAATAAAATGCAAAATATGTTTATGAATGTGGGTAATTGAAAAGCCCGCATAACGTTGATAGCAATTATATTTGTCTGCATGCTCGCACAACTGTTCAAAATTCAACAGACGTGACCTTATTATCCACCCACTTTTGTGTGATAATTGATCTGTCATTATATTCTCAGAATTTGTGATGGATTACTGAATCTCTCTCGTTATACCTATCTGTTGAAATTCTTTTAATGTAAGTTTAATTTAAGAATTTAAATCATTAGCATCCATTTAATCTAAGACCACCCATTTAAACTGAATAATGTTCACTAAGGGAGCAAACCTGAAATCATACAAAAATATTAGCTGTTTCATACATTTTTGTAGGTGCTGCAATTTAGTATGGGATAGCTGATTTTCTTTGGCGATTTCAGGTTTGCTCCCATAGCAATAGTTCTTGAGTTTGAAGGGTGGAGTTGTACTTTATAAGGATGCTAATGACTTCAAATTGATACTAAAAGAAGTTTCTAGGTTAACATTTATGTATGTGATGCTCCCAAGTCTCTGCCTGCCTCACTGGAAATAAGATATGAATTTATCTTTAATATTACAATAATATAGATTATAAGATCATCATTATCAGCCTATACGTCCCACTGCGGGGCACAGGCCTAGTATGATCCAGCCATGTATGCTGAATTATACAATTGATTTATGACATTTTTGATAATAAACAAATCTAAGTAAAAATTTTAAACTGGAAAAACAGCATTGATAAATTGTTTTATATGAACAGGATTCTAAAGTTTAAAGTTTGACGCAAAAGATAGTCTTTTAAGTAGAATATAAAAAAAAATGAAATTTATTTGCTTTTGAAAAGGGTACAACATTGTATGATAGTTATTATCAAAGGAGCTCAGATAGTTAATTCGTTATATTGGCTAAAGCTGCATTTTAATTGCTACCCTATATCTCCACAAAAGTATTCTTCACTCTGAATTGCATCCTGAAGACTCATCAAAATTCCACACAAATACTGTTGCGGTTAACAATTAGTATACCTACGATCAATGAGATAATCAAAGATAAAAATATCATCATGACATGAATATAATTATCGGAAGGGACTAGAACCCACAACCGGCCGATCTGGGGTTGTACTTTTGTCTGATTAAGCTAAGTACTTGTACTATACCAATACATATTAAAGAATTGAAACAACACAACATCTTCTTCTTATCGTGTGGTCGGAGCCCTGTTGTCAGAGTTTTTTCAGACCGCCTTTCGGCATCTGACGTGGTTTTTAGGTAACGACTACTACCACTAGAGATAGTAGCCGGGACCAACGGCTTAACGTGCCATCCAAAGCACGGAATCACTTTTCTTTTCAGACAATCAGGTGATTCAGCCTGCAATGTCCTAACCAACTGGGGAAAAACGCACAAAGTGACATATCACTAGGTTTCACCCGTGGGAATCGAACCCACGACCTCCGTATCGAGAGTCAATGCTCTTAACCATAGACCACGGAGGCAGCCAACAACATCATACATGTTCATACCCAATAATATAAGGAAAACAATATTGCAAAATTTTGAATAATCTCTCCTCTTCCAGGTCGTGAAGCTTTAAATTTAACTTTTACCTAGTTTTCAAAAAAATATCGTGAATGGATACTGAAAGAACAATTAAATGCGGCTGGCATCCCTCCATAAGTTGTTGTACAGGACAATAATTATAGATTTTTGTTTTGTTTTCCAAACATTTTAAATATTATTTAGACAAGAACGTGTAATATATTATATCCCTTTCTCAATTTTATAATTTTTGTACAATTTTAGCCAACTAAGTTGGCTAGCACAGAATAACAGCGGTAGCCGACATGCCCGCCTGCCATGCTGAGTCCTTGGCCTTTTTGTCATCATATGCAATTATTTTCTTTTCTTTTCACTGTGATAAATGTTCATGTTGTAATGCTTGTGAGACAAATAAACAATTTTTAATTTAATTTAATTTAATTCAATATAGTTCACTATAGTAATTTTTATTTGGTCCAGACATGTCAAATATCTCCTAAAAACAGCCTGCTCTCCTCTCCCTATCCTATCTTTGTTAAGTATCTGTGTCAATGAGACCAAATTATTTGATGTTTCCCATTGAATGGGGGACCCATATTGTAATTAATTGTATTGAGTTTTACAACTGCTTGCCCTCTTTATAACACACTAGCGGCCCGTCCCGGCTTCGCACGGGTGGACGTCTAATCTTTTCTAGCAATAAATATAGCCTATGTTACTCAGGGTGAATGCAGCTTTCTAATGGTGAAAGAATTTTTTAAATCGGCCCAGTACTTTTTGAGCCTATTCATTACAAACATACAAAAATAGGTACAAATCTTTCCTCTTTATAATATTAGTGTAGATTTGAATCATCAAATGGTTATTGAATTATCAAAAGTCACTGAATGAAAATTTTTTGCAGATAGCAACTCTTTGTTTTGAGAAATCAATTGAATGGCTGCAGGTTTGTTTACTAAACATTAACCAAAAATTATGATTCTCAATATACAGGTTCCTTCTTAATATGTTGACACTTTTTCAAGGGGATGATCAGACCATCAAACTGAACAAATTCCCACATCGAAATCGCGAAAAAGAAATCGGCTGTTCACATTCTACGGCTTGAGTAGGTCCGCATTTTTTTATGGAAGAGCTGTTTTTTTTTCGCGATTTCTATGTTGGTGCCATAGAGAAAGTTGTTCAGTTTGACGGTCTGATTTTCCTCTTTAAAAAGTGTCAGCATATTAAGAAGGACCCTATATGATAATGCCTAAGGGCTCCCACACATAACTGCGACGTCGCATCGCATCGCAAATATCTGCCAGCGCTCGATGACTTATTACGATGATATATGCATGATTATTGCACGCAGCACATCGCAGATATTTGCGATGCGATGCGACGTCGCAGTTATGTGTGGGCACCGTAATGCAGATAGTCCGCAGTGGAATTTTAAGTCTATGTAAATCACGAAATACATAACACATAAGGTGCTATTACATTACCTAACTAATGGAACCAGATTTGCCATACATTGCTTGCTTTTATCGCTACACTTCAAAAATAGAGAGAATAAATCAGGCATTTTATGCTGATATCGAGCCAGACTATTTGGCAATGAGAGGTAAATAAGCAGATTCATGCTATACATAACAGTATAGTTAAAATTTAACATTTTGAAAAGGTGTGAATTGAATAACCATGTTTTTATGTAATTTGACTTCATATTCACTTGACTTCTTCTTCTTATTTCATTGTTCTGACGAAGCTTGTTGCTGATTTTTGACTGTTTTTATATCTTTGTATTTGACGACGCTTGTGCTGACCGCTTTATTTTTGTGATTTATCTTAATGCTTTTTTGAATAAATTATTTCTCTTTCATTTGACTTCTATGTTGCCATTAATTTTTTTATTAATTTCATTTAAATTTTAACCTGTTTTGTCGCACTGGCGGACAAAGGTCTCCCCTGCACGGCTAGCATGCCACCCAAAACAAAGCATTTAAAGAGAAAAACGTCATGCTCGTTCATTCTGGCATACGTAAAATAATAAAGATGGAGGCACATCACGATTTTTATCGTTTTCTCGGGGGTGGCATGCGAGGCCTACATGTCTCCTTATCCAGAACGATATCCCTCCGTTCATTGCAGTAGGCATCCAACTTAACACGCTTCATTTTCCGGGGTCTACCTCGACCTCGACTCCCGTCGCGAGGCACCCATTGCGCTACAATACGTACACAACTATTTTATTTCAACATCAATCAACTGGGTCTTGCTACGGTTCATCTTAAGTCCAACCTTCAGGTTTACCGTGCTCAGGTCTTGAAGCATTGTGTTAAGTTCTGATGCTAATGGCGCGAAAAGTACTATGTCGTCGGCAAATCTGAGACTAGTTAATCTCTTGCCATCGCCGACGTCGCTTCCTCTTGTCTCCCAAGATGGCCCTAGGTTTATAAATATCTCCTTTAGAGTACTTGTAAATAATTTGGGAGATAGAGGATCGCCCTGCTTAACACCTTTTTCAATTTTAAAGATGGGTCCGGAGGTCTGTTATTTGATGTTTGCTGTACTGGTATGATAAATGTTATATTCCGAGAGATAAGTGTACTTTTTGCAACCATCAGCAGCAAGGCTGATTCAGTGTTTATGGGGTGTAGAGCTTCTCTGTGACGGGGATGGACCAGGTCTGCCAGCATAACTCCAGTCGGTTTAGGAGTTATTGATGATTAAAGGTCTGTAAAAAATTTAAGATCAGCTGCAAGGCTTAACGTATGTTATTGTTGTAGTATGCACTGTAGCTATGTGAACAGTACAAAAACTGACATGGTTCATCAGTCGGTTTAGGAGATACAGCCAGTCATGGCTGTATCTCCTAAACCGACAGACAGAACTTGACAGTTTTTGTACTGTTCACATAGCTACAGTGCATACTACAACAATATCATACGATCAGCCGTGCAGCTGATCGTTAATTTTTTACAGACCTTTAATCATCAGTAACTCCTAAACCGACTGGAGTTATGCAGGCAGACTTGGTCCATCCCCATCACAGAGAAGCTCTACACCCCATAAACACTGAATCAGCCTTGCTGCTGATGGTTGCAAAAAGTACACTTATATTTATATTTTTTTATATTTATTTCCTTTTTGGAGAACTTACAGCTAAATAACAGTTCGGTTTCAACAAAGACAGATTGATAGTCAGATGCTGACAACAAGTTCCTTGACTATTATCTCTTATACTATTACGGATCACAACTATAATCCACATTTAATTAAATTCTTTAGTGAAAATAGGTCACAAGATTATCTTCTGAGAGATCAATGTTTATTAATCAGAGCATTCATGTCTTGACTTTAAACAAGGTAGTTTTCCTTTCTCTAATGAGGTCAAGGTTCTTGAAGTGAGAGTAAAATAATATTATAAACATATGAATACGTCAGTACGGAAAATGGAAGATTTACGATTGCCCTCGATCAAGTATCTTAGGGCCATGTCACACAAGCTGTTTTTGAGCATAGGCGATGTTGGAGCGGTATCGTTGCTATATCGCCGCTGAGATCAATTAGTTTCGCGATGGAATCGTGGCGATGTCCCGGCGATTCAGTTGCGATGTCGCAGTGGTTCAGTTGCGAAGTCGCAGTGGTGCAGTTGCGATGTCGTTCTGATGCAGTTGCGACATCGCCCACCGTAAAAAATAGCGTATGTGATAGGTCTGTTATTATTCCATTGCATCATCTCACTGAATAGCAAACATGTCAATTTGGTAAAAATATTTGCTAAGATTTGAGACTGTGTCACAAAATAAATACTAGTACTACCACTGTGTCTAGTTCTTTTATTCATGAAAGATTGATTAGATCAAGACAAGTCAATGGTAATAAGTTTTTAACTACTTTAAACACATGACAATAACTTGGGCATGTAACTGCAGTGCACTCAAATGTTAATGGTGACTGCACATAAACAATGGATGAATAATTTACCTCGTCCCATTATGCGACGCTGTCTGTTACGAGACAGGTGGATTTGTTACTTGTTGACACTTTACAACTCTCAAGTATTATATTAATATTTTAGATGGCTAAAACGGGATTTACATGGGTTGATTTTCGCCGTGCGGCCAAGTTGAGGTACATTGCTGCGCGAGCGTGCTATGTTTCAAGTTTTTGTCAAACTAACCAGTTGATGTACACACGGCGACAGATCAACCTACCCATAGTTGAACTCTATGTTCATGGACATAAGGTCGAACTATGGGTAGGTTGATCTGTCGCCGTGTGTACTTCAAATCGCACTTAGCCGCACGGCTAAAATCGACCCAATCGACATCGATCTAATGTATGTATGATCATCGAACCTATTTTGTGTAGTTCCCGGAAAAGAATACTCCAACTAAACCCTTGTGTGTCATTAGAGGCGACTAAGCGATCCCTCCCTTGTCCCTCCTGGCAAAGTCCCCTTGACCTTAGCATGTACCGCCTAGAGAGGCTTCTTGCATCTTTATCGAAATATTCAAAGTGGCCAATAACTATTTCACACTAGCTTTTAACCCGCAGTTTGTTCCGCATATAGATGTTTTATTTTATGGATAAAATTATAGCTTAGGTCATTTTCTACACCATAGACTATTCTACTTTCGTCCAGGTTCTAAACCGGTTTTCCTCTTAAGACCTCATTGGACAGAGGCCCAAAATCTAGTAACCCTATCTACATACCAAACATTTTATTTGGTCGATCGTACACAAAAGTGGAACAACAATTTACAATTACAACATTTACAATTTTAATATTAGCCATGACGCCTTTAGTATTTATTAACTGTGAACGTCTTCTATAACAAATACCATCTCTTAACAGGAAGCGACAGCCCTAGGCGAGCTGCTAGGATGGCTGCGCGACTCCCCCCACCTCGTCGCTCTCTGCCTCCTCCTCGGAGAAGACCACATGCCGCCAAGTCTGCCGTCCTCCTTAGTAGCGGGGCTATACGGCAGCTGCAGGTCATCAGCTGATCGCACGCGGCTGCTGGCGGTGATACGGTCGCTGATCAAACATCACATGGCTCCGTCCAGTGAGCCTAGGAAGTAAGTGCTCCTCAGTTGTTTTGTTCCTCAGATTCCTCCCCAGTTCATTAGATTTATTTACAAAATAATCTCAACACTTTAACTACTCTCTGGCTATCCTTTAAGGAAATCCGAATAAAGAACTACTGGCCCATTTCCCTTCTTAGCCATGTCACAAGCTGTTTTCGAGAGTCATTACGAACCGTCTCGCGCGCAGGTTTGACGATTTCCAGCCCCCCGAACAGGCCAGTTTCCGAAAGGGCTTTAGCACTGTGGACCACATACATACGCTTCGGCAAGTTATACAGAAGACTGAAGAGTATAACCTGCCCCTTTGCTTGGCGTACGTGGACTACGAGAAAGCCTTTGATTCGATCGAGACTTGGGCTGTACTGCAGTCTCTTCAGCGATGCCAAGTAGACTACCGGTACATCGAAGTGCTGAAATGCTTGTACAAAAACGCCACTATGTCAATCCGACTACAGGACCAGAACTCGAAACCTATCCTACTGCAGCGAGGCGTGAGGCAGGGAGACGTTATATCTCCGAAACTGTTCACCGCTGCACTGGAAGATGTTTTCAAGGTTCTGGACTGGAAAGGGCAAGGCATCAACATAAACGGCGAGTACATGAGTCACCTTCGGTTTGCCGATGATATAGTCATCATGGCGTATAGTCATCTTCACGTCCCGAATACCGCAGTTTCTTAAAACTAAAGTCTTCGATCAGTGTGTGTTGCCAGTGATGACATATGGAACAGAGACGTGGTCGTTCACTCAAAGCCTCATAAAAAAGGCTGAAAGTCACCCAAAGGGCAATGGAGAGGGCTATGCTCGGAGTTTCCCTGCGAGATCGAATCAGAAATGAAGAGATCCGCAGAAGAACCAGAGTAACTGACATAGCCCAAAGAATTGCTAAACTTAATGAATGAATGAAATATACTTTATTTACACCAAATACAAATTACATTACACAATAGGAAACAAAACTTATTCTGGTACAAATTAGGCGGTCTTATCGCTAAAAAGCGATTTCTTCCAGACAACCTTAAGTGGCAGTGGGCGGGGCACATTGCTCGCAGAACCGATGGCCGGTGGGGCCGAAAAGTTCTCGAGTGGCGACCGCGTACCGGAAAGCGCAGCGTGGGTAGGCCCCTCACACGGTGGACCGACGACCTGGTGAAGGCGGCGGGATAACGTTGGATGAGAGCAGCGCAGGACCGGTTGTTATGGCGATCCTTGGGGGAGGCCTATGTCCAGCAGTGGACGTCCATCGGCTGAGATGATGGTGATGATGATGTACAGTAATACCAGGTTTAACTTATTTTGTTCATTTCGACCCAGTGGGTTCTTTTGTTTTAACCCCTATTCTTTTTATTTCACCCTTCAAATACAAACATTGAGGGGAAGAAACCTAAGATCTCCCGGTTTTGGATACCAGGTTTATAAGACTTACCGATGTTCCTTATGTACCTGGCAGTTGAGAAATGCTAATAGCGCGCGAAATTATATCGACCAAACAGTATGTGCCACCTTCGCTCACCTGACATCCCTTGTCACTATTGGCTTGTTGTTTTCTCATCATTTTCAAAGTGTGAGCGAGCAAGCTTAATTGAGTAGCACCCTTTGACTATTGCGCAAGATTGATTTTTAACTACTAAATGACTTCGGCTTTTGTTTGCTCTGCGCAAACGAAGATTGATGAGCGTCGTAGTTACTTTACAAAGATCTACTAATGTCGTGCCTTCTTCACAGATTATTCCGGACTGGTAAATGCGCCCTATCGTCCCTCTACGCGGTGTTCCGCGACGGGCACACGCCGGCGCGTCAGTTCCTCGTGGCAGCTCTACAGGGCCCCGTGATGGCGGTGCTGCACGAGGACGAGTTCTTCCTCGACATCGACCCCGACAAGGCGATGGAGCGGTGAGATACACACATACATTACCTTACCCATGATTCACCCCTTCGTAACGGGCACATGCCGGCGCATCTGTTTCTCACATCACAGACTTACTGGCTCTGTTTAGGTGTTGAGTTCAGTAAATGATTGATCATGGCATGAATAACACTGCCGAGATATTCGGCTAGTGTTACTGCCGAGATATTTGTAATAATTAGAAAATAGGAATCTTTCACAAAGTTTAAATCCATTGGCGGAGTAGAGTTCGAAATTAAATAAGTAGTAAAAATATACAATTTTACTCTATTGAAAACAACTAAATAACGAGAAAAAACCTGTGAATTTTATTAAGAGAGTTCAGTTACACTTATTATAATCCTATTCCAGTTTCTCTGTACACGAAACTAATAAAGGAAGCTTTTACACAGGTTTTCGCCACCAGACCGTCTAAAGAAGTTCGGTCAGCCAAACAGTTCGGAATACTCTTCGAAAGTGGCGCGGTACCGCAAGTGGACCGTCCAGTCCCTGTACAACCTAACCAGCAAGTTCATCGCCGCGCTGAGGGAGCACTGGCCTAACTTTCCGGCAACTATCGCCTGGATTGTACAACAGATCGTGCATTTGCTGAAACAGCATTCCAGGTTAGTACTTTATCCCTTTAACGCTAAAAGTTATTAAAGGAAAACGACCAATCCCGTTTCGCCTCAAACCTGGTTTTAAATTTGAATTTTATCAGAAATGCTACAATAGAAAAGGATAATTTCCATTTCCTTGGGAAGTATGATATTCCTCTTATTTTGTGTATAATTTTAGCTATCATACTATTTGTATGTGTTCTTTGATCATGCTCATTAGTTAGTTGTGAAACGAATACATTTCGTCACGTGGGCAATGTCTTTTGTACAAGAATATAATTTTGTAATGAGCAATAATATTTGCTGATACATTGCATACATTATGATTGCGTTCCTTAAAAAATAAAATAATTTATTTTTATAACTTTCGTTGTAAACAGAACAACAGAACGAGAGCTGCACGCGATCTGCACAGACCTGGTCCTGAATCACTTCATCTGCCCCGCCATAGTGAACCCGGAGGCGCACGGCGTGGTGGAAGTGCCCGTGTCTTACATCGCTCGCTTCAACCTCATACAGATCGCTCAGATCGTACAGATGCTCTGCCTCGCGAGGTATCAGGAGGTATGGGGGAAAATAATGCATACGAGTATCATTATCACAATTTATAAATGCATACACTTATCACTCTCAACGGTCGCAACATAGCACGGCTTTTCTAGTAGTTTCTCAACTCGTGCGCGACACGCCTTCGCTGCATTGAACATGATGTCCTGGGGTTTTCTTAAACAGCGAAAGCCGCGCTTGACGCAATATGTAGAAGAAAGCAGTGTCGTGCGCGAGAAATCATACTAGAGGAGCTGGTCAGTGTCATATTATGATGGCTGGCAAAGTTCTTGAGCAAGGCCCTGAACGCTGCTAAAGAAATGAGCTTAAAACACTGCTATCGAAATGAACGCTTCAATAAAATAGTAATAATTGATTGCAGGTGGAGCCGAAGGTCCGCGACCTGTACACGAAGTTCGAACGCTCGTGCGTGTGGTCGCTAGTAGAGAGTGTGACTCGAGACGCGTCTCTACCCGCCACCAGCGCCGGCTCCGACGCCGCGCTGCGCACCGACGCGCCGCTACACACCACCATAGCGCTGTTCACCCGCCACGACGCGCTACTACTGGTGAGTGTAGTGTGTGTAGTGTAGTGACTACACACACTACCGCAATAATGGTCCAAGAGCCCGTGACGGTCAGACCTTCGTTATTTTATAAAAGCTGAAAGTTTCTCAGCGCATGCTCCCAACACAGGTAGGAACGATGGGAAACTATAAAGTTAGAGCCATGGTTACTTTGGCAGGTAGCAGGATAAAATTGTGTGTCTGAGGGTTGGAAGTATCAAAACTGTTGGGCTACTGAGGAAACGTCTTCTAATAATTAGGTTTAAAGAATTTTTTATTTCTCATAAGAATTATACAATTCACTTACATGAGACAAAATAAGTACTTAACTAAATACAGTAAGTTATTTTTTAATTGCGAGCGTATCATAAATCGTAACACCAGTTTATCCATTTATATAGTAGGTAATAGGAAGGTATCCATAAAAAAATAATGTTGAGTTTCTCAAGTCTCCAAGTAATACCTACCTAATAGTACGGTTTAGAAGCGAAGCGATGTAATTACCCAAGTAACCTGTATAAAATTCAAATTCAAATTTTATACTCTAACGTAAAGATAAAGTGTAAGGGTGTCTGGCAATGTAACTGTACTTACTTTAGAGTCCAGCCCCTGGCGAGACAATTTTAACCACCTACTTGCTAAACTTTCCATCCAAGCTAAAACTTCATAGTTGCCCATCATTCCTGCCAGTGTTGAGAGTATACGCTGAGAAAATTTTAGCTTTTATAGAATAACGAGCTTTCACCCGCGACTTCGTCCGCATAAATTATATACCAGATTTTAAGTCAGATGATAAGCTATCAAACAAAAATAGTTTCATCAAAATCGGTTCAGTAGTTTTTGCGTGATACTCGAACAAACAAACACCCAAACAAACAAACAAATAAACAAACAAACAAACAAACGAACAAACAAACAAACAAACAAACAAACAGACAGACAATCCAAAAATTGGTGATTTGGAATCAGGGACATCTAAAAATCATATCGTAATCTTTTTTTTGTAAATATCTTCAATGTACAGACACACTTCTGTTACAGTTTTATAATAGTTTAGACGAAGGTCTGATCATCACGGGCTCTTGCTCTAATGCACTACGGATAGACTGAACCATATGTTATAGAATATAATACTCGACTTTGTATTGTGTTTAGCATTGCCAACTTTGATGATAATAACGATGATATTCACAGATAACGTTCCTGAAGCGAATCTCATCTAAACTGAACAACAACACTCCCAGCGTGACGTCGGAGGAACAATCGAGCAGCTCAGGACCCGTCGCCGAAGCGGCTGCTTATAGGTAACTACTTGCCCACTATTTATACAATACCTTTTGTCGTTAATAATAGTACATTACGATACGTGTGACCTAAGTAGTCCATTATTGCACGGCGTGAATTATCGCCCGAGCGCAGCGAGGGCGATAAACGCCGTGTAATAATGGACTTACTTAGGTCACGAGTATCGTATACTATTTTATAGCTCGTGTGACCTAAACCCGCCAACTTTTGTGTGTGTGTGTGTGTGTAATGTATTGACATTCTCTTTCATGTTGAAGTTTTTAATTCTACGAAAACGTATACTAACGAAAAGGGCAGAAAGGGGGACCGGGGGCGAAGCCCCCGGCGGGGTGGAGGGGCGGAGCCCCCCCGGGGGCACGGGGGGCGGAGCCCCCCGTAGGACACAACCATGACTTTAAAATCTTCGTTCATATATCGCAACCACAATTAATAGATACTCACCTCTAATCACATCTACCGTCACATCATCTTCAGCCCCTACTCACCCCCTACGCACGTACGCACTAGGTGGCACGTAATCACATCTACCGTCACATCATCATCAGCCCCTACTCACCCCCTACGCACGTACCCCTAATTACCCCCACGAACTAGGGGGTACACCCCCTAATCACCCCCACGTGCTAGGGGGTACACCCCCTAATCATCAACACGAGCTAGGGGGTACACCCCCTAATCACCAGCACGAGCTAGGGGTACACCTCCTAATCACCCCACGAGCTAGGGGGTACACCTCCTAATCAGCAGCACGAGCTAGGGGGTACACCCCCTAATCACCCCAACGAGCTAGGGGGTACACCCCTAATTACCCCCCACGAGCTAGGGGGTACACCCCCTAATCACCAGCCCGGGCTAGGGGGTACACCCCCTAATCACCCCCACAAGCTAGGGGGTACACCCCCTAACCACCCCACGATCTAGGGGGTACACCCCCTAATCACCCCAACGAGCTAGGGGGGTACACCCCCTAATCACCCCACGAGCTAGGAGTACACTCCTAATCACCTCCACAAGCTAGGGGGTACACCCCCTAATCACACCCACGAGCTAGGGGGTGCACCCCCTAATCACCACTACACACCCCTTACGCATTAGGGGGTGTACCCTCTTATCACCCCTATGCATCCCCAATCACCCTCTACGCACTAGGGGGCGCATCCCTTACTTGCACCCTACTACCAACATACTAATAAGGTGTGAGCAGGGGGTGCGAAAGTAAGTAGGGCGTACGTAATATAATTAAAGTAGGGGGGGTAACTTGGAGTCAGTTGGGGATTTCGCGATTTCAATGTTGGTCACATTGATTGAAAGCACATTTAAAAGTACCTACCTTCTTTTGTTTATTATGCATCTGTGCAATAAAGTAGATTCATTTTCGAATGGTGTAATGTAATCCGTGTAATAATGGACTACTTAGTAACGAAAAACCTTGACCTAAGTGCGGGTTTAGGTCACGAAATGCTATAAAAGAACCTTCTTTTGTATATTATGCATCTGTGCAATAAAGTGGATTCATTTTCGAACGGTGTAATCCGTGTAATAATGGACTACTTAGGTAACGCAAAACCGTGACCTAAGTGCGGGTTTAGGTCACGGAGTGCTATAAAGCCTATTTCCTCTGCAGTGACTACTTACAAAAGCGTTAGGTAGGAAGGGTGTTTTTAAGTGCATGAGTGTGTGCGGTAAGGTAAACAATGGCGGATCCAGGTGGTTTATACGCAAGTTATTGAAGATCTTGGGACCTATCGGTATCGAAAGCACAGCCCAAAAATGGAAGGATGTGGGTTCAAGTCTCGTCCGATAGTAAAATGTTTCAATCTTTAATTTTATTAAATTAAAAATCGAAATCAAACTTCTTCCTCTTACAGCTACTCCGTAGACAAGTTTTAGCTAACCAATGAACGTTTCTGTCTGACAGTGAGTCAAGTAGCGAAGGGTCGAACGTGTCGGAAGCGTGCGCGGCGCGGCTGGCGGCGCTGCTACAGACTATAGAGCCCAACTACCGCAGCCGCCTGCATGACTTGTTGCGCAAAATGCCCGACCTTAGTAAGCTCAGGTGAGTAATACGTTTCTGTTAGACAGTGAGGCAAGTAGCGAAGGGTCGAACGTGTCGGAAGCGTGTGCGGCGCGGCTTAATGTAACCAGCCTCTGTACACTCGTACTCAGTCGAGTCTAGTTACATTTATCGCAAATTGCGAGAGTGTTGCAAGAGTTAGCTCTATAACGGGCCAATGAACAGTCTGTCTGTGTGTTGTTGTTGCCTGTCTTTGTTAATTTATGTTTTCTTTTAAGTACCTACCTATAAGATACATTGTGAAAAGGTTTTAGCTGTAATGCAATGTAATACATTTGTTAAATAAATAATATCTGTGGAAGCCGAAAATCTATCAATATTCACTGAATTATGGCTTCTTAACCGAAAATTAATATTTATGTTTACTTCAATTATTGTTTATTTGGCTTTAAAATTAACATAATTTATGTCCTTACAGACAAACCTCACCAACGGAAAGCAAAGACATCCACCTAGAAAATGGTCACACAAAGAAGAGTATCCTTGCAAAAGTACCAAAGCCGAGGCTACCACGCAGCGGCAGCTCCAACACTTCGCTGTCTCAGGCAGAGGACAGGCCTCTCAACGGGTCTGTGGAGAAAGAAGACCCGCTGGAACAGCCCGAGGTGCTCATCATCAAGCTCGCCAGCCTCGAGGAGCACGACTATGTCGGTGAGTGTGTCGTGTAGTGTTATACAGGGTCCTTCTTAATATGCTGACACTTTTTTAAGGAGATAATCAGACCATCAAACTGAACAACTTTCTCTAGGAGACCAACATCGAAAGCGCGAAGAAAAAATCTGCTGTCCCATACATTTGGCTTGAGTAGGTTTGCAGTTTTGTATGGAAGGGCAGATTTTTATTTCGCGAATTCGCCATAGAAAAAGTTGTTCTGTTTGACGGTCTTTTTTTTATTTTTTATTAACTATGGGTTTGCTCTTGACCTCAATCCAGTCCTCAGGACGAAGATGGGGTCGTAGATGTAGCGAGCTTACCCAGAAGATGCCTATTCACTCGTACTTTAAAGGAATTCGGGTTGTAAGTACTCGGAAATACTGACGCAGGTAAGGCATTCCACTCCTGGGCTGTGCGCATTATAAAAGATTCAGAAAGGCGCTTGGTGCGGATATGTGGGATGTCAACCAAGAAGGGGTGATATCCCGCGGTGCGTCTGGAAGTCCGATAGTAGAAAGGGGAAGGTGGGATGAGCTCATGCAGCTCTAGGGCAAAGTACAATCTGTAGAAGACTGACAAGCAGGCCACTCTGCGGCGGTGGGCTAGGCTATGAAGCTTGGCCTCCACCAGCTTACTATCGCCAATGAGCCTCGTGGCTCTGCGTTCAACCGAGTCGAGTGCGGCAAGTTGATACTTGGCCTGATCATCCCCTTAAAAAAGTTTCAGCATAATTATGAAGAACCCTATCCTATATACAGTCTCAGAGGACAGGCCTCTCAACGGGTCTTTGGAGAGGGAAGACATAAAATAAAGGGCAGAATTCTTTCCGTTTATTTTATGTCTACATCTGATTGGTGTATCATATGCTTTGTGCACGAGTTTTAGGTGAATATAACGCTGATATCCACATTGTCTTTGTTACCCGCAGGTCTGGTGCCGGAATCAAAAGTGTTGGAGTGTTACTACGGAGGTTCAGAGGCGGGTGACGCTGATGACACGGGCTCCGCGCTCGCTGTAGCCGGCCCCTGCGCTCCCGTGCAGAAACGCACCAGGTATAATAAATAATAATAAATAAATAACGCTCACAGGCACATACATTGTAATGATCCCAAGTAAGCTTTAGGCTATTTGTTATGGAAACCATACAACAACGGCTCAACCATAATAACATCCATGACCGAACCGGGATTCGAACCCAGGACCTTGGTTTGGCAGTCCGTAGGTATGGCAAACTGATAATAAGGATTAATGGCTGTTTTGAGCATTCACATAAACCAGTAAATAGATAGTAACAGATACGATCAGCAGTGGCGTAACTACTGGCTGACATAGCTAGCAAAATGCAAGAAGCCCCGAGAACCTCACTTTTGGTTGGTATTCATTACACACTTTGTTTTTCTAATGTTCTAATTCTTATTTAGCTTTTCTAATTGTATAAATTAATTTCAGTACGTATGATTTTAATTCTAGATTTAAGTTTCGCAGTGCCCTAGTGTCCATGTGTACTGGAATCACAATGTAACATCTTATAAACCCATGGTTGCAATAAATGATTTGTATTATACATTTGTAACAAAACACCCTAGTAATACTTAAGGGGGTGCTTCAGACCATCAAACTGAACAACTTTCACTATGGAGCCAACATCGAAATCGCGATAAAAAAATCTGCTTTTTCATACAAAACTGCAGTACTGCCGTCTCGACTCTTAATGTATGGGACGGCAGATTTTTTAATTTTTTCTCGACGTTGGCTCCATAGTGAAAGTTGTTCAGATTGATGATCTGAAGCGCCCCCTTAAGTATTACTAGGGTGTTTTGTTACACCCTGTAAAGACGAGCTTTTTTACACGCCTTAAGGAACTTTTACTTTGATTCGGGATTATTTGAGTTAGGGATGCCGATGGCCTTACTATATGATTTTGCGATGGGTCTCACAGCGTAGGTCTCACAAGGTGCGCTGTAGTCACCCCGCTGACGCACACAGGCACAGACAGTGTGAGACGTAACTGTATGGTACAAACCATACATTTTAGTAATAAATCCGTTCAGCCGTTTATCACAAACTTTCACAATTATATTGTACGATGTATAGGTAGAATATCGAGGTATATTTTTGGCCAGGTTCTCAGTGTCCCACGACGAGGTGTCGCTGGGCAACACGTCGGACAACCTGGAGGCTGTCTCCGAGGCGGCCTCCAACCACAGCGTCACCTCCAGCCTCGAGCTGGAGACCGAGGATCAGAACGATAACCTCTCCGATATGGTACGTGTTCACATAGACATATAGGTATTTACCACTATGTTCCATTAGAAGAAGGACGGAATTCGCGGTTCGGGCAGACGGTGCCAAGAAAAAGGTATAGATACCACATTTTAAACCACGTTAGAGGCCATAAGGTGGTTTGAAAAAAAACTCTGACATCAAGGCTGCCCCCGCGATAAGAAGAAGACTACATTTTATCATGTGGGTGATGTGCGAGAAAACTAAAGGTTTCTTTAGAGAGGTGGATAGCCCATACGGAAGAGAGCTTGCTTGGCGGTTCGATACCTGGCCTGCACCACTAAATTATAAGGAATTTATATAGGGTTGTATTTGTAATTTATCACTATTTATCAAAATGAATTGAAAAGAATATGTCTAATCTTATTTTTAATTGTAAATGTAATGTGTGCAGGTGTCAGCCAACGTCAGCGGACGCGGCAGCCCCAACATATCGGGGCGGGAGACCCCCTCCTCTCAGGTCACCGACGGAGACCCCGCCGGAGACGCGCCGCCCAGACGGTAAGACATCAACACGTCACTCTCTTACACCTACGAGCATTTTCCCGCGACTTCGTCTGCACTCCGCACCGGTTCCGGCGCTTAATATAAGCTTGTAAACAAAAACCAAAAAAATATCATCATAATCAATCCAATAGATTTTGCGTGATACTCGAAGAAACAGACAGAGAGACTAAAAATCGGCGATTTGTAATCAGGGATCATATAATAACTTTTTTTTGTAAATATCTTCAATGTACAGACACACTTCCTTTACAGTTTTATAATAGTGTAGATGTGCGCACACTGTGAAAGAAATGTAAGCTGTGTCAAAGTTTAAATCTATGCATATCTAAACACTAACCCAACTCGAAATCTACGAAACTATAAAGACTACCAAAAGATGGATTTTGTTGTTGCTTTTAGGTGTTTATTAAAAAAAGGAGTGATGCATGAAATGCGAGCTTTTAATTGTGTCATGTGTTTGTGATTATTAGGAAAATTTTTATTATTTTGTAGACTGCCGCAGAACGTGCCAGTGAGTCAAGCGGCCAGCAGCGCTCAGGCCAAACTGTTGAAGCAGACCAGAAACGAAATAGAAGACAAATTCTGCAAGTTCGAGATCAAGGTACCAGAACCATTTTCATTTCAAATTGAACTCTAAAACAAGCGCTAATATGATTCTTCCTCTTTATTAAAGGAACCTTGCACTGTAATTTTGTGACTCTCAGTTCTGTACATAAATAGCAACATGCTATTTGCATACTCTATCGCGGCACATCTTATCTAGACTCTATTTATTAAAAAAAGAAACTAGTTTTTTTTTTTCCGTTTAATGTCATTTAAACTTTGGTCTTTTTGTATTGTGTAAGGTCCTGCGCAGATGACAGACAATCCTTGGCCGACTATTAGATCCGCGGTAAAATCAGAACTATTCGCTCAAAAAATTTGCTAATAGGGGAGCGGACTGCATAAAATATATTTTAGTTTTGTCTTCTTAGTAAAAAAAAAACATTTGAACAGGTGGAGAGAAAAGACACGGAAGGCTGACCCCACCACCATATGGGATTAAAAGCCAGGAAGAGAGAGAGTAAAAAAAAACATTTGAAAATAACGCTATACTCACATTTGTTTTTTTTTAAGCTCAAATATAATTTTTAATAACATGATGAACTATAAAAAGTTATGAAATGTTGATGACGTCACTTGTGGGTTTTTAGTACAATTTTTTCATACATCGCGCGCGTTTTGACGTTCGATTAAAAGTTGCTAATTTGACTAATGCTACTGTTCAAATTATGCCAATAGTGCAAACGCTTTGCACACGCTTTACCGGTCGGTCCAAATTAGTAAGTACGAATACACTGCTAAACAATTTGTACAATTTGAACCAGCTGTCAATTTGACGTGCATATGCTGCACTACCTATTTTTTGTGTGCGGCATAAGCGCAAGTTAATGACGTCACTGATGACGTCAGACAGCAAACGTATCCGCGCATTCGCGTATTATGAACCGATTGTGTGCATGCTATCTCTACCGATAGCGCATATTTGCGCATTTTGAACCGTAGCATAATTGTCCCGGACTGTCCAATCCCCTATTGTTTTTTTTTATTACCTCCAACACCAAATAATAACAGTCAGTTTCACAAAAAATTGGCAGATTGTCTCTTGTTTGCGAGGAGCCTTCCTATACCTATATATGTTTGTGTAACATGTTTCAACATTCAAAACTACAGAAACTGATGGAGGGTGACGAGACGATCAGCATAATGTCAGACACGTGGAGCACGGACGTGCTCGCGTCTGACTCCGAGACCATCGGCGACACCTGCGACCAGACCCAGATAGCTGCCAACCAAGGTATGTTTGAATCTCTTCATTTATTGACAAGTCCCTTGACTAAATCCTTATTACTATGTGTTAAGTGTGGAAATGGCTTGGTGATCCTGACTTCGTTTGTAGAAGAAACTAAAATTGTATCATACTAAACTTGTAACCTATAACAGGCATGTTTAGATTTTTATTTGCAAAAAGAATTAAGTGCAAATATAACAAAAAATCTTACTGTGTAAAAATCTGATCGTCTCAATTCGATTTGTTTCATCTTATCAACAGATTCAATAGAAAATTAAGATTGCGTGGCGTAAATCTATGTTTCCGGCATTGCAAACTGCAAAGGTTAAGAGTCTCTCTTGCCTGTTAATTGCTTGTTCTCTCTTCAATGCTTGTTCTATCTTAAAAGTTACTTTGTTTGATGAGGTCATTTCGATGACATCATCATCAAACTATACAGGGTCCTTCTTAATATGCTGACAATTTTTAAGTCGATGACCAGACCATCAAACTGAACAACTTTCGCTATGGCACCAACATTAAAATCGCGAAATGTTCACGATGTTTTCCATTCCCGTTTGAGAGCTATCAGTCAATTATGTAAACTATAGTTTACATAATAAATTCTACATTAAATGTGATGTTAAACAGCGGGCGTGAACGCGAACAACACGAATGCGCCGGACGTGTCGGAGACTGCGAGCGAGTCCGCCTGGAGCATGGACGTGCTCGCGTCTGACAGCGACCGCAATACTGAGGTTCATATACTCTCTTATTTATTCTAACACTTTGCTCGCATAATATCGTCTTGAGCCTAATTGGGTATTTGACTACATTCAATATATTTTATTTTTATCTTCTTAATAAAATAACGCTAAACTCCCATTTTCATTGAGTTTTTAGCTTGAATACTATTTTTAATAACAAGATAAACTATAAAAAGTTATGAAAATGTTGATAACGTCACAACTCAATATTTAGTACAAATCTTCATACAAAGCGCATGTTTTGACGTCCGATAAAGAGTAGCTGATTTGACTAGTTGTCAAGTAGCCAATTATGTAGAAAAGGCCTATAATGTATTTTTTTTTTAAATAAATATCTTGGACAATGTCACACAAATCTATCTGTCATTTATCTTCATAGATGTATTCCAGTAAACTCGTGACAGTACTATTGACCAAGAAGTTTCCCTTACGCCAGTAGAACTAATAAAACCTGACGGATCGCTGGCTCACTCGGCGGAGGAGAAAGCAAATTTATTTGCTAATCTTTTTGCCGGGAATTCGCATCTGGAGAACTCAGATAAAACACCACCTACCATTCCTCGTACTGAATGCTCAATGGCATCAGTTCACATTCGCCAAAAAGAGGTTTTTAAAATCCTACGTTCTCTAGACGTGAACAAGGCTAGCGGACCCGACGGAATCCCAGCGATTGTCCTACGCACCTGTGCTGCAGAGTTGTCTCCTGTTTTAACACGCCTGTATCGCCTCTCACTTAAGACTGCGGTAGTCCCAAAGTCATGGAAGCTTGCCAACGTGCAACCTGTGCCCAAAAAAGGCAGTCGTGCCGACCCTGTCAACTATAGACCAATATCAGTCACTTCCATACTCTGCAAGACTATGGAACGTGTACTTAACAACCGGCTCCTGGCATACCTTGAATATAACGATCTCCTCAGTGACCGCCAGTATGGGTTCCGCCCAGGACGGTCCACGGGGGATCTCCTTGTGTATGCCACACATCTGTGGAGTGAGGCTGTCGAGAGATACGGGGAGGCACTTGCCGTGTCACTTGACATATCCAAAGCCTTTGACAGGGTCTGGCATGCAAGCCTTATAAGCAAGCTTCCATCATATGGAATTCCGATTGACCTATGCGACTGGATAGCTGACTTCTTGAGTGAACGATGCATACGAGTAGTCATTGATGGATACTCATCGGATCAAATGGCTATTAATGCCGGTGTTCCTCAGGGGTCAGTTCTGTCAGCTACTTTATTTCTGCTGCATATAAACGACATGCTTGTGCCCGGAACCTTTGGGTATGCTGACGACAGCACTGTTTCTGACAGATATCTGTCCGGTGCAGGGGTCAAATTGGATGTTACTCAGTCTTGTCGAGAGGCCATGGTGCAGCGATTAAACTTGGCCCTTGAATTTGTGTCCGACTGGGGTGACGCTAATCGGGTCAGTTTCAACGCAAACAAAACACAGGCGTGCCTTTTCTCCACAAAACGGAGTCCCTTCGCTTTGACTCCGACTTTCCGAAATGTGTCCATACCGATAGCTGATCGCCTGGAGCTCCTGGGCATTAACATATCGTCCGATTTGAATTTCGGGCGGTATATTGAGTCCATGGCGAAAACCGCAGCGAAAAAACTGGGCGTCCTTTCGAAGGTCAGACGGTACTTCACTCCGGGACAGCTTCTACAACTTTATCAAGCACAAGTCCGATCGTGTATGGAGTACTGCTGCCATCTTTGGGACGGGTCTGCCCAATACCAGCTGGCCGCGTTGGACTCAATCGACAGGCGTGCCAGGAAGCTCATAGGTGATCCAACCTCTGTGGCGAAGCTACAAAGTCTTGAGCATCGTCGCAAGGTAGCCTGTCTATCTGTTTTTTATAGGATACATTTCGGAGAGTGTGCGACGGAATTACACGATTTAATACCTCCGTCTCCCTTTCATCTGCGGGGGACGAGACGCAGGCTGGGTTTCCACCCTTATGTCGTTGACCTACCAGCAATTCGCACGAAGAAGTTTGCTTCTTCTTTTATAATGCGCACGGCTAAGGAGTGGAACGCACTGCCTGCGGACCTGTTCCCTGAGCAATACAACCTGGGCCTCTTCAAGGCAAGAGTGAATAGGCATCTTTCTAGGTAAGCATGCTACATCTTCGGCCTCATCATCACTCAACATCAGGTGAGATTGGGGTCAAATGTTTACCTATCGAACATAAAAAAAAAAAAAAAAAAAAAAAAGAACATCAGCGTAACCGCGTATAAGATAGCGATATGTTACAACTTATGCTTCTTGCCTAGCTGTTGTACCTAAATATGGTACACATCGTATTTATGTCGTGCGTATAGTATACGTCGTAGATAAGGACAGCAATAAAGTAGCAATCTCCTTTTTCAACTAGATACAAATTTTCTATAATATGCAAAAATAGGACAAAACACGTACTGACCTCTATGCCTAGTCTACGGACAGTACTTATCATAAATTGAGCGATTTGCGTAATACTTCATGTTGTAAGAACCGCTAAGGCATGGAACTCCTTGCGTCAGTTTTCCCATAGTTGGTTATAATCCGAGTCTCTTCAAGGGATGGGAGTCTATTTTAGTGGACGACTGTCATCAAATTCGCATAGAATTCATATTTTGTTTCCATTTCGGTACCCACCGACTCCCTGAGAGCTGCCACCCATTGTTTATCTATTGCGATCTTAAAGCCAGACTTCGTGAATTTAAACCATCGCCTTGGGCGTAATCTTACAGATATATTATTGTTATGAACAGGTGGATACGGATGACTGCGTGTCTGTGGCAGCCCGCTCGGACACATCTTGGCCGCGGAGACCGTCTCAGCAGGAGGAGTCCACGCCTGTCAAAATGTCACAACAGGTATCTTTCATTTTTGTACATTCTTATATGAATGAGTATGGGTTGTTGATTTATTGTTATATAGTAGATATAAATAATGTGATATTATCTACGTTTAATTGTGCAGAATGGTAACGTGAAGAGACCGGATGTCAACAGCAGTCCACGACATACTTCACGACCTATCTTACCGAATCGGTAAGTGTTATTAATTATTTTATAGCATTCCGTGAACTAAACCCGCACTTAGGTGACGCTTTTATCCCTTTTCGTGTTTATAGCCCTCACTGCGCTCGGGCGATAATTTGGCGCCGTGCAATAATGGATTGCTTAAATCACATGTACTAATACAATATCGAACCCTCTATAATCCCCGCAAGTTGATATTGCGACTGGCGGCCATCTTGGTGACGTAATTTTGACGTAGTCGACTGTGCACCATCAGTTCCGTTCGCAAGGTTAGCCCGTGCTTGATGACGTCACTCAGCGGTTATTTTGACAAGGTTCCATCGCAATATCAACTTGCGGGGATTATATCATTCTGCGATTATGTGACTATGTTTTTTACGAGATTTTACCATCGACTTAATGCAAAATAAAATAAAAATTATATAGTACTATCGGTTTAAAATAACAATGTGCATGACCTCGCTCGCAAATGTGACGTCACTCAATCACACGAACTTCACTCGAGTCATTCAAATGATTATTTCCTTTGCATAGAGTCTACATTCCTTTATCAACCGAGTGAAGTTATCCAACGGCCCTTCAAGGTCATGCACATTGTTATTTTAAACTGATAGTAAATGAGAAATTTTCTTGTTGTTTTTTTTAATGAAACTTATTTATATTTTATTCTGTTTTTGTCAATAATTATTTCTATCCATAGTCTACGACCTTGTTTTACCATAGTTCCTTCACAAAATACGAACCCCAACTCTATCCCCACTACATAAGGTGCATGATTGTCGTAGATCCGGCGGAGGCTATCTGAGCGCCACACTAGCGCTGTCTCGCGGCGGTGAGCTCGACTTAGCATCGCAGGGACCGCAGCAGTACCCCATAGAGAACAGGAAGAGCATACTGGTCAACGGATATCCGGTAAGTTTATTTTTAAAAGTACCTCACAGTTGCAAAAGAGAATGACGAGTTTAGATTCTTCTCTTTAAAGATAAAGCAGCCTTTGAAAAGGGACTGAAAAGTGCCGATCAGCCGATCTATTTTCTATGACACGTCCAAAACAATAAACGCTTTTGATTTTGAAATATATTATCTCTATTTTTAAGCCATGTTTCTGAAGGAACGATGTTTAGTTTCATTATATGGACACTATAAATGATATAATATACAATAATTTGGTAGATTATAATTTTTCCAATACGACATACCTATTAAGTAATTAGGCTTTTTTGAATTCAATAGCTTCGTGTAGTTTCGTGGTATTTTCATTCAATTTTAATTGTCGCGATACAAGAGCAAAAAACTCCAGAGCGCACATAATAATCATACAGAGGCGACAAAAACCGACAAATCTCGGCCGAAGCGGCACGTTCGTTTGCCTCGAGCGAGGCGCGTTCACACTGTGGGTCTAGCAAAGCGCGAAACTTCCCTGGAGGATATTGTCTACGTGAGGAAAACCTAAAAACATTTGCCCTCAGGTGATGACGTGCTACGCGACGTCGGCGCCGGAGAGCCCGAGCACGTGCGCGCCCGCCGCCATGCCCAGCGACGTGTTCGACTACGTGCCCACTAACGGGTAAATCTATACTTATAAAACACTGACTGACTGACTAACAACCATAGACGAAGAATGTTTCGCTTACGCTGGTAGACGGGATATCAGTAGTGTAACCGGGTATGAGATAGTGATAGTCATAAAATCCTATACAATTTATATGAAGTGACATTTTTGAGTCAGGTGGCCGTAGTACAAAAAAGTGGTTACGCCTATAAGGACAGCAATAAGGTAGCGATCTCCTTTTTTAACTAGAGCGAATTTGCTATGTGCATCTCTTATTGAGTGAATGTGACAAGACACGTGCCTCCTTCTAGTACCTTCTCTTTCTACGCTAACAACGCACAGCCTAAACCGCTCATCAGATAGAAACATGACATTTGGAGTAAATATTCTACAGAGGATGTACACCCCAAAGAGAAAGATTACAACCGTGATGTGCCTCTATCCTTATTATTTTACGTATGCCAGAAAGAGAGCGAATGACGTTTTTCTCGTTTAAACGCTTCGTCGTGGGTGGCATGCTAGCCATGCAGGACGCAGGCCTACCCTCAGGGTTGGTGTATGAGCGTTAATGTTGATTAGTAGACATCACATACGCAACAGAATTTCTTCTTCTGCGTATGCAGGTTTCCTGACAAAGTTTTCCTTCGTCGTCGTTTGACAGTAGTCCGTATTACGTATGTAGGTTGGCAAATCTATTCACGGTAGCAAATCAAACTACCTCTTTCTTCTGGGAACGTGAGCACCGTCCGGGTGTGTTAGTTCATCAATAAAGCATGAATTCTAAATGCAATATTAAACTTACAGATTTGTAAAAACGCCAGTAGATTACTGTACTCATAAAAAATGTTGCGAAACACCGTCCGTTGAAAACACAACGATAACTCCAAACACTAAAGACTATTATCCCCACAGCAACAGCGCGCAAACGGAGTCGACGCTAGACGGGGGCAACAGCCAGTCGGACGCGACGAGCCAGTGGGTGGACGACAGCTTCCCGCAGCCCCACCACTCCCCCGACCGGCCCTACCCCCCCGCCGACAAGTACGACCTGCCCTCCACCTCCAAGCCGTACGACGACAACGACCTTATGGACAGGTAATAAGGATCATAACTCATTTCTTTTCTAGAATAAACAGATGTTATTGGAAGTAGCCACCCAGAATACCATACCTTACCATACCATACCTTTAATACTTGATACAGAAATTCCTTCCACCACGCTTCTAAATAAAACTCTCTCTCGTGAATTTATGGATGTTTGTGTATATTACTCTAAATGTTCGCAAAAATTTGAAGCGCTCTGAAATAGAAACCAAAGCAAGTCAAATTATTATTACACTTCTTCGAGTACTTTTAATTACGTTTTCTTACATTTACTTGGAAGTCTGTGTATATGTTTTTGATACCCTTCCAATTTCAACTAAAACACAATTCAAATTTTGATACATAGTAGTCACAATTTTGATATACAGGGTGAAATTGATATCATTAGCATCCTTTTAAACCAAGAGTCTACCCATCAAACTTAACATTTACTATTATTATTATTAAATTATTATTAAACCGATCGGAGCAACTAAAAAATCAGCTGTTGCATACATTTGAGTCGAGTAGGCATTTGTAGTATAGAACAGCTGATTTTTTAGTTGGTCCGATATGTTTGCTCCTATAGCAAAAGTTGTTCAGTTTGATGGGTAGACTCTTAGTTTAAAAGGATGCTAATGATATCAATTTCACCCTGTAGATCATCCACATATATGATATAGAACATGAATTTCAACCCAGTTTTTTATAGCTAGTTTTATTAAATGAGTCAATATCAAAAAGCCGATATTTTTTTAAATTAGCTTTATTCAGAAAGGCGTTCATTGCAGGCAGGCATGCCCATATTTATGTTTACGTAGGAAAAAAAAGTGATCATTAGGTTTTTAGCGCCCGATTATTCGATCACTGATCATCACATCTTTTCCAGATCATTAAACTCCAGCGAAAGCTCGTTCAACGCCCTATCAGTCTCTCAATACGACCGCCGCTTCGACTCCGGCATCGACACGGAAAGGCCCGAGGAGAGGTCCGCCATAACGGACCTGATGACGCGAATGAGCTCCGCGACAATATCCACGTCCGCTAACTTGGTCAACAATCTCACCGCGAGGATCGTCAAGTCGGAGATCAGGACCAGTATAGTTAGCATCAGCTCCTCGAGGGTCGAGAAGAGGAGAGGTAAAGTGAACTTTTTTAAGTAGATTTCCATGTATGTGTCACTTTCATATATTATTGGCTTAAGATGGCCGTCCAACCCACAGAGAAATGACACATTGTCCAACCTATGTCATATGCTATGGAGCACTCCGATTCTTAATTCGTTATCTTTTTTTTTTTTGATCGGGCAAGTGCGCTATTGGTGGATTATTTCCTCACACGCCGTCTCGCCGTCCGCATATTTCCAGTGGACGACAGAGGCCGAAAGGCGGTCTGAAAAAACTCTGACACCAGGGCTCTGCCCACACGATAAGAAGAAGTGGACGACAAACCTTTAAGAAAAAATCTAAAACCGAAATAAAATGTTACATGTCGTCATAAATCTTAAGATATCAGCTCGCTCTTTTTACTACTCAGTAGAGAGCAGCATACAGCATAGTAATGCTGTTATTGGGTATTTGACTACATACAATTTATTTTATTTTTATCATCTCAATAAAAAAAGTTTGAAAATAACGCTTAACTCCCATTTTCATTAAGATAAACTTTAAAAAGTAATGAAATGTTGATGACGTCACAACTCATTACTTAGTACAAATTTTCATACAAAGCGCACGTTTTGACGTTCGATAAAGAGTAGCTGATTTGACTAGTTGTCAAGTAGCCTAGTATATTCGTATCCGTTAGAGACCTATCACGGCAATATCGCAACGACGATGTCACACCTGGATCGCAGCGAATTTTAAGCTCAGGCGTTGACTGAGCGTTATCGCCGCGATTCCGCTGCGACAATAATTGAACTCAGAAATATCGCGACCATATCGTTCCATCAACGCGTACGCTCAAAAATCGCAAGTGAATGATCAAAACTCTCCACCCCGCAGATGTAACAAGCAATATGTCGCTCAGTACCCTGTCAGTGAACAGCGCAGAGACCTCCGTCTCTGACAAGAGCTCCAGCCAGGACGTGAACTCTGAGAACGTGACGGAGAGGAGGGTTAGTCCCCCGCCCGTCAAGACCGCCTCCACCGGCGCCATACCGAAGAGCATCAGCTTCGACGCCACGGCTGAAAAGTCACAGAGGTGAGTGGTGTAACATTCTTCACATATTAAACTTTCTAAACTGCTCAGCAGACCGTCTTTTCTAAAGATATAAATAATTGCAGGAGGCGCATAGTAGGAGAGGAGGGTCTGGTGGGCAACCTGGACGAGCTGAAGAACAACGTGAAGCGCTCCGGCGGCAACCTGCTGCACAAGATCAAGATGTTCCGACAGAAGGGACGCTCCCATCAACACCAGACCGGTAAGCCAACTATTTAACTTCTCAGATCCCGTAATCAAGAAGGACAATGAAAATATTTTGTTTATCTGACCTGGTACAGTCACTGGGAGCGAAAGGTTGATAGTCAACACCAACACGGTTTTAAAAGAATCCTTTGTAAATTTGACAGACAATCAAATCACAGCACATCAACCAACTGCTGGGTATAGGCTTCCCTTTTATAGCGTCATTCTTCAAGGTCCTGTGCTAATCTGATCCAATGCGAACCCGTCACTCTCACTATGTCATCGGACCAACGTGATGGTAGTCTGCCTTCTGACCTCCGTTCCTCTCTGATACTGTCTTGGTCCACCGGCCGTCTTTCCGTATAGCCAAATGAAACTAGCAAATTATATTATTTATTTGAAAAAGTTGTCTTGCCATTGTGTTAGCGACAATATAGCGGCGACGCCGTAGCTTCGGCGGTTCTATTCTGTTGTGAAATCACGACTGTTAGGACGCGTCGAAAATGGTCAGAAAGTAATCAGGTGTCCGTTTTCTGGATTGTCAGGAAAGCTCAAAGTGGTCAGGAATATCAAAGAAGTCACATGGAAAGTCAGAGTAATGTCTTTTTGCAAAGTGTACTACGCTTTGGTTGCTCAATTCAATTCAATTCAATTATACTTTATTTCACACCAAAAAGAAAAAAACATAGTATACAGAGAGCAAACAATCAGGAAATACAAAGGCACAAAACCCCGGTTGCTCCTTTCTTCTGTTTTCTTATTATTCTCAAACTGACAGAGCTCTTGAAACAATCGAGTCACAGTTTTGAGGGATGTCGAGCTTGTACCTGAATCGAGTTTAATTGTAACACACCGCAAACTCGCTCCAGTCGCGCCTGATTTTAGGTTATTAATACGGGCCTTAAAGGACAGCATTGTTACGCTTTACACGTCTTCAAGATCATACCTAATTTAATACCTATTAACAGACATAAAGCTACCAGAGGAAGAGAACCGAAGCGACGACGGATGTCGCGCGGAAGGCGCCAGCAACGAGAGCTCAGAAGATATCCTCGCTAAGTACAGACGCAAGAGTTCCACGGACTCTACCAAGCAGCGCCGCTCCCAGCGCAGGGTCTCCGACGTACCTGACACTGAACTAGACAGGTGAGTGTATAGTATAGTGTAGAGACGCCTCGCCAAGTACACACGCAAGAGTTCCACGGACTCCACCAAGCAGCGCCGCACCCAGCGCAGGGTCTCCGACGTACCTGACACTGAACTAGACAGGTGAGTGTATAGTATAGTATAGGGACGCCTCGCCAAGTACACACGCAAGAGTTCCACGGACTCTAGCAAGCATTATATTATTGTTTTGTTTTAGATGTGAAGGCGTAGTGGACCTGAACGATCCAGAAGTGTTCAACAGCATGAAGCGAAAACTGCGCATGGTCCTCTCCAACTCGGACCTACATTGTGTTGAATACGTACCTAATGTAAGTTATCTTACTATATTTACATAAATATATTATTGGGATTTATGCGATCACGCAATAAATTTTTAACCGACTTCCAAAAAAGAAAAAAATATATAATTTCGTGACGTATTTTGGTATTATTTATGATTCGCCATAATTGCGTAATTTTTATCTGTAATCAGATATGGATGGTCTTTCTACTGTTCAGAAAGGGATACCACTGGACCAGTTGGTCTCATTTGAATCGTGTTAAGTCGTTGTTCGTTTTGTTTGTCCATAAATAAAATAAAATAAATTGATAAATAAGATCTGATGAAGAACTTTATGATCAAGCGGCAGGTATCCATTGCGCGAGGATGCCGCGCTTAGTAATGTTCGAGACTTTACCACACGTAATGAAATAGAAATAGAAACGCAAGAATAAATGGAGCCGCAGCTTTAAGGTTATCGCTCATTTATTTACAGTACTCCGTTCCTGCATTGAAGAATGAACATTTAACGGTTTGCCGTGCGCTGTTTGCAATCGTGTGTGTAATTAGCTTTTTTCCTCTGAAGGTTTTTAAAAATCCGCCAGAGGCAGCACTAGTAAAAAAAATTTGTTGGTAGTTTTAGCGTAGCCTCTGACCACCCCGAAAGGGATTGTGGTCGTGAGTTTATGTATGTATGTATGTAGTAACTAAAATATGTAACATCTTTGAAAAGAATTAAAACGAACTGTCAACACTAACTAACCTTTCTACGAGTACATTTTTATTACCTGAAACAAGTAAACCACGGCATGCAAGCCATCGTTTAAAATACCTGACAAGATGATTTAGAATTTGTGCAAATTTAAATTTTGCTCCATTTACATCATCTTCCGTAAATTAAATTTTTACAATGTACATTTAACGTTACTCTAATATAAATCAAAACATATTGTACCCCCCCCCCCCCCCCCACCAGTGCTGCTTCTGGCGGATTTTTTAAAAACCTTCAGAGGAAAAAGGCTAATTGCATAGTGTATCTAAGGAGCACGACCTTAAGCCTATATTTAATATAACTCTATGTAAATGAAATAATCATTTGAATGACTCGAGTGAAGTTCGTGCGATTGAGTGACGTCACATTTGCAGGCGAGGTCATGCACATTGTTATTTTAAACTGATAGTATAAACGGTTCATAGAAAATGTATGGCGCCCGGAGTCATCACCGTATTTTGTGGTGTCGTGTCGTGACTCGTGGGAAAACGCCCTTAAGGTATAATGTTGTTTGCAGCGTTGCACGAGCACGTCGCTGGTGGAGTGGGTGCGCGCGGCGGCGGCGTGCGCGAGCACGGAGGCCGGGGCGGCGCACGCGGGGGAGGTGGCGCGCGCGCTATCAGTGTCCGCCGGCGCGTCGTCGTCGGCCGCGCGCTGCGGGCGGCTGGCGGCGGCGCTGCGGGCCGACCTGGCCGCGCGCCGCCCCTACGCCGCCTACCTCGCCTCCTGCCGCGCCGCCCTCACCCACACCCTGCACGAGCTGCACACGTACGTATCATACTCTACTGACCTGAGCTGAACAATCAATCACGAGGTGGCATGGCTCGATTTCTGGCCCTTTTATAGTATTTGTGGTTGTATTTGTACATACATACATATACTCACGCCTGTATCCCATTGGGGTAGGCAGAGACAATAGATCGCCATCGGCTACGATCCTGACACACCTTTTTCGCCTCTTCCACACTCATACATAAGTCGTTTCATACACGCTCGTCGGTTTCGGGTACATTTGATCTGACCCTTCTTAAGTACGCTACCAATTTGATCCACATACGTTCATTATCATTAATTCTGCTATGAAGAAAAGCGTGAAAAAACGAGTTTATACGAAAACTAATGAAACTTAGTAATACGTGTAGAATGAAAAAAACGAACAAAAAAGTAAATTGGTTTTAACCTTTAGAAGTTAGGAGAAACTGAGGAACGGTATTTCTCCTTATGATACCTCTTGTATCAAGTGTGTGAAACTCATAATCTTTCTTATTAGATAGTTCACTCAATCTTCTATGCATTAATTGAGTTTAATTTAATGAAAATATTATGATAATGGAAGAAAACGAAATCACACACACTATCAGTTCAACCAAGCCAAATACGTTATGTAACGACCAAAAAATACCTCAGTGATAATATTCGACGAAAATAGCTGTCGTTTTTGCGTTTTACTACTGCTTTTTGGATGATTTGTCTATTTTTTTACTAGTAATTTCTACTTTTGATTCCGGACTTCTAAAGACGTGGAAGTTTTTTTTAAAAATGCCCAAATTTTTTCTGTTTATAATAATTATGACCGCCGTCCTGAAGTGCGATTTTTGAAAATCATACGAGCAACTTGGCAGTAGAAAATGTCAAAATTACTATGGAGATAATGCGTCTTTCTACTGTCAAGTCGCTCGTATGATTTTCAAAAATCGCCCTTCTGAATGGCTTTTATTTTTCGTTAAAAATGCCTGGGTCGAATCTTCTATTCCAAATTCCAAAAATCTGCCATTCTTCTTTGTAAAAAAAAATGTGTCGTTTAATCGTTGAACGTAATCAAGTCGTCTTCAGTTATATTAGTTCATAATAAACAAACTTGTGCACGCAGACAAATAACGTTGGTGCGTAACGAGTGCACGGCGTGTGCGCGCTGCGCGGCGGCGGCGCGTGTACTGGAGCAGCTGGAGCGCGGCAACGCGCTGCGCCGCCTCGCGCGCCACCACCACGCGCACAACAACCACGCCATCAACGGTCTGTGCCTACTAAATACACCTGCTTCACCATATTACAAAAAAACTATATCTTCTTCTAAAGCATGTCATCGAGTTCTACTTTTTTTGGTGGAGATTTGCCAGTAGCGTAGCGGAGGATGCGTAGGAGGCAAATGCCCCTGGCGGCACTTTACTAGGGGCAGCAAATAAAGGAAAAATTCAAATTGAGGATTGAGCTCTGTCCATAACCAATTCGTAGAGCAGAGTAAAGTCGAGCTCGCTTCGCTCGCTCAAAATTTCTATTTTCATTACTGTACCTACGCATAATCCTACAAAGTTCTGACCACAGCCATAGTGTACATAAAATAGTGATGATGATGAAGCTCAGCGATCGCAGCGGCCCAGGATGCCCGCGTGGCGTGCGGGTACGGCGAGTGACGGGCGTACCCTAACTCAATTCGCTGTTAGGGTACACGTGCAGGCAGCGTGGGCTGGAACGCACGGCCCCCGCACGTCCCGCACGATTGGCCTGCCGCGACCGCTGAGCTTCACCACTATTAGTTCTTTACAATATGCCACAGCTAAGACGTGATGCTCAAAATTTCGAGCTTGATTCGCTCAATCCATAGCTTTTACTTAGGTTACTATCAGTTTAAAATAACAATGTGCATGACCTTGAAGGGCCGTTCGATAACTTCACTCGGTTGTAAAGGAATATAGACTCTATGTAAAGGAAATAATCATTTGAATGACTCGAGTGAAGTTCGTGTGATTGAGTGACGTCACATTTGCAGGCGAGGTCATGCACATTGTTATTTTAAACCGATAGTACTTTGCATATGTTTTATACCTACATAAAGAGCTCGGTTCGCTCGTCGTTCTATGTTTCTATTTTTGCATGGTTAAATAAAAAAGTTTCTGACCACAAACCGAATAACAACAGCCTATGAAAATTCTTATTCGTAGCTATGAAAGATCTTTCCTTTTTGTCACAGTGATAATCAAATTTACATAAATAACATGGTGGAAATAAGTTCTGTCAGAAACCTTCCTATGTTAATAAAGTATTTAAAGAATGCATTCTTGACCTAAATTGGGACCTACCATGGAGCAATCGAGACCATCGTCTACGCTTCGTTGTGCACGGTCTAAACCGACCCTTTGACTGTCTACAGATTAAAAAGATATTTGTTTCCAGGTGGTGAGCTGATGGACGAGAAAGCGACGAGACTGACAGCCAGTATAAAGGCCATTACTGCCGAAGTGAAAGCCGATCCTTCCTGGGAGGGTAAGAGTTCACTTCAATAATCAATTTTAGACGAGCAGAAAGATTACGTATCACTATACTTTGAAAAAGATAAATTTTCCCCGCTTTCATTACCTACTACCAGACGGTAGGCGCAAAAATTTTTCTAATGACATTTGACACAGCGTTGTTATTACTTCGTACAGCGCGCGATGTATGCGCCGTTGCCGTCTGGCACGAGTGGCAGTAACCAAGCGAGTCTCTCGCTTTTGATGCGCTAAAGTGCCGGCCTAACGAGAATAAAACCACGATAAAACTAACATTACATAATACTAAGTGCAAATATAATTATGTATAGCAAAGTGTATCTTAGCATATATGCTCACGACTATATTCCCCGAGGGGGTAGTCAGAGATATTCTGAAAACTCGGAATATCCACGTTACCGAAACTCTGTCCAGTGTGACGGTGAGTGAGCCCATCGCCACTTGTAACGGACAGTAGGTACAATACATGCCTCAATATTGAAGCATGCAGGTTTCCTCACGATGTTTCCCTTCACCGAAAAGCCAGTGGTGTTACAAATCGTACATAAATGCCGAAAAACTCATTGGTACGAGTCGGCATGAACGGGTATCGAACCATCGCCTCCTGCACGCAAGGCAAGTTTACTCGCCACTGGACCACCACGGCCTTACATTTATGCAAATATTTTTCTCCTTGCGGAATGCGAATTCGTGATACACAGCTCAGCAGGTAGGCGTCAAAGACTAGTGATCAAATCAATTCGCTAATTAGTCATGACACATGCATGTTTGTAATTGTCTCAGGCGCATCGTCGTCGCAGCTCGAGATGGTAGAAATGACGGTAGAGCGCGCCGCATTCGCTAGACTCTACCTACACGTTCTGTTCCCCAACGGAGACGGCGACATCGCGAGAGATCAGTGAGTAATTTCCTGTTATCATCTTACTTAAATTTGTTTAAAAAAGTTGAAGTTGGAACAGCTGATTTTGTTTTCACAATTTCATTGTTGGCTCCAAAGTGAAAGTTGTTCAGGAGTTCGATTTTTGAAATTCATTGGTTGAACTCGGCAGTTAAAAATTCCAAAATTACTATGGAAATATTTGTTTTTATTAATTTTAGGAAAATTTACGGACTAATTACAGGATAGTAGGGTATCAACATTTTTTATAAAACAACATTGTCAACTAAAAGTTTCCACATATGCATCTTTCTACTGTTGACTTGACTTTTAAAAATCGCAGTCCTGAAGTATGATTTTTGAAAGTCAAATCAGCATTAGAAAGATGCATATCTCCACAGTAATTTTGACATTTTCAACTGCTGAGTTTAAAGTATGAGTTCGCACTCCAGTTTGATTGTCTGAATCAGCCTGTTCAATATATAACGCATTAAATTTTACAGCATGTATACAGGGTCCTTCTTAATATGCTGACATTTTATTAAGGGGATGATCAGACCATCAAACTGAACAACTTTCTCTATGGGACCAAAATTGAAATCGCGAAAAAGAAATCAGCAGACATTCGGCTCGAGTAGATTTGCCCTTTTGTATGGAACAGCAGATTTTTTTTTCGCGTATTCCATGTTGGAGCGTTAGAGAAAGTTGTCCAGTTTGATGGTCTGATCATCCCCTTAAAAAGAGTCAGCATATTAAGAAGGGACCGTACATGTATAGTTTGTACCCGGCAGAGTGCTGAGCGAGCACATCCGGCGGCTGTCGGCGTGCACGAGCGCGCTGCGGGCCGGCGTGGCGCCGCGCCACCTGTGGGCCGCGCCCTTCCCGCGCGCGCAGGCGCACCTGCGGCACCTGCCCGTCTACCGCACCCCCGCCGACAAGGTACCCTACCCCACACCCCCGACACACCACTGATATCCTACCTGAAAAACACCTTGATACAAGATCGCGGCGACCAATACACCACTGGACCACTAGGACCGACCAGAACTGGAGCAGTACGTAGAAGTTATGACCTTATTCTCTCTCGGTCTCATTGGAGAGGCTGTTGAAATCATCTTGACAATATTACATAATTTACATTGATTCACTGATATACCGGGCAGCGCACGACCAGTCGTTTTGGCGATGCTTAGGTGAAGCCTATGGTCCAGCAGTGGACGTCTATCAGCTAATATGATGACTGCGAGGTTAAATCAGAAATGAAGAGATTGGGTTACCAACATAGCCCAAAGAATTGCTAGACTAAAGTGGTAATGGGCGGTACACATTGCTCGCAGAACAGATGGCCGATAGGGTCAAAGAGTTATCTAGTGTTGACCGCGGTGCAGCGGGGATATGCCACCCAGCATTTGGACCGAAGACCTGGTGAAGGCGGCGGGTACACGCTGGGTGAGGGCAGCGCAGGACCGGTGGTTGTGGCGATATGCGTGGAGACCTACATCCAACAGTAGACGTCTATCGACTGAGATAATTAACTTTTATTAGATTTCGAAACCGACATAAAATTCATACCCGGTCCCGGCACCTACTGCTTCAGCTGTATTATGTAATGTCAATGCTGCATTCAATCCGATGCAATATAAACAACTAATTCGTTGTTTGATGTTTGTGTGCAGGTGTCGTGTATAATGCGGTGCGTGACCTCCATCATGGCGGTGCTCGGTCTCACAGAGGGCGCCACCCCCTCCGCCGACGACCTGACGCCCGTCCTCGTATACGTCGTACTCAAGGTTTGTTATCACCTGCATAATATTCATCAGCCTGTACCTGTACCAGTCCAATGCTGGACATCGGCCTCTCCCAAGAGACATCACCACAATGATAAGTCAACCTCAAGGATATGCCTTCAACGTCGAAATTTTCTCCCTCGATCCTGTGCTTCTCTCATCCAGTCATTTCCTGGTACAGAAAATTAAGCCACAAAGACTTATATGTACTACTACTGAAATTAAAATCATCATAGATTTCACTCAACCGCACCACCTTTTGAACTTTCATTTTAATACAGCAGTTGTTAAAAGCGGCGTGTCTTCATGGCTTTAAGGGTAGAATCAAACTCTACGCGGAAAAACGCGGCGTAATTTCACTCGAGTAATTTCGCAGCCGTCCTAGCAAGTAATGTTCCGAAATTCCCTATCCGGGTGAATAAAACGCGTCGTCGTTTGCAATAAAACGACGCAATAGCACGACGCGAAATCAAGCGAGTGAAATTCCGCCGCTTTTTTCCACTTAGAATTTGTCGTTAGCTAAGATCACAGATTAGATATTAATAGATATCCGCATACAAGGCCGCCGACGCCCGTCACACGTCTATGATTTTGCACTGATATAAGCAACGCGAGTGAGCGAGCTCGAAATAGTGCGACCTTGAGTTGGCCAATCACGTTGCATTATTTCGTGCCCCGCTACCCGCACCTACCGCCAAAAATTGTGACTTCGGGCCTGTACAAAATTTTCATCATGCGGTATCTATTGGGGGCACAGATATATTTAAATAGATACCGCATAATGAACATTTTGTTCACGCCCGAAGTCACCATTTTTGGCGGTAGGTGCGGGCGGGTAGCGGGGCACGAAACGGTGCAACGTGATTGGCCATTTCAAAGTCGCACTACTTCTAGCTCGCTCACTCGCGTTGTTATATCAGTGAAAAACCATAGATGTGTGGCGAGCGTCGGCGGCCCTGTATGCGGTATCTATTGGGGGTAATCTGTGGCTAAGATGTACGCAGACTGTCGCGCCATATAGCAGAGGGTCATCCCACACCACGTCCACAATGTCTAAATCAAGAGACTAATAAATAAGTTCAGTGTATAGTATACTACCGAAGTCTTTCAAAGAGACGTCCACGAATATAACCAACATTTGGTTGCAGGTGAACCCGCCGTCTCTCCTGTCGACCATAGAGCTGGTGAACGCGCTGGGCGGCAGCGCGCTGCAGGGCGAGGCGCTCTACTGGTGGACGCAGTTCAGCGCCGCCGTCGCGTTCATCAAGACGATGGACTACCCGCGCAACACCGCGCCGCACTCCTAGCGTTCATACACACGCCTGGTGAGTCTACTACACGCATCACGCTTATGCGTAACGCAGCTATTGGCTATGTGCGAAGTGGGTGTTGGAAACTGTCAAGTCGATCGCAGCGCCCGGGAAAGCAGAAAATTGTACTGCTGACGGCGAAGTTGTGTCAGATTTGCTTGAATCTATGAAAATCAGCACACTAACTTAACACGAAATCTCCAAAACTATCAATGCTACAAACTTAAAATTTGGCATGAAAGTTTCAATTGGCATCTAGATGCTCACTTAAAAAAGGCTTGTCTCATTTTAACCCCCCAAAGGTGTTAAAACTGAGGTAAAAGTTTGTATGGGAATTCCGATACAAAATAGATTTTGTCCGTGGCTTCGTCCGCATCCGCTCCCGTCATCGTACCGGAATAAAATATAAGCTAGCTTTTAAGACTAATTATAAACTTTTAAATAAGGTGAGGCGGGGCTATTCTGACACAAAAAATCAAAGCGAAAAGTTTAAACCTCATTATTTCCCTTTGTTATAAAGTTACAGTAAAGTTGACTATTGCATATTAAAGGGTATTTTATCTATTTTGATTTCCCCTTTATTTTTGTTTTAAAAACGCATATTTACACTGGCAAAAGAAGCGAAATTCTCGTAAAAATACCATGTGGCCATAATTACCCCGCAGCGGGGTAATTCCGGCAGTCGACAATATCTCCGCCATCTATGGAGCTATGACGCTGAAACTCAAAGCAATACAATATTGACGATACGACATATGCGAAAATGAACTTTATGACAAGCTGGGATGCTTCATTTTCGAGTAAAAACACTTAAAAAAAATTGTGGGGCTATTCTGGCAGCTCTCCATACATGCTAGGGCTGGGACACGTAAAAGTCGATAAACGGAAGATAGCAAAAATTTCTTAAAAATTGGATGAGAGTGATTAAAGTAAGTATAAGTGCTTAATTTAATAAAACATTTTTTGAGTACGAGTAATCCTAAATTTATGATAAAAAAACGTTATATTAAAATTGATTTCCTATTAACTCTCTTCTCTTTAATAAAGGAAAGGTATTTATTGTAGTTCTGGGTATCTATTCTGAGTATCTGTGCCGCTCCATGCAGTTATTTTAGTTTTTTCACGTCTTCAACCGCATTTCAAAGTTTGATTTCTGAGTAAATACGTTATTCTTTTTATCTTTAAATGTTACATCATCTATAATAATACAAGATACATACTCGTATGACAATATACTTATTTTAAACTAGATTACATGTTTTGTCTTGATTTTACCTAAAAATGTACATGCAAGATATGGTAGGATTAAAAGTACTGAAATTAATATCGACGTTTATGCCTATACTGTGGACATCACTAGCATTTTGCTACTTCATACAAAAACAGTGGGGCTATTCCGCCAGTTTTTCTGACAGAATTGCCCCTCCATCATAGTTTTGGGGGGTTATTATGTCAGACTCAATAACACACTAATAAATAAGCGTAGGACAAAATAAGTTAGCAGAAAAGAATCTACAGTTCTTATTCATATTACTTAACTTGATTAATCTTCAAATAAAACACAAAAACCACTAAAAAAATAAATAAATTTGCGAAGCGTTTTTGGTAACGCAAGCGAAAAAAATGGTATCCCGTCAATATGGCTTCCCAATCAAACAATTCCTGCGTTAGCCGCCCCATCTATATTTTATCGAAGAAACAAGCTTTTTCTCTACCTGTACCAGGTGTCGCGACTGACTAAAAGCTTATAGAACAAAAGTTATAGCCAAATGCCGGAATAGCCCCGCTGCCGGAATAGCCCCGCCTCACCTTATAAAAAGTTTTATCAAATTCGATCCAGTAGTTTTGGCAGAATCCTCGAACAAACACTTACAGACTTTTACAGTACTATAATAGTGTAAATAATTCACGGCTGCCCGAAAAAGTTTTGTCAGTAGGCCGCGCTAGTGTGGCGCTAGTGTCGTGCACATAGCCAATATATTATGTGCGTATGGATTGAGGTGCCACATTTGCTATGGAAAAATGGATTATATGCCCATTTTGTAGGAAATTTTGTAGATTTTGTAGGCCCAATTCTGGAATTTGTAGCAAAAGTATAAAGAAGTTACATGAACATAAAGGTGGCACCTCACACCAGATGCATCTGGTGTGAGGTGCCACCCTGGAACTCGGAAAGTACGTGATGAATCTTTTTGAAAATTTTGTAGGATTTAGTAGGAGTTGGAAAAAGATCCTACAAAAAAAACCAGCTCTCTCCGACTAAAACTGAAAAAGCTACAATACTTTGATTGTGGCCCCTCACACCAGATGGCATCTGGATTGAGGGGCCACCTGTAACTCTGAAACTACGTGATGAATCTTTCTGAAAATTTTGTAGGATTTAGTAGGAGTTGAAAAAAGATCCTACAAAAAAAATCAGCTCTGTACGACTAAAACTGAAAAAGTTACAAGAGATACTTTGAATGTGGCACCTCACACCAGATAAATGCTTATAACTACATATGTACGTAATGGAATCCAAAACCGATGATGCCAATATTTAGTAGAAATTTCTACTAAATATTGGCATAGTCAGATGTCGCATATCATCAATACCTACCGAGCTACACGTTTTTTCAAAATTCCATATAAAACCATTCAGTAGGGTGTCCATGTAATAAATGAAACCATGAGACACATTTTTCTTCCAGCTGTTTTTTGCATTTTATTTAACACGTTTTTTTGCATTTTATTTACGTATATAATTATATAGGATACGAAACTCACGTCCGTATGTCATCTCGTTTCAAAAACATTTCTACAATAAGGTAGGTACTTAGTACCAACTTTCTTATTAGCGCAGCGTTCAGTTATAGCGAGGTCCACCTTTTGCAAACTAAATACTTCAGGATGGTAATGTTGGTACTGTCAAGTAGGTATCGCAAAAAGTCTGTTTAAGATATATTTTCCCTTAGTCGCCTCGTAAAGTACCAACTGTTTAGTATTAAAAATGATTTCATAATAAAATATTTGCTCTAGTATTTTGTGAACTACCACAAATCAAGAAAGGACATCATTGGCATTTCATACATTTTTGGTCCGAATGTGAAAGTGCCGGCCAACAAAAAATAATACTATATTCTGTTAGAACTTATCCGTCTAAGCATTTATTATTATGGCTGTAGCTGTAGGTAAGTTTTAAAATGTAGGTATCTATGGAAATACGATTTTTCAAACCTTAATAAAACCAAGGAAAATGCCCTACAGCTTCGGTGCCATACTAAAAAATGCTGCAACGGACTAGTTCTAATAAAATATAGCCTAAGCTAATTAAATTTTCATCGAAAATGTGTATGAAAAGGCAGATTTTCGAACCCAAATAAAACCAAGGACAATGGACCTACAGCTTTTGTGCCATAATAATAAATGCTTAAGACGCCAGTCCTAACAGAATATTGCATTATTTTTTGTTCGCCGGCACTTTCACATTTTTGACTAAATCCGATGATGTCCCTTTCCTAAACTTGAACTTAAATAAACAGTATGTTTCCTAGAATCCTTGCAGCGATGCCAGATAGATTGGCGATATATAGAGGTGCTCAGATGTCTGTATGACGCCGCCACTATGTCCGTTCAAGTACATGATCAGCAGACGAAGCCGATCCAACTGCTAAGAGGAGTGAGACAGGGGGATGTTATTTCCCCGAAACTGTTCACCAATGCGCTGGAAGACGTGTTCAAGACGCTTAATTGGAAAGGACGAGGCATATGTGTGAACGGCGAGTACATCTCTCATCTGCGCTTTGCGGATGACATTGTCGTCATGGCGGAATCGATGCAGGACCTCAGTGGCATGCTTAGCGACCTTAATGCCGCTTCCCGACGGGTCGGTCTCGGCATGAACTTAAGACGAAAGTCATGCTAAATTCTCATGTCGAGCCAGAGGCGGTATACGTCGGTGAGGCGGCGATAGAAGTTGTGCAAGACTATGTCTACCTTGGACAGACTATAAGACTAGGTAGAAACAACTTCGAAAAGGAGGCCGCTAGGCGCATCCAACTGGGATGGGCTGCTTTCGGGAAACTCCGTCATATATTCTCCTCGGCTATACCACAATGCCTCAAGACGAGGGTGTTCAATCAGTGCGTCCTGCCAGTAATGACATATGGTGCGGAAATATGGACCCTGACGATAGGACTAGTTCATCAATTCAAGGTCGCTCAGCGAGCTATGGAGAGAGCTATGCTCGGTGTTTCTCTGAGAGGTCACATTAGAAATGAAGTGATACGTCAGAGAACTAAAGTGGTTGACATAGCTCAGAAAGATAGCAAGCTGAAGTGGCAATGGGCTGGTCATATCTGCCGAAGAACTGACAACCGGTGGGGTGTCAGAGTTCTAGAGTGGAGACCGCGAACTGGTAGGCGTAGTGTCGGACGCCCTGCTGCCCGCTGGAGAGACGACCTAAAAAAAGTAGCGGAGAGCGACTGGATGAGGAAGGCCGAGGATAGAGTTTTGTGGCGCGCCTTGGGAGAGGCCTATGTTCAGCAGTGGACGATGATAGGCTGATGATGATGATGAAACAGTATGTAGGTAGGTACTTACTATACTTGCCTACCTACGACACCCAATGGGGTGCTCCATTCAAAGTCGGAGCCACAGGCAGGACACACTACAGGTAGGTTGGTAGGTGCTTACCTAAGTACCTAGTCTTAAGAACTTTATATCGACCGACCCGACTAGCCTCACTGGAACGAAAACGTAAGTTATACTGGTATGTTGACGTTCCAGTGAATAGCTTCACTGTCGGGTTTAAGTTAAAATATCTATTCAACGACATCTTCCTTTCAAAGAAATGTTTCAAAGTCTAAAATATTCTAGATACCCTAGATACCACTTCATCAAATGGTTTAGCCATTTTTGACAAAAGTGGTAACAGACTCAACATAATTATTTCGGATACACATGTGCGATCTCTTAGGTTTAACCTCGAATGAAATTACACGCTGGTTAAACCTATTATACTAAGATCCGGACTTAAAATTATGCACCTATTTGTTAGGTGAACAAAGTGTGATTTAAGTGAAAGTTTACACAGGGGTTCATACAACGGCGCCGATGGGTTGTTGCCTAGCAAAATCTTGTCGCAAGTTTATCTTTACCATTATGATAGTTGCTACAATGCTATGCTATGCTAAATTTGGGATGTAAATGAGCCATCGGAAAGAGACCCATCTAAAGAATTTAAAAAACTAAGATTACCACCTCTCAGTCTGCCGCAATTCTAGAGTAGCCAGGTTCAAAGAAGTCACTTTTATTAACCCTAGATTTGCGGCAGATTGAGATATGGCAACGCTAGTTTTTCCAGTTCTTTGGACTGGTCTCCTTCCGATGACACCTTATTTACTTCCCAAACAGATAGGTGCAATTGTCGGAAAAAATTGTACCGGCGGCGTTGTAGGCAATGACATTAGTAAATTACCTATATGTCATTGGTTGTAGGTATGACCGCCTGTGTAACCTTGATATTAATTAACCTTTCACTTAAATCACATTTCGATCACCAAACAAACAGGTGCATAATTTTACGGTCGGATCCTAGTTTAAGTGAGGGTGGGTGGAGGTTGAAAGTTGTAGTTAGGTATATGACAACCCTTTTGGTTTAGTTTTGGTACTTGCGGCAACATTTTTCTAGGCAACTTGGCGGCATTGAATTAACCCCTGTGTAAACATACACTAGAATCAAATTTCGTTCGCCTAAGAAATAGGTGCATAATTTTACGGTCGGATCTCGGACTATATCAATTGAAATTCATTAATAATTAATAAATTTTGTCTGCCTCACACTTTACAACTGTCTCTGTTGCGGGTTTGCTGGAAGAAATCTCGTTAGAGATAAGCTCGCCCTTTGTACATATCTACTTTGATTGTTTTTTTTTCTGTAATTTTTGTGTACAATAAAGTGTTAAGAGGGTCTATCGCAGTCCAGTGGCGCCCTCATCACATTAAAAAAGATTTCTCAATAAAGAACGCCTAAATTAAAAAAGTAATTAACACGAACACTACAAAAGCCTTCAAGCTATTTTCATAGAATACTTTTATAGGTTTTTTAAAGGTCTAAACATACAAATTGGGAAAAAGAAAAAAAAACGGCCGCTTTTGTTTTTATTCGCAATTGTCTAAAAGTGGAATGTTTAGAACCTATAAAAGTATTGTATAACAATGGCTTGAAGGCTTTAGTAGTGTTCGTGTTAGTTACTTTTTTAATTTAGGCTTTCTTTATTGATAAATCTTTTTTAATGTGATGAGGGCGCCACTGGACTGCGATAGCCCTCTTAAATAAATAAAAGAAAATCCAATTTATCATGAAAGTGAGTTAACAAAGTAAAACTTTTTATTTCCACATCTCCAGAAGTCCGGATTCAACAGTAGAAATAACTAGTAAAATAGACAAATCATCCAAAAAGCAGTAGCAAAACGCAACCACGACAGCTATTTTTTTCATCGAATATTATCACTGAGTTATTATTTGGTCGTTACGGAATATTTGGCTTGATTTAACTGATAGTGTGATACAAGAGGTATCATAAGCAGAAATACCTTTCCCCCAACTTCTACAGGGTTACAATCAATTTACTTTTTTGTTAGTTTTGTTTCACTCTTCACGTATTACCAAGTTTCATTCATATATGGGTCATTCACCTCTAAGTCTGGGTCTCAAAATACATGGCTGTCCGCGCCAAACTTCTTTGATATGAAGACAGAATTTAGTAGGTAATCCAAAAACAGAAATGCTGTAATTATGAAGAAACACATTTTCGTCGACTCTCTACCATGCAACGAAAGTTTTTTTTTTAAATTGACCTTACTCTGAACCGACGAGCATGTACGAGAAGAGATTTATGGATAGTGGGACATAGGCGTGAGCATGCTACGTAAGTATACTGTACCTATGCAAGTGAAGTGGTATATCTTAGAGTTTGTAAGGAAGATGTCGTTGAATAGATATTTTTAACATAGGTAAGATATGAGTCGATTGGTATCAAAAACGACTTTATACGAAAATATCGACGTTTTGATCCCAAACGACATGATATAATTAATGAAATTCTTAACATGATTTAATACCTACCTATGTTAGGTGTAACGTATAAGTATAAACATAAGGGGGTCGTTACCAATATCGAAATCATGAAAAAAAAAACTGATGTTCCATACTAAACTATAAATCTATGGGACAGCAGATTTTTTTTCGCGATTTCGATGTTCGTCCCATAGTGAAAATTGTTCAGTTTGATGGTCTGAAATCATTTTTAATACTAAACAGTTGGTACTTTACGAGGCTACTAAGGGAAAATATATCTTAAACAGACTTTTTGCGATACCTACTTGACAGTACCAACATTACCATCCTGAAGTATTTAGTTTGCAAAAGGTGGACCTCGCTATAACTGAACGCTGCGCTAATAAGAAAGTTGGTACTAAGTACCTACCTTATTGTAGAAATGTTTTTGAAATGAGATGACATACGGACGTGAGTTTCGTATCCTATATAATTATATACGTAAATAAAATGCAAAAAACGTGTTAAATAAAATGCAAAAAACAGCTGGAAGAAAAATGTGTCTCATGGTTTCATTTATTACATGGACACCCTACTGAATGGTTTTATATGGAATTTTGAAAAAACGTGTAGCTCGGTAGGTATTGATGATATGCGACATCTGACTATGCCAATATTTAGTAGAAATTTCTACTAAATATTGGCATCATCGGTTTTGGATTCCATTACGTACATATGTAGTTATAAGCATTTATCTGGTGTGAGGTGCCACATTCAAAGTATCTCTTGTAACTTTTTCAGTTTTAGTCGTACAGAGCTGATTTTTTTTGTAGGATCTTTTTTCAACTCCTACTAAATCCTACAAAATTTTCAGAAAGATTCATCACGTAGTTTCAGAGTTACAGGTGGCACCTCACACCAGATGCATCTGGTGTGAGGTGCCACCTTTATGTTCACGTAACTTCTTTATACTTTTGCTACAAATTCCAGAATTGGGCCTACAAAATCTACAAATTTCCTACAAAATGGGCATATAATCCATTTTTCCATAGCAAATGTGGCACCTCAATCCATACGCACATAATATATTAATTAATTTAGAAGCAGAACAGTTATATCAAAAGCTGTCGTATACAGGGTGTAACAAAACACCCTAGTAATACTTAAAGGGGTGCTTCAGACCATCAAACTGAACAACTTTCTCTCTCTCAACTCTAGGGTGTTTTGTTACATCCTGTATATTCTCCTCTGATTAGAATTAGAATAAAACTAAATGGGATCAGATCAATGGATTCTTACCATGGCTAATATTGATAAACTAATGTTTTATGTTTCAGTGTTCAGCGCGTGTCAACGAATTCAAATTGGTCACTTATCGGTACCCAGCCCCGCGCCGCGAGCGCTCTCACACCATATAAATTTGTTACTCATTTATCCACCAAATCGTGTTAGCATTAGAATTCGAATGCATTAATTGTATAAATTTGCAACCATTCAAATTTTAAACAATTTTATAAGTACGTATTTAGAAATTCCGTAAAATAAAATCAAAATTCTGAGAATAAAATGTTATGTAAACTCACAACATACGTACATTCTGTAATAATGTAGATATAGTTGTAAAATATATAATATCTAATTCTAAATCAATCTAGAAAAAACATTATTCTTGTATTTTATTAACTTTAAGAAAAAACGAAATAGAAAAAATGTATAAAAATAAGTAAATAATCAATTAATTGTAAATGCGCCTTGGAAAGCGAGTACCGATGTTAAAAGCCTATTCGCGCGTGACTAGGTTCCTGTAAACGCGCCGTTGTTTCTTGGAGCTCTTACAGACGAGCGACACTTTGAGGTTGCCGTGGGTCGCGCTCATAGACTTTACGGTCGCCGTGCGTCGCGCGACCCTTTGCGACCGCAAAGTGTCGCTCGTCTGTAAGAGCTCTTACTATCGTCCCTTCATCAGCCTGATAATGTCAGCCTCAAAACGGTTCAGTTTTGTTCCATGTAGTAGTAAAATATAAAAAATTGTTTTATTTTGACTTTACCTAGGCTCTCCCCATGAACTTCTGGATATAAGCCTCCTCCATATTTACACCTTACACCATACTTGTTTATTGCAAAAAAATAATGTGCATTCAAAGACGTAGTGTATTACATAGTCTAAGATTCAAAGCATCAATTTTTTTCTTAATTACCTTTTTGGGGTCATGACATATTGACCATACAGCCTTATCATTTGTACCTACTTTTTAATAATTTCGAAAATAAACATTATTTGTGACATTCAGTGATTATAATATTATTGTTCGGCATGTAATAATTTGAATTTCCTCCAATAGTTAGAAACAACCGCGCGCTTTAAACGCCTTCGCGCGCCGTCTCGACTGTGATTCTAGAGTTGGATACGAATACAAAATACTCCAAAAATGTATTTTTGAAAAGTTTCGAACGTGTGATATTTAACGATAGTTTGTTTTGAAGAGGCCGTTTCAATATCCTATTTATTGGAATATGTAGATTTTAGTCTAGTAGTGTATAAATTGTATTTAAACTTAGGTCACACCAATATCTGCCAGAACCATGAAGTTTTCATTCGTATTTCCTTTTAATAATCTCAAAGGAATACTACATGCACTTCTATTTTTGTACTGTTTGGTTTTCTGTGGTAATCAATCAATGATAATTATATAATTAAATGTGTACCTAAGTATATGGAACGCTATTATCAATTTGTTAACTGTTTTAAAACCCGCGTAGATAAAGAATGCAATCGGCTGAAATCATGAAAACTAGTTGTCTCGCTTACACTTCAATTAATTAAAGCAAGATACCTATTCTATTCTCGATTCCGCCATCGCATCCGTGCGCGTGTTGATATATTTCCCACAGACTTTAAATAAGTCTGTGATATTTCCCATCATGGAGTTATGCGTGTATATAAATTAGCCATTGGGCATAATATTATTTATTTCAAATCTTGTGTATACCAGTAGTCGCGTCTTTTAATTATTGACAATAAGGAAATATTGGAACGAATCTCGTGACGTGATTTGTGTAAATTTTACCCTAAAAAACTAAACACAATCTCTTGTAAAATTACATCAAAATAATAGCAAATTTTTTTCTGAATCGTCATGTTTATTATATGCGAGATGGCGCGATATAGGACGTGCACTCAGATATTCGATTTGAGTGTGTTTTTGGTCCTGCCATCTTTGTATGATTGATTGTATATCTAGTTTTTTATCATCAAAGACTTTTAACCCTTAATAACTATAGAAATTAAAAAACGAAGAAGGAATTTCATCTCTTACTGGGTACTAACTTTAGCTATAAATAAGTAAATTTTAATTTAAGATTATCTATGTTAATATAAGCACCAGTTTATTTCGCACTAAAAGACGCTAATATTCAAGTTAACAATACGTAATCGTATTTTATTCCGCAATTCATGAATGGCTTTATGTATATGCATTTTAAATAAATGTAATAAAGGCATAGTTAGAGCTTTATTTCTTGCCTAGATCTTTTGACTAGACTGCGAAAATGTACCTACCTAGATTTTTAACCGCTGTTAGTAATACGATGTAGAATATTGCAAGTGTTTATGTAATCAGAGCAATGAATATATTTAGCAATAAATAATCATGTCTGTGTTTTCATTTCATTCAAAACTGCAAGCTAATTGTTGTTTCTGACCACCCCGAAACTCACGATGGTCGCCTCGACATTGATAATATCGGTAGTTATACTGAGATTCATTTTACCATGTGTCATAAATAGAGGAAACTAACAATAGTTTTGAGGGAAAAACAGACTACTATACCTACTCTATTTGAGCAATACCATAGCATAGTGTAATAAAAACTAGTGATGAAGCTCTGGGGGGTGACGGCGGGTCTATGCGAATGAATTCGCAAAGTTGATACCGGGCTTAGACAATTCAATAGGGACTCGCCTTGCGGTAGCATTTTCGATCTGCCACGGTATTAGATCAATTAATCTTACGCATTTACATCCAATTTTATACCTTATCACTAAACGAGACAGCCTATAATAGCGAAACAATAATTTTGAACTTAGAACGTTTGAGGTTCACACGAGACTACTTTTCATGATTTTTAACATTCAATATTAGAATCTAAACTTATGGAGAATAAAATTCAAAGTTGCGGATTTCATGTTACCTCGCCCCCCGCAAAAAGTGGCAGAAATGTTTCTTAGTAGAATGACACGCGTAACTCGTCCCTATTAAATTGTCTAAGGTACCGGGACGTGCTCCTTCTGGTCCTCGATTGACCTTTCGCGACCGCTGAGCTTCACCACTAGTAGTTTTTATTACACTATGCCAATACTCTTGGCAGCTTATCACTCAGGATATGAGCGTCTGTCTCTGTGCGTACAAAGTAGGATAGAAGTCAACAAGGACAGAAACATTGTCCTCGTGTATTATTGGGTGTCATTAGTCATTTCATTACATTAGATAACAAATAAGTCACACTGCAGGGCAAGGCCTACCGTTCAGACAGACCCCTCAACGGTAAGGATTTGGTTCAGGCACAAGATCCGGAACTTTAAAGAACGAACGTTTTGAATTTGACAAAATGGCGTCAGGAGTGCGATTTTTGAAACTCATTCGCTGAACTCAGAGCAGTTGAAAATATGTCAAAATTACTATGGAGACGTGCATCTTTCTGCTGCTGATTTGACATAAATCATACTAAAACTACAACTACTACTACAACTACTACTAAAACCTGCAGTACTTTATTTCTGAATTCAAGATGTGATCTCTCAGTGCACACACATATCAAACCAAACACCCTGACGCTCTCCATGTTTTGGAGTAAATGATGATAATTAGCTTCTGACCACCAGAGGATTATGGTATAACGATAGAGTAGGTGAATATACATATTCTCACGACCATAATCCCTTTCGGGCTGGTCAGAAGCTTTGCTACAATATCCAACCAAAATTTTCAAGTATGAAAGTGCTTTTTCTCTTTTGTAAATGAGGCTAGCAAAATTTTGTGTTCCTTGCATCTCTTGTTACTGATACAACAAATTGTTCTTTGATTTGACCTAAACTTTTATGAGGGAAGGGATGAGGGAAGTAATGTAAAACAAAGTAATGGCGTACACAATCTTTATTATGTACTAGATTTTCATTTTGGTACACTTATAAACAACACACCATACCAGAAGGTCTCTGAAACAAACAAAAATATGGTTAATTAAATAATTAACAAACTTTTTACCAAAACTAAATGCTATGACAAAATAATCAGTAAAAGTTTGACGTCACGGCAATCAGTAGTAGCAAATAATATTTGATTCGCATCATGAGAATACAGTTTTAGAGGAATTAAAGCAGTAAATGAGTTGGTACAGAAAGCTACCTTATCACAGCATCTTATGATCGTGGCCTCTCCTTCTTCTCTTTGTACAAGGCTAGGAGCGAGACGTTGGCAACCTTCACCACCTGCAAAGATAATCACATTGAATTATCAAAATACAATACATGATGTAAGTGACAGCCTAGCAAACACTGGAAAGGTGAATTCAGACCATCAAACTGAACAACTTTCACTAACCACCCTCAAGAAATGTAAAAAAGTTTTTTTAAGTAAAGTAGGTACAGCTGTTTTGTATGGAGCAGCAGATTTTTTTCTGTTTTTGATTTGGTGAATTTTATTATTTGCTGGATAACCATCTATTCAGTAGCCGTAGAATGATGCGTGCCATCTCAGCTTTTATCATGTTCATTCGTGAGCAAATAGAAAGAGTGCATCATGCTGCTGGTCCTAGACATTTTCTCGATTACAAACTCAGAAAACATCTTTCAATAGTTTTAAGTGCATAAAAAGTGGGGTAACAGGACTATTTTGACAAATTTTTTTCAATCCTTGTTTTTAATCAAAACAATAGAGAATCTCACCTTAAACCTGACTCCGGGAATGTCACCGACGGCGTGTCCTTTACGACCGAATCCTGCTACTAGCACTTCATCGTTCTCTTCAATGTGGTTGAGGCAACCGTCACGAGGCACGAAGGCTGTGACTTTCTTTCCGTTCTTGATCAGCTGGACTCTCACGCACTTGCGGATAGCGGAGTTGGGCTGCTTAGCTTCAACACCACTGCGGATGATGTAAATATTTGAAATACAACATACATTTACTTGTTATTTCAAAATCATCATAAGTCATTAACAATTCAGTCAAAATTGGTTATATTGAAATCGAAAGACTATTGGCTCTTACAACCTGATATGACTGGTCCCGATATCGTTATAAACACTTTTGACTGTGTATGGAAAATGATACCTTACATAAATGAAACACTATTTACTGTTATGAATGGATACTAGAAAGCGCAACACAAAAACAAACATATTCATTAGCACACCTTAATTATGAGCAGGTAACTGTACAATTCCACTATGTAAACACCATACATGGCATAACCTCAATCTTTACAAGTTCATTGACCCATGTGTTTGTAATTGTTAGATATTCTCGTTGTTGTATCTTCAGTCTTCTTGCGGAGTAGACGCCGCCGCTCGCAGTATTATCCTGTGATTGTAGACATAACACATTCACAGGAATAATACCACGCGCGGAAGCGTCCAAGACGCCCACCGATCTTCTTATAACCAATCTTTATTCTTCACTACAGGCTTCATATCTCTTGAGTTCACTTCCTAACACTTCATTAATAATTCAGACACAAAACTCGCGCAATTTCACTGAACTGATGAGTAATTTGGAGAAACTTACTTACACTTTTTCCAGGACGATGCCCTTGGCGTGTGAAGCGCCACCGAAGGGATTGGCCTTCCACCTAGTCCCCATGTGGGCTTTCTTGAACTCCTTGTCTGCCCATCGCTGCTCGCGGCGATGGTTCACGTGCTTACGTGCTGTGCGGATTCCACGGGGTTTACCTGAAATTTCGATGAAGCCGGTTACACTCTATGTTTACACCAGACACTGAAATTGACACACTAAACTTTTTCTAAGTTAACATGAATGGGGAAACGTTTATCGCACCTCATAATTAGCGTAGCAACTACGAGATGCAAACAGATTCGATTTAACACCACGAGAAAAACATGTCTGCGCCATGGCCGACACCTATGCGTGCAGTCACAATTTTATATTTTGGGGATATATAACTAATACCGATTCACTTCCACATTACGTTCGTGTTTATAGCACTTTATCACACAAATGCGAACGAAAATAATTGATGAACAGTAATTATTTGGGCACAAAACTATTTCTTACCCATTTTGATAGCGCGACACCAATCGGCTACGGATGGGAAAAGAAATTGTCAGCGGCCCGCAGTGAACCAATCGCCTTCAAAACGACAATGCCGCCAACCGCAGAAAAATAATTATGTTGCCAGTTTTTTGAATAGGCAGGGATAGATTTGACAGGAAGGTATTAAGGGCCCCCAAGATGGTCAAACGATCGTGTTTGATGAAAACGTTTAAGTTCGGCTTGAACGGTTTGTCAAACGGCACTGCGCAGTTTGGTTCGGTACGCTGTCGTTATCAGACTTTTGACGCAGACAAGATGCACTCGAGCAAGGATTGCGATTTTTTCAAGTTTATAACGTTAATGTCCTGCATAAAAAAAGAAAAAAGAAGAAAAGAAAAAATTCGAAAAGTTAAAAAAAAGGGTAAATTCACTTTCCGTGTTTTTTTACGTTCCGACGACGACGCCGTGCTGTCAATTTTGATATCTTCGCCCGACATCTTCGTCGCACACAAGCTCACGCTACAAAATCCAACGCAAAACTAAGTCGAGTTTGTTCAAACGCGTCAGAACACGATCAAACGGCGCGTCAAATACAACAAAAATATGAAATTGTTTCAAACGTGCTTCAAACCCGTAAATATTTGACAAACCGTTCAAACTATCTTTGTAAACAATCAAAGTGGTTTGAGTCAAACCAAACATTACGTGTTTGAATCAAACTGATTGACCGTCTCGGGGCCCTTTAATGCTTTACAGCTTAATGGCTTGCACTGGTAGCATGCCAACCCGCGATAGCCGTGATACGGCTTTATCACTTCTTTTATCTCGTTCTTTTGCGCGCGAACGAACGAGATAAAAGACGTGATAAAGCCGTATCACGGCTACCGCGGGTTGGCATGCTACCAGTGCTGATGTGGTACCATTTGACTGACATATTTATACAACTAATGTGAGAAACTAGTAGGCGATTTCGACGATGACGACAGTGCGATAAAATTAGTCTGACAACAATGAGCTCATATCGTATAACAAAAATCTTTCATTTTTACTATTTGAACTACGAATTTGAAGAAAACCAAAAACAGAATACTTGGCTGCATGGTCTTTGAACTTTGCCTACCTATCTGAAGGTACAGACAACAACAGCAACATTCTTCTACATTACGTAATCTGTGGTATTACCTACATTCGTTCTTCCGTCTTTAAATCGTCGTTCCAGTTACATTCAATTCAGTCAATTTCAGTCTTCATTCATTTCATTCTATTTTGACGATTGACCGACGTTGTTCGTAAAATCATCGTAAATTTTCTTAATCTCGCAATTTCATATCAACAAATTTTAGAACTCATTAGTACAACCAAGTTCTAAGAACATACCAAGATGGCAACTGTAAACCTTGCAAGAAAAGACGGAGGCCCAGGATACGTGGGCATTCAGTTTTGCACCGAATGCAACAACATGCTTTACCCGCGGGAAGATAAAAACAACAAAGTACTGCTGTATGCTTGCAGAAACTGTGATTACAAGCAACTGGCGGACTCCAACTGCGTTTATGTGAACAAAATTATGCACGAAGTCGATGAATTGACGCATATAAACCCTGATTTGGTGAGTGACCCAACACTACCTCGAACCAAGGAGCATACCTGCCCTAAATGCAACCACAGGGAAGCGGTGTTCTTCCAGGGACAAACAAGACGCGCTGAAGAGGAGATGAGACTCTACTACGTGTGTACGAGCTGCAAACATAGATGGACGGAGTGAATGTACTCAATTATTGTATTGCTAATTTTAAGGATAATAAACCAGGTGACTATTTTTATTTTTGCCTTTTATACTGCTTATCTCCTCACTGTGGTGCATCTTGCACAATTCCTGTGTAGTCTTGTAGGCACACAGGCTTTGTACAGAGTTCGCTGGGTGCCGTTCCCCTTTTCGGTCATTTGTAATTAGGACCAAATTATTAATTCAATATACATTTCTAAATCAAGTCGTTTATTCATCAATATCCTTCTGAGACTATAGAATACTATTAACCCCTAAAGTGGTGACTTTCGACAAAATAAAAGTGAACTTTTTATGTGAAATTGAATATTATCAAAAGTGAACTAATTATAATTACAAAATTAAGAATTACGTCACAATTACAAACGACCGAAAGGGGGAACAGTGAACTCTGTAAAAAACCTGTGTGCCTACAAGTCTGAATCGACAAATCGCTCATCCGCAGAAACAATGACCTAACTGCAAAATAGAAAAATTTGCAGAAAACGCATTTAAAGTTCAAAATAACGTTCACAGGAAATGCGTTTAAAGTTCTAAATAACGTTCCACCCAAGATTAAGGCTTTAAATCAAAATGTATTATAGTTTTTTATTTATTTTCATAGCGCTATGATTTAAAAAAATATTCGGACATTGTTCAATCAATTTAGCATTTTATGCAGTTATGTCATTGTTTCTGCGGATGAGCGAAATGTTGTCTGCCACTGATCACATTAACACATTCGCGGACACTGAACGAGACACAATAGAACTTTTATTGTTATCACTGCTATAGCCGGTCAGTGTCTGCGAAAGAGTTAAACAGTCTCTGAAATTCGTAGAACACCTTTACAGCTGAATAGAGTGAAAATCTGTGACCTACGACACCAGATACCACTGTTAGTCAAATCATTTATGATGAGTTGTAAAACAACTTTCCGTTGTTAAAATTAAATTTGATTTTGTCCTTGGTTCATAATTATCAAGATAATTCATTTCTTTGATAATCAATAATTTCAATGCAGCTGATTCTTAGTTTTGAGTATAATTTCTAACTTAAAGTTCTAAAATTGCTGCTTTGGCTTTAATACACTTGAATCCTTACCAAACAGCACCTTGTCTTCACATGACATTGTGATTGAGTAAGCTCATTGTTTTCGTTGAGTCCATTTCAAGCTGCAAGTTTTGTAAAAAGTGTAGGTAAAAAATTAAACAAAATGTTAAAATGATTTTTTTATTAGCTAAAAGTATTGCCAAGCCATATTCATTCTAATATAACAGTTAACAATTCACAGCCATTAATTAATTAATCAAACATTGCTGCCAATAACAACCAGTGCAGCGTCGGTCTGGGACTCAAAAAACTACCGGGAAAATTCAAACAAGCGGCCCACTGACTTTTTCCCCGACTATGGTAAAGTCAAAAGAAAGGGCATGGGCGCCTGATGGGCGTAGCAATTATTATTTCCCGGGCGTAGAGAGGCTAAGTTTATATCAAGGTCAGGTTGCAAAACAATTTAGGAGCCAGGAGAGCCGGAGCGAGCGAAGCGAGCTCGAGTTTTACATGATCTAAAATATCCGAGCTAGCGAAGCGTGCTTGAGATTTTACTACAATACGACTAGGGCGTTACAATAAAAAACGCGTGCGATAGAAGAAACATGGTTCCATAAGCGACTAAAAACCAGGAGCGAGTGAAGCGAGCTCGATATTTTACATACTATGATATTTTGGCCATTCCAAATCTGCAATAAAAGATCCGTAAAGATCTGTAAATCCTGGAGCGAGCTAAGTAAGCTTGAGATTTTACTCCAATAAGGCTAGGTCGTAAATCAAGAGCGATTACCACACAATCCAGCACTGGTAGCATGCACACCCACGATAGCTGTGATACGGCTTTATCACGTCTTTTATCTCGTTCGTTCGCGCGCAAAAGAACGAGATAAAAGACGTGATAAAGCCGTATCACGGCTATCGCGGGTGTGCATGCTACCAGTGCAGGAGCGAGCGAAGCAACCTCGAGATTTTACTGCAATGTGACTTGGGACTAGGACGCTGTAATACCACCAAGAACAAGTAGCGAGCGAAGCGAGCTCGAGAATTTGCTACATTGTGTTTTTTATGGGGATGATCCTGTGATAATTAGACCATTTAGACCACCAGATTTCGATATTGGTCCCATGGAAACAGTTACTTAACCACCGTCAGCATATGAAGAAGGACCCTACGATATGCTAGAATGCGTGCAGAATGCTTCACCGCAACAGGATTTAAAACCAGGAGCTTTCAGCTCATGCCAAAATCGAGTAGACATGTTCGTGAAACAAAAAGATTGAGCGAGCGAAGCGAGCTCGAAAATTCGCAAAATATTTTGACTATGCAGGGGGCCTCCGACTCAGTTACTTACTGAACATATTTTGGCCTTGTTTTGAATTTGATCAAAAGGGTTCTTCAGGTGTGGAAGCCCTCTCAACCAAACTTATGATTAGAGAGCAAAACAAAACTGAACGAGCGAAGCGAGCTCGCAATTTTGCAATAAGCACATTTTTCTGAATTTCCCTGACTTTTTAAGAAAGTGAAAAAAAATACTTGTCGATTATTTATTGTAGATTTCTTGAATTTTTCTTAAAGTTACTCTTTTTAATCCTGGGGTGGGCCAGAAAGATTCTGGAGTGGGCTGAGCTGTGCCATTTTCTGTGGTATGAAAATGAATAGGGAGGAAGAGCTGGGCCGGATCGGCCCACGGGGGTACCGGCCCACCGGGAAAAGTCCCGGTGTTCCCTGGGGCCAGACCGACGCTGAACCAGTGTCAATCTTTCTCATGATTTTGAGCTTATGCTCATCGTCCGCAAGTGCCCAGTTATATGAGGTCTTGTAGCTTATTGGTTTGAGACTTTCAATCATTGTGTGAAACATAAATGTATTGCATTACCCTGCAGTGGTACTACTAGGGTAATCACAACTATGGGGTAATTCTTAACTATGGAGCTATTAGGGTCAGCGCACACCCAGCGTAAAACTGTTCGAGCATGCGCGAGCAGGTTTCATTGATTCAATTGATAATGAACTCTATTTCCATTGAAATAAAGTTGAAAATAGCTTGCAAGTGATTAAATCCCTTCAGCGTCTGTTCGAGTATGCTCGCGTATGCTCCTCGCGGCGACGGGAGCAGTCGCGAGCATGCGCGCGGATGCTCGCGCATGCTCGAGCATGTTCGAGCATACGCCCGTGTCGATGCTTGCGATCCGTCGTAAGTGCCAGGTTACACGTTCAGTATTTCATCAGTCTGGTCCATCAGTCTGGTCTGAATGACGGGAGAATGATGCCAGAATGATGGGAGAATGATGGACTGATGGAATGATGGTAAACCATCCATCCAGACTGTCATTCCGTTGTGAATGATGGTATACTGATGGTAAACTGATGGTCGTATCATTCAGGTGTCAGTCACCGTCGGGGTTGCCAGATTGGGGGTTTTTCACGGGATTTTTGGGAAAAATTTGGCCTTTGGGGAAAATTTGGAGAAGTGAAATCGTTGGGGAAATTTATGGGGAAAAAATTATCAAGGTGGGGAATATGGGGGCTTTAAATAAATAATTTTAACACCGCATTATGATTTATGTTACAAAATTAGGGCCTAATAATTAGAGATCGGATATTCGGATGCATAGTTAGCTAAACTTAATTTTTAGCAATAAAATTATGGCGGCTTCTTAAAATGATTATTTTTAAATATTTGTTGGGATGCCATGAAAATGCGGAAATGCATAACTAATCGGATGCATAGTAAACGCATGCATAGCAAAAATCAACTTTTCAAAATTATTTAATTTAAAAGTTAATCTTTTTTAATTTAAAAGAGAAATAAATCCCGGGATTTCAGTACCTCGTACGTCTGGCAACCCTGTAGTTTTCCATCATTCTGGCGTCATTCAACGTTTGACCAGACTGATGGACCAGAATGATGAAATACTGATGGGAAACTGATCGTGTAACCCACTCATCATTCTGGCATCATTCTGGCGTCATTCTGGCGTCATTCAGAATGATGGACCAGACTGATGAAATACTGAACGTGTAACCTGGCACTAAGTGTTGCCGCCTCAGCCGGTTTCGGACTAAATCTAGCATATTTTTTAACTACTTTAGCCCGAAAAGGGCAATTTACTACAGATAATATTATATTATAATCGAACTCTTTTTGAAAATACAAAGAAAATCTGAAAGGTCGAAGCAGATTTAGTAGGTTCAAATTGTTCATATTCCATTCCTAGCCATAAAATAACTGTCCCTAGAACTTTAAACCGTAACACAGCACAGGGCGTAGTATTTCCCATAAGTACATCTTTCTTGCCTCTTTTCATCTTATTGATCTGCTCTTCTTGCTCCTCTTCCTTTGCTAGTAACCCAATAATTACCAAATCCCAGTCTACCATACTTTAAAATTGTTGTTATCGCACGTCTTTACTATAAAATATTGTAAACACAACGCAAAATTCACAACGTCAACTGTAGCAACACGGGAGCATCCGCGAGACTGTTCGAACACGCGCGAGCATGCTCCGCCGCTGCCGCCGGCGGATTTTGCCGCTAGGTGTGCGCGACTGCAAAGAACATGCTCGAGCATGCGCGAGCAGTTCTACGCTGGGTGTGCGCTGACCCTTACATTGTTCTTCTATTCAACATTTTTCCATCCCAGTATTTTGCTAAACGGATAGTATCAATGGCAGACTCCATAAGCCCCGTTCGCGTGCAGATATCTGAACAAGAAGGACACAATACATACAAGATTGGTCAGAGTCTGAGGAGCAGCACCACATTCACACAAATCACCAATTACACTTTTAAATCACTATATAGTTCTTCTCTTTATTTACCAACACCTGCCTACATCTAGAAGGCAGTGCAATTGCTCCATAGTTGCAATTACCCCATAGTTGTGATTACCAGTGATTACTCGGAATAGGTAGAGTCGATTAGGTTAAAGGCGTAAATATTTGTGTGATGAATATTAATATTTCTATTCGATTCATAGGTGTAGGGCATCTATAAAGGGTGTGCACCCTGTTTAATGGGTGAAATGCAGAACGGATGTACATAGATACAATTTAAGTTGTCCCGTAAGTTTAAAACAAGATACCGTCTTTTCTCTTTCCTTGATTAAAATTATTTCCATAATTCTGAGCAGTGTATTTATTTCCCAATTAAGCCCATTTTTTATTTTTTTGATACGCGCAATGAGGCACGAATTATTATATTTTTAAAATTTAATACTAATATAACTTTCATACAAATTTTATATGTCTCTCCACTACCTTGTCAACTTTGAATATTAATAAATAAATTTTTCTTAGTTTAATTTAGCTTTTTTTTTGTTAAAATGACCACTTATTATCTAAATTGTCAGATTGGAATAGGCTGGAATTAAAAGGAAACGATTTAGTCATAAGATTAGCGTATTAAATGTTTGTCTCCATTTTTGTTAATTTCGTAACTCAGGGTTAGTAACGACATTTTGGGCACAATTACAACAACAATTCTACCATTCGATCGTATTTTTATAAAATGGAAACATTTTCTCAAGTTACGTCAAAATATTGACATTAAGATGGCCGTATTTTGCTTCGCAGTTCGAGGTTGGTGTATGACTAGCATTTTGTTAAATATCAATATCAGGGTTAATAACGCGATTTTCCTATTTCCGGTAAGTGTAATTTGTCAGTTATTTGCTGATTTTTCTTGCGTAAGAGATATAATTACCGCTGGGATATAAGTTATTGTCAAACCAATAGCGATTTGGGTAGCAAATATTTTTGAGGTTAAGATTTCTCAGTTTATTTTATCAGTTTCGTAACGTTTCGTTACGCAACGAAACTGAGCTCTCAGTTTCGTTACACTAAGGTCTCGTTCATATGAGTTAGTGACATAATACTGTTTTTTTTAACATTAGACATCAAGTAATATCCCAAATAGTAAATAATATGTATTAATTAATTTAATACTATAAACTAAAAAATATATTTTAATGTTCTATGAAAATAATGTTATAAAATATAATGAGATTATTAAACATAACACAAACTAAATAAACTATTAAAGCATTGCAATATATATATGTATACATTTAAATAATTTCAGGTATGGCACCGATGACTAATGCAGAGAGGCAAAAAAAGTATAGACAAAAATTGCAGATAAGATTGATTTTTGACAAGTTTTTTTCAATTAGTAGAAAAATATAGATGTAAGTTAATTAATAAAGTTGATTTATGCCATAAATATTTTATTTATTTTAATGCTTATGTGATCTCACCCTTACCTTATCAGTTTCGTAACAATTTATCAGTTTCATTACAATCTCAGTTTAATAACGATTTCGTTACGGTACATCTATTCTGCATTTCACCCTAATATAGAACGCATACAATTTTACGCCCTGTATAGATACAAACACCCATGAATTGAATACAAATATTAATATTCATCGCACAAATATTTACGCCTTTAACCTAATCGACTCTACCTATTCCGATCACTGGTGATTACCCCGGGAGACCTTACTGAAGATTAATTGACCCTACATTATGTTTGGCTGTGACTGGGCAACTTTTGTACATCTCTTTACAAAGTTCAAATGTTCCAGTTTGGTGCTATTTAAAACAAAATCATTCCTATTCTATAACTTTGCTCAAAAACTGTTACTATAAAAATTAGGCATTTCACTAATTAATATCTAACTAATTTGGCACATGTGTCTAACATTGATATTGCAAGTATTACAAAATTATTTGTATATATTCAAACAATTATAGCTGAAAGAGTGTAAGATTTCACAACATCAAAGCAGTTTACAAGTAGTTAACAAGATTTCTAGTAAAAACGATCATTTATGATTTAGTCCTAAATAAAAACTGTGCTCTAAAAAGCTTGTGCTATAAAGTGTATTGGACCAAACATATCTGTATGGTCTGACCACACCAGCGAAAGATCACAAAAGCAAAGAAGTTTATAAAAAGAATGAAAATACAGATACATTAAATTACATGCTCTCATTTTGAATAGTATCCTTGATAAGTACATAAAATGACTTAATTCCTAGATCATAAGGTTGAATTTTGTGTTTAGTTTATCAGATCTTATGATTTAGAAGACATACTTAAATTTTTTGCTTATGGATCTGTGATTCTTTTTAACATTTTGTAAGAAATTGTGCATCTTTGATTTTTAAATCAATGGTGGTATGTTGACCAGTGTGGTACGTTCCACACAGTTATCTTTAGTCCATAACAAAGCTTAGTTGAAAAATTGAAATTTTTAACTAGACAAAACATTTTTATCTTTGTCCATTCATTGTCACATGACAACTAATCCGATACATCTTACAATACAATAATTAACAGGAATGAATAACAAGTGTACAATATATATCATCAACCTTTAGGAAGACGGGGTTCAGGATGATAATGAAAGAGAAATAGGGCCTTAGTAATAAAATCATGTGATCTAGACTTACATTTACGTCGGACACTTGCAGTATTGATAACTGGCCACTGATACAATACAGAATCTTAGAAAAAGTATACGTCTAGAATGAGCTTCATGCTTCTAACCGTAAAACCAGTGGCCAGGCCGCATAGCACTGGTATTCCATTAGTAATAAGACGCTAATCATATGAAGTTATTTAAATTACTTTAATTGTTTTTTCCGCTCATACTATATTTATTCCACTCCATTCTGACACTTCAGGTATTGAATTTAAAAAAAAAACCTTAACGCCTACCTATGTGTACAAATTTTATAATTATTGTTGCTTGATGATGAATTAATTGAGTTAGTAAGGACAAGTTTTTTTATAGGTATATAGATATCCAAAATCAATTATAGAAATATTATAAGGTCTATTGTGCCTTCTGTTAGATCCGAAATCCATTAATTTTGTCTCTAGATTTATTTAAACAAAACTTTATGAAAGTTTCATAATAAATCATTTACATTAAATTATCTATTGCTCTATCTGTAACGTCACGCGTCTTTCCCAGTGGGGTAGGCAGAAATCAGTGCGCGTCATCTACTGCGATCCTTACAAACCTCTTTCATCCATACATCTCACTCATCCTCTCCACATAACCAAACCAACGAAGCATACCTTTCTCTATTCTTGTCACAACATCTTCATTCAATTTACATCATTCTCTAATCACACAATTTCTCACTCTATCTCTCAGCATAACACCACAAATAATTCGCAAGGAACGTATTTCAACAGTATTAATTTATACATTCAATTACTAAGGCCCATTATACTTACATCTAGTAATACTTAAAATTTTTAGTGCATAATGTGTTATGGATGGAATTGAATACATTTTTAGCCTGACAAGCTAACAAAGAGTGTTATATAATTAAGTAGCCTAAATAGCCTGACTTAAAATCTATCACATCAAGCCAATTTCGAGTCAATTCCAAAGTATTTAGGTTCAATTCCCACTATCAATCATTTGGCTTTTATCATCAAATATTTTTTTTATGTTTATGTACTTTTTTTCGAATATATCTGGATTGTAATTGGCTGTATATTTGTATCAAATATGTGATTATGGACTTTTCAAGCACCATTCAAAGCTTATATGAACGTCTATCGACTATGGCAGGCATATTAAATATTATTCCTTTTCTATGTATAGGTAATGTATCTGTGCGTACGAATGTATTGCTTTATACCTACCCGTTTAATGTTACTTCTAAAGCTCTATCAAATTTAAGCTCAGGCAAAACAACCGTTTTAATTAGTTCTATACTTTTAACTAGGCGCGAAGCTAAAATTTGGACTTTCTTTTGGACAAATTGTGGTGTCTTTGGACTTCTATAGGCCATGTTTAACATAAGTCCATTAAACAATTAAAAATAACCGGATATTACATATCCACTATAATCCACCTTTTAAAAACTCACTTGTAGTCCTTTTCAATATAATCATGGCAGGTTTCAAACTTATTCCGTACTCCCTCTACAACATTAACAATATCCTGTCTATCTGTATATCGTAGTATCTATCTGGAACCTTCTGCCACGAATGGACAGCTGTCGTCACTGTCCTGGAGGCATCGGCAGGTCGGGAAAGTTGTCCGGCAACGGTGGCATCACGTTTGCCTCGAACTGGCCCGAGTAGTTGCCTGGTGGCGAATAATTTGCCACTACTATGACCTTCCCGGCTCTGGAACGAGCTTTGCCGACGCCAAAGAATCGTGTCGACATCCACACCATTTGGGTGAAGTAACCTGTAAAGATTATTTGAAGGGTGAAGAAAGCAAAAAGTATTAGGGCTAACACAAAAGATCCCGATGGGTCGAAGTGTTGCTGGCTTGCCAACTCCCACAAGAAGATAAGAACCTGTAAAGATGTTTCTAAGGTTCTTAAGGCTTCAGACAACAGACTTCCTGTATTAACCAAATATTAATATAAATGATTCAAAATCTGAAAATCTGTACCTAGAAGACATTTTGAATGGTGGAGCCATTGAAAATAAGATCTTCCGCCAGATGAACTTCAACCAAAAACTTTTTGGTTGAAGTTCTTTTCTTATAAGTAATTAATGGCAGTAGCGTAAAATTTAGTTGATGTGTTGTTTCGTATCTTAACCATGAGAATATTTTATGTTCTGCTTCTCCCCATCCATTTTCTGAATGTAAATACCAGTTTTTCCGCATGAATAAGTACCATTCAGAAAGGTTACCTGCGTTGACGTTAGCATGGAGAACATCGGAATCTTTGAAGAAATTGTATTGTCTTACAGCCGCGTACCAATAGGAAGACACTTCTTGACCTGAATATAAATAAACACCATTAAGAACGCAACCATTTTAAAACTCCAGTCAGCTTATAAAAAGCTGCATCTCTTGAAACAATTACATATTAGAGCAAATTTTAGAAGGACGGCCGCCAGTCATGTATTGTTATACATACATACATACATATTTTGTTCTAGGTTTTGAACACTTATTCTGTAAATATATCATAATCAGCCATTAGAAGTCCACTGGTGGATATGGGCCTCCTTCGTAAGGGGATTTGCGTAATCCTATTATCCTCGCCATAAGGTGGATTGGCGACCCCTGTTAGATGCGGTGGCACAAGAATTGAATGTTTTTGTACGACCGAACGGCCGTACGGCGAACTTCCGTGGCGTCATAGTATAAAGAACTAATAGTGGTGAAGCTCAGCGGTCGCGGCAGGCCAATCGTGCGGGGGCTGGGAGGAGTGCGTCCCGGCCCACGCTGCCTGCGCGCGTACCCTAACAGCGAATTGAGTTAGGGTACGCCCGACCCCCGCCGTACCCCGCACGTCGCGCGGTCATAGACCCGCCGCGACCGCTGAGCTTCATCACTATTATTTTATTTACACTATGGTGGCGCGTTGCTGAGAGGTATGGACACTATATCATGAGGGTCCGGGTTCGAAATCGAAACCGACATAATATGCCATGTACCAATAAGTTTTTCTAACTTATGTATACGTAATTCCGACTGCAGACTGCTCTTAAACGGTGAAGGAAAACATCGTGAGGAAACCTGCATACGCTGAAGAAGAAATTCTGATGCGTACCCATGTGTAGTCCACCAATCCGCATTGGGCACGCGTGGTGGTCTAATGCCCATACACCCCCTGAGGAGTGAGGGTAGAACTGTGCCATGCAGTGGGACGTATTATAAGTATAGGCTATAATGATGATGACGTAAAATAAAATACTTTTTTCACGATGGATTTACTCTTGTCTTCAATTCACCCGATAGAGAAAGCGCACATAAAGCCGAAGATGTAGCGCGTTGGCCCAGAACAGAAAAAGCCTATCCACTCTTCCCTTAAAGATCTTATCATAAAAACTATCAATTTTAAACTCAATTACCTGTAACATCAGGCTGCAGGGCACTAACAGGGCGCTGGTAGAGGTTCTGACCAACATCACGGTCGTTCCTGTAGCAGAACTTGTTTGTGTGCGCGAGATGATTGGCCCAGGCTTGTGCGTAGTCACATAACTGCAAGGGAATACTATCATTATTGCTTTCATCAGGACACTCAGAGAATTCATTCATTTTGTGAAAAGCTGTACGCTTTCACGCCCCTGAGTGCTGGAGTGCGATTTTTGAACATCATACGAGCGACTCGGCAGTAGAAAATGTCAAAATTACTATGGAGATTATGCATCTTTCTACTGCCGAGTCGCCCGTATGATGTTCAAAAATCGTACTTCTGGATGCAGAGTCTTAGTTACAAAATTAAGTGTCAAGTTCTGCAAAAGTTCAGCTGCAAGCCATTGAAATGCTTTCCATAAAGTATTACTGATGCTATGCTTACTCCGTGGTGTACTTATCATTCGTCTCGTGGAAAAACGATAATAATAATTATTAATAGCTAGCCATTGCAGGCCCATACGTTGTTCCACGTCCTTATTTGGTTTGGCAGTCATTCATACTAGCCACACTAACAGAGTCAGGATTTACCTGAATAGACAAGTGCCTTACGTCTTCCCATCATCAAAATTTCAGCTGAGATATATTATTCACTGCTAGACACAGGTCTCTCCAAATGATTTTCACACCAACAGTTTTGCAACCAGCCTTGTGCAACAGCTGCAACTTCAGCCAGTAACATTACCTCAGGGGCCATGTAAAGCTGTCCAGCGCCATGCCTCTGCCGGTACACGTTGTGCCAGCAGAGGCACTCCGTGATGAAGTCGCTGTCTTGCCACGCCGTCCGCACCTCGCTCCATTGCACCACCATAGTGACCGGTCTGGTTCTTAGCACCTGCAGTAAAAACACATGCAAACTCATACCATTATAAACTCATGACCAGCGGCGGACTAAGCCCGCTGGAGGCCCGGGGCGGCAAAATTAAATGAGGCCCCTGGTCTTTCCAGAAATTGATATCTACAATTCTTTCGAGCCGTGGCAAAAACTTTACATCGGAGCCCCTTCCTTCGATAGGCATAGGTAGCAAGTATTTTGTCCCAGGGAGATCCAGGTCCTACAACACGGAGTGAGCGAAGCGAGCCTGACATTCGTACAATGTAAAACCTAGAGCGAGCGAAGCGAGCCTGACATTCGTACAATGTAAAACCTAGAGCGAGCGAAGCGAGCTCGAGATTTCACTGAAATCTGGAGCGGGCAAACCTAAGTGAAATTGTACTGCAATATAATGAGATCAGTGGAATAAGATTTACATCATTGAGCGAGCGAAGCGAGCTCGAGTTTTTTTACGACTTAAAATCTGGAACGAACAAAGTAAGCTCAAGATTTAACTGCACACCAACAGTGCAACTGCAACTGTATACTATGAAAAGACATAGGTACCATCCAAAACCAAGAGCGAGCGAAGCGAGCTCGAGACTTCACTGAATTCTGGAGCAAGCAAAGTGAGCTCAAGATTTTAGTGCAATGTGTCTAGTTAGGAGCGAGCGAAGCGAGCTCGAGATTTTGCTTCATTATTACTCGACTTTTTCAGCTCATGCCGAAATCGAGGCGATTGATGTATTAAACAAATAGCTGAAATGAGCTTATAATATAATGCTTATAATAACTCGATTGTAGAGCTCATCTTGAAATAGAGTAGGTGAGTATATTGGCGTATAAAATTAAAACCGGAGCGAACGATTCTATAATTATGACTGGGTTGTAGCATGAACTCAGTCTCAAAGCACAGAAAGCTATCAAAAAAACCAAGCGAGCGAAGCAAGCTCAAATTTTCGAAACTCATTCTAATTCCAACCACATTGACCTTTCAAGAAGCGAGCTCATAATTATGGTAACTGCATAACAACTTGAAAAAGATTTAGCGAGCGTGGCGAGCTCGCAAATTCACAGTAATTTTGACTCTATTTCTTTTCTTGACTTTCAATGACTAACGTGGCCCGGGGCCTCCAACTTCAAACTGCAGTCTCAGAACCTGTTCTGCTTCTGGCCTCCTGAGGCCCGGGCCTCCAACTCTAAACGGTGTCTTTACTTGCTATATAAACGTCATTATTTTGGTTTTGATTAAAAAGGGATTCTCTTCTCGAGATTCGGAGGCCCCCCAGGACTGGGGGCCCGGGGCGGACCGCCCCTCCGCCCCCCCCCCCCGGGGGGGCCCCCCCTTAGTCCGCCAGTGCTCATGACCGTAAATATAACTGATGACATTTACTCGACAGGAGATGGACAGGAATACAAACGTAGCAGATGTTCTGTTTTAGCATATGAAGAGTTTCAGGATGCATTCAAATTGTCATGCCATGCATTGTGCTGTGTCAAATAAAATTAAATATTGACAAATGAAGTACCGGACGGGATTTGAACCCGCAACCTGCCAATCTGGTGTGTGCTTTCGTCGTTTATACATTTTACAACTTTGTCTAATGCTACCTGCACACGCTCGAGCGAGCTAATACGACTCTTGTTTATTATGAAATAAACTATTATAGTAACAATAATTACTTTATAAACGAGTTAATGTAGAGCGGGCATAGATTTATATATTACTAGCGTAGAGCGGGCTTGCCTATCTCGCGCGAGCGTTGTAGTGTAGCTAGCATAAAGATTCTACAATAGGGTAGGGTAGAGAGAGAATAAGCTTATTGTGTCTAAGAAGAAATATAGGGTAACGAGACGACCTTTATTGTTCTTCTCGTTCTTCTTCTGATGACAATGGTTAGGGCTAGCCCAGAACAAAACATCACTACGTAGTATAAAACAAAGTCGCTTCCCTCTGTCTGTCTGTCCCTTCCCTATATATGCTTAGATCTTTAAAACTACGCAACGGATTTTGATGCGGTTTTTTTAAATAGATAGAGTGATTCAAGAGGAAGGTTTATATCAGCATTGCACCCATGCGAAGCCGAGGCGGGTCTCTAGTACTTAATATAATATAGGTAGTTACTTAATACTAGTCGAAGCTTTTTCCAGCGAGCGCAAACTGCACTTGCATTTTCGGAGAGAGTAGGTACCTACGATTATTTCTAAAAACTGGTTATATTATACCAACCAAGCGGCAATATTTTGCAACCTGGCTGGCGCTGGCGACTAGCCAAAATCGTTACCTACGACGTACGGGGCTTGCAATTGCGACTAAGTTCACTAAAAATCGATTACATACATAATTTTTAATAGGTTAGTTGGTACCCGTATTTACCCGATGCATATGCGTATTAATACATATACAGGGTGTAACAAAACACCCTAGTAATACTTAAGGGGGTGCTTCAGCCCATGAAACTGAACAACTTAACTTTCACTATGGAGCCAACTTCGAAATAGCGAAAAAAAAATCTGCTGTCCCATACAAAACTGCTGTACTGACTCGACTAAAATGTATGGGACAGCAGATATTTTTTTTCGCGATTTCGAAATTGGCTCCATAGTCCATACCATAGTGAAAGTTGTTCTGTTTGATGGTCTGAAGCACCCCCTTAAGTATTACTAGGATGTATTGTTACACCCTGTACAGAGAGGCAGTGCCGTAAATAGCCTTCTATGCGCCCGGTGCGAGCTTCTATAACTGCGCCCCCTTGAAAAACGATTAATGGTGCGAATTAACTGTACAACCGTATAGGTAAAAACCGTAAAGGTTACCGAAATTTAACATACCAAGACTCAAAAGGGTGGTGGTTGGTATGAGGTCCATTAGCCTATGTATGCTTAACACTTTGCCTCAGTATACCTACTTTATGATGAGGAGTTTGGTAAAGATGATTTATTTATGTAGTTACGACATGCATGGATCAAAATTTGGTCTTGTCCTGGTATCATTTCTGCGCCCCTCCAGGGTCTGCGCCCTGTGCCTGGGCACCGCTCGCACCGCCCTATTTACGGCACTGCAGAGAGGTGTGTCAGTGTCGTAGCGGCTTAGCTGCCGAAAAATGTCTCTGCTCACCCAGTAGGCGCAACCACCTACGTAATACCATACCATAAAATTTTTAGATTTAATACCGCCTATATCTATGAATGTTTAAACAACATCATCATACGTCATCACCAGCATACAGGGTCCTTCTTAATATGCTTACACTTTTTAAAGGGGATGATCAGACCATCAAACTGAACAACTTTCTCTATGGGACCAACATCGAAATCGCGAAAAAAAAAAACATTTGGCTCAAGTAAAGTAGGCTTGCAGTTTTGTATGGGACATCAGATTTTTTTTTCGCGATTTCTATGTTGGTGCCATAGAGAAAGTTGATCAGTTTGACAGTCTGATCATCCCCTTAAAAAAGTGTCAGCATATTAAGAAGGACCCTATATGTATAAAAGTCCCACTGCTGAGTAAATGCCTCCTGTTAGTGGGCCATACTCCACCACGCGGGTCCAGTGCGGAGCGGATTGTTATGTTATACTATACTCCACTATTCAGAGTCGGGCTCTGTGCGGAATGGTGGAGGCAAGTAAGTCAAATTAACAGTGTCTAACAGGAGTGTAGAAAGCCGGGAACAAACAAAACAGGATTTGGAAATTATAATCTCTTCAGAACATCAAACTGAACATCTCTTTCACTATTTAGCCAACACCAAAATCGCGAAAAAATCCCGGCGAAAATCATGTCGGACACGCACATGATAAAGTCTAGTGGCTGCTTAACTATTTTAGCTGGTACGTTTTATCGTACCACATTTTGATCGGATAAGTGCCACAAATTATCAGAGCAATTAAGGCGGGGTATACAAACGATACAAACAGACAAATTGGATGAAGGAGTCACGTTGCAGGAACTGACCCGAGCACTCGTTTTTGCCTGCCACGAGGCTCCGCATTCCTCAATCTCTTCTTGTTCTTGTCCAAAAACAATCCCTGAGATTGGGATAGATTCTCCCAATAAACTACTTGACACTGGCGGAAATGCAGTGCCAACGCACAAGCAAGAGTCCATTTAATATTAAATTTAAAAAAAATATTGGATGAAAGTTGTGTTGTTCCTACATAGATACTTAGAAAATCTAAATGGCTGCCTTGTCGATTCCAACTTTTTATGTTCGGATCCTATAGATTAATGATAATGATAACGAACGATAATAAAACAACTTCTATAGACATTATTCGCATCGAGTTTTAAAACTGCGCCATTAAATGCTGGCATTTGAGCCAAACAACCGCAAAACGGTTTCCCTTTGTGCTCCGTCTCTTGGCTGAACAACACAACTAGGTATTGTCTTTTCAAACGCTGCCTTGACCCTTTTTTCTTTAATAATTCCTTTGAGTCCGGCAAAGTCTGTGCTTACAGCCCTCACAGTTACAGCCCTCCTACAAGCAAAAGTATTTATCATGACAATTTTCCTTGATCGGAGGGTTTCGGTATTACGTGTAAAGTTAGTCGAAATACATGCGTGTCGGCGATTGGGTCAATATTCAGATTATCCTAATTTCACTAGGAGTAGGAGCCTATCTCTGTAGTGTTACAGGTACACAATAGGTACACCGGTACACGGTACACGCCTCCAAATTGAAGCTTTCCTTCACCGGAAAGCCAGCAATAATGTTGAGTAGGTACAAATCTAAAACAGATGTTCAGACTTCTTTTGAGCGTGAGTTGAGTCAGAGTAGGGTCGACCAAAACGTATGGATTTTTGCATAATACTATTAAAGCCTATAGGAACTAAAATAAAATAAAATCGGTCAATTGCTAGTCGGGCTACGCACCGAGGGTTCCGTACCACACCACGCACACAACATATTAAATTATAAAACAATTTCTTTTTCTCCGTGATCTTTAGCGCGAGACCGACTCACACCTAGTCGGTTTTTATTATTTGTGTTATACTATAGAGTTTGCTCTATACACCAAGTTTGAAGCTTGCATGTATTACCGTTTTTCCGATAGAGCGAGAAGAAAAAACGTTGATAAAAACTAGTTTCTTGTATGACGATTGAAGACTCCCCAGGTCTCAACCGGATACTTAAAGTTTAATCTGGCTCGGTCAGTGACGGATTTGCAGTCTTTGCCGCCCTAGGCCCCAGGCCATGTGGTAAGGACCAGCCGTCCCTTTATCAGCACCCATCAAATATCAATATCATATCCGTTAGTATAGACTACATCGGGTCGTCTTAATCATATTGGGCGCCGCGCCGGGGTGCAAAAACTAGACTGCGCCCCCCTTTTCAACAATAAAATCACAAATGCCCGTTTCGTTTTTATTTTATTTTTTTATTACAATAAGAATTAAATTAATGTTCTAGCAAATTCAGAGCCACGCTCTCTGAGTTTGCTTATTGAATAATTGAATTTGAACAACAAACGTTTATTTACAACCAAAGACATTCAAATATATGTTTACAACAGAATATATACATATACAAATATAACCCTAAACCTAAAGAAAAATTTGAACATTAATTTAATTCTTATTGTAATTTAAATGAGCAAGCCAAAGAGAATATAATCACTACGTTTTAGAGCAAGCCATTGCATCGCAGGTCGCAACTGGGCGGGCCTCTACCCGGACATTCGAACTTTGGAATTAATGTTATTTATAAACTTTTGGAGAAAATACAGCAAGTATCAAGTGATCAATCAAAATAGTTAAGGTCGTGGTCATAGAGAATTCACACGCTCCCCCTGGGTCGTGGTATTGGTATAGTGTTGCCATGTAAAGCGACAGTGGCACCCTCAATTAATTTCTACTCTTTCTGGCTAAGGGGCCAAGCTGTATTTTTGTCTCTAGCTAGACGTAGAGAGTACATATGTTCCTTGAGCTAGACCTTGAGAGAAAGTCATCATGATGTCACCAACGTCAATATTCGCTGCGGAAAAAGTACCAAAAAGTACTACTCTGTGGACATCACAGACAGTACATATGTTCCTTGTCACAGACTATTATATGTACTACCGTAGTGGACATGGCGCTGAATATGAGAGTTTTTTAAGTTTAAAAGCGTTAAAAGTATTATTTACTTATTTTAATTTCTTATGGAAAATATGATTCCACGATTTTATACATCTCTTTTATTTTTGACAGCGCATTTATTAAAAAGCAATAACTCAATGCCATCATCATTGAAAGACCGTTACTTGCTGAGACCTGGTCGTAAAATCAAACCATCTGAAGTAATGCCTGATGAAATGGATGAGGACATTTTAGAAGATATGGTCCACGAAGTTCCCGAACTGAAAACCTACTTACGGCGCAGAGATAAGCCAAGAGAATTCAACCAAAAAGTATTCTTCACTACCTCCACAGAAGTTGTATCTGCTGTTGATTTAGAAGCAGACTATGATTCCACTTGGTGGAACGAAGAGGGCACAGATACCTTGACAGATTATGTCCTACCCTACGAAACAACGAACAATCCCAATAGCTCTACAAATAGAATCTCATTTGCAACACGCTGGCCAAACTTCAGTCCGTCACACAAGGCACCGGCTCGGCGAGACGCAGATCAATACTTTAGAAAAAGAAGCGATATTAAATGCTATCAATGCGGTTTATATGGACATAAAATACCAAACAACTCTTTGTGTCACGATGCCTTCGCATCATCAGCAACAGTACCTGGTAAATATCGTAGCGTCCGTAATAAACTTCGCATACAGTGCTTAAGTCGGCGATCGCAGAGATCAGATGGTACGATCACTTACGGCACTTTGTACCAATGGAACAGAGGTCTGAGGAGAATACGCTCCGGGCCGTTTGTGGGAGGCTGCTTCAAGAGGTACTTGGACGTTGGAAACATTTACACTGTGAGGGGATGCAGAAGTTGGCCACCTTGGAAGGGGCCACATTGCACGGGCATTCGGTTCAAGCGGTTGGAGATGGCGCTGAAGTCAACAGCTAATGGATGTATAGCCAGCCCTTCTGCGTCGTTGACTCCTTTCCATCGAAGTATCTCCCTTTTCGCTCGCTACCACGTGTGTGTGTGCGACAGGAAATATTGCAATGGTGTTGGAAAACACGATGATGCATTTGCTTTATTATTAACTGCATTTATTACTTTATACATAGTAATTTAATAAGTAACTATCGTCTTTTTATTTACTTTACTTGTGCTATGTCTACAGGGTGTAACAAAACACCCTAGTAATACTTAAAGGGGTGCTTCAGACCATCAATCTGAACAACTTTCACTATGGAGCCGAGAAAAAATAAAAAAATCGTCTGTCCCATACAAAACTGCAGTACCGATTCGACTAAAATGTATGGGACAGCTGATTTTTTTAATTTTTTCTCGATGTTGGCTCCATAGTGAAAGTTTTTCAGTTTGATGGTCTGAAGCACCCCCATAAGTATTACTAGGGTGTATTGTTACACCCTGTATAACAATTTAAAGCGATTTCTATGTTGGTCCCACATAGAAAGGTTGTTTCAGTTTGATAGTCTGATCATCCTCTTAAAGGTTTTTTAACTCCTACCGTCAAAGCACTTTATAAAAGCTGAAAAAGAGCTCGTAAACTGGTTGCGTAAGTGAGTAGGTACTAGAAGGTAGCATGGAGGACTGAAAGGAGTGGAGGTGTCGCAAAGCAATATCTCTATCGAAGTAAGTGTCGCCAAAATGCAGGGACGCGACGGGACAAGACGGGTGCGCAGGTTCCGCCCCTAAAACCGAATCCAGGAACAGTGCACTTCATCGTTTTATTTATTGACAAAACTCCTCAGCAAAAAGATTGGCGGTCCGCTTCGAACTGAGAATCATACGCCATGTCCACTGTGACGTCATGACCTAATAAATAATGGCGACGGACCTAAATGCCTTGCGACACCTCCGCTCCTTTCTTTCCACCGTGGTATGTAGTAAGTAAAAGTGTTCCAAGTAACGCCACTAGACGTCAAGTAGTTTTTACAAACGAGTACGGATGCCGCCGGCCTCATTAGTGAGAGAGGCAGCAGAAGTTTACCAGCTATACGGTTTATTTAAATAAAAATGGCCAAGTGCGAGTTGTATGTACTCGCGCACCGAGGGTTCCGTACCACCATACAGGTTGTTACTAAAGGGGGATTGTACCCAAGATACTTAACAACTTTCCCTATTAAACAAAAAAATTTTTGGACTTTCCTAATTGCAATCAACTGAAAAACTTATCATCAATCGTTTTATTGAAAAGTATAATTTTTTGATAATTTTCCTACCTTTGGGAAAGTTGTTCAGTATCATGAGTACAATCACCCCGTAAAGTAATGCAACTGTTTACCTACCCTAACACACCCTAACACACCCGAGCATAGTAGGTAAAAGTTGTTCAGTTCGATAGGTAGACTCTTATAAAGTTAAAAAAAACTATTAATTGAAAAAAAAAGCTCTATAATCACTAATAAGCTATAACAACACTAAGCAAAATATATAATTTGAAGGTTATTAGGTAGGTATCGCAAATGGGGACAAAGATGAATTACCTATAAAACGTTTGTACCTACGTACCTTTTGTTTGTCCCCGCCAGCAATACCTACCTAATAACATTCAAATTATATATTTTGCTTAGTGTTGTTATAGCTGATTATGATTAGTGATTATAGAGCTTTTTTTTCTCTTTTCAATTAATAGTTTTTTTTATGCAGTCGGGTTTTTTGTTTTTCGTAATAATTTAGTTTATTTCATACTTTTTAGTCTTGTGTCGAAATGGCATAAAAGCATAAAAGTACTATAATATATACATATTTGGAATCGTCTGTTTACTAGCTTTCATTGATACCCATATAGTATTTTTTTCAAAAAAAAAAAAATATTTATTCCCCCTCTTTTTTTAATTTGCAAACGCCATAACAAAATAATATGGCCTATGACACTCTCACGATTTTTATGAATCTAACGACACCTCATACCAGGCCTGTCTCACTCCACAGCTCAGGTACGTTTGACAGCCGGACACCTCCGAGGTGTAAATCGCAATAGGTTGCCACTTGCCCCTCGGTGGTCACCAAAAAGATTAAAATAAGGTACAGCTTGGCCAAAAACGCCACTGTCGCTTTACATGGCAAAACTACACTACAACCTAAACTATTTTGATACTTGCTGTATTTACTCCAAAAGTTTATGCAAAACGTTATCTATATTTAGCTAAATTTAGCTCTGACTGCGAGGCTGGTACGTCAACCCGCGATAGCGACATTTAACATATCCATCTGTAAAATTTAGTCTTTTATCTCGTTCGTTCGCGCGCAAATAGAAAGAGAGCGGAAGCGTGATAGCGCTGTATCACGCTATCGCGGGTTGGCGTACTAGCCCCGCAGCTAAATTTTACACCTTGCAGAAATTTTAAATTTATGCAACTGCATGGCTAGCATGGCAGCGATATATAGAACTATCACACCTTCACTCTCTTTCTATTTACGCGCGAACCAGCGAGATAAAAGGAATGATATAGCCGTATCACGTGCAACATGCTATGCCTTCTGTATACTAGAAGAAAATAATGAAAACGCATAATAATGTGGAAGTAATAAATACACTTTATATTGTACTTTCAAATTATTTGTTTCTGAATTTTATCAGTATACGATTGTCATATTTTCGAAGGTCCGATATTTGCATTTCTTCTTTTTACGATTTCCATTTCCTAGCATGGCAGTTTTTTATTTATCGATGCATTCCTGGCGGATTAATTTTGCGTTTTAAATGTTTTCCTGAAAACAATAGAGAAAAACCATAAAAAAACAATCTAAAAAATGTTTGTCGCAGTTAAGATAAACTAAGCAAAACAAAAAATATCACATGCGAGAATGACATGCGACGGTCAAAATTATGCGGTCGACGCATACCTACTTAAAATATGTACAATTTGGAACCTCGTGCAACCCAAACTCGAAAGGAAATCCCCTAAATGATTATTTTTCAGATGATAACTTACGATAATTGATATAATTTATTGACAACTATTGTTAAAATGCAATATTAGAGTAAATAAATACCTACCATATCAGCTAATCGCTTGTAAATAACATACAATTTGTTCGAAGTTTCCCAGCATGATATACCTCCAAACGTAACAGAAAATAACATACTGAATTACTAGACTAGCACCACTTTTTGTTGCTTTATCCATTTTAAATAATAATAAGGACAAAACTAAAGATTTTACGGTAAATTTTGATTTGAAACGCATAAAACTGCACTCGATGTTTGACAGTTTGACGTTTTCCATGATGTTGTCATGATAATGAAAAAAGTTTAGTTCCGATCGTAGAAAAATTCTTCGTCTATGACTTGCCGTCATTTTGTGAGTACTGAAAACCCATAAAGATATTATTATTACCTTTATGTGAAAACCCTAGCGATGTCACGCTGTCAGCACGTGAAAGAATGAAAGAAGGAGACTTTGTAAAGGAAGCTGTCATGCCTAATGATTCGGTTCATTTTTGTTTGAACGCGCGCCGTTGTGACAGTTGGTAGGTTATTCGCGAGTTGTACGATAGGACGGGTGCGAATAACTTTGCACCTTATTGCTGTGACGAGAGAGTCGTTATTTATTTAAATCTATTTTCGAAGTGATCCTTCTGTACGGGTAGTACTAGTATTTATTCTGTGCTCATACGTCAAACTAGGGATGCAACGATTACGAAGCGGTGCATCGTTTTGCATCTGTAATCGTAATAATCACGATTAATAACGATGCAATGCACCGTAGTAAGAATCGTACGATTATTAAATCGAATTGAAAACTTCAATGGGATTGGACTTGTTGACAAATACCAGACCTGTATACTAGATTCGAGAGCCGAAAAACAACCTTAAAAAAATCGGATCTCTCGCTGCCATTTTAGCTCATTTTGAGCTAAATCTGACATTTTTTTGGTCAGATTTGACTCATTTTATTATTTTGTTAAATTCTACTGAGGTCTATGATTTGATTTTCGGTTTGAAGTATTAATACATTTTCGTTCTCGCGATATCTCATCCACATTTTAAAAGATTAATCTCCCACGTAAATCGGATGAGATATCGCTTGATTTATGAGATTATATAGAATCATGTTCCATATTGTGTTTTTCAAAGCAAATTGGCCTCTAAGCATCCAAAAATCAGAATCCTGACCAAGTGAACCCTTGACTTCGACCTCAAATTAGTAGAAAAAGTTACAAAATCTTTTGACTTTTCTAAAGTTTTTTTTTAATGATTTAACTTTCATTAGAATGCAAAGAAACACTATGAGAACTCATTCTGAGGATAATCTCAACTAAATTTGTTTAAATAATCGTAATGCATCGGTTATCGTAATAAATAACGATTAATATCGTAATCGTAATCGTAATCGTAATGGCCGAATCGTTGCATCCCTAGTCAAAACCCATCAAGCCGTTTATGCTGTAGGGCGTGCCAAAGAAATAGACATACAAACATACATACATACATACATACATACGCTCGAAAAACATAACCCTCCTTCTGGCGCAGTCGGGTAAAAAAGGATGCTAATGATATCAATTTCACCCTGTAGATACAAACATCTGGGGAACAAACATTCATGTTCATCATTCGAATCGAACCCGCAACCCTTTGCACAGTAGGCAGGTTCACTACCGACTGAACTATCGGCGAGCCGTCAACCTATAGATAGATAGACCCTTATAGGTTAAAGGTTAGTCTACATTCTAGGTACACAAACCTACACAAACGTACAGAGACTTCAGATCGTAGCCTCTCTAGACAGCTAAAATAAAAGACTTTTCTATTTTTAGATCGCTCGGGGCATCGAGGGCTCTATCCAGCCCCGGATCTAGGGGGGGTCAAACCGGGGCCCACGCCCCTGGTAGCAGGTTAGAGGGGTGCCAAAATCCAACCCCCCACAAAACAAATTGGGGGGTTTGACAAATAATTTTTAGCAACGACTTGAAAATATTGCAAAAAATATTCGGCTCCCGGCTTTTTATAGTATTAAAGCTTCCTAGTCATGTAGTCATACCCATTGCAGAATTTGATCCAGATTTTGGATCATAATTATCGCGATGAGCTAATCATATTGCTATAAAATCCCGAGCTCTAAGCGCGTACTATAACTCTAAGTTGTAGGCAAGTATTATCGCTACGACCTAACTAACGTGAACCTGTCCCCCCTGGGAAAAAAATTATTACTACTCCCTTAGAGGGGAGGGGCGCCAAAATCAAGTTTTTGCCCCTGCTCGGAAAAATCCTAGATCCGGGGCTGGCTCTATCTTCGTGTCTATCTCAGTTAGAAATGTTCTATGTTTCGATATATAAACAGCAATTAAGATGGGATAAATAATTTCTATTTCCGAAACTTTTTCTACCAAACCAACCTGTCTGCTTACATTTCCTTCAAACGAAAAAGGTCTAAAAGTAGGGCCAAAAACAGGAAGTTGGAAATAGGTATTGTCGAAAACTTAAAGGTCGAAAATGATTAATTTTGACAAACGGGAATTCGAACTCAAAGAACTTTGGCGAATTTGGACCCAGCAATTTTTACGAAAACTAAAAGCCCGGCGGTCATAATTATTATAAACAGAAAAAATTAAGGCATTTTTTAAAAAAACTTCCTCATCTCTAGAAGTCCGGGTTCAAAAGTAGAAATTACTAGTAAAATAGACAAATCATCCAAAAAGCAGTAGCAAAACGCAACCATGATAGCTATTTTCATCTAATATTAGATGATAATTGAGGTAGTTTTTGGACGTTACGGAACGTATTTGGCTTTATTGAATTGATAGTGCGTGTGATTTCGTTTGATTCCATTATCATAATATTGTACGGTTATCGTGAATTTTCATTAAAACAAACACTATGAATGCGTAGAAGATTGAGTGGGCTATCTAATAAGAAAGATTATGAGTTTCACACACTTGATACAAAAGGTCTATCATAAGGAGAAATACCTTTCCCCCAACTTCTACAGATTACAACCAATTTCCTTTTTTGTTAGTTTTGTTTCACTCTACACGTATAACTAAGTTTCATTCATGTATGGGACCTATATGTCTGGGTCTCACATTATATGGCCTTCCGCCAATCTTCTTTAAAGAATCTCGATCTAGAGTGGATACTACTTGATGGAGTCGATGCCGATGGTGTAAAAATAAAAATAATTTCATGAGGGTGAATCCACTCTCAAAAGGTTAGCAACACAAATGATACGTCCACTTCCTACCCTTGTACACAAAATGATGTAAAAGTGTATACAAGAGGAAATTAATGGCACTAATGTTCCGTCTCTCCATAAGAAAGTTAGCGGAAGCCTGATAGTCATTTATCACTGACAAACCACGTTTTATTCCTGTCAGCAAAGGGTTCAACCCTCTCATTTTGTTTTCGTAAAATAATGGAGTTCATCCCCCTCCTGTCGCCTCCCTGCGGCTGGTGGTATTAGGTGGGCGGAATTAACATAAACGAATATCATATAATGTTAACGTCGTATTATACCTAGCAATATAATACCCGCACAATGATTCAGATAGTTTGATCGTTATCATCTGTAAAATTCAGTGTAGACAAGACTATAATTTGTAGGGCGCTTCATGATAAGATTTTGAGGAGGTCCTCATGTCTTTTTTAGGGTTCCGTACCCAAAGGGTGAAAACGGGACCCTATTACTAAGCCTACGTTGTCCGTCCGTCCGTCCGTCTGTCCTACCTATTTAGGGCTGTAACTTTTGAACCGTAATAGCTAGATAGTTTAAATTTTCTCAGATTATGCGTTATTGCGGCGGATTTGTTAACAAATAATAAAAATGGCAGAAAGTTAAAAATTAAGGGGGGTTTTCAACAAGAAACTAGTTTTTATCAACGTTTTTTCTTCACACTCTATAGTAAAAACGGTAATACATACAAGCGTCAAACTTAGTGTGATTATAGAGCAAACTCTACAGAATAACAACAAATACTAAAAACCGGCCAAGTGTGAGTCGGTCTCGCGCTAAAGGTCCCGGACAAAAAAAGTTTTTTTTCTAAGTTAATAATGTTGTATTCTGTGGTGGTGTGGTACGGAACCCTCGGTGCGCGAGTAGCCCGACTCGCACTTGACCGGTTTTATTCTAACCTAACATTCTTGGACCCTGTCCTTTCATCCTCGGAACTCTGGTTCCGCCCTTGGTTGCTTCGTACGATACCATGTATAATAAAGTGATCTATTTATTTTGACGACAACGTAACGTAACGATGCCATGTGAAACGGGTTGATCTGAGACGAGAATGCAATGCCTTCATTGAAACACCGTGTATAAAGCGCCATAATTACAACACCCTCTTTATTGTATCACAGTAGTATATAAATTAGGTCAGTAGAATCGTCGAAGGTCACACTAAATTGCATTCGCTCCGCTGTCATGCCAATTCGTGATCCTGGGAAAGGGCGCGGAAGTTATAACTGGGTCAAGGGTGTGCCGGTTCTCGCTCTACCCTTGGAGATCATAATGTGATCTGATATCGTAATGATTTGATTGAAGTATAGTGACGTTTAGCCACCAATGTGTTTGGATAAGATCGGCACTTTTAGTGCCTTGAAAATGCTTGAAATAGGTAAATACTATTGTACCACATTGCAGCTGCATATTTCTTTCGCTCGGCTCTGCTATAAATAGTAATGAGGGTAGGTACCGAGCCTATTGTGCTGCCCTCAATCGTATTTTTTTAATTTCTAAACAGTTAAACAACATTTCCAAGATTGTCACATCGTAGTCCTGATTGGCTTAAATTAAATTAAAATTAAATTAAAAAATTATTTACAATATACTTATCGAAACATTACGGATTAGTAGTAATACTTAAGGGGGTGCTTCAGACCATCAATCTGAACAACTTTCACTATGGAGCCAACGTCGAGAAAAAATAAAAAAAATCTGCCGTCCCGTTTGTATGAAGGAGCGATTTTATTTTTTCGCGTTTTCGATGTTGGCTCCATAGTGAAAGTTGTTTAGTTTGATGGTCTGAAGCACACCCTTAAGTATTACTAGTATGTTTTGTTACACCCTGTATACATATAGGTAAGTACTATATTGAATATGGCCTACATTGTAATATAGGCCACCATCTAAGAAGCGATTGTGGCGACTGGGCTTCTAGTTGACTTGTAATTTCCTCTTGCGAGAGCGTGACAACCTCATACGTCGAGGTCGTAGGCTACTCATTGCACCCAAGAGTCAAAAGATGTATATTAAAACCTTACTTACAAAACTATTAAATTATGAAAACCTTACCTTTTGTAAAAGTTTTGGTCTGTTGTCGAGTTGTTCCGCTTCGTCGTCTCGATTGTCTGCTTGCTCATTGCTGTTTTTTGAAGAACGCCTGTTGGAAAACATTTTAAAAATTAGACATAAAGTAGGTAACTACCGGGTAGTGTGTAGGTGAAAACGGGACCCTATTACTAAGCCTACGTTGTCCGTCCGTCCGTCTGTCTGTCTGTCCGTCTGTCCGTCTGTCCGTCCGTCCGTCTGTCCTACCTATTTAGGGCTGTAACTTTTGAACCGTAATAGCTAGATAGTTGAAATTTTCTCAGATTATGCGTTATTACGGCGGATTTGTTAACAAATAATAAAAATGTCAAAAAGTTAAATTTTAAGGGGGTTCTCCACCAGAAACTAGTTTTTATTAACGTTTTTTCTTCACGCTCTATGGTAAAAACGGTAATACATAGAAGCGTCAAACTTAGTGTGATTATAGAGCAAACTCTACAGAATAACAACAAATACTTATAACCGGCCAAGTGTGAGTCGGTCTCGCGCTAAAGGTCCAGGACAAAAACGTTTTTTTTTTTCTGAGTTATTAATGTTGTGTTCTGTGGTGGTGTGGTATGGAACCCTCGGTGCGCGAGAAGCCCGACTCGCACTTGACCGGTTTTATTAATAAAAACGCGAGTAGCAACGCCGGGGTGGCTTTATAGTAGGTATATTAGCACAGCCCACAACGTTGTTAATAGTTGCTAATAATTCAGGCCCTTGCAGTGGCGTGTGCTGCGTGCGTGCTCCGAGGAAATAGATGGGGCAATGATAGGATGGGTTCAAGGTGAGGCGGCACGGAGCTCGAAGGGGCCTAGAGAGTGTAATTTGCACACATTTGTTATTCTTTTAAACAAAGAACTGGCGACACGAGCTAGACGAAGTCCGTGGCGTGGAACCTCGACCCCATTTTTAACAAAATGCAAGTCATAGTACCTATATTCTACATAAATTTTCTCAGGGGCTTTCATTTTGATGTATTGAATGCAAAGACATTAAATATTAACTACTCGGATCCGAGTTAACTAGCTTATTATTTTAAATCTCTTTGATTGAAGGGTTTGACGTAGGTAAAGTAGGATATGTGTTGATTATTCTTCAACAAATGTTGATCGTTTGATTCCGCCTTGAATGAGCCTCGTAACAGACTCATCATCATCAGCCTGTCATCGTCCACTGCTAAGCATAGGCCTCTCCCATTGCGCGCTACAAAACTATCCTCGGCCTTCCTCATCCGGCCTACCACGAGGTGACTAGGAGATAATATTTTCATAAGCAGTCATTTAGAGGACGACCCACCACCTGTCACGTATTTCCAAGGCTACAGGCATAGGCAGCCACTGATCACTTGACTACTGACACGCCCATCCTCAAACCTCAATAAGTTAAATCCGAGTCTTAGGTACTACAGCCGCACACTGTTGTAACATTTCTGAACTGGATTGTGGTCATGAATTTATGTATTCGATATGTATAGTATAGTTATGTATTTAGTAGGTTTGGTAGATGTTGTTTATGTCATGTCATCGTCAACATTTGCGTGCGCGCTGACCACAGCCAGCTGTTGTAATTGTAAGGCTAAGGGTTGAACCTCATCGCATTTTTTCACGCTTCATCCTTTTCTGTCTAAGTCTAAGGAACGTCATTTACTAGAGCGAGAAAGGTCGCAGCTTTAGTTTTTGTGATCTGTGGTCGCAGCACTGCCGCCGGTGCTGTCGCGTTTCCGTTATCTTTCTCGCTCTAGCAGATGACGTTCCTGAGCGACAGAAAAGGATTGTGATGAGCGTCAAAAAATGCGATTCCGTGCTGCCAGATGAGGTTTAACCCTACAAGCTCGACCGACGGTGTCGGTACCAACGGTCGGTCGGGCGGCGTAGCTATTGCCGTGCAATCTTGCGTGCAATCAAATGGGCGTTTTTAGTGCTCCACTGACGACATGCACGTCGCTGCGATTGGTAAGTAGACCTACTTGTACACGAAACGACACATAAATGAATAGATAATGTTATTATCTATTCATATGGTGTACCTACCTTCGGTTGAGCTCTAAAACCAGCCAAAGCGTGTTCCTAAGACCAGCCGTAGAATGTGTATTACCTGTCGTGCCTGAGCATCGCGGGGGAGACCTTCTTGCGCAGGTTGGCGAGCGCAGCCAGCTCCTCGCGCTTGCGCGACGGAGGCGGCGCGCCGCACAGCGTCACCAGCGGCAGCGGCGTGGGCGCAGGCTGCGTGTTGCGCGAGAGTAGCCTGAGAGGATAGATAAGAAAGGGATCGATGGGAGAGTCTCTCGGTTACCTACAGGTTTTGAGCAAAGAATTGTGAATAGTCATGTACCTACTTAAAAATTTTAATCGGGCATATACAGTGTCCAACTTAATATGATGACAGTTTTTTAAGAGGATGATCAGACCATCTAACTGAACAACTTTCTCTATGAGACCAAAGTCGAAATCGCGGGTTATTCGCTGGAGGTCATGTTCTTATATTGTCATGTTCTAGTTTAGTCATGTTTAGTATGTTCATGTTCTCGTCATATTCAGCTTTGGTCATATACTGGCTTAGTCGTGTTCTGCTTTGGTCATATTCTGGTTTAGTCATGTTCTGGTAACGTCATTTCATCCTATAAGAGACAATTTTTCAGTTTGATGGTCTAATCATCCTCTTAAAAAACTGTCAGCATTATTAAGAAGGACCCTATATATTATTTTATATCGTGATTGTACCAAGATCTCTGTGCCATATTGGGTGATATGGGTCAGACTCTAGTACTGCAATAAAACTTGATTTGCGACGTTCGTCTTCGTACTGAGAAAAAAAAAGTTTTTTAGCTTAATGCTAACAGCATGAGCATACTTTTAGCATTAAGCATTTATTAAGCTAAATAAAATAAAAATAAATAAAAATAAAAAATAAAAATTCTTTATTTCAGATACTTATTACAATCCATATTGATGTTAGTAACACACTTAAATAACTATGTTAGTACACATACTTAAGTGCAGACCGACCCAGTGCTTAATGAAGCTACTGTCGTATCTACTTGCGACCATCTTCAGAATGCTGTTGGTGCTGGCGCGAACCCTCTGCAGTGCGGCGGCACAGCGTTTGCGGAGCGTGGTGGGAAACCCATCGACATGAGCGTCCGCGAACATGCCTGACGCACTGCAGAAGCGCGGCAGCCCCAGCAGCATCCTGAAGGCGTTATTATATTGGGTGCGCAGGGCCCCTAGAGATGCCTGGCGATATGCAGTCCACAGATTACAGGTGTACATGGATGTGCAGTACGCTCTAAACAATGTTATTTTAACTTGCGCTGAGCAATGCCTGAATCTGTGGACTATCATATTGGCCCTGACTGCAAGCGCCCTGCGTTCCCTTTCTATGTCTGCATCATCGTGCAGGTCTTCTGTCACTATGTGTCCCAGGTATTTGAACTGTGACACTCTTTTAAGAGGTGTTCCATTCAGAGCCAAGACAGGTATGTCTGATGGACACTTCTTACCGGACTTAAAAAGCATGAATTCACTTTTGGTTGTATTATATTTCAATCCATGTCTAGATGCATACGCCTCACAAACACTTATCAGTTTCCTGAGGCCACCGATCGACGGGCTGAGCAGCACCATGTCGTCTGCATAACTTATATTATTGACACAGGTACCGTCGATGTGACAGCCGACATGCATGCTGCTGAGCTCAGCGATCAGCTCATTTACATAGAGATTAAAAAGGGTGGGTGACGTAAGCCCACCTTGTCTTACACCGCATTCTAGACCATATGATTCTGACACTACATTTCCCCACTTGACTACATTTACCTGACTAGAGTACCAATACCTTAAGACTTGTGTCAGCTCACTAGGGAATTTACATTCTTCTAGTTTATCCCATAACATGTTATACTGGACTAGATCGAAGGCCTTAGATAAATCTAAGAAACAGGCATAAACCGGAGTTTGCCTAGCCGTATAGTATTCCACAGTATGCTTCAGACTTAGTACAGCACTCTCTGTTGAGAGCCCCGATCTGAAGCCAAACTGGGCATCGTGCTAAAAACTCGATTAACGGTCTTTTGCCATAGAATATAGAGGTAGAGTAGAGTTTCCAACAGCTTTATTTTCTGCTAACAAAATTTTTTATTTTATTTTCTTCAATGTGACTAATAAATTGTGTAATGTGTAGGTAGTCTCTTTTCCAGTTTACCAAAGTTTATTAAAATGTTAAACAATTAATTACAATTATAAATAAAGAGCTTGGTACCTATTTTGTATCAAGTGCTAAATAAAATTAGACGCGCAATGTTCTCTTCTCTTTTGAGTTACTCACACAATATTTTTCCTTAACATTTCAATTGGCTCAAATCCCTGAAAAATGCTGGACAAAAGGACAAAAACAAAGACGAACCGTTTCGAAGCCGGTGTCCTTTTTGAGAGCAGAGTGTAGTCGTGCAGGTTGGAACTCGACGGATTATTGTTAAGGCCCGGTGCTGGGGGATAGTAAGCTTCATCGTCCCTGTTATTATTGTTAACTAAGGCCGACTTTAGCGGTAAAAGCTCAACGGTATCGTTCGCACGTCTGTCGCGTTGCGCCGTCATAGCGCGGGTGGCATCGTGCACTCTCGCCGGCTGCTTGCAGCCCACTGAAAGATGTGACCCTGAAAATGCTGCAGTGTAGTGACGGAGCGAGATGAGATCGACAAGTTTATTACAAAATTTCTCTTAGAACAGTAAGGCCATTTTGAAATGCGCCTACACCCTGGAGCCTTTTTTATTCTACACCTACAGAATCTGTCTTAAAGAACTAACTATGGCTATTTAACTTTGGCAATCTTAATAGGTATCTTCTCAATAAATCTTGTTCTGCCTCCGTGGTCTAATGGTTAAGAGCATGGGCTCTCGACACGGAGGTCGTACCGTGGGTTCGATTCCCACGAGGGACACATAGTGATATGTCACTTTGTGCGTTTTTCCCCAGTTGTTTAGGACATTGCAGGTTGAATCACCTGATTGTCTGAAAAGAAAAATGATTCTGTGCTTCGGATGGCACGTTAAGCCGTTGGACCCGGCTACTATCTCTGCACTGCCAACCCGCGATAGCCGTGATACGGCTTTATCACGTCTTTTATCTCGTTCTTTTGCGCGCGAACGAACGAGATAAAAGACGTGATAAAGCCGTATCACGGCTATCGCGGGTTGGCATGCTACCAGTGCTGGTGGTAGTAGTCGTTACATAAAAACCACGTCAGAGGCCGTAAGGCGGTCTGAAAAAACTCTGACACCAGGGCTCTGCCCTGCCCACACGATAAGAAGAAGAAGAATAAATCTTGATGGTTTTATTGGGGTTTATTAATTCTGTTTAACTGTGTATTCTGTGTATTTTCTTAAATTGTTTCATCTCTTCTGATACCTACTTCTGATACTGAAGCTCGGAACTCGGAAGTAGGTACTAGGTACCTACAAACTTTAAAATTTAATTTTCCATCTAAATATTTTCCCTTCAAGGGACATCACTAATCGCAAGGATGAGGGTGGGGCGGGGACCGGAGACTGTCCCGGGCCACGCATGCGTGGATGTCTACCTGCACAGGTATTCGCGAATATGTGCTATCGATAAAAACAATATCAACTGCGGATTTCCGAGATTCATCAATCAAAATGTAAGGATAATTGAATGGGTAGATGTGGTGCCTTCATAAATACAGTTCGCGCCAAATAATAAGATCGCTCTATGTTGTGAGACTGACAGTGATTTATCTCAAGATCCGCTTACTTTAGAAACTTTGCCATTTATGGAGGGCCAGCGGCACGGAATATAGCGTCTACCTACCCATGAAACTGAACAACTTTTACTATGGGAGCAAAAAAACCGGAGCAAAAAAAAATCAGCTGTTGCATACATTAGCATCGCGTAGGCATTGCAGTTTATTATGGAACAGCTGATTTTTTTGTAGCTCCGATCGGTTTGCTCCCATATTAAAAGTTCTTCAGTTTGTTGGGTAGACTCTTAGTTTAAAAGGATAATGATATCAATTTCACTCTGTATCATACGGGTCCTTCTTAATATGCTGACAGTTTTTTAAGGGGGTAACCCGACCATCAAACTGAACAACTTTCTCTATGGGACAACAACGAAATCGCGAAAAATTATGTATTTTTTAAATATGCTGCAGGTAATAACTACGTACGTACAGTGGGATGGAAATTTAATAGTGTTCGAGATATTTGGAATTTAAGGGTTTTTACCAAAAAACAAAAAAAAACCATTTCCCATTTCATTCCAAATAAGTATCTCGAAAACAATTTCCGACCCCACATATATGGGAATTTAGGTTGCCCTTTAACGTCGAAAGGAATACGTCGAATTACAAGTAGGTAACCCTGTGTATCTCACTCATAAACGTTGAGAAGTGAAGTGACCTGTGTCGCTTTTCACCTCTATCATGTTAGGGTGCGTCCACATCTGGCGAACGCGCCGCGAATGCGCAGCTCGCGAGCCGTTCGCGAGCTGCGCCGGTACTTTTTTTCCTAGTGTGTCGCTACTGAGCAGTTCGCGCGCCATTCGCGAGCCGCTCGCGAGCAGTTCGCATTGCGGCGCGTTCGTCAGATGTAGACGCACCCTTAGAAGGAGGTTACACGTTCAGTATTTCGTCATTCTGGTCCATCAGTCTGGTCTGAATGACGGGAGAATGATGGGAGAGTGATGGACTGACGGAATGATGGTAAACCATCCATCCAGACTGATGAAAATTAAATATAATCATTTCCGTCATTCCATTGTGAATGATGAAATACTGATGGGAAACTGATCGTGTAACCCACTCATCATTCTGGCGTCATTCAACGATCGACCAGAATGATGGACCAGACTGATGAAATACTGACCGTGTAACCTCCCTCTTACACAGGCAGAATGCACAGCACTTTTCGTACCTTGATTACTTGCTCTGTGGTGGTATTTTATCTTTGGTGGTGGTGTTTACAGTATTTCATCTTTCATCCATAGACATTATTATTTTACTACCGATAATATGTTTATGATTTCATTTCATCAGTCTGAAGTGCGATTTTTGAAAATTATACGAGTGACTTGGCAGTAGAAAGATGCATAATCTCCATAGTAATTTTGACATTTTCTACTGCCAAGTCGCTCGTATGATTTTCAAAAATCGCACTTCTGGTCAATCGTTGAATGACGCCGTTACAGGTTACACGATCAGCACTGGTAGCATGCACACCCGCGATAGCCGTGAATGCCGTGATATGGCTTTATCACGTCTTTGATCTCGTTCTTTTGCGCGCGAACGAACGAGATAAAAGACGTGATAAAGCCGTATCACGGCTATCGCGGGTATGCATGCTACCAGTGCTGTTTCAAAAATGTGAAGCCACTTCGCCAAAAGTAGTGTGTTATATTATGGGTGGGTTATATTTTATCGATAAATATTTGATAAAGAACGTGATTAAAAATGTCGAAACAAAAAATGATGTTACAATAAATAAATATCCTTTTTCCAGCCGCCATAATATAGGTAGGTACTTTGGCCCACTGCTGATCGTAAGAATATGTCCAACTTTGGCCATAGTAGGTATGCCACCGTGATACAGCGCTATAGCACATAATCAAAGAAAACTTTATTATAACCAGAAATTAATTTTGCATTGAAGTCGTTTCTTATGCAGCGTCCTTTTTCAGCGTTCTCATTCATTCATTCATTCGGTCTTTTTGTGACACTGAACAGTACTGCCAGACCTATGGATTTATCCGTAGATCTACGAATTTTTGACCTGACCTACGGATCTACGGATTTCAATGGCAAATCTACGGATTTTTAGAAATTTCCTGAATTCCGGCCTAAAATTCCAATTTACTGCATAAAATAATACCAAGTCGCAAATAAATCAATTCAAGTTCACTTTTTTCATGTATTGGACTGTGTTTCCTAACATATGGCTCAACCCTAATCTTTTTCATCTATCTCCTTCCTTCTACTTTCAGTCCATACACGACAGAAATATTTAACTGTACCATGTATGACAAAAGTGCTGACACAGGCGGTGATTATGAAAATAATTATACAGAAAGTTAAGTTGGATCAGAAAAAAAGGGTAAATTTTATTGATTTTCATGTTATCTGCGCTTAAACTTGTCAAAGTTTCTAAAAAAAAAAACTAGTTCCTAATTTCTCGATAGATGGCGTTGACCAGAGAGATGTTGATTAGGTATGAGCAAATATATTTATTAATATTATAAATAAATAGACACGGTACAAACCCTTTCATATTATTGTTGGTTTATTAGTTATTACTAACAATCTCGGTGTTATTGTCTGTCAACTACGAATCAAATATCGGACGTGGCTGTATGGGCTTCGTATCCATTTTGAATATACGAACGATAAACGAGAAATAATAACAAAATACAAAAAGACAAAAACCTAACAGAAACTGACAATTTCAACAAAAATGAAACGGTAATCTTGTAATCGCTACTTCGTTAACGGATACGTTAGATTCCGTGAATGAAAAGATGAAAAGCAAAGCTATAAACGAAAAATTTAGCTCTCAAAGCAAAGAAAATTGAAATGTGAAGTGACCAATTTAAATATTGTTCGTACAGTCAAGAGCACATCAAGCTTTACACTTGCTGTTCGATTGTAACGCTTATTTATTTATTTATTTAACAAATGTATTACATTCAGTGGCGGCTGCTGGCTCAGATAATTGGTGGTGCACTTTACTAGCTTATCGAGTGTTATAATCATAATTTAAATTGCAATTGATTTTTTTATTATTTTACACATATTCTGAGTCACAGATATTGACAATTACGTTACCCTAATACACAAATTCACGTTAAAACAAATAGACGCGAACAAAAAGGACCCCATGTCGTGTCGGGTCGCCCCGCGCTGCGGGTTTTCGTCAACTCTCGTTTATCTTCGGTGCGTGCGGCGCACGAATCTAGCCGAATTTCTTCATACAGTCTGTACTAATCATCTTCCGTCTCACGCGCCAGGCGATTTTTGGAGTGTTTCATAGAAGTTGTATGAGCGCGCTGCGTGCGCTCTGCCAAAGCGCACAGAACATTTTTGTTTGAACTAAAATAAGCCTTAATTACTTCAGCGTAGAGCTTCAGTTGGTTCCTTGTAACTTAACGAAAGAAGGTATAAAGTCTGTATGTTATTGAGGTATTGGATATTTTGTGATTCTTTTTAAAGGGTTTAGATCTGGTAGTGCAGCGCACGAGCGCACTTAAGGTACAGCCGCCTCTGATTACATTGCATTACAGCTGAAACCTTTTCACAATGTAACTTATAGGTAGGTTCTTAAAAGAAAACATAAATTAACAAAGACAGGCAAAAACAACACACAGGCAGACTGTTCATTGGCCCGTTATAGAGCTAACTCTTGTAACACTCTCACAAAACCTCATTACACTCTCGGAGTAGGTCAGACAACCTGTCAGCGAACAGATCGCAGTGCGGGCTCGGTAAAAACACGCAGAGCTCGCACTAGAGGCGAATTGCGATGCGCCTCAGTACGAAACTGAGGTATGGCCAGCAAGCGGTGGCTGCGCGCACTTAAGTACCTGTTCGGTACAAACAGTCGCACAATGCCTTTAAGCTGGGGACATTTCATGTCACCTCGCAGATTGCGGCAGGCTGTCTTCAGCAGCTTATGGCGGGCGCACTAAATAAGAACGGTACAAAGTCTAAAGTGTCAAGCTTGAGGTGCTCTTGACTGTACCTATCAAAATCAAATAAAAAAATCAAAATAGATACGAAGCCCATACAGCCATGTCTGATGCTTTATTCATTGTTGACAGACAATAATTGATTGTTAAGATAATATTAAGATTGTTAATAATAAACCAACAACAATAAGAAAGGGTTTGTATACACGGCGACACATCAAGCTACGCAAAACTGAAATAAGCTGGTCACGCGACGTTACACGTTATTCACCCTACGCGCGGTCAGCTTATATTGGTTTTGCGTAGCTTGATGTGTCGCCGTGTGTACTGTGTATTTTTATTATTAATTAATATATTTGCTCATACCTAATCGACCCCTCTCTGGTCAACGCTATCTATCGAGAAATTTGGAACGAACCTTTTCTTTTTTTTTTCTTCTGGAAAATCCCTCATTTAGAGCGATTGTTTGAATCAGTTCACTCCATAAAGTTATTGTTAGGTATAATAACTTTATGGTTCAGTCCAAGATATTCAGAAAAAGTATTTAAAAAAAGTCTGTAGATCTACGGATTTTTACGGATTTGTCAATCTTGAGTTACGGATTTCTAAAAAATGGATCTGGCAACACTGATACTGTCACATGTGACAGTGACACCCACCCGTCACTGTCAAACAATGGAAAAGTTTTGCGAAAATAAAAACCCTAGATTTCCCAGTAATTTCTGTAAAAACTACATCTCATAAGTTTATTTAGCTTAGTAATTAGTAAGGAGCTATTTTATAAAAATATTTTTATAACAAAAAACTTCCAAAACTCTGAAAACGAAATACACGCTTTTTATTATTACGGTAAGTTGATCACTAGACTGTTTACCCTCTATAAACTTTTATTTATTTACATTTTATTCAAATTTATTTTCTAAAATAAATATCTCATTAAAATTTAATGGATTTTAATATGTTTCGTTTGCCTATCTCTATTAGTAAAGTTACTTCAAAAAATCGTGATGCAATGCAATGGGTGAGTCATCGTTTCCCCAAACAGGTAAACAAAAAAATCTGCATGAATAAAAATGAATGTTTCTGTTTGTCCTCTATGTGTTCCTAAACCATTGTTTAGATGTTGATAAAACATTGGTATTTATAATAAAGGTTTAAAAAAAAAAATCGGCCAAGTGTGTGTCGGGTAAAAAAGAGCATTGCAACGCATGCCGGGCACAATTAGTAGATAATACATTTTTGTCATGTCCACCTTTTTTAGTAAAACTGCACAAAATAGTCAAATCAAAATGGACCACGGAGAAATGGGTTTGGATATGATAGGCCTGGGACCTGAAGTGATCATCCCATTTATAGTAGACGGTGATAACATGCCTGAACAGGACGCTCCTATGGATTTAGCACAAGCCTCAAATTCTGAGGTAATTATTTTTCTATCTACTTTTTTAACTGCTCATGCCTAACTAGTATGGTATCTCAACTTGCGAGCGATGCCCTATCACTGCATAAAAAAGGACCTCTTCCCGCGCATTTCAGAGACCAAAAACTACACTTGCCGGGTTGTGTAGTAAGGAAGAAATCTGAGTCGTGCACAAGTAGAGAAATCATACTAGAGGGGCTGAAATGCAATAGCATCATTCCCACCATTTCCTACCCAATAATCGTTTTTCTTTTGGTTTTCTAGTGGATCGATAGATGGCGTTACGGTCTGTGCGAATAAAGGTCAAACATTTCAAAAAGTGTTTCTTTTAAATAATAAAGAGGGAGAAGATGATCAAAAAGATGCCAACGCATCTTTTGATTGAATATTTCATTATTTACGAAAATTATTTAATCGAAAATATGAAACTGTTTACGTCTAACATGGTTGTATGGGCTCGATCCCTTGGCCTTTAAAAAAAAGTCAGGCACAGTCTTGACATGATTTTGACAGGATCTCGCCTACGTCTCTATGGAGCGATTAGCATGTCATCTGTCGAGTTCTTTAGGAACTAAAATTAAAAAAGAAAAGAAAAACGCTTATTTCTCCAAAACATTACAACATAAACATAGAACAATAATTTTTGCATATTAATGCAAGATAAAATAGCCCCAAAATGCCACAACATTTGCTGACGGCCAGAAAAAAGAAGACGCCAATATTACCCATATCCTTTCAAAGAAAAAAAAAATTTTACGGCCACTTCTACATTTATTTTTATATTCTTAAAATTATTTGAACCTATAAAAATATTACTTATATAAAATAAAAATAGGTTTAAGGCTTTTGTAGTAAGTTGGAGTAGCACTTTTAAATTTCAGGATTTTATTACTGAGATAACTTTAACCCTTTACCATGCCCTGGCCATCACATTTAAATTCAATCATGAACCTTATCGATCTAGTTTTAAGTATGATGTCAGTTTCTTATGTTGTGATGAGATGAGGGCGCCACTGAATGTTAAAAAGGTTTTATCTTCGTAAAAAGCACCTGTTTATTTCTTTAACATTTTAAATTTATTTATAGCAAAATTTTAAAAACTGCTATTTTATTTTCAGAACGCAGTAGACTTTGTATCAATGATACACAAATGCCAATCCTGGAACGCTACAAAGCTATGCATTTATGACGCAGCATTTAAATTAAAACAGGTCGACACCTATGACATAGGAGGAACCTATTCGGATTCTGGCCCTGAACTCTGGTTCTATTATTCAACAACTTTATGCCCGGGAAACAACTACTTACTAAACCTATTTGTATGCCACCGTACAGCCGGTAATTTCTCTATCGGAATCAGCAATTCAAATGAACTCACTCATAAGAAGAAACGTAAAGATAATTGTGGCCAATCCACCTTACCGGAAACCCTGACTTGGTACACATATAGATCTGCACAACTGAATGAAAAGTACTACGTCAAGACATTCTGTTTCCACGAAACGGACACAAAAGCTTTAGAAAACAACACTCTGAATATACCAATAACAATAGTTATGAATTCTACAGTAATTAATAGCGACGTAGTGAAAAGGATCAAGCTTGACCATGACTTTGGTGGACTCCTGACTCAGCAAGATAAAACGGACTTTGTTCTGGAATCAGCTAGTAGAAAACAGTATAAAACCCATAAGATAATCCTAGCTGCCCATAGTCAAGTCCTTAGGGAAATGATCAAAATTCAATGTCTGAATTCATTGATATAAGCGATAATGATATGGAGCTGTTACTACAGTTTATATACACGGGAACTATTAAAGATATTCTGAATCAGGATTGCGTGAAACTTCTCGAGATAGCAGATAGATTTAAACTCAATAATCTGTTTCTATTGACCCAAAATGCAATAGGTGAACAGATAAATGAGAAAAATGCTGTAGAAATAGCTCTTATATCTGAGAAGTACAATCTTGAACAATTACAGCAGAACGTGTTTAATTTTATAAAGAATAAACCAGAAGTAATGGAGAGTGAAGGCTGGAAGAACTTAAATGATGTTAATTTAGCTAAGAAATTGTTTCAATTTATGCATACTAGCAAGTCAAAGGATTGACTAAAGTTTGTGAAGCGCATACGGAAATGGAAGTTTTGTAAAATAACATAGAATATAAGTCATTTTGTATCATATATGTTTTGTATAATCATTAAACTATATTATATAATGTGCCATAAGGGGTGTGCACTTATGAATAAACAATTATAGGATAAGCTTGCAAATTATTGTTTAAACAAAATATTTTTTTTTTCTTTAACAATTCTGTTACCTAAGTAAGTAATAATTTACTTTTATTAAAATTTAATTTCGCATTAGTTGGCTGGTTATTTCTAAAAGTATTAAGGCTTATTAGGTATAATTATCATCATCATCATTCTCTTGCCCATTTCCCATTATTTGGGGTCGGCGCAATATGTCATCCTCTTCAATTCGTCTCTCTGGTTGAGCCTCATCTGGCAGCACGGAATCGCATTTTTTTCACGCTCTATCCTTTTCTGTCGCTCAGTAACGTCATTTGCTAGAGCGAGAAAGATAGGGGAAATGCAACCGCACGCGATAGTGCTGCGACATTTCTCGCTTTAGCCAATGACGTTGGAGCGTCTAAAAATGCGATTCTGTGCTGCCAGATGAGGTTAAATGTAACCCATTGACCAAGATTTTTTTTTTGTTTAAGCATCGATTACAAATTAGTTACATACCCTACATTTAGGGCCGATTTCGGCATACATTGCTTGAATTGTTTTCTCTATTTTAAAGTGTAGCCATCAAAGCAAGCAATGTATGCCGAAATCGGCCCGAAATGTAGAGTAATGTATTCGCTGCGGACTACAGACGCAGTCCTACGCCAATATCGGATCGTGAATGGTGTTGCAGTGTTGCATTGCAAGGCGTCCGACGACCTTGAGCAAAATGTATGTAGTGTACTCCTACTTAGTGTGTGGGCTTGTCGTCCCGTGTAGGAGTGCGATTTTTGAGCATCATACGAGCGAATATTAGAAACTGCGATCGTCGGACGCCATGCAGCACTGCAACACCATTCACGATCCGATATTGGTTGTAGGACTGCAAGACGGACTACCTTGGACTACCTACTACTGTGAATGGGCTCCTTTATGGACCGTTTATACGATGACAATTTCTAGGCGCCAATTCTGCGGCGTCTAAAATTAGCACCGTGTAAACACTTTAAGGCACAACAATTTTATGCCGTGCCGCCGGTGCAAAATTTAAAATCATCCAGCGTGACCACTTTTTTTTTAGAGAATCTACCGAAATGACTGTTGAAATCTACCAAAATCTACCAAGTCCTGTTTCAAATTCTACTTAAAATCTACCTACTAATATTTATGTCGTTCCAGATGGTTAAAATTCAATAAAAAACACGTTTTTGAACCAAATATTATCATTTTCATACTAACGCTCATCATTACTCAGATTATTAACGCATTGTTGCAAAAAAAAAAAAAAAGGTTTTCATCACTTTGTAACATGGATGCTTCAATTTAAATATTATTGGTCGTTCCTATGTAGGCTTAAAGTTAGTACAGTTTTCTGTGTCTTATAAAAGTTCCCTTTAGTAAAAAAACAACATTAAGCGATAAGATTAATTTTGCTGTACACCACTAAAGCTTTACTAGAAGTTCCAGAAAACCCCCTGCAAACGTTTTCTCAGCTATTTTTATTTCCAGCTTAGATTTTTTGCTTGAATCCTTGCATTTTTGATCATATTTTCGAATACCGAATTTCTACCAGAATCTACTAAACGATTTCCCACTACTAAATTATCGTTCTCTTTGCCCTAAATCTACCAAAAAAGTAGAAATCTACTAAAAGTGGTCACACTGAAATCATCCATTATGAAGTGCGATTTTTGAAAATCATACGAGCGACTTGGCAGTAGAAAATGTCAAAATTACTATGGAGATAATGCGTCTTTCTACTGCCATGTCGCTCGTATGATTTTCAAAAATCGCACTTATGGTCAGCATAATGTAGGTAGGGCTAGCATGCCACACATTAGGAAGCGATAAAAAAAGAAAAAAAAGAATGTTAAAATTACCATAGACAAAAGACTGACACGCCCAACCCAATGACAACGACGAATGACCACAGAGAACAGAAAATTTCGTGGAGAAAAAAACCTTCCCGTCAAGCGTGGCTAATCAAGGCACCAAAAGGTGAGCTTTCTCGCAATTTTATCGTCATTTATCCAGTTTACTCTGTGTATTTTCATTATTATTGTTGTGTTAATTACTCGTGCCTATTAAAACTTTGCGGGAGTCTAAGAAAAACATAACAGGTACATGTGAAAACATAGGAATGCATTACAATTTGTGTAACAGTGTGGGTTTTGAAAGCGTTGAATTTTAGTGTTCACAGCAGCGAAATTCACAATTTGTGCTAACGCTATTATACAATTTTAGGAAAATGAGCAGCTCGGAGGAGGTATCATGGATTTCATGGTTCTGTGGGCTGCGCGGGAACGAATTTTTTTGCGAGGTAAGTACTAATTTTATTAGAAATTATGAGTGTGCTCATTGCTTGTCCAATATAGATATTGATCTAACATTTTTGTTATTAGGTGGACGAGGATTATATAAACGATAAGTTCAACTTGACGGGTCTAAATGAGCAGGTTCCACACTACAGACAAGCTCTGGACATGATCCTTGACCTGGAGCCTGGTAAGCATTGACACTATTAGTAGTCTATTCATCGACTAATCTTTGACATCCAAATGATATCAGTACTCCATTGGATTGAAACTGGTGCTAAATCTTTGTTATATCTTCTTAAGTAGAGGAGAACACCCAATCCCGTTTTCGCCTACAAAACTGGTAAATATGTATTTTATAAAAAATGCCATGATAGAAAAGGATAATTTCCATTTCCTTGAGAAGCATGATATTCCTCCTATCCTGTGTATAATTTCAGCTATCATATGATTTGTATGTGTTCTTTGATTATAAACATTCGCCAGCTGTGAAATGACCTGAAACAAATACACTTCATCATCATCACGTGGGCAATGTGGATGTGGATTTTCACTTGATAGGACGGCTAGATGCGACATTTTGACAGTGTTTGTGACTGGCTTCCAATCCGGAATTCTGAATCTGGATTACGATTTCGCATGGATTTTCCCTCTCTACAATTCCGTTCGGTATCAAATCCTATACAAAATCATAATCCTGATCGCTATGTGTGTGGCGGACCTAAAATAGACTAAACATTTGATAAAATTTCCATGACCATGTGAAAAGAATGTTAATATTTGCTATACCCTGATAACTCAGTTTGTAGTGAACCTGCCTGCAGATCTGAATATTGCAGGTTTGAATCCTGCCTATGAGGAAAATGAATATTTGTATCCAAGTCATGGAAGTTTATACTGTATAATATCTCTAGTGTATACGAAATAAAAACGTGTGTACCGCCACAAACCTATGTGACTGTTGTCGTATTTGTTGCCCCTAGATGATGACCTAGACGATAACCCAAACCAGTCGGACCTAGTGGAGCAGGCCTCCGAGATCCTCTACGGACTTATACACGCCCGCTACATATTAACAAACAGGTAAGATTAAAACCTTCTTTACATACATCTTCTCTTTTTTCATTGGAGAAGAAATTCCACATTCTGCATGCGTGTTTAGGATACCACCCACGACAAAGCGTTAAAATGAGAAAACCATCATGCGCACTCTTTCTGGCATACGTAAAATAATAAAAATGGAGGCACATCTCTACTTTTATCATTTTCTCGGGGTGACATGCGAGGCCTACTGATCCCGACAGAGTGTCCCACGCCGCTGTACGAAGTGCATAATAACAACGCTGAGATACATTTCTGCGCGTATAATCTAGCAATTTGGTTTTGGAACTAATCATTTTCCAAGAGAGTGATGTATCAGTCAAATCATAACTTTCGAGTTATCTGTGGCGTGTTGGACAAGAGCAAATACATTCTCAATGTCAGAGTAGGCCCGTGTACAGAGAATAAGGGATTTACAAACATACTCACAATCCCTTGTCTCAATATATTTAAGACTTTCTTTAACCTTGAGATGCTGGGAAACAAAGCATATGGATAAACTCAAAAGTTATCTGAATATCAAAGAGGTTAACCACCACAGTTGTGACTCACTAGTATGGAATGCATAATCTGAGTGACCATTTATGTGTTAACAAATTAATAATAAGTAAATTGCATAGATCAGACAGCCAGTACAATCCAGTGAGAACTAGTTCAATATTATTCTCATATAAACCGATAATTTAATTTAATTTATCTTTATTGGATATCATACAGCAAATCACTTAATTTCTAATACAACAACAATTAAATTATACAGCGCCAATTACATGATAACACGTTTTAAAAACTGTTTAAGGTACAGGGGATAAAACTAAAAAAAAAGAAAGTTCGGAGAAATAAAAAGATAACCTAACATTTAAACTAACTGCTTCTACAGGATACATTGGTATTAGTACTTCAGACTCTGTCTGCATAGATACCAGCACGCCAACCATACACCATACCTATATAAAGCTCAAAATGTCTGCCCCTATACTATATGTCTAATATTATTATGCACTTAATAAATTATTTGTATTTGTACATTATCCCGTTTTAAAAACTGTTTGAGGTATATCAAAAAAAAACAAAACGTACCAAATATGAAAATTTGGACAGATAAAAAGACTAAGTACCTACCTTACATTTAATCTCGTAATAATGAAAGAAGAAAGGTACGACAATAGCATTGGATAGATATCTTTCTCGTTTCTTCACCTGCCTGCATGCTTGCTCTGCAGGTCATTATCGATGCAGAAAATAAGAATAAAACTAATCAAGTTTCTCTTTTTTGTTTACAGAGGGATTGGTCAAATGTTAGAGAAATTCCAAGCCGGTGATTTTGGTCACTGTCCACGTGTGTACTGCGAATGCCAACCTATGCTTCCACTTGGTAAGTTATATGATAATTCACAACAATATAATTTTCCAGTGTGTTCAGCAATATGTCTTAATTTTGCTATACTATCATTGTCATGGATGGAGCAACCCACTTTGTAAATTGATTACTTTAGCTAGAGCTGCTTGTTCATGTAACTTAAATGTAAGACCTTTATGTACCAGTTCTAACAATAAAGTTTTTCTGATTCTGATTCTTACAATTCAGAGTCAAGAGAGGTGTATGCTATATTTATAAGTACAGAACACATTTTTAGTTAGTGTGGAAACTTTCATCACGCATTTTATTCGTCAAACTGAACAAGTTTCGCAACTATGGAGCCAACTTACGAGTCTGAACAAAAAAAAACTGCAGTATCTTAAGGGTATATTTTCGTTTGTGACGTCATCACTTGCTGTCAATTTGCCATAAAAAATGTGGATAATGTGTTGTAAGTTTTCCGCGACCTTTTGTTTGAGCTCCACCATCGATAAGAAAAGTGTTAAGTATGTTTGATATTTTGTTGAATGAAGAATACTAGAACGATTTAAGAATAGTACCTAATAATTTTTTTTACACAATCTGTAATTCATTACATAAATAAAAACATTTTAAAGTAGGAAATTTTGGTAAATTTATAGTGTAACCTACATGCATACCACTTTTTTCAAATTAAATACGATCATCACAGTGGCCAAAGAAAATTACCAAAGAGATAATGATACAAAAAATATGCCTTCACATGTAGAGTAACGTAATATGACTACATAACTAATTCAATTTATTTCATACCTTTTTTTTTTCAACTCTTTCATAGTTTCGAAATTCTGCGTGTTATTTTTTACTAACCGACTTCAAAAAAGGAGGCGATTCTATGGTCAGAGCGATGATAGCCCATTCGGAAGAGACCTATTCCTCAATCAAGGGGCCGAATCGAAATACCTAACTAATTAATTGTCTGAATAACAATATTTTCTATGTTAGAGAGTTACGAGTTAGAGTTAGAGGATTACGGATATTTTTTTAAGTAATAAGTAAGGTCGTTTTTCGTTCAAGCGAGAAGTCAAGGGACGTCACACAACAACCAGGAGTGCGATTTTTGAACATCACACATTCAAACGAGTAGTAGAAAGATGCATAATCTCCATAGTAATTTTGACATTTTCTACTGGTCGTTTAAACGTGTGATGTTCAAAAATCGCACTCCAGGGCCAGGAGTGCGATTTTTGAAAGTCAAATCAGCAGTAGAAAGATGCGTATCTCCATACATTTTCAACTGCTGAGTTCAAAGTATGAGATTCAAAAATCGCACTCCTGAGCTGAAGATGTACTTAAGTCTAAAGACAGCTATTTAGTGGAAAGATCGTTTTTTATATTGCTTACTGCGCTACTTGTAATTACTTCGAGTATATTACTTTGAATATTTTGTAACGCAATACTACTTTATTTATGGCAATTTTTGCAATTCGGTATGTAAAGTTTTTTTAAGGTATTTTTTTACAGTTAAGTCTCGTAGATTCGGCTATTTTGAACAACCAATTTCATTATTTTCGATATCCAATCTATAGTTAATTTTCTATAATTTATGCAAAATTTTTCTAGTGATGACGTCATATCAGAGGCTGAATAGTTTTGAAACTCTGTGCTTTACCTAAAATAATAAAAAAAAAAGTTACTCCATTGACATAGACATTTGAAACCAGGGACTCAATTGCGCTATTTTATACGGTTTTACCGTTCGGACGGAACGTTTTTGGTTTTGGTTTAGATTTGGTTTAGCTGATGTAATAATGCTATCGCGCTATTTTTTTGTTGAACGGTTTAATCATTGACGTTACCAAAGCAAAACCAAACTCGAAACGTTTAAGCCGTAAACGTTTCAAGTTTGGTTACCCACCATACACCTACCATACACCTACCATGCACCTACTAAGCCAGGAAATTCGATCGAACGGACATCGAACGTTACGCCAACGTATCATCCGAAAAAAGCTAAATCGTTACCGTTAATATAATTAGCGCGATACGAATTGTGCATAACGTCATGTTTTTGGTTGTGGTTTTGTTTTGGTAGCAGGTATCGTTCAAAATTAGCGCGATTGATTTTTTTCCCCACGATTTCATTTCCCCAGAGACCAAATTTTTCCCCATAATCGCGGAAAAATTTGAAATCTGTCTGCCTTTCGTTGACATTGACGTTTATATGACGTTTGTCTTTTTATTTACCAAAGACCGCTGCCTTTGACGTCATATCAGAGGCTGAACGGGCTTTAATCCGCTGATTAAAGCCCGTTCAGCCTCTGATATGACGTCATTTAGAGGTCGAATGAATGTCGAGTATTTTTTGGATTTTTTTTTAAATATCCGCCATCTTAATGAGAAAATAAGGTTTCTAAATATAAAATCTCGAAATGTTTTTGGAATCAGCATAGCTTAAGTTTAATTTACATACCGAATTGGATTGTATTTCTATCACATTCATCTATTATATTATTATGCGTATATATTGTAAATTTTCCATCATGACAATTTCGTTAATGAAAATTTTTATTAAACAGAAAATTGACGGATTTTCACCTGTAATTTTCACGTTTATTAAACAGGGCCCTGTAAACTCCTCCTCGATAAACTTGAAATCGACTTAAAATTACTGGCCATTAAAAAATATATATATTTACAATGTCAGAATTTGACACTTGACGTTGCCGTTTCTGTTTCCAGCATAGTGTTAGAAAAAGAAGAAAACTGATGTTTTTAAATAAGCCAAGGTTTTTCTACATGGAGTTCAAATGATTTTTTTGTGACCACTTTTGCATTTAGAGATTACAGATCAAATTCATTTAAAAATTTAATTTGCGTTGATAAACTAGCTAACTTTAACGGTTCAAAAGATACAGCTTTCATTGCAACAAATTATCTTACATACAAGATGTTTATAACTATCTCCCATTATATGTACCTATCGATATTCTTCTGTCTAGCCTAGCCTACCACGGAATGAGGATTGGGAAAAAAAACGCTTTTTTTTAACCAAACCCAATCGTGTGAGGTGTCATTGGGTTGGATACTGGATGGATAGCTCTTGTAACGGGGAGTGGAACACAACTCATTACAAACTAAATCGTTACAATGCTTGTGTCTCAATCGTGCATCGTGTCGATGTATAACATAATCTATAATAATAACCCTCTTCCTGGCGCAGTCGGGTAAAAACCGAACGTACGACTTTGCCCGCAAAGTCGCGGCGCCCGCGCCGCTAGTATGTAATAAAATCTTTTCTATTCAATTATTCATTGAAATTGGTAGGAAGTAAATTATTTGCCGCGATTTAATTTCAGAAGTAAATAAAAACTATGATTTTCTTATCAAGAATTTTATACTATCTATGTAGCCCGATTCGCACCTTTTTTTAATTAATTAATCTACTTAAACTTCCTCCACTTTGAGGAGGGCCGTGCATTATTTTGACTCGTGAGTTTGAGTGATCGTGGATCTAAAATTTTTACACTCCATCCTCAATGGTGGATTGGATTGCCCGGAACTTTTGGCTATTTGAAAAATACTGAAAAATTTAATAGAGGTTGAATGATATTTTATTCCTTTGCCTGCTTGGCTTTTCTATTGTATTTGACAGTTTTTATTTTTAATTTTATTGCAGCCAAGGTACCAATTATAACCATAAATCCTACGTTTTTCAGAAAACTCTAAAGTAAATTAAAAACAGAAATATCGGTCAAAAATTTTATCGGAAAAATACTTAGATAGGTATCTCTTATATTTTTTTTTAAAAAGATGAAAAGTTGTCAATTGGAAAAAATTTGAACATCTACCGTGATAATGGTATGGGAGAAAATTTAATGCATGGGAGAAATTTTGTCTTTCCTAATTAAGTTTATACGGAACCCTGAGGGATGAGTCCGAGTCGCACAACATAAAAAAAGATTGATACAAAATGGCCCAGCTTAGTGGCGCCATCCAGATGACGCTATGGATCCCCGGAAAATTGCTGGAAAAACGCTCATTATGAATGCAAGGCAATCGAGGATAAAAATTTAAAAATAAGTAAATCATTTTTTTCTATACAAATATTCTGTAATATGAAATTGGTTGTAAATTTTTGGTTGCATTGATTTGCCGTTATTTAATTTCGGAAAGTAAATAAAAGCTATGATTTACTTATTTTATTACCAATGATATTGTAAGCTCACTGCTTATTAGTATCCAAAATTTTATATTATGTAGGTAGGTATTTAATCTTCTTACTTCGATTTTATTTGAATCTGTGCGCGACTGTATTGGTAACTGTATATTGAAAAGCCAACCAAAGAGAATGGTAATAGATTTCTATATGCTACTGACATAATCGAAGTCATTTCAATTTGATTGAACAATATGTCGAAAATTATCCAAAATCACGTATAAAAATTTGAAATAAAACATCATTTTAGCTTTAGGAAAACACAAATAATGAATTATTCCGTTAAATTTCCTTTGTGTTTTAGTCATCAACAGATAGATCGAGGATAAAATTGTCGCAAATAATTTTCAAAAAATGTAACGCGGACGTACGCTGATTACGGCAGTTCGCCGTACAATGGAAAAAATCAGAAACAAGGTTAGTTATGCAGTTGTCAGAGGATGTCAAGAGATTGCATTTGTTCGCCATTTTGTATGGTAAACAGATTTTTTGATTTTTACAATTTTATTTTAAGAAAACTGTACGATTCCGACTCATATTTCAAAATATTGATTCATTGTTTTTTTAACATTTATATAAACTATATTTCTACGTAAGCTGTATTTTCAACCGTGTAACGTAACCCTTCTAAAAATGTTCCTAAAGTAACCCTATTTTTAGCTATATTTCGACAAACAGTGTCCAAATTTTACGCGATTACTAAAATAAATTATATTAAACGTACTAAAAACCGATTCATTACATTTTTAAGTAAAGGCAGGACTTTCATATTAAATATAATACACTGGATATGCAACAGGATATCACTGAAAACAATGTTCCTAAAGTAAGGCGTTTTAGAGAATATACCCTAACTATTATAAAACTGTAACAGAAGTGTGTCTGTACATTGAAGATATTAACAAAAAAAAGTTATGATATGGTTTTTACTTTTTAGGTGTCCCTGATACCAAATCACAAATTTTTGGCTTTTTTGTCTTTCGGGTTGTTTGTTTGTTTCGTCGAGCATTACGCAAAAACTACTGAACCGATTTTGATAAAACTTTTTGATATTTTATTTGATAGCTTAGGCTCTAGACAGACGGACCGCATTTCAACTGCAATTCAAGTGTTCAAGTGCAGTTTCAATGCAGTTGACATACAGAATACAGTTGAGATGCGGTCCGTTTGTGCGGACGAAGACGCGGGTCAACTCTAGTTTAAATGTATGAAACATTTAAGTTGAGTACTGCAGTTTTGTATGAAACAGCAATTTTCGCCTTTCGCCATTCGAACTTAGCTCCATAGTCAAAGATGTTCAGTTTGACGAAAGAATGCATGACTAATGTTCCCGCCCGCACTGATTAAAATATCTTCCTGTTTACCTGCGTTAGGGCTAAATGGTAGTTTGTTACTTAGGTTTGTCGGACGTGCCCGGGGAGGCGATGGTGAAGCTGTACTGCCCGCGCTGCATGGACGTGTACACGCCCAAGTCCTCGCGGCACCACCACACCGACGGCGCCTACTTCGGCACCGGCTTCCCGCACATGGTGTTCATGGTGCACCCGGAGTACCGCCCCAAGCGCCCCGCCTCACAGTTTGTGCCTAGGTACGCGTTTACACCATTACCACTGAATTTATATCCTACCAGAAAAACAGCTTCATATAAGCTTAAGACGGCCAGTATAAGTAGCGGCACGGATCTGTAGCGCTGACCTTGATTGTGCTGTACCTTATGTACAAGACTATGCACTATTTCCGTCTGAATACACTCATTCGAGCGCTAGAGATTCGTGCCGCGACGTATACACCCCTACGTGCGCAGCGATGTTTCTACCAAACCACAGATTAAGTAGTTTTACTGGTAGGACTTCTATTCGGTCGTATTAATTGCCATGTTTATGGTGTCTACACACCGAGTCCGCTCACATGTCGGCGACAACCGCCGACACAGCCTTTCTATACAATTTGTATCTTGTGCTGTATCGCCAAAATGTCGGGTTCGGTGTGTATGTGTACCATATGGCTGACAGATGTACCTGCACAATTTACTATTGCGTCGTTCGAAGGATGACCTTTAGAAGTTGCCTCTGAAACTAAGGGTGGTAACACAAATAAATAAAGATTTGTGTGATTGGACAAATACGAATTTGTACCAAAGTAATGGATGTTTATTTCTATTTTGTATCTGGTGCTTCGCTTGGAATGTTTTGATGATAGTCAATTTTGACTAGTGGATGACTTACTCACAAAATCAGTCCGGTGATGCAGTGGGTATGATGATACCTGATGGAATTAGTCGTCCCCCGTCTGGGTTGTACCTATTCTAGGCCTAATAAATATAAATAAATAAATATCTTGGACAATGTCGTGTCCGTATAGTTAGCAGCCTCACCAGCTCATTCGAAGGTTTTGACTAAGCCACGATTTAGTGCCCAATTAGTGCAATTTGGTGCCCAAAGCACAGATTTGGTGCTCATGTAGTTTAAAAGATATTTGGGTACCTTACTGAGGCTGCTAGATAGACGTCAAGCTAGCAGTCGCATTTTGAAATACTGTTTGTATCGATGTGATTTATATGTCACGATTTAGTGCTCATTTAGTGATCCCTATATCCAAAATTTCATGAATATTGATCCAATACAAGCCGAGATATGATAGTACATTGTTGAGGCTGCTAACTAGACGTTTCTTCCAACGATGATTCCAATGAAACGGATGCACATTTGAAACAGATAAATACATAGCGATTTAGTGCTCGATTTGGTGACTCTTATGATATTTATGAAAAGTAGAACTTTCTTTCCTATTTCCCAAAAAAATTACGTAAACTTCTACATACTAATCGTAATTTAGGTCTGACGAAACCGTTGATCAAATTTAGACTTTATTCAACTGTGATAGGGTTTAAAATTGTTTTTAATTTTATGGTTAGTACTGCCAAGCAAAAAAGTTAAATGACATTAAATTTTTATAACTGTGACAATACTCACTCTCTTCTTATGTATTGAGTGACTCAATTTGAGTCCAGGAGTGCGATTTTTGAATCTCATTCGCGGAGTTTAGCAGTTGAAAATATCAAAATTACTGTGGAGATATGCAGCTATTAGACAAGATGAAAAAGTCAATTTCGATGGGTCTTATAGCTTTGTATGGCTGTTTGCTGATCGTTAAAATGTATTTTAAAGTTACAGGAGCGCGATTTTTGAAACTCATTCTTTGAACTCAGCAGTCGAAAATGTCAATATTACTATGGAGACGTGCATCTTTCTACTGCTGATTTGACTTTCAAAAATCATACTTCAGGAGTGCAATTTTTGAAAGTCAAATCAGCAGTAGAAAGATGCTTATCTCCATAGTAATTTTGACATTTTCAACTGCTGAACTCAGCGAATGAGATTCAAAAATCGCACTCCAGGAGTCTATTATTCTTCTCTACTATTTGACTATTACTGTATTAATTGACTAGTCCCAAATCATTTGTGTCAAGCTTGCAAAGCAAGCAAGTCAAAAATCTGTGTGTGATTTATTCTCTTATAATAAATCTGTTCATTATTCTTCTAGTTTCATTTAGTTTTTCTTATAAACATTCAGTTTTTACCCGACTGCGCTAGAAGGAGGGTAATAGTAATCTTAAAGTAAAATAAGGACGTAGTTTGCAAAAAAATTACCTTATCTGTCGGCAAAAATCCTCATTACTATCAAGCAATGAGGATTTTAGGACTTTTCTTATTGAAATGCCCTGCCAATAACTGCCTCTCTGTGGTCTAATGGTTAAGAGCAATGGGCTCTCGACACGGAGGTCGTGGGTTCGATTCCCACGGGGGACACCTCCTGATATGTCACTGTGTGCATTTTTCCCCAGTTGGTAAGAACATTACAGGGTAAATACCAGATTGTCTGAAAAGAAAGATGATCCCTTGCTTCGGATGGCACGTTAAGCCGTTGGTCCCTGCTACTATCTCTTGTGGTAGTAGCCGTTACATAGTTTTATGGTTTTTGCTACCAAAATCTACCAGAAATTACCAAAAACTAAGTACCAGAAGAAACAAAAATTTCCAAAATCTACAAAAAAGAACCAAAAACAACCAAAATCTACAAAAAATCTAGGAAGAACTACCAAAAACGTTCCAAATCTATCATAAAGAACCAAAATGTACTGAAATTTAAAATTTGTATTTTATTTTGTTACGTGAGCTTAACATTGTACACGTCTGACCACTTGACGCACGCTTCCCGCTCCGCTGACGCTGCCTTCCCGCGTCATGGTCGCGTTGGTTTGGGCGACTTGGCGGTACGCCGTAAGGGCTCTTACAGACCAGCGACAGTTGTCTGCGACAGCTCGCGACAGGGTCGCGCGACAGTTGAAGACCGTGACGTAGTGTTGTATAGTCTGAGAGATAGACCTCCATATCCAAAACAGTTTTTTTGGTAGTTTGTAACATCCTATACAACGTGTTAATGAATTAACGCAAAACTAGAAAGTAGTTTGTTTAGAATCGAGAGCAGAGTCGAATTATCATGGTTTCAACGTAGGTAATTTTTTTCAAAATATTAAATAATTTGTTTGCAAAATTTAAAATTTTCTGAACCCGATGTCAACCCACCGCACATGCACACTCACCCTACTTACTACCAAAACAATATCATAAAAATGTATCCATGAGTACGATAGCGCTTTCTTTCAGTGCCGAAATGATAACAAATCATTTTTGCCTCAAAACTTAAAATGCTAATAACTTAAAATTTTAACTATCAAAGTAATTAAATTATTGTTTCAATCTAATTATTTTGTTATAAATCAGTTGGGGTGTATGAGGTTTTGCGCTAAATCATTAACACGTTGTATACAGGGTCCTTCCTAATATGCTGACACTTTTTTAAGGCGATGACCAGACTATTAAATAAATAAATAAATATCTTGGACATTGTCACACAAATTATCTAGTCACATTTAAAGTACCAGAATCTAGCCTGGACTTGTATTATGATGACTAGACAACGATATAGAATACATATATAGATACAAACATCCATGACTCGGAAAATTATTATTATTAAATTATTATTATATTATTAAACTGAACAACTTTCAATATGGAATCAACATCGAAATCGCGAAAAAAAAAACAGTTGTCCCATACGTTTGGCTCCGAGTAGGTTTGTAGTTTTGTATGAAAGAGCTGATTTTTTTTCGCGATTTCGATGTTGGCTCCATAGCGAAAGTTGTTCAGTTTGATGGTCTGAAGCACCCCCTTAAGTATTACTGTTGTTACACCCTGTATACGTATTTATAAATATTTATGTGTATAATATTATGTGTATAATATTATGTGTTATAATTATTAGTGTTGTGTTAAGTATTATATCATAACTAATTAACTATACAGGGTGTAACAAAACACCCTAGTAATACTTAAGGGGGTGCTTGAGACCATCAATCTGAACAACTTTCACTATGGAGCCAACATCGAAATCGCGATAAAAAAATGCACTCTTTCATACAAAACTGCAGTACCGTCTCGACTCAAATGTATGGGACGGCAATATATATTTTTTTTTCTCGACGTTGGCTCCATAGTGAAAGTTGTTCAGATTGATGGTCTGAAGCACCCCCTTAAGTATTACTAGGGTGTTTTGTTACACCCTGTATAATGGCCTCGATTCGGACTGTGCCACGACTTAACTAAATTTATTCCTGTCACTTTCTAAAATAAGATTAAGAAAAGAGACAGAAAACCAACAGCTGACTTTAGTGCTGTCAAAGTGACGTTACACGCCCAAAAACGCTTTAAATAAGATGGCGTACATTATGATGGCATCTTATTTTGGGCGTTTAACGTCACTTTGACAGCACTAAAGTCAGCTGTTGGATTTCTGTCTCTTTTCTTAATCTTATTTTAGAAAGTGACAGGAATAAATTTAGTTAAGTTAAGTCGTGGCACAGTCCGAATCGGTACCAATGTATATTATAATTGCCCTATTTTTACCAGTCTGTAATATTTTATGGACTTGATGATGAAGATAATCAATTCTGGATTATCTATTATCTAAAGAAACCAAAATCTACGAAAAACGTATAAAAACCCGAAATATCAAACATGTTATTTTTTAGCCTCCGTTTTCTTAAAACTGAAATCTCTCAAGAACAAGACTTGTGCTTCAGACTATACCTACGTCACAGTCGCGCGACGGTCGCAGAGGGTCGCGCGACCCTGTCGCGAGCTGTCGCAGACAACTGTCGCTCGTCTGTAAGCGCTCTAAGATTACATGGGCAGCGACCGCCGCGCGGTAGACGCTCCCGCTTCCCAGTCGCTTTGGTCGTGCGGGTCTGAACATTCCATTAGTCTTCTTCTTATCACGTGGGCAGAGCCCTGATGTCAAAGTTTTTTCAGACCGCCTGACGTGTAATGACTACTATCACCAGAGATAGTAGCAGGGACGAACGGCTTAACGCGCCATCCGAAGCACGGAATCATTTTTCTTTTCAGACAATCAGGTGACTCGGCCTGCAATGTCCTAATCAACTGGGGAAAAACGCCCAAAGTGACATATCACTAGGTGTCCCCTGTGGGAATCGAACCCACGACCTCCGTGTCGAGAGCCCAATGTTCTTAACCATTAGACCACGGAGGCAGTTAGTTAATTTATAGGATAAATAATATAATGTGGAACTGTAGACGACGATAAGAAGTTATAATGCACTAATTTGTATCAAGCAATTAGTTCTTCATTCTATGTAATAATAAAAAGACACGTATTCGCATCTCGGTAACTCACGTAAACAATCCGCCAGTCCCGCCATCTCTCGGTATAACTATGAACTACTTGCGCGAGCGCAAGCGCTAGCTCATGGCAGTAGTTCCGAGAAATGATAATTTTTGTGCACGGTTGTACCGAAAATCGTTGTATGTAGAAGTTTACGTAATTTTTTTGGGAAATAGGAAAGAAAATTCTACTTTTCATAAATATCATAAGAGTCACCAAATCGAGCACTAAATCGCTATGTATTTATCTGTTTCAAATGTGCATCCGTTTCATTGGAATCATCGTTGGAAGAAACGTCTAGTTAGCAGCCTCAACAATGTACTATCATATCTCGGCTTGTATTGGATCAATATTCATGAAATTTTGGATATAGGGATCACTAAATGAGCACTAAATCGTGACATATAAATCACATCGATACAAACAGTATTTCAGAATGCGACTGCTAGCTTGACGTCTATCTAGCAGCCTCAGTAAGGTACCCAAATATCTTTTAAACTACATGAGCACCAAATCTGTGCTTTGGGCACCAAATTGCACTAATTGGGCACTAAATCGTGGCTTAGTCAAAACCTTCAAATGAGCTGGTGAGGCTGCTAACTATACGGACACGACAATGTCACACAAATTATCTAACCACATTTAAAGTACCAGAATCTAGCCTGGACTTGTATTATGATGACTAGACAACGATATAGAATACATATAGTATAGATACAAACATCCATGACTTGGGTACAAATATTCATATTCATCATACAAATATTTGTCCCTTGCGGGATTCGAACCCGCGACCCTCGGCACAGCAGGCAGGTTCACTACCGACTGTGCTACCGGGCCGTCTTATGGAGTCTACACACGAGCCCGCCGACACGGCATATATTTATATCTTGGGCCGCGTCGCCGACATGTCGGCGGGTTCGTTGTATAGACACCTTTAGAACTTAATTAAGTAAGAATGTTTATGTACGCAGGTTGTACGGGTTCAAGATCCACCCTCTCGCGTACCAGATCCAACAGCAGGCGGCGGCTAACTTCAAGACGCCGCTGCGGAGTCTCTCGTACAACAACGGTAAACGCTAGGCCCGCGCCGCCGCGCACCGAGCGCCCACACTACCACATTGATACAGATTGCTCCTCACATCACCCATCATTACCTTTTTCAGTCATTTCCGAACCGAAATCACTGAAAACGACGACATTATTGTAACGAAATATAAAGATTGGCAATTCTAATCACGTGGTCTCCATTCGAGAAAAGCTAATAAGGGAGTGTTTGGCATGTTTGTAAAATTCAATGGTGTTCCGTGTAGCAACATAAAATTTTGTGTTCCTATTTTCTAAATCTAACTTTCACGCTTATCAAATTAAGCTTTCATCAGATATTCTTTGGCTTTTAGTGCTCGAATATAGTATAATAACAGCACTGAACCGAGGTAGCCTGGAGGATCTGTATCAAATAACAAAATATAAAACATGATATATCATGGTCTGTGATGTCATCCGGGCAGAGCTGGAGCGCGCGTAATAACAGTCGTACGTAGATTCCACCGACTGTTGCTGGTTCCACTGCAGTAACTCCGCCGCTATCTGACAGTGCCCTTTATATATTTGTTATTGAATCAACCACAAAGTCACGGTAGCCCGGGAGAGTTGAGGCAGCAACAGTATTTAGTTCCTGATCACACCATGTTAGTAATAATGTAAATGCAGTAACGACTCAGTCAGTGTCTCATCGTAACATTGTAGAACTAAGACATGGTGTCTGTTAACTAGTGTTGTAGCTCTTTATGGCGCTGTCTGAAGGTAAGGTCTATAGCCAATGTATTGTAGTTGCATAAATATTGAATCTTTAAAGTAAGATAGGGGTCATGTAAGTTTTTATTTTTATATCCGATAAATCCTTAGGGTCGTTTACGTTTGCGCGTTTATTTTGAAAGAATTTACTCGTATTTCGTTTCTGTATCGGTTCCAGTAATTATTAATAAATAATATGACATCTATTGGCCTTTTTTCTTGCTTATCCTGCATGCTAACCACGTGTTTTCCTTTCACTGATTGCATTAATGAAATGAAAATGGATTTAGAGCGGCAAACTTAAGGATTCTTTTGAAATTCATGTGTTAAAAAATAACAATTTTTATCATCAATACGACTCGCTTCAATGAGTTGCAATGGATTTGACACGTAGTGTAAAATTCGTTAGCTAGTTTTTGCTATTATCAACTTAGAACATTTAGGCTAAGGCTATTCACACCACCCACTGATACAATATAGTTGTGAGAAGTAATCTAAGCCAGTTACTACAGGTGAGCAAACTATGCTTACTTGATTTATTGCCTGAGCAGACATGCATCAAGGAGGCTTTCACGCCGGCTTACTGCCTTTGCTTTTATAAAAAAATCATTTGTCTCAGCACAAGACAGGTTGCCTCCAATACTACATTCTTGCTTGACACCATTCAGATTGTGTGAATAGCCACAAGTAGATTCAAATTAAATACAAGCAGACAAATTATTCCAAATTCCAAAACTAACATTTTAATACCATAAAATGTTTGTTTGCCGCAGAGACGAAGACAGCCAGTAACATTCCAAAATGATTTTATACCCAACGAGTGCGACTACCAGGGCACTTACCCTACTGCGGACTAAGTGACCGGCGGACGGCGCTTGATAAACAAGCTATATTATGTATCTACCTACTGTAACTAAACATTACCTAATAATATTTATTAAACAATTAATTTACTCCTTATTTAACAATAGTTGTTTTAAATTCAATAAAGTTTATTTTTACGTTTTCTGTATTATGTTTTTTATTTTTTTGTGTTTGGATTCATTATTAATAAAAGATGATTTTATATATTATATTCAAAATTAACTTTATTATATATCAATAAATGATTCAGCTTAGTAATATACAACAAGAGATACTTTAGATCTATGAAAACAAGTCAATGACAAGGAAAACTATGCTTATTTTACTGAGTACAAGGTACAAGATATTGACATAATTCTCTAACTAAGTCTGGGTTGATCTCTTTAAAAGTGCCGGTTTGTAGCGACGCTACATTCCTCTTGATAAACATAAGCGCCTTCATCTTCAGGACTTCAGAATTGTATAGGTCGGCAACAGAGAGCACTTCCAGGGCTGTTTCTATGGTCATCTGCTGCGCAAGAACGTACTGTGATAATTCTCGTAATCCATTTAAGTTGTAATGGTCAGCCAGCATGAGCAGGTTGAAGAAATTACTGTCTTCTAAGTTCTTAACTGTGCCCGTGTAAATAAATTCTAAAATGCCACTGAGGTCTTCAGTGCTTACATCTACAAGTTTCACGTAGCTCTTTTGGCTTTCTGCCGTGTCTTCCTTCAGCATTGCTTTGAAGACTTCACTGTGGGCAGCCAGTAAGGCTCTGTGGACTTTAAATTTATCTTCACTTGATGATTCTATGGTGAAATCAGAACCGATGGGATCGTCCAATAAGGCGCTAAAATCATGCTTCATTTTAACATCATCTAAGATGTCTTGACTGATACCCTTTTGTTCCTTAACAGAAAAAGAAACTGCTATGTACAGTTTCTTCTTTTTCAAAAATTCCACTTCTAGGTCCGAGAAACTGTATGTTGTGATATAATGCTGAGTTACATCTTTTTTCTTGAACTGGAACTGTTTTAGAGACGTTGGTAAGTAAGCTTTGTCATTCTTCTTGTCGAACGTTAGATCTTTGTGGAAACTGACTCCGACGGAAAATGAACTCTCTTGCCTGTTACATATAAACAGATGTAGAAGGAATAAATTGCCGATTTGTTCCGTTTTGTACAAGAACCAGTAGTCTGCGACATCCTCTATGTAGGTGCCTCCGATATCGTAGAAGTTGGGTCGGTAGAACTTCTGATAAATGTTTTCGAGGCACAGCCACTTAGCTTCACGTGATTGACATTTTTCGTATCCGTAAACTACGTCCTTGTTTTCCTGGAATAATTATTGATGATTTAGCAAATTTGTACCACTGCATGCAAAAGATATTTGATAGTTGTAGCACAGCATAACTATACAGGGTGAGATTGATATCATTAGCATCCTTTTAAACTAAAAATCTAACCATCAAACTGAACATTTTTTACTATGGGAGCAAACCAATCTGAGAAAAAAAAAAGTGCTCTTCCATACATTTGAGTCGAGTAGGCATTGCAGTTTGGTATGGGACTTGCTCCGATTGGTTTGCTCCCATAGTAAAAGTTGTTCAGTTTGATGGGTAGACTCTTAGTTTAAAAGGATGCTAATGATATCAATTTCACCCGGTAGTTCTTACAGTACAGCAACAGATGTCCTTGCACAGAGCAACGGTGGGGGCCTTGCGGGGAAGCGGGCGGCACGGATCATCCTGAGTTCTGTATGAAGATTCGGTATTGACAACGTAAATACGGCGGCGGGGGGCGGGGGTGGCGCATCAAGAGCGTTGCCATACTGTAAGCCGTATACACGCTGCATACCGCCGTGCCGTGCTGTATGCTATAGTAATACTGTGGTTGTAGCCTCAAGTTTCTGACCACAGCGAAAGGGCTTATGGTCGTGAGTTTATGAATGTAAAAGAGGAAATATTGTATCTTGCACAATAATATTTTCTATGAACTCTACATTAGTCATACAATTTTAAGAAATAATCTACTCACTGATACAATATTCATGGGTTCCTTGTTCTCGCCATCCATGATTTGTGGTTCAGTGGAACTTTATAGTTATGTTGATTGAGGTTTTCGCTCGATAAGTTTAGGAAAATCTAAAAATTACCAAAACAGCAAAACAATAGTGCAAAACTGCAAATGACATTTTATTTTTGAATGTTGGTAAGAAAATATTAGTACTACCCGTTCACGACCAGTTGGCCGTCGATGACCGTTACAAAATTTCCTCACAGGCACATTAATTGGTCCCGTCGACAAAAAATAATATAAAAGGCAAATAAAAATTTAAAATTAAAAGCGATATTAGTGACTGGGACGGATGTGCCGTACGTGGTTGCGTTGCTAAAGGTTATAAAATTGCGTTTATTAGGGTCTCTTAGGGGTGCGGTGCGGGGAAGCGGGAAGGGAGGTAGCGGCCAACTCGAAGTGAATGACTAGTAGTTTGGTACTTCATGTCAAACATTAAGTTAAGGGCTCTTGAGACGGTCAAACTTGACTCAAACAAACTTAAGCGGGCACTTTAGTGCCGCCGCAGTACTTTCTCGCCGAGAACCCGGTATAAAAAAAGTACTCTTTGCCGAGAACGAGAGTGTGGTGTGGATACTCTTCATTGTTCTCGTGGTGTCTTAACTTAAGCGTAAGTAGGAACCTAATAGTAATAATTTTCCTTGAAAGTTCTCGCGAGAGTGAAGTGCCTGATTTACGTTTGATGCCGATTTGAAGGATCGTCAAACGGAACTACGCAGATTTGGATGAAGACGACGCGTTAAACACGATAAAAATGTTTTATGAATTTTCATCATATCAGAAGTGCGATTTTTGAAAATCATACGAGCGACTTGGCAGTAGAAAGATGCATAATCTCCATAGTAATTTTGACATTTTCTTCTGCCAAGTCGCTCGTATGATTTTCAAAAATCGCACTACAGGCTTTTAGCTTCTTTTCATCAAACACGTTACACGGAAGATGGAAAATTTGAACCAGTGTTTGACGGTATAAAAAAGTACTCTGTGTTCGACGGTCTCCGGGGCCCTTTACACAACAATTATTGAGATTCATGCAAAAATTTTGTATAGTAACTAGATTGTACACATTAATCTTTGTTGTACACTACGGTGCTGGCACCGGGGCAAGTGAGATTACCTAAATCCTCGTGTGTCCCTTTCTAACTAGGGAGTCCATTCATTCTCAAATTTGACGGGATACCTAATATGCATTTATTCAAGCCTGTTTCTTACCATCTCGTTGAGGATTCAATATTATCTTTTTATTCTGAAAATGTTTTTAGGGGTAAACTCAGACAAAAAAAATATACAACGTGTTAATGAATTAACGCAAAACTAGAAAGTAGTTTGTTTAGAATCGAGAGCAGAATCGAATTATCATGGTTTTAACATAGGTAATTTTTTCAAAAATATTAAATAATTTGTTTGAAAAAAAATTTTTTTTTTTAACCCGATGTCAACCCACCCCACGGACACACTCACCCTAATTACTACCAAAACAAGATTATTAAAATGTATCCATGAGTACATTAGCGCTTTCATTCAGTGCTGAAATGATAACAAATCATTTTTGCCTCAAAACTTAAAATGCGAATAACTTAAAATTTTAACTATAAAAATAATGAAATTATTGTTTCAATCTAATTATTTTGTTATAAATCAATTGGGGTGTATGAGGTTTTGCGTTAATTCATTAACACGTTGTATATATAAAATCAATTTTGAGTTTACCCGCAACTGTTCTCGTTCATCCGCAAAAATAATACAACGTGTTAAAGAATTATCGCAAAACTAGAAAGTATTTTGTTTAGAATCGAGAATTGAATTATCTTGGTTTCGACATATGATTCTTTCTTCAAAATAAAATTTACTGAACCCGATGTCAACCCACCGCACGGACACACATACCCTACTTACTAAAATGTATCCATGAGTAGGTTAGCGCTTTCATTCATTGCTGAAATGATAACATTTTTGCCTCAAAATTTAAAATGCGAATAGCTTTAAATTTTAATTATCAAAATAATGAAATTATTGTTTCAATCAATATTTTGCTATAAATCAGTTGGGTCGTTTTCGAGTCTTCACTTTGCGCGCGCTAGTAACATATATCTGCTTCTTTTTGGTATAATATTATTGCCTACATATCTAGTTTGTAAGAAATGATAAAATACCTTTGGAAATATGGACGGTATTGCGTTCGATTTCAAGAATTTCCGTGAAGTTGTAACATAATTTTCCACTTTGAAATGTTTCGAGCACACGAGTGATGTCTTGCTGGTTTTCCCAGGGACTACTGTTAACCATTTTTCTCTCAGCGTTTCATCCCTGGGAAATCTACAAGCAACACACATTTTGTGTTTAATACATAGGTCGCCAAAATGGTCAATGGTCACCCTAGTTAAGATAAGTTTAGCGAAACAATAAAATATCTAACCTGTGAAAAGAAAACCCACAGCCAGGGTAAATTTCATTTTTGCATCCAGTAACACAACAAAAATTGACCATTTCGAAGGTTTACAATGTTATTATCAGTTATCACAACAATTTAATTTGTTATTTTATGACTTTTCAAATTTCAAATATGTCCGCCATAATAATATTTAATAATTATTATTACACCAAAGAGTTGCCATTAAAAAGTTTTGAAATAATACACTAAAGTATTGTACTTACCTTATTTGTTTTGTCATAAATTGAACAAAATTAGTGTAAAACAAATAAAAATTATCAATACCTAATATACTTTAAATTATGAATTTTCAAAACAAAAATATTTTTTTAATTTACATACATCTTTTGTTACAGTAAATTCTAAAGTGGTAGCTTAATAAGTTGGCAACACGTTAGAAAGAGACACACGAGTATTCTGGTTATCTCACATTTGCTTGGTTGTCAGCCTACAACAACATTGAAGGAAATTAATACTTATTACGTAAAATTAGAGTTTATTTTGCATTCTCCACGAAATTCGAGAGTTTGGTCCACCTATAGGATACTATATACAATGTTCTTGGATTCATGTAATGAAATATTCAACTGACATAAGTCCCGCCAAAAAGAGGTATATTGGCTGTCTATTTTAATAAAGCTGCTTTAATTGTTCGTTTAAATAGTTAGTTTTAGGATATTTTGTCGAATGTCTCTCATTTTTAAAGATTTTAAATCATATTTGCACAAAATCGTAGAATAAAATGACACTTTAAAAATATTAATGACAGTAATCGGTTTTTTAAAATAAAAACCGGTGTTTTTTGGTTTTTGACGTTTTCTTGAAACCGGTTCACATCACTAAAATTGATGCGGACTCTATGCTTTAGAATAAAGAGATCCTTCCTCTGAGGTCAATCCAAAAATCGTCTTTATAATTCTCTTTCTATTTGCGTGCGAACGAACGAGATATACAACGTGAATCGTGATATAGCCGTACACTCACGCACGTGCAACATGCTACGCGATGCTACGCCTCGTAGATTCGATGAAAATGGCAACAATTAAAAATTCTGACGTTTCGTTCGGCGTTTGACAGTTTTTTGTTTGACATTGACAGAAGTGCATGGATCTCGATTGTTTTTAGAATTTTTCCTTCCATTATTCTGTAATATTATTTTTGAATCATTCCCTAATGCTATGACAAATATTGAGGCTCTAAGCCTCCATCAAAATGGTTCTAAACGCCGCTGTGCAGATGCTAAGGTCAGTAAATACGGCAATCGTTTATATTTCGTCTAACCTAAATATTATGTTCAGTAATTTTATTAGTTTTCTTGTTTATTCTTCTTACTTCCCTATCTCACGTTTAGTAGCTAACGAAGTAGATACCACGTCGTCATCACCATCGCAGTATATTCCCAAAGATCAAAGGAATCCAACTTTCTTTGGAGCTTCCTTCATGTTCAGGGTTGACATTCAATCAATAGTGTATTTGTGACGTATTCAGTAAGTTTTTGATGTAATCTAAAAGTCAACTCTGCCATTAGAAATTACACTGATAAGTAAATAAAGTAGTTTGCTTTCAAGTGTTATCATAACATTAAAAGAAGAATTATCAAACTCTGGGTCCCTTAAAAAGGCTATTTAAATGTACTTTTATAGCCATGCAGAGGCAATGATTATCATCTAAAACTACACTGACTAGTTTCATGTATGAGGAAAATTGTGGACCCCCCCCCACAATTTGGATTTTTTTCATTATTTGTTTGCAAATTCGTCATAATAATGCACATTCTGCATAAATTTCAACTATCTAGCTATTACGGTTCAAAAGTTACAGCCCTAAATCTTAGACTACTTATATCGGGACGTGCAACCATGTGTCATTCTACTAACAGACTTTCTGCCACTTTTTGCGGGGGGCGAGGTAGCATGTTATCCGCAACTTTGGATTTTATTCCCAATGACTTTAGATTCTAATTTTGAATGTTCAAAATTATGAAAAGTAGTCTCGTGTAAACCCCAAACGTTCTAAGTTCAAAATTATTGTTTCGCAATAATAGGCTGTCTAGTTTAGTGATAAGTTATAAAATTGAATGTTGAATGTACATGATCATTGCTCTTATACCGTGGCAGAGGGGAAATGCTACCGCAAGGCCAGTCAGGATATAAGTAGTCTAAGCCCTAAATATTTAGGACAGACGCAGACAGACAGACAGCGTAGGCTTATGAATAGGGTCCCGTTTTCAATACGCCATTTAACATTTTACTCCAGAGCCACATTCGAGAATTTGTTTTACTATAAATTTACTTAATGCATGCATGCATATGCTCACGACTATATTCCCCGAGGGGGTAGTCAGAGATATTCTGAAACCTCAGAATATACTTAAATTTACTTAATGAAAACTATAAATTGAATTAAATGATTTCTGGATATTTTTATTAAAATATTTCCCAAATGTTTAAATAAGGATCCTCAATTCTGTTACATTTGAACAAGGTACATCAATTTGTAAAAAAGGGGCAAAACATTTGTAAATGGTGTATTCCGTGTTTTATTTTGGAACAGCCAAAAAATTATATACAATTTGACTGGCACGCGTGCGTCATGTTTAGTCCTAAGTCACAACAATTGCAAATTTTTGTAGGGAGGCAGATGAGCTTAAACAGAAGATATTGAAATTCAAGAGTGGAACTTCCATGCTACAAGAACGCAGTCTTTGGGCCACACAACAACAGCTGCAAAAGGTTCGTAATTCATTTACTTATAGAATTTCACATATTTAATTATTTATTCATAATAAAAGTTACAATATTAACTAGGTGAGTAAGACAAAATCAAGACTGGCTAGTTGCGGAATATAATACGAAAATCAGTGGAGTGCCACACATATCGTCCACGAGGCTTGCAACTCAAAGACTAGCCAGGCGAGATAAGAGTGCAGCGACGTCGTTGCGACACTGCAGTTATTTTTGCATCAGAAGGAAACATTTTGACACTGCCGCAACATCTTTTGCAGAGCGGCGCACATCTTCTGGATTGGTTCTTTAAATAATTATCTCCAATCACTGCACCTCTGCCAAGTTGCCATAATTATGAGATAGGTCAAGCAATCAATAATTTAAAGACATAGAAATAAAAATTGGTTATTTTACAGTGTATGTTGCAAAAGGCAAAAACTATTCACTTGATAAAATATGTCTGTGGCTTTAAACCTTTTAAACAAAGTAAATTTTATAGATATCTTATTGTGCCGGTAGTTTCGATAGGCGTAATATGTTGTCTTCCTTAATTCATATCTTAGCCGTCATTTTAGTGCCCCTTTAATATTCTTTCACACAATCCATTTATCTTTTCTCTAGTTATCCTCACTTATTTGGCCATCAAGTCGATCGATTGACATTCACAATTAACACTCGCCTTGTATCATGATAATCGATTACCGTGCAGTTTTTCAGTCACAGGCGTGGCACTACTCTTTAAACTTCCTCTAAAATACTCAGTCCTAATCCAGTCCATTCTAGTACGGCAATGTTGTGCATGCAGGTATATCAGAAAGTGCTGGTGCTAGACTTGGACTATGCCTTGGACAAAAAGGTGGAGCAGGACCTGTGGAACATCGGCTTCAAGCAGCAGATCGAAGCCCTGCAGGCCATATCTAAGGACAGGAAGGTAAGATCTGTTTCATCAGTTTTATTTTTACCATTCATTGATGTTGTAATTTTAAACCATTGTCTTTGAATTTGAATTGCAAACTTTATAACATTATTATTTTAAGAGCAGTATATAGCTGTGTCTGCATCTTTGTTTGGGAAGGCCATATTGGGAACTCACAATTACCAAAACGCGGTAAGAACCCGTTAAAATGTTTAATTCTAGATTAAGGCCATTGAAATTCAAACTGAATAATATTTTTGGAAACTTTAAAGCATGTGAGTTCCTGTAAACTATTTGAATGGGATCATCAGTACATAGTTATAACCTGATGCAGGACATTAAAACACAAATAATTTTACAAATTAAAATAATCTTATTACATTCTATTACATCACATTTAAAAGAATTGAATATATTCTTTTTTTTCATATAAAACATTTTTACAAGGAAATAGTGAGTAGTGAGTAGAGGTTTTATTAAAACTGCAAGTAAAACTAACATGTGTCGTCCCCAGAACCCCCTCCGTAGCGAGGGGCAGGCGATGCTGTCGTGGGTGCTGCAGGCCGCCGCCGGGTTCTACCTCTGTCTTCTGCACCAGATATGCACCACATTCAAGCTTGACTTACCATTTAGGTATGTGTGCTATATTATTTTCTTTTTTCAATGAGGTTCATGTGGGAAACATGTTGGTTGCCTGTAGGTATACATAAAGCAACCAGTGACTGTTCATAAATTATCAAAAACCTAATTCAGTTTGAGTTACATTTAATTTTGAGGTGCATTCAACCTTTCAACAGTATTTTCAGTTTTGAGATTCTTTCTAAGGTTATATTCGAATATAATATAGCTGTAAAGCATGATTGGTTTACGCTACACCATGCTGGCCGAGCCTTAGCCGAAGTCTTAACACCCTCAGCCATGTAACTGCTGTGTGCAGGGACAAGACTCGAAGTAGGCTCAGCTCGGAGTCTGGCACTATGGTGTAGCGTGAGTGAGTAAGGCTACCTATACAAGCTGGCGCAGGCTTAGGAGAGCCTACTGTACATCGACTCTCCTATAAAGTAGCAAAAGTTACGTGTCCGTATAGTTAGCAGCCTCACCAGCTCATTCGAAGGTTTTAACTAAGCCACGATTTAGTGCCCAATTAGTGCAATTTGATGCCCAAAGCACAGATTTGGTGCTCATGTAGTTTAAAAGATATTTGGGTACCTTACTGAGGCTGCTAGATAGACGTCAAGCTAGCAGTCGCACTTTGAAATACTGTTTGTATCGATGTGATTTATATGTCACGATTTAGTGCCCATTTAGTGATTCCTATGTCCAAAATTTCATCAATATTGATCCAATACAAGCCGAGATATTATAGTACATTGTTGAGGCTGCTAACTAGACGTTTCTTCCAACGATGATTCCAATGAAACGGATGCACAATTGAAACAGATAAATACATAGCGATTTAGTGCTCGATTTGGTGACTCTTATGATATTTATGAAAAGTAGAATTTTCTTTCCTATTTCCCAAAAAAATTACGTAAACTTCTACATACTAATCGTAATTTAGGTCTGACGAAACCGTTGATCAAATTTAGACTTTATTCAACTGTGATAGGGTTTAAAATTGTTTTTAATTTTATGGCTAGTACTGCCAAGCAAAAAAGTTAAATGACATAAATTTTTTATAACTGTGACAATACTCACTCTCTTATGTATGTATTGAGTGACTCAATTTGAATCCAAGAGTACGATTTTTGAATCTCATTCGCTGAGTTTAGCCGTTGAAAATTTCAAAATTTCTGTTGATATATGCATCTTTCTACTGCTGATTTGACTTTCAAAAATCATACTTCAGGAGTGCGATTTTTGAAAGTCAAATCAGCAGTAGAAAGATGCTTATCTCCATAGTAATTTTGACATTTTCAACTTCTGAACTCAGCGTATGAGATTCAAAAATCGCACTCCAGGAGTCTATTATTCTTCTCTACTATTCGACTATTACTGTATTAATTGACTAGCCCCAAATCATTTGTGTCAAGTAATGAGGATTTTTGCCGACAGATAAGGTAATTTTTTTCAAACTACGTCCTTATTTTACTTTACGGTTACTATTACCCTCCTTCTAGCGCAGTAGCAGGGTAAAAACTGAATGTTTATTAGAAAAACTAAATGAAGCTAGGAGAATAATGAACAGATTTATTATAAGCATTTATAAGTGAATAAATCGCACACAGATTTTTGACTTTTCTTATTGAAATGCCCTGCCAATAACTGCCTCTCTGTGGTCTAATGGTTAAGAGCACTGGGCTCTCGACAAGGAGGTCGTGGGTTCGATTTCCACGAAGCACACCTCCTCATATGTCACTGTGTGCGTTTTTCCCCAGTTGGTAAGGACATTACAGGCTAAATCACCTGATTGTCTGAAAAGAAAGATGATTCCGTGCTTCGGATGGCAAATTAAGCCGTTGGTCCCTGCTACTATTTCTTGTGGTAGTAGCCGTTACATAGTTTTTTTGGTTTTTGCTACCAAAATCTACCAGAAATTACCAAAAACTAGGTACCAGAAGAAACAAAAATTTCCAAAATCTACAAAAAAGAACCAAAAACAACCAAAATCTACAAAAAATCTAGGAAAACTACCAAAAACGTTCCAAATCTATCATAAAGAACCAAAATGTACTGTAATTTTAAATTCGTATTTTATTTTGTTACGTGAGCGTAACATTGTACACGTCTGACCACTTGACGCGCGCTTCCCGCTCCGCTGACGCTGCCTTCCCGCGTCATGGTCGCGTTGGTTTGGGCGACTTGGCGGTACGCCGTAAGATTACATGGGCAGCGACCGCCGCGCGGTAGACGCTCCCGCTTCCCAGTCGCTTTGGTCGTGCGGGTCTGAACACTCCATTAGTCTTCTTCTTATCACTGATGTCAAAGTTTTTTCAGACCGCCTGACGTGGTTCTTATGTAATGACTACTACCACCAGAGATAGTAGCAGGGACGAACGGCTTAACGCGCCATCCGAAGCACGGAATCATTTTTCTTTTCAGACAATCAGGTGACTCAGCCTGCAAAGTCCTAATCAACTGGGGAAAAACGCACAAAGTGACATATCACTAGGTGTCCCCTGTGGGAATCGAACCCACGAACTCCGTGTCGAGAGCCCAATGCTCTTAATCATTAGACCACGGAGGCAGTTAGTTAATTTATTGTATAAAATAATACAATGTGGAACTGTAGACGAGGATAAGAAGTTATAATGCACTAATTTGTATCAAGCAATTAGTTCTTCATTCTATGTAATAAAAAGACACGTTTTCGCATCTCCGTAACTCACGTAAACAATCCGCCAGTCCCGCCATCTCTCGGTATAACTATGAACTACTTGCGCGAGCGCAAGCGCTAGTTCATGGCAGTAGTTCCGATAAATGATAATTTTTGTGCACGGTTGTACCGAAAATCGTTGAAGTTTACGTAATTTTGTTGGGAAGTGGGAAAGAAAATTCTACTTTTCATAAATATCATAAGAGTCACCAAATCGAGCACTAAATCGCTATGTATTTATCTGTTTCAAATGTGCATCCGTTTCATTGGAATCATCGTTGGAAGAAACGTCTAGTTAGCAGCCTCAACAATGCACTATCATATCTCGGCTTGTATTGGATCAATATTCATGAAATTTTGGATATAGGAATCACTAAATGAGCACTAAATCGTGACATATAAATTACATCGATATAAACAGTATTTCGAAGTGCGACTGCTAGCTTGACGTCTATCTAGCAGCCTCAGTAAGGTACCCAAATATCTTTTAAAATACAAGATCACCAAATCTGTGCTTTGGGCACTAAATTGCACTAAATGGGCACTAAATCGTGGCTTAGTCAAAACCTTCGAATGAGCTGGTGAGGCTGCTAACTATACGGACACAAAGTTACTAGTACTTTATATAGGGTCTTTCTTAATATGCTGACACTTTTTTAAGGGGATGATCAGACCATCAAACTGAACAACTTTCTCTATGGGACCAACATCGAAATCGCGAAAAAAAAAATCTGCTCTTCCATACAAAACTGCAAATCGTGCCAAATGTATGGGGCAGCTGATATTTTTTTCGCGATTTCGATGTTGATCCCATAGAGAAAGTTGTTCAGTTTGATGGTCTGAACATCCCCTTAAAAAAGTGTCAGCATATTAAGAAGGACCCTGTATATACAGGGTGTAACAAAACTCCTTAGTAATACTTAAGGGGGTGCTTCAGACCATCAAACTGAAAAACTTTCACTATGGAGCCAACATCGAAATTGCCAAAAATAAAAACCGCTCTTTCATACAAAACTGCAGTACCGTCTTGACTCAAATGTATGGGACGGCATATTTTTTAAATATTTTCTCGAAAACTGCTGTTTCGACTCGACTAAAATGTATGGGACAGCTGATTTTTTTTTTCGCGATTTCGTAGTTGGCTCCATCGTGAAAGTTGTTCTGATTGATGGTCTGAAACACCCCCTTAAGTTTTACTAGGGTGTTTTGTTACACCCTGTAGACGAGTAAATGTAATGTAATAATTTGCTTGTTCTGCCCCACAAGAGGGCACATCTGACTGACTGTCAAATTAGGCCAGCTAGGGCTGGGGAGGATGTACAGCGAAGGGCTGTCCTAAGCTCGCGCGAGTGTGAGTGTGAAGAGGTAGCATAAGCATGTAAATAACCGTCGCACCCGCAGACGTCGCGCGTCGCTGCTGGGCTGGGTGGAGGGGTGGGGCGCGGGGCAGGCGGGCGGGGAGGGCGCGGGCGCGGGCGCGGGGGGCAGGCTGCCGCCGCCCGCCGCCGCGCGCTACATCTGCCAGCACTGCCTCGTGCACCTCGGCGACCTCGCGCGCTACAGGCAGCAGCTGAGGGTCGCCCACACCTTCTACAGGTCAGCACGTTACCTGTCTGTTCTACAACGTGTTAATGAATAAGCGCAAAACCTCATACAAACCAACTGATTTATAACTAAATAATTGCATTGAAACAATAATTTCATTATTTTATTAATTAAAATTTAAAGTTCTTTGCATTTTAAGTTTTCATGGAAAATGATTGCTTATTATTTCAGCAATGAATGAAAGCACTATCGTGCTCAATGAATATATTTAAGAATCTTATTTGGTAGTAAGTAGGGTGAATGTGCCAGTGCGGTGGGTTGATAGCGAGTTCAGTAAATTTTGAATTATATTAACAAACTAGCTGTTGCCCGCGACTTCGTATGCGTGGACATGTTTTTAATAGTTATCCTGCTATTCAGGACAGAGACAAATCAAAAACCATGAAAATCGGTCCAGCCTCACAAAGTTTTGTCTGATTCATCTTCTCTACAACTATAACATGTACCGGAGCAGCTGTGGATTTATTAAAAATATTGTTGATGTTGCCAAACTCCTAATTAACATACAGTTGAATTGAGAACCTCCTCCTTTTTTTTAAGTCGGTTAAAAAGTGACTTCGGTGAACACCAGACGCTCTACTTTCCCCATTAGGGATAACGTTCGTGGTAATATGTTATACATAATGTATGAAATGAAATATGTAATATGTTGTGTGTAGGCACGCGCTGGTAGTGTCGGCGCACTCGGGGCAGCCGTACAACCAGCTGGCGCTGGTGGCGTGGCGGCGCGGGCGGAGGCTCGGCGCGCTGTACTGGCACGTGCGCTCCCTGCTCGTGCGCGCACCCTTCCCGCCCGCACCCAACAACCTCGCGCGCACCCTGGCCGCCGCCGCCGCGTGGTGAGTGCACACTAACTAGACACACTACCGGCGCTGTACTGGCACGTGCGCTCCCTGCTCGTGCGCGCACCCTTCCCGCCCGCACCCAACAACCTCGCGCGCACCCTGGCCGCCGCCGCCGCGTGGTGAGTGCACACTAACTAGACACACTACCGGCGCTGTACTGGCACGTGCGCTCCCTGCTCGTGCGCGCACCCTTCCCGCCCGCACCCAACAACCTCGCGCGCACCCTGGCCGCCGCCGCCGCGTGGTGAGTGCACACTAACTAGACACACTACCGGCGCTGTACTGGCACGTGCGCTCCCTGCTCGTGCGCGCACCCTTCCCGCCCGCACCCAACAACCTCGCGCGCACCCTGGCCGCCGCCGCCGCGTGGTGAGTGCACACTAACTAGACACACTACCGGCGCTGTACTGGCACGTGCGCTCCCTGCTCGTGCGCGCACCCTTCCCGCCCGCACCCAACAACCTCGCGCGCACCCTGGCCGCCGCCGCCGCGTGGTGAGTGCACACTAACTAGACACACTACCGGCGCTGTACTGGCACGTGCGCTCCCTGCTCGTGCGCGCACCCTTCCCGCCCGCACCCAACAACCTCGCGCGCACCCTGGCCGCCGCCGCCGCGTGGTGAGTGCACACTAACTAGACACACTACCGGCGCTGTACTGGCACGTGCGCTCCCTGCTCGTGCGCGCACCCTTCCCGCCCGCACCCAACAACCTCGCGCGCACCCTGGCCGCCGCCGCCGCGTGGTGAGTGCACACTAACTAGACACACTACCGGCGCTGTACTGGCACGTGCGCTCCCTGCTCGTGCGCGCACCCTTCCCGCCCGCACCCAACAACCTCGCGCGCACCCTGGCCGCCGCCGCCGCGTGGTGAGTGCACACTAACTAGACACACTACCGGCGCTGTACTGGCACGTGCGCTCCCTGCTCGTGCGCGCACCCTTCCCGCCCGCACCCAACAACCTCGCGCGCACCCTGGCCGCCGCCGCCGCGTGGTGAGTGCACACTAACTAGACACACTACCGGCGCTGTACTGGCACGTGCGCTCCCTGCTCGTGCGCGCACCCTTCCCGCCCGCACCCAACAACCTCGCGCGCACCCTGGCCGCCGCCGCCGCGTGGTGAGTGCACACTAACTAGACACACTACCGGCGCTGTACTGGCACGTGCGCTCCCTGCTCGTGCGCGCACCCTTCCCGCCCGCACCCAACAACCTCGCGCGCACCCTGGCCGCCGCCGCCGCGTGGTGAGTGCACACTAACTAGACACACTACCGGCGGTGACCCAAACTATATTAATCCTTATATCCCAAGCTATAATGGTAGTTCATGACAAATAATTTATTTGGCTAGCAACTTCAATCAACACCTGAAAAATTATTACACTCTTAGGCAGCAACAATGTAACCTTCTGAAAGACGTCCACTGCTGGACATAGGCCTCCCCCAAAGATCGCCACAACGAGCGGTCCTTCCTGGTGGACCGGTTCCCGCCGCCTTCACCAGGTAGACGTCCCACCTTGGCTGCGCTTTCCAGTACGCGATCGCCACTTGAGAACTTTTGCCCCATCATTTCTGCGAGCATGTGCCTGGCCCATTGCCAATTTAATAACATTTACTCCGTCATAACTATATTAAATAGAGTGTAAATATTGTAGCCAGAACAAGGACCTGCCGGTGCTGCCGGGCGTGACGGGGCCGGCGGTGCCGAGCGAGCCGTCGCCGGCGCCGGCGCAGGTGTCGCTGCGCCTCGACGCGCACTCGTACGTCACCGAGCTGATACGGGCATTGCACTTCATACATACCGTCGAAGAGTGAGTCTTGTTCGTTTCAAGTTAAAGCCAATTTTAACCTCACTCCTGCTTAATAGGAAGCGTGGCGGAAAATGTGCACAATGGCGTATTGCTGTCGCGCTCGCACTCGCTCAGTATCGCTTATGTTTACCTCTTGTAAATTTTTCCCATTTGTATGAAATGACAGCCAAGTGTGCCAAGGTGTGGTTTTGAAATGAAATACAGTTTTTTTTAAGAATCCGTTTAATACATTGTCAGAAAATATGAAAGTAGCAGAACTTAGACAATTTATATAGGGACTCGCCTTGCGGTAGCATTTCCCCTCTGCCACGGTATAAGAACAATTGATCGTGAGCATTTACACCCAATAATATACCTTATCACTAAACGAGACAGCCTATAATTGCGAAACAATAATTTTGAACTTAGAACGTTTGGGGTTCACACGAGACTACTTTTCATGATTTTTAACATTTAAAATTAGAATCTAAACTTATGGGGAATAAAATCCAAAGTTGCGGATTTCATGTTACCTCGCCCCCCTCAAAAAGTGGCAGAAATGTTTCTTCGTAAAATGACACGCGTAACTCGTCCCTATATACATTGTTTAAGTAGCAGAAGCACCTACAAAACTTTTTTAATCCCTTGCTGGACTTGTGGCTGGTAGTGTCGACTTCCGTGCATGGGGTGGCGGTTTGATCGTAGCGTTGCCGTTGCGTTGATCAGACCAATGAGTTTTAAGATGATTTGTAACACAACTAGCTTCATGTAGAAGGAAACAATGGAGGAAACCTATAAACATCTTTAATTTCGAGGCGGGTCTTTCCATTTAAATTGGCATCGGGCTCTATTCCTGTCACATTGGACAAAGTTTGGTCACTGTTAGTGAAATACTATTCAAATATTTACTTCCTGTCTCGTAACAGACTGGACACGGCGGCATCGTTGGTGAGTTCGCTCAACTCTTCGCTGACGGCGCTCATCGCGACTGACAGTTTCGAGTCCATGACTCTGATCAAGGTAAGCAATATCTGCTGAATACATTATGCCCTTTTACAATTCTATTCCCTTTTGTAATGGTCGCAAATGTCGTTACTATTAGGTCGACCAGAATCTCATGAAATGATAAAAAGTAAATAAATATAGATTTTCACATGGTAGTGTCAAAATGTCATCAGTCTAGTCAAAGTAGGCCCTGTACAGACTGAGCCTTTTTGCAGCAACAAAAACGCGTGTTTGTCTATCGCGTGACTGTATCGCTACATTAGCAATTAATAGGCTATTATCTACTTAGGTAATAGAAAGCTAAGTAGATAGTCAAAAGTGAATACTAATATGCTATGAACCATATAAATGTTAATTTCTTTTTTCGTAATAAATATGAAAGATGGTAGCTCTCACACCATCTGTATGCAGCGAGTCCTTAAATTCTTTGGGCATACGGTCAGGAGATCAGATAGTTTTGAAAAACTCTTGATTCCTGGCGGTATGGAGGGAAAGAGAGGTAAAGAGAGGACGCCTGCCTACGAGATGGACTGATGTGGTAAAAGAAATGACCGAGACAACACTACAGGCCAGCATACATCGGGCCCAAGATCGAGCAGCCTGGAGAGCTGTGGTGGCACAAGCGGCTCACGATGGTCACGTCCCTGAGCCATGAGGTTACGACCAAGAAGAAGAAGCTCTCACACATGCATCCGAATTTCTTCTTCCGTGTGTGCAGGTTTCTTCATTATGTTTTCTTTCAATGATACATGTTTGTATATGTTGTCTACTAGATGGCGTGCGTAATAATGTGGATAGTGATATCGACGACGGAGGGGCTGCAGCTGGACAGCTCGTCGCTCAGCGCGGCAGAATGCCGTGCGGCGCGGCTCGCCGCCGAGCTAGCCGCCGGCAACGTGCTCGCGCTACTACTGCCCGCATACACCCTGCCCGCCCCCCCGCCCAGGGCACTGCCCGCGTGTGAGTGTATTTATTAAACACTTGCTGGATATCCGTGCTTCGTCGCCATCTTTACCCTATACAGGGTGTTAGGGTAAACAGTTGCATTACTTTAAGGGGTGATTGCACCCATGCTACTGAACAACTTTCCCAAAGGTACAAAGAAAAATTCATTAAAAAAAAAACAGGTTTTCATACAAACGTAACAAACGTTCGACCAGCTAATCGCATTTAGTATGGAATTTCCTATAAGTTTCTTGAGGAAAGTTGTTCAGTATGGGTACAATCACCCCTTAAAGTAATGCAACTGTTTACCCTAACAGTAACACCCTATATACATCCCACTGCAGGGCACAGACATACCTTCAAGGGCTCTATGGGCGTCAGTCCACCACACGTGCCCACAGATTAGTAGACTTCACATATGAATCAGAATATTTAGCGTTTGCAAGCTGCTCAAGATGTTTTAATGAAATAATAATATAGCTCGAAGTAATAAAAATGGTAAATTAATTTTATTATTTCAAAGATTAAAATTGTATATTCTGTGGGTAGTGAAAGTGTGGCTGCAATGGCTGACGTCGCACCCGGCGGCGATGAAGTCGAGCGCGTGGGTCGCGCGGCCCCAACTGTGGCCCGCACTCGCCGACACGCTCAACAAACTGGCCGGCAGCGAGGCGCCCCTGGCCAACAAGTGTGAGTCTTATTGCCTATTTCAGTCTCATATTCATTTCAGGGGATGATCAGAACATCAAACTCAACAACTTTCTCTAAGGTACCAAAATAGAAATCGCGAAAAAAATTCTCCTGTACACAATTAACTGCAAACCTACTCGAACCAAATGTGTACGATAGCATTGTGGGGAACTACTACCACCAAGTTATAGCAAAGATGCCAACAGATGGCGATACCGTCGCTCACGGAAATATGCTCCATACAAAGACAACGTTCATCCTAAATACGTAACGCGTAACCTACTACACACAAGGTTTACAATCGAATGCGAGACATAAATCGCGCAAGAGAAATAATCACAGAGATTCGATATAAATACAAGGTCCAACTAAGAACTGTTGGACCACGGCCGGTCCCCAGGCATCACACCTAGCCTGGCGGAAGTACTTCCCTTTTCAATGGAGGAACGTTCCCAGTAGCACCTCCATAGCATTTTCTGCGATTTCGATGTTGATGGTCGGTCCTATTGAGAAAGTTATTCAGTTTGATGGTCTGATGGAATAGTTTGATGATCTAAAACCACAATAAATTTCATAGCATATTTATAACAGCTGTTGTTTTTTTTTTGTTATCTTGCTCGGAACAGTATTAAAAACGTACATTCACTATTGCCAGACGTTTCCCGCGAGTCCTTACCAGCCGTAGGTCTAGATCATCATAAATAAACTTTCCTTCCAGACGAATCGGTGCCCCTGGCGGAGGACGAGGAGCTGCACGGGTTCGTGCCCCTGGAGGACTCTCTGAAGGGGCTCAAGTTCGCGAACCACGCCACCTGGGACACGTACGGCGGCCGCGTGCCCGACTTAGAGGTCTCCAAGGACGGCGACAACGAGTGAGATATCTTTTGTTTCATTTTAACACATGCGTGACCCTTCCCTCCGCCTCATGTTGTTTCCTTTTACCACAAAACATAAAAAGTATTAGAAATGCAAAGCTTTTGCTTCGGAGACGGCTGTCGCCACTTGTCTTCCCACTCACACTGCTACGACTACTCATACCCTCTCGCTCGCATCACGCCGCGCGCCTTACGATGTTATGCAAATCATTGCATAACCGTGTGGCACGCGTTCCACGCCTACTTTGCACTTCTAACCCCTCTTTTAATGTTCTGTGCCTTTTAAATTGTGACTGAAGTTAGGCCGTATGACCTACTCCAAGTTTCCAGTTGTCTTCAGACTATCGCTTGTGTGTTATATGAGGATATTTTTAAGTGCACAAGTGTGTGCGATCAGGAGAAGAACCAGCCCCCGCAGCATGGCGGCGCTATCGCACCGTAGCTCTCTTTCTTTTTGCGTGCGAACGAACGAGAAAGCTGGCGCGGTTAAACGGTTATCGAGGCGCCATGCCTCGGGTGCAGGGTAGAATTCCTAATGGACGTGGCACATAGCTCGCAAAACAGATGACCGATGAGGCTAAAGAGTTCTGGAGTGGCGACCGCGTACCGGAGAGCTAAGCGTGGATAGGCAGTAAGCCAGTAAAGTGACGTAGCGGGCCGACGCTAACGGCCTGAGGAAGACGGCGGGAACCCGTTGGATGAGAGATGCTTGAGGGAGGCCTATGTCCAGCAGTGGACGTCGGAATGTCGTCCATCAGCTGAGATGATAATGATGAAGTGTGTTCGCTTAAACATAAGCACTCTTGTCCTTACTCTCCGAAATCATAATTAGTCAACAACTATGATGGCCTTAGCTCACTACAGGGTGTTACAAAAATACAAATAAACATTTAAGAGGGTGGTTAAGACCATCAAACTGAACAACTTTCACTATGGGACCAATATCGAAATCGCGAAAAAAAAATATCATCATCATACCAGCCGATAGACGTCCACTGCTGGACATTGGCCTCCCCCAAAATGAGGAGATTTGCCATAATCACCATGATACGATTCGTTTGCGATGTTCCATACTAAACTACAGAGGGTCTACCCGAACATTCGAACTTCGCAATTGCGTGAACATTTTCATTCCAAATTCAACTCTATTACAATGAAGCGCGGACCGAAACAGTGGCGATATAGCGAACATCGAAAGTGCGGGTACAGGGCCAGATCTACTCGAGCTAAAGTATGGGACAAAAGATTTTTTTTTCGCGATTTCGATATTGGTCCCATAGTGAAAGTTGTTCAGTTTGATGGTCTTACTAAACCACCCCTTACAGTAGAGCCGAATCCTAAAGTTACGTATGAAAGCTCAACCACACCTTGTTACGTCGTCATCTTTTCAAATCAAAATTCAATAATACCATATCTCCCTAATTAATTACAAACAAAAGATATACATTAGCCGTGGTGGTCCAGTGGCGAGTAACCTTGCCTGCCGTGCAGGAGGCGATGGTTCGATCCCCGTCCAGGCCGACTCGTACCAATGAGTTTTTCGGAATTTATGTACGATTTGTAACACCACTGGCTTTTCGGTGAAGGAAAACATCGTGAGGAAACCTGCATGCTTCAATTTCGAGGCATGTATCGTACCTACTGTCCATTACAAGTGGCGACGGGCTCACTCCCCGTCACACTGGACGGAGTTTCGGTACTACTAGTGAAACGTGGATGTTCTGAGGTTTCCGAATATCTCTGACTACCCCCTCGGGGAATATAGTCGTGAGCATATGCTATGATGCTATGCTATGCTATGCATGCTATGCTATGCTATGCTATGCTAGATATACATTATCATAACTCTAAACTTTTCCCACCCTAGCCTGACTCTGGGAGACTTCAATAGCCACCACACGTCTTGGGGCTACGGAAAAAACGACAAGAACGGCGAAGAACTCTACGCCTGGTCCGAGAGAAACAACCAACACCTAATCTTTGATACCAAGGGACAGAGTTCATTCAGATCAGCCAGATGGAACAGCGACACGAATCCTGATCTATGCTTTGCATCAGAAGATTCTAACGGCAACGTCCTTCCAGTCAAAAGAGTTATTCTCAAAAACTTCCCACGGAGTCAACACAGACCAGCACTTATTACCGTTGGAATAGAAGTCCCACTCGTAAAATCCATCCCTCGGCCTCGCTGGAATTTTGCAAAAGCTGACTGGGACGCCTTTTCAGCAAAACTAGATGCCACCATACGCTTCATAGAGCCGTCTGTCAAAAATTACAATCGTTTTGTCGGTGCTGTTATAACTACTGCCAAACGAACCATCCCACGAGGGTATCGTAAGGAGTACGCACCGGGATGGACGGCTGAGACTGAAGAAGCATATGAAGATTTTATCTCGACGAACGACTGCAATGCCGCCCAAAAGCTTCTGGCATCTCTCGACGCATCACGGAAGGCGAAGTGGGAGGCTTCTGTAGAAAGTATGGATTTTACCCATTCCAGCAGGAAAAGCTGGACTCTGCTTAGAAAGCTGGGTGGGGCACCACAGTATGAGAAAAAATCTACAGGTATTCACCCAGATGACATTGCTAGGCGAATGCAGCTCTTAACAAAAAGTGCTAAGGCAGATAAAAAGTTTAGTAGAGAAATTAGAAAGAAGGTTTCGAACTGTCTGGCTTCAGTGGACACAGTCGAAACATATAGCAAACCTTTTACTCTCTCTGAACTAGCCGACGCGTTGAAGCTGACAAATGCAAATAAAGCTGCAGGACCCGACGAAATCTACCCCGAATTTCTTATAAACTTGGGAAAAAGAGCCAGAGAATGGCTATTGCAGCTCTTCAACAACGTGTTAGAAACAAGCACACTGCCCACTGCATTTAAAAAATCGAAAGTGATAGCTCTTCTGAAACCAGGAAAACCATCTAGCGATGCGGCTAGTTACAGACCCATTTCCCTCCTCTCCGTGACGTACAAACTGCTTGAACGTGTGCTGTACAACCGAATATATACCGCCGTCGATGCCACTATCCCATCAGAGCAAGCTGGTTTTAGGGGCGACAGAAGCTGCGCTGATCAAGTCCTGGCACTGACCTCACTTATTGAAGCTGGCTATCAAAGTGGCTTAAAAACATCGGTGGCTTTCGTCGATCTAAGTGCGGCCTACGATACAGTCTGGATAGACGGGCTCCTGAGTAAGATCAGCAACATAATTCCTTGCCACAGAACACTTCGCCTCATTAAGGCTTTGCTCGGCCCTCGCTGTGTCAGAGTCTTTCTCGGAGATAAATGCAGCCGATATAGGCTCCTCAAAAACGGGCTTCCGCAGGGGTCGGTTTTGGCGCCGCTCCTGTTTAATATATATACCAGCGATATGCCGGACACCAGGTCCCAGAAATTCGTTTATGCGGACGACCTGGCTCTAGCTTATCAGGACAGGACCTTTGAATCCGGTGAATCAGCTCTCACTGACGACCTGAAAACCATGGGTGACTATTACACCAGGTGGCGTCTTTGCCCCAACCCTTCAAAAACAGAAGTTGCATCTTTCCACCTCACTAACTGCCTCGCGAACAGAAAGCTCAACGTTACCTTCTGTGGAGAATCAGTGAAGCATAATTTTACCCCCAAGTACCTAGGAGTAACTCTAGATCGCTCACTGACATACAGACAACACCTCCATAACGTTGCACAAAAGGTGAAGACAAGACTGAACATCATCCGGAACCTGGCCGGAACAAGCTGGGGCGCTACAGCTCCTGTTCTCCGCACCTCTGCCCTGGCGCTGGTGTACTCCGTCGCGGAATACTGCGCTCCGGTATGGTACCGCAGTGCACACAGAGACAAAGTTGACACCCAGCTCAACGAAGCCATGCGCCTAATTACGGGAGTCATTAAATCGACCCCACTGCCTTGGCTTCCTGTTCTCTCGCACATCCCTCCACCGGAGCACCGCAGGAATAAAGCAGCTGCCAAAGAATGGAAAAAGTGCTTCCAACTAAATCACGCAGCCCCCATGCCTATAAGGAAAACGCTGGAGTCAATTCCTACTTACCGTCTCCCATCCAGATCACCTATCTGGACCGATGACAGAATTCACTCCCAGTACGATATTAATAGTGCATGGCGGTCAGATTGGGGCCTTTTTGACCATCTGCATGCAAACCTCGTGCGAGACCCAACTGCCGAACTGGCTGGGTTTGATAAGGACCGGAAGACCTGGGCTAAGCTAAACCGGTTCAGAACTAACCACGGAAGGACCAACCATCACCTCTACAAGTGGGGTCTGAGGGAGTCACCAATGTGCGACTGCGGGGCACCTGACCAAACCCTCACCCACGTGGTAAATGAGTGTCATCTGCGCCGTTTCCCCGGTGGAATTGAGGAACTCCATAGGCTAACCCCGGCAGCGGAAGACTGGCTGAAGAATCTTGATCTCGAAATTTAGACTTCCCCGGATCCAAGCAGGAAGACAAAAAATGCCATACGACATGATGATGATGATAACTCTAAACTAACAACATTGTTTCCTAATATTAATATCATTCGAAATGCTAGAAATCATCACTAGTAATGCCAAATTGACATACGTCATACGTAACTTTAGGATTCGGCTCTACTGTAAAAGTTTTCAATTTTTATTTTTACTTCTGTAACACCCTGTATATGGCCGCCGGTTGTAGTCATTGCATCCGACCCTACGACTGTTTCCCGTTCCATCGGATTCTGGAGGGCAAGGACAAGAGCCTGAGACGAAAACCTGCTTTGGATGCTACAATCTACTATAACCTTTAATGACAATGTTCAATGTTCCAATAATTTCCGCAACATGGCGAGGTTTTTTATTTTACTAGTCAGACTTTACATAAAATAGTTGTCAAAATGTAATAGTTGTTACCATAAAGTTATTATACCTGTCGGAATAGAGTAACTGATATGAGTTGTCAAATGAAACCGTTTTTTGTGCATTTGTTGGCACTTATCGGCACCCTAAAACTTCGAGTTCTGTGTATAATTGTGAATCTAACGTGAAATCGTAGGTAATTTAATGAAATAGTGTTAGTATATTTCACAAAATAATCGACGACTTCACTTTAGATTCACTAATTATTCACAAAGCACGAATATTTACCCAGTCGATTGTGCTGACAAGTTCCCAAAAACGGTCCTATTGCCTCGCGTCACGTATGTCTTTCTATTATACAGTGGCGCCGCTAGGTGCATCTCGCTCTCTCAGCTGTCAGTTCCTCTATATGATACCTTTATGGTTGTTGCAGACCAGCGTCGGAGCTATCGTCGACGTACCTGAACAACGAGCCGGGGCTCGAGCAGCTCGTGCGCGCGCGGCGCCTGCTGCTGCTCGGCGAGCGGCTCGCCGCCCTGTGCGCCGACCATCTGACGCAAGAGTGAGTCTAACTGTTCTGTGCCCTGTAGAGTGTAGGCCTACCATGAGTTTACAACGAGCCGGGGCTCGAGCAGCTCGTGCTGCTGCTGCTCGGCGAGCGGCTCGCCGCCCTGTGCGCCGACCATCTGACGCAAGAGTGAGTCTAACTGTTCTGTGCCCTGTAGAGTGTAGGCCTACCATGAGTTTACAACGAGCCGGGGCTCGAGCAGCTCGTGCTGCTGCTGCTCGGCGAGCGGCTCGCCGCCCTGTGCGCCGACCATCTGACGCAAGAGTGAGTCTAACTGTTCTGTGCCCTGTAGAGTGTAGGCCTACCATGAGTTTACAACGAGCCGGGGCTCGAGCAGCTCGTGCTGCTGCTGCTCGGCGAGCGGCTCGCCGCCCTGTGCGCCGACCATCTGACGCAAGAGTGAGTCTAACTGTTCTGTGCCCTGTAGAGTGTAGGCCTACCATGAGTTTACAACGAGCCGGGGCTCGAGCAGCTCGTGCTGCTGCTGCTCGGCGAGCGGCTCGCCGCCCTGTGCGCCGACCATCTGACGCAAGAGTGAGTCTAACTGTTCTGTGCCCTGTAGAGTGTAGGCCTACCATGAGTTTACAACGAGCCGGGGCTCGAGCAGCTCGTGCTGCTGCTGCTCGGCGAGCGGCTCGCCGCCCTGTGCGCCGACCATCTGACGCAAGAGTGAGTCTAACTGTTCTGTGCCCTGTAGAGTGTAGGCCTACCATGAGTTTACAACGAGCCGGGGCTCGAGCAGCTCGTGCTGCTGCTGCTCGGCGAGCGGCTCGCCGCCCTGTGCGCCGACCATCTGACGCAAGAGTGAGTCTAACTGTTCTGTGCCCTGTAGAGTGTAGGCCTACCATGAGTTTACAACGAGCCGGGGCTCGAGCAGCTCGTGCTGCTGCTGCTCGGCGAGCGGCTCGCCGCCCTGTGCGCCGACCATCTGACGCAAGAGTGAGTCTAACTGTTCTGTGCCCTGTAGAGTGTAGGCCTACCATGAGTTTACAACGAGCCGGGGCTCGAGCAGCTCGTGCTGCTGCTGCTCGGCGAGCGGCTCGCCGCCCTGTGCGCCGACCATCTGACGCAAGAGTGAGTCTAACTGTTCTGTGCCCTGTAGAGTGTAGGCCTACCATGAGTTTACAACGAGCCGGGGCTCGAGCAGCTCGTGCTGCTGCTGCTCGGCGAGCGGCTCGCCGCCCTGTGCGCCGACCATCTGACGCAAGAGTGAGTCTAACTGTTCTGTGCCCTGTAGAGTGTAGGCCTACCATGAGTTTACAACGAGCCGGGGCTCGAGCAGCTCGTGCTGCTGCTGCTCGGCGAGCGGCTCGCCGCCCTGTGCGCCGACCATCTGACGCAAGAGTGAGTCTAACTGTTCTGTGCCCTGTAGGCCAGTGTACCATGAGTATATTACAGTAAAACTTCTGTAGTTAACTACAGTTTTTGTATTAAATTTCGTACAGCGCTCCTAGTGGTTACGTTGAAAACTAATTCTGTCATACAAAATTGGCGTCGCAACTACAGTAGTAACTTACAATGAAAACTCATGGTAGGCCTACTGTATAGGCATAAACTAGGGCACGCCACCTATTCTTATCTCTTTTGCTATATTCAAACCCATAAATGTTTTTATACATGCTCGCCGGTTTCGAGTTCTTCGTACCTTCGCAGCACCTCACTTTATTTTACTTCTAAAGTTTAAAGGTTCGCTAATGGTGATCGCACACGTCGGAGTTGGATTCGAACGATTTAGACCAAGCGAATTTTTCATAGTAATTCCTAGTTCGCCGTGAATGTTCTGGATAGGTGTATGATCAGCAAAACGTTGCATACATTTTTTCTTACGTAATTTTAAGACACAAGTCTTAAAGTAGGTGAATACATCACTTCTAAGCAGACACGACATTTGTTATAAAATAACAAGACATGTCAAAGTAATGAAACGAAAAATTGTTTTTAACAACAACAAAAATATACATATTCTCACGCCTGTCTCCCACTGGGGTAGGCAGGGACAACGGAAGACCACCTGCTACGATCCTGACAAACCTCTCTAGCTTCCCCACATCCATTAGTCGGTTTCGGGTATAGATCTGACTTGGCTCTTTTCAAGCACATCGCCAATTTGGTCCGTATCTATATAATTTATCTATTTATACAGGGTTATTTGTAATTCGACGTATTCCTTTCAGGACGTTAAAGGGCAGCCTAAATGCAATTATGTGAACCCCCATATGTGGAGTCGGAAATTTATAATTTTCGAGATATTTGGAATTTAAGGTTTTTTACCAAAAACCCCAGTTTTTCGCACTTTTTCTTAAATAAATAAAATATGCTTATTCTATGGCTTCGATTTGAATTTTATTTCATAGCTTACACTTTTTTCGAGAGTTTTTCATAACATAATTCAATGTCTGATCATACAGAGCAATTCAAAATAAATCAATAACAATGACGGTTAATTTTTGAAAAAAAATGACAAAGTCTTGAAATCATGCGGATTTTCTCAAAAAAATTGTATGAAAAAAAGTGTGCGTTTTACTGAAATAACTTCCTCGTTTTGTTAGCTTTCTAAAAAGGTATAAATGTTTAAAAAAAATGGAATTACATTGTCAAAAAAGGTTTTTTACTTAGTACGTGATACGTAGAGGCAACATTCTCCTGGAGAAAAATTTAACGATTTTTTTTTAGATAAAATTATTAATTTAAATCTACACATCTTACTCAAAGCGAGCCCCTCGGTTCCATACACATACACGCAAGCACTTTCTTAGTTCATTTTTGGTTACTCTTGAAGTAAAGGTATAATCTCGTTACCTCCGCTGCGTTTATTATGCGCTGCCTTAAGTCTTCCACGTCGTTTACTGAGGTTTGATAAACAAGGTCTTTCATGTCTCCCCAGACATGAAAATTACATGGAGTCAAGTCGGGGCTTCTTGCAGACCATGAATTGGCCGTCCTCTACCAATCCATCTATTCGAATAAGTTGCAAGTCGGGCCAGCAACGTAACCATTTTAGGGATTGGTAGAGGAAGGCCACTCCTTGGCCTGCAAGAAGCCCAGACTTCATCTTATGTCATTTTTATGTCTGGGGACACAATGAAAGACCTTGTTTATCAAACCCCAGTAAACGACGTAGAAGACTTAAGGCAGCGCATAATAAACGCAGCGGATGTAATGAGATTTTACCTTTACTTCAAGAGTAACTACAAATGAACTAAGAAAGTGCTTGCGTGTAACCTAGGGGCTCACTCTGAGTAAGATGTGTAGATTTAAATTAATAAATAATGTTATCTAAAAAAAAATCGTAAAATTTTTCTCCAAGAGAATGTTGCCTCTACGTATCACGTACTAAGTAAAAAACCTTTTTTGACATTGTAATTCCATTTTTTTCTAAAACATTTATATCTTTTTCGAAAGCTAACAAAACGAGGAAGTTATTTCAGTAAAACGCACACTTTTTTTCATACAATTTTTTTGAGAAAAACCACATGATGTCAAGACTTTGTAATTTTTTTTCAAAAATTAACCTTCATTGTTATTGATTTATTTTAAATGGCTCAGTATGATCGAACATTGATTTATGAAAAAATCTCGGAAAAAGTGTTAGCTATGAATTCAAATTCAAATCGACGCCAAAGAATAAGTATATTTTTTTATTTAAGAAAAAGTGTGAAAAACTGGGGGTTTTGGTAAAAAACCTTAAATTCCAAATATCTCGAAAACTATTAATTTCCGACCCCACATATGGGGGTTCACATAATTGCATTTAGGCTGCCCCTTAACGTCCTGAAAGGAATACGTCGAATTACAAATAACCCTGTATAACAACAATATAAATAACGGTATTATGTATACAGTGAAGTGGACGGCAAGCCTTGCTTCACGGCGACGGCGGCGGGCGGCGAGCAGCTGTCGCTCGCGCTGCTCGAGCTGAGCGCGTCCACCGGCTCCGGCGCGGGAGTGGGAGCGGGACAGCGCGACGACACCGACACCGAGCGCGACAGCGACGACGACACACACCCCCCGCCCCCCATCGTCATCTCCGAGGCTGACTTCAGGGAGAAAGGTGAAAAACCATATCCAAACCCGTACAGTAGTTTTCATGTTATGCGTGTGTCAGATACTAAGAGAGAAATAGAGCATATAATATTCATGGCATATTGTTAGGATTAGGTCCATAAACTATTCAACTAATTAACTATAGAATTTAACAATAATTAAAGCAAATCAAAGCCATGATGCTGATAGTGAAAGCTATATTCTGATAGTATTCCTACACCGTATCAAACCTATCATGTATTATGTTATTATCATGATCAGGTTGATCATCATCAGCTTATCATGTGTATGTGTGTGTTGTGTATGTTGGACCAGATGCCCAATAAGAAAGGGAAAGGTTATCATGATACCATCGTCATCATCTCGCGTCCTCAGTTCAGGACACTGGTCTACAATGAGGATAGTATATGTACAGAAATGATTTCAAATGAAAGACAAGAATTAGAATAGTCGAATATTATTTAATTCTTTGACTATCCTTTATATCTTTGAATATAGTTTATATCTTTGATTCTACATTACTTCTGGTTTACTAGTATCCCCCTATCTGAACCATAGGGCATATGGAGAAAAACCAGTAAAAAACTCCATATACGAATAGGACAACCAAAACACATTATACAAAATCACACATTATAAATTAACCGTAAATATACGGTAGCAAACACAAGTTACATAAACTGAACAAATAATAATTTGGTTAACACTTACACTTGGCCAGCATGAAGGTCTCAATGGCAAAAGGTGCCGCTTTTCGACAAACCACATCTTTTATAACATTTGCCACCGAACTTCACGATGGTTCGAAATGGCGGCAAATGTATCCAGGAAATGGAGTTTGTTTACAATATTAGGGAACGTACTAAATCCTTTTTAAATTACAATTATTGTTTCACAAATTATACTATGATTTTAGGATGAATAATATATCGGTAAACACAACCTATCAATCAAATAAGTACTTTTTAGTTGATCAAGTAATTCTCACGTTTGCTTCTTGGCGCGGAACAATCAGCGACAAGACGATAGTGTCGTTTGTATATTATTTTTAGAAACACACAATAATATCAATTGGATTCACTATACTTAATCATTAATTATTATATCACAGAATTAGAGTAATTATCACTGTATAATTAATATCACAATTCCAACAACATTCATCAAAATAAGTTACTAAACACTGTCAACAAAGGTTTGCTTTTTAATAGATATTGCCAAGTCTAAAAATGAAATGTAAGTAGATTAAATAATTTAGATTCAAACTCACGAGTCTCATGACTCGACTCGCAACTCATTCAGTTTAAAGAGAACTTCTATTTCTAAGTTTCCTGAACAATGTTAATTTACATACAGTTTTCGATTACATAAAGTCAAATATTCTAACACGGCCATACTGATAAATACTTCGTTCTCGAAGTATATAATTAAAGAAGACAATTGTATAAGTACAATGATCACATTGATTCTAATAAAAAATATTATCAACCAAAATAGAAACTGATAAAATAATTGTAAACCAAAGCATAACAAACAGCAATACCAAACAGTACCAAAAACTTTAAATCTAAAACATTTAGAGGAACAAGCAACACATAATTAGCCACACTATGAATTTTATAATTCAATGGTTTGTAAGTTACAATAAACAGTCATTCAAATTATTTAAACTTAAAAAGTCTGTCGTTACCCAGTTGGCCATAAACGGAGGTTTTTATCATTAAAAAAAGTCCGTTTTACACCAAGTGGGTACAACCGTACAATAAAGTCTGTCCTTGCCCAGTTGGTCATAACCGGAGGTTTTATCATTTAAAAAAAGTCCGTTTTACACCAAGGGGGTACTATATAGTCAGTTAGGTCACCTAGTCAGTTCATAATAATTATCAAATCATATAGCTAATTATCTGCCACTGAGCATTGTTTTAGTCATATAATATTTTTGTAATTTACCGTCATCTTAAAGCTATGTATTACATTTTAGCATTGCTACGGCCACATCTCTCATTATGGTGACAAGTAACATTGGTCAATTTGGCCATCTCATACCATTGGGTCAACTCACACAATTGGGCCAACTCACACAATTGGGTCATATCACACCATTGGGTCATATCACACCATTGGGTCAACTCACACCATTGGGTCAACTCACACCATTGGGTCAACTCACACCATTGGGTCAACTCACACCATTGGGTCAACTCACACCATTGGGTCAACTCACACCATTGGGTCAACTCACACCACTGGGTCAACTCACACCATTGGGTCAACTCACACCATTGGGACAACTCACACCATTGGGTCAACTCACACCATTGGGTCAACTCACACCATTGGGTCAACTCACACCATTGGGTCAACTCACACCATTGAGTCAACTCACACCATTGTGTCAAATCAACCCATTGGGTCAAGTCACACCACTGGATCAAGCCACACCACAGGATCAAGTCACACCATTTGGACAACACACTATTTGGACAACTCGGATAATTTTAACAACATGGACTGCTTGAAAAACATGTACAGCTTAATTAGGTATCACCTTTAAACTAATTTGACTACCAGTCGTGATCAAAACAGCAAGCTGGATTAAAATTCACTCGAATCTTTTCAATTTACAAACATTTCAGATTGAATTACGCAGCATAGTGATAATCGAAAAACATACGTAATAAAATTACAACAAAACCGCTCGGCCATACTGATTTATAATCTAACTACCCACCTATATTTTTTACAAACGAATCTAATTCGGCCTTTGCCGTTACCTCGCAAACTTTTCAAATCTTCTTCTTGGATTTTCGTGGTTTTCGATGGTTTCTGGATGGTTCTTTGCGTGTTGTCTGGAGACAACCAGGGCTGGCCACGATGATGACCCCGTCATCGTGATGCTTTTTTCTTTTGCAGCTGGAGCAGCGATCCTCGTGATGATACCATGAAAAACAAAACATATGTGAGCATGGAAGTCATGGATATGATCCTAGACAGGATCCCACTTCTGATGTCAGATACTAAGAGAGAAATAGAGCATATAATATTCATGGCATATTGTTAGGATTAGGTCCATAAACTATTCAACTAATTAACTATAGAATTTAACAATAATTAAAGCAAATCAAAGCCATGATGCTGATAGTGAAAGCTATATTCTGATAGTATTCCTACACCGTATCAAACCTATCATGTATTATGTTATTATCATGATCAGGTTGATCATCATCAGCTTATCATGTGTATGTGTGTGTTGTGTATGTTGGACCAGATGCCCAATAAGAAAGGGAAAGGTTATCATGATACCATCGTCATCATCTCGCGTCCTCAGTTCAGGACACTGGTCTACAATGAGGATAGTATATGTACAGAAATGATTTCAAATGAAAGACAAGAATTAGAATAGTCGAATATTATTTAATTCTTTGACTATCCTTTATATCTTTGAATATAGTTTATATCTTTGATTCTACATTACTTCTGGTTTACTAGTATCCCCCTATCTGAACCATAGGGCATATGGAGAAAAACCAGTAAAAAACTCCATATACGAATAGGACAACCAAAACACATTATACAAAATCACACATTATAAATTAACCGTAAATATACGGTAGCAAACACAAGTTACATAAACTGAACAAATAATAATTTGGTTAACACTTACACTTGGCCAGCATGAAGGTCTCAATGGCAAAAGGTGCCGCTTTTCGACAAACCACATCTTTTATAACATTTGCCACCGAACTTCACGATGGTTCGAAATGGCGGCAAATGTATCCAGGAAATGGAGTTTGTTTACAATATTAGGGAACGTACTAAATCCTTTTTAAATTACAATTATTGTTTCACAAATTATACTATGATTTTAGGATGAATAATATATCGGTAAACACAACCTATCAATCAAATAAGTACTTTTTAGTTGATCAAGTAATTCTCACGTTTGCTTCTTGGCGCGGAACAATCAGCGACAAGACGATAGTGTCGTTTGTATATTATTTTTAGAAACACACAATAATATCAATTGGATTCACTATACTTAATCATTAATTATTATATCACAGAATTAGAGTAATTATCACTGTATAATTAATATCACAATTCCAACAACATTCATCAAAATAAGTTACTAAACACTGTCAACAAAGGTTTGCTTTTTAATAGATATTGCCAAGTCTAAAAATGAAATGTAAGTAGATTAAATAATTTAGATTCAAACTCACGAGTCTCATGACTCGACTCGCAACTCATTCAGTTTAAAGAGAACTTCTATTTCTAAGTTTCCTGAACAATGTTAATTTACATACAGTTTTCGATTACATAAAGTCAAATATTCTAACACGTGCACAAACAAACAGCCAACAGTTTTAAAAATGTCCTTAATGAATTCTATTACTTATCCATATACCCCCCATTATGTTGTTGCAATATTTGCAATGTCAAGATATCAATTTTATTATAAGTATAGATGTTGTAATTACAGTGCGTGAGAAGCGCGTGGGTATACTGAAGCCACAGGGGTCGCTGGAGAGAGCTCGCGAGGAACGCGCCATGGCCAGCACCCAGGAAGAACCGGTAAGAAGTAAAAAAAACTAAATAAAACCGGTCAAGTGCGAGTCGGGCTACTCGCGCACACCACCACAGAACATATTAACTAAGAAAAAAGTTTTGTTCTCTCCGGGACCTTTAGCACGAGACCGACTCACACTTGGCCGGTTTTTATTATTTGTTATGATACTGTAGAGTTTGCTCAATAATCACACCAAGTCTGAAGCTTGTTTGTATTACCGTTTTTACGATAGAGCGAGAAGAAAAAAACGTTGATAAAAACTAGTTTCTTGTATGAGATAATATTATTTGTAAACAATTGCTACACGTGACCCAGTCATAAAGATATTATACCTTACGGAATCTTAGATCAAAGTAAAATGAATGGATAGGCCCAAAACGGTTTAAGTTGAAGTACGCAAAACTAGGGCATTTCAATAAAAATTAGGGTACTTGGTCTGTCATCTCGGTACATTTTCGAAGTAAAACTGTCAATTGTTTTGCCTCATTTTTCTGGTTTGAAATGTTCGCGTAAGGCCTGTCCAATCTTGTTTACTAATGTCATTGTACGGAATAGAGTAAGTGACATGAGTTGTCAAATGAAACCGTTTTTGGACGTTTTTTGGAGTCCTCGGCAAGGTAAAAATTCGATTTCTGTGTATAATTCTCAATCTAACGTGAAATCGTGAATAATTTAATGAAACAGTGTTAGTATATTTCACAAAATTATCTACGATTTCACTTTAGGTTCACGATTATTCACAGAAACCTAATTTTTACCAGGACTCCAAATCCCCAAAAACGGTTCTATTGCCTCGCGTCACGTATCTCTTTCTATTATACAGGCATGCCGCTAGGTACATCTCGCTCTCTCAGTTGTCACTGTCTCTCTTACGTAGTATAATACCTTTATGGACCCAGTGAAAAAGTGAGAAAACAAGAGTAACAATATCGCCGCAGTCGAATGGGACAACGTCATGAAACGCGGAGTTAGCTCTATACATATACCTCTAAGGGTGTAGCCAGGATTGTATAGGGCTGACAAAGAAACATGTATACGAGCCAGCCTTCAAGCCTTTTAGTTTCTTAGCGAACCGCTATTCTACAAATACAAATATTTTTATTGTGACACGCAGGTAAAGTATGATATTACAGTAGGAAAATGTATCTCTGTGGCCTACCAAAAGGCATACAAAAAATATACAGGTATTGTTATACCTGAAAAAAACCTATTGAGATTTATAAGAAATGTAATTAATTAACTAAATGAAATCTACACTAATATTATAAAGAGGAAAGATTTGTACCTATTTTTGTATGTTTGTAATGAATAGGCTCAAAAAGTACTGGGCCGATTTAAAAAATTCTTTTACCATTAGAAAGCTGCATTCACCCTGAGTAACATAGGCTATATTTATTGCTAGAAAAGATTAGACGTCCACCCGTGCGAAGCCGGGACGGGCCGCTAGTCAATTATAAAATTCAACTAAGGGGGGCAGGTGCCCCTCCCTGCTCGTACCTAGCTACGCCCATGTACCTCAGTCACAGATTATTTAATAGTTACTACCGTAACAGATAGTTCACTCAACCGGATTTTTCAAAGAAGTTTGGCAGACAGCCATGTATTTTGGCGCCCAGACTTAGAGGTCCCATACGTGTAGAGTGAAACAAACCTAACAAAAAAGTAAATTGTCAATAACCTGTAGAAGTTGGGGGAAAGGTATTTCCCCTTATGATACCTTTTGTATCAAGTGTGTGAATCTCATAATCTTGTGTTTATTTTAATGAAAATTCACGATAACCGTTCAATATTATGATTATGGAAGAAAACGAAATCACACACACTATCAGTTCAACCATAGAGTAAATAAATTATACACAACAGAGGGTCAATGCCCATACTAAGAAAGTTGCCACCTTCTTATATGAAAACTCGCGCAAGTACAGCGCCGGTGGTGAGTAGCCGGAACTACAGCAATGTTTAATTACGTTAAAATAAGTGTTAAACACATTTGTTATTAAAATTTTTAAGAAAATTAATCTATATAATTTATTTCCGTGGAACAAAACTCAAATAATAGTGATCTAATAACGTTTAATTAAGATTTATCTCTCGTTCAGGCCAGTAGCGACATCTGTTTGCGCCAAGACTATACTAAATCTAAAATGTATGGAACAGTCCAGTGATAATGATAATATTAGATGAGAAATAGCTGTCGTGGTTGCGTTTTTCTACTGCTTTTTGGATGATTTCTCTATTTTACTAGTAATTTCTACTTTTGAATTCGGACTTCTGGAGATGTGGAAGTTTTTTTTAAAAAAAGGACTGAATTTTTTCTGTTTATAATAATGGGTCTGACAAACGTTTTTCACTTTACATGTCAAATAAATCTTCAAAAAATTACGAAAAAAACTGTGTTTTTACTTTTTTTATGTCTTCAAAAATGGCTGAGATATTAACGATCAAATTGCGTATTTCCGGACGAAGGTTTTTAAAAACGTGGGCGGGCGCCCACTAGCCGATGACGTCACACCCCCGGTCATTCGTCAGTCGCGCTCTCGTACGCTCGCTGCTGTGCAGTAAACATCGAGTTCTCTTCAGTGAAAATGGAAAAAAAGTATTGTATTGTGCCTCAGTGTTTCAATTCAACTGTGAAAACACCCGATAAACTCTTTTTTTTATGTGCCTGAGGACCCAAAAATGAGAAAGAAGTGGATGACGGCCATAAAAAGAGTAGATGCAATAGGGCCTAAAACTAAAGCGCACTGCTGTGAAGACCATTTCGATGTTTTTAAACTAATAAAACACAAATAATCATCAACAACAACAACCTCGTACGTGCAAGATGTGGATTGCGATTGCGAGTACCTACCTAGATTTTTTAAATCGTTGTCCATAACGTAGGTCCTAAATAAAACACACACAGACACACTTTAAGGAAGGTTTAAGCTTGAACAAATACCTACCCGACAGTAGGTAATGCTTACATAAAACATACACACCTTTTCATCTTTATTCCGCGAATTTGACAGCCCGGTAGCACAGTCGGTAGTGAACCTGCCTGCTGTGCCGAAGGTCGCGGGTTCGAATCCCGTAAGGGACAAATATTTATATGATGAATATGAATATTTGTACCCGAGTCATGGATGTTTGTATATACAGGGTGAAATTGATATCATTGGCATCCTTTTAAACTAAGAGTCTACCCATCAAACTGAACAACTTTTACTAAGGGAGCAAACCGATCAAAGCAAAAAAAAATCAGCTGTTGCATACATTTGAGTCGAGTAGGCATTGCAGTTTAGTATGGGACAGCAGATTTTTCAGTTGCTCCGATTGGTTTGCTCCCATAGTGAAAGTTGTTCAGTTTGATGGGTAGACTCTTAGTTTAAAAGGATGCCAATGATATCAATTTCACCCTGTATATATGTATTCTATATCGTTGTCCAGTCATCATAATACAAGTCCAGGCTAGATTCTGGTACTTTAAATGTGACTAGATAATTTGTGTGACATTGTCCAAGAAATTATTATTAATTATTATTATTTCGGCAGCCGTAAAATCCTTATTCTTCATAAAATATTGTGCCACCATCAAACTATCCACTCTTGGCAGATTGTCCGACTGACCTTTTTGAAAACCTTCATCCATTCTACACACCACACGGTTTACTTTAGTGTAATCGGTTATAAAATTAATGTAAAAGTATTATTTCCTTGAAATACAAGCACACTATTAGGTATAAACGAAATTAAACGAATTTTTGACGAACAAACGAAACAAAATGCACCGGACCGAGCGCCGCGCTGTGTCGCGGTCGCGGGCTGAGCGGGGGTGTGACGTCAAAGCGTGAGCGCGCGTAAACTCGGAAATTTTAAAAAGCGCTTAAATTTCTCGTCGTCATAACTTCGGAAATACTGCATGTATTGAAGTGAAATAAACACTAATGTAATGTACATGATCTACGCTAAGATTTTAAGTGTATTTTTTAGTAATATTTTGACCCTTTTGTGTTCTCCATTATGACCGCCCCGTCCTGAATGGCATTTAGTTTTCCTAAAAAATGGCTTGGTCCAAATCTGCCATTCTTCTTTCGAACATTGCGCTTCAGGATCGAAAACTAAAATGAGCCTTATGTCAATGAGCGACCATTGACCCCACAGTGGGGTCAGGCTGTCAAACGTACCTGAGCTGTGGATTGAGACAGGCCTGCCTCGGTGCTTCAGAAAGTTGTCTATAGTATAGGATACTGTTTGAGGTAACTCCACTGCGCCAATCGGTGCCTTTACAAAATATGTTGAATGTGTTCAGGAGGTGGACATAAGCGAGGAGTTGAAGGGAGAAGAAAAGAAGGAGGCTCGCAAGGGCCGCGTCAACATCGCCATGGCGGCCATCATGCGGAAGCAGGAAGAGACCAACAAACAGGTTAACATTCGCTGTTACACGCTACTAATACTAAGTCTGCGTGCCATTTTTATACCTATTTCCTCCTTCAGGGTTCAAGCTATCTCTACAGGCTGTTACAAAAATAAAAATTTAAAACTTTTAGGGGGGTTGTTTAGACCATCAAACTGAACAACTTTCAAGTATTGGACCAACATCGAAATTGCGAAAAAAAAACAGCTGTCCCATACATTTAGCTTGAGTAGATTTGTAGTTTAGTATGGAACATCAGATTTTATTTCGATATTGGTCCCATAGTGAAAGTTTTTCAGTTTGATTTGTTTGATTGTCTAAACCACCCCCTTAAATGTTTATTTGTATTTTTGCAACACCTTGTATATTATCATGTTTCATCAAAATAAGTTCGGAGTGGTTGAAAAAGTAACAGATATACAGGACAGCGTGTTAGGGTAAACAGGCACTACTTTAAGGGCTGATTGTTGTGATTGTGGGTGGTGATTGTTGTTGTGTTTGTTGTTGTTGTTGTTGTTTGATACTTAACAACGTTCCCAAAGAAACCTATAGGAAATTCGCAAAAAGAATTTTCGACTTTCCATCAGCTGATCGAACATTTGTATGATTATTTTTTTAATTATTTTTTTTGTTTTTTTTTGTTTTTATTTTATAGGTGTCTTAGGAAAAGTTGTTCTGTGTCATGCGTACAATCACCCCTTAAAGTAATGCAACTCTTTACTCTAACACCCTGTACAGACACACTTTCGCATTTATAATTTTAGTATCTATCTTCTTAGTATGGATACATGAAATTCAGATAAACTTATAATAAAAGTTTTTAATTCTAGGTGAAATTCATAACCCCACCCCCGACTTCAGACGTGATTCTCGACGCAGAAAAGGATCAAGACAAACCCAAAACTATTCAACCTAAAGCGATAAAGTCCCTCGCCAATCTCCCGATAGGCAGGAAGACGGGCGGCATTCTCTCTTTGAAGGACAAATCCGCCGGATACCCGCATCTAGTCAACACCGACCCCGAACCTAAGAAGGAAGACGAGAAGAAAGAGGTCAAACCCTACCAGGGATCCAGTCAGAACTCTCAGACCTACCAACCTAAGAGACTAGACCACCCGCCCTCACCAAACTGGGGTGCCAACATAGCTCCACAAAATCCCTACAACGACGCTCCAAGAATGAACTTCCAGAAGAACTACGGCATACAAAGTCCAGGGTTACCTTTCAATCCTAACTACCCGCCGCCCGCGAACGTAAATAACCAAGGGATAAGATTACCAGTTGTCAGCCCTAAAGAAATCGACGTTAGGACGGCGGCGTTGCAAAAACAGAACTCGCGTCAGGAACTCTTCCAGGACGGCCATAAATTCGGAAACCATAACTACCAAATATCAGGTGACAAGAAAAACTTCCTGAACGATTTACCACCGCGGTTCGCTAACCAGTACCGTTACTGGCAAAACGCTCAAGAAAACCAGTTCAACGATAACAAATTCAGAGATGAGAACTTCAAAGCTAACAACAACTCGCTTTTCAACAATCAACAACGTCAGAACTGGATGAACACGCAGCAAATGCCAGAGAACTACCAACAACCGAACCCGTGGTGGAAACCCGACAACCCACCTCCCAACTTCAACGCCAACTATACCGCACCACCCATCAATATGCCCAACTTCTACTCTCAACAATTAGCACCAAGCGTGACGCCCTATCAAAACATGCCATACAATCAGATGCAAAATCAGAGTATAGGGCAAGAGAAGCCTCACAATTTAATGGCTCCGAATTACATGCAGTCCACGATCGGTCAGCCGCAGCTGCAAACTTTACAGAACCTCGTCTCGTCTCCAAATTTCAATTCGTCGTTAAACAATTTTGGTTCTTATGCGCCTCCTGCAGTGAGTTACGATTCGTCTATGTACCCGCAGTTCAATAGCAACAAGCTGGGGTACCAGCCGTTGCAGATGAAAGGGAAGGAGTTTGATATGGGAGGGCTGGGCTTCGGCTCCAATGTGTTGGACATGCAGCAGAGGAATATGAGCTACAATGAGCCTTTGAATAGTGAGATGAAGAATTTGGAGCAAAGTGGGGTATGTATTTCATAAATGATTTTATTATCAGTTCAGTCAGTTTGATGTTCTAAAGTCGAAACCAACCCCTTAAAAGTTTTAAATGTTTATTTTTACTTTTTTAACACCTTTTAAGCCGGGTCCGCTGCGCCATGTTATCGTGTTTTCTAATATCGTTTTCTAACTTTCCCCTCCCCCGCAGGCGAATGCGGGTGATGTTTTCCGATGCAAATGGATAACATCACCCGCGTTCCCCTGCGGGGGAGGGGAAAGTTAGAAAACGATTTTAGCAAACACGATAACATGGCGCAGCGGACACGGCTTTAGAGTGTAGATTATTGTTTATTGAAGATAAAATTAAATGCATTTTACTTGATGTGTAGAGTCGGGAGGGGTCAAGCGGTGAGACAAGCGGTAACACGTACTCGTTGTTCAGCGGAGCACCCGACACCACCTCGTGGGGCTCCGCGCAGCGCCAGCCGCAGCAGGTGAGCTACATAACTATTATCACAGTATTTTTATTTTGTTTGTTTATAAATTAATGGACTCTTGCTTGTGCGTTAGCACTGTATTTCCGCCAGTGTCAAGTAGTTTATTGGGAGAATCTATCCCAATCTCAGTGATTGTTTTTGGACAAGAACAAGAAGAGATTGAGGAATGCGGAGACTCGTGGCAGGCAAAAACGCGACGTTCGAAACCACGCGAGACGTTTGCTCGGGTCAGTTCCTGCAACGTGACTCCCATTATCACAGTATTACAGTAGTACCAGGTTTAAAAGGTGAACGCAGACTGGGCCGCACCGCTCGCGCCGCTGTCATCGCTTTTGTTAATAGCTTCGCACACACAGTCTGCGCTCACCTTTAGATTACTAGATGACTTCGGGTTTTGTCGGGAACTCGGGCCTGCTCTGCGCAAACGAAGATTGACGAGCGGGATTATTTTCAAGAAAAATTTAATGAAACGTTGAACGTTGTCTAGTAAAACGTAGATGTTCTGAAGTTTCAAAATATCTCTGACTACCCCCTCGGGGAATAAAGAGTCGTGAGCATATGGTATACTATGTATTTAATTTTATGTGTAAATATCCTGTTTTAATTTTGTGAACTCGTTTCGTTTGGAATGGGTTGCTGTGGGTTAGATTACATGAGCACTTTGACTACTTATATAAGGACTAGTAACGCGTGTCTTTCTACTAAAATTTAGTGTAAATGCACATGATTAATTTGTCTTATACCGTGGCAGAGGGGAAATGCGAACGCAAGGCCAGTCAAAGCATGATCACTATTATAATTGTTTTTATTGCAGTCTCTATGGTCGGGGCCTGGTCCGTCGCCGCTCGAGCGACTCCTCGAGCAACAGAAGCAGATGAAGCAGCCCCCCGCGCCCCAGTGACCTCACCACCCACCGACCTGAGACCATTCTGATTCATACACGTTATCGACCACCACACGATTGTATTCTAACTACTGCATCTTACTTGTTGACTGTAAAACGAGTTAGGTAGTAAGAAGTGGTTGAATGTGTAACGCCACATGCGGCAGCCAAAAGTAAAGATCACAAAAAATCATGTTTATTATACTTATGTGGTGAAAAATGGTGTGGTTATACACTTGTGGCTGTCGCCAGTGGTCCGTGTGCGATAGCCCTTAAATTTGACGTAACTTGTACACTAGATAAATCGTAACTGAATGACTGATCGTTCGTAGCGGAGGGAGTTTTGTACTCTTGAATTCGCTTAGAAATGTTTATACTGTTTCATATAAATGCTCATGTAAAACCTCTCGTATTCAATAGAAATGTTATTGTTAATTAGGACGTAGAAATAAGGCGGACATCATTTTGCTAAGAAATAACTGAAATAAAATGTTTGAAGCACCCATAGTCAGGCTCGCTTGGACATACGAGCCGACACCCACACATTCGAGCCTATTTGTGTACGCTGGCACACAAACATTCACATCATAGTAAATCTAAGTATTCTTTTCTGTGCTTCACTTATTTCTTAATTAAATCGGGCCCGTTTTTTTTTCTACGTCCTTGTTAATAACAAAATGGTTCTTTAAAGTCAGTTCCGCCAAAAGTATATGTGTATTTGTACTTATGTAATAAGATGTGCATAAAGATAAAAAAATTGTGTATTAATAATGTAAAAATGTTCACTTTTTTGAAAATTTGTTTCTTGTGGCTGACAGTGTATCAAAAAATCAGCGGCATTTCAAATTTAGTTAAATTTGTTCAGAAAAACTTGTGAAAATTGATTTTTTTTTTAATTCACATCGTTTGAAAAACGTTATTTTATTTTATTTATGTATTGTGTTGTAGTAGACAATGTATACTACAGGGTGAAATTTATACATTAGCTTCCTTTTAAACTAAGAGTCTACCCATCAAACTGAACAACTTTCAGTATGGGAGCAAACCGATCGGAGCAACAAAAAAATCTGCTGTTCCATACTAAACTGCAATGCCTACGCGACACAAATGTATGCAACAGCTGATTTTTTTTTTGCTCCGATTGGTTTGCTCCTATAGTAAAAGTTGTTCAGTTTGATGGGTAGACTCTTAGCACAGAATAGGTAATAGTATATAGTTCTACCTCTTAGTTTAAAAGGATGCTAATGATATCAATTTCACCCTGTATATTGTGATCCAATGGAGATGCAGGTGTGCTAGTTAATATCGAACTATACGTGAAAGTTAGAAACATTGGCTCAGTATGTTTAATACATAAACGTTAACTACTGCAGAGAATAACCATGGCTTAACTATGGAACTAAATCGAGTGCTATTTTCGAGTTGCACAAATTCTAATTCTTACACTTGAAATGTTAATAAAAGATAGAAGTATGGAGTTTATTCGAATTAGGAAGTGTGGCTTTCAAAAATAACACTCATCGCCATAACCATTGGCCGTGGTAACTACCTATATTTTAGGTCTGAAACCCGACATGAAGTGTTAGCGCATTCATAACTCACTCTTACTTTAAAATGAGCTTCATAGTGCACGAATAGTTGGTTAATCAAGGGTTGAACCTCATCTGCCAGCACCGCATCGCATTTTTCCTTCGCTCCATCCTTTTCTGTCACTCAGGAACGTCATTTGCCAAAGCAAATAAGATAACGCAAACGGGAACGCGACCGCATGCGGCAGCACCGGCAGTGCTGCGAACTTTCTCGCTCTAGCAAATGACGTTCCTGAGCGACAGAAAAGGATAGAGCGTGAAAAAATGCGATGCGGTGCTGCCAGATGAGGCTCAACCCTGATACGAATTTTTAAAAATGCTCTGTATTTCCACTGAAGACTATAATTTTTATTCCGTAAAAAAATTTAAGTTGAAAGATGTAAGAGATCTTTTTAACTAGTGAGTGTTTATTTGGTGTGTGAGAAAAAAACAATGTGGGTTTTGTATGTAAGGTTGGCGCCTTTTTTTTCGCCGTTGTTTTTGGCGCGGCCAGCAACCAAACTTGAATATTTTATTTCAGGATAAAGTAACAAACGAAACTTATTAATATTATATATCCCTAAACTCAGTCCGGACGGAGATATAAAGGCTTGAAGTTGAAAATATTACTATTACGTGCACTTCAAGCCTTTATATCTCAGTTTAGACTGAGTTCCGAGATATTTGTAATAACAAGTGTTGTTTTTAACTTTATTCTGAACTATAATATTCAAGATTGATTGATGGCCGCGCTAAAAAAAGAAAAAAGGCGCCATTTTTAGGCATAGGTTTTTGTGTCTGAATAGCATGTATGAAGGGTTAATCTTGTTTATTTGATTATAGATTCGTATGTAGTTCGATATTCACTAGTTAGGATATTTAAAGCTTTATTATAAGCATGTTTTTGTTGTTTATTTTAAGTGAAAATAAATTGAAGTAACCATTGTAAAACAATATTTTGTAATAAAGCTATTTTTGTTAATTTTCGAGTCTTTACTTTCAGAGTTTTTAACTAGTGCTATCTGCCAACCAACCTCCATGCGCGATTAAAGCAGTGCAGCGGTGCCTACACCGCATAATAATATGGTGTTACTTATGCAAATAAATTGTTTATTTATATGTAATCTTCGGAAGACTTCGTCCGCACAAATTATATTTACCAGATTTTAAGTCAGATCTTACACTATCAAACAGAAAACGTTTCATCAAAATCGGTTCAGTAGCTTATGCGTGATGCTCGATCAAACAAACAAACAGACAAAAAATCCATGGAGCCCCGCTGGGCGGACGCTAGCTTAAATCATAAGCTAGGTTTCGAAGCTCTAGGACAGAGGGTCCAGTGTTGGGCATACTCACACAGTTTTCACCACGTTTTTTTTTACTGTACGTTACTACTGTAGTTGCGGCCCAAATGTATGACAGAATTAGTTCTCAACGTAACCACTAGGAGCGCTGTACGAAATTCATTACAAAAACTAGTTTACTACAGTAGTTTTACTAGTTTACTTCAGTGTAAACTCATGGTAGGTAGGCCTCATGTAGGCCCACAGACTGATATACTACCCGTTCACGACCAGTTGCCCGTCGATGACCGTTACAAAATTTCCTCACAAGCACATTAATTGATCCCGTCGACAAAAAATAATATAAAAGGCAAATAAAAATTTAAAATTAAAAGCGATATTAGTGACCGGGACGGATGTGCCGTACGTGGTTGCGTTGCTAAAGGTTATAAAATTGCGTTTATTAGGGTCTCTTAGGGGTGCGGTGCGGGGAAGCGGGAAGGGAGGTAGCGGCCAACTCGAAGTGAATGACTAGTACCTATGTTTGTGCGTAGGCCTACAGACCATAGAATATAAAATCGTAATTCTATCTCTGTACCTCCCAAATGAAGATCAAGAATCAACAATGCCTACTTTTAGGAGCTCCCATTATTATTGTACCATGGGAGCTCCTATCCTTGTCTCCCGCCTAGGGAGTATTATATTCCTTGTATCTTTGGCAGCCAACTTTTTATCGGACCATTCATTGAACTGTCTTCACCCAATCAATTCACACGTGGCTCTTTTTATCGCTTCGGAGCATAATGTACAAAACGCAAATCATGCGCTTCCTGCGATCCGCTTCTGCCTTTTCGTACCCAAATTCACATACATCCTCCGGTGCTCTCCCATTTGGAAACCCAATGATCTAATGACTTTAGATAAAATAAAATGATTCAAAATTGCCTCACTGAAATTCTAAATTGCACCATTAAAGAAAGAGCCTGAACCCAGTTGCTCTTCCGATCCGCCTCGGCTGCCCGGGCATCCGCAAAATTTCAAGCGTTTCTTTGCCTGCGTTTTTGTCATCGGTCCACAGACAGCACGCACAACCTCTTCGGGAGAATCCCCGTCACTGGGTTCCGTAGAGGCGGCTTAATTGGCCGAGGCCAAACTCGCCTGGTCAATGGCATGCACGAGCGTGCAACCAGTTGCTTCTCAGTCCCAGAGACAGTGGGATGAGCCGCTCTGCCTTAATCGTGAACAAATCTTCAGATTCAGCGCGATCTCCTATCGATTGCTGAGGATGAGATGGACCGCGCTCGCCTCCTCGCCATCTCTGAGAAAGAGTCAGCCTATTGGTTGCAGGTACTACCCTCCCCAAACCTGGGCACCGTACTAAGCAACTCATTTCTCTCAATTTTAGTTGGTCTCCGTCTGGGCGTTCGGACAATTAGGGCTCACCGCTGACAATGTGGTGAGGCCGTCAACGAACTCGGCTACCACGGACTCTCCTGCTCCAAGAGCGCTGGCCTAAGGTCGCGCCGCGCCACGTAACATTTTTAATACGGAACAATGGGAAGAGGCACGATGGAATGACGCTCGTTCCATGGAAATTGGGGTAGGTCGCTGGTCTGGGACGCTACCTGTGTAGATACACTGGCACCATCCCACGTCCACGCGACCTCATCCAATGCGGGCAGCGCGGCGGCTACTGCGGAAAAACTCAAGCGGCGCTTATATGTAACCCTCGACGAGGGCTACATATTTGCACCGTTTGGGGTTGAAACAATGGGCCCGTGTGGCTAAGATGTTAAGACGTCATTGGCCCGTGGGGGCCGGAGGCGCGTCGATTATCCAAAGAACTATCGGTGCGTCGTCGAGGCATCCGGTGACCAGAGGGTCGGCAGCTACCTCGGCTAGCGTATCAGCCTGGCCATACAAAGAGGTAACGCTGCCAGCCTCCTGGGCACCCTGCCAGCCAGCGGTTGTTTAGAGGATGGTTTTTATTTATAGCGTAAGATTTCTCTGTTTATTTTAGGTTAAGAATTTTTTATAACATTTTTACCCTGTTTGTGAAATAAACATAAGATCAAAAATAAAACAAATGTTAATCAGTCAATAATTTAAATTTTATAATTGCATTAAGGCTCTAACAAATAATTATTTCAATTAAATACAATACGTAATACGTAAAAAAGCGTACTAATTGTCTAATTGCATTATAAAACATATTTACAAATGTAGCTAATAAACATTTTAATGAAGCATTTTGAGACAATTTATAATTTCCTTAAACTGTAGTCTACAAGAATAAAACTGATTTTTGAGAGTTATACAGTCACTATTTGAACTAAAAATCATTGAGGGATTCTTCGGAGAGTACCTAGTTATTTAAGTAAATGAATTCAACTCAAACAATTGCAAGCGCAGTAAAAACACCTTGGCCCCGGTCTCCTTATAATCTATATTCTTGCAGAATTATTCAGAAAAGAAAAATTGTTTTTTAGTTATTAAAACAACAATAAATGAAATACATTTTGCGTTGATTTAGAATGTGCTATATAAAGTTTCCAAAACAATTATTTAAATTAACTTTGATGTTACGTTTAATATAATAATTTGGCTTTGAACAAACGCATATTTACGTTCCCCGCGTCGAGGGTCACATTCATGCACACACCACGTTGACATTAAGACAAAAACACAAAATGTATTCAGATAAGATTTATCCGCTAATCTTTTACAATAATCTTATCTGGTTAGTTTTTTTATCGTATATTTTTATTCTCGATAAATTTAGATTCGATAAATTCGTTAAAAAATTATTGTTTTTGTTATTCGACTAATTAATACTCCTTTTGTGAGTGGTTTAAGTGTGACTTCGCTAAACGATAATCTTTAATAAATAAATAAACTCATTTAGCAGCCGTCGAATTCTTAAAATTTTAACTATTTAAAGCACTTTAAATAAGAAAACTAAAGCATTTCTCAAAAAAGTAATCAGATAAGATTATTGTAGATGTAGAAGATTAGAGGATAAATGTTATCTGAATACATTTTGTGTTTTTGTCTTAATGTCAACGTGGTGTGGTGTGTGCATGAATGTGACCCTCGAAGCGGGGAACGTAAATATGCGTTTGTTCGAAGCCAAATTATTACATTAAACAAATTATTACATTAAAAGTAGCATCAAAGTTAATTTAAATAATTGTTTTGGAAACTTCATATACCACACTCTAAATCAACGCAAATTGTATTTCATTTATAGTTGTTTTAATAAGTAACTAAAAAAACAATCTTTCTTTTCTGAATAATTCTGCAAGAACATAGATTATAAGATTTATAGATTATAAGATTTATAAGGAGACCGGGCCCTAAAATATAGTTTTTACACTGAATTGTAGTATTAATATGACTTTATATAAATAAAACTTTATCAATATCTGTAATTTGTTCGAAGACAAAACGCATTTTGCATAAATATGGTTGCTGCGGATTGAACCATCAAAATGTCTTAATAAAACAATAAAACCCTCATCAATATTACATTTTACATTTCATTCCAGAAACGGAATAACGAGCAATGGCTCTAGAATTAGTCAAAATAAATAACAGTCGTAAAATAACTAAGTCTAAAAAATATTCTAGATATTTACAAAAATTGACATAAGTATAATCCTTCTTATTATGCTGAAATTTTGTTTAAGGGGATGATCAGACCGTACTGAACAACTTTCTCTATGGCACTAATACTTAACATTTACTAACATCGAAATCGCGAAAAAGAAATCTGCTCTTCCATACAAAACTGCAAACCTACTCGAGCCAATAATGTATGGGGTCCCATAGAGAAAGTTGTTCAGTTTTACTGTCTGATCATCCCCTTAAAAAAGTGTCAGCATATTAAGAAGGACCCTGTATAGTGTTGGGTATAAATGGGACATTGCTTATTTTTCGTAATTGAAATCTTAAAATCATGCAAAATATTATGCATTTAAATAATGTGCCAAATTTTAGATAACCACAATAATGGTTTAGGGTAATATTACCCTATTGATAAATTTCTCAAAAATTATTGAAAATTATTGAAAATCAGTAGGTATACATGATTTGAGCTGTAAATTTAATTCATAGTTAATAGGAGGTGCGGTGCATCCTAACTTATGATTCGATCTTTTGACTAGTAAATCTTGGCTGGCGGTTTCGCCTGGTAATCTGACTGTCTAAAAAAATTTTGTACTGATATTGGCACGGCGTTGGAAGTTGGCTCAACAATACCTTGTACGGGATAGAGAGCATTCAAACATTTCTGATCATATTCAAATCTATGATGATTCAAATTGAATATGTGAAACTATTGGTAATTTTTGTTTGAAATTCGGTATTACTTGAATTTATGAAGTTACTAGTAAACCAGATGTTTTTTTAAAAACTGAAACCTATGAAGAAAGTAACTATCTCTCTACCTTTTCTGTTGGAAAGGTAGAGAGATAAACGAACGAAATATGGATGTTTCTCTCAATATCATCATGATCCCGACACATTATCAAAGTCTTGAGCAGGCTTTGAATCAATTAAGTTAAAATAATAGTTAACACTAACATGCATAATTCGATCGATTCAGTCTAACGCCAGCATAATGCTAAGTCGTAACCCAGTTTTCTCTATCACACTTGTTTTCTAACAGCTAAATCAGACCAAGCGGAGCGCGCGGTTGTGTGTTATATAGCGCACACTAATGGGCTGTCTACAGAAAAAAAAGACAAATAGGATATGAACGCGGACTCCAGCAAGACGGGGGGGGGGGGCACTTCGGACGTATCCTTTAAAATACGCACGCATCTTCGTTTTGGCGGAGCGATGCGTGAATAATCCATCGGCCGAGTGCATTATCCTAGCATTATCATACTCGGCGCTGCGTTCCGCTCGATTTGAATTAGCCCCTAAACCTTCTTCAGTAGTTTATCTTATTCTTCTTTACTCATGTGCAAATACATAATTTCCTTTCTAATTTCATTCTAACGCGACAAGGCCTCGGGTTTACACTCTCATCATCTAACAATATTAATGTAATCACTGAAAATCGTTTATAAATATGTATAGGAATCGGTAACCGAACAATACTTGATATTACTACTCGTTTTGGTACAACATGAAAACCAATAAATTTTATAGAATCTCAATGTTGTTATACGGATGGTTTTCAGTTAGTATTTTGTGTGACCTTATTTATGAAATGCAATAAATAATACACCTATTAGTTTTATTTCTGTACCTATATTATGCGCAGACAAAGAATAGGATAGACTGAAATGATAGAAAACTATAGTAGTGTTGCTCACGCTAAGATAATAAAGTATACATACGCCCACACATGGATGGGCGCATATATGCGGTCTGGACGTCTGAAGTCCACAAAACGCGCATAAGCTTCTAGCAAGATGCGTAGCTATTCTATTATTTCTTTCAACTAATCCCATCCTTTATTTGAGCAAGTAATACATAGTACTACTTTTTACACTTTTGCTTGGCCATGACACTTTTAACGCACTCTCACTAGGTTCGATATAAAAGGATATGTAGGCGATTACTAACACCTTACATATTATACACTAACGTGAGATTAAATTACCTTCAGAAATCGCTTTCATTATAAATCAAATCATCTTTTAAAAACAGTGCACTCCGCTTTTAAATAATTTTGTCACATTGATTACACAACCATTTAAAATTATACGATTACATTGTAATTTCATAATTGAATACTGTGTTACTTTTATAATAAGTTACTAAGACCTATATTAATAAATCGATCTTAAATGCGGATTGGATTTTCTCTCCTCGGATTGCGAAAGCAATGTTTTGGCGAATTATATTTCTGACGGATAGAGCTACGGGAAAATCTTGGGACGAGTCAGGTTCGCTTATAATTGAAAGAGAGCTTTGAGAGCGCACTTGTTTGTGATCGGTTTTCTTAATACAGGCCTAATAAGAACGATAAGTCTTCTTACTTAACCTTTTCACAAAAACTCTCAATCTAACACATCTGTCGTCTAACCAAATATTGAACAACTCTGCTATTAATTTGTGTCATTTCACATGAAATATCATATCTTATTTGTCTCGTCGACCTAAAAATTAACCACCCACCACGAAATCTTGAACACGCTTAAAGCTAATTTTCTACGACAGCACCCTCCATAATATGCAGAAATGAAGGTCATTTATGCATATATGTGTGCCGGTATAATTTTAAAGTAGACTTCCGTGGACCGTGGACGATGCGACAGACGCTCGCGGTCGACACGACGGTTGACGCGACAACTAGACCTATGGAAATCTATCAAGGCAGCTGACGCCGGCTGACGTGTCCTTACTTTTTCATCGGCCGCAACCCAAGGAAGTCCACCTTAACATAAAAACTCGTTACGTCCTCGTAACCCATCTTTTATATAAAAAAAACAGACGTACACCATAAGATACCTTTTCATGTCGAATGACACAATCACGATTATATTATATGGCAAAAACCATTAAAAACAACAGCCAACAAAATATGGCTTCATTTTCATTTCAAACAACTTCATTAAACTTTGTAAAATTATTTACATCAATCCTATTCAAGTCTATACAATTCAAGTTGCTACCTTACGTGCGTAGTGATAGGGTTTGTTTCTGCGCGTCTCACGTCTGCCGCTCCACGGTGAAGTTGTAGGTGTACTCCCGGTCGAGGTCGAAGTGTGTGCGCTTCTTTACCATGGGGAAATTTGTCTGCAAATAAATGCTGCCGTTTAGGACATAAATGATATAATATTCTCACGACTGGATTCACCGAGTGATTACAAATAAAGCTTGTTCAGAATACCTAGTTTTCGCTAACAGAGCCTAACTCACACCCTGGACATTTCATACAAACGGGCTCGCACATACAGGAAGAAGCTAGCACGTGTATGTATGCTGAGTGAGTGCAAGTGAGAGAGGAATACACCACTGCTTACTGTCGTCCCCCTCCCATACCACCGAGAGGGTGACGTGAATATTGGTGGAGGGCAGGGTGTGTCTGTATCCGTAGTGTTAGTTTTTATTAGTACTCTTTCATATAAGGTGTCTGAACTGTGTCCAGCGTGACAACAGGTAATATAGAGCCCCGACCAACTTTAAATGGACAGTTAACGTAATACACGCCTCGAAATCGAAGCATGTTGGTTTTCCTCACGATGTTTTCATTCACCGCGGAGCTAGTGACTTTGTACTAACTTAAACTCAACGGTACGTGCTCGAGATCGAACCCAAGACCACACGATTGTAAAGTCCAGGTTTCCATTTAAGCTGTCACAGCATGGTCCAGAATAATCTAATAGGTGGACTGCCAACTATACTGATAGTTGGCAACTGTTGTTCGTCGCTGTCGTCGCACAATTTTCGCCTCACCTCGTAATAGTACATTCAAATGTGAGCTTTAAATCGTGTACCATAAAGAAAAAAGTCGACAACAATGACAAGAGTGGACGGCGAGTCGTCAACTCGACGTAACGGCCCACAACTTTAAAATAAAATCTTCCGAATGGCACACGATTTAATTTGAATTTATATGTTCCGTTCAGAGGTGAGACCATACGTGTGCGACAACCTTAAGTCTACGATCAAATCTAAACTATTATAAAACTGTAACAGAAGTGTGTCTGTACATTGAAGATATTTACAAAAAAAAAATTACGACATGGTTTTTACCTGTCATATATATATGACCTGTCCCTGATTCCAAATCATCAATTTTTGGATTTTTTGTCTGTCTGTTTGTTTGTTTGTATGTTCGTTTGTTTGTTTGTTTGTTTGTTTGTTTGTTTGTTTGGGTGTTTGTTTGTTCGAGTATCACGCAAAAACTACTGAACCGATTTTGATGAAACTTTTTTTGTTTGTAACCTTATCGTCTGACTTAAAATCTGGTATATAATTTATGCGGACGAAGTCGCGGGTAAAAGCTCGTTATAAATAAAAACTCACCAAAGCGTCACCCGGCAGCCCCTTCAGCTTAGGATTCAGAACAAACGGCACGCCCTCCATGCCGTTATATCCGCCGAGCGTCTGGTAGTTGTTGTTCCTCGGCAGCGGCGCGGGGCCTTTCCTCCGCGCGGCGGCCGCCGGCGACGTGCGGCCGGCCGGGCTGCCGGGCACGGGCACGGGCGGCACCGGCGCCGGCCGCGACGGCTTGTTCGCTATGTTATACGAGGGACTCAGCGCCTCGTAGTCATGGTCGGTCGTGAACTCCTCGATCTTGGGGTAGGCCGTCGGAGACTGCTTGAGGTTCAAGTTGTTCAGCTCTGAGACGAGGGGCGAGAGCTTCGGCGGGCGGTCGGGGACTGCCCGTAATCTGTGGACATTCCGTTGGGTTAGTTCTTCGAGATTTTTTTAAAGGTTTTTATCTGTTATTATTTTGAAAGCTCTCTGATAGCAAGTTGACCACTAACTCGCCTCCACCAATCGGCACTGGACCCGTGTGGTGGAGTACGGCCCACTCCCAATAAACATTATTCGTGGGATTGATAGGCCCTGCAGTGGGATTCTTTCTACAGGCTATAACTTACTTTATTATGAAAGCTAATGAATGAATAATGTCGATTTGCATAGTACCTTTTACATTAGCTGATGTAAGCGAATATGTTCACAAAGATTGTAAAGTGATAAAATAAAATGTATGATTTTGCTAATACTGATGGTTGCTAACACACTCGACACTAATTAAATCATTATTTGAAACAAAGTTTAAGCTCAAATCACACCGCAATAACACCTTGTATTCACTTATAAACATTATTTCTAAGAGTCATTTTATCACTCAAATGGAATTGAACTAGAGTGCTATTTTTGAATTTCACATTCTAGTATGTAAACCAAATAGACAAAAACATCAGAGTTTAAGCCATTTTCATATACGAATCAGACGGTATGAAATTCAAAAATAACAATTTTGTTACAATAACAATTCGCCTCAGAATTTATTTCACAGAATAATGTCTTGTGCAGATGCAGTGCAAGTGCTGATGCTGTACCGTACCGGTGTAAGTGAAAATGTTCGCAATACAAACATTTGTAAATGAATACATGACATTCATACATTCTATTCTGACAGGAAAGGTTTAAAAAAAATGCTTAAAGTTACGATTACAGATTATTACAAATTCTACATTTACAAAAATATTTCTTGATTTTCGATTCCAGTTTATGTTTAGTTCAGATTCGTATCGAAATAGAACATACGCTTCACAGATCCTTTTAATCCAAAACCTCTCGACAAACCGTATTTAATGTCATGCTATCAAACTCAACACTATAAAACTTTGTTCTAATACCTATTGTAACCATTCCATCGCAATTTTAATTCATTGTACAGTTTCACGGTCATTGAACTGAAATTATAATCAAAATAATAATGTTAAAGGAAATACAAAAGTAAAGGCAGTTTCATACAGGAGTTTTAGAGTAAGATAGAGTTGCTTTTGTTGTAAAACAAAGATTATCTTTACGGTAAAATCACTAATTCATATTGCAATAAATTTTATTAAAGTTTGTTGTTGTAGGCCGTACAAGCTCGTTTTTTTTAATTCAATTTTAGCAACAGCTTGTTTTTACTTTTGCCTCCTGCTTGGATAACATCGAAATAACCAACTCCGAAGTTTATATCACAACAGAGTAGAGATAACGGCAGAAATAAGGGCTTATTCGTAGTTAGTAAGCACGTACACCACTGTCGAATCAAACTATTTTAGGATTTCCTCATAAACAGGCGAAACTATGCATTATTCTCTAGTACACAAGGTACATATCGGCTCACCTCCTGTTAGCCTCGGGCGTCACATTGCTGACGAGGTTCTCGTACACGCCCTGCGCGTTAGTGTGCGCGGGCGAAGTGTCCGCGCTCGTGCCGCTCACCTTGTAGCAAACCATTTTGCCATTTATCTCCCTGCAATAAGACATAAAGTAGGTTGTTAAAAAACCTGGACAGTTATTGTGGATATGGGAACGTATTTGAAACAAAACATTTTTGTACAATTTTTGTCTGTTCAGTCTGTTCTGTCAGTTTTGTATGGGACAGCAGATTTTTTTTCGCGTTTCCTTAGGTAGGCTCCATAGTGAAGGTTGTTTAGTTTGATGGTCTGAGTTCACCGTTTCAGTATTTGCTAGGCTGTCACTTACACCCTGTATTAAATAACAACCGTGGCTTCGATACCTCTGCCCACTTAAAAGGGTAGTAACTAACTCTTTTAAGTAAGCAGAGGTAGCGAAGCCTTTTTTTAAATTTTAGTATATTCAGGATTTCAAAATGAAATGGCGTGTCAAATGGTGATAAGTAAAAAAACCTTATCAAAAAAATTTATTCAATCGATTTTAAAATTCGCTCTAATGCATGCCTTCAAGTCAAGACGATGTTTTTCAATAATTGCATTGGTCAAGGTTTATCGTTACGAGGATTAAGTGCGACGATCACGATCACGGACTACGGTCAAATCACGCAAGTTTGATACAAATAATTACTTATTGAAGAAGGGAATTTTCACTATGGGAGCAAAATCTTAATCGTATTTTATTTAAATTTTAACACTTTGTACACACGGAAATACAGATGAATACTGCAGATTAAAAAAGTACAAAGGGCGAGCTTATCATTGAAAAGATTTCTTCTAGCAGACCCGTGATAGAGAGAAAGTTTACAAAGTGAGGCAGGCAAGGTGTACACACTTCAAAGAAATTAACTAGCTAACTGCCAGTTGCACATACGTTCATTAAAGTTAATCCTCCATTAAATCTCTTGCTGTCACTTTTTGTCTTGTTGACGTAGGTAGTTAACGCTAGCAAGAGATTTAACGGAGGATTAACTTTAATGAACGTACGTGCAACTGATCGTGTAACACACAATTTGAATATTAACTTAATTGATAATATACCTACTCAAAATTAAATATTTTTGTTACCTACAGTGTCTTTCTTAATTTACTGACGTTTTTTAGGGGATGATCATTGATCTCACCGAGCTCTTCCACTACAAAAACCTATTAGACCCAAATGGGACAACTGATTTGTTTTTGCGATTTCGGTGTTGGTCCCGTAGCGTAGAGAAAGTTGTTCAGTTTGATGGTGCGATCATCCTCGGAAAAACCATCAGCATATTAAGAAAGACCCTGTTTATTCCAAACGTTATGTTTGATTTATCATTACTTTGTCTGCTCAGAATGCAGCAATGCAATGCAGAAGCTTTAGTTGCAAGTTGAAAAATACAAGGAAAATAAATGAAACTGATTCATTTATTTTCCTTGAATTTTGAAACATCATCGCTATATTAATTTTGGTTTGGTAAAAATTTAAATATATGTGACTCCTATGAAAACCAAAGTCTTTTCATATTCTTATCAGCTGTCCGTCTGTTCTCGATAGCGTAGTGTTGGTAATGTGTATCGTGACGTGTCGACGTCATGCCGACCGAAGCAAAAGTGAATGCTTGTGACGTCACTTCGCTTTACGTCGTCTGCTAACGACTCAGAGACGGATCGAGTAGATAGATACCAGATACCAAGGACACGAGTTGAAACTGGCTGACTGGTTTTAAATAAAAAATTATAATACATGTTTCTCAATTATGTTTAATTCATTATCCTCAAGGAGGATTTTCCTTAGGAATGTTGTTGCGTTCTAAATTTAATGTCAGGTTAAATAATCACAGAACAAAACTGCAATGGTTAACCGAGTGCTTGCTCAATGATCTACCTTAAAGGTAAATAATAGACAAGAAGGTTGTTACATCTCACCCCGCCAGTATAAAACCCTGCGGTGCCTGTCGCATCTTGATGCACACGATGACGTCAGTGACCCTGCCCTGGAGACCCTGGTGCAAAGCTGATCTACCTTAAAGGTAAATAATGGACGAAGTTGTTTCAACTCACCCCGCCAGTATGTATCCCTGCGGTGCCTGTCGCATCTTGATGCACACGATGACGTCAGTGACCCTGCCCTGGAGACCCTGGTGCAAAGCTGATCTACCTTAAAGGTAAATAATGGACGAGGTTGTTTCAACTCACCCCGCCAATATGAATCCCTGCGGTGCCTGTCGCATCTTGGAGCACACGATGACGTCAGTGACGGGCGGGGTGGGCGGCGCCAGCACTACCCTGGAGACCCTGGTGCAGAGCCGCCGCTTGCCAGCCCGCCCCGCCACGCTGAACCCTGCCGGGGCAGCTTCTCGCTCTCCCACCACCACTACGCCATCCATTACGTAGCCTGGTACGCCTGGAATTTTTATTGGTACAAGGTCATTTCGTGATTAAATCAGTTTGCCTATATTCGATTTTCCACCAACTTCCGGCTGATGGGTACTGAAAAGCCAATTTTAAATGCAGTCTACTTTGCCACCGCTGTTGGTTGGTTGCTGCTGGAGGTTGTACCAATGGTGTCCCCGTAGGATTGAATGAAGAAGAGGACGATGTAGAGTTGTAGACGATTATGAAATAGAATGTGAAGTAATGTGATTTTTTTAAATAAAATTTTACTACTACATACTTAATCTTCCTGTTACTCCTGAAGTATTTAATGCTACACAAATTTTGCAAATTTAATGTAGTTTAATAATGTTGAAACTGTCATAACGCTAATCTTAAGAGGGCTATCGCAGTCCAGTGGCGCCCTCATCACATTAAAAAAGATTTCTCAATAAAAAAAGCCTACATTAAAAAAGTGCTCAACAGATAAACTACAAAAGCCTTCAAGCTATTTTCATAGAATACTTTTATAGGTTTTTTAAAGGTCTAACATCCAAATTTTGAAAATAGAAAAAAAACGGCCGCTTTTGTTTTTATTCGAAATTGTCTAAAAGTTGAATGTTTAGAACCTATAAAAGTATTGTATAACAATGGCTTGAAGGCTTTTGTAGTTAATCTGTAGAGCACTTTTTTAATTTAGGCTTTCTTTATTGATAAATCTTTTTTTAAGTGATGAGGGCGCCACTGGACTGCGATAGCCCTCTTAAAGATGAACATCCTTACGTCCAAAGAAATAATTTTACCCAATTTTTTTAAACAACGCGATTCATCCCCCTAATAGCCCATTTGTAGAAGCGTGAAACTTGATGTGATTATGTTTAGTTAATTTGTCTGAGCTATTCGTAGTGACAAGAAATTAATGTTAGGAAAAAGTAACTTTTTAATTTTCGATTATTGTTTTAATCGTGTGTATACCCAGTCACAGAACAAATGTAATGAATGAAATGTAATGTTGGCATGTTGTAGTGGAGATCCATAGTTTCTGCTTACCGCTCTGGGAAAAAAGCGTGAGTTTTATGTTGTAAAGTTAACCGACTTTGACTTAATGACCGTGAAAAAAAGCGGCCGGTGTGCGCACAGGCATAGCATAACTAACAACCGTCCAAACCAGTTACTGTCACAATGATTTTGTAACAGATTTGACCTTCGCATGATTCGCATCTGATTAAAATTTAACGAAAGCGAGTACTGGTTTTTTGTTAAATCACTGGGTCATTTCGCTTTTTATATTTACATCACGATTTACGCTCAGTGGGCCTCAAGCTGCTTAATTGCTGAATTCAAGGAATTAACTTCTTTCCCCCGAGAGGGGGGAAGTTTTCTATGGAAAGGACCTGGGGGGGGGGAGGCCCCCCCAACGACCCAAGTGTATGGAGCAGCTTTGAATTTGCCCACTTTAAGGTTTTAAAAAGCCGGCACACTTTGACTCTTTCCTTTGGTAACAATAATTCAAGTTGTTACCCTTGTGGGAATGCAACGAAGTATATTGTTTGATGTTAATTGCGTACGTCCTAAACCTAAAGGCAAGATTTGGTACCAACACCTGGGTACCAATTGCGCAATTTTATACGGTTTTAGTTTGGTTTTGGTTTAGTTTTGGTTTAGATTTGGTTTAGCTGAAGCAAAAAGCTATCGCGATATTTTTTTCTGAACGGGTAAATCGCACAATACAGAAAATTCGATCGAACGGACATCAAACGTTACGACAACGAATCTTCCGAAATAAAGCTAAATCGTTGCCGTTAATATTATTTGCGCGATACGAATTGTGCATAACGTAACGTTTTCGGTTGTGGTTTTGTTCTGGTAGTATCGTTCAAACTTAGGGCGATTGAGGCCCTGCAAATTGATAAACCTAAATCTATGCACAATAACGACTTTCTTACTTCTTAATTTACCTACGATACAGGCCGCTGATAGATTACATCCTGTATAGAAAGAGACAGGACGTTATAATGAGATGAATAAGCATCATTTAATTTAAACACGGCCCTGTGTACAGTTGTGTGTGATGAAAGAGTACATTGATACAATCATGGCTATCTTGTTGACCTATATTATCTATCTATTGATTTATTATACTCTTTACAATTTGATAAAAAAAATAATTGATTCAATGTATTTATCGCTCGCACTCGCTGAGTCGCTGGTTTGCGTAGTTCATCTCGAGCGTCTCCGTGCTTCGGAAGACACGTTAAACATTTAAGATTCTGGTTCTGTCAGGTGGCGCTGAAACTATTAGTTGAGACAGGTCACGAGGGATATTTAAGGCGGCTCAAAAACTTGCTGACAGCATATTGACCACTATCTTGCCTCCACCTTGGCCACACTGGGCCGCGTGGTCTCCACTACGAATGGCCCACTTGGGTCTTTTGTTATGCGTTCTATACGTCCCAATGCTGGGCAAAGGCCCCTCTCACAAATAAGGGTGAAAGGGATTGAGCCATACGCGAGCCATAGATCGTCTTGGTCGCCAGTTCGGTTTATATATTAAATACTTTGATTAAATTAAAATAACGACAGACAGGTGACTAGCCTATAGCACACGGACCGCATAAATTGAGCCCCCGTCGCCTAATTGACTTAGTCGCAATCCGAGCAGCATTGCGTGATGGAGAAACTTTTATATTTTAGGCGAAATAAAGGTACCGCAATGCCTTCGTGTACTTTTACTCATTGCACAAATCATTAAAAAAACACACGGCATTACTTTTCACTCGTAAGTACATGAAAAGCAGATCCATTCTTCGACTACGTATGCCTAACCTATCTTCCGCTATTTTAATTTAATCAAAGAATAAATAGCATCATGATCATGACAATGAGTGCCGATTTTTGACGCGCTTCACAACCTCGGACATGAGCGTGGCCGACCAATTACTCGGTTCCCGCATAAAGATTCACAAATGGCTATGCACATAATTTTGCATGTCTGAGAAGCCAGTTAAGATTTGCGTGTAAAAACCTTTGATCTGTTTCAGCACGGACAATTATAAATGTACCATCTCATGACATGTCATGAATTTACATGACATGTGTACGTGTAGCCGTGGGATGGATAAAAACATAGAGATAAAGGTTACAAAATTCTTAAAAGCTATACATTATACTTACGTGTTTTTATTTTACCACATTGGCTTTCCGATAATTAAGTATATTATACTGATAAAGAAAACGATTGACAACGTGAAACAGTTGTTACATTACTCAAAAAACGTTCTTTTTAGTTTATTATACTGAAGTTATTTTCATGGTTTTAGTAGATTTCATTTTTTATCTACCAGGATCGCACACTACCTTGCTCATGGTCATGATTGAGGTCAAGTTTGATGTACTGTATTTGTATGTAGGTTTCAAAGACTTAAACTTTAGTTAGGATTTTGCCGCTGCCCGTCGGCGTCCTCGCAACATTTCTGGCTAACCAGAGTAGCTCGCGTGACAATTGACGATGCACTCCAGTATCTGTATCAAGTGGAGTAAGCTTCTACTTCGATCTGGCTCATAAGACTAACCTTCAGACTTGGACAAGCAAATGTAGTGGCTGGGCTTCTTTCCAAAGAGTCCATTTTGCCGCAGCAGGCCCGCGTCGGCGTCCTCGTCATAGGTGCGACTGACCGGCCAGTAGCCCGCGGGACACTTGGCGACGCTCTCGACGATCTGCAGGGAGAGCAGAGGCCTCTCGTCGGGGAGGGCTCCGCCCAGCGCGCTCAGCACTTTCGACATGACATATGGCGATACCATCTATCACTGAATGTTTGTCTTACCGGCGACAATATTTCTTCTACACCTGGAAATACAAAGGAAGTGTTGAAGAATACATACAGGGTCCTTCTTAATATATGCTGACACTTTTTTAAGGGGATGATTAGACCGTCAAACTGAAGAACTTTCTGTACGGCACCACCATAGAAATCGCGAAAAAAAACCTGCTGTTCCATACTAAACTACAAACCTGCTTGAGCCACATGAATGGGACAGCAGATATTTTTTTCGCGATTTCGATGTTGGTTCCATGGAGAAAGTTGTTCAGTTTGATGGTCTGATCATCCCCTTACAAAAGTGTCAGCATATTAAGAAGGACCCTGTATACAATATGCAAATATATTCACGCGTATGTCCCAATTACGATCCTGACACAACTATCTCGCTTTACATGCATAATATTCTGTCTACTTGCTTCTTACATTTGGCCTTATTTTGATAAAAAGCAGAGTCACTTGTACAATTTAATTTATTGGTAATCTAAATCCTGAAGAAAATATTTTTTATAACATTTTACTTAGTCCAAGCCTGGATAAAAGGATCTCAAAACCAAAAACAGGCTTCCCTAAATAAGCTATTTACCTAGGTACTCTAAGTCAAATTGGTTAGTAGTTAGCTTTATTTTACTTTCCAGTTGATAATTTTGGAAACATTGATAAAGAGATTAAATAAATTTACATTTTAGCACGTTCTCGCGTCATAAAACACGTAAATTGGATTGAACTTATACATTCGTGATAATAATTATAATTTTAGCAACAGACTTGTTTTGTTACAATATACATTTTGCCCGCGCGCCCTTCGTCCTCACCAGCTATCGACATCGTAGCCATGTTATATGCCTGTTTTAAGGCTTAATCATAAGCTCATAAGCTTTTAAACACAAAAAGTTCCATCAAAATCGGTCACGTAGTTTTTTCGTGATGCTCGCTAGAACAAACCGAACGGACAAGAAGAAAAAAAAAAAAATCTGTGATACTTTTCTTTTTTTGTTTGTAAAAATATCTTCAATCTTCAACAGATCTTTATGATCTGTTACATTTTTATTAAAGTGTAGAAGAAGATAGATAGATTGATAGATAGGATGATGATAGGATGTGTGATAGATTTATTACCTACGAGCTTTTACCCGCGACATCGTTCGCATAAATTATATACAAGATTTTAAGTCAGATGATAAGCTATCAAACAAAAAAGTTTCATCAAAATCGGTTCAGTAGTTTTTGCGTGATACTCGAACAAACGAACACCCAAACAAATAAACAAACAAACAAACAGACAGACAAAAAATCTAAAAATTTGTGATTTGGAATCAGGGACAGGTAAAAACCATATCGCAATTTTTTTTTTGTAAATATCTTCAATGTACAGACACACTTCTGTTACAGTTTTATAATAGTTTAGATGAACGGTAAATAAGTACCAACTGTGTTGTATTTATGGAAAATCTATACAAGAAATACATGCTTTAATTGATTAGTCATCACCATTGGCATGGTTTATTTATTTATTTTAGATATCACAAAATGTTTTGCATTAGTATGGTTTATGATTCATGCAATTCTGTGGAACTTGAAGTTCCAGTTCTTTTAATAAACATTATAAAATTATTTGTACGCGCACACCACTGACTTTAAATACTCATAACTTTTGATCGAATAAACCAATTGCGATAAAATAAAGCCAAAATGTTAATCCGAACTAAGCCCCATGCTTTTGTGAAAACCTTATTGTAAATCAGTTCAGTCGTTTTTAAGTGATGCGTGCACAAACAGATCAAATAAATAATGGTCAAAACAGGAAAGGGGGGAGGGGGGGGATTCGTAATGTAATGTATTACCAAACATTGCTAATCCTGAACCCCCAATCAATTTTGCAAATATCTTCAATATACAGCATCACTAAGTTTACATTTTTATTATATAGGGTCCTTAATATGCTGACTCTTTTTTAAGGGGATGATCAGACCATCAAACTGAAGAAATTTCTCTATGGGACCAACATGGAAATCGCGTAAAAAAAAATCTACTGTCTCATACATTTGGCTAGAGTAGGTTTGCAGTTTTGTTTTGTTTTGTTCTGGTACGTTTTCTGCAGACTTCTATTCTATCACAAGCAAAACCTGTGAAAAATTGTATAGTTATAATCAGTCATTGTCAGATAAGCTGGTCTTAATTCTAATCAGTAGGATTCAAAAATATTAAATACTTTGATTAATTTATTACTTTTATAGGATTTGTAATCGCTAGTTTCTAATAAAACTTTTCAAACAATGTTAAGAGGATAGGCGGGTACCGTTTTTTCCATACAAACGTATTACCCTGTTTCCTCCCTGGATAATGATACAAGAGCAAACAATTTTTATCATACAATCTATATTACCTCTGCTATGCTAAAAATGTAAACAATGTGATAGTTATGAACCTCTTTTTAAATTATGCAATGTAATCCCGATAGAAAAAAATTCATACTGTACCATGCGCTGCAAGAGTACACGCGCAGTGAATATAAAATACCTATTAAATATAATTATCCCACCAGAAAAGCAGCGCAGGGTAGCCTTAGGGTGTGCAAAACCAAAAATGTATACGGAAAAAGGACAAAAGAATACATAGTTCCTACAATATTTAATAACCTACCATATGATTTAAAATGTATAAAAGGGACTACAGAAACTATAAAACCTAAAATAAAAAGATATATATTGGATTACTAAACCTATGCATACTGTAACAGCACTGTGGTGTTACCCTGTATTGCAATGCGTGCATATGTATGTATGCGTATGTACCTATGTATATATGTATGCATTGTTATGCCATATTTGAATTCTCCTGCCTAGTGGTCCAGTATAACCCCCTGTGTAATCCGAACCCAAGACTCCGTCGAAGGGCTAGGCAGGAGGTTAAATTAATACCAGAAAGTTAAATCTATTCTGTGCATGCCCTCATTGTTGTTATTGTTGGTATTGTTATCGATAAAGACTTAAACTAATTTATCTTAAAAAAAATGTTGTTTTGTTTTAAATTAAAATTGTTTTGTAGTCAAAAATTAAAATCAGACCTGTAACTGTACTTTTGAATTAGTTAACGTCACGCAGCAACTGTGGATCTCCCGCTAAACTCTTTAAGGAGTTTTGGAGAGAAATTGTTTATTCTAGATTATAATTTTTTTTAGTAAAAGTTAAATAAATTAAAAAAAAAAAAAAAAAATTTCCCTGTGTTTTACTTTTTTACATTAATTAAATTACTGTAAGAATTAGAGACCTTCGAAAATGACCAATTTTACCGCCTTTTTTCACAGATCCAGCAAACAAATTTTATGAATATAAACAAAAAAAGCAAAACATACAGCCAAAACAACCAAAGTCTTTCTTATATTATTCTTGAAATAATTATTAAAATCGGTTTAGTTTTGGAGGGGAATACGAAATGCTGATTTTGCCGATTTTATGTAGAAAATGCCGAAATCGGTCCGGGCCGCAGTTGTCTCTTTCGCACTCCAGTCGGTGGGGTGGGGCGGGTCGGACAAATACGTATATAGTCGGAAAAGTTACCTATTATCCAAATTTCCGTTTCAGCCTGCCTATCCTCTTAATAAACGCCATAGTTGCCAGGCTACGTCTCCCTGTTCACATCACAAAGGCTATTGTTTAGTGAAGAATGCAAGTTGCGTGAACTGCGTGCCATTAGAGTGGAAAGAAACAAATCGTAAACAATTCATTGTTTTACACTAATAATGCTGCTGCTTTGTTTATTTTTAAGGAAGTTCACAATTTTACAGTGACCTAGTTGCAATGCTTGTTTTTTTTTTAATTAAGTATGGGTTTGCTCTTGACCACAATCCAGTCCTCAGGACGAAGATGGGGTCGAAGATGTAGCGAGCTTACCCAGAAGATGCCTATTCACTCGTACTTTAAAGGAATTCGGGTTGTAAGTGCTCGGAAATACTGACGCAGGCAAGGCATTCCACTCCTTGGCTGTGCGCATTATAAAACATTCAGAAAGGCATTTAATCATTATTATTTTGAAAGATATACATAAATTCGGGTCCTTTCGGGGTAGTCGGAGATGTGCAGTTGTAGCAAGGCTTACTTTTAGATTTAGTATAGTAAGTAATGATATTCATAGGATTTGATGCCAAATCTTTGAAAGCTAAAATATAATGTATAAATTGTGTAAAGAACAGAACTTGGCATAAAGTCAAACTTGGCTGCACTCATTGAAGCATTGAACCTAGAGATTATGGGGTTTCCCTGACCGAACGACCTCTCAGAGCCACCTCACCTCTACTAAAGTACGTCATTTTAGTAGGTGTACCTATTTTTGTCTGGCTTGTCCTTCATTATGTCACAGTGGAGCCTTCTAATCCAAGAAAATCACTTTCTAAAATCATAAGAATTTGCCCCAAATTTAACAATTATCTAATTAAATCATTAACAATTGGTCTTAGAAAAAAGTTCCTAAATAGCAATTTTAGATCTCAATATTGTCTACACAAAGGTGTGTGTCTCAAGTAAATGTGACTTCAACTTAAAAAATAGATGCACATAATACAGATTTTTTTCCAATATTTAGGCCTTCCTTTGAACACAGGTTTCAAGAGAAATATGATCTATAGCAAAAAGGGTGAGATGTTGAAGAATATTGCTACACTTTTCAATTATTTGTGTGTCTTTCAAATAAAGAGAAGATAGCTTCTAAAAACCAGTAAAATATGGCCCGAGCCAGCATTTACCTATGGGGAGCCTCTTAAATAAGTGTTCTCCATGTCAACAACAGTCTACTGACTGTAGTTGTTATCAAAAAATGTTGTAATGACGACAAAACACATTATAACCATCATTCAATCAAAGGTCATCGAAATCTTAAGAAGAAAAAGGTTATCAATGTTCGACTTTGACTGTATTTATATGTCTAAGAAAAGAAACTATAGGTAATGTTTTCATTGTTAGCTTTTTGTACAGAATAAATTGAAAACAATGTTGTTTGTCATGTTTACAAGTAGCTTAAGTTTCAAACCATTGCATAGAGCTGCTGTGATGCACTGTGGACACATGTTTAAATAAAAAAGGCAAACTTCAGAGTTTCAGAAATTCATCTAGCACATTCTAATGTCATTCACCCAAGTAACCAGGGTTCAGCTTGGCTACAACTATAATTCTGTACAATCTCATAACAAACATTAACATACTCTAAGATGTTTTTATATGTAGATGCGTTGTCCGCGCTCCAAAATGGCAACAAAAAAGCAAGGTAATTGCCCGGCTTTTACATAGTTACCCGCCGTCTAGTGTACGGGCTACACGTCACTTTATCGCGCCATTTTAAAGTGCAGTGATGTTAGCGTATGACGCGTCTATTTGTAAAACGTCATTGAACAAACCTTATGACATGACACACCATATAAGAGGAAATGTCCAGGATATTTCACTGGATAATCTACTGAACAACATGCTTAATTATGACAATATTTTGTTTACAACTTTATACCAATCATTATCTTATTAATGATAAGTCACATTATTCTCAGTAGTGCCTCAAATAATGAAATACATTATAGTCTAATTACAGCTAAATATCACAGTAACTAGCGCCCCACATCCAAGGCCCAAGATGCATGCTAATTGTTTGCTAACCCACTTCACCACTATAAGGTGTAACTGGTTCAATTGTAACAGTCCTAACTGTTCAACTGCCCACTACACAATAGGACTACTTTCTAAATTAGTCATACTATTCTATTGTGTTATCAAAGCCATTAGAAATAAAAACTTTTGCAAGATAGTGAGTGTCATTTGACTGACTCAATGGCCTTCTTGTGACTGGCTACAATTATTTTTATTTATTTTTTATTAGTACATAAATACAGAATACAATAAACTGTACCTGGAACCGACAAGCTTGTATGAAGAAACTTACACATGTTGAGGAGGCGAGATATGTGTGTCAGAATCTTAGCATGTGGCGATCTGTTGTTCTCTGCCTTCCCCAGTAGTGGGACATAGGCGTGAGCATATGTATGTATGTATGTAATATTAAAGTTCACTTATTTTTATTAGTTATTAAGCCCACTTAGGTGAGAGCTAATTCATAAGTGGAAAAAAATTATCTGGAAATATGTGAAGTTTGTCAATCTGCATTGGACATGGTGGACTAACTTTTTTTTTGTCGAAATGACAATTACAGCATTACTCAGGGAGCATAGACTGGTTATTACTGCAGAGTTGCAGACTATGGGGGGATTACACCAGTGATGACGGAGTGACCTGGTTGGTCAACCGACCCTGTAAAAAACTTAAGAAACATGCATGCTTGAAGGCACCCAAGAGGTACGGACCTCGGCAATGGGCATTGCTGGGACTATGCAGCAGATTGGGTAGCAGGGATTGGTGAGATGGTGGACTGGCACCTATGCACCCTCCTAGAGTTTAGGCCTGTAGGTAGTGATGATGATGATCCTGGGATCAGTGAGTGTCATAAGTTATATTGAGAACCAAAGCATCTCTCATCAACTTTTCATTACTTCTAGAAAGGAGGAAAAGCCTATTTTGCGATTGACAATTTTGCGGCGCCAATTTTCTGAGCCGGTGCTGGCACGAAAAAAGCACGGCACACGATTGCTTATACGGTGCTAGTTTTCAGCGCCAGTCTCTGCACAGTCGTAAGGTTTTGCTTGAGAAAACTGTGCCAGCTATTGGCATTGGCTATTGGCATGGTGTTTACAAGAGTCCAAAAATTGTGATGCGAGACACGGGCGGAGGCCACTGGCACCACAAAATAGATGCATGCTCTATTCCCTGCCAGCGCTGGCATGCAGCGATTTACTGGTGCGGAGGGTGTTTATACGGTTTAAACACTGGCGCCTGAAAATTGGCACCGCAAAATTGTCATTGTATAAACCTACCTGCCTGCCTTGATCTAAGAATAATCGATAGAGCTCGAAAATAATAGTGATTCATGATATTTGTCTTTAAATCTTTTGGGATCTCTCAGTGGGAATTCCATCACATTGATTTTTATTTGAATATGCAAATGTTTCGTTCAATATTTCCTTGAAATGTGATTTACTAAACAGTAGTTAATTGTTGTTAATACAATAGTCCTATTGTTAGTTCAACTAGAAAAATTTGACTGTAATCTTATCTACACTATTGTAAGTGTAAACATGATAAACAAACTTTTGAACAATTTATTATTTAAGATGAGAAAGATATATGTATTGCTCCTGACCGATTTCGGCCACGGTGAATGCTTCAACTCTGTTGTTGGTGTTGATGGGATTCTTGGAGAAGATCCTCATACATAGCGGACATGTGAGCAAGTCATTCTATCGTGAGATTCTATCATGAGAAAGAGCACCACAATGAAAATGTTTATAGAAATGTTTGCAAGCAGATTTTTTTTCTACTTTGTTGTTGGCTCCATACTGAAAGTTGTTCAGTTTGATGGTCTGAACCTCCCCTTTAAATATTACATATTAAAGAAGTAGAGATAATATTATTAATATATAAGATATATAATTAAGAAGGCATATAAGACTAGATGAAGATTATTGGATCCTATACTAGTAAATAGCAATAAAAAGTGTTGATAAACATTACCTTAAAATTCCAGTGTGTATACAGTCCTATTGAATGCAATCTACATCCTCAATTGAACAAACAAAGGCACAATCACCAATTTAATTGAACATTATCTTATTGGAGCATTCCCACGGACAGCTGGCTCAATGGTTATGCTGTAAGCGACCGACTTGGCAGATTTCCATGTTCTAAGTACTAAATACACCCGCCTCCGGTGCAGGAGAAGTAATTAAAATCAATTACTATGTTCCGACATAAGATCGCGAACAATGACCCAAAAGCAAATTGGTTCTGTTTGCCGTTACGTTGAGATAAAAGTGTGAGACTCACCGTAGTCATGACATCACATGAACAAATAGCCTCCGAAGGCCTACACTTCTTCTTTCACTGATTATGTTTTTCTACAAACAAGTATTGAAGTCACAGTCACGATTTTATAGTAAAGAACAGTTTGAGTTTGAATGGATAATGTAACACATTGATTTTAATTAACACTATTTTATTTTATTGCATGTTCACTTAAACGCGTAATTTCTTTTAGAATTTCAGTGATAAATTGAAAATATTTGGTTTGAATACAAAAAATGCCGTCCGTCCGTAGAGGGAGTAAAACTATGGAGTAAATGATACGCACACATCTTTAATGTTCGATAGAGGCGAACCTATACACTAGTCAGTGGAAAGAGTGAGAAAGACTATAATGAACGCCGTGTAACCACTTTTTTGGTGACCGCAACATGTCATTTTGACGTATTGCGGTCCAAATTGACTAGTATTGTTGTTAGGCTTATCAAAAGTTATTAATTACGGAATTGTAACAGCCTGAATTACCTGCTGTGTGAGGTGTTCTGATAATATAATAATTTATAATCATTATCGAAGTGAAAATGGTGGTCTGCAGTGTCCTAGGATGCAAAAACAGATCGAAAAGTGCTACTGGGAATGTTTCGTTTCACAGGTACGTTTCACTGCAATTAAATGCTACAAATACTTTGTTTATGATTAGATTAATGTCTATTGTACACGTAAAAATGATATTACAATACAAATTAAATCATAAAACCAAGTTATAGGTCAACATTGATTCCATAACCTCTAAATCACCAGTCATTCAGTGTTACCAGTTTATGGCCTTTGAAACACCCGTAAATACGGGAAAACTGGCTTGGAAAATACATAGGTAGTAGTAGTAAGCTAGTAATGGTTTGGTTTCATCACTGTTTTGTTCATTTTCAGGATTCAGCTACCAGACAACCTGTCATAATAGAAAAAATCACAGAAACACTGAGGAAGAAACGTCTTAGAATTCAATTGAAGAGTGAGTTAGCTGAAAAGCGCCTAAAGAAATTGCTTGCTACTCGTTAAGCGCAAAGACGATTAATGAAGAAGAATGCTGAGTTACTCAATATAATCATGGAATTAAAAGTTAAAGCTATGATTTCAGCACTGGTAGCATGCCAACCCGCGATAGCAGTGATACGGCTTTATCACGTCTTTTATCTCGTTATTTCGCGCGCAAAAGAACGAGATAAAAGACGTGATAAAGCCGTATCACGGCTATCGCGGGTGTGCATGCTACCAGTGCAGATGTTTTAAATTCAATTTTTTTTTCACGTTTTTTTTTATGGTAGAAAAAAAAACTGTTTTTTTACAACACTATTCCTGATCAAAGCCATTTGGTTAGACTAAGTAACATTAAAATTTATTTTCCAAATTGTTATTTATTTACCATTACCCTTCATCATGCTTCAGTCAAATAAAGAAATTGATCAAATTCGATAAAAATAACCTCTTTGACCTCATTGCTTGACAAATAACTACACAGTTTTTCAAGGCTCCAATTCTGGCTAATTTTATTACATATTAAGGTGGTTGCAGAGGGTCAATAAAATTCGTCAATAAAATTGTTTTTGTATAAAATTGACATTTTATACAAAAACAATTTTATTGACGCACAATACGCATAGACGGTGTAAGTATAAGTAACATATAATAAATAAATTTTTATTTTATATATATGTAAAAATAGTTTAAAAATTTTGATGGCGCGTCACAAATAACATTTGCAATTTATAATATAATTACGAAGATATAATGCTTTGAAATTCTTCATACAACATTTTAAAAGCTTTATAAATCTTCGTAATTATATTATAAATTGCAAATGTTATTTGTAACGCGGCATCTAGATTTTATAAACTATTTTTCCATATATAAAATATTACTTTTATTAATTCCGTCTACGCGTATTCTGTGTCAAACTTTTGTATGGACTGAAACCACCGTAACATTAAATATTAATGTTATTTGTGAATATTTCTGCGATTTGTGTTAGGGAAGTAGTATTAACAAAATGTATTACTTAGACTAGCCGACTGTGAAATGTTGGTGATATTGATAAATTTGTGGGAAAATTGAGTTCAATCGGGTAACATTTACACACACATGTACAAATCAGACACCGATAGAAAACCGGTTACACTGTCACTTGCTCTATAGTTTTACTCCCTCTACGCGTCCGTCAGTCAATCAGCAGCAGACATGAATGGTGTTGCCAGTTATGCAATTTTTATTACGATGGATATGGATAAAACCAAGATAAAACAATTTATAAAATATACTTACAATAACGACATATTAATAAAAATAAAAACTCAATAGAAGTTCTTGCCTTATCTTATCATAATTAAATATTAGCACAAGGCATGGGACATAAAATCAAAAGTCAACATCATTTACCCTGAAATTCGAAACATTTTGTTTGATGGCAATGAAGAGCAGTTTATCATGCAAACCCAGGCGTAGCATGCATACCCGTGATAGATATATTTATCAAATCTATCTTTCATATCACGCGCGATAACGTATCAAATTTGCGAACATGGCTGACACTGTGATACGCTGTGATATGCATATCACGACTATCACTTCATTCGTTCACCATTCGTTCGTTTTGCTTATTTGTCATCCTTCTATACGCAACAATTTCATAGAGAGAGAGAGCGATATTAAATTATCTCTCCGTCGTGTATCCAACTTCGCACAAAAATCTTTCCAAATAAGCACGTCGTGACGTTTTACAAACAACAACCAACAACGTGAAATTATAGTTTATTTGGATTTAATTCGAAATCTCAGCAGAGAGTAGTAATTATATTCCTTAATTCAAAATAAGGATGAGTGATAATAAAGAAAATTACATCCCGAAGAAGAAACGGTAAGTTTACAAAGAGCTCGCGGGTCAGTTTTTGGTCTACCGTAATAGTTCTATGCAAAACTTAAACAAAAGCTTAAAAATTTACATTTATCGTGGTTAGAGTGTTATCTTGGTCACTTTATAATAGTACTTTCTACCTACCAGACAAAAATATATGAAATTAGCTAATAAACTTTTGTGTTCTTTAATTTCTAGAGTCCAAAGCACCACTACTCATAAATGTTATAGGACTATATGGCAGCTCACCCCCGGCTGGCAAATAACGAATTCAATGGGCCGCAAGGCAAGGCGCAACTGGACCGACAATGGGAAAGTCTCCGGACAATACTTAAAGAGCATGGTCCGGATAAAACCACAGCCCAGTGGGAGCATGTAAGAACTATAATTTTCTTTTTGTAACAACACGCACTATGTACACAGACCAATGATAAACCTTTAGGTAAGCCTCCTTCACTCGACCGTACCTACCGCTATATGTAACTACACTTTCATGGAGAGCCCGCACTCCCTCGCTATTCAATTGCCACGAGCGCAAGCGAAAGCGCTGATCAGAATTTAGCAGTGAGAAAGAGCGGTAATTAAAGCTGGATAATTTATTGTTTTGTAAGGGAGTGATGACAAGGGCGGATCCAGGGGGGGGCCCAGGGGGCCATGGCCCCCCCCACGGACCTCTGCGGATTGCATTGAATTTCGAGGCTGAGTAATGACGGCACTTTACTAGGGCATAGATTGATTGAGCTCTGTCCATAACCTATTCGTAGAGCGGAGAAAACAAGAGCTCGCTTCGCTCGCTCTATGTTTCTGTTTTAATTATTGTACCTGTGTAGGTACAATAATTAAAACAAGGCTGTGGTTAGAAATCTTTAGGATTATACACATAATATAATCCTAAAGATTTAACAGCAAACCGGGGAACACGGCCCCGGGCGGCAGGTTTAAAATATTGCATCGACTTGAGAATTTTGCAAAAAGATCTCGTGCTCGCTTCGCTCGCTCCTGATTTCATATATTGCAGTGACGAAATCTCGAGCTTGTTTCGCTCGCTCTTGGTTTAAGATCGTATTACAGTCATTCCATTATATTGCAGTGAAATATCGAGCTCGCTTCGCTCAATCTTGGTTTTTTTGTTGTATTGAAATTACCTATCGCAGAATTCGATCATATTGCGAATTTCTGACTCGACCTAATCATATTGCAGTAAAATCTCGAGCTCGCTTCGCTCGCTCTTGGTTTTAGATCTCATTGCAGTCATCTCATTATATTGCAGTAACGAAATCTGAGCTTGCTTCGCTCGCTCTCGGTTTAAGATCGTATTGCAGTCGTCTCATTATATTGCAGTGAAATCTCGAGCTCGCTTTGCTCGCTCTTGGTTTTAGATCTTATTGCAGTCATCTCATTATATTTCAGTGAAATATCGAGCTCGCTTCGCTCGCTCTTGGTTTTTTTGTTGTATTGAAATTACCTATCGCAGAAATCGATCATATTGCGAATTTTGCGATTAGTCAAAGACAAGTTTGTACGTTCTAATTTACGCAAGATTCCGCCTACTAGCGAGTCTCTTTTTAATAAAGAATCATTTTCTTCCGCTCTCGAAAAAGCGGGTGGTGTAAATAAAATTTTCTGGCCGACTCGCAGTACAACGCAAAAAACAAACTGGCCGGCGGCTGCGCAAGCTGGACCGTCGCATGTTAAACCGCCCGCGCAGGGCTCTTATGATCAAAAGCCACCATGTTCGGCAAACATACACACAGCCGCCTGCGCAAGGTGCTTATCCTACGTACTTCCCTCCGCAAGGGATGCCCGTCCCTATGTACTATCCCCCGCAGGGATATAATCAACCTTTTCAAGGACAAGGAAATCGGTTTCCGCAAAACCAAAATAGCAGGCTAAATAGACCTGACAATAGAGCTTCACTTCAGAAGCATCAATTTAACGAAGGGCATGGCAGAGGACAATACAGAAACATGCAATATAATAATCAAAGAAATTTTCGTGCAAAACGAAAGTTCTGACTCGATCACGGTATGCGTAGCGGGCCGCTTAGCGCGGTTCGCTCAAGCTTGGGAGACGCTGGGAACTCCAAAACCCCTTCTGAGTATCATAAAGGGCTACAAAATACCCTTCGGGGAAAAGCCTCCACTTTTTGTCCCCAGAAATATAAAACGCAGTTTAATTACTCCAGTTTCTCAACAAATGACAAAAGCAATAAAAGAAATGATAAACTCAGGAGTTCTGGAGAGCGCGCAGCTCTCACCAAGCTTTATATCCCCCATGTTCTTGACACCGAAAAGCGATGGTACAATGCGGCCCATTTTCAACCTCCGGAATCTAAACGATTATGTCATTGTGTCCAAGTTTCGACTAATAAACATACAAAAAATACAGGACTTCCTGCAGCCTCTAGATTGGCTTGCCAAAATCGATATTTCGAATGCGTACTTTCATGTTCCGATCTCCCCGGTCCACAGAAGATTTCTAAGGTTAAGTTACAACAACAGCCTTCTGGAAATGACATGCCTTCCCTTTGGCTTAGCGACGGCGCCCAAAGTGTTCGCGATGCTCACAAACTGGATTGCGCAAATCCTGAGGAGCAAAGGAATCAGACTCGTTACGTATCTGGACGACTATCTAATCGCCCATCAGGACAAAACAATACTTTCTCAACATATTCAGGAAACTGTCAATCTCCTACAAGAACTAGGATGGCAAATCAATTTCCAAAAGTCGATATTGACCCCTCAAAGATGCCTGGAATTCTTAGGGATTCGATGGAACCCGTGGTCCGGTCTAAAATGGCTGCCACCAAGAAAATGTCAATCTCTCAAAGACAAAATAGTTCCCATTCTAAAACGAAAAACTGCAAACTTAAAAGAAGTGCAGAGCTTAGTTGGACTGATAAACTTCGCAAGTTTCCCAGTACCGCGAGGTCGACTGAACCATCGCAATCTCCTACAGTTTCAAAACAATCTGTTGAAATTAGATTCTTGTCACCGCTTCAATGTCCCCGAATCAGTGCTGCTCGAACTGAAATGGTGGCTGAAAAATCGCGCGAATCAGTCCCGGTTACACGCTCCACCCGTGAGCCACTTTATCACGACAGACGCATTGGGGTGCTTGTCTGGACGATGTAGAGATGTCAGGAGCCTGGCAAGCTCACGAGAACAGGCTGCACTCGAATGTGAAAGAGATGCTCGCTGTGTACTACGCTTTAAGAGGGCAGTCTCTGTTCCTAGCGACATCAACAGTTATGTTGCAAAGCGACAACAGGACTGTAGTGTCTTACATCAAAAAAGAAGGCGGGAACAAGTCACCCATTCTGATGCATGTGACAAAAATGATATTTGCACTCCTGGACATACATCGGATACATTTGATTGCTCATTATCTGCCAGGAAAACTAAACTGCGAAGCAGATCGCCTGTCACGTTTTCAAATTCCTCCCGAGTGGCACCTGCTCACAGAAGTAACGTCTGTAGTTTTCGAAAAATGGGGAATACCCTTCATAGATCTGATGGCATCAAATTCGGCTCATGTTGTACCTCGATACGTCAGCCTGGACAGGACAGATCAGAATGCCTATTACCACGACGCATTCAGCCACAATTGGGACTTCTCACTGGCATGGGTCTTCCCACCTCCTTTTCTAATACCCAAAGTCCTAGCACATTTAAACACTGCACGGGGAGTGTACCTATTAGTAGTCCCAGTGTGGGAGAAGGTATTTTGGAGACCGGATGTGAAGAATCGCGCCCTATCTCCTCCTTTCACCATCCGGCGCCTTCATCGAGTGCTAGTGGACACATCGACCGGTCTGCCACCGTCACAAGTCCGAGAAATGACGCTGGAAATATGGAGATGTGGGGGTGGTCCCCCGACTTGACTGCCTGGACACCAGTACAGAAACAACTGCTCAAATCAGGTTGGCGCGATTCTACTATTAAAACATATAATAATGCATGGCTAAAGTGGTTAAATTGGTGCACTAAGAATAATGTCTCGTCTTCCGATCCCTCAGGATCTCAATTAGCCAGGTTTTTGACAGATTTGTTCTTAATAAACAAACTTTCCTTCAGTACTATCCTAGTATACAAATCAGCGGTATCCACTCTTTGTAATCCCGAGACATCGGAAAGACTGAGCTCCCATATCCTTGTTCAGAAAGTGTTAAAGTCTATAGCTGCCCAAAAACCAAAACAATCCCATAAGCCACCTATTTGGGACACAGACGTGCTCACATCATGGCTCATAAACAATAACCCTGACTCTAATAACTTATATCAATGCTCAAAAAGGGCAGCTACCCTTTTGCTATTATGCTCGGGCCGCAGGACCCATGACTTAACACTATTGGCAATTGACGAAAACCATTGTCTTGTTTCAGATGACCAGATTATTATGTGGCCTAAATTTGGGTCTAAGACTGATAAGTCAGACGTAAGGCAATCTGGCTGGCGTTTAAAATCTAACACAGACCATCAAGCTATAGATTCAGTATACTGGATAAAAAGAGTGATCGACCTATCACAGACCCGACGATCCCTATGTAAGGTAAATAACCTGTTTATAACCGCGTGCGGTCCTGCGAAGGCCGCCTCCCGCTCTGTGATAGCTGGCTGGGTGCGGAGCGTCCTTGTGGACGCTGGTATAAAGGCCAGCGCAGGCAGCATACGCCCGGCCGTGGCATCCAAGCACTGGGTGCTCAACCTCCCAGTAGACGAGATACTAGCGCGAGGGAACTGGCACTCCCAGAATACATTCATCAATCATTATTGTCGCGAGATACGACCAACCCCAGTCCAAACTAACGTGGTGTCAGCTATGTTTTCACCCATAGCATAGGTATTAATAGGTATTGGTCGTACCTCATGGTCATACGAATAATCTAGCAATTACATAATATCTATGATATACCAAATAAACAATTTGTTTTCATTTATGATAGAAATATAATTATTGTACATAGATATCTACAATCCATCATAGCTGTTATACTTATATTTAACATAAAGAGTTCAATTTATTTTCTTCTTCTAAAAATTATGAGAACAACTTGTTTAGGAACCTGTAAACTGTAAAATTGCTTTTTCGTGGATACGTCATGTACATTTCTTGAATAGATGGATGGATCCATTCTTGGATTTCTTTCTTTGACCAAAATCAAAAAGCTATCAATATCTTAAGGTCTATTTATGTTACTGATTAAACATTTTGTTGGCATTGTTTCATTTATATTTAAGTAATTATTCGGAAGTTCTTACGATTTGAATAAATACTACTTGTTAATTGAAAATTACTCTGAAATTAGAGACAAAATAAAATACGTTTTTCCTCAAGTAGGTATGCTTTATTTACTTTTGTTTTCCCAATACATGAATTTATTCAAGATACATCACACCTCTAGAAACTTAATACTTACGATTTTCTGTGTTATGAACATACTCATACAGTTAACAACACAGTGTCACATTGGCGTTACATACCTACACACATATTCCACCAGGCGATATCAAACACTTCTCACTTTTAGGCTTCGAATGACGGTACAGTGAGTTAATATCCGCGTTTTACCTACCAATAAAACGCTTATTAACTACTTACCTCATTCGAAGCCTATTTTTAATTCCTGCCTGGTAAAAGTTCGAACGCAATGATTCAAAAACCGTTCGTTGCTTAAAATGCCAACGACGCCACCTGGTGGAAGGAAAGCGTATTAAACTGGAGGGGATTTATGGACGGAAACTGACGTCACGTCCGCCACAGCATAGGAAAATAGGGTTGCTATTCTCACTTTTAGGCTTCGAATGAGGTAAGTAGTTAATAAGCGTTTTATTGGTAGGTAAAACGCGGATATTAACCTTTACGGTGCCCACACATAACTGCGATATCAAATCACAATGTCAAATATCTGCCAGCGCTCGATGACTTCCGTCCGAGTGGCTGGATGTCCGCAGGACGAATCGGGGGAGCGGGAAAGGCGCGACCAGTGTTATAGGAGAAACTTCGATGCATTGGTGAATGGCCCAAGTTGCTAGCGTCCAACTACTTTTGATTTAGTTAGGGCTTGGTCCAAGTAGTAGCGGATTGTCGCTACATGTGTGTGGTGACCTCAAAGATTCTTTTATGCACAAAAATACACTTGTGCTAGTGCTAGGTACTACGAAATGGTGGAGCCTCATTGCCAGATGGAGAACGGTATCCGACTCATAACTGCCCAGTAAAAGACCTTTTAAACCTTTTCAGACTTCGCGTGACCTGAGGCGTAAAGCACGTAACATTGGCGCACGAGTAAAGTCAGTTTTAAAAATACTTGGGACCATAGGCCCTGAAAGTGCCTTTGGTACTACAGGGGCTGAAGAAACAGGTGTAAGTATAATCGACATACCTAGATTATAAAATTCATGCATGTACGTACGGCGACACATCAAGCTATACAATACCAAAATAAGCTGGCCGCGCGTCGGTCGCGTAACGTATAACGTCGCGCGGCCAGCTTATGTTGGTTTTGTATAGCTTGATGTGTCGCCGTGTGTACATACCAACTCAAAATATACGCATATATTCGGAAAACTCATAACATCCACGTTTCAATAGTAGTTCTTCTTCTCTACGAATCGTTATAAGATAGAGCTCCATCAAAATATTGTTTTCCCATATTTACCACTCCTAACATACGCCTACGCACTAGCGTAACTTAGTCACAAACCAGGACAAATGACTTACTGACCGGGACATGGGGACAAGTGTTGTCTTTCTTTAGGGTTTTTATAATTTAAACTATATTGTTGTAATAGTAGGTAATGTAATGTAATTTAATTTGATAAGTTATTTACTTTTCTCCCCTCCGGACGGAAAGCGTCAATTGTCGTCCCGCTGCGCTAAACGAAGTTGTCGCTTTCCACCTCCGTCGAGGAGAAAAATAGTATACTTAATTAAATTAAAATTAAATAACGCTCACATGCACATACATTGTAATGATCCCAAATTAAGCCTTAAGGTTATTGTTATGGGAACCATATACAACAACGGCACACACATATAATATCCATGACCGAACCGGGATTCGAACCCAGGACCCTGGCTTGGCATTCTGGCGTGGTAACCATTACCCCAACCGGGTCGTCATTCATACTAACTTCGGACAGTGAATAAGAAAGCCTCAGATGACATGATTATTGACCTCGGCGAGACCTTTCTTACTTTCCTGTCCTCGGTGTGTAATCTAATATTTCAAACTTAGGTCCTCAGACATACACTTAAATGTATCCAGTCAGCCGTAATAATTTAGTTTCATTTATTTTAAGAGACCCTTATGCAAAACTTTTAACATGTGTTTTTTGTAGCAATAGACAACGTAATAATAATAAGTAATAAATGTAAATATAGTTTGTCGATGCTACTACCAATACCGTGACAAAGTCAAGAAAAAAAATTGATAACACTTCATGAAATGTTGAATTTTCTCGAGTTACGCTTGTGTTTTGGTGACACAGACAAACAACAGTTTTTACTGTAAATGTGACAGGTTTATGAGTGATTTTAACATTGCCATCTACTCCTTTTTCGATCATTAATATACATTTCATTTATAGGTTGAATTTGAATGTCTGTCACATGACCACCCAGTAAAAGACCTTTTAAACCTTTTCAGACTTGGCGTGACTTGAGGCACAATGCCAGAAAAATTGGGGTGCAAGCTCTGACCAAATAAAAAGGTGCGAGCAAACTCAGCCCAACGCGCAACTGGCAATATAGCAAATGTACCGGAACTAAGCCCACATGTTTTATAAATACTATAGGCCCTGAAAGTGCCTTTGGCAGGACAGGAGCTGAAGAATATGAGAACGAGTGTAAGTATAATAGTTGTAATACCTAGATTATAAAATGCATGGGGCTACAGGGCCAATGCTGTGAGCGAGCCTTTCTCAATCCACGGGAAGTGAGCCCCTGCCTAGAGCCAGAGGTAGTGCGCACATTCCTAACAGAGAGCCACTATAAGAGCGTGCAACAGGCAGAGCCAGTCCGACGTCGCCAAGGTCTGTTATACTGAGTGTATACAGGGTGTAACATAACACCCTAGTAATACTTTAGGGGCTGCTGCAGACCATTAAACTGAACAACTTTCAAAATGGAGCCAATACCGAGAAAAAATAAAAAAAAAGTGCAAGTTGTTCAGTTTGATGGTCTGAAGCACCCCCCTAAGGGTTGAACCTCATCTGACAGCACCGCATCGCCTTTTTCTGTCGCTCCATCCTTTTCTGTCACTCAGGAACGTCATTTGCTAGAGCAAATAAGGTAGACGGAACGCGATCGCGCGCGGCGGTGCTGCGGCGTCCGTTGGCGTTCCGTCTACCTTATTTGCTCGAGCAAATGACGTACCATAAAGATGGAGCGACAGAAAAAGGCGATGCGGTGCTGTAGGTTCAACCCTAAGTAGTACTAGGGTGTTTAGTTACACCCTGTATATGTTTTAATATTCTTAGATTTTGAAGTACACAGGTTGTTTGGTACGTTCCTTTTTAAGGTGATAATCAAACTGAATAACTTTCTCTATTGCGACTAACACTGAAATCGCAAATAATATCAGCTGTTTGTTTCATTCATTTGAATAGAGTAGTACAGCAGTTTTATGTATGGAAAAGCAGATATTTTTCTTTCGTAGTTTCTAATTTGGACCGATAGTGAATGTTTTTCAGTTTAATATTCTGAAGGAACGAATTTAACTACCGAACACCGTGTATTATCCGGATGGCGGGAAAAGTAAATTAAACACAAATTTCATTAACAAGTATTATAATTATAGCACGGTCATTTTTAGGTTTTAAAAATTATTGTACAACTTCCTAGTGAATTAAGAAACAGATTTTTTATTTTTTATACCTGAGCTGAGATTTAGGAAATGCCATACCAAATGCTCGATGGGAGACTACGTTCTTTGATAATTTCACTCAATACTTTTTGATTTTATCTATGTTCTTTAAATAATGTTTGAATACTTTTCGTTACAGGATGTTTCTAAACAGCTGATGGACATCAACATCAACAATCAGTTAGCCACATCCAACACCATACAATGCCATATGGATAAGACTGGCGTTCAGGGAGAGGTTGGTAACCATTGTTCATAATAATGAAATAAAAGACATCATTCGTTTTGGTCCAAAACCCGAAGGAGCATGCCAAAAAGAAAATCGATATTCTGTTATAACTTAGTCCGTCTCAGCATTTATAAGTAAAGCACCAAAGCTGTAGGGTATCCTTGGTTTTATGAAAGGTAGAATGAAAATTCCGCCTTTTCATATTTTTGATGTTATAAAACTTACAGCTACAGCACAGCTGTCATGCCATTATAATTTTTTTTTTTTGTAATGGCTATTATAGCTTAGCTCAGGGAGCTATTACTGCTTTTTACTGCGGACTATTGGAGGGACCACGAAGGGTCTACCGGGCCAAATGAATGAACTTAAGCAACCGACCTAGGGGCACCCCAGAGGGGTACGGACCTCGGCATAGGACGTTGCTGGGGCTACGCGGCGGATTGGGTAGCGGGGATCGGTGAGAGACATTATAATAAATGCTTAGATTGACAAGTTCTGACAGAATATAGCATTAGTTTTCGGTGGACGGCAATTCCACATTTGGATCAAAAATGAAAAATATATGAAACGTTGACTACTTATATAGGGACTAGTTACGCGTGTAATTCTACTAACAAACATTTCTGCCACTTTTTACGGGGGACGAGGTAACATGAAATCCGCAGGTTTGGATTTTACCATTTTTGATCTCCTACAAGCGTTATGCGACTTCGTCCGCATAAATCACATACCGGATTTTAAGTCAGATCATAAGCTATCAAACAAAAAAAGTTTCATCAAAATTGGTTCAGTAGTTTTTGCGTGATACTCGAACAAACAAACAAACAAACTAAATTCTTTTTTGTAATAGTACTTATAGATAACTTTAGATTCTAATATTGATTGTTAAAAATCATGAAAAGTAGTCTCGTGTGAACCCCAAACGTCGTAAGTTCGTAGTTATTGTAGCAATCATAGGCTGTCCCGTTTAGTGATGATAATGTATAAAATTGAATGTAAATGCACATGATCAATTGTTCTTATACCGTGGCATAGGTGAAATGCTACCGTAAGGCTAGTCCTTGTAATAAATAGTCAAAGATATGAAACATGGATGATGTCCTTCAATACTAGATTTTAGGAGAAGTAAGTTTCACCTCCTTGTTGGCGCTTTTGTTGACCAATTTGCAAATAACTTGCATTTCGTACGGCTGCTGGTTCACCAGAGGGTACGACGGCAGTTCCTCGGGTTGGGACTCGTATCTCAGCCTCAGTGAGGAACTCTGAAATAATAACATGACTTGTTATGCGATTTCTTATTATAAATAATTAAAAGCAAAATTTTTTTGTTCCAGAATATGGTGACTTGAACAACAAGAAAGTGAAGAAATGACAATTGGGGAGTTCGGAACAGGCATAAGAAATGACAATGGACAGAGACTAGTAAACATGGCACTGGAAAACAACTTCAAAATAATGAAAAACCCGAAAAACAAGTGGACATGGCTTTCACCTGGCGGACTATTCAAAAACGAAATTGACTATATAACTTCTAACCGACCGAAGGCATTCCAAGACTTCAGTGTGATCAGGCAATTCAATTTCAACACCAATCACAGGATGGTCCGCGGAGTGCTCTATACAAAGGAACCACCCAGCCAGATCACGAACAACAATAGGGAAACCGATCAACATACCACATAACTGGTTAACTCCAAACTTAGAGTCCGACTCTCCTGCCTCAGATATCCAGACAAAATATGACTCAACAATCAGTGAAATATTACCCCTCAAAAACAACAACAACCAGAGAAAGAAAACTGCATCAAAGAAGATACACAGAACTTAATTTCAAAAAGAAGGGAATTACTAAAGAACAGAAAGGATAAGGAGACACAGAAACAAATAACTGAGATAAGCAAAAAAATTAGCCAAAGCTTAAAACGAGATATTAAAACTAAACGAAACAAATGCATTACCAAATTCATAAATAAAACAGGAGGGATCAAGAAGGCCTACAAGGAACTAAGGAACAAAAAAGAATGGATACCTTCGGTCAAAAACAAAAGTAACAAGTCGAGAGCAAGAGCAAGCTATACCCCCCATCTTAACATGGGAAACAGATATAGCAATAGCATCACAGAAGAATGACAAATCCCCGGGGCCAGACAACATAGTAAATGAATCCCTCAAGGTGCTCTCCAAAGAAAACCGTGCAAAGCTGACTGAACTGCTCAATCTTATCCTAAATTCTGAAAGCATTCCTGTACAGCGGACAACAAGCGTCATCATTCTCATCCACAAAAAAAGGCACCCGTGACGACATCGGCAACTATCGACCCATAAGCCTTATGTCAAACATATACAAAATATTCTCAAAAATAATATTAAATAGAATAATAACAAGGAAACTCGATGAACAACAACCAAAAGAACAAGCGGGTTATCATGCCAGCTTTTCTGCAACGGATCACATGTTTGTACTCAAACAACTAATTGAAAAATCCCAAGAGTTTCAGAGGCCTTTATACCTGGCCTTCATAGACTACAACAAAGCTTTCGATTCTTTGAAACACAAGTACATCTGGAAATGCCTTGAGAACCAAGGAGTGGAAGACAAATATGTGAGGATCATCAAAAACATATACACAGAAAGCTCGGCAAAGGTCAAATTAGAGACGGAGGGTGAATTGTTTCCAATAAGTAGAGGAGTAAGACAGGGCGATCCCCTATCACCAAAGATCTTCTCGGCTGTTCTCGAAGAGATATTTAGACAACTGGACTGGGAGAACTATGGCGTAAACAAAAACGGAGTAAGACTTAACCACCCCTTAGGTTTGCCGACGATCTGGTGCTTATCTCAGAAAACACTACAAATCATGCTACATGATCTTTCAACACAAAGTAAAGTAGTGGGACTGACAATGAACAAGAGCATAACAAAAATGACAAATCAGGGACCAACTAGCATAGAAGGTGATGGAGAAAGTAACGAATGTACAGAGAGTTATATCTATCTGGGTCAACTGATATCGTTCGAAAACCAAATGGAGAAAGAATTGGATAGGCGAACTGCAAATTCCTGGCAAATCTACTGTAGCTTGAAAGAGGTCATGAAAGATAAATCATACCCAATAACTATTAAAAGAAAACTCTTCAAAACTTGTATGGGAGTATACAAGTGCCTAACATATGGGTGCCAGACCTGGGTGCTGACTAAAAAGACTGTGCAGAAACTAACCACATGCCAAAGGGCCATGGAAAGGAGCATTCTAGGGTTGACACTTCTACACAAAAAAAGAGCCAAGAACATCAGGAACGTCATTAAACTAGACAATGCAACATTCAAAGTGAAAAAACTAAAATGGACTTGGACAGGGCATATGCTAAGGGACCAAAAGGAAAAGTGGAACACAATAATAGTAGAATGGCAACCGAGAGACTGTAACAAAAGGGAAAGAGGACGTCCAAAGAAACGATGGGTAGACGACATCAAAGCAGTCGCGGGCCCTCTATGGACGAGACTCACAAAAGACAGAGTGCAATGGAAGATGCTGGAGGAGGCCTATGCGTCTCTAGACGCGCAGAGTGAAGAGGAGAACTAATTGAAGAGTGTAACATTGCAACTAATGTGTGTCTGCAAAAGGCTAATAATAAAATGGTGACTTGGAACCGAAGATTTACTTTTTAAGTTTTAGTTTTAGATCCTAATATTTATATTTAAGCTGATTTGTTGCCGTTTTAATTCAGACTTATTTATAATCGTTATGTTAACTAAATAATGTCACGTTGTGGTTTGGTCAATTCACGAATTTCATGATGATTCGAATCTATAGGACGACATGCTATTTATGTACCAATAAGTTATACTAACTTATGTACGTAACACTGACTGCTCTCGAACGGTGAAGGAAAACATCTTAAGGAAACATGCATATGCTGAAGAATAAATTTTGATGCATATGTGAAGTCTACCAATCCGCATTGGGCACGCGTGGTGGACTAACGCCCATACTGAGGAGAGGCCTGTGCCCGGCAGTGGGACGTATATAGGTATGTCATGATGATCATAACATGTATAAGATTTTATTCAGTAGCGACCACTAGTGCAGGTAGGTATATATCGAATAAATATGCTTTTTCTCAACCTACTGCATAAATGCTTATAGAACATAAGTTTTAACCATTTGATGTTACCACGAGCTAGACCACATAGCTATATCTTTAAGTTTCTGCGGGCTTTTAACCTTTTCCATGAAAATTCCACCTTCAGGGAAGTCTGTACTCGTACCTACGTATATCTTAATTCACATAACCAAGCTTGTTTTTGCTACTTTGTCTACTATATTTAGCACTTTTGTAACTGTTTATCATTGTACCATATTCCTGAAAATAAACGATTGTATTATATTCTAAAACCATCGTTTTCTTTACGGATGGCCGGGCTGCGGGCTAGCCCAAATATCTCGGGCAAGAGGCCTGTACCCGAGTGACCCAGTACACTCTCATGACATTTACCAAAACAGACAACATAACATAACATAAATAATCTACAACAGACAAAAACAACAACAAGACAACTCTAGACAACATGACTCCCTCTGCACTCTCACCTCGAACCTGTCCCAGGGTCCCTCGGAGAGTTTACAGTAGGCTTAGGTACTGTCCTTAGGGCATCCTTTCTTCCTTCCTTATAGATTTCTCCTGCGGGTAATTGTAGCCTCACATGCCCCTAGAACTCTGACACCCCACCGGTTGTCAGTTCTTCGGCAGATATGACCAGCCCATTGCCACTTCAGCTGCTAATTTTCTGAGCCATGTCAACCACTTTAGTTCTTTGACGTATCACTTCATTTCTAATGTGATTTCTCAGAGAAACACCGAGCATAGCTCTCTCCGTAGCTCGCTGAGCGACCTTGAATTGATGAACTAGTCCTATCGTCAGAGTCCAGGTTTCCGCACCTTAGGTCATTACTGGCAGGACGCACTGATTGAACACCCTTGTCTTGAGGCATTGTGGTATAGCCGAGGAGAATATATGACGGAGCTTCCCGAACCGATCGCGAAGGGTAGGCGTAGTGTGGGACCCTATGCTGCCCGCTGGAGAGATGACCTAAAAAAAGTAGACGGGAGCGACTGGATGAGTAAGGCCGAGGACAGTTTTGTGGCGCGCCTTGGGAGAGGCCTATGTTCAGCAGTGGACGATGATAGGCTGATGATGATGATGATGATACCCTCTTGACATTATGGGATTAGGGTATTAGGGGATTATTTAATAAATTAATTAACTACGTTTGTTGATTTGGAACAAAGAACAAAAAAATTATAGTCCAAAGTACTCTATTCTATGTTAAAATCGCAAAGAGATACCACATACCACTATTTAGGAATTGACTACGTGGGAATTGAGACAATTTTACAGATTTTTACAAGCTCTATAGCCAAAAAGATGTCTATCGCGTAGAATTTTGTGGACGATAAGTTATCTCACTAAACTGTCAAAAAGTGAAAAAATTTGAGCGCGCGTAGCTGTCAAATGGTGGCCATGCTCGCCATTGTGATACAGTTTTCGCGAGATATCGATATGATAAAAAAGTGACGTCACAAGCGTGCACCATGCTCGCTGTTGTGATAAAATTTCAAGATGGCGGCTGTATCACCTAAATTTGACAGATGAATGTGTTACATATCGCTATCGCGGGTGTGCATGCTACGCCGGCAGGCCTATGACAGCTTAGTTCCATTGTTTCCGTTGTGGCGCTGTTTCCCATCGTCCTCATTGGACGATGATACATTGTATCATCGTCCAATGAGGACGAGATACAACGCCATATTGAACTTACAACAACAGCAGCCTCATGCCGTGTTGTTGCGTCAGAAGCTTATATCTTGTGATTTTCCTGGTATTTTAGCTTGAGTTTAGAATCCTTGAGAAGCCTCAATTCTTCTCCGTCGTATGACATAATAATATCGTTGAATAGTTTGTTCCTTGGTCAAATATCCCTATTTTTGCATCCTGGAATCAGTGTATACATACCTATAACTACAAGTTCTATATACATTAGTTTGACGACAGAACGCCACAACGGAAACAATGGAACTAAGTGCAAATTTCACTGTCGCATCTGTAGCTTGCTACATATCAGGGCTGCGTTCAGAACCTACACCCGTTGTGCACTCCGAGTGCAACTTTCGCACTAACGCCGTTCAGAGCCTCGGTGAAAAAACGCTCTTTGCAACTCGGTTGTCACAACTCAACCGTTCCGAACCTCTGACGGGTTGCAACTTTTAACCGTCTAATTCGATGGTTGAAAAACACTCTGACGTTTGGATTATCTGTGGTCACTTGACTTTTCGCTCGTTTTGAATTAAAAGTTTGTTTTCCAAATTATTTTTTGATCCGCTTACATAGAAGACGAGATTTTTATTGTATTTGGAAATGATGGAAGCCCTGGAAGCCCATTTTACCGTCAATGTCAAAATTTGAGGTTATAAAACAACCGTGATCGTTCCGTACCTTATAGCGAGTTGAAAAAACGCCCTGGCCGTTCCGAACCTTAGAGCGAGGTGAAAAAACAACTGCACAAAAACGTTCTGAACGCAGCCTAGTAATCTGTGATGCAAACGCTTACGGACCGGCCTTGCCTTGCGGTAGCATTTCCGTTTGCATTTTGCATTTTGCATTTACACCCAATTTTATACCTTATCACTAAACGAGACAGCCTATAATAGCGAAACAATAATTTTGAACTTAGAACGTTTGTGGTTTACACGAGACTACTTTTCATGATTTTGAACATTCAAAATTAGAATCTAAAGTCATAGGGAATAAAATCCAAAGTTGCGGATAACATGTTACCTCGCCCCCCGCAAAAATTGGCAGAAAGTTTGTTAGTAGAATGACACGTGATTACGTGTCCCGAAACGGGCTAACTGGGTCTTCTCTTCTTAGGCCAGTCATTTTACGGAGTTTTGTTAGGCGGAGTAGGGAGTAAAGTAATTACTAATTGGACGGTTAAACTGTAACCGGCACCATTTAGTGACAAAAATAGTATCCTAAACCATATTAAAAAAAATTGCTACGCAACATAGAAATAAAAATTGGGTGTAATAGAAGGCTTTTAAATTAATATTATTAATACCAATGCACTCATTTGAATTAGATTTAACAATTTAAAGAATTTTTGAGCAATAAAATAGGCATTGAAATTTAAAAAATGAGGTATTTATTCGAAAATACGAATGTATTTTTAAAAACCTGCTAAGTAGACAAAAATATTTACACCATGTTTGAAGTATGTATAATGATAAAGCCTTAAATATGTGCAAAAAAAATTTACCAACAGGTTTTTTAGAACGAGATAATATCTAAATATTAAAATTGGAACTGTGTCCTTGGTGTCCTTCCGATGGCACCTCATTTACTTCCCTAACAGACAGGTGGAAAAAGTTATATCAACAATTATAATGGAAAAGGTACTCGCGGCAAGATTTTTCTAGGCAACTTGGCAGCGTCGATTTAACCCCTGTGTAAACATACACTAGAATCACATTTCGTTCGCCTAAGAAATCAGACCACTATGTGACACTACGCTCTTCTGGGTAGGTAGACAAGACAGGCAAAGCCATTTTTTCACAAACTACTGTTATTTTGAGTCTTTGTTTTGTGTCCACTGGCCTATTTGGGCAGCACCAAAGAAAATATGCAGCACCTCATTGGGTAGCACTTATAAATAAACAAAATATTGTTTTGTTAATTATTTATTGTTTCGTGATATTATCTGTACAAGGTATTCATAGTAACAAATATCACTCAAGTTTACAACTTTACTGAGTGCACGATTAACAAAATAATATTAACTACAGAAGCCGTGAAAATTTAAACATTTAATGTATTTAATCAAAATTTCATAAATAAATAACAATTATAAATAAAAAAACCTTCCATTCCATTGCACGAGACCAAATAGGTATCTTATCTCATTAATTTCGAAATTCATCGTTCGGTATTTTTAGAATGACTACAACATAGTATATGTGTAATAGAGTATAATGAATTAAAGACCATCATGGAATTATTATCAAAATAGGAATTTACATTAAATAAACACTGGAAAATTAGCATAGCAAGATGATCTTCTAGATGGCTGTACTTATCGATTTCAACGAACTTTTAATTTTATTTCTTAATCTGCGGAATAATTCTTAATTTACTGCTATTAAGATAATAATTCAATGTCGTTTAAAAGCCTTTGTAAAAGCTTGATTTACAACACATTTAGTGTGATGTCTGTGACATACCTGTCGAATTTAGGCGGCGTAACTTACGCGTCTATTAGCAAAATGGCGGGTATTGGTGTCGCAAGCAGGTACAGGAAAAAGCATTGCACGCGTAATTTACGTCGCGTAAATTCGGCAGATGTGTCGCTACACTTATTTCACAAATCTCATGATTTTAAAGGTGTTTGGTAACAAGATTTTAAACATAAACCGCGCTTTACAGCACCAGGCTTCAAATCCAAACACATAATTAGTTACTAACACATTTTTTCATATGGCAACACTATTCTAGGACCTTGAAAGGTAGTGGTGTGTTCTCGGCCGTGCCCGACGAGGAACTGAAGTACGGGGACACATCCGATAGGTAGTTCCTTGGTAGGAGACCGATGAGCAGGGCTATCTTGGCTGCTATTGGAGCTTTTTCTTCGTCATCGACTATGGTATCTTGATCTGGCATCACCTGTGAAAAAGAAAATAAATACATGAATGAATTAAATTAAGTTTTACAAATAATTTAGTAGTTTAGTTACAGCTTGGCAAAAAGGAAAAGGATGCCTGTCTTTGCAAGAACATCTAAATCAGACATAACCTGGCAACACCACCATACTGAAATAGTTAGTTCTGCTACCACATCAACTCTTTTTTGCCAAGTTGTAATCACAAACACCGTATCATCATCATCAGCCTACATACGTCCCACTACAGGGCACAGGCCTTCCCTAACGCAGGGCATTAATCCACCACGCCTGCCCAATAAGGTACGATGCCAAATTGGTAGACTTCACATACGCATCAGAATTTTCTTCAGCGTATGCACGTTTTCTCACGATGCGCGATGTTTTCCTTCACCGTTTGAGATCAGTCGGTATTATAATACGTACATAAGTTAGAAAAACTCATTGGTATTCCGTGAAGTCAAATCAGAAGTAAATCTGCTGTCATATTTGTGTCATTGACTAAGCTAGAGCACAGAAAAAAATTTAAATTTACAAGATGACATCAGCACATGCGAAAACAAAGAAATTGAACCTTATGTCTTCCAGTAACCAGTGCGAGGTAACCAGAGGGGGTGAGGTAAAAAGTTGGTGGGAGGAAGAGAGTGGCCGTACTGTATCTATTAATAGATACTCTTTCTTATACTGTGGCTAGAGTATATACTCTAGCTTTTGTGCCAGGGACTTGGGCCGTGTGCAATTCTCCACGGAACCGTCATAGGTATGCTATCTCCATACAAATTCCACGGCAGCAACAACATTTCCGGTGCGAGTGACCACTGCCATCAAACAAGGGCAAGGGAAGGACAATAATCTCGACCACAAGGGTCTGTATCGCTTGACAGTCAATTAGCCTACCAGTTCACAAACATTGGTGCAGTTCAATGAATGATAAAATGATTTGCTTATCTATTTTGTACCTTATCAGCAATGTGTTTCTGAACGAGGCCGTCTGAGCCGACGTAGAATGTTGAAAATCCATCGTACCATCTGTAACATTAACATTAATTTAGATTCACAATCGTATTCCCTTTACAATAAAAACTAAAATTGAAATCGACTTACAGTTCCTGGTCAGTCCAGATCTGCTTCATGTTCCAGAGTTTGTACTTCCAGAACATGAAGAACACTTTCAGGCCCGAAATGCCCCTGACGCGCCATCTCATCCTGCGGAAAAACAAACAGTTGACTTATTATATAACCCAGTAAAATTAAGCTGAAATATACCATTCAGGAGAAGTAATTTCCGGAGTTTTGAAACTTTTTTTAAACGTTCCTTTGGTATGTAATATTGAAGAAAAAAAATAGTCCTGGTGACGGGGAGGTGAGCTCGAGGAAGGGGGGCTCTAAAGGTGACTTTTTTCAGTTTTTCGCTTATTTTTCGAAATCTGCAAGACGTATCGAAATGTATGTATGGATGTTATGTATGGAAAAATTAAACCTGACAAAATTTCCTACAAAACAAGTGGTATGCATTTTTGCTATAGGACTTAACCTTTGAGGGCTACGGGGCCGAGAAAGTAACAGCATTTCAAAAATTATGAAATTTGTATGGCGACCCTCATGAAAGTTGAAGATAAAAACAAAATGATTTCATATTCTTAATCAGCAACCCCGAAAACCCCCAGATACAAATAAATCATGGCTTCTGCATACTAATGTCTTCTCTTTTTCCCGTATAGGTTTGTCCTACACGATAATTTATGGGAGTGGGCAAAATATGCATTGTCTTCTTCTTTTCGCGTATAGGTTTGTCCTTATTTGCTTATATTTTCGAGGGCGGGAAAAAAATATTGTTTAAAATAATATAGAAAATGCTTTTTAATAATTAATTCATCTTGCTTACCTATGAAAAGTTATTCCTATAGATTTGCTTTCTTGAATTGTTTGTTCAGTACCTCAGTACACACCACGGCACTTTATATGCAGATTACATTTTTTTCAGATTGCAAGTCTGGTAGTTTATGTAGCTGTAATTAATAACTTACTTGATAGACGAGTCTTCAGGATGTGCGGTGATCTTCATGACTTCGAACTTGACATACGCAAACTTGATGTGCCCCACCGTGCGGAGCAGTGCTATTTGCTTCACGTAGTGGAACAAGCCCCTTGAATTGAGACAACAATTATTAGCTATAGTATTAATAGATGTACTCTATCTATGGCTGATATATTATTGTAATAGACAAATCAGCTACTGCCCCTCTAGCATGATTTCTCTACTCGCCAGCGGCGCACCTTCACTGTATGGAAAATGACCTCTTCCTGTGCTTTTCAGGGTGCAAATATCGCACTTGGAGCAATGGTGAAACTTTGGGGACTCATATAATCAAAGATAATTGATACAATACAAACAGAATAATTTAAGTTTGAATAAATATAAAGCAGGTAACACTTACACAGTAGTCGTTCCTCTGATGTTGTTAACAAACACCAAGTTAGGATTGTAGATGGAATAGTCTAATGGCTTTATAAACAGATTTGGCATCTGAAACAATATTGTTTAATATTTCATTCATCATCTCAGCTGATAGACGTCCACTGCTGGATAAAGACCTCCCTCAAGGATCGCCACAACGACCGGTCCTGTACTGCCCTCATCTAACAGGTTCCCGCCGCTGCGACCAGTCGGTCCACCTCGTGGGTATATGTTTTAACCTTTATGATGAAGGCAGAAGAAGATGATATGGTGCAGAAGAAGTCGCGAGCAAAAACTCATACATAATTAATTAATAACTGGACAAGAATTGTTTTGTAACTATTTGAAATATTATAATAGCCTTTATTCAGACAATTACATTATGATATATTTGGTTTGTTAGCAATAGTTCATTACTATTATTACATTAATTTATATTTATAATTTGATTTGTTTTGTGATTTGATATGTTGCATTGAGAATAATATTAATATTTTAACTATCTCCTATTTGACTTGTCTGTGTGCCTTTGTTGGCAAAGGCCTCCTCCAACCTTCTCCAGCTCTCTCTGTTTGTAGCTATCCTAGACCAGGTACTTAGACAATTTAATAGAATGGACGCGTAACGCGTGTCATTCTCCTATCAAAATTTTCTGCCACTTTTTGCGGGGGGGCGAGGTAACATGAAATCCGCAACTTTGGATTTTATTCCCTATAACTTTAGATTCTAATTTTGAATGTTAAAAATCATGAAAAGTAGTCTCGTGTGAACCCCAAATGTTCTAAGTTCAAAATTATTGTTTCGCTATTATAGGCTGTCTCGTTTAGTGATAAGGTATAAAATTGAGTGTAAATGCGCAAGATTAATTGATCTAATACCGTGGCAGAGGGGAAATGCTACCGCAAGGCCAGTCCTTACTATTAAATTGTCTAAGGCCAGGTAGCACCCGCTACAGCCTTTATGTCGTCGACCCATCTTCTGAGCGGCCTGCCTCGCTTCCTTTTGTTATGCCTTGTGAACCAGTGCATTATTGTTTTGGACCATTTTTCCTTCCCTCTGATTGTATGTCCTGTCCATCTCCATTTAAGCTTCCTGATGGTTACAGTATTTGAAATATACTTGTTATATTTATATTATATATTATTTATATATTTATATTATATATTATTATATATATATTATATATTATTTTATATAGGTTAGTTTTAGATGTTTAGAGCAGCTGTTTATTCATCTGCCTTTATTTCCTCATCTCCCGCTCAAGACCTTAGAGAGTGGGAGGGGCTGAAAATCAGCGCTGCGCGGGTTCAACCCCGTGCCAGCAAAGGCTGAGCCTCGACCTTTTGCCTCAGTCGTGTAATTCTATATTATTTTGTACTTTAGATTGTAAGAAAAACTAAGGCAATAAATGATTTTTTGATTTAATTTTAATTTAATTTAATATACTGAAAGACATTTAGTTTTTTCATTCGGACCTCCCTGAAATGGGATTATGGTCGTGACATTACAAATATGCATATAAGTACTTACAGTAGCAGATAGCACATGAAACACTTTCATAAGCTGCTCCTCGCTCGGTTTCCCCTCGTTCCCTTTACTCGGCTCCGTAGTCGGAGTGGTGTTCAGGGAGGGGAGGGTGCTGCAGAACGCTACTGCGTCACGTTCGAACGTTGATAGGCAGGTTGGTTCTAAGTCCTGCTGGAAATATATTATTTAATAGGGTATTTGCCTACGCAAATTACATTTTATTTTTGTCACATCCTTAAAATTGTACAATTTTTATTAACTACAGTTGTGAATACACACTTTGTATTTTTCCTTTAATATGTAATGTTTTTCTAGTTGAATTTCAAACAACAACAACATTGAATAACAGGATAACTTATAAAAAGTATTATGAGTAATATGAAGTCACATCACTGATCTGGATTTTACTAAAATGTTAAAAGTTTTGTTAAAGAATTGGTGATTTGACTACGTTTGCAAATAATCTCATGTACACACAGCGACACATCAAGTTACCCAAAACCAAAATAAGCTGGCCGCGCGACGTTATACATAACTATGCCGACGCACGCCCAGCTTATTTTGGTTTTGGGTAACTTGATGTGTCGCTGTGTGTACACACGACACATCAAGCTACACAAAACCAAAATAAGCTGGCCGCACGTAGGGTGAGTAATGTATAATGTCACGCGACCAGCTTATATTGGTTTTGTATAGCTTGATGTGTTGCTGTGTGTACATAAGTTCTTACATACATACTTATAAAACACATTTTAATTATCTGACTTGAGTTGCTAAAAAATACATTTATGGGTATCACAAAAATTTAAGCCAACAATCTCTATATCTGCCGATATATTGTTAACAATGTTTGGTGATTATGTATACAGCCCGTAACTAACCTCATTATTATATTTAGTTAAATCTATGTCATTGATACTGTAGGTAATATCATTGAAGCTGTATGAAGGTGTTCTCTGCTCTACATAGTCATCGCACGTAAGACCAAGAGCTTTTATTTCTATACCGTCGCTGCTTTTATAATAATTCTCTCTATTGTTGTCAGCTTTAGCTGTATCTATGTTATTGAAGGTACATTTCGGTTCGTAAGTGTCTCGCAGGTACGTCTTGGAGAGAGCGAGCTCGTGTATATCAATATTGTTCTCGGTGGTACATTTCACTGCGGGCTGGTAGCTCGATATGACACGCCGGTTCAGGAACTGCAGGGAAACAATGTCTATTTATATGCTATTATGTAAATAAACACGTGAGAAATAAGTTCTCTAATTGGTTCAATGTCAAGGAAGTTTCAGCAAATTGGCACATTAGTTTGATACGAAGGTTTGTGTAATTATATTTGATAACATTTTCGTCCATCTATTGTTCATACTTTATCGAAAAGTTTATAATTAGGTCGAATTTACTTACATTTTCCAGAAATTGCGTTCGGATTGGAATCTTACGAGACAAACGGTTGGAATGATTTTTGGTAGAAACGATTCCATTTATAGGTAGGATTTTGTGAGAGAACGTGCGCAAACAGATAGCCATTTTCACATGGATTATTTCACTGTGTATACGCAAATAATCCAGATATTATTCGAAAATGTGTCGCAGAAAATTCCGACATTGCACCGCTAAACTTGACAGATGAGATGACACATAGATTCAGTGTTGCAAAAGTCACTTTGATACAAGGAATATAACTACTCTCTACCGCTTTGATAAAATCGGTAGTATTGACGACAAAAAATCGGTAGAAATCGGTAGATTGCGGACCGGCCTTGCGGTAGCATTTCCCCTCTGCCACGGTATTAGATCAATTAATCTAGCGCATTTACACCCAATTTTATACCTTATCTCTAAACGAGACAGCCTATAATAGCGAATACAAAAACAATAATTTTGAACTTAGAACGTTTGGGGTTTACACGAGACTACTTTTCATGATTTTGAACATTCGAAATTAGAATCTAAAGTCATAGGGAATAAAATCCAAAGTTGCGGATAACATGTTACCTCGCCCCCCGCAAAAAGTGGCAGAAAGTTTGTAAGTAGAATGACACGTGGTTACGCGTCCCGATATAATTAGTCTAAGGTTTAAAGTGCTGGTTTTAGGTCCCATTTTTTCCAAAAGAGCTCAACCGCTATCAAATTCTCCATTATAAGAATACTGACACTTAAAAAATTTTGTTGGTATTTTTTTTTACTAGCCTACTAAAAATATTGATTTCGAGGATTTCTCTGCAGGGATTTAAAAAGCATGAACTTTTCCATACCTTCTAATTTTCATTACCTACATACCTATTTTAGTCCACAAACTTTTATATAAGACCATAAATATCCTTAACTATCTCTAATTCCTAATTATGTGCCGCACAAAAAGGCAAAATACCTAAATATTTGGCTACAACATCTTCTACAAAATAAATCGGTAGATCATAACCCAAAATCGGTATATCGGTAGACAGTACCCGAAATCGGTAGATCTACCGATAAATCGGTAGCTTTTGCAACACTGCATAGATTTTTTAAATCACCGAACAACTGATAGAGCAAAGATTTCTTTGGCATTCAACCACCAAAAATCACAGGGTAAATAGTTGCCAAGGCTAGCAACACCGAAAAAAAAACTATTAGGGTCAGCGCACACCCAGCGTAAAACTGTTCGAGCATGCGCGAGCAGATTTCATTGATTCAATTGATAATGAACTCTATTCCCATTGAAATAAAGTTGAAAATAGCTTGCAAGTGATTAAATCCCTTCAGCGTCTGTTCGAGTATGCTCGCGTATGCTCCTCGCGGCGACGGGAGCAGTCGCGAGCATGCGCGCGGATGCTCGCGCATGCTCGAGCATGTTCGAGCATACGCCCGTGTCGATGCTTGCGATCCGTCGTAAGTGTTGCCACCTCGGCCGGTTTCGTACTAAATCTAGCATATTTTTTAACTACTTTAGCCCGAAAAGGGCAATTTACTACAGATAATATTATACAACGTGTTAATGAATTAACGCAAAACTAGAAAGTAGTTTGTTTAGAATCGATAGCAGAATCGAATTATCATGGTTTCAACATAGGTAATTTTTTTCAAATTTTTTTTTTTTTTTTTCATAAAATTTTTAATTTACTAAACCCGATGTCAATCCACCCCACGGGCACACTCACCCTACTTACTACCAAAACAAGATTATAAAAATGTATTGTATCCATGAGTACGTTAGCGCTTTCTTTCAGTGCTGAAATGATAACAAATCATTTTAGCCTCCGAACTTAAAATGCGAATAACTTTAAATTTTAAGTATCAAAATAATGAAATTATTGTTTCAATCTAATTCTTTTGTTATAAATCAGTTGGGGTCATAGATTTATATATTACTAGCGTAAGGATAGGCCCGTCAGAATATTTTACAAAAACCTTCTTCATAGAAACAAAAATTTGCGCCATCTGTCATAACTCGTATACGAACTATATCGTGTCATATATTTTCTTTGAGCGTTGTAGTGCTCTAATTGGCTCTAATAGAGCCAACGAACTGGGGACAATAGTCAAGCTCATAGGCCATGTCCTTACGCTAGTAATATATATGTCTTTGGTTGGGGTGTATGAGGTTTTGCGCTAATTTATTAACACGTTGTATAATAATCGAACTCTTTTTGAAAATACAAAGAAAATCTGAAAGGTCGAAGCAGATTTAGTAGGTTTTCAAATTGTTCATATTCCATTTTATAGTTCCTAGCCATAAAATAACTGTCCCTAGAACTTTAAACCGTAACACAGCACTTTTCCTGCTCTTGCTCCTCTTCCTCTGCTAGTAACCCAATAATTACCAAATCCTAGTCCACCATACTTTAAAATTACTCTTCGCACGTCTTTACTTTAAAATATTGTAAACACAACTGCAAAATTCACTGTCAACTGTAGCAACATGGGAGCATCCGCGAGACTGTTCGAACACGCGCGAGCATGCTCGCGCATGCTCGAGCATCCGCCGCTGCCGCCGGCGGATTTCGCCTCTGCCGCCGGCGGATTTTGCCGCTAGGTGTGCGCGACTGCAAAGAACATGCTCGAGCATGCGCGAGCAGATTTACGCTGGGTGTGCGCTGACCCTTACACTGTCAGGGTTTTTTGGCGGGATTTGAACAGATACGTTTGGAGTCCTCATATTTCATCGAATTTTTATTGTTTATAGTGAGTTTTGGTTCGTAAAATCGGTGTTGTTTTGCGTAACAAAGTGTCGTGCAAGTGAACAATATACAGTTCAGTGAAACATGATGGTGTGGGTCGTGAACAGGAAAAGTGTTCCGTTCTTTTGTAGCGCGGCAAGCGGTCGGTTCACCTCTTTCCTGTGGACTTCTCTGCGTTTCCTGCGTTTCTCGATTGCCTCCAAAAACTCCAAAGAAGCGTTGAAACGTCGAACACCAACGTTTTATTTGCTATAAATGAGAGTATTTATTCCTGACATCGGTTGTATGCGATACTATAATCGCTTTACCTTGAACTGAACCAAAAAAAAAAAAAACTATTACACTGTCAATTTGACAGTTGATTACAGGGCTGCCTTGGGCTGCCAGATTGTATAATTGGATACAAAAACTGTATACTATCAGTTTAAAATAACAATGTGCATGACCTTGAAGGGCCGTTCGATAACTTCACTCGGTTGTAAAGGAATATAGACTCTATGTAAAGGAAATAATCATTTGAATGACTCGAGTGAAGTTCGTGCGATTGAGTGACGTCACATTTGCAGGCGAGGTCATGCACATTGTTATTTTAAACTGATAGTAATTGGGTGGAAGATTGTATCCTCTATGTATCCTGTACACTCATGTATAATTGGATACAAAACAAGCATTTAACTAATTAACAAGCACACAGACCAGTAACCTAAAAGCCGCTACTAAATTACAATCATACATATTATACCTATTTTCGATTTTACTTAGACCAAGTTTTCATTCAAAACAAGTCTCTGAACCTCACCATGAATCTCGACCTTATTGTTGTGCATAGAATAGAATGTTATCTTACTTAGGTTGAACTAATAAATGATTTTTTAAAAGTTGATGAAAAAATGCCTTTTCTTACAAAAAAAAAAAACGAATTATTCGATAAATGATAAAAAATACATTTTATAAATGCTTCGGATTTTTTTACCCCTGATTCTTAGACAATTTAATAGCCACTGATTGTATCCTACAAGGCAATTTTGTATAATTTCGCAGAGATGGCTGTATAATTATAAAAAAATCCACTGGCAGCCCTGCAGTTGAACAGATTCACATTTTTGCATGGTACAATCAAAGAGAATATAATCACCAGGCCTATGACAGCTTAGTTCTGGTGTAGCCGTTGTGGCGCTGTTTCCCATCGTCCTCATTGGACGATGATACATTGTATCGTCGTCCAATGAGGACGAGACGCCATATTGAACTTACAACAACAGCAGCCTCATGCCGTGTTGTTGCGTCAGAAGCTTATATCTTGTGATTTTCCTGGTATTTTAGCTTGAGTTTAGAATCCTAGAGAAGCCTCAATTCTTCTCCGTCGTATGACATAATAATATCGTTGAATAGTTTGTTCCTTGGTCAAATATCCCTATTTTTGCATCCTGGAATCAGTGTATACATACCTATATCTACAAGTTCTATACACATTAGTTTGACGACAGAACGCCACAACGGAAACAATGGAACTAAGTGCAAATTTCACTGTCGCATCTGTAGCTTGCTACATATCTAATCTGTGATCACCACAGACTATTATATCTACGTTTGGTACAATTTTGATTTTGCGTGACTGATTTTACGATTTTGTTGTGTTTAAATTACAAACAAAATACTACAAAGTCGCTGTGATAGAAAACGAGCTATGAATATACAAAAAGTGTTCCAAAAAGTATACGGGCAACTATTGTTCTCACACATCAAACCGGTACGTACGATTTATTTTTCAATTCATGACCTATAACATCGTCGTTAACTTTGTGTTATCTACGTATTCAGGCTGTATCGTGTAGCTATGCGGCCAGACAGAAGCATAGTAAAGCGGAGGTCAACGAGCACCGCGCTAAGGTGATGGGTCGCGGGCTGCCGGAGAAGAAGCCACTGCCTGGAGTGAAGAGTATCATACTAGTTGCTTCGGGGAAGGGGGGCGTTGGGAAGACTACGACTGCTGGTAAGTTAGTTTAAACTGGAGGAGTGCTTAGCGATATAAAAACACTTAAAAGATATTGTCCAATCTCCTTTCATACTGTTGTATTAACACTTTCGCTGCTTAGTTCAAAATCATGATCCTCGCGCAGTGCTAAAACTGACGCCCCTCGTGGGTCGTGCGCACAGTCATAACATAAAAAGACCAATGCGGCTCATCACGTGGGTCACCCGCACAGGTGTAAGGTTTGGGTTACTCAATCTAGAATTAAATATTTTAACGGGTTCTTACCGAGTTTTGGTATTTGTGAGTTCCCGATATTTCGGCAGTGTTACAACTGCCATGATCACGGTATGACTGACTGACTTGGGTTACTCATGCTGTATAGGTCATGAGCACAGGCGTAATACAATAGTACTTGACCCCCCTTGTAGTTTGTGTGCAGTCGTAACATTGAAACGATAAATGTGGCTCATGTCGTGGGTCACCCACGCAGGCGTAAGGTTTTCGGTGACTTGTGCGGTAGGTAATCAATCAATCAATCATATATTTATTTCAAGTAACAAGACTCATAATTTTATTAGTAGGTACACACTTAAGTGAGTAATGAGCACAGGTGAAATGCAATTGAACCGGCTCGTTACATGGGTTCTTCAGCACTGCTCCCCATTTGTCGCCGACCTACGGCGTAGGTCATCAGTAGTTAAAGTGCTAAGTCATGAACTTATTTCATTACAAAGGGCTCCATTTCATTGGAGCAAAAATTCAAAACTAGCCTGAGATTATTCCACTTGGAACTATTTGAATTTTGCCTGCATAGCATGACAGGGGTGAGAGCGACACAGGTCACTTCTAAACGTCAAATTGGTGGTTATCTCCATAGTATCTCACCCAAAGTTTAGAAGTGACCTGTATCGCTCTCACCTCCGTCATGTTATGCAGGCAAGATTGCATTTCACAGCTATAACACCTTACATAGCAATATGTGGTCACAAAAAATTATTATGAAAAGCTGCTCTAATATCATTATAATAGCCGGCAAACAACTTTGCAAAAACCTTGTCTAAACAAAATTTGCAGGCGTAAGTGCTACCGCTCACCCCCTCCCCATTGTTGTTTCCCGTATTGGCTGTGTGCACGACACTAGCGCCATCTAGCGCACTACGGCCCCGTGGATTATTTGTACATAAAATGTTAGGATAAAGTTTGCTATTTTAATATAAAATAAAGTAAAAACTAAATAAATGAGCAATATTGACGATATTAAAAATGTTATAATACCTAACTAGTTGGGATTCCCATTCTTTGGTACAAAATTCTCATACAAACTTTCACCACCATTTTCACACCTTTGGGGGTTGAATTGCGAAAAATCTTTTTTTTGTGAACACCTATAAAACCTGCCAAATTTTAAGTATTAGTATTTGCTGGTTTGAATATTTGAGTATTGAATGAGTGTGCGGATTTGCATAGTTTCAAGCAAATCTGACACAGCTTCGCCGTCAGTAGTTCAAATTTCTGCCACAGCATGTTCTGCGATCGACTTGACAGTTCACCCACTTCGCACATAGTCAATAGTGTGCTTTATTTGATTTAGTATTGATAGGTAGCTTGTATGAATTTAAAGCCTGTCCAGAAAATGGTTGGTTTGGGGGTGCTGCAATCGACTATAACCTTAAATAACAATGTTTAAAGTACAAAAATTAGTTTCAACAATTTTCCACATGGCGAGGTATTTTATTTTTCTGGTCGGGCTTTACAGGTTTAAATTTGAATATTTGTTACAGTGAATCTCGCATGTGCAATGAAAGTGATAGAGCCGGACAAAGAGATCGGGCTCCTGGACGCAGACGTGTTCGGTCCGTCGGTGCCGCTCATGATGAACATCAGCGGGGAGCCGATGCTGAACGACCAGAATCTCATTGAACCCTTACTCAACTACGGTGTCAAATGGTAAAAATATGCAGTAACAATCTGACCTGCTCACAGTGACAGGTTCACACAGAAAAGAGAACTAGTAGAAAAAGAATTGCATAAGGACTATTAGTTTGAGTTGAGAAGTAGCATAACCAAAAAGTAAAAAACTAATCAAATGAAATTCAACCTTATCGACGACTCGACTCGACTTACGACTGGTTCTTCTTAAAATGGTCATATTGACTTATGATTATGATGTTTTTCTGAATGAAATGTACAGGGTGTAACAAAACACCCTAGTAATACTTAAGGGGGTGCTTCAGACCATCAATCTGAACAACTTTCACTATGGAGCCAACATCGAGAAAAAATAAAAAAAATTTGCTGCCCCATACATTTTAGTCGAGTCAGTACTGCAGTTTTGTATGGGACAGCTGATTTTTTTATTTTTTCTCGACGTTGACTCCATAGTGAAAGTTTTTCAGTTTGATGGTCTGAAGCACCCCCTTAAGTATTACTAGGGTGTTATGTTACACCCTGTATAAATATAGAATGCTTGTATACAGGGTGTAACAAAACACCCTAGTAATACTTAAGGGGGTGCTTCAGACCATCAAACAGAACAACTTTCACTATGGAGCCAACATCGAAATCGCGAAAAAAAAATCCGGTCTTTCATACAAAACTGCAGTACTGACTCGACTCAAATGTATGGGACAGCTGATTTTTTTTTCGCGTCTTCGTAGTTGGCTCCATAGTGAAAGTTGTTCAGTTTGATGGTCTGAAGTATTACTAATTAGGGTGTTTTGTAATACCCTGTAGAGTGAGCTACGCGTGCAGATCTGTTTCTAGAAAATCTAATGGAGAGTTGCCATATGTTGAGTTGACGGCCCGGTAGCACAGTCGGTAGTGTAGTGAACCTGCCTGCTGTGCCGAGGGTCGCGGGTTCGAATCCCGTAAGGGACAAATATTTGTATGATGAATAATATAATATTAAAATAATAATTATTATTATTTTATTATTATATAATATTTGTACCCGAGTCATGGATGTTTGTATCTATATATGTATTGTATATCGTTGTCTAGTCATCATAATACAAGTCCAGGCGAGATTCTGGTACTTTAAATGTGACTAGATAATTTGTGTGACATTGTCCAAGATATTTATTTATTTATATGATGCCGAAAATGTCCATCACACGATTTTAGTAGAAACTAACCCGCTTACTATATTACTTAATGTAAAACAGTAGAAACAAAACTGACTGACTAACAATTTTGGCCATCTCTGGAGTGATTTCTCCCAGCCAAAAACGTGACATAATACAGTCACATCTAAAATATTATAAAACTGTAACAGAAGTGTGTCTGTACATTGAAGATATTTACAAAAAAAAGACTACGATATGGTTTTTAGATGTCCCTGATTCCAAATCACCAATTTTTGGATTTTTTGTCTGTCTATTTGTTTATTTGTGTGTTTGTTTGTTCGAGCATCACGCAAAAACTACTGAACCGATTTTGATGAAACTTTTTTGTTTGATAGCTTATGATCTGACTTAAAATCTGGTATATAATTTATGAGGACGAAGTCGCGGGTAAATGCTCTTGAATTTATAATTGTTTCCTTGCAGCATGTCAATGGGCCTGCTAGTGTCGGGTGAGAACGCGGTGGTGTGGCGCGGCCTGATGGTGATGCAGGCGCTGGAGCGGCTGACGCGGCACGTGGCGTGGGGGCCGCTCGACTGCCTCGTGGTCGACACCCCGCCCGGCACCGGCGACACCCACCTCTCGCTCGCACAGAACTTGCCTATAGATGGTAAGTGAAGCTCATAGATGGACAGCGATAATAAAACAGAACAAGCGCATGGATATTAACTAATGTATCCATAACCTCCTTACAAGCATGGAAACACGAAAATATACCATGGCCGACGGTAGTGTTCGTCATTCTTTCGTACGTGTCATCCAATGACGTAATTTTTGTCGTTGGATTAAAAAGTGACAAAGTAGACAAGGACAGGAATTTGCAAAAGAAGGACCCAGGAAGGACCAAACATTACCGCTTGCCAAGGAGTACTTCACCGCTTGTAAAGCAGTCTCACCCAAGTCTTATGCCCAAGTAGAGACAATACCAAGACAATACCTTTTTCTAGCTTACTGATATAGCGCGATATCTTGACTATTATAAACATATAAAACTGTAAATTTGAAAAAAGAATTTAGTTTGTTTGTTTGTTTGGGTGTTTGTTTGTTCGAGTATCACGCAAAAACTACTGAACCGATTTTGATGAAACTTTTTTTGTTTGGTAGCGTAACATCTGACTTAAAATCTGGTATATAATTTATGCGGACGAAGTCGCGGGTAAAAGCTCGTTTTATATAAATAAGCTCTTCTAATGCACGCCAATTGATGTAAGCGCGTCTCATTCTTGTGGGCCTAACATGGACATGCCAACCCCAACAAAACGAGGAAAATCGAGATGTTCCTGTCTTTGTTACTTTCCACCAGCTTTCCACATAGAACCAAAAAGAGCGCGCATGAAGTTTTTCTCGTTTTGTCGTGCGTGGCATGCTACCTCTACTCTACTGTGCGAGTGGTGTAGTTGAGAGGAAGCTATTAGCATCTTGCGCGTGTTAGAAGAGTAGGTACAACCTCGAGTTTACGAT